>OY997270.1:517306397-518693472 GCA_963921465.1 Triticum timopheevii
CTGGCATTGATGAATATATCCAAAGGACCATGCCAGGCAGTCTTGGATGTATCTGTTCTTTAGAAATCCATATTGGTTAGTGTGGACTGACTTGAGGATTTTCTTCTTTAGTCTATTTGCTAACAACTTTCTGATATTTTTTATTGTGCGGTTTAGCAATGAAATGGGCCTAAAATTTGCAGGTTGTTGAAGGTTATCTATCTTTGGCACCAAAGTGATAAATAACCCATTGATAGATTGAAGATTAATAGTGCCTTGATAGAAATCTCCGGTGAGAGTATAGAAGTCATATGCAATGATGCTCCAACAGGCTTTGATGAAGTTCCCATTAAAGTCATCATGGCCAGGGGCTTTGTCTGAGGGAAGCTCTTTAATAACACTGTCAGTCTCCTCTTTCAAGAAAGGAATTCCCAATTTAGACAAAGAAACATCAGCTGGCAACAAATCTGGGAGAGAGAAAAATTCTCAATTGTTCCCATTCTACCTTTAAAAGCTCTCCATAGGATGGCAACTTTAGTCTGATGGTCTGTGTGCTCATTTAGGTTTTCATCCTGTAAGCATTGAATTTGATTGTGCATGTACTTGTTGCCTTATCTTGAAGAAAATTAGTCTTCTCATCTCCAAATTTGACCCATCTTATAGTTGCTCTTTGCTTCCAATAGGCATTCTGATATGAGAGGAGATTGAACAAATGATCTTTGAGGATATTTCTTCCATTCCATCCCTCAATAGAAAGAGGTCTATATTCTTCCAAAGTGTCAAACAGTGGGATCTGATCATTAGAGTTTTTGATGAGCATGGCCAGTTGTGAAATATTCTCTGCCCATATTTTGAGACCCTTCCTTAATCTTTTGAATTTTGCAGTAATTCTCTTAGCACTATTAACCTCATTCACCTCTTGATCCCAAATAGATTTTCATATGTTGCCATGAATACATTCTAATAACAAATCTTGTGGCATACATGTTTTATACCTGGTTTAATAGATGTTCTCGGGTATTTCCCTTTAGCTATATCAATATCAATGTACCGATGATTTATTTCGTGGTTGACATTGCAAAAAATCATTATTGAAAAATAGTAATAATTATGTTTCAAATTCCTGATTAGCGTTCTTTCCAGTTTGCAAAGTTGCAACTTGAAATGATACCGATATATTTCTATGATAATTATGATTTGCGAATAGATTTAATGTACCCAAGGAGACAATATATACTTGCTTTTAGCATGCCTTCGTCTATGCTAATTAACAGTACAAATAAATCAAGAAAAGGCATTCCAATCCTAATAGTTGCACATGTGTTTAGTGTTTTAAGGGATCTACCACATCATATTATCAGTAATTTCTACGGATTTTTCCATGTATTGCTTACTTGGTCGAATAGTTGGTTTTGGTTGCCGAAGCTATGGGGCCATGCCGAGCAGCACAAGGCTTGAAACAGCTGTAAAAAATGTTAATGACATTTTATACAAAAGTTTATTCTCATATTCTGGACATAGAAAAGACAATGACACCACTTCATGAATGTGGTATCATAGGGAAAATATATTTGACATTCATATTTTTATTTCAGCGTCAGGGATTGTCACCCAGGGCACATTTTTTTTAGAAAAAGAGAATGACCCCTGGCCTCTGCATCTGGGCGATGCATACGGCCACTTTATTAATTATTCTCACAAGAACTTACAAAGTCATACAACAGTAAGACTAAAGTTGCCGTCTAAGCAACAAATGTCGCTACACCTATCTTGTTGATGAGGAGGCGCAGATAGCCTGGGCCTAATACCAAACAGACATCGCAACCAAGCCTAACATCTAAGACCTGAGACCCCAACCTAGCCACTTGCCGGGTCTAGGGCACACACTGGTCCGGCGTGCTCTCAGAAGCCGCTGCCGTCAACTGCCACCGCTCCATCTTCAGAACTGTACTGATGCATCCACCTTGCTCGGTCTAGCTATCGTCGACGCCACCACGGCGCCCAACGGCACCTCCTCCCTGCGCGCAAACAGCTGAGCACGCTGCGGTCGCCACTGATACACCTCAGCGCCATGCTGCCAAGTACCACCAGCCGACACAGCTTGAAGTCCTTGGAAGATCTGTCGTGCGTACCACCTGCCGACCAGGCATGACAAAGCGTAGCACCTGTCGGTCAGGCATGATTTGACATCTCCACTGAAGCTCCGTGCAAGACGAAGCCGCTCCACCTCCTGCCTCTGACTTCCAGCGCTGCTCCACAAACGATGCTCCCAAGAGAGAAACGACACCGCAGTGCCGTCATCGTCCGATCTGGAACACCCGATCCTAGGATTTTCCCCGGAGCAGCACGAGTGGGTCGACAGTAGTTACACGACGATGCCTTCATCAAGGTAACGACGTAGAATGCCGCCATCGCCTGCCATCAGCTCGGTTTTCACCGGCAACCATGTCTCCCCAATTTGCAGCCGGGACTAGATGATGGATCTCGAGATCCGATCACCAAGCTTCTGGCCGGCCACCGCCGACGAAGAAGATGACCACCACCACTGGCTACACCGGCCAGAACAGATCTGCCATGGGTGCCGCCAAGCAGTCCACCAGGCCCTCAACGCCGCCGCTGATCTAAAGCCAGATGACATGCCGCCGAAGACCGCATCGCGCCGCCGCCCGATCCAGGCCAGCTGTCGCCCGTGGCCCAAGGCAGGGCCGACCGCCGCCGCCGTCGGAGCCAACATCGTCGCATCTAGATCGGCCACACCTCCACGCATGTTGGGGCCCCGCCACCCCTGAGACGCCGGAGGGAGGAAGAGCCCCCGCCACCGCCATCTGCCTCCGGGCGCAAGCCGGCGGCGTCCTCTCCGGCGGCGGGAGGAGGGGAGGAAGATGGGCTAGGCCCGACGGCGGCTAGGGTTGGGGAGCCCCCGAGTCGACCGAGCGGGGGGCGACGCGGGGGACTAAGATCGATCAATAGGTCACATGGCAAATGCCTCATCTGATTTTGGTGGTGTAAAATATGGTTTTATCTCTCGTTACTTTGTAATATAAAAAATGGTTTGAAGATAAAACAATGATCTACTGTTGCAGCCCACTTCAGATAACCTGTCTGCCGCTCCAATAGTGTACTCCTATATGACTCAATTTCTTTTCCCAGTTATTCTGATACTGTATTTTTTTCAGTTATTGTGATAGTCCGGTGTGCCATTGTATGTCCAACCATATATCATTTGATCGTGTATTTTGGTTCGTGTTTTATCTATATAAAGCAGGACAAGAGCTTGTTTCGTAGATAAATGAGGTTGTCTCTGAGATGCACCTCAGCTGCAAGTCAAACGAGCATGTTGCCTGCTGCGATCATTCCTCAACGCTGTATTGTGGTACTCAACTGACAGTGACTAGATTGGGCGAGAGGGCGCTTGAAGGAGATATCATCCCTCAAACTGACTTAAAACACGCCAGGTACCAGGCCAGCGAGTTGCAGACACCAGTTCGTCATAGGAGGATCAAGGGTACAGTCCCAGCCCCTCAGGAGCCCATCACAGCCATTCTGCAGCCGCCTCCTTGACAAAACGGAAGTGATCATTACTGACGAATCTTAACAGGCTCGATCACAGCAATTTCTACCAAGGACAGCTACTAGTAGTACCACTACCAACTAGTCAATGGAGCAGACACCTGGTACAGCAAACTGATGAGGACACGAACACCATGACTAACCAACACAGTTAAATCCATCCACCGATTGTACAAATAGATCCACATTAGCTGAACAATCAGCACACTCAACATCCTAATCAACCTCAGGTTACAACAATGGCGGTAGCGCTACGACCACGACAGCAATGGCGACGACGACACATTAAACCCTCCTAATCACGACACGGCGATCCCGGCAATTAAATACCACTACAACTAAAGAGAGCGACCGACAATTATTAAGCACTACAGAACAAGATTAACCAACCAGCACCCGCGTGATCCACAGAAACCGACAGCCGCGCCCAGGTGGACGGAGGACGAGTCAGGCCGCCGCCGGCTCGGCGGGACGTGCCTTGGGGGGGCGGCCGCGGCCGCGCTTGCCGGGGGTGGATCCGACGACGGCAGGGGCAGGAGCGGTCTTGGCCTTCTTGGGCGGATTTGCGGCTTCGGCCTCAGGATCCTTGGGCTTGGTCGGGCGTCCGCGGGGGCGCGGGGAGGCGGGCTTGGGCGGCGCGTTGGGGTCAATGGGCTTGCGCGGGCGGCCGCGGCCCCGCTTGGGCGGGGCGTCCGGCGTGTCGGTGCGGAAGTAGTTGTTCTTGAGGAAGAGGAGCTGGCCGGTCTCCTTCATGCGCACCAGATGCGCCGTCAGCAGCGCCCCGTGCTCCTTGGGGAGGTCGCCGTACTTGCCCTCGATGTGCTTGGAGATGGCGGACTTGTTCGACCCGTTCTTGTCGTTGAGCGCCGCGATGGCCGCCAGTATCATCTGAACTCGTCCAAAAAAACACAGATCAACATAAGAAATCCAGCTCCGGCACCACCTCAACCCAACAAAATGTAAATCTTGGCAACCACCGTCGAACCAAAGGCAGAAACAAATAGTACTACACCGCAAGAAACGTCGGCTCGGGTAGTACCTCGGGATAGGACGGGAGCGTGGCCGGCTTGGCGGCCTCCTCGGCGGCCATGGCGAAGCGGCGGGGACGAGGAGGGGAAAGGGAGGAGAGGTGGGGAATTTTTCTTCCCGAGAGGAGGTCTGCGGCGGCTGCGTGCGAGCGGAGAGAGTTGGATCGGAGTACTCCGGATAAGAACTGAAGAGGAGTGAGCGAGAGTGAGATGGATAGATCGCATGGTGGCGATGGTAACGAGGATGGACGGATGAGATTGCTCCGTCTGGCCTAATCGGACGGTAGACGATGGGAGCACACGGATCGGTGACCTGGCGAGTCAGGAGTTCTTTATGCGTGGTCATGTGTGCGGCTGTCTTTTTTGTTTTTTTGTAGAAAGTGCGCCTGTTTTTTTTTTGCGAGTGAAGTGCGCCTGGTTTTTGGTGAAAGGCAAGCTGTTCAAAAGATCCACACGTCGCTGGCCATTTGCTACCAACACTCAATATATGAACTCAAGAAAAATACATTCAATATTTGTCCCATGAGTGCACACGGTGCCATTTAAAATTTCTTGAAATGCCCTTCCATTTGTAAACATGAAGCTATTCAGATTTTGATTTTGCATACAGTACTAGTACATTATAGAAGAGAATATTATTTTTGCATACAGTACTAGCGCATGAAGCCTCCTTGAACAGAAAGAATATATTTTTTTTGCAACCCAGAAGAGTGAATTAAGTAAATAATGTAGTCTTTTCGGATCACGTCGTGTATTGAGCAACACTTGTAGTGGGTCATTGTTTGGGCTAACAAAAATGAAACAAAACAAAAGAATTGTCATTTTGTTTTCTTTTTTGACCAAAAACGGTAGGGATGAGTCCTTTTTCCATTAATCATTAGGGAGTCCAGTAAGTTACAAGTGTAACAGGGGAGGTTACATAGAAAAAAGAAAGAGAAAAAGAAAAGAGAAATGGGTAAGTAAAGTTATATAGCCTATTTATACATTGACATCTATGATCTCATCCCTTCCTTGATGCGTGGCTTAGCCCTAGGCATTGTCATGTGAAATTGACTAATAAAATCCATTTTACAAGCACTACCAAAGCATTATGTGCCTTCAAAGATCAATGCCATTTCTATGGTTCCATATGCTCCAACAGCCAGTGATGAGAATCTCCATGATAAAGTGCATATTGTACGTGTGTTTTGCATCAGTAATCGTGTTGTGGATGCCAACATATGTATCCCATTCCATACCAATACTTCACCAGAAACTTTGACTGGATGAGCATCCAAAGAATAGATGCATTATGGGTCAGTTTGGTTTCTGCGCTGGACAAGATGCCTGGAATATTTCGATGCCTGGAATGTGCCTGGGAATTTTCAAAAAAATGCCTGGTCAGGCTAGTATAGGATAGATGCGTTTGGTTGAGGACCTGGCCTGGAGAGTGCTAATGAGTTGTTGTTATCCCGATGTCTAGCTATTTAAGTCCTTTCAACTCGCCTTGTTTTCTGAGCCTTCTGATTAGCGTTCCAGGTAGAGACTCCAGGCAAGCCCAGGCGTCCAGAATGGGTTGACTGGCCCAGGCTAACTAGGTGACTTGTTTTGCGAGCCAGGCTAACTACCTTTTCTTACTCTCCGGCCAGGCCGTCTCCCTCGTGACTAGGATGTCAACCAAACAACAGCCAGGCAGCTCTCAGGCAAGGCCAGGCCAGGTGACAAATGCTCAGGACGGAAACCAAACTGACCCTATGCCCTCCATATTGTAGTTCTGGCATGTGTACATTGGGTATTGTCCAGATGAAAAAAATAGATAACATGTCATAGGTATCAACTATGTCATGTAACATCAGCCAACAAAAAATATATGTTTGGGAAGACATCATGTTTTCCAGATCCATGTGATAGGAGGGGGGCTTGATTGTCCCATAAGGGGACTGTAAATCTTTTTGGTAGAATAAGAAGCACCTCCCCAATGAAATTTCCAAGTGTCATGCTCATGTGAGTCCTTGACCATATCTAATGAATTTGTGAGTTACAAGAATTGTTGGTGGGCAATGACAGATAGTGGCGGTTGGAACATGGAGTATAAATCATCATGATGATTGGCAAAGTATAAAGAGATGTTATCATTGGTTGCAAATGGATGTAGCTCGGGATATTTGTCTATCATGGGCTGACCTTTCCAGTTGTCCTTCCATAAGAGTATAGAATCTCCATTGATGGCGGTACAAGATGTAAAATTTCTGTATGTATCGATCAAACTCATACAGTCTCTCCACCGGAATGATCCTTTATTGGTGCAAGCATGTGGGATCATATTGTTTGAGTAATGTGCTTGACAAATATATTTCACCCAGGAAACATCATCACGATTATTAAAATTGTGAACATGTTTCATGAGTAGAGCAGTGTTTTGGGTTTTAAGATTGAGTACACCAAGACCACCCTGTTCCTTGGGCTTGCGAACTATCTGCTAGTTGGCCAGACAATTACCTTTCTTGTTAATATCATTTCCATGCCATGGGAAAGACCTACTGGATTTGTTTACATGTTCCAGTACAGTGATATGAACTCGAAAGTGCGCATGGAAAAATAGGCATGGAGGCAATGACTGAGTTCACATAAGTAAGTCTACCAGCATAATTCATAAGATTGACAATGCTAGATAATTTGTTGTCATTTCTGTTAATGATGGGCATCAAGTCTTGAACAAGTGGTTTGGTGGTTCCCAGAGGGAGCACAAGGTATCTAAATGGTAAGCTTTTTATTTTGCATCCAAATGCAGTAAGAAGTTGATTAAGAGTAGTATCATCAGTGTTGATAGGCGCGATGGATAATTTGCTGAAATTGACAGATAACCATGTGGATTGGTTGAATAGTTGTAATAGAGTCTAGAGGCACCGCTCCCTCCAGCGATGGTCAAGATGGAGTACCCCCCCCCCCCTTCGTTAAGTGTTGCTGAGGTTTGCATAGTATTGAGATAGTTAAATTTTATCATGATTACAGTTACCAACTTGACATTTTTGTAGTTAGCTCCATTTCTAAGAGTTCTTGTGCCTCCACATCATTACCTTTTACACAACCTAGTCCCATTGTTGAACCAAAATAGTAACAAGATAGCTCCCATGGGTCAAACGATCAAGCTTTCCCAATGGATTTCATCTCCTAACAATGGGTCAAACGATCAAGCTAAGAATATTAGATGCCTATCTCTCCTGACTATTGATACGTCTCCAACATATCTATAGTTTTTGATTATTCCATGTTGTTATATTATCATTCTTGGATGTTTTACAATCATTTTTAACAACTTTCTATCATTTCTTGGGACTAACCTATTGACATAGTGCCTAGTGCCAGTTACTTTTTTTTGCTTGTTTTTACTTCGCAGAATATCAGTACCAAATGGAGTCCAAACACAGTTAAACTTTTTGGAGAATTTTTCTTGACCAGAAGACACCGGTTGGGCCAAAGAAGTACCAGAGGGGGGCTCCGAGGGGAGCACAACCCACCTGGGCGTGCCTGGTGGCCCAGGCGCGCCCTGGTGGGTTGGGCCCACTCCCTCCCGCACCGCCTCTTTGCTCTATAAATACCACGAAAATCCAAAAACCCCAGGGGTGTCAACAAAACACAAATCCAGTCGCCGCAAGTTCCAGAACCACCAGATCCAATCTAGACACCATCATCGAGGGTGATACGTCTCCAACGTATCTATAATTTTTGATTGCTCCATGCTACTTTATCTACTGTTTTGGACTATATTGGGCTTTATTTTCCACTTTTATATTACTTTTGGGACTAACCTATTAACCGGAGGCCCAGCCCAGATTTGTTGTTTTTTTTTTGCCTTTTTTAGTATTTCGAAGAAACAGAATATCAAACGGAGTCCAAACGGAATGAAACCTTCGGGATCGTGATTTTCCAACCGAACGTGATCCAGGAGACTTGGACCCTACTCCAAGCAGTGCCCGAGGAGGTCACGAGGGTGGAGGACGCCTCCCTGGGCGCGCCCCCTACCTCGTGGGCCCCTCGGAGCTCCACCGACGTACTCCTTCCTCCTATATATACCTATGTATCCCTGAACGATCAGAACAGGAGCAAAAAACCTAATTCCACCGCCGCAACTTTCTGCATCCACAAGATCCCATCTTGGGGCCTGTTCCGGAGCTCCGCCGGAGGGGGCATCTACCACGGAGGGCTTCTACATCATCACCATAGCCCCTCTGATGAAGTGTGAGTAGTTTACTTCAGACCTTCGGGTCCATAGCTAGTAGCTAGATGGCTTCTTCTCTCTTTTTGGATCTCAATACAATGTTCTCCCCCTCTCTTGTGGAGAACTATTCGATGTAATCTTCTTTTTGCGGTGTGTTTGTTGAGACCGATGAATTGTGGGTTTATGATTCAGATTATCTATGGAAAATATTTGATTCTTCTCTGAATTCTTTTATGTATGATTGGGTTATCTTTGCAAGTCTCTTTGAATTATCCTTTTTGGTTTGGCCAACTAGATTGGTAGTTCTTGCAATGGGAGAAGTGCTTAGCTTTGGGTTCAATCTTGCGGTGTCCTTACTGAAAGATCGAGGATGTCGCCTAGAGGGGGGGTGAATAGGCGCTTTAAAATAATTACGGTTTAGGCTTGAACAAATGCGGAATAAACCTAGCGGTTAATTTGTCAAGCACAAAACCTACAACAACTAGGCTCACCTATGTGCACCAACAACTTATGCTAAGCAAGATAAGCAACTATGTGATAGCAAGATATATGACAAAGAACAATATGGCTATCACAAAGTAAAGTGCATAAGTAAAGGGGCTCGGGTAAGAGATAACCGAGGCACGCGGAGACGACGATGTATCCCGAAGTTCACACCCTTGCGGATGCTAATCTCCGTTTGGAGCGGTGTGGAGGCACAATGCTCCCCAAGAAGCCACTAGGGCCACCGTAATCTCCTCACGCCCTCGCACAATGCAAGATGCCGTGATTCCACTAAGGGACCCTTGAGGGCGGTCACCGAACCCGTACAAATGGCGACCCTTGGGGGCGGTCATCGAACCCGTACACTTTGGCAATCCTTGGGGGCGGTCACCGGTACCCGTCAAATTGCTCGGGGCGATCTCCACAACCTAATTGGAGACCCCGACACTTGCCCAGATCTTTACACCACAATGATTGAGCTCCGAACACCACCAACCGTCTAGGGCACCAAGGCACCCAAGAGGAACAAGCTCTAGGGTGCCCAAACACCCAAGAGTAATAAGCTTCTCAAACTTCACTTCCACGTATCACCGTGGAGAACTCAAACCGATGCACCAAATGCAATGGCAAGGGCACACGGAGTGCCCAAGTCCTTCTCTCTCAAATCCCACCAAAGCAACTAATGCTAGGGAGGAAAATGAGAGGAAGAACGAAAGAAGAACACGAAGAACTTCAAGACCTAGATCCAAGGGGTTCCCCTCACTTAGAGGAGAAAGTGATTGGTGGAAACGTGGATCTAGATCTCCTCTCTCTTTTCCCTCAAAAACTAACAAGAATCCATGGAGGGATTGAGAGTTAGCAAGATCGAAGAAGGTCAACAATGGGGGAAGAACACGAGCTCAAAGGATTGGGTTGAATGGGGAAGAATACCCCCTTTTATAGGAGCTCCCGAATCCAACCGTTATGCTCACAGCCCGCACAGAGCGGTACTACCGCTCCAAGGAGCGGTAGTACGCTAGGGCAGTAGTACCCCTTCGAAACACAACAGCGAGGAGGCAAAAAGGCCAGAAGAACCTTCGGAGCGGTAGTACCGCTCGTCCTCACGGTACTACCGCAAATGGTAGCGGTACTAAAAAAAATACTTCTGTGCCTACTTCCGCTGAGCAAAACACGAGATTTTGGTCCGGAGCGGTACTACCGCTTAGGAGCCACGGTAGTACTGCTCTGGAGCGGTACTACCGCTCAGGAGCCGCGATAGTACTGCTCTGGAGCGGTAGTAAAAAATTACATCCGCTCCAGTCGCGGTAGTACCGCTGCAGCCTTTACCAAAACAACCCCAACTTTTGCAAACGGACTCCGAATTCAACGAAACCAAGTTTGTTGGAAAGCTAGCGACAAGGGCTAACACAATCTTGAAAGAAATACCAATAAGAAGCAAATGAGAAAAGTCCCAAAGGAAAATGGTGAGAACCCTTCCTCGGAAAAGACCGGTAAAACCTCCAACGCCGAAAACATCATAGAAGACGCATGTGAACTCCGTTTTCGATGAACTCAAGCTTGTCATCAAGATGACCATAAGCTCTAAGACTCACAAAGAGAACCAAACAAGAACCAAGAAACATGATGCAAGGATGCAAGGGTTTGAGATCTCTACTAATGATACGATCAAGCTACCAACTTGAGAGCCCCCCTTGATAGTACGGCAAACGATCATATAACCCGGTCTCCCTACTACCACCACGAGACCGGTAAAATAGAAAACCTATCAAGGGCAAACCTTTGCCTTGCACATGGCCCACTTGAGCTAGATGATGATGATCTTGACTCCCTCAAGATGGACCACCTTTCTTGATTGCGTTGGCTCGATGAAGACTAGATGATTGCTCCCCCATAGTCCACTATGGGTGAGCCACTCTTCGGCTCATCTTCACAAGTCCATTGACACCTAAATGGATGGCAAGATTCAAGCACTTGATCTCTTCATGATGCTCCACTTGAACTTGCACACGGCAATCTTGATGACGATCACCACTTGATGTCATCCTTTCCATGGGTTGTATGATATCTTCCTCTTGATGCAAGCCCATGGATACGTACCTAACCCCACATAGAACTCTCACATAGACCATGGGTTAGTACACAAAGTGCAATGGGCAATGCTTACCATACCATGGGATCACTTGATCCCTCTCGGTACATCTTCTATGCTTTGTGAGTTGATCAACTTGATTCACTATTGACTTAGTCTTGATCAACCTTGAATCTTTGCAACTCTCTTCATTTGGATGATGTATTGAAGGTAAACATGAATGATCACACAACCTTCTTCTTCAATACATGCTTGCAATAAGCTCAACACTCGCATGACCAATCTTTGGATAATTCCTTAATAGCACCTTGGTCAACTCATAAACTCCTTGAAACCAACACATGGACTTCAAGAAAAGCCTATGGACAAATCCTTCAAATATAACTCAAGACAACCATTAGTCCATAGCGATTGTCATCAATTACCAAAACCAAACATGGGGGCACCGCATGTTCTTTCACTTACCCAGTGACAGAAGGGGCGGCAAGGCACATATTGTATTGTCGCCATCGAGGATAACAAGATGGTTTTTTTATCATATTGCATGAATTTATCCCTCTACATCATGTCATCTTGCTTACGACGTTACTCTGTTTTTACTTAATACTCTAGATGCATGCTGGATAGCGGTCGATGACTGGAGTAATAGTAGTAGATGCAGAATCGTTTCGATCTACTTGTTTTGGACGTGATGCCTATATACATGATCATTGCCTAGATATGTTCATAACTATGCTCAATTCTGTCAATTGCTCAACAGTAATTTGTTCACCCACCGTAGAATACTTATGCTCTCGAGAGAAGCCACTAGTGAAACCTATGGCCCCCGGGTCTATTCTCATCATATCAATCTATATCACTTTATTTACATGCTTTGTTTTTAATTTGCCTTTACTTTTTACTTTGCATCTATCTATCAAAAATACCAAAAATATTATCTCTATTAGAACTCACTCTCGTAAGTGACCGTGAAGGGATTGACAACCCCTAAGCGTTGGTTGCGAGTTGCTATCGTTTTGTGTAGGTACGAGGGACTTGTGCGTGGTCTCCTACTGGATTGATACCTTGGTTCTCAAAAACTGAGGGAAATACTTATGCTCCTTTACTGCATCATCCTTTCCTCTTCGGGGAAATCCAACGCAGTGCTCAAGAGGTAGCAAGAAGAATTTCTAGCACCGTTGTCGGGGAGGCTCACGCAAGCAAGTCAACCATACCAAGTACCCATCGCAATCCCTATCTCTCGCATTACATTATTTGCCATTTGCCTCTCATTTTCCTCTCCCCCACTTCACCATTGCCGTTTTATTTGCCCTCTCTTTCCCAATCTCCTCCTCTCTTTTCAGTTTGCCTTTTTCCCTTTGCCTTTCTGTTTGCTTGTGTGTTGGATTACTTGTTGCCATGGCGCAAGATAATACCAAATTGTGTGATTTCTCAAATACCAATAATAATGATTTCCTTAGTACTCTGATTGCTCCTCTTAATAATGATGAGTCTTGTGAAATCAATACCGCTTTGTTGAATCTTGTTATGAAAGATCAATTCGCCGGCCTTCCTAGTGAAGATGCCGCTGCTCATCTAAACAATTTGGTTGATTTGTGTGATATGCAAAAGAAGAAAGATATGGATAACAATATTGTCAAATTGAAGTTATTTCCGTTTTCACTTAGAGATCATGCTAAAGTTTGGTTTTCACCTTTGCCTAAAAATAGTATTGATTCTTGGAACAAGTGCAAAGATGCTTTTATCTCTAAGTATTTTCCTCCCGCTAAGATTATCACTCTTAGGAACGATATCATGAATTTTAAACAACTTGATCATGAGCATGTTGCCCAATCTTGGGAAAGAATGAAATTAATGCTTCACAATTGCCCTACTCATGGTTTGAATTTATGGATGATCATACAAAAAATTTATGCCGGATTGAATTTTGCTTCTAGAAATCTTTTAGATTCGGCTGCGGGAGGCACGGTTATGGAAATTACGTTAGGGGATGCTACCAAATTGCTTGATAATATTATGGCTAATTATTCTCAATGGCGCATCGAAAGATCTTCTAGTAAAAAAGTGCATGCTATAGAAGAAATCAATGTTTTGAGTGAAAAGATGGATGAACTTATGAAGATGTTTGCTCCTAAAAATACTCTTCTTGATCCCAATGATATGCCTTTATATACTTTGCTTGAGAATGATAATGAATCTATGGATGTGAATTTTGTTGGTAGGAATAGTTTTGGAAACAACGCGTATAGAGGGAATTTCAATCCTAGGCCTTACCCTCGTAATCCTTCTAACAATTATGGAAATTCCTACAACAACTCTTATGGAAATTTTAATAAGATGCCCTCTGAATTTGAGAGTAGTGTTAAAGAGTTTATGAATTCACAAAAGAATTTTAATGCTTTGCTTGAAGAGAAATTGCTTAAAGTTGATGATTTGGCTAGGAACGTTGATAGGATTTCTCTTGAAATTGATTATTTAAAGCTTAGATCTATTCCTCCTAAGCATGGTATCAATGAGTCTCTCAAAGCCATGAGAACTTCCATTGATGAGTGCAAAGAAAGAACCACTAGGATGCGTGCTTCCAAAGATGCCTTTATTAAAGCATGTTCTTCCAATTCCTATGAAAATCAAGATGAAGATCTAAAAGTTATTGATGTGTCCCCCATTAAATCTTTGTTTTGCAATATGAATCTTGATGAAACTGAATATGATCTTCCTTTACCTAGAAGGCGTTCCAAGAATTCGGAGTTTCTAGATCTGGATGATGAAATTTATGAGAATGGGATTGAAAGAGATAAAAACCTAGATGTTTCTAAACCCACTATTTTGGATCTCAAGGAATTTAATTATGAAAATTGTTGTTTGATTGGTTGTATTTCCTTGTTGCAATCCGTGCTAGATTCTCCACATGCTTATAGTCAAAATAAGGCCTTTACCGAACACATTGTTGATGCTTTGATGCAATCTTATGAAGAAAAACTTGAGTTGGAAGTTTCTATCCCTAGAACACTCTATGATGAGTGGGAACCTACTATTAAAATTAAAATCAAAGATTTTGAGTTTAATGCTTTATGTGATTTGGGTGCTAGTGTCTCTACTATTCCCAAAACTTTATGTGATTTGCTAGATTTCCGTGATTTTGATGATTGCTCTCTAAACTTGCATCTTGCGGATTCCACTATAAAAAAGCCTATGGGAAGAATTAATGATGTTCTTATTGTTGCAAATAGGAATTATGTGCCCGTAGATTTTATTGTTCCTGATATAGATTGCAATCCTTCATGTCCTATTATTCTTTGTAGACCTTTCCTTAGAATGATTGGTGCAATTATTGATATGAAGGAAGGAAATATTAGATTCCAATTTCCCTTAAAGAAGGGTATGGAACACTTCCCTAGAAAGAAAATAAAATTACCATATGAATCTATCATGAGAGCCACTTATGGATTGCCTACCAAAGATGACAATACCTAGATCTATCCTCGCTTTTATGCCTAGCTAGGGGCGTTAAACGATAGCGCTTGTTGGGAGGCAACCCAATTTTATTTTGTGTTTTTTTGTTTTTGCTTCTGTTTAGGAATAAATAATCCATCTAGCCTCTGTTTAGATGTGGTTTTATCTTTTAGTTAGTGTTTGTGCCAAATAGGACCTATAGGATAACCTACGATGATAGTTGATTTGATTCTGCTGAAAAACAGAAACTTTGCAGGCACGAATATAATTTTGTTAAATTACAAGAACGTGTTTTTGCGTTGATTATTTTTGCTTCTGATCAATAAACAAATTGTCCAGGACTTCCTATTTTGGTAGAATTTTTAGAGTTCCAGAAGTTTGCGTTACTTACAGATTGCTACAGACTGTTCTGTTTTTGACAGATTCTGTTTTTCGTGTGTTGTTTGCTTATTTTGATGAATCTATGGCTAGTAAAATAGTTTGTAAACCATAGAGAAGTTGGAATACAGTAGGTTTAACACCAATATAAATAAAGAATTAGTTCATTACAGTACCTTGAAGTAGTCTTTTGTTTTCTTTCTCTAACGGAACTCACGAGATTTCTGTTGAGTTTTGTGTTGTGAAGTTTTCAAGTTTTGGGTGAATTCTTTTGATGGATTATGGAACAAGGAGTGGCAAGATCCTAAGCTTGTGGATGCCCATGGCACCCTCAAAATAATCCAAGGACACCAAAAATTCAAAGCTTGGGGATGCCTCGGAAGGCATCACCTCTTTCGTCCACTTCCATCGGTAATTTACTTGGAGCTATATTTTTATTCACCAACATGATATGTGTTTTGCTTGGAGTGTCTTGTATTAGTTGTGTCTTTGCTTGTTAGTCTACCACAATCATCCTTGCTGTACACATCTTTTGAGAGAGCCATACATGAATTGGAATTTGTTAGAATACTCTATGTGCTTCACTTATATCTTTTGAGCTTGATAGTTTTGCTCGTAGTGCTTCACTTATATCTTTTGAGCGTGATAATTTTTGCTCTAGTGCTTCACTTAGATATTTTAGAGCACGGTGGTGGATTTGTTTTAAATAAACTATTGATCTCTCATGCTTCACTTAGATTATTTTGAGAGTCTTTAATAGCATGGTAATTTGCTTAATGTTAATATACTTGGTGTTCAAGATATGTGAAACTTTCTTTTGAGTTAATTGAATACTAAGATAAGTTTGATGCTTGATAATTGTTTTGAGATATGGAGGTGATAATATCAAAGTCATGCTAGTTGGGTGATTATGAATTTGAGAAATACTTGTGTTGAAGTTTGCAAGTCCTGTAGCATGCACGTATGGTTAAAGTTATGTAACAAATTTGAAACATGAAGTGTACCTGGCTTCTGCATCCTTATGAGTGGCGGTCGGGGACGAGCGATGGTCTTTTCCTACCAATCTATCCCCCTAGGAGCATGCGCGTAGTACTTAAATTTTTGATGACTTCTAAATTTTTGCAATAAGTGTATGCGTTCTTTTGACTAATGTTGAGTCCATGGATTATACGCACTCTCACCTTTCCGCCATTGCTAGCCTCTTCGGTACCGTGCAGTGCCCTTTCTCACCTTTAGAGTTGGTGCAAACTTCACCGGTGCATCCAAACCCCGTGATACGATACGCTCTATCACACATAAACCTCCTTATATCTTCCTCAAAACAACCACCATACCTACCTATTATGGCATTTCCATAGCCATTCCGAGATATATTGCCATGCAACTTCCATCATCATCATCATGACATACATTACTTTTGTCATATTGCCATTGCATGATCATGTAGTTGACATCGTATTTGTGGCAAAGCCACCATGCATTATTTTTCAAACATGTCACTCTTGATTCATTGCACCATCCCGGTACACCGCCGGAGGCATTCATATAGAGTCATATCTTGTTCTAAGTTTTGAGTTGTAATCCTTGTGTTGTAATCAATAGAAGTGTGATGATCATCATTATTAGAGCATTGCCCATATAAAAAATAAAAAAAGGGAGAAAGGCCAAAATAAATATAAAGGCCCAAAAAAAGGGCAATGCTACTATCTCTTTTTCCACACATGTGCTTCAAAGTAGCACCTTGTTCTTCATGTAGTGAGTCTCATATATTGTGCTTCAAAGTAGCACCATGCTTTTCATGTCGAGAGTCTCATATGTTATCACTTTCATATACTAGTGGGGATTTTTCATTATAGAACTTGGCTTGTATATTCCTACAATGGGCTTCCACAAATGCCCTAGGTCTTCATGAGCAAGCAAGTTGGATGCACACCCACTATTTTTCTTTTGTTGAGCATTCATAGCTCTAGTGCATCCGTTGCATGGAAATCCCTACTCCTCATGTTGACATCAATTGATGGGCATCTCCATAGCCCGTTGATTATCCTCGTCAATGTGAGACTTTCTCCTTTTTTGTCTTCTCCACACAATCCCCATCATCATATTCTATTCCACCCATAGTGCTATTTCCATGGCTCGCGCTCATGTATTGTGTGAAGGTTGAAAAAGTTTGAGATTATTTAAGTATGAAACAATTGCTTGGCTTCTCATCGGGGGTATAGAAGTTGGGAACATCTTTGTGTGACGAAAATGAAGCATAGCCTAACTATATGATTTTGTAGGGATGAACTTTCTTTTGCCATGTTATTTTGAGAAGACATGATTGCTTTGATTAGTATGCTTGAAGTATTATTACTTTTGTGTCAATATGAACTTTTGTCTTGAATCTTTCGGATCTGAATATTCATATCACAATTGAGAAGATTTACATTGAAATTATGCCAAAGTATCACTCCGCATCAAAAAATCTTTTTTATCATTTACCTACTCGAGGACGAGCAGGAATTAAGCTTGGGGATGCTTGATACGTCTCCAACGTATCTATAATTTTTGATTGCTCCATGCTACTTTATCTACTGTTTTGGACTATATTGGGCTTTATTTTCCACTTTTATATTACTTTTAGGACTAACCTATTAACCGGAGGCCCAACCCAGAATTGTTGTTTTTTGCCTTTTTCAGTATTTCGAAGAAACAGAATATCAAACGGAGTCCAAACGGAATGAAACCTTCGGGATCGTGATTTTCCAACCGAACGTGATCCAGGAGACTTGGACCCTACTCCAAGCAGTGCCCGAGGAGGTCACGAGGGTGGAGGGCGCCCCCCTGGGCGTGCCCCCCTACCTCGTGGGCCCCTTGGAGCTCCACCGACATACTCCTTCCTCCTATATATACCTACGTATCCCCGAACGATCAGAACAGGAGCCAAAACCCTAATTCACCGCCGCAACTTTCTGTATCCACGAGATCCCATCTTGGGGCCTGTTCTGGAGCTCCGCCGGAGGGGGCATCTACCATAGAGGGCTTCTACATCATCACCATAGCCCCTCCGATGAAGTGTGAGTAGTTTACTTCAGACCTTCGGGTCCATAGCTAGTAGCTAGATGCTTCTTCTCTCTTTTTGGATCTCAATACAATGTTCTCCCCCTCTCTTATGGAGAACTATTCAATGTAATCTTCTTTTTGCGGTGTGTTTGTTGAGATCGATGAATTGTGGGTTTATGATTCAGATTATCTATGGAAAATATTTGATTCTTCTCTGAATTATTTTATGTATGATTGAGTTATCTTTGCAAGTCTCTTAAAATTATCCTTTTTGGTTTGGCCAACTAGATTGGTAGTTCTTGCAATGGGAGAAGTGCTTAGCTTTGGGTTCAATCTTGCGGTGTCCTTACCCAGTGACAGAAGGGGCAGGAAGGCACGTATTGTATTGTTGCCGTCGAGGATAACAAGATGGTTTTTTTATCATATTGCATGAATTTATCCCTCTACATCATGTCATCTTGCTTACGGTGTTACTCTGTTTTTACTTAATACTCTAGATGCATGCTGGATAGCGGTCGATGAGTGGAGTAATAGTAGTAGATGCAGAATCGTTTCGATCTACTTGTTTTGGACGTGATGCCTACATACATGATCATTGCCTAGATATGTTCATAACTATGCTCAATTCTGTCAATTGCTCAACAGTAATTTGTTCACCCACCGTAGAATACTTATGCTCTCGAGAGAAGCCACTAGTGAAACCTATGGCCCCCGGGTCTATTCTCATCATATCAATCTATATCACTTTATTTACTTGCTTTGTTTTTACTTTGCCTTTACTTTTTACTTTGCATCTATCTATCAAAAATACTTTGAAGCTATCTTTGCCCGCATAGAAGTGGGTCATGAGTTCCGTAAGGGATGACATGGACTTCGGTTTTTCCTGGCCGAGGTGTTTGGACAGCCATTCGTCGCGAATGCTTTGGCGTCCGGACAGTCGACGATCTAGTTCTTTTTAGTTAGGAACCGAGTCCAGAATTTCCTGGCTGACTCTCTGGGCTGTTGGATTATATGACTTAGGTCATCGGCATCTGGAGGTCGGACATATGTGCCATGGAAGTTTTTGAGGAAGGTGCCCTCCAATTCCTCCCAGCTGCCAATGGAGTTTTCGGTCAGACTGTTTAACCAGTATCTAGCTGGTCCCTTGAGTTTGAGCGGGAGGTATTTGATGGTGTGAAGATCATCGCCGCGGGCCATATGAGTGTGGAGAAGAAAATCCTCAATCCACACGCGGGGTCTGTTGTGCCATCGTATGATTCGATGTTTACGGGTTTAAACCCTTCTAGGAAATCATGTCCCATTACTTCGTCTGTGAAGCAAAGGGGGTGTGCGGCACCTCTATATTGGGCCAAGTCATGACGTAGCTCGGATGGAGCTCGTCTGTGGTTTTCAGTCCAGACGTGGTTATGTTTGTCACATTCAGCCAGATGGCCGTCGTCGCGCGTCGAGGCACGCCCCCGTGATCCATAGATTGATCTTGTCTGACCTGCTCTCTTTTCCAAATCGCGTTGCAGGTCATGTGTATATCCCCAAGCTGTTGTATTTCTGTTTATTCGGTGAGGTAGTGCGGCCTGGTATTCGGCTTGAGGTGCCGCTTTGTCCCGGCCACGTGGTGGTCGGTCAGCCGTATTGTACCTTGGTAGGACGGGCTCCAGCACCTCATCTTTGAACTATGGTAACAGTTTGTGCTACAAGTAGCTTTTGGTTGGGCGCTGGAGGCCATATTCCTCGACTGCGTGGACATCAGTCCATCTGTCATTGAGCAGATCTTGATCAGCTTGAAGCTGCTGCTGCTTCTTTTTCAGGCTTATTGCAGTGGCAATTAGTTGATGCTTAAAGCGTTCCTATTTGGCGGGCTCTTCAGGCACGATGAAATCTTCGTCACCAAGGCTAACATCATCCTCGGAGAGCGGAAGGTAGTTGCTTTCCTCCGAGTCTTCATTCATGGCCTGTTCGCCAGGGCTGACTCCCCCATCCTCATGTTCCTCCTGTTCGGAGGTCGACTCAACGAGATCTTCATTGTTTTCGGCACCGTCCGGAGTTTTGTCCTCTTCTGTGATGGTATTGTTGTTTTTACTATGGTGTGACTTAGAGCGGCGCCGGTGACGTTGGTGCTTCGGCTGTATCTCAGGAGGTTTATCCTCGACTGGATTTTAATCGTCGCCGTTATTTTCTTTAGGTGTATCCACCATGTATATGTCGTACGAGGAGGTGGCTGTTGCTACCTCTTGAGCACTGCGTTGGTTTTCCCCAAAGAGCAGAGGATGATGCAGTAAAGTAGCGTAAGTATTTCCCTCAGTTTTTGAGAACCAAGGTATCAATCCAGTAGGAGACCATGCACAAGTCCCTCGTACCTACACAAAACGATAGCTACTCGCAACCAACGCGATTAGGGGTTGTCAATCCCTTCACGGTCACTTACGAGGGTGAGATCTGATAGAGATGATAAATAATATTTTTGGTATTTTTGATAGATAGATGCAAAGTGAAAAGTAAAAGGCAAAGTAAAAAACAAAGCAAGTAAATAAAGCGATAGAGATTGATATGATGAGAATAGACCCGGGGGCCATAGGTTTCACTAGTGGCTTCTCTCAAGAGCATAAGTATTCTACGGTGGGTGAACAAATTACTGTTGAACAATTGACAGAATTGAGCATAGTTATGAACATATCTAGGCAATGATCATGTATATAGGCATCACGTCTGAGACAAGTAGATCGAAACGATTCTGCATCTACTACTATTACTCCACTCATCGACCGCTATCCAGCATGCATCTAGAGTATTAAGTTAAAAACAGAGTAACGCCTTAAGCAAGATGACATGATGTAGAGGGATAAATTCATGCAATATGATAAAAAAACCCATCTTGTTATCCTCGATGGCAACAATACAATACGTGCCTTGCAACCCTTTCTGTCAATGGGTAAGGACACCGCAAGATCGAACCCAAAGCTAAGCACTTCTCCCATTGCAAGAACTACCAATCTAGTTGGCCAAACCAAACGGATAATTCGAAGAGACTTGCAAAGATAACTCAATCATACATAAAAGAATTCAGAGAAGATTCAAATATTTTCCATAGATAATCTGGATCATAAACCCACAATTCATCGGTCTCAACAAACACACCGCAAAAAGAAGATTACATCGAATAGTTCTCCACAAGAGAGGGGGAGAACATTGTATTGAGATCCAAAAAGAGATAATAAGCCATCTAGCTACTAGCTATGTACCCGAAGGTCTGAAGTAAACTACTCACACTTCATCGGAGATGCTATGGTGTTGATGTAGAAGCCTTCCGTGGAAGATGCCCCCTCCGGTGGAGCTCCGGAACAGGCCCCAAGATGGGATCTCGTGGATACAGAAAGTTGCGGCGGTGGAATTAGGTTTTCGGCTCCTGTTTTGATCTGTCGGGGGTGCGTAGGTATATATAGGAGGAAGGAGTACGTCGGTGGAGCAACAGGGGGCCCACGAGGTAGGGGGGCGCGCCCAGGGGGCGCCCTCCACCCTCGTGACCGCCTCTTTTGTTCCTTGGAGCAGGGTCCAAGTCTCCTGGATCACGTTCGGTGAGAAAATCACGTTCCCGAAGGTTTCATTCCGTTTGGACTCCGTTTGATAGTCCGTTTCTTCGGAATACTGAAATAGGCAAAAACAACAATTCTGGGTTGGGCCTCCGGTTAATAGGTTAGTCCCAAAAATAATATAAAAGTGTAAAATAAAGCCCAATATAGTCCAAAACAGTATATAAAGTAGCATGGAGCAATCAAAAATTATAGATACGTTGGAGACGTATCAGGCATCCCCAAGCTTAATTCCTGCTCGTCCTCGAGTAGGTAAATGATAAAAAAGAATTTTTGATGCAGAGTGATACTTGGCATAATTTCAATGTAAATCTTCTTAATTGTGGCATGAATATTCAGATCCGAAAGATTCAAGATAAAAGTTCATATTGAATAATAATAATAATACTTCAAGCATACTAATCAAAGCAATCATGTCTTCTCAAAATAACATGGCTAAAGAAAGTTATCCCTACAAAATCATATAGTCTGGCTGTTGCTCTATCTTCATCACACAAAGTATTTAATCATGCACAACCCCGATGACAAGCCAAGCAATTGTTTCATACTTTAGTAATCTCAAACTCTTTCAATTTTCGCGCAATACATGAGCGTGAGCCATGGACATAGCACTATAGGTGGAATAGAATGGTGGTTGTGGAGAAGACACAAAGGAGAAGATAGTCTCGCATCAACTAGGCGTATCAATGGGCTATGGAGATGCCCATCAATAGATATCAATATGAGTGAGTAGGGATTGCCATGCAATGGATGCACTAGAGATATAAGTATATGAAAGCTTAACAAAAGAAACTAAGTGGGTGTGCATCCAACTTGCTTGCTCACAAAGACCTAGGGCAATTTTGAGGAAGCCCATCATTGGAATATACAATCCAAGTTCTATAATGAAAAATTCCCACTAGTATATGAAAGTGACAACATAGGGGACTTTCTATCATGAAAATCTTGGTGCTACTTTGAAGCACAAGTGTGGTAAAAGGATAGTAGCATTGTCCCTTCTCTCTTTTTCTCTCATTTTTTATTTTTTTTATTTGGGCCTTTTCTCCTTTTTTTATGGCCTCTTTTTTTTCGTCCGGAGTCTCATCCCGACTTATGGAGGAATCATAGTCTCCATCATCCTTTCCTCACTGGGACAATGCTCTAATAATGATGAGCATCACACTTTTGTTTTTCTTACAACTCAACAATTACAACTCGATACTTAGAACAAATCATGACTCTATATGAATCCGGCGGTGTATAGGGATATGCAATGAATCAAGAGCGACATGTATGAAAATTATGAAGGTGGCCTTGCCACAAATACAATGTCAACTACATGTTCATGCAAAAAGCAATATGACAATGATGGGGCGTGTCATAATAAACGGAACGGTGGAAAGTTGCATGGCAATATATCGGAATGGCTATGGAAATGCCATAATAGGTAGGTATGGTGGCTGTTTTGAGGAAGGTATATGGTGGGTGTATGATACCGGCAAAAAGTGCGCGGTATTAGAGAGGCTAGCAAAGGCGGAAAGGTGAGAGTGCGTATAATCCATGGACTCAACATTAGTCATAAAGAACTCATATACTTACTGCAAAAATTTAGAAGTCATCAAAAACAAAAGCACTACGCGCATGCTCCTAGGGGGATAGATTGGTAGGTAAAGACCATTGCTCGTCCCCGACCGCCACTCATAAGGAATACAATCAATAAATAAAATTGTACTCCAACTTCATCACAAAGTGGTTCACCATACGTGCATGCTACGGGAATCACAAACTTTAACACAAGCATTCTTTAAATTCATAATCACCCAACTAGCATTACTTTGATATTATCACCTCCATATCTCAAAACAATTATCAAGCATCAAACTTATCTTAGTATTCAACGCACTCAAAAGAAAGCTTCACATATCTTGAATACCAAGTATATTAATGTTAAGCAAATTACCATGCTATTAACGACTCTCAAAATAATCTAAGTGAAGCATGAGAGATCAATAGTTTCTTTAAAAAAATACACCACCGTGCTCTAAAAGATCTAAGTGAAGCACTAGAGCAAAAATTATCACGCTCAAAAGATATAAGTGAAGCACTAGAGCAAAACTATCAAGCTCAAAAGATATAAGTGAAGCACATAGAGTATTCTAGCAAATTCCAAATCATGTATGGCTCTCTCAAAAGGTGTGTACAGCAAGGATGATTGTGGTAAACTAACAAGCAAAAACACAAATAATACAAGACGCTCCAAGCAAAACACATGACATGTGGTGAATAAAAATATAGCTCCAAGTAAATTACCGATGGAAGTGGACAAAAGAGGGGATGCCTTCCGGGGCATCCCCAAGCTTTAACTTTTTGGTGTCCTTGGATTATTTTGAGGGTGCCATGGGCATCCCCAAGCTTAGGTTCTTGCCACTCCTTGTTCCATAATCCATCAAAAGAATTCACCCAAAACTTGAAAACTTCACAACACAAAACTCAACAGAAATCTCGTGAGCTCCGTTAGTGAAAGAAAACAAAAGACTACTTCAAGGTACAGTAATGAACTCATTCTTTATTTATATTGGTGTTAAACCTACTTTATTCCAACTTCTATATGGATTATAAACTATTTTAGTAGCCATAGATTCATCAAAATAAGCAAACAACACACGCAAAACAGAATCTGTCAAAAACAGAACAGTCTGTAGCAATCTGTAACTAACGCAAACTTCTGGAACTCTACAAATTCTATAAAAATAGTAAGTCCTGGAACATTTGTTTATTGAACATCAGCAAAAAGAATCAACGCAAAAGCACTTTCCTGTGATTTAACAAAATTATATTCGTGCGCGCAAAGTTTCTGTTTTTCAGCAGAATCAAATCAACTATCATCGTAGGTTATCCTATAGGTTCTACTTGGCACAAACACTAATTAAAAGACAAAACCACATCTAAACAGAGGCTAGATGGATTAATTATTCCTAAACAGAAACAAAAACAAAAACACAAAATAAAATTGGGCTGCCTCCCAACAAGCGCTATCGTTTAACGCCCCTAGCTAGGCATAAAAGCAAGGATAGATCTAAGTATTGCCATCTTTGGTAGGCAATCATAAGTGGCTCTCATGATAGATTCATAAGGTAATTTTATTTTTCTTTCTAGGGAATTGTTCCATGCCCTTCTTTAAGGGAAATTGGAATCTAATATTCCCTTCTTTCATATCAATAATTGCACCAATCGTTCTAAGGAAAGGTCTACCAAGAATAATAGGACATGAAGGATTGCAATCTATATCAAGAACGATAAAATCTACGGGCACATAATTCCTATTTGCAACAATAAGAACATCATTAATTCTTCCCATAGGCTTTTTAATAATGGAATCCGCAAGGTGCAAGTTTAGAGAGCAATCATCAAAGTCACGGAAATCTAGCAAATCACACAAAGCTTTGGGAATAGTAGAGACACTAGCACCCAAATCACACAAAGCATGAAACTCATAATCTTTAATTTTAATTTTAATAGTGGGTTCCCACTCATCATAGAGTTTTCTAGGGATAGAAACTTTCAACTCAAGTTTTTCTTCATAAGATTGTATCAAGGCATCAACAATGTGTTCGGTAAAGGCTTTATTTTGACTATAAGCGTGAGGAGAATCTAGCACGGATTGCAACAAGGAAATACAACCAATCAAAGTGCAATTTTCATAATTAAATTCCTTGAGATCCAAAATAGTGGGTTTAGCAACATCTAGGTTTTTATTTCTTTCAATCCCACTTTCATCAATTTCATCATCAAGATCTAGAAACTCCGAATTCTTAGAATGCCTTCTAGGTAAAGGAAGATCATATTCAGTTTCATCAAGATTCGTATTGCAAAACGAAGATTTAATGGGGGACACATCAATAACTTTTAGATCTTCATCTTGATTTTCATAGGAATTGGAAGAACACGCTTTAATAAAGGCATCTTTGGAAGCACGCATCCTAGCGGTTCTTTCTTTGCACTCATCAATGGAAATTCTCATGGCTTTGAGAGACTCATTGATATCATGCTTAGGAGGAATAGATGTAAGCTTTAAAGAATCAATTTCAAGAGAAATTCTATCTACGTTCCTAGCCAAATCATCAACTTTGAGCAATTTCTCTTCAAGCAAAGCATTAAAATTCTTTTGTGAATTCATAAACTCTTTAACACTACTCTCAAATTTAGAGGGCATCTTATTAAAATTTCCATAAGAGTTGTTGTAGGAATTTCCATAATTATTAGAAGGATTACTAGGATAAGGCTTGAGATTAAAATTCCCTCTATATGCGTTGTTTCCAAAACTATTCCTACCAACAAAATTCACATCCATAGATTCATTATTATTATCAAGCAAGGTAGACAAAGGCATATCATTGGGATCAAGAGGAGTATTTTTAGGAGCAAACATCTTCATAAGTTCATCCATCTTTTCACTCAAAACATTGATTTCTTCTATAGCATGCACTTTTTTACTAGAAGATCTTTCGATGTGCCATTGAGAATAATTGGCCATAATGTTATCAAGCAATTTTGTAGCATCTCCTAGCGTAATTTCCATAAACGTGCCTCCCGCGGCCGAATCTAAAAGATTTCTAGAAGCAAAATTCAATCCGGCATAAAATTTTTGTATGATCATCCATAAATTCAAACCATGAGTAGGACAATTGCGAAGCACTAATTTCATTCTTTCCCAAGATTGGGCAACATGCTCATGATCAAGTTGTTTAAAATTCATGATATCGTTCCTAAGAGTGATAATCTTAGCGGGAGGAAAATACTTAGAGATAAAAGCATCTTTGCACTTGTTCCAAGAATCAATACTATTTTTAGGCAAAGATGAAAACCAAACTTTAGCACGATCTCTAAGAGAAAACAGAAATAACTTCAATTTGACAATATTGTTATCTGTATCTTTCTTCTTTTGCATATCACATAAATCAACAAAATTGTTTAGATGAGTAGCGGCATCTTCACTAGGAAGGCCGGCGAATTGATCTTTCATAACAAGATTCAACAAAGCGGTATTGATTTCACAAGACTCATCATTATTAAGAGGAGCAATCGGAGTACTAAGGAAATCATTATTATTGGTATTCGAGAACTCACACAAGTAATCCCTTCACGGTCACTTACGAGGGTGAGATCTGATAGAGATTATAAATAATATTTTTGGTATTTTTGATAGATAGATGCAAAGTGAAAAGGCAAAGGCAAAGTAAAAACAAAGCAAGTAAATAAAGCGATAGAGATTGATATGATGAGAATAGACCCGGGGGCCATAGGTTTCACTAGTGGCTTCTCTCAAGAGCATAAGTATTCTACGTGGGTGAACAAATTACTGTTGAGCAATTGACAGAATTGAGCATAGTTATGAACATATCTAGGCAATGATCATGTATATAGGCATCACGTCCGAGACAAGTAGATCGAAACGATTCTGCATCTACTACTATTACTCCACTCATCGACCGCTATCCAGCATGCATCTAGAGTATTAAGTTAAAAACAGAGTAACGCCTTAAGCAAGATGACATGATGTAGAGGGATAAATTCATGCAATATGATAAAAAAAACCATCTTATTATCCTCGATGGCAACAATACAATACGTGTCTTGCAACCCTTTCTGTCACTGGGTAAGGACACCGCAAGATTGAACCCAAAGCTAAGCACTTCTCCCATTGCAAGAACTACCAATCTAGTTGGCCAAACCAAATGGATAATTCGAAGAGACTTGCAAAGATAACTCAATCATACATAAAAGAATTCATAGAAGATTCAAATATTTTCCATAGATAATCTGGATCATAAACCCACAATTCATCAGTCTCAACAAACACACCGCAAAAAGAAGATTACATCGAATAGTTCTCCACAAGAGAGGGGGGGAACATTGTATTGAGATCCAAAAAGAGAGAAGAAGCCATCTAGCTACTAGCTATGGACCCGAAGGTCTGAAGTAAACTACTCACAGTTCATCGGAGAGGCTATGGTGTTGATGTAGAAGCCCTCCGTGGTAGATGCCCCCTCCGGCAAAGCTCCCGAACAGGCCCCAAGATGGGATCTCGTGGATACAGAAAGTTGCGGCGGTGGAATTAGGTTTTTGGCTCCTGTTTTGATCTGTCGGGGGTACGTAGGTATATATAGGAGGAAGGAGTACGTCGCTGGGAGCAACAGGGGGCCCACGAGGTAGGGGGGCGCGCCCTCCACCCTCGTGACTGCCTCTTTTGTTCCTTGGAGCAGGGTCCAAGTCTCCTGGATCACGTTCGGTGAGAAAATCACGTTCCCAAAGGTTTCATTCTGTTTGGACTCCGTTTGATATTCCGTTTCTTCGAAATACTAAAATAGGCAAAAAAACAGCAATTCTGGGCTGGGCCTCCGGTTAATAGGTTAGTCCCAAAAATAATATAAAAGTGGAAAATAAAGCCCATATAGTCCAAAATAGTAGATAAAGTAGCATGGAGCAATCAAAAATTATAGATACGTTGGAGACGTATCAGTTGTCCAACGCCCTATAGGCAGTGGTTCCTGATCCTCTCCGGCATCATCGTCCATACCGTCGTGTCTTCAAAGTCATAGCCAAGCATGTTGGTTAAGTCATCGACAGTGGCTATAAAGTGGGTGGTGGGTGGGGAACGAATTTCTTCATCATCCACTTCCTATTCGAGCTGGACACAGTTTGGCCAGGAGTTCCCTGACAAGGAGAGGGATCTTAATGAGCTTAACACGTCGCCAAAAGGCGAGTGCTGGAAAATGTCTGTGGAGCTGAACTCTAAGACCAGCGCCCAATCAGGTTCGATGGACGCGGATGCACGCGGTCCCATGGTCGGAGACGAGTCCGAGGTTCCGGTAACACAAGCCCAACCTGATATTGGGTCTGTGTGCGGCTCGAGCGCCGCTGAGTCTGCGGCCTCCGCGGCAGGGTTGATCTTCCTGTCTTCAGACGACGCAGTCCGCTCCGGCTCTAGGGCCAGGGCAGTCACATGCGCTATCTCCTGTGTGTGGCCAGATGACAGATCTAGGTCATGTTCATCGTGGTGGCCGAGGACAGCTGTCATGGGCTCGAATTCATCGAAGATCAAGTCTCCGCGGATATCGGCCACAAAATTCAGGCTTCCAAATCTGACCTGATGGCCAAGGGCGTAGCTATCGATCTGCTCTAGATGGCCAAGTGAGTTGGCCCGCAGTGCGAAGCCGCCGAATATGAAGATCTGTCCGGGGAGGAAGGTCTCCCCCTGGACTGCATTGTTGTAGATGATTAATGGAGCCATCAAGCCTATCTCCGACGTCACAACGTAACTCTCAATGAAAGCACCAATGCCGGTGTCAAAACCGGCAGATCTCAGGTAGGGGGTCCCGAACTATGCGTCTAAGGCTAATGGTAACAGGAGGCGTGGGACACAATGTTTACCCAGGTTCGGGCCCTCTCTATGGAGGTAATACCCTACTTCCTGCTTGATTGATCTTGATGAATATGAGTATTACAAGAGTTGATCTACCATGAGATCATAATGGCTAAACCCTAGAAGTCTAGCCTATGAAGTTATGATGGTTGTGGCTAAACCCTAGAAGTCTGAACCCTCCGGTTTATATAGACATTGGGGGGGTGGCTAGGGTTGTACAAAGTCAGTTACAGAGAAAGGAATCTACATATCCGAATCGCCAAGCTTGCCTTCCATGCAAAGGAGAGTCCCATCCGGACACGGGATGAAGTCTTCTATCTTCTGTCTTCATAGTCCAACACTCCGGCCAAAGTATATAGTCCGACTGTCCAAGGACCCCTTAGTCCAGGACTCCCTCACCTAGCTTTCGATCTCTTGTCTCTTACCCTAAACCGTCGCCGGGTCGTCCCTTTATATACACAGGTTGACGCCCAGCGGCTCACGGAGTCCCTGTCGGCTCATAAACAACGTGTCCGGCTCGGTGACTAAGTACCGGTTTACCCCTATGGGCCTTAAGTCGCCTTTGGGCTTTGGTCCCTTAGCAAGCCTGCTTCATGAACCGCCATCTTCATGGGCTTTTGTATTGATGAACCGCCATTGGTATAACCCAGCCCCTCCTGGGCGGGTCATACCCAATAGTCATATCCCCAACATTAGGCCCCAGATTGATTTGAACTTGTTCATGTCAATCTTCAACACTTAGAAAAATCCTTCTTCCTTTATTCTTGCGAGATCTCATAACCCGCCATGACGTCACCTCGTATGATTGTGGTAACCCGCTGTGACGTCACCTATCATTAATATTACACAAAGCCTAAATCTTAATAAATCTTTTCTTTTAATGAAGCTCCAAAAATCAAGGTGTCTGCGTTGTCACGTATCCATTTTTTGGTCTCCTCGATTCCCGCACATGTCACTTATCCTTCTAGCCTTATAAATAGGGACAAGGGTTCCTTTTCACTCTCCCCCTCTGCCTTCTCGTCTTCAACCTCGCGACGCATCTGCGCATCTGAACACCGTCTGCTGCCGACCTCGCCAACTTCCTCGACTCAGGCCGCTACATCGACTTGAACGAGACCAGAGAAACGCGGTGCCTCTCTGTTGCTCAGCAGACCCAGTAAGCATCTTAACTTCCCCACCATAGATCTCCATTAGGGTTTCTGAAGTTCTTTAGGAGTTCATCATCGTTCTTCACTATACCACTATTTGATCCTTACTTGGATCCAAAGATGGCCTTTAAAACATGCGAAATCTGTTTCTATACCTTCTCTCAATCACTGAATATGCTTCCTAGATGCAGAAATCTTACCAACATACTAGCTCTTCCGCTGCTGCGCTACTAGGTCTTGATTTTATTTTATTTTCTGAACAGCGCCAGATCCAAAATTGATTGCACCAATCTGTAAAACCTGTTTATCCAACACTTAGTAGAATTTTTCTTCTTGATAGATCTTAAATATCAGTATTGTCATGGCGGCTTACATCACCAGTTATAACTAGTCATATGTCATTAGGCCCTATTTAAGCCGCCAATATAAATGTATGCTGCAATATTTATCTCCGGCTTAACAAGTAAACTTAAACCAGCGATATTCCTTTTAGGCTTTTCCCTTACGATGCCGAAGACGGTTACCTCATGCAATTGGGTTCCTTCCATTGTCACAAAAAATACGCTCGAGGACTTTGTCAAAATTGGCTATTTGCCAGCAAAAGATGTATTGTATTGGCGCGCTCCCAAGCCAAATGAGAAAAAACCTCAGCCACGGGATGGTGAGATCATTGTTTTTACTGATCATATGAACCGGGGCTTCTCACCGCCTACATCCAAGTTTTTTTGAGATGTTCTGCACTTCTTTCAACTGCATCCTCAAGATATTGGACCCAACTACGTGTCAAACATCTGTAATTTTCAAGTGTTCTGTGAAGTATACCTTCAAGAGGAGCCTAGTGTTGAACTCTTCAGGGAATACTTTTATATGAACTGGCAGAACGAATTTACCAATGCCCCCAGCTTAGAACTTGGCGGGGTCTCAGTTCAATGGAGAAGAGATGCTATCTTCCCCTATGATCACCTACCAAGCCACCCCAAAGATTGGAACCAGACATGGTTTTATTGTAAAGTCACCTCTCCGGCTGATGAGAATCACTACCAGGTTATCGTGTCCAGCGACTCGATCCAAAACAACATCTTCCTGAAAAGCTTACCACTACTGAATGTGCCAAACTTGCACCCACTATCGCAAAGGTCAAAGCCCTGCTGGGGAATGGGTTAACCGGAGTTGACTTGATTCGGTGCTGGGTTTCCTGGCGAATCATACCCTTGAGCCACCAATCCGGCTTAATGTGCACTTATACGGGTGATGCAAAAGATCCACTGTGCCACAGATCCATATGTTTAACTAATAATGTAGCCAATGAAATGACAAAGACCCTTCTGAATGAGAGCCTGGAAGACTGCAGCAAAGTGGGATTAAACCCTTTCTGCGAACTTAACCCACCACCAGATGTGAGTCTTTAAATCACTTATTTTACTTTATCATTGAAATGTTCTATTAACTCAACCTTTGATGATTTTCACATGCTGAATCCGACTTTTGGAATAAAGAATATGACCATGAAGCTGCCAAGAAATCTAGGGCCAAAATGAAAGCCGTCAAGAGAACCGCCAAAAAGAATAAGAAGAAATTAAGCGCTTCCGAGATGTTTGAACTGGACGACAGCTCTGAGTCGGAGGTAGCTCTTGATTCCCTTGGATCCTTTTTCAACTATCTTATTGACACTGATTATCATTAGGATGACATGGGGGGCAGTCAAGCGGTTGAAGAAGAGGTAACTATCATTTCCTCCGACTCAGAACCTTTGCCAAGACAGAAAATTTGACGGGTAACCCGGAAAGTAAGCTTTTCACACCCCTTAGCTCATCTGGATCCTCACTTTCTTTTGAAGCAACAGCAGCACGAGAACCGGCGACAAACTCAGACCAGCGACGGTGAAGAATTATTCTCCGACTTACCAAATACTCCAGCTCCACAGAAACGTCGAAACGAGGTCATTCCAAATTTAAACTCTTTTTATCCTCTGGCGGGTCTCATTTGCCAGCCACTTAATTTTTCCGATTCAAACTATCAGGAGGCATCTCGCTCCTCTTCGTGTGACTCATCACAGACCCAGCGGACGGCTTTCAAAACTGCCCTTGGGTAACAACAATTACTTATTATTTTCTTCCTCCTTGGGCTCTTATATTTGTACTGGCCTCTCATAACCCATGCAGTGGAAAAGCAAAAACTAGCAAGAAGGAAAAGGTGATCAAGCCGACTGAAGACCCCAAAGTCCATGAACCAGAGCAGCCAATTCCAGCAGCTGATGCCTCCGTGCCACAACCAAAAGAGCCTGTTCATGATGTTCCACCAGAAATTCCTGACCTTTCCAGCGACCCAACAAATATCAATTTGTTGAACACTGAATCATCAAGCCAAATTAAACCCGCAGGAACACATGCCGATGATGTTATGATCACTAGCACCAGCTTCAAAGAACCAGGAAACCCTACTGTCTTGGCCAAGCACTCCGCCAAAGAAGAAGTTATTGAAAAGCGAAAAGTGAGATTTGACATCGCCAACTATTCTCAATTGAGCATTGGTGAAGTACTCTCTGGTTATCTCAATCAAGTGCATACCAGCTGCGACCTTGAAGTTGATATGGTGAAACAGATGCATAAAAAATATGAGGTACGAATTCCTGCTTTAATAAGTTATGCATATCCTGTCAGCCCCCAAGTCTATTGTGTATGGTAGGGTTGAATGTGCTGTAGACTTAGAATAACCATGAATATAAATAGCATCCTTGGTAGAGTCCTTCAAAATCCGGCTTTGACCATCCGAGTTAAACCAGGTCTTTAACAATTAACATAGTATCCGTAGCCCCCAAGGGCCGGTTTAATCAACATGAATGAACCGGTACTGTTCACCATTGTTTATGAATGAAAGCTTACTTGTGTAGCCCCCATGAGCCGGCTGTGGTTGTTTACGGCACAACCGGGTCATCATAAAATAATAATGAAATGAGAGAAATATGTATTAGCCCCCAAGTGCCAAGTGCTCTTGCTTGCAAAGTGCTTGGGACTTGCTCATATGTGTCGTTGTATGAAGAATTTTTCTATACCCATTAGCCCCCAAGTGCTGAGCATTGTTGCTTGCAAAAAGCTTGAGATTTATTTCTGTAATCCAAATGATTTCAAATCTGTGCATATACGCGACACCATTGCTCAACTTCAATCGCAATTGGCTGATGTGAAATCCCGACGGGAGCACCAAGAATCTGAGACCCGGAAAGCCGACTCAAAGTTCAAATTTAGTCTGGATGAAACAAAAAAACTTAAGACCACTTTTGATGCCGAAAGAACCTCCTGGGCTGAAGAGAAAACTGCTCTAACGCAGCGGGCTGAAAAAGCGGAAACTGCTCTCCAAGAGATGACCACTGAGCTTACCCGTTTAAAACGCCGTATATCCCAGATGGTTTCTGCTATCTTCGGTAATCATCATAACCGAGTCTTATCTTTCATGTCATAAACTGCCTCTGATCAATCGGCAATTGTTACACGGGTCCTAGAAGCAGCAATCTTGGTCAAGAGATGCTTATGAAGCTCAAAGCCGTATATACGCTCGTTGAACAGCTATATACTGGAACTCAGTGCACGCTGGCTACAATTTCTCCAACTAACCAAGCACCCACTCTATTGAGTGACATCTTGAAAAAACTATCTGTTCTGCCTGATAGGATTGAAGAGATAAAACGGTCATCTGCAAGAGCCAGTGTCATGACGGCTTTAAGCCGGGCTAAAGCATGGCAACCGGAGCTACACTCGGCCGATCTAGCTACTGGGTATCCAAGTTTAAAAGAAGATGGCACGCCTTTTGACAAGAAAGACTTTACTGCCTGCCTGAAGTTAATACGCCTCCTAGCCAGTCTGATTGCTGATGAAATGAATATTTCAAAATATCAATCGACTTATGATGTGGAGATTCAGAAGATGCCCACGCCAGCTTATAAAGTGATGGATCTGATCCCCCCCAGCCCGTAAGCACACTTTCGCTCCTGAAGTTGATCCGTCTGACCTTATAGATGATGAAGCTGAATGCCAAGCCTTGTGTGGCATCGATTGGTCATCACCAAACTTCCAGGCAACAAAGGAGGACGAAGAACTGGAGAAGGATGATCCAGAAGCTTCAAGCTGTCACGGCCAAGAAAGTTGATCCGCTGGGCGGTTATATATTTGATCTTCTGAAAACACTTGACCACTTTTGGCTCACTGAGTCATGTAATAGGCTAGTGAAAAACTTTGAACTATCGTGCCGTCGTGCATGTTTTGTTTTGTGCAACACTGCTGATCTGCCAATTGAAAAACGCCACTTTATGTTTATGATAATGTCAATCAGATTTAGCATTATCCTGCATACAATGAGATCACAAGTGCCCTGGTGGTTTACCGCAGGGCGGGTCATAATATCCCATATAAAACCACTGATGACTAAAATAGTTCATGACCAAGGCCGGTTTAAACATAACCGTATATAATCATAACAAAAAATATCATACCTGTGATATGTAATCATACTGCCGGCTTATCATACTAGTGCAGTACGGGTAACAACCCGGAATATTCAGCATATAATGCCCTGTTTAATCGTTATATACTGTCGGCTTACAACACTGTTTGCAGCAGGGGAGAGTATCCCAAAACTTACAGCATGATGCTTCCAAGTGTCATATACTGGTGACTTATAGTCCAAAGCCAGGCTGGGTTATCAAAAACCATGGGTATACTCAAGGATGAGCAATAGAAATTAAGGCTATAGGGCCTGAATCGGTTTTTAAACCATATGTCAATATGGTACAAAGATGAACCCAAAAAGTTCGAATAAAACAGAAAAACAAGGCTTTCATAGGCCGCCAAGCCGAAATCTCAAGTGCTTTCAAAAGGCTGCACAGCCACTGAGTTAAACCTTCATGCAAACCTTATAAGTCGGGCCTCACATGAACAATCGTCGTTTTAACTTTGACACGTTCAGGGTCTTATATAAGATTGACTGCCAAAAGTACAGCGGGTCATTCCAGTCAATCTGGGCAGAGTGGCAGACTTAAAAAGGCAAGATAACTCGGGTTTTTAGGTGAATACACATGGCTTCCAAGCCTGGCTTTTAAGCCTATTACAAGGGTCATAAAAACTCTTGTCCGTTGAACAAAGAGCCCCCAAGTAACATTTTTATTAAGGGCATACAAGCCGGATCAAGAGGGTAATCAAGGCTCTGCTCATTAAGCAGGCCGCCCCCAAATGATATCAAAGCAGGGTACCTATGTTTAAGTTGTGCTTTGCAACAGACTCTCTTTGGTCCCTTTATCCTGGGTAGCATGCCCCCAAGTGTTTTGTAAACATGGCGTATAAGCCGGATTAAAGGGTAATCATAGCTTCGCTCGTTGAACAGGAAGCCCCCATGTAATCATATGCAGTGTCAATAAAGACTCATTATTATCAGAAATGAAATGGCAGAGGCCCTGCTTTATCAGGGATGCCAGCTTTATTATATTCATGATAATATATACACTAATAATGTATGTACATCACAAGAGCTGGTGGCTCAGGTGTAATAAGGCGGAAGATGAGCAATATTCCATGGTCGGCGGGTCTCCTCCTTTGACGTGCATGAGTCCTTGTGGCCTCGAACATCGATAAGGTAGTATGACCCATTGTTCAATTTTTTGCTGACCACGAAGGGCCCTTCCCAAGGTGGGGATAACTTGTGCATATCAGATTGATCCTGGATAAGCCGGAGCACCAAGTCGCCTTCTTGAAAGGTTCTAGTTTTAACCCGGTGGCTGTGATAACGGCGTAAATCTTGCTGGTAAATCGCCGAATGAGCCTCCGTGAGGTCACGCTCCTCATCTAACAGGTCAAGTGCATCCTGACATGCCTTTTCATTGTCAGCTTCAACATAATCCGCCACATGGGGTGAGTCATGACAGATGTTACTAGGGAGAACCGCCTCTGCTCTATAAACCATGAAGAAAGGCATGTAACCCGTAGATCTGTTGGGGGTAGTATTGATACTCCATAGCACGGAGGGTAACTCCTCCACCCAACAACCCGACATTCTTTGCAAAGGAACCATAAGCCGGGGTTTGATGCCTCTCAAAATTTCTTGATTGGATCTCTTAGCTTGACCATTGGATTGGAGGTGAGCCACTGATGATACATCAAGTCGAATGTGCTCACGTTGATAAAACTCTTTCATAGCTCCCTTTGATAGATTAGTGCCATTATCAGTTATAATGCTGTGGGGAAAGCCAAAGCGGAAAATCACCTTTTTAATGAACTGAACCGTTGTTACCGCATCACACTTACTAACCGGCTCTGCTTCGACCCACTTTGTGAATTTGTCAACTGCCACCAAAAGGTGGGTCTTTTTATCCTTGGACCTTTTGAAAGGCCCAACCATATCAAGCCCCTGGACTGCAAACGGCCAAGTAATTGGAATCATCCTCAACTCTTGAGCCAGCACATGAGCTCGTCATGAAAATTTCTAACAACCATCACATTTAATGACCAAATCCTCTGCATCAGCATGAGTCGTGAGCCAATAAAATCCATGAAGAAAAGCTTTAGCCACCAGAGACTTAGAACCGGCATGATGACCACAATCTCCTTCATGAATCTCGTGAAGGATTTCACGGCTCTCTTCAGGAGAAACGCAACGTTGAAACGCCCTAGTAACACTGCAATGGTGCAGCTCTCCGTTGACAATTGTCATCGACTTAGACCGCCGGGTTATCTGTCTGGCCAAGGTTTCATCCTCAGGGTAACTCACCCCGGGTCATATAGGCCAAATATGGAACTGTCCAATCAGGAATAGTGTGAAGAGCCGCCACCAATTGCACCTCCGGGTCAGGAACAGCAAGATCTTCTTCTGTAAGCAATTTGACTGAAGGGTTATGCAGAATATCCAGGAAAGGGTTAGGTGGCATCGTCTTACGCTGGGACCCTAACCGGCTCAAAGCGTCAGCCACCTCATTATTCCTGCGATCGATATGTTCAACTTGATAACCTTTGAAATGACCAACAATAACATCAACCTCACGACGATAAGCCGCCATGAGCGGATCTTTAGAATCCCGTCTGCCTGAAACTTGTTCCGCCACCAAATCTGAGTCGCCAAAACATCTTACCCGGCTTAAATTCATCTCCTTAGTCATCCGAAGACCATGGAGCAAGGCTTTGTACTCAGCTGCATTGTTAGTACAAGGAAACATCAACCTTAAGACGTAACATAATTTATCACCTCGTGGGGAAGTCAAGACAACTCCATCCCCCGAGCCCTCCAATTGCCTAGACCCATCAAAATGAATAGTCCAATATGTGTTATCCTGCTTGTCCTCAGGCATCTGCAGCTCTGTCCAGTCATTGATGAAATCCACGTGCTTGGGATTTGATGGCCATGCGAGGCATATATTTCAAACCATGAGGTCCAAGCTCAATAGCCCACTTGGCTACTCTACATGTGGCTTCTCTGTTTTGAATAATATCCCCTAAAGGAGCAAAACTAACCACAATGATAGGATGACCGAAGAAATATTGCTTGAGCTTTCGACTAGCCATGAACACCCCATAGACAAGCTTCTGCCAATGCAGATATCTCTGCTTGGACTCAATAAGAACTTCGCTGATGTAGTAAACCGGCCTCTGAACCGGATATTCCTTGCATGATTCCTTCCGTTCCACCACAATAGCTACGCTGACAGCCCGGGCATTAGCAGTCACGTATAGCAACAACGAATTTTTATCAATAGGAGCATCAAGGACCGGCGACTCAGCCAGTTGTTTCTTCAAGGCTTCAAATGCTTCATTAGCAGCATCACTCCAGACAAAATTATCTATCTTTTTCATCAACTGATACAGAGGGATAGCCTTCTCTCCCAGCCGTCTTATGAACCGGCTTAAAGCCGCAATACGACCCGCCAGATCCTGAACATCATTGACACACGCCGGCTTAGACAGGGAAGTAATAGCCTTAATTTTTTTCTGGGTTAGCTTCAATACCCCGTTGAGAAACCAGAAAGCCCAAAAGCTTGCCTACTGGCACACCAAAAACATACTTGGTCGTGTTAAGCATCATCTTATAGACCCGGAGATTGTCAAAGGTCTCCTTCAAATCATCTATCAAAGTTTCCTTCTTTCTGGATTTTACCACAATATCATCCACATAAGCATGAACATTGCGCCCAATCTGATCATGAAAACAATTCTGCACACAGCGTTGGTAAGTCGCCTGGGCACTCTTGAGCCCAAAAGGCATAGACAGCCCTCCACCGGCTACTGTTCAACTAGCCCTCCACTGGCTACTGTTCGACCTTTCCTCCACGGGGTCCTGTTCATCCACGCCCAACCGGCTCGATCGATCGGGGTCCTGTTCATCCAGCGGCAACACCACGGGGTCCTGTTCATCCAACCCCTCACTAAGAACTGTTCATCCAACCCCCAACAACGCTCACTGTTCATCCAGAGGCAGCATCGATAGACTTCAGTTAGCAGTAGTAGCGAAGGAATAGCTCGATCGGGTTCAGTTAACAGCCATCGATCGATCGCTCGGGTTTAGTAACGCGTAGCCTGCAGTGCAATCGCTCGGGTTCAGTTAGGCGAACGCCTCACTTGGGTTCAGTTAGAGCCCAACGCCTCGCACCCACGCGCGTACGTGTATGAGAGAAACGCGCATCGCTCGGCCCCCGACCACCCACCGTAACCGTGAACTCCTTGATATTTTCCTCGCCCTCGCTTCTACCATGGTTTTTCCGTCATGGACGACCCAAAGAATATCATGCATCTGCGTCTCCGGCCCGCCCAGGACGAAAAATCCATTTTCTGTCATGATTTTTTATCATAGAAGTAGGAGCCCACCACATCTATGATGATACCGGGTTTGTCACAATTATCGTCATAGAAGTGTCATAAGCATGACATGAAAAAAAATCGTTCGGCCCAAAATGTCATGGATGTGTCTTTTTTTGTAGTGCAAGGGAGGGGGTGGGCCGCCTGCTGGGAGCCGGCCCATGCCCTTGCCGCTTTCTGGAGCGCGCCACCTTCTTCTAGGAGGCGGGCCTCTGGGCCAGCCGCTTTCTTGGGGTCCGCCATCTTCTAGGAGGCGGCCCTCTGGCTCTATCTGGCCCATGAGGCCGGACTTACGACCAGTCGGACTGACGGGATTGGCCAGCCCCGATATCTTGAAATGTGGTTAAGTGTTGATGAGGCTACCCGGGGTCTATCCCCCGACATCGTGAGAGCAGCGGATCGATCGGCTTGAGAGGTTGAGTTCTTTGCACACGCCCGTGAGTTCAAACCTTTCTTGGGTTTGCGAAGCCCGGAATCCGACAAGGATGATCTTTTACTTCTATATTCTCGCATGAATCATAACATATGTAAGATGTTTGAATGGTTCCGAGTTCATAATATCTAAAGATGCATCATGTTTATAGAGTTTCCAACTCGAGTGGATGATAATGTAACAAGTTTATATGAGTTAAGTTTGATCGTCATTGTATTTATATTCAATATTTTCGTGCACCCAAGTATCATTTTACAATTCATGTTTTAGGTCCTTCCTGGTGCTCAACGGTGTGCAGGTGTTAAGGGTACCACATAGGCAAAACACTGTTGTGACAAAGCAATTAAAGATGAGAGAGAGCATTATGATGCCCCATAAAGAAATGATGCTAAGCATTTGGACCTATGCAAAATGCCTACCAACCAATGCATGAAGGAGATTAGTTGCTTATAACAATTACAGATGAAGGAAGCTTAGCTACAAAAGTTAATCACGTATGCATTGGGGGATTAAGACCTCGCCTAAGCAACAATGCATTGGAAGAGATTTGTCTCTAACTTATGCAATAACGCGTTGAATATCTTCTACTCTCTTTGTAGACCAATAGTAGTATAGTACTATGCAATCATATGTATGTTTTTTTTCTGAACACGGTACAGACATAAGCGCTCGTACATACGCACATACACCTCACCCCTATGAACGCACACACGCACACCCTACCCTTATGAGCACCATCAAGAGACTGAGCTGACATATCATCTTGAGATTTTCGAAGTCATCGTAGGTGGCTCGTCGTCGACGGGGCATCAGGACTTGTATTCTGATGGGCTGATGATACTACTATCCCTCTAATCATCCAACCAAAGATTGGTTCGCAGTTTGCTTATTCTAGAGCCATGAAGTGCCGTTGGTACTCTAGAGCCATGCCGTTGGTATTTGTCCAGAGTCAACTATCGATGACTGCGAGCAACGATCGAAACACGCGTCACATTAAAAAGAACGCCATTGTTATTGATCCAAAGGACGCGCATGCGTTCTATCTGATTTTTCTTTACGACCATCAGTCGTTGCTTGGGTGTTGTGAGACAATAACAATGGCCGATTGCGTCTTGAGACCGACGCTTTCACATGCTGCCTCTATCGTTTTCCTCAAAAATTAATCGTATTTTACCAAATTTCTCTTCTTTTATCGCTGGAATCCTGCAAGTTGTGCTTGCGTTACGCTACATCCACGTTATAAACAGAAGTCTCCCGCTATGCTATGCCATGCCATGCCATTAGGGTTCACCTCCGCCATGGCAATGGCATCATCGTCCCTCACCGTCCTGCTCAGCTTCCTCTTCCTCGCCATTGCCGCCGCGGAGCCGGCCTCGGGGACAGCGCAGCACTTTCTGGGAGTCAATTACGGCAGGCTTGGCGACGACCTCCCGCCCCCGCACCGCGCGCTTGAGCTCGCCCGCTCGGCCGGCGCCGCCGCGGTCAGGTTCTACGACGCCAACGCCACCTTCCTGGCCGCGGCCTCGTCCTCCGGCCTCGGCTTCGTCCCGGCCGTCCCTAACGAGCTCATCGTCTCCCTGGCCGCCTCCCAGCGCGCCGCCGATGCGTGGGTCGCCTCCACGCTCCTCCCCTTCCGTCGCAACCGCCGCCTCCGCTACCTCTTCGTCGGCAACGAGGTGCTCTCCGATCCCACCAAAAAGTCCCGCTGGTCCCGGCTCGTCCCCGCAATCACTAACCTCCGCCGCGCGCTCCGACGATATGGCCTCAGCCGTGTCAAGGTCAGCACCACCCTCGGGATGGACGCTCTCGTCGGCCAGAACGTGTTCCCGCCGTCCGCCGGGGTGTTCCGCCCGGACATCATCGACGTCGCCGTGCGCCCGCTCCTCGCCTTCCTCGAGCGTACTGACTCGTACCTTTTCTTTGACGCGTACACCTACTTCAGCTGGTCGGCGAATCACACCATCGTGCCGCTCACCTACGCGCTGCTCGAGCCGTCGCCGGCGCCGGGGTTCCAGTACCACGACCCCGGAACGGGGCTGTCGTACACCAACCTCCTCGACCACATGCTCGACGCCGTGGTCGCCGCCATGTGCCGCGCGGGCTACTGCGGCGTCAAGCTGGCGCTGGCCGAGACCGGCTGGCCCAACGCCGGCGACCTCAACGAGTTCGGCGCCAACGTGCGGAACGCGGCCACGTACAACCGCAACGTGGCGCGGCACCTGGCATCCGGCGCCGGCACGCCGCGGCGGCCGGGGATGCGCATGCCGGCGCTCGTGTTCGCGCTCTTCAACGAGAACGTCAAGGGCGGCCCCGGCACAGAGCGGCACTGGGGCCTCTTCTACCCAAACGGCAGTGCGGTGTACGAGGTCGACCTGACGGGGCGCCGGCCGGCGGCGCCGTACCCTCCGCTGCCGCCGGCCACGAACGACCTGCCGTACCCCGGGAAGCTGTGGTGCGTGGCGAGGACGGACCGCCACGGGGCGGTGGCGAACGAAACGGCGGTGAGGGAGCAGGTGGCGACGGCGTGCGCGGACGAGGCCGGGCTGTGCGACCCCGTGCGGCCCGGCGGCGGGTGCCACCTGCCGGACACGGTGGCCGCGCACGCGAGCTACGTGTTCAGCGCGCACTGGAACAGGTTCAGCAAGCAGTACGGCGGGTGGTGCTACTTCGGCGGCCTAGCCGTGGAGACGACCGTCGATCCCAGTGAGCCATTCTTCAGCCTTACATCCTTGTTTACATGTTGCTCCAGAAATTGTTTTCAGAAGTTCACTAGAAATACGCTCGAAATGTGCCAATGGCATTGCATATTTGAATGTACGTATGTTCTACTTATTGCATATATGTTGCAGAAACATGATGAAACTAACTTAGGAGCCGCGGCCATCCAACTATCCACCTTCTAATAAGAATTCTTATATTCCCTTTTCAGGTCATGGATCGTGTAAATTTCCCAGCGTTACACCAGGCTGAAGATGCTGGTGGCGTTCCCTCCCGTTTAAAACACACCATTGATTGAATAGTGAACGCTTGTACCCCGCTATATTTTTCTTGCTGCAGTCGACTTCAAGGATACACTAGTTTGAATTGTCTCACGATTCGTATTGGAGGAAATAAAATTTGATGCTTCTTGTTGTTGGTAACCTTTGTTTGGTTATATTACTACTCCCTCCGTTTCAAAATAGATGATCCAACTTTATATTAAAGTTAGTATAAAGTTGGGTCATCTATTTTTGAACGAAGAGGGTATGTGGCAGCGCTATATTGTTCGCCAAGTAGAAGAAAATCCGACCACCTGTCAGTAGTGCAAACACTAGAAAATATGCTCTGCTGAACAGAAGCATACATATATTTCACCAGACACTGAAGATTACTGCCGATTTCAAAGCATGTCCGATGAACTACAGCTTAGCTTTCTTCGATGTTCGAGCGACTTGCATTGCAAACCACATTGAACTCATCAAATTCCCAAAAATTATAATTATTGATTTGGTTGGGATGCGCCAGACCCAAGCAATAGTGCAACACCTGGGCGGCATGTTAGAGCCCTGGCCGCAAGCTAACATGGTGGACCCCTTCTCATACAAAATAAATTTAATATTGTTGTAACACATAGTTCATCAGATATTAAACTGATAAGAACATTTGATCTTAGCCAAAATACCGAGAAAGGTATGAGTTGCAACGTTGAGCTAGGTCTCGTTCTATAGCCATCCTTCTACTTTTTTTGAGACAATCTCGCGAAGCTTTTATTTAACTCGTCACAATGTTTACAGGGACGAAAGTAAGGTCACCCGGATTGCCTAACCAAACATGGCGGCCAACTCCGAGTGATAGAGCATACTTCGCTAAATTGTGAGTCTTGATATTCGAGCTCCTAGACTCATGACTAAAAGAGCAACTATCAAAGAAACTAAAATGATCTATGATTTCACGGATGACCGCACTATAAGGTGTCGCACTTCTCTGTTTGATGTCGTCGATACAATCTTGCAATTAAAAGCTACATATATTCTTCTCTCATAGACTATGAGGCGTCTTTGGTGAATTCGTAAATCTCAAGATGATATGTAGGCTCAGTCTCTCGGATGTGCTCATAGGCATAGGGTGTGCATGTCTGCGTTCATAGAGGTGGGTGTATGCATATATATATGAGCGCTTGCGTCTGTACTGTGTTAAACAAAAATCTTCTTTTCCTCCATAACTACTGCTACTACTACTAGAGATTCATATGTCATCAGTTTGTCTCTGACATGAATCTTATAAGAAATTCAGTAGCTATTGGTGTAGCCTAGCAAACATCGAAAGCATCAAATGTCACTCCATCCGTGCACCAGCCCCACTTTGCCTACGCCTCCCTTCCACCCTTGGTCCAACCACCGTCCAGGTACCTTCCGCCCTGCACATTGATGCCCATGACGAACACCACATCCGCCAAGTGTTCGGCCAAATGACATAGCAATTTTTTTCAAGCTTTTTTGAAACATGGTCTTTTAGGGCCATATTCATTAAAAATGGTAGAATAGAGTTGGACAACCGTTACATCACAGCCATAAGAATGGGCACCCCGGCCGACCTGGCACTAACAAGATCACAATGCCGAGAAGAGGAACCCATCGAGGTTGTCGGCCATGTCATCATCATCGCCTCTCTCCGAGCAGGTGACTCCGACTTCGGCCGGATAAGCCCCTCGGAGTGGAGGTGCGGTCGCCAGCGAGGTAGAGTAGGACATGAGATACACACCGGCTCACGAGACTCGAGACGCTACCGTCTCCCATGACATACTCTTCCTTGCCAGAGTCCATGGCCTACACGTCGTCGGTCGATGATGGATCCGTCGTGGTCGGGGGAGCCCGACATGTCCATCACGACACGGTTGCGGCGCCAGGGGTTGCCGTTCACCTGTAGCGGCATTGGCGAGTGCGCCTCTGCCTCGCCGCGTTTGCCGCGAGGACTTTCGCGGCCTCCCACGCCCTTTGCCTCGCACGGCGGGTCGTCACGCCATATTAGCCTCCGATGCCGACGGGCCACGGGAAGGCCCCCCCTAGTCGGCGCGCCAACTAAGGGGATACGTCTCTGCCACGACGTTCAAATGCCAAACGAACCGCACCGCCTCCAGTGAGGTCGCGGCGACGCACCATCTGGGCGGACACTATGGATTCCTGCCATACCGAGTCCGGCCGCTGTGGTCGTTCTCCCCGCGGGCACGACAGAGCGCAATGCAGACGACTATCTCCTCCTTGGGCCTGCATGTGATGAGCTCACAATCGGTAGATCGGGTGACGGAGGACTCGGATCCGCTGCCCGCCATGTCGGAGAAGGTGGAGATCACTGGAAGGAAGCTTATGGGCGAAGTGGAATGGCTAGGGTTTGGTTCGGGGAGTCGATGAGGACAAATATGTGTGGGGGCGGGGTGAGCCAGCATGGGACGAATCCGACGTGACAGACGCGCTCGGGCCCGCCCGGGCATCAACATATTTGCCCCGGATTTGGGCTAGAAATATGGGGCGTCGGTCAGCTCGGCCGTTTAGGGCCGGTATCAGGCCTCCGTCTGCGTCACATTTTTTGATCTGTCAGTGACCGGAGAGTCCTTCAGAAATAAGGGGCGCTTGAATGTAGATGCTCTTAAGGCCCTGTACAATGCTAGATGCTTAGGGAGATGCTTAGAAAAATAAACCGAATTTTTTTCAAGCACCAGCGCTTATTTCTACATGAGAAACGCCTAATTAAGCATCTGCCCTATATAAATAAGCACCGATGCTTAAAGAAAGCCTGATTTATTTTTTCAAGCACCTCTGCTAAGCACCTTGCATTGTACCTGGCCTAAGCGGCAAACCTAAGCAATGCGCCGTGCTGGCCATTGATCCAAGCATCCAACGTTTCACAACTGTTTTGACCGATTTAGCCACAGAAAATAGTTGACTGCTGCCAGCAAAACGCCAACTCCCTAAAAAAAAAAACGGCAACCACCAGCGGAGAGGGAAGGAAAGCGCAAGCAGAAGCAACCGAGCGAACGGCGGCGACGACCCGAAGAGGAGAAGAAGATGGTGATGCCCACGGACCCGATGCTATGGCACAAGGTGGCCGCCGTCTCCGGTAACCCCCCCACCCCCCTCCCCCTCCCCCTCCTCCTCCGGCTGCTTCCGCACTCTGACGGCTGGGTGAATTGGTCGAGCAGGGGTCGCTGCTCTTGGACTGGGCACCTATGGAGCGCACATGTTCCGCCCCCAGAACCCTAGATACAAGGAGGTACACCCGGCCACTCTCCGTCCATTGCTCCGCGGCTGCTCCCTCGCTCCACTTCCGGCCCGTTCCTCCAAATCATGAATCAATCCGCGTCTTACAGTTGTGGGGAATTTTTTTCTGACAGATTTGGCAGACCGCGTCCCTGTACCACCTCGTCCACACCGCGGCGCTGCTCGGGGCTCCCATGACCAAGCGCCCCAACGTCGTCAGTACCAACGCCCGCGTCGCGCTTTCGCTTCTTTTCTTTTATCTAGCTGCGCGCTAATTCATGCGGTCCTTTGCTGTGTGTGCAGTTCGGAGGCCTTCTGACGACTGGAATTGTGCTCTTCTCTGGAACGTAAGTGTGTGTGTGTGTTTGTCTTTAGATAGCACTGTGAATTTTCGTGGGATGCAAAGAAAATGAGGACCGCTGGTCTTGGTCTTCGTTTGCGTTGTTTCGTTGTTTGGAATGATGATGGGATTGCACAATGATTGTTGCTCATTTCATTTCTAGGTGCTACACTGTGGCTTACCTTGAAGACAGGAAGTTCTCTTCACCAGCACCGATCGGTGGCTTTGCATTCATCGCTGCTTGGGCCAGCCTGCTCTTCTGATTGTATTGTGCTTTATCGGGTGAAAACTATGTCTACTTTACACAAGGCTTTGTATCAGTCGCTCTATTAGGTCATGATTGTACTGCTGTGGCACACAACTTTCTCATGCCTTTAGAGAATAACTAAAATAAAACAGTTCCCTTGATGTTTCGCACTTCCTCATTTGTACATCCTGCTTAACAGTTCGATCAATTGCTCATGCCAATGAAGCTGCGTCTCTTGTTTCTTTAGATTTAATGCCAATATTTTTTCCGTGACAATCACGGGATCTTGGCTCCCGTGGTTGTCCTTGCAAACATGGTCAGCTTGATTTCTGTCAATCTCTCTGCTTCCATCCATCTACAAAATATCCTCATTTTCAGGTTATAGTTTGGTTCACCGTGCTCCCATAACTTGTATCATTATAATTTATTTAACATTCTAGAGATTGGGCACGGGCATGGGCACTACTTAGTGTAGTAATGATTTGATCTATTTGCAGTTTTGCGCTACAAGTGTCAGATAACCATAGTGATTATTGCGCTTGGTTATATCCTAGCTGTTTGGGTCTCTACCCCTTTACACACCATATAAAAAAAACTTGCTCAACTTTTATTGATACAAAACCAGGTACATGACTAAAATTGAAAAGAGTCCGATTACGATGAGACACAGAGTTGACACATTTTGAAGTATGGAGCAATATTAGACATTGCCCTCCTGATTTGAGTAATGACATCCCCTCCACAAAGACGAAAAATGTGTCGAACATTTTTTCCATTCTTTTCCTGAAGGATCAGTGGAAGAAAACCAGGAATGCATGCATCTTCCAGTGCTTCGCCCACTGTTATATCAGGGCACCACTTCAAAGTTACATGAGTTACGGCCTGCATTGGCATGACAGCACGAAGTGAATGACATGGCTGAGAACAATAATGTTTTTGTATACTCCCTATCATTCACAATATAAGTAGCCTAAACCATTTACACGGTTTTCAAAGTAACACTTTGATCATAATTTTCTCCAAAAATTTGTTGTTTCAAACAAATTCTAAATATAATTATGACAATATTCATGTCAGTTTCATATTGTCTAAGCTGGTAATTCTTTCTATATCGATGGTCAAACCAAAAAATGTTTGACTAGCACAAATTCGTAAACTGCTTATATTATGAATCAGCAGGAGTAAGATAAGTTATTTATATTTGGATGCTATCCTAAATTCTCTAAGAGTACACGCTGATTCCAAAGAAAAGAACTTCCTTACGTACGTGCGTGCGTGCGTGTGTGTGTGTGTGCTTGTGGTGTGCGGGTATCTTGTGTGTGTGGTGCGTGCTTGTGCTCTGCATGTTTGATCTTGCTAGTGGAATTTCAACCTGCAAAAGTGTATGCTCCTAATGATGGTTTAGGTTATGAACATACTTGGATTTAGGTCGGTGACCATTGCAGCTGCATTGAAGTAGCAAGAACCACCATGTTTCTTGTATTTTTGCCAGTAGCTATTGAAGGCATAAGATGCATGGTCCCTGACTGTATTGGGAAGGTAACATGATTTGTTAGGCTCAATCATCGTACAATCTGCACCTCCAGGACCACATGCCCAGCTAAGAGCAATCTGTAGGATATCATCTGGTGTTTGCTCATCCGCTATGCACCATTGCTTCTCCCAGTTGCGATCCTCTGCTTGAAAATTTATAGGTGTAAGTATTTCTTCAAATTCCTTAAATGGTTCGGTGTTTCATTGATTTATCTGGGAGACAAATGAATTCTGATCACACTATTTCAGTTACTGGATGGTTCTTTTCAATGTTCAGTGATTATTTCTGTATTTACTAGGGGGTCAAGGTTTCAGTTGACTTTATCTTGTTAGCATAGCACTCCATGAATCTAAGTATGAACAGCAATGAGGCCATGATTTCTCAGGCTCAAAAGTTTTGTATCTCAAGAGCAATAAATATACCCACTAATGATTCTGACAGAAATCTGCTTATGTAACTTTGAGCAGTGGATCTGGCAATAGTGGCTCCCCCCTCCCCCGGTTTACATGGTTTAAAGTCTGCATATGTTTGTTTTCAGTAACAGAGTTAAATCACTCGGTATATGCTATTTCAGATATGCACATATCCTCACTCTACCAAGCTACCATACGGCATGTTTCAGACTGTTAGTCTTTACTAGTATATTGCTTACTCTGAGATTGGATTTTATGTTAATAGAATTTTGAAAGAAGAGACACTGGGATGATTAGAAATAATAAGATTAAAAAATGGAAAATAAAGACTAAATAGCGCATGAGCATTTTGGAATCAGGAGCCAGAAGTTATTTTCATACCTTGCTGAGCCGAAACTGTGGCGAAGTGAAGGATAAAATAAAGTAGCAGTATCAGCCTTGTTGCTGCTTGCTTCTTCAGATAGCAGTTCTTCACTCTGGCTGCACTTGGTGGTAAGTATGTATGCATTTTGTTTCTTTCTACTCCTAGCACCTTAACAATTAAGTAACTCTAAATGTGCTTGGTTTGATGGAAATCTACAAGTTGTGTGAAGCTCATATAAGGCTCAGTCTCTGTAGACATTAAGAGGGGAAAAGGATGGGCTAACTTTTATTATCTGAATATTAAAGGCATCCTGCACTTATTCTTTACTTCCTGGACACTTCTGAGAATCTTTTTCTGATTAAAGCGCACACTGCAATATAATGTTAAAATTAAGAAATAAGCAAATTGATTACCAGTGATGTAAGACAATGGGAAGTAAATCTTCTTTTATTTCCTGAATTCTGCAATGATTTAAGTGAACAAAATTTTAAGTTTATTGTTTGACAATGTAGATGTTTCCTGTCAAAATTTGTGCTGGCGTTGCAATATCTATGTGTTATATCTGATATTTTGGATGGGTGCACGTAGTTAGGTTGGATCATACATATAGTGGAGTCATGGTTGATGCTTTAAAAGGTTGAAAATCAAAGCAAAACTTTGATATTTTCAGGCTTTCAGCATACAACTTTGATACCTTGGTACGTGGAACTACGCAAGTGATTCCGTATACTTGGAACTTATTAGCTTTGCCAATCATGTTCCTTCAGACAAGCAAAGCAAAATAAAGATTATTCCTTTCTTTATCATGCTCCCTAGACAAGCCAGGAATCTGATGCCTGACCTTGCCTTGCACTCGTTTTCTTTAGAAAACTTTCTTTCCAGTTGCCATATATGACTTCTGCCTGTGAAATCTGTTTTGTTCAGACACCTATATACATCTGAATTCTACTTGCATGGTAAAGGTAAACCTTCACCTCTGCTTCCCGTCCCTGATTCAACTGCTCTTCATCGGCACCTCCAAGTATGGGTGATAGGATCATCATGGCACCATCACCATCTAGCCAGGAGTATATCAGAGATGTTGCAGAAATTGATTTACAGGAGTACAAGGACATTGAGAACATCGCATTCTACCAGGTTGCAGCAAACTCTGGATCGGGCTTGTCTATGGAAAGTGAGAGATCACTAAGGATCCATATTTGTACAGACCAGAATGGTGTCAACTTTCTGCTTGAGTTTCTGCATCATCTTGTGGATTCGAAAGAGAGCTACAGAGGCGTGACTAATCTCCTTTTTCATGGTATTGAATGGCAGCCTGAAGCAATCCAACTTCTCTGTTCATACTTAGGCCCAGGCTCGAATGTGAAGCAGGTGGAGTTCCAAAAAAATGTGTTTAGCACAAAATCAGCTGTTGCTTTAGTCCCACTCTCGGAAATGCTCCAAAGGAACAACACCTTGAAAGCAGTTGTTTTCAATGATTGTAGAATTGGAGCTGCTGGAGCGACACTGCTTGCGTCAGCTTTGGCAAAGAACAGAAGTGTGGAAGAGTTTCAAGTATGGGAAGACTCCATGGGCTCCAAGGGAGCAGAAGAACTCTCCAAGATGATTGAGGTGAACTATATGTTGAAGCTGCTGATTATACTTGACAACAACTCCATTCCAGCGGCTCCTCTTATCTCTGCTGTGCTGGCACGCAACCGCAGAGTGGAGGTGCATATATGGGGACGCAGTCGTGATACAAGAGGTGGCATGAACAACTGTAAAATTGTTGAGTTCCTGCCAGAAACTGGAAACATGAGGATTTACAGCAATATCAATTCTACAGGCCTACAACGGGTTGCTTGTGCTTTGGCATGGAACACCACGGTGACAACATTGGACATGACAGGTGTCCCTCTGAAGTCCAGATGGACCAAAGAACTTAGAGAGGTCCTCGACCGGAATAGGAGCCTAAAAGTTGTCAAACTTACCAAGTGTTGCCTCAGGGACAAAGCAGTGGTGTATATAGCTGCAGGACTGTTCAAGAACAAGTATTTAGAGAGCTTGACTTTGGATGGGAATCGCTTTGGTGGAGTTGGATTGGAGCATTTGTTATGCCCTCTTAGTACATTCTCACCACTTCAGACACAAGCCAATTCCACTTTGAAGGTTTTGAGTTTTGGGGGAGAGAGAACAAATATAGGTAGATATGGTGTGGCTGCAATCTTGCAGATGTTGGAGACAAACCAGAGCCTTATTCAGCTGTCAATATGTGATGATGCAAGCCTGAGATCAAGTGATGTTGTCAATATCTTTACAACCTTACAAAGGAATGCCACTCTTCGAATTTTGTCATTCAGAGGGTGCAAGGGAGTTGAGGGGGAAGCAGTCTTACAGACCATTATGAATACTTTGCAGGTCAATCCATGGATTGAAGAAATTGATCTTCATGAAACACCTTTGCATGTTGCAGGCAAGACGGGCCAAATTTATGAGAAACTTGGCCAGAACGGGAGTTTGGTTCTGCCAAATGATTTGCTTGATTTGCCACTAAGTGCTCCTACATGCTGCCGAGTTGTTCTGTGTGGCCAAGAATTAGCAGGTGCAGTTTCACCCATCAGTACCCTCCTTTTTGCTAATCTATAGGCAGAAATAAGGCAATACTAGTTTTATTTTGTCCAGCATACAATTTTACTAACCTGTGAATTTTCTGATCATGTCAAATACTCCCTCCGTTCCTAAATATTTGTCTTTCTAGAGATTTCAACAAGTGACTACATACGGAGCAAAATGAGTGAATCTACACTCTAAAGTATGTCTATATACATTCGTATGTGGTAGTCCATTTGAAATCTCTAAAAAGACATATTTAGGAACGGAGGGAGTATCATTTTGATGCAATCTCCTTCACATTCACATGATACGTGGGCCTCCTAAATTAGTACCTACATTTTGTCCTATAAAATATCTATACCTTACATGACAGCTTTACAAAAACAAATCTCATTATGTTCGAGAATTGGTTATACAATGTGATGCTTCAATTTGCATGTGCTCTCAGGTAAAAGCACGCTATGTAGCTCCATGAATCAGTGCATGAATTCAATGAATTTGCCTCGCATGGATGCAAGAAAAACTCTGAAGACTCCAGTTGAGCAGATGCCATTCACTGATGAGAATAAGATGAACTCAATCTTTGATGGCAATACAAAGTTGACAATGTGTAATCTCGGTGGAAATGAAGGAAGTTTTGCGTTGCATGATTTCATGTTCGTGGTGCTTGGTGGTCCAAGCTTTTTCATGATTGTGTCTAGTTTGGTTGGAAAGCCTGCTACTAAATATCCAAAAGGCATAGACGAGATTGAATGGGAACTCATATATTGGCTGAGGTTCTTGATTTCAAATTATAGGCGGAGAGTATCACACTCGTTTCGACCCTGTGTAACTATAGTTCTCACCCATTATGACAAGGTATCTCATTTACCAGAAGGGCTACAGCCAATTGCTGCCATTGTACAAAGGCTCAGAGAAGACTTCCAATCACATGCAGAAATTTACCCCACTGTTTTCGCTGTTGACTCAAGATCGTTGGTTTCAGTAAGCAAACTCACTCACCACTTGCGGAAGACAACAAAGACAATAACCCAACAAGTTCCTCAAGTTTATGAAGTATGTAATGATTTGATCAAGATTTTGCATGACTGGAGGTTGAAGAATAAGAGAGCCGTGATCAGGTGGGCTGAGTTCTGCGAGATATGCCAGCTCAACATTCCAGTGCTAAGATTGAGATCGAGGCGTGATAATGTGGAGAAAGTGGACACACGGAGACGTGCTGTTGCCAGATCACTGCATACCTTGGGTGAAATAGTATTTTTTGAGGAACTTGGACTTCTGGTCATGAATTGTGAATGGTTCTGCCGAGATATCCTCAGCCAGCTAGCTACATTAAAGTCAATCAAGACAGAGAGTAGTGGTGGTTTTGTCCACAAAGAGGAGCTGGAGAAGATACTGCAAGAGAAGCTGCGCAACCAAATTCCAAGGTCAAACTGGAGAACTGGTGCATCCTTGCAAGCCAGTGATATCATAAATATATTGCTGGAACTTGAATTATGCTATGAACAGGACCCTGGGAACCCACATACATTACTCTTACTACCAGCCATTCTTGAGGAAAACAAAGGAGGGACTGAGAAATGGCAGTTAACTATGCCAGGATGCAGATTTGTTGGAAGGCGTCTCGAATGTGAAGATATACACATGCTCCTGACAAGTGACTTCTTTCCAAGACTGCAGGTAAAAACATACACCAACAGCTAATTACTAATGTAGTTTGTACTCCCTCCGTTCCAAAATAGATGACCCAACTTTGTACTAACTTTGTACTAAAGTTAGTACAAAGTTGAGTCATCTATTTTGGAACGGAGGGAGTAGCTGCCAATATATTGCAAGATGCTTTATTTTTCAGAAGTTGAGGCTATACAAAAACAATGCCGCAGTTGTTGTGCTTTTTCTGATATTTACTCTTGAACATATATACTAACTGGTGGTTACACCTGGATATTGCTTCAGTGTAGTATAGATACAGATTCGATTTTCTAAAGGAGATTTTGCTTTCCAGGTTCGTCTGCATAACAAAATCATGTGTCTTGGGCAGCAGGAAGCAGTTTATAACCTGGAGAAAAACCTTATTTATACAGTGATTAATGGTGTCCATGTAAAGGTGGAGCTGGGAATGAAGTTTGGCTCATCCATAGATGTGCTTGCATGCTCCGATAGAAATATTACTGACATGGTGAGGCTACTCCACAAGTTTGTAATCCCAGCGATATTGAACTTGTCTCCCAATATGACATTCAAGGAAAGCATTCTCAGGCCTGACTCTGTGAAATATCTCATACCACGAAGGTTCCGTGCAACTCAGCAGCTCCCTCTGAAAAAAATAAAGCAAATTCTACTGTCACTGCCGGCAGAAAGCATATATGATTATCAGCATACCTGGAGTGCAGTTGAAAGCAATAGAAGGCTCATCTTAAGATCAGGATCCGACCATGCTAGAGATCTGCTATCAGATGATGACTTCCATGAAGTTTTGCACCGTAGGTACTATGATTTACAGTTTCTCGCGACTGAACTCGCCGTCACCCCAGACAATCTGCAGCAGCCTGAAAACATCCCAGAAGCAGACGTGGTCGACCCCTCCATCCTGGGCATCGCGAGAGGCGTCGAGATGGTTCTCCAAAGACTGAAGATAATAGAGCAAGGAATAAGGGACCTGAAGGAAGAGATTGCAAGCTTGAGGTACTACGAGTATCACCTTGTGACCGAGCTCCACAGGAAAATGGACTACGTGATGAACTACAGCATTCAACTGGAAGACAGAAAAGTACCCCAGATGTTCTACCTTCTCAGCCTAGACAACCGCTCCAGGAAGCTGGTCACAAGGATCCTGCCTGGTATGCGATCCCTACGGGTGCACATGCTGTGCGAATTCCGAAGAGAGATGCATGTGGTGGAGGATCAGATCGGCTGCGATCTGATCCAGGTGGACAACCAAGCAGTGCAGTCCCTGCTGCCCTACATGAGCAAGTTCATGAAGCTCTTGACATTCGCCCTGAAGATCGGCGCCCATTTCATCGTTGGGATGGGAGAGATGATCCCGGACCTGAGCAGGGAGGTGGTGCACCTGCTCGACTCCTCGGCCATGTACGGCGCCGCGTCGGTGGGGGCTCTAGGCGCGGCAGCGATGTACGGAAGGGCGAGGAACAGTGGCACCAATGACATGGGGGAGGACATGAAAGCGGCCAGGCAGTGGCTCGTGGATTTCTTGAGAGGGCAGGGGGTTCTGACAGGAATGGACATTGCGCAGAGGTTTGGCCTGTGGCGCGTTCGGTACAGAGACGACGGCCACATTGGGTGGGTCTGCAGGAAGCACATCGCTGCGAGAGGAGACGAGGTCTTCGAGCTGCCACTCTGAACTATCCACTCCGGCGTGCCCGACGGCCCACGACGACAACAGGTGCCTCCCTCTCATGTCACTCTGCTGATAGCCTGATAGGTGACAACTGAGAATAGTGAATATGCTCTGTTCTTATCATTCTCTTCTGTCAAATTGTGTGTATTCCTGTATTCTTTGGGATTGATTTGCTTGCTACTTTGCATTGACCATTTCTCTGTGGATTCATCATACTAATAGTGAAGGGTGTGATTTGCCTATGAGTATATACTAGCAAAAGAGCCCGTGCGTTGCAATGGGAGAGAAAACATAACACACACTCTTAACCCAACAACCATCACTGAAGACCACAATAGGTCCATCTTCTTTATTTTTGCGAGACATCATATTTGTGTTGCCGCTTATCCTCCTTCTTACCCTCGCCGGCGATGGCCTCGGTGTTCACACAAAATAAAAAAAAACGTGTTTGAATATGTTTAATCCTAAGGTGTCTCTCTCTCCTCCCTTTCCCTCACTCCCTCCCTCCCTCTCTCTCGCTTTCTCTCACTCTCGCGATGAGAAATCTGTTGTTTTTCCTTGCGACATTTTTCAGAGGTATGCATGTGTAGTTATCGATGTTTTCTTTTCTCTATATTGTTATAGTGGGGTGTTTATTTGCAATCCGGGTCGCTGCCGGTACGAAAGGAAAAACGGATCTTATGCTATAAATTATAAGTTTGCTCCCAAAACAATATTTTCAAATATTTAACAGGTAAAATTAACATCATATTTAGACTCCACATATTCTTAATAAAATTTCATATATAATATGTTAAAATCGAAGTTACGGTTTAAAAGATACGGATAATTTAGAAAATTATTTGTTTGACTTAAATATATTCCAAAATAATATTTAAAAATACTTAACAGGTGAAAATAATCTCATATTCATATTCTACAAATTTTTCTAATCAAATTTCATATATAACATGTTCAAATCGGAGTTACAGTTTAAAAGATATGGATGATTTAAAAAAACATTGTTTGACTTAAATAAGATCCGCGGATGAATTACCTAAAACATCAGGGGGGTTTTCAAGAAATGTAAAATAACGGTTCGGGTGTGACTTAAATCCGGACTGTGGGTTGATTTCAACAAAACACAGGGACTTTTGTGTAAAAAATGTAAAAAACGATTTGTTTTAACTTAAAACAGGACTGCGGGTTGAATTCTCTGAAATAGAGGGACTTTTCTGAAAAATGTCATGACGGACGAAAGAAACCCTATTTGTTTTATTATTAGGTAAAGATATTCAGAGTGATGATTTTATATAAGCTAGGCATTTGATTTCCTTGGAGAAAAACAAAACACACAAATGTTTACAATGTGACTCAGGAAGGGCGGCTGCATCGGGTAATTGATGCAGAGAGGTTGAATTCATGGCTTCCTCTGCCAACCCAGACGATGATCGCTGCTAGCTACATACATGGCGGGCGTCCGATGATGCTCCGGCGAGCTTAGTTGGTGCTCAGAAGACCGGGCAGCCCTTGACGACGATGCCGGGCGCGGTGGGGCAGGTGGCGAGCGGGCAGTGGTCGACCTCGGTGCCCCACCACTTGAGGTCGTGGTGCGCGTTCTGGAGCGCGAAGAAGATGAGCACCCCCATGAAGGCGGTGCCGGCGTCGAGCGCCGCCGACAGCACGTAGTTGTACTTCTGCCACCACCCCTTGCGGTACCTGAAGACGAAGAAGTTGAAGACGGTGCCGGTGACGAGCCAGCTGGCGATGTTGGTGGGCGTGGCCGGCGGCATCCCGGCGAAGCCGTAGGAGATGACGGGCACGTTGACGAGCGCGATCCACTTCTTCTCCGGGAACGCCCTGCTCAGCAGCCACACCGGCACCGGCAGCACGGCGCCCACCACGAACAGCCACACCAGGTTCCGGTACAGCCCGTGCTGGCCGAAAAGGCGCCCCGGCCCGATGAGGCCCCAGATCACCGACGCGTCGAAGGTGACCCGGTACTTTGGGCACGTCCAGGGGCTGTCCGGGTGCAGCGCCTCCACGTCGCAGATGTTGTCGATGCTGTCCAGCATCCACCACGCCACCGCCAGGTTCACCACGCCGGCCACCACCGTGCCCACCAGCTGCACCGGCCAAGCGCACGTCGGTTAGTTCAGCGAGTGATGAGCACCCAGTGCATTGTGGAGGGTAAGAGATCGATCTCTCTCAGTGTGACGTACCTGGGCGGTGTACATGCAGCGTGGAGGGATCTTCATGTAGTGGCCGAGCTTGAGGTCGGCGAGGAAGGACAGCGCGTGCACGGTGCTGATCCGGCCGTATATCTTGAAGAGCAGGTTGGCGATGGGCTTGCCGGGCAGCGCGTAGCCGATCATGAACTGCGCGATGATGTCGTACCCGGGTTGCTGCAAGCAGATCAGACGATGAATCGGTTGATGATCAGTGCAGCGGTAGCAAAAATTGTAGCATTACTGATGAAGAACGGAAGAAAGATGTTCACCTGGTTGGTGGTGGCCTGGATGACGCCGATGGGGAGGGTGACCACGAACGCGAGCGCGAAGGCAAAGAGCATCCCCCACCATGGCAGCTGCACCTGCTCCTTCCACACGAAGCACATGAGCAGGGACACGGCGATGCTCCCCGCCAGCAGCACCAGGAACCACCACTGCGGCACCTGCTTGTACTTCTGCATGAGCCTGGCGTGCACGTCGAGCTTGGCCGCGGCGCCGATGGCCCTCCGGCTCTGCCGCCACATTTCGGCGCCGTGGAAGAGCAGCACGTGCACGATGGTGGCGGAGAAGCGGAGGAAGCCGGAGCCGATGGAGATGGCGAAGAGCGGGCTGAGGTAGAGCTTGCCGTAGCTGTCGTAGGCGGCCACGTTGAGGTCGAAGTCGCTGGTGAGCACCTTGGTGGTGTCGTACTTCTGGCCCGCCGCCGTGAAGAGCTGGTTGGAGAAGATGGGGAAGCGGCGGGCGTCGAAGGTGTTGAAGCGCCAGTAGCAGAGCGGCACGATGACGTAGATGAACATGACGAAGCCGACGGCCGTGTTGGCGATGGACGCCCACGGCGCCACCAGCGGGCTCCCGTGGTACGCCGAGATGCCCGCCCAGTCCAGCGTGAAGGCGCCGACGCCGAGCCCGTGGTAGCCGGACCCGACCTGCTGCGCCGTGATGCTGCGCGGCCACACCCAGCACGCCCACGAGAAGAAGGTCAGGATCGGCAGCAGGTAGCCCGGGAGCGCGTAGTAGGCGAAGCTCGCGAAGAAGAAGATGAGGAAGAAACGCATCCTCGACGGGCCCTTCGCCGGCTTCCCGCCCTCCTTCGTCTCGTGCAGCGCCCTGCATTCGGTCCAAAGTTGTAAGTAACCCAAATTAAGATTAGCTTTAGCAGAGCTCGTGGGTAGAATCTACCTGAAGAGGGAGACCTGGGCGAGATTAGAAGGCCACCACATCTCGGCAGGGTCAACCAGGAACCTCCTCAGCATGCCAGCCCAGCCATAGCCCAGAATCTGCATGCAGTTTTGCACAAGTCAGTAAACTTTCTCTAGTGTTCCCTTTTGCACTCTTAAAAAACATAACATGCATACACTTTTCTTCTGGATTATGTTTAACTAATTGCTTAATGACATGACAGTGCATCCATGATCTAGTAATATTTTTTTTGTAGAATATACATCCACGATGCAATATTGCACTGATGACCGCAACCTGACAGAATTTTAAGGTTTTTTTTTTGACAGAATTTCAAAGTTGACCACGTCGAAATTCCACAAGAGGTGCATGCATACGCAAGAAGAACAGAGCTCCGCCAATTATTCGTAGGGCCATGGATTCTCAGTGACGCGCTAAGATTTTCCTCCATCCTTTCTCCGAAGAATCATTGGCGGTAACTCTCTACGCAGACCAGAACATCACACCATCGATTGGCAGCCAGACATGTAAGTGTTGGTCACATCTCCTAGTCCTTAGCTAGATGCCTCGTGCCAGTCGTGCCCGTCGCATTCGCGTGTGGAATCGAACACCAAACGGAACAGAGGGCACTGTCAATTCTTCGATGCGTATGCGAGCAACGTGTTGACAAATGATCAATCGAGCTTAAAAATATTTTTTTGAACATTCGGTTCTGTGAATGGCGCTAACCATGGTCCAGGAAATTAAGGAAAACAAGGCTGGTCAACGGACCTGTGTGGAGAGGACGATGAGGAGGGCGCAGAGGAAGCTGAGCGACTGCTTGTAGTAGGCCTTCATGACGGTGATGGCGCCGATGGAGTAGGCGTCGCCGCCGCCGTAGGAGACGCCGCAGTTGGCGAAGATGGTGATGATAACGTGCTCCTTGATGTTGAAGGGCCCCGGGTTGAGGTTGAAGCTCCCGAGGCGGCCGCCGAGGAGCCGGACCTCGCGGTCGGGCAGCACGGACGCCATGAAGCGGCCGACGGGGAGCACCAGGATCTGGGCCAGGATGCCCGAGATGGTGAGCGGCTGCGTGCGGTACGTGAAGAAGGTGTTGAGGAAGATGAGCACCACGCAGGAGGCCAGCCCCAGCGTCCACGCCCGGAATGTCATCACCGGCGTCGCCGGGTCGTCCGTCTCCGGCACCACCAGCGCCACCTCCTCCACCGGGTACCGCTCCCCCTCCCCCTCCCCCTGCGCCGCCGCCTTCCCTCCCGTCGCGTCCGCCGGCGCCGGCGGCGGCTTCGCGGACGGCATCTCTCTCGCGCTCTGCGACCACGCGCTCTGCTTCGCTGGCTGTGTCTGCCCCCCGAGCTAGTACGAAGCTACAATGATTTGCTCCTATGTATGTATCTCCGGCGGACAAGTAGCTCAGTACACTTGCGGAGATTCTTGGATGGTAGCGCCTGACCTCTGGTCGTCCCAATTTATATTCCACTTCGCGGCTCCCTTCCCTCCACTACTCCCCACTCCTCGTACGCCTGCCGCCGCCTTTGGGTTGATTTCCTCCGTGGAAGAGAAGCACATCGAAGCCGTCCGTGGCTCTGATCGGACGGCCGACGAATGGCCACCAGGGCACCCCGACGGGCACGCGCCGGCTTAACCCCGGGCACACGGCGGCACGCGCGCGGAGCGCCGTGGCACACGACTCATCGTGCATTGCCACTTCGTGTGATCGCGCTCGGCTGATTCGGGTTCTTGGCAGTAAAGCTGTTAAAGCCGCTGGCGGGCTCCTGTGCAGTTGCTGTGCTTTAGCAAAGTTGCTTTTTAGTCCTGCCCTGCCGTCTCTATATGCATACACAGGCTAAAAGAACGGTGTCCGAGATGGGAGCCGTCATTTCTTCGGTGCACAATCATGTGAGTACTGTGATATAAGAGCATCTCCAGCCGCGTCCCCAACAGGCCCTCCCTAGACGTTTTTGCCGTGCCGGCGCCGAAAAAACGGCCCAGTCACCCCCTAGAAGCCCGTTTTTCGCCGGCACGGGCCGAAACTGGTGCCGGCGGACCCAGGCAGAACCCGGCATCCTGGGGGGGCGCCGACACAAGCGAAAAGGACGCGCAGGTCCGCCCTGTCGACGAGTCGAGCGCCTCTTCCCGCCGTTTCTTCCCGCTCCCCACTTTCCTCCCATTTTTTCCTTTCCTCCCGCCAATTTCCCTCCCGCTCGCCTCCCAGCCGACCCCGTCATGCCGCCGAAGAAGTACGTCGTCCCCCGCGCCGCGGCAACCGCGACCGCCTCCGTCGCCCAGCCGAAGCAGAGGAAGCCGAGGGCGCCGTCGTTCAAGCCACCGGGCATGACAAACGCCGATTGGAGGGTGGGAGTGCAGCGACGGGAGGCTGTCACCGCCGACCGGCGGAACAGGGCCATCGCCAAGAAGGCCTGTGACAACGCGGCACGCGCAGCTGTGGCTACCGTTGCCGCTTCGGCGGACCAGGCCGAGGCCGAGGCGACTTGCGCGGGGATGATGAATCCACCCGGCAACCACGCGCAGTACGCGCCCTGGGGCCAGCAAGGCGTCGGCTCTTCGCACGCCCTCGCCCGCCTTCACCGACGTGTAGTACCCTCCATACAACTACTCGTCGCCCGTGTATGTGTCCTCCCCGACGCCCCCTCTCCGCCGTTGCGTGCTGCCCTTCTCGCACCTCGGCGACGCCGACGAGACCGAGGCCGACATGGACGACATCATCGGGGCAGGTTCGGTCGCGGTCGCCGCGTCTCCCGGGCTCACCGATGAGACGGTGGATCTCAGCGGCGGCATGGACGGCGAGCTCGGCTACGTCTACGGCGACGAGGAGCAGGAGGAGCAAGAGGAACAGGAGGAGGAGGACGAGGAGGAGGAGGAGGAGGATGATCCGGCGACTGTTCTGGCGAGGAGGGGCAAGAAGAAGAAGAAGCGGGCGGCCAGGTCAGGCGAGCCGCACATCAAGTGGGCGTCCAAGGAGGAGGAATGCCTCGCCGAAGCATGGAAAGTCGTCTGCCTTGACCCGACCACCGGCACGAACCAGAGCATCGAGACGTACTGGGAGCGCATCAAAGGCCGAGTTCGATGAGCGCAAGCTCATCGACCCCTACTTCAAAGGCGTCTACATGCAGCGCGGGTCGAAGGCGATGACGAACCATTGGTGGCGTATCCAGGGGGCGTGCAACAAATGGCATGGGGTCATCGAGGAGGTCGCCGCTCGCCCGGAGAGCGGCGCCAGCGTTGAGGATCAGGTATGCCACGTCGGTCTCCCGCCTTTCTTCGCCATGTGCACCCGCCAACTGTTTGTTCGTCCGCGCAGTTGTTGCGCATGTTCGCCCTGTATCGCCGTGTGCGCCATCCAGCACTGCCTCGCCAACGCACAGGTCCGGGCCGCCCTTCGTGAAGAGAAGACCGAGGCGCGGTGGTCGGCATTGATGTCGAGCAGCGTCGTCAAGCTCGACCTACTCCGGACCAACGTCGCCGCGAAGAAGAGAAACACTGACCTGGCTTTCCTGCTGGGCGGGGCGGACATGCTCCAGAGCAACGACGAGACGATCAAGGCGTGGTACTTGGCGGAGCGTGGCCTCATCCTGAACCAGCTTCCCTCGACAATGCCGCCCACGCCCACGCCGCCGCCGCCGCCAAGCCCGAGCGATGATGCCGCCGAGACTCCCCGCAGCACAGAAGCCATGCCGACGCCGCCAAGCACAGAGACCCCATCAAGCCTGCGCACACCCACTCCGCCGACGCCGGAGGCCGACCTCGCCGCCTGATGCGCGCTTCCGTCCTTTCTGCTTTTTGTACGCCGAACTTTTCATCCGATCGCCGATCTACTGGCCGCTTGATCACCGGATTGTGGCGTCTATTTTGTGCGCGGGAATGACTACGTTTGAATTTGCCGTGGCTGGGGGACGGCGCCTGGGGGCGTGGCTAGGAGCTAGGCCGCCCCCAGAGGCCAATCTAGCGCCGGTTCGCCCCCAGGTCGCTCTTTTTTGGCGCCCTGGGGGGCTGAACGGCTGGAGATGCTCTGACAAGCGGGCACGAGACCTAGCCGCCGCCTCCCTCTTCGAGGAAGAACTTAGGGTTCCTTCTGGCTTCATCGGTCCGCCTCGTCTCCGATGGCCCTAGGGCCATGGAGGTGTGGTGGCCATCGGTCCTTGTCGGCGGAAGGGTTCTTACTTCGTTTTTTTGTTTGTGTGTTTTTGTGAGTTGTTTACGGTTTATGTCTGGAAGATGAGGCGGTGACGGTTCCCTGAAGATGGAATAAATTTCTTCCCGCATGTCCTCGTTTCGGTGTTGCGTCTAGCGTCATCGAAGGGCATGTGGAGGTTGTTTCCTGTGGATCTTGCGGGATTCGGTCGATGCCGGTCTTCGATGGATCCGCTTGGATCCTGTCTTTATTCGTGTATCTATAGGTTGTATTCTTTCGATCTATACTTCTCTTCATCGGTGACGCTTGTTGTTTTGGTCCACTGGTTCTTTGGGGCCTTAGCACGATGATTTTTTGACTGTCTACTACAACAAGTTTGACCCTGGTGAGGGAGGGGTGATGATAGCGGTGTGCCTTCGGCTCGCTCCAATACTTGTAATCGTCACTGGGTGGTCTATGGACATGGATATAATTTTAATTATGTCTATATTCTTTCTACTGTCATAGCATGATGAATAGGTCAGAATTTTTCTCGAAAAAAAATATGAGAACCGTGATATAATGTCAATCATAGGTAGTACGTACATAAAAACAGAATTCGGTGTAGTAAATAATTAGCATTGTAAGTTCACTAATTTATGGTCTAGAAACAGGGGACATCACTTCCCTCGGTAAACAATTGAGAGACAAAAGCTTGGACCTCGGGAATCAGGTGTCGTCAAAAGAGCCTTGGCTAAAGTTTTGGCATGCTTGACGTGTCTGATGATAGTTTCGCATGTCCCGATCTTCGTTCTCTTCTCTGCCTCATCCGGATCATTTAGATGCTCCCGCCTAAAAAAGCAAAGGATGCATGCCCCAATTGCCTCACGCCTCGAACCAAATATCTAGTACTAGTATTGAGATATTCGTGTCATCCACATGACTGTTCAAGAGGATTTTGTACTCGATCGGCCGATGGCTGGCATCGGCATGGGTGGAGCACAAGCGGAGGGTGTAGAGAAATGGCATCTGGTTCGACCGAGCGAGCGCACATGGGTGGCGGCCACGCGCGGTGCATGCATGCATGCATGGCGTTGCTTGTTTCTTCCGCCTGCTACAAGAGAACGCCATGCACAGGAAGGATCGCTGGGCGCTGGCTACTGTGCCGTCGCCAGCAGGTACCAATCGCTTTTGACATGGTGATCGGCGATTAAAGGTGGTCAGCTTTCCGGGGTGCCCTTGTCCTCTGTTCTGCTCTGATCATGCATGTGAGGTGAACACATCCGTGCATGCATTGCGTTGGATAAGTAAACTGGATAGATGCCATGACCTCGATCACTAGGATGATGAAGATCCTGGACAAGTGATTTTCATTTGTTTTTAACCAGTCTTTAGCTCGGTGCGTAAAATGGCCTACTCTTACGCCAGCCGTCCACGTACGTGCGTACTTTTACCTACGCCTCGGGTGAAGACTGAGCAGAGCATCTCTCCAACAGTGACCCCACGGCAGGCACGATGGGTCGATCGATCGATCGGTCCAACGATGCCGCATGCGCATGCATGCTGGTGTGGACCTCCATCGATCGACCGGTCTCCGCTCCCCCGTCGATGCGCGCACGCGCGCCACTCGCCGTGCGCGTCCGTTGGCCAACTGGGAGTGGACCGTATGTAGCGTAGCGACAGATCGCTGCCGCTACGTACTCGTCTACGATCGGTAGGTCGGCACAGCAGTGAGCAATGGTGGTGGGCGTGCATATACAACGCCCGCCCGCGACGCACGCGGCCGCGTGTGGCCGTCGCGCCGCCGGCACGCGCCCGCGCACACTGTCGCCGGGGCCGGGCCCCCGAGCGCGCCACCTCGCCGCCACATCGGCGTTCGGCCGCCTGATTAGCGCGCGCCGCCGTGTGTAGCCCACGCGGTTATAGTGGAAGTGCTTTTCGGCATAGGTTTATGCACACCACCCGTGGGCCAGCGCCAGCGCCGGCGACGCCTAATCCAAGGTAGTGCCTATATCACTATGTGTGTGCACCTTTGGCTACACAAACAGCAGCCGAGTGCAGAGGTATCTAGGCCCTAGACTAGATCCGGGTCATGCTATTTTGTACCACGTGTACCGGAGCCAATGGAGCAGTGCCTGCGTTCCGTGCTCGGCTGGTAGCACGGACGGGACGGGCAGCGCTGACCCCCGCGGGGCGAGTCGTGTCGTGTGTACGCGCCACCTTTCCCTTTCCCTTTCCGCTTTTGCAGGTCCGCCACCGCAGGAGGGAGGGATCCGCGCGTTCGTGGAATCAAATCCGGCCGGGGCATCGCCCAGCCACCCGTCGCGGGCCGTAGACTCGTAGCTCTCCACCCCCCACTGTCACCAACCAGCCTTTCTCCTCCCTCGCGAGAGAGACAAACGGCTAGCCTTCGGTCGCGTCGCCGTCCGGCGGTGGCGCCACTCCTCCGTTGCGTTCTGCGATTCGGAGGAGGTCACTGGCCAGAACCGCGGAAGTGCAGATTATTTGTCGTGGAGGGAATGGATCGGGTGCGCGCGCTCAATCGCTGCACCTCAATTGGAAAATGATGGCTATTATGTTTAGCGCTCGCTTTTACCCAGCTGCACGGCGAACCATTCCCCCCTTTTTTTTTAGAAAACACAGGCGAACCATTCAAAGTCTTGTTCATGTATACAGGCCCGTTCCAGATCCTAGAGAATGGCATTGGTTACTGTTTTTTCTTTTTCAGAAAAAACTTTCAATCTATTCATCCTTAATTATGGTAGTATAATGAACACCAAAAATAATAAAAAATATATTCAGATCCATGGACCACCTAGCGATGATTACCAGCACTAAAGCGAGCTGAAGACGCGTCGACGTTATCGCCCCTCCCTCGCTAGAGTCAGTCGAAACTTGTTGTAGCAAACAGTCAGGAAGTCGCCGTGCTAAGGCCACCTAAGGCTCGTGCTAAGGCCACATAAGGCTAACGCTTAGCACATAGGGCGGGCACAATAGAACAGTAAGCGCGCTAATGAAGAATAGCATACTTCAAAATGATCCGGTCTGAACACACACGAACGTACACGAACAACGACCAAATCTGAGCAAATCCACCATAGGCAGATTCGCTGGAGACACACCTCAACACGCCCGCCGACGATGTTAGACGCACCACTGAGGCAGGGGCTAGGCGGGGAGAACTTTATTCCATCATCAGGGAGTCACTGTCGTCCCACTTTCCTGAGTAGGACACAAACCCTAACTAAACTCAAAGGAATATCTAAAAACGGAGCCCTCCAGCTGACCCTTGTGAACGATCCATTGCGCCCCTATGGCCTAGGGCCACCGGAGATGAGGCAGACCGGCGGGAGCACCAGTAGAAGGTAGAGGAACCATATTTTTTTGGGAGGAGGAGGCGCGGCTGCGTGTGCATTGGTTACTGGTTAATCACAAATTCATCATTGGATAAATTTACTCAAAAAGAGATTAGAAGAAGATAGTTGCGCAGTTAATTTACGGAAAACCGAACGAAAGGTGTTACGAACTTGCTCAATACAGCTGAACAAACGCACACGTACAGACGACCGCGGTGGCAGGCATACAAACTTGCCCAATATACTACTGCGAGGAATGCTACACCCACGCAAAGCTACATATGTTTTACGTGATGCAGCTGATTTGGCAAGTTTTGATTGGAATAAGGGGAGCGAGGGGCCCACCCCCCGGAAAATCGGGGGAGGAGATAATTAGAGGGAAGGTTACGTAGGATCATGTAACATATTACATAGATGTATAGATTTATTGTACTACTGCCACCCCTCAAAGCACGAGGCTCCACATAGCAAAGGAAAACCCAATGAATCGCTACAATTTCAAAGAACACATCGACAAAGTCCAGGTACACATCCCACAAAACTAGAATCATTGATGATGGAACATCTTGTGCATTCCCTTCAGCACCACTCCTTCTTGCCTTTGCTCCTGCTAGATTTCTCCTTGAGGTTTGCACTGCCCTTCTGACATTTGTCCGTCAATGCGCTTTCCTTCAAGACGCATCCAATCATCTTTCCATATTTTGCAGAATCCAGTTCGATGAGAAATCATAAAGCTTAGCATTGAAGACGGCCTCGGGATTAGGCACAACCACAGTGACCACAACAATATCCTCACCCACGGAACATCAAAAGACAACTCCACTCTCCATTTTCAAACACTTGGCTAGGCTCCAGGGTGGTTGGAACAGGAGCCAAAGCCACAATTGAGTCCCCCCTCCAGATGTTCCCGCTACAACAATGAAACCGCTTCCACACACATCCCCATAAGCTCAGTCATGATTTGCAACACTGGAGCCAGGACCAAGAAAATTGCCTCAACCACGGCAGGAACATCGGCAAATGGTAGTGCATGTAGTGATGGTGTTCTGTCCCGGTATGAGGTGAGAACAATCATAGAGCTCTGCATCCCTCATGTGTGCAAAATTAACATCAGGATCCACCATAGGAGGGGCATGCCTCATATTCGATGGAAGAGATAGTCTGTTCCACTAGCAGAAAACAGGGCTTTGGTTCTAGCAGGATAGGAGCAATAGTCCTGTCGTATTACGAACCGAAACTAATGTGAGCATTAGTCCCGGTTCGAGCGGCTAGGACGTCGGACGGGTCTCGGCAGGCACCAGTCCCGGTTCGATTGGGACCTTTAGTCCCGGTTGGTGACCCCAACTGGGACTAAAGGGTGACTAAAGGGGTTGTGCCAGGAGCGACACCCTTTAGTCCCGGTTGGTGTCTCCAACCGGGACTAAAGGACTGTCTTTAGTCCCGGTTTTAGACACCAACCGGGACTACAAATTTGCCTATATATACCCCCGCCCCTGCCCGCCCCCTCCTCTGTTTTTTCCTCACAGAAGGTGGGAGGTGTGTGCTACTTTGTTCTCCCTTCCTATGCACATCAGGTGTTTGATGAAATGCCTAAGAGCATTATGCCAATTGAGTTCACACAAACCAAACATGATATGAGGTGCCCGAGCCACACTTATGTTGGGGAACGTTGCAGAAAATTAAAATTTTTCCTACGGTTTCACCAAGATCCATCTATGAGTTCATCTAAGCAACGAGTCAATGGAGTGAGTTTGCATCTACATACCACTTGTAGATCACGTGCGGAAGCTTGCAAGGGGATGGTGATGATGGAGTCGTACTCGACGTGATTCAGATCACCGATGTCCAAGTGCTGAACGGACAGCACCTCCGCGTTCAACACACGTACGGGACGGGAGACGTCTCCTCCTTCTTGATCCAGCAAGGGGGAAGGAGAGGTTGATGATGATCCAGCAGCACGACGGCGTGGTGGTGGATGCAGCAGAACTCCAGCAGGGCTTCGCCAAGCGTCTACGGGAGGAGGACGAGGTGTAGCAGGGGGAGGGAGGCGCCAAGGCAATAGGTGCGGCTGCCCTCCCCCCCGCCCTCCTTTATATAGGACCCCAGGGGAGGGGGGGGGGCGCCGGCCCTGGGAGATTGGATCTCCCAAGGGGGCGGCGGCCAAGGGGGGAGGAGTGCCCCCCAAGGCATGTGGTGCGCCCCCCACCCTAGGGTTTCAACCCTAGGCACAGGGGGTGGGCCTAGGGGGGCGCACCAGCCCACTATGGGCTGGCTCCCCTCTCACGTCATCCCATGGGGCCCTCCGGGATGGGTGGCCCACCCGTTGGACCCCTGGGACCCTTCCGGTGGTCCCGGTACATTACCGGGAGACCCCGAAACTTTCCCGATGGCCAAAAAACCACTTCCCATATATTATTCTTTACCTCCGGACCATTCCGAAACTCCTCGTGACGTCCGGGATCTCATCCGGGACTCCGAACAACATTCGCTATGCTGCATACTCATATTCATACAACCCTAGCGTCACCGAACCTTAAGTGTGTAGACCCTACGGGTTCGGGAGACACGCAGACATGACCGAGACGACTCTCGTGCAATAACCAACAACGGGATCTGGATACCCTTGTTGGCTCCCACATGCTCCTCGATGATTTCATCGGTTGAACCACGATGTCGAGGATTCGATCAAATCCCGTATACAATTCCCTTTGTCAATCGGTACGTTACTTACCCGAGACTCGATCGTCGGTATCCCAATACCTTGTTCAGTCTCGTTACCGGCAAGTCACTTTACTCGTACCGTAATGCATGATCCCATGGCCAACACCTTGGTCACCTTGAGCTCATTATGATGATGCATTACCGAGTGGGCCCAGAGATACCTCTCCGTCATACGGAGTGACAAATCCCAGTCTCGATCCGTGTCAACCCAACAGATACTTTCGGAGATACCTGTAATGCACCTTTATAGTCACCCAGTTACGTTGTGACGTTTGATACACCCAAGGCACTCCTACGGTATCCGGGAGTTACACGATCTCATGGTCGAAGGAAGAGATACTTGACATTGGCAAAGCTCTAGCAAACGAACTACACGATCTTTGTGCTATGCTTAGGATTGGGTCTTGTCCATCACATCATTCTCCTAATGATGTGATCCCGTTATCAAAGACATCCAATGTCCATAGTCAGGAAACCATGACTATCTGTTGATCACAACGAGCTAGTCAACTAGAGGCTCACTAGGGACATATTGTGGTCTATGTGTTCACACATGTATTACGATTTCCGGATAATACAGTTATAGCATGAACAAAAGACAATTATCATGAACAATGAAATATAATAATACTTTTATTATTGCCTCTAGGGCATATTTCCAACAGTCTCCCACTTGCACTAGAGTCACCAATCTAGTTACATTGTGATGAATCGAACACCCATAGAGTTCTGGTGTTGATCATGTTTTGCTCGCGAGAGAGGTTTAGTCAACGGATCTGCGACATTCAGATCCGTGTGTACTTTGCAAATCTCTTTGTCTCCATCTTGAACATTTTCACGGATGGAGTTGAAACGATGCTTGATGTGCCTGGTCTTCTTGTGAAACCTGGGCTCCTTGGCAAGGGCAATAGCTCCAGTGTTGTCACAGAAGAGTTTGATCGGCCCCGACGCATTGGGTATGACTCCTAGGTCGGTGATGAACTCCTTCACCCAAATCGCTTCATGCGCTGCCTCCGAGGCTGCCATGTACTCCGCTTCACACGTAGATCCCGCCACGACGCTCTGCTTGCAGCTGCACCAGCTTACTGCTCCACCATTCAACATATACACGTATCCGGTTTGTGACTTAGAGTCATCCAGATCTGAGTCGAAGCTAGCGTCGACATAACCCTTTACGACGAGCTCTTCGTCTCCTCCATAAACGAGAAACATGTCCTTTGTCCTTTTCAGGTACTTCAGGATATTCTTGACCGCTGTCCAGTGTTCCTTGCCGGGATTACTTTGGTATCTTGCTACCAAACTTACGGCAAGGTTTACATCAGGTCTGGTACACAGCATGGCATACATAATAGATCCTATGGCTGAAGCATAGGGGATGACACTCATCTCTTCTTTATCTTTTGCCATGGTCGGTGACTGAGCCGAGCTCAATCTCACACCTTGTAACATAGGCAAGAACCCCTTCTTGGACTGATCCATTTTGAACCTCTTCAAAATCTTATCAAGGTATGTGCTTTGTGAAAGACCTATGAGGCGTCTCGATCTATCTCTATAGATCTTGATGCCTAATATATAAGCAGCTTCTCCAAGGTCCTTCATTGAAAAACACTTATTCAAGTAGGCCTTAATGCTGTCCAGAAGTTCTATATTATTTCCCATCAAGAGTATGTCATCTACATATAATATGAGAAATGCTACAGAGCTCCCACTCACTTTCTTGTAAACGCAGGCTTCTCCATAAGTCTGCATAAACCCAAACGCTTTGATCATCTCATCAAAACGAATATTCCAACTGTGAGATGCTTGCACCAGTCCATAAATGGATCGCTTGAGCTTGCATACTTTGTTAGCGTTCTTAGGATCGACAAAACCTTCCGGCTGCATCATATACAGCTCTTCCTTAAGATGTCCGTTAAGGAATGCCGTTTTGACGTCCATCTGCCATATCTCATAATCATAGTATGCGGCAACTGCTAACATGATTCGGACGGACTTCAGCTTCGCTACGGGAGAGAATGTCTCGTCGTAGTCAATCCCTTGAACTTGTCGATAACCCTTAGCGACAAGCCGAGCTTTATAGATGGTAACATTACCATCCGCGTCTGTCTTCTTCTTGAAAATCCATTTGTTTTCTATCGCTCGCCGATCATCGGGCAAGTTTATCAAAGTCCATACTTTGTTTTCATACATGGATTCTATCTCGGATTTCATGGCTTCAAGCCATTTGTTGGAATCTGGGCCCGCCATCGCTTCTTCATAGTTCGAAGGTTCACCGTTATCTAACAACATGATTTCCAGGACAGGGTTGCCGTACCACTCTGGTGCGGAACGTGTCCTTGTGGACCTACGAAGTTCAGTAGCAACTTGATCCGAAGTACCTTGATCATCATCATTGTTTTCCTCTTCAGTTGGTGTGGGCATCACAGGAACATTTTCCTGCGCTGCACCACTTTCCCGTTCGAGAGGTAGTACTTCATCGAGTTCTACTTTCCTCCCACTTACTTCTTTCGAGAGAAACTCTTTTTCCAGAAAGCATCCGTTCTTGGCAACAAAGATCTTGCCCTCGGATCTTAAGTAGAAGGTATACCCGACAGTTTCTTTAGGGTATCCTATGAATACGCATTTTTCCGACTTGGGTTCGAGCTTTTCAGGTTGAAGTTTCTTGACATAAGCATCGCATCCCCAAACTTTTAGAAACGACAGCTTAGGTTTCTTCCCAAACCATAATTCATACGGCGTCGTCTCAACGGATTTAGACGGTGCCCTATTTAAAGTGAATGTAGCTGTCTCTAGAGCGTATCCCCAAAATGATAGCGGTAAATCGGTAAGAGACATCATAGACCGCACCATATCTAATAGAGTGCGATTACGATGTTCGGACACACCGTTACGCTGAGGTGTTCCAGGCGGCGTGAGTTGTGAAACGATTCCACATTTCCTTAAGTGTGTACCAAATTCGTGACTTAAGTATTCTCCTCCACGATCTGATCGTAGGAACTTTATCTTTCGGTCACGTTGATTCTCCACCTCATTCTGAAATTCCTTGAACTTTTCAAAGGTTTCAGACTTGTGTTTCATTAAGTAAACATACCCATATCTACTCAAGTCATCAGTGAGAGTGAGAACATAACGATATCCTCCGCGAGCCTCAACGCTCATTGGACCGCATACATCGGTATGTATGATTTCCAACTAGTTGGTTGCTCGCTCCATTGTTCCGGAGAACGGAGTCTTGGTCATTTTGTCCATGAGGCATGGTTCGCATGTGTCAAACGATTCATAATCAAGAGACTCTAAAAGTCCATCAGCATGGAGATTCTTCATGCGCTTGACACCAATGTGACCAAGGCGGCAGTGCCACAAGTATGTGGGACTATCGTTATCAACTTTACATCTTTTGGCATCCACACTATGAACATGTGTAATATTACGCTCGAGATTCATCAAGAATAAACCATTGACCATCGGAGCATGACCATAAAACATATCTCTCATATAAATCGAACAACCATTATTCTCAGACTTAAATGAGTAGCCATCTCGTATTAAACGAGATCCAGATACAATGTTCATGCTCAAACTTGGCACTAAATAACAATTATTAAGGTTCAAAACTAATCCCGTAGGTAAATGTAGAGGCAGCGTGCCGACGGCGATCACATAGACTCTGGAACCATTCCCGACGCGCATCGTCACCTCGTCCTTCGCCAGTCTCCGTTTATTCCGCAGCTCCTGCTGTGAGTTACAAATATGAGCAACGGCACCGGTATCAAATACCCAGGAGTTACTACGAGTACTGGTAAGGTACACATCAATTACATGTATATCAAATATACCTTTGGTGTTGCCGGCCTTCTTATCCGCTAAGTATTTGGGGCAGTTCCGCTTCCAGTGACCCTTCCCCTTGCAATAAAAGCACTCAGTCTCAGGCTTGGGTCCATTCTTTGACTTCTTCCTGGTAACTGGCTTACTGGGCGCGGCAACATCCTTGCCGTCCTTCTTGAAGTTCTTCTTGCCCTTGCCCTTCTTGAACTTAGTGGTCTTATTGACCATCAACACTTGATGTTCTTTCTTGATTTCAGCCTCTGCTGACTTTAGCATCGAGAACACTTCAGGAATGGTCTTCACCATCCCCTACATGTTGTAGTTCATCACAAAGCTCTTGTAGCTTGGTGGGAGCGACTGGAGGATTCTGTCAATGACCGCCTCATCTGGGAGGTTAATATTCAGCTGGGTCATACGGTTGTGCAACCCAGACATCTTCAGGATGTGCTCACTGACAGAACTGTTTTCCTCCATCTTACAACTATAGAACTTATCGGAGACATCATATCTCTCGACCCGGGCATGAGCTTGGAAAACTAGTTTCAGCTCTTCGAACATCTCATATGCTCCGTGATGCTCAAAACGCTTTTGGAGCCTCGGTTCTAAGCTGTAAAGCATGCCGCACTGAACGAGGGAGTAATCATCAGCACGAGTTTGCCAAGCATTCATAATGTCTTGGTTCTCTGGGACGGGAGCGTCACCTAGCGGTCCTTCTAGGACATATTGCTTCCTGGCAGCTATGAGGATGATCCTCAGGTTCCGGACCCAGTCCGTATAGTTGCTGCCATCATCTTTCAGCTTGGTTTTTTTCTAGGAACACATTGAAGTTCATGTTGACATGAGCGTTGGCCATTTGATCTACAAGACATATTTGCAAAGGTTTTAGACTAAGTTCATGATAATTAAGTTCTAATCAAATTATGAACTCCCACTCAGATTAGACATCCCTCTAGTCATCTAAGTGTTACACGATCCGAGTCGACTAGCCCGTGTCCGATCATCACGTGAGATGGACTAGTCATCGTCGGTGAACATCTCCATGTTGATCGTATCTTCCATACGACTCGTGTTCGACCTTTCGGTCTCCGTGTTCCGAGGCCATGTCTGTACATGCTAGGCTCGTCAAGTTAACCCTAAGTGTTTTTGCTGTGTAAAACTGTCTTACACCCGTTGTATGTGAACGTAAGAATCCATCACACCCGATCATCACGTGGTGCTTAGAAGCGACGAACTGTAGCAACGGTGCACAGTTAGGGGAGAACACTTCTTGAAATTTTTGTAAGGGATCATCTTATTTACTACCGTCGTCCTAAGTAAACAAGATGCATAAACATAATAAACATCACATGCAATTATATAGTTGTGACATGATATGGCCAATATCATATAGCTCCATTGATCTCCATCTTCGGGGCTCCATGATCATCTTGTCACCGGCTTGACACCATGATCTCCATCATCATGATCTCCATCATCGTGTCTTCATGAAGTTGTCACGCCAACGACTACTTCTACTTCTATGGCTAACGCGTTTAGCAATAAAGTAAAGTAGTTTACATGGCGTTCTTCAATGACACGCAGGTCATACAAAAAATAAAGACAACTCCTATGGCTCCTGCCGGTTGTCATACTCATCGACATGCAAGTCGTGAATCCTATTACAAGAACATGATTTCATACATCACAATTCATCATTCATCACAACTTCTGGCCATATCACATCACATGATCAATCGCTGCAAAAACAAGTTAGACGTCCTCTAATTGTTGTTACATCTTTTACGTGGCTGCAATTGGGTTCTAGCAAGAACGTTTTCTTACCTACGAATAACCACAACGTGATTTTGTAAACTTCTATTTACCCTTCATAAGGGCCCTTTTCATCGAATCCGCTCCAACTAAAGTGGGAGAGACAGACACCCGCCAGCCACCTTATGCAACTAGTGCATGTCAATCGGTGGAACCGGTCTCACGTAAGCATACGTGTAAGGTTGGTCCGGGCTGCTTCATCCCACAATACCGCTGAAGCAAGAAAAGACTAGTAGAGGCAAGCAAGTTGACAAGATCCACGCCCACAACAAAATTGTGTTCTACTCGTGCCTTAGAGAACTACGCATAGACCTGGCTCATGATGCCACTGTTGGGGAACGTTGCAGAAAATTAAAATTTTTCCTACGGTTTCACCAAGATCCATCTATGAGTTCATCTAAGCAACGAGTCAAGGGATTGAGTTTGCATCTACATACCACTTGTAGATCACGTGTGGAAGCTTGCAAGGGGATGGTGATGATGGAGTCGTACTCGACGTGGTTCAGATCACCGATGTCCAAGTGCTGAACGGACAGCACCTCCGCGTTCAACACACGTACGGGACGGGAGACGTCTCCTCCTTCTTGATCCAGCAAGGGGGAAGGAGAGGTTGATGATGATCCAGCAGCACGACGGCGTGGTGGTGGATGCAGCAGAACTCCAGCAGGGCTTCGCCAAGCGTCTACGGGAGGAGGACGAGGTGTAGCAGGGGGAGGGAGGCGCCAAGGCAATAGGTGCGGCTGCCCTCCCCCCTGCCCTCCTTTATATAGGACCCCAGGGGGGGGGCGCCGGCCCTGGGAGATTGGATCTCCCAAGGGGGCGGCGGCCAAGGGGGGAGGAGTGCCCCCCAAGGCATGTGGTGCGCCCCCCACCCTAGGGTTTCAACCCTAGGCGTAGGGGGTGGGCCTAGGGGGGCGCACCAGCCCACTATGGGCTGGCTCCCCTCCCACGTCACCCCATGGGGCCCTCCGGGATGGGTGGCCCCACCCGGTGGACCCCCGGGACCCTTCCGGTGGTCCCGGTACATTACCGGGAGACCCCGAAACTTTCCCGATGGCCGAAAAACCACTTCCTATATATTATTCTTTACCTCCGGACCATTCCGAAACTCCTCGTGACGTCCGGGATCTCATTCGGGACTCCGAGCAACATTCGGTATGCTGCATACTCATATTCATACAACCCTAGCGTCACCGAACCTTAAGTGTGTAGACCCTACGGGTTCGGGAGACACGCAGACATGACCGAGACGACTCTCGGGCAATAACCAACAGCGGGATCTGGATACCCTGTTGGCTCCCACATGCTCCTCGATGATTTCATCGGTTGAACCACGATGTCGAGGATTTGATCAAATCCCGTATACAATTCCCTTTGTCAATCGGTACGTTACTTACCCGAGACTCGATCGTCGGTATCCCAATACCTTGTTCAGTCTCGTTACCAGCAAGTCACTTTACTCGTACCGTAATGCATGATCCCGTGGCCAACACCTTGGTCACCTTGAGCTCATTATGATGATGCATTACCGAGTGGGCCCAGAGATACCTCTCCGTCATACGGAGTGACAAATCCCAGTCTCGATCCATGTCAACCCAACAGATACTTTCGGAGATACCTGTAATGCACCTTTATAGTCACCCAGTTACGTTGTGACGTTTGATACACCCAAGGCACTCCTACGGTATCCGGGAGTTACACGATCTCATGGTCGAAGGAAGAGATACTTGACATTGGCAAAGCTCTAGCAAACGAACTACACGATCTTTGTGCTATGCTTAGGATTGGGTCTTGTCCATCACATCATTCTCCTAATGATGTGATCCCGTTATCAAAGACATCCAATGTCCATAGTCAGGAAACCATGACTATCTATTGATCACAACGAGCTAGTCAACTAGAGGCTCACTAGGGACATATTGTGGTCTATGTGTTCACACGTGTATTATGATTTCCGGATAATACAGTTATAGCATGAACAAAAGACAATTATCATGAACAATGAAATATAATAATACTTTTATTATTGCCTCTAGGGCATATTTCCAACAACTTAAGCTTTCTCCTCTTTCTTCTCCTCTGTTCTTCCTCCAAGCCCGTTCCTGTCCCCATCCTCACCGTCGTCGATCGCCCACGCCGATCTAGTCGCCGGCACCACCATGGTGAGCCTCTTGTTCTTATCTTTTTTAAAAGAAAAAAATTCTTACTTGTATGATTTAGATAGCTACTTGTATAATTTTCTTACTTGTATAATTGTTTGTTATTATATCGTGCCATGGTTTTGATAGCCGCCCCCCCGTCGGCTCTCGTCCAGTCTATGATTCGGTTGTGGTATATCATCTTTTGTAAATATTTGTTTCATTTAGTGTTTATGAAAATTATGCCGACCAACTTGACATAGATGTTTTTATCTAGGAGGTATGTGAACCGGAAATTCCAACCGACCCTCTTGTCGAGAGGTTAAATTTACTTGAAAAAGAAAACAATTATTTGAAAGAAAAATTGAAAAGAATTGAAGAAGAGAAGATTAAATTGGATTTGCATGTTGCCGATGTCATCGAGCTACACACGATCGAGATGGATGCAATGCGCTTGAAGATTAGAAAGATTAGAAAATATGTCATTGATAAAGAGGCTTGGTATCATTATGATGTTGGATCAATTGTTACCTTAGTTGCGATTTTGATCACATTTGTTGTTGCATTTGAATGTTTACATAGTTGTATGTTGTTTTATGAGAACTATGTATGAACTTTATGTATTTATTTTTGCAGTAATAACATTTGATCACTATCGTACTTTGGTTTTAATATGATGATGAACTTGTATTAATTTGGTCATTTCTCTATTCATGGTGTTCTTTAATGGTTTTTGATATACTTAATTATATAATGCAAATGAACCGACAATGGATGTACGGTGACTGACACACTTCAGAGTACATTAGGGCCTGCATAATTTTATCGATGTGGCTGAGGCAAACAGTGTGAACGGTTTTATGTATAGTCCATGTGTTGTCTGTGAGAATACGAAGGATTACTGTTCCTCGAAAATCCTTCACTTCCACCTGCTTAAGAAGGGTTTCATGCCCCACTATAGTTGTTGGACCAAGCACGAAAAAAGAGGGGTTATGATGAAAGACAATGAAGAAGAAGAGGATGATGACAACTATCATATGTTCGCTGAATACGGTGATACTGCAATTGGGGAAGCTGAAGATCAAGAGGCACCAGATGTGCCCGCTGATGATCTTTGTCAGGTCATTGTTGATGCACAGAGAGAATGCAAAAGTGAAAAGGAGAAGTTGAAGTTCGATCGCATGTTACAGGATCACAAAAAACGGTTGTACCCAAATTGCGAAGATGGCAACACAAAGCTCGGTACCACACTGGAATTGCTGCAATGGAAGGCAGAGAATGGTTTATCTGACAAGGGATTTGAGAAGCTACTGAAAATAATGAAGAAGAAGCTTCCAAAGGATAATGAATTGCCTGACAATACGTACGACACAAAGAAGGTTCTCTGCCCTCTAGGATTAGAGGTGCAGAAGATAAAAGCATGCCCTAATGACTGCATCCTCTACCACGGTGAGGAGTACGGGAATTTGAATGCATGCCTAGTATGCAATGTATTGCGGTATAAGATCAGACTAGATGACCATGGTGATGTTGAGGGTGAGCGCCCCAAGAAGAGGGTTCCTGCCAAGGTGATGTGGTATGCTCCTATAATACCAAGGTTGAAACGTCTATTCAGAAAAAAAGAGCATGCCAAGTTGTTGAGATGGCACAAAGAAGACCGTAAGAAAGACAGGATGTTGAGAGTACTCGTTGATGGGTCGCAGTGGAGAAAATCCGAGAGAAAGTGGCCGGAATTTGCAGATGACGCAAGGAACTTATGGTTTGGTATAAGTGCAGATGGCATTAATCCTTTTGGGGAGCAGAGCAACAATCATAGCACCTAGCCTATGACTCTATGTGTCTATAACCAGTGCTCATCCAAGGCCCTAAGCAACCCGACAATGACATTGATGTGTACCTAAGGCCATTAGTTGAAGAACTTCTATAGTTGTGGAATATAAAAGGTGTATGTGTGTGGAATGAGCACAAACAGGAGGAATTCGACCTACGAGCATTGCTGTTTGTAACCATCAATGATTGGCCTGCTCTTAGTAACCTTTCAGGACAGACAAACAAGGGATACAACGCCCGCACACACTATTTAGATGAGACCGAAAGTATATATTTGGACAAATGTAAGAAGAATGTGTACCTGGGACATCGTTGATTTCTTCCGATCAAGCATGCCTTAAGAAAGAAAGGCAAGCATTTCAAAGGCGAGGCAGATCACCGGAAGAAGCATGTCCCCCGAACTGGTGAAAATATATTTGATATCGTCAAGGATTTAAAATTAATATGTGGAAAGGGTCCTTGCGGACAATCTGTTTTGAATGATGCTGACGGACACGCACCCATGTGGAAGAATAAATCTATTTTGGGAGCTTCCCTATTGGAACGTCCTAGAGGTCCGCTCGGCAATTGACGTGATGCACGCGATGACGAATCTTTGCGTCAACCTGCTAGGCTTCTTGGGCGTTTATGGGAGGACAAAAGATACACCAGAGGCACGCGAGGACCAACAATATATGAACAAAAAAGACGACATGCATCCAAAGCAATATCAAGGTCCTGCCAGCTATGCTCTTACCAAAGCAAAGAATGAAATCTTTTTTGAATGTCTGCTCAGTATCAAGGTCCTTCCTGGCTTCTCATCAAATATAAAGGAATTAATAAATATGGTAGAGAAAAAAAATTCCAAAACCTTAAGTCTCATGCCTGCCACGTGATTATGATGCAATTACTTCTGGTTGCATTGAGGGGGCTTCTACCAGAAAATGTTCGATTAGCCATTGTGAATCTATGTGCATTACTCAATGCAATTTCTCAGAAGGTAATCGATCCAAAAATCCTACCAAGGTTACAAAATGATATGGTCCAATGTCTTGTCAGTTTTGAGTTGGTGTTCCCACCATCCTTCTTCAATATTATGACGCACGTCCTAGTTCACCTAGTCGAAGAGATTGCCATTCTGGGTCCTGTATTTCTACACAATATGTTCCCCTTTGAGAGGTTCATGGGAGTCTTAAAGAAATATGTTCATAACCATGCTAGGCCAGAAGGAAGCATCTCCAAGGGCCATGAAACAGAGGAGGTCATTGAGTTTTGTGTTGACTTTATTCCTGACCTTAAGTCGATTGGTGTTCCCCAATCGCGGCATGAGGGGAGACTGGGTGGATGATGTTGGCTTGCACTACGTTGGTATTTCCCCAAAGAGAAAGGGATGATGCAGCACAACAACAGTAGGTATTTCCCTTAATGATGAGACCAAGGTTATCAAACCAGTAGGAGAACCAAGCAACACTACATAAACGGTACCTGCACACAAAGAACAAATACTTGCAACCCGGCGAGTTAAGGGTGTTGTCAATCCCTTTCGGGTAACGGTGCCAGAAATTGTCACGTGGATGAGAGATTAATTGTAGTAGATTGGATAAATAGATCGCGAATAAAGTAAAGTGCAACAAAGTATTCTTTTGGTTTTTGGAAATATAGATCTGAAAATAAAAGAGAATAAAAATAGATCTCGAAGGCAAATATGATAAATAAGAGACCCGGGGCCGTAGATTTCACTAGTGTCTTCTCTCGAGAAAAATAGCAAATTGCTGTTGGGCAACTGATAGAACTTCAAATAATTATGACAATATCAAGGCAATGATCATTATATAGGCATCACGTCCAACATTAGTAGACTAACTCCTGCCTGCATCTACTACTGTTACTCCACGCATCGACCGCTATCCAACATGCATCTAGTGTATTAAACGGAGTAATGCAATAAGAACGATGACATGATGTAGACAAGATTTATCCATGTAGGAATAGACCCCACCTTGTTATCCTTAATAGCAATGATACATACGTGTCGTTTCCCCTTCTCTCACCGGGATCGAGCACCGTAAGATCGAACCCATTCCAAAGCACCTCTTCCCATGGCAAGAAAAATCGATCTAGTCAGCCTAACTAAACCAAAGATTTGAAGAAGAAATATGAGGCTATAAGTAATCATGCATATAAGAGATCAAAAGACTCAAATAACTTTCATGGATAAAAACATAGATCTGATCATAAACTCAAAGTCCATCGTATCCCAACAAACACACCGCAAAAAGAGTTGCATCAAATAGATCTCCAAGAGACCATTGTATTGAGAATCAAGAGAGAGAGAGAGAGAGAGAGAGAGGAAGCCATCTAGCTTCTAACTATGGACCCGTAGGTCTACAATGAACTACTCACACATCATCGAAGAAGCATCAATGAGGATGATGAACCCCTCTGTGATGGTGTCTAGATTGGATCTGTGGTTTCTGGAACTTGCGGCGGCTGGAATTGTTTTTCGTCGCCTCCCCTAGGGTTTCTGGAATATTGGGGTATTTATAGAGCAAAGAGGCAGTGCGGGAGGCCACTGAGGTGGGCACAACCCACCAGTGCGCGCCCAGGTGGGTTGTGCCCCCTCGGGGCACCCCTCTGGTACTTCTTTGGCCCAACATGTGTCTTCTGGTCCAGAAAAAATCACAAAAAAGTTTCATTGCATTTGGACTCCATTTGGTATTGATTTTCTACGGAAAAAAACAAGCAAAAAACAACAACTGGCACTGGGCACTATGTCAATAGGTTAGTCCCAAAAATGATATAAAGTTGCTATAAAATGGTTGTAAAACATCCAAGAATGATAATATAGCAGCATGGAACAATCAAAAATTATAGATACGTTGGAGACGTATCAGTGGAAAAGGCATGCTAGGACCAAAAGCAATAATATGTAGGGACGGGCATTCTTGGACGCAAGCACACTACACAATTATACAAAATTCTACCTTGGTGGCCCCGTACATAAATGAACACAAGAATATTGTACGCTCCAAACACACAGGGGAGTCTGACGACTGGATTACATGTGAACACATGGGGACCTTCGGCGGTTGGCTGCAAACACATCTCGCAAATAATACCATGGTTGGAAACGAGCTGTACTTGTTGGCCAGGACACCATCTTCGACTGTATTAACTTTCCAAGGGTACTAGATAAATGGGAATACATTTTACACGATCGCCCGTAAAAAGAGCACCAACCAAAAAGGTGGTGACCGCTTTGATGCAACAAACACCAATAGGGAAAAGGACACGTATGATGGTTACATAGAGGAGATATGGGAACTTGACTATGGACATGATTTTAAGATCCCTTTGTTTCGGTGCAAATGGGTCAATCTGACAGGAGGCGGGGTAAAGGTAGACCCGCAGTACTGAATGACAACCATGGATCTCAACAATCTTGGGTACATAGACGAACCATTCGTCCTAGCCAATGATGTGGCACAGGTTTTCTATGTGAAGGACATGTCTACCATACCGAGAAAAATAAAATATAAGGAAGTGAATAAATCATACAATGAGCCAAAGCGCCACATAGTTCTTTTAGGGAAAAGAAACATCATGGGAGTGGAGGACAAGACAAACATGTTAGAAGATTATGAAAAGTTTCATGAAATTCCTCCCTTCACAGTGAAGACTGGCCCAAGCATCATGTTAAATGATGAAGATTATCCATGGTTATGATGCAATAAGAAAGCGACACACGCGAAGAAAAAGTGACCAGCTTCACCGCCACCACTTTCTCTCTAGTGTGAATTTCCGCATTTATAGCTGGAAGTCCCACTTCGGACAAACCAGAGGGAATATTTGTAAGAGCTATGGCATTTTGGCATTTGAAACATGATTTTTGAATAATTATTTATTAAGTTATGAATTTTCAATTATTCCTATCCTTTTACTATTTTAATTACAAGGGAGAAACATTGTATGACATAAAGTTGGAGGTACTGTGTGGTTTCTCTGATTGGAGGACCCCTTATGCCTGCCAAGTCCAGATGAGGATTCTGGCTGCTTTCTGGTGAAACTGAGGACAACATTGAAGGAAATATGCCCTAGAGACAATAATAAAGTTATTATTTATTTCCTTATTTCATGATAAATGTTTATTATTCATGCTATAATTGTATTAACCGGAAACTTAGTACATGTGTGAATACATAGATAAAACATAGTGTCCCTAGTATGCCTCTACTTGACTATCTCGTTAATCAAAGATGGTTATGTTTCCTAACCATGGACATGTGTTTTCATTTGATGAACGGGATCACATCATTAGGAGAATGATGTGATGGACAAGACCCATCCGTTAGCTTAGCATTATGATCGTTACAGTTTCATTGCTACTGCTTTCTTCATGACATATACATGTTCCTCAGACTATGAGATTATGCAACTCCCAAATACCGGAGGAACACCTTGTGTGCTATCAAACATCACAACATAAATGGGTGATTATAAAGATGCTCTGTAGGTGTCTTCGAAGGTGTTTGTTGGGTTGGCATAGATCAAGATTAGGATTTGTCACTTCGTGTATCGGAGAGGCATCGCTGGGCCCTCTTGGTAATGCTCATCACTATGAGCCTTGCAAGCAATGTGACTAATTAGTTAGTTACGGGATGAAGCATTATGGAACGAGTAAAGAGACTTGCCGGTAATGAGATTGAACTAGGTATGATGATACCGACGATCGTATCTCGGACAAGTAACATACCGATGACAAAGGGAACAACGTATGTTGTTATGCGATTTGACCGATAAAGATCCTCGTAGAATATATAGGAGCCAATATGAGCATCCAGGTTCCACTATTGGTTATTGATCGGAGATGTGTCTCGGTCATGTCTACATAGTTCTTGAACCCGTAAGGTCCGCATGCTTAACGTTCGATGAAGATTTGTATTATGAGTTATGTGTTTTGATGACCGAAGTTTGTTCGGAGTCCTGGATGAGATCACGGACGTGACGAGGAGTCTTGAAATGGACAAGATATAAAGATTAATATATTGGAAGGCTATATTCGGACATCGGAATGGTTCTGAAGAAGTTCGGGTATTTTCTCGAGTATCGGGAGGTTACAGGAACCCCCTGGGGAGTTGATGGGCCTTAGTGGGCCTTAGTGGTAAGGAGAGGCAGCGGCCAGGAGGTGGCGCCCCCCAATCCCAGTCCGAATTGGACAAGGGGTTGTGGGCGCGGCCCCCTCTCCCTTCCTTTCCCCTTCTCCTTTAGGTGGAAACCTACTAGGACTAGGAGTCCTAGTAGGATTCCCCTTCTCCCGGCGCGCCTAGCTTGGCCGGCTGGCCTCCCCCTCCCTCCTTTATATACGAGGGCAAGGGGCACCCTAGAACACACAAAGTTTTTCCTTAGCCATGTGCGGTGGCCCCCTCCACAGTTACACACCTCGATCATATCACCGTAGTGCTTAGGCGAAGCCCTGCGCCGGTAACATGATGATCAGGTGTGATAAGCTCTACGTTCACGTACGACGGGTGCAAGCCAGTTTTGCACACGCAGAATACTCGGGTTAAACTTGACGATCCTAGCATATGCAGATATGGCCTTGGAACACCGAGACCAAAGGTCGAACGTGAATCATATAGTAGATATGATCAACATAGTGATGCTCACCATTGAAAACTACTCCATTTCACGTGATGATCGGACATGGTTTAGTTGATTTGGATCACGTGATCATTTAGATGACTAGAGGGATGTCTATCTAAGTGGGAGTTCTTAAGTAATATGATTAATTAAACTTTAATTTATCATGAACTTAGTCCTGATAGATATTTTGCATGTCTATGTTATTGTAGATCAATGGCCCGTGCTACCGTTCCTTTGAATTTTAATGCGTTCCTAGAGAAAGCTAAGTTGAAAGATGATGGTAGCAATTACATGGAATGGGTCCGTAACTTGAGGATTATCCTCATTGGTGCACAGAAGAATTACGTCCTGGAAGCACCGCTAGGTGCAAGGCCTACTGTAGACGCAACTGCGGGCGTTAGGAACGTCTGGCAGAGCAAAGCTGATGACTACTTGATAGTTGCGTGTGCCATGCTTTACGGCTTAGAAACGGGACTTCAAAGACGTTTTGAACGTCATGGAGCATATGAGATGTTCCAAGAGTTGAAGTTAATATTTCAAGCAAATGCCCGAGTTGAGAGATATGAAGTCTCCAACAAGTTCTATAGCTGCAAGATGGAGGAGAATAGTTTTGTCAGTGAACACATACTCAGAATGTCTGGGTACGATAACCACTTGACTCAGTTGGGAGTTAATCTTCCTGATGATAGTGTCATTGACGGAGTTCTTAAATCGCTGCCACCAAGCTATAAAGGTTTTGTGATGAACTATAATATGCAAGGGATGACGAAAACGAATCCCAAGCTCTTTGCAATGCTAAAGGCCGCGGAGGTAGAAATCAAGAAGGAGCATCAAGTGTTGATGGTTAACAAGACCACTAGTTTCAAGAAAAAGGGCAAAGGGAAGAAGGGGAACTTCAAGATGAATGACAAGCAAGTTGCTGCTCAAGGGAAGAAGCCCAAGTCTGTACCTAAGCCTGAAACTGAGTGCTTCTACTACAAAGGGACCGGTCACTGGAAGCGGAACTGCCCCAAGTATTTGGCGGATAAGAAGGATGGCAAGGTGAAAGGTATATTTGATATACATGTTATTGATGTGTACCTTACTAATGCTCGTAGTAGTGCCTGTGTATTTGATACTGGTTCTGTTACTTATATTTGCAACTCGAAATAGGGGCTACGAATTAAACAAAGATTGGCTAAGGACGAGGTGACGATGCGCGTCAGAAATGGTTCCAAGGTCGATGTGATCGCTGTCGGCACGCTACCTCTACATCTACCTTCGGGATTAGTTTTAGACCTGAATAATTGTTATTTAGTGCCAGCGTTGAGCATGAACATTATATCCGGATCTTGTTTGATGCGAGACGGTTAATCATTTAAATCAGAGAATAATGGTTGTTCTATTTATATGAGTAATATCTTTTATCATCATACACCCTTGCTGAGTGGTCTATGTTTTTTGAATCTCGATCGTGGCGATACACATGTTCATAATATTGAAGCCAAAAGATGCAAAGTTGATAATGATAGTGCAACTGATTTGTGGCACTGCCGTTTAGGTCATATTGGTGTAAAGCGCATGAAGAAACTCCATACTGATGGGATTTTGGAATCACTTGATTATGAGTCACTTGGTGCTTGCGAACCATGCCTCATGGGCAACATGACTAAAGCTCTGTTCTCCGGAACAGTGGAACAAGCTACTAACTTATTAGAAATAATACATACCAATGTATGCGGTCCAATGAGTGTTGAGGCTCATGGCGGGTATCGTTATTTTCTTACCTTCACAGATGATTTGAGCAGATATGGGTATATCTACTTAATGAAGCATAAGTCTGAAACATTTGAAAAGTTCAAAGAATTTTAGAGTGAAGTGGGAAATCATCGTAACAAGAAAATAAAGTTTCTACGATCTGATCATGGAGGAGAATATTTGAGTTACGAGTTTGGTCTTCATTTCAAACAATGTGGAATAGTTTCACAATTCACGCCACCTGGAACACCACAGCGTAACCGTGTGTCCAAACGTCGTAACTGTACTTTATTGGATATGGTGCGATCTATGATGTCTCTTACTGATTTACCGCTATCGTTTTGGGGTTATGCTTTAGAGACGGTTGCATTCACTTTAAATAGGGCACCATCAAAATCTGTTGAGACGACGCCTTATGAACTATGGTTTGGCAAGAAACCAAAGTTGTCCTTTCTCAAAGTTTGGGGCTGCAATGCTTATGTGAAAAAGCTTCAACCTGATAAGCTCAAACCCAAATCAGAGAAGTGCATCTTCATAGGATACCCAAAGGAAACGGTTGGGTACACCTTCTATCACAAATCTTGTCGTGGATTTGTCACGGCAGATGTCCTAGTGAAGGAACTTAGTCGTGGAGCCATCGCTACGGGTTTACTTGAAGGGGTTACAGCGGACACAAAGACACGAGGGTTTTATACTAGTTCGGCCCCTTCGATGAAGGTAAAAGCCTACGTCTAGTTGTGATGGAATTGATGTGGTCTCGATGGCTAGGGAGCAAAACAAGCTTCGCCTAGGCTCGAGTTGTTGGTTGTCTGTCTTGAACCGCCGCCGGGTCGTCCCCTTATATACACGGGTGACGCCCGTCGGTCCACAGAGTCCCAACCGGTTCATATTCGTATTCCGGTTGGTATCTCTCTATTCCTAACTTACAATACAAGTCATATATCAGGCCGGTTTACGGCTACACATTCTGAACCGACTATAGGCCTTGGGCCTTTATCTGCTTATACCACTAATGAAGTTAACCCGGCCCAAGTAGGCCGGTTTACGCCTAGTGGTAATATCCCCAACATTAGGCCCCAGATTGATTTGAACTGGTTCATGTCAATCCTTCACATAATCTTGCGCCTTGGACATCTTCTGGTAATTGGTAAACCTCCATGTCGTCATCGTTTTTGGTTGCTATAAACCGGCATGACGTCATCAGTTTTGGTTACTGTAAACCAGCATGACGTCATCATGAAATTTATAACGCCCTCTTAATGACAGCTCCTGGATCCGCGCGCTTGACCTAGCTCGGTTGCCTTATAAATAAGGCCGAAGAGTCATTTCCCTTCTCTTCCCTTCGTCCCTTCTTCTTCTTCTTCCTCACGTCGCCGGCTTTGGAGCTCCGCCACCGCCGTCAACCTCTGCCTCGTCTCGGGCCGCTGCATCAACTTGAACGTACCAGAGTGTTTGCGGCGCCTTTCCGCATCTTCTCCGTTCCCGGTAAGTTCTCTCTCCTTCTTAACCTAGATCTGTTCTTAGGGTTCCATGTTCTTGCTATGTTCATCGTGCGTTCATAGCTGTTCTCTGACCTTGACTGCATCTGCGAACTCTTGCTGCGCTTAGTAGCGATCCCTTTAGCATCCGCTTACTATTTCTCATCCGAGCTCATAGATCTCCCGCACATATCCGCTCAATGGTTCACTTCTGTTTCCGCCTTATTCTTCAAAATATTTCCTGTTTTTGTGAGCTTGCTGTAGATCCGCGGCTGTAACACGATCTTGTGAAACTTGTTTCTGCATAACTAGCTATCCATAGCTTCAATTGCTTCCGATGCTTAGGTCAGGCGGTTTAACTTCACCATAGACAAAATTGCTAAACCGGTATATATCATTAGTCCCCTGGTTGAACCGCCAGAATCCATCTGATGCCGCGTTGTAGAAGACCGGTTTATGGGTACTGTCTCCGGTTTACCGTAGTTAGATCAACACCTTTTTATCCGGTATGTACTTGAACCGGACCACCTATTTCTTGCAGATCTCGTCATGGCTAAACAAGTGTATGAATGCAACTGGGTTCCCTCCCGCGTCACAGAATCACAGCTGGACGATCTAGTCCTGATCGGCGCTTTGGACAGCAAAGATACGATTTACTGGAGGGTTCCTGGAGATGAATGTCCTCCCATGCCCCAGGAGGGAGAGGTCGTGGTCTTCGCAGATCACATGGCCCGGGGCTTCAAACCGCCCGGCTCTAAATTTTATCGGGATGTGTTAGCCAACTTTCAGCTCCACCCACAAGATATCGGCCCCAACTCGGTCACCAACCTGTGTCACTTCCAAGTACTTTCTGAGGCATACCTTCAAGAGGAACCTTCCCTCGAGCTGTTTAGAGATCTCTTTCATCTGAACCGCCGCACTGAATTCACCGACGGTCCTAACACCGAATTGGGCGGTATGGCTATTCAGAAGAGGAAGGAAATCACCTATCCCCACATCAAACTTCATACTCACCCAAGGAGTGGAACGCCACTTGGTTTTACTGCAAGGATACATCTCCTGATAATGAAAATCCCTTGCCTGGCTTCCGTCCGGAACGGCTCAGCAATACTCACCCCTTTCCACAAAGGCTAAGCGCCAAGGAGAGGATCAAATATGCTCCTCAATTGTCCAAGCTCCGGGCCTTCATGGCCAACGGTTTAACAGGAATAGACCTTGCACGCTGCTGGATATCATGGAGCATTCTGCCTCTGAGCCGGCGCCCCGGTTTGATGTGCGAATACACTGGCAGTGTCGATGACCCACTCCGACATATCAAAATCCAGGTCTCCGACGACGAAGTCACAGAATCTGTAAAAAAGATGTTGAATGAACCGGAGCACCTCTGTGCTCAAACCGGCCTGCTTCCTTACTGCACCACCAACGATCCGCCAGCGGTAAGATTTTACTTGCTCTATTATTGAACCTGTTACTGCTGTATCTGCCTGACCTTCAATTATTGCTGGCCCAGAGTGATAATCCGTTTTGGAGCAAGAAGCTATCACAAGACAAAACAGAGAAGGCAGGGCGGCCAACCCGGCCCAAGACCAAGGTTGTCAAGAAACCAGCTCGTAAGAGAAAGACCACCGCTTCATTTGACCCAGCCATTGATGATGATGTGGGTAATCCGGATCTTGAGGTAGAACTTGATTCACTTGGCTTACTTTTTACCCGCCTTATTGATGATGATGCTTGTCAGGATGACGCTGAGGCCAGCAATGCGGGCTTCGTTGAGGTAACTATTCTCTCTTCTGATTCAGAAATCTTGCCTTTGCCAAAATCTCGCCGGGCAAACCGGAAAGTTAAATTTTCTCATCCTCTTGCTTATTTGGATCCCAACTTTCTTATGAAGACCCAGCAACACGAAGCTCGCCGCACAACCCGGCACAGCGGCCAGGTAGTTACTTCTGCCGGTTTACCGAACAGTCCGGTTCGAAAACGCCGCTCAGAGGTCTCTGACCTTTTTATTGATTTAAATCCTAAAGCGGGTTTCTTCCGTCAACCTCTTAATCCGTCCGACTCCGATTATCAGGTCACTTCTCATTCATCGTCTAGTGAATCGTCGGCCACTCAACTGCCACCTTTGAAAACCGTTGCTGGGTAAGTTAAACTGAACATATGCTTCCAGTGCACTGCGCAATAGCTTATACTTTTCCTTAACTTTTTGTTTTTCCTTCAGGGCCAAACTGAAACCAAGCAAGAAGGTCCGCCTGGATAAAGCGGCTGAAGAAGATGTAGCCCCCGAACATAACCAAGCGCCGGATCAGGAAATGTTTACTTCTGAAGATATCCCCAATGATCCTCCTTTGCAAGACGATGTTATCCCTGAAGAAGGGCTTATTAATACTCCAGCCTCTGCTGATCCGCCTGCCAGCTCTGTCCAGATTGAGAAATCCCACACTCCTGCTGACAAGCCGGCCGCGCCAACACAAACCGGCGAGTCAAAAGATGATGATGTTGTGATTACCGGCATGGGCCGCTCTGAACCCGGGAATCCTGCCACCCTTACCAGGCATACCATCAAAGAGGATTTTTCCACTTTGAATAAAGGAAAATGGGATGTTGAATTAGAGACATACACCGCTCTGAGTGCTCAAGATCTTCACTCTGGCTATTTAAACCGGCTTTACACTAGCCGTGACTGTGAAGCTGGCTTGGTCAAAATGATGAGGGATAAATTTGAGGTAAATTCCTTCTTTCCTTGCTGCCATTGCCTTCATCCTTGTAGCCCCCAAGGGCCGGTTTGTCACCTTGGTCAAACCGGGACTTGATCCTGAACATTTTTGAAATCCGTCGGTATAGCCTTCAAGGGCCGGTCTAATTTAGCATAAGTAAACCGGGGCTCCAAATAGAAAGCTGTCCTTAGAACATAACTTGATCAAATAGCCATTAGCCCCCAAGTGCCAAGTTGAATACTTGTATTGAGCTTGGGACTTTGTAATCTAGCAATATATAAAAATTGAAGGTGCATTAGCCCCCAAGTATCAAGCATATAACTTTGTTATGTAGTTGATACTTCAATTTGTTGGATCGCCTGTGCAAAGCTTAAAACGCTGTCTGTATGCAGGCTGAGGTGAAAATCAAGGAGGACCGGATTGCTGATTTGCAGGAGGCCTTGAAGACCCAGCAAGCTGAAACAGATAAGTCAAAGCAAGAATTAACCAGCGCCTTGAGCACGGCTGAACGGCTGAAAGAAGGCTTCAAGAAAGAGCGGGCTGACTGGGCCACTGAGAAGGCCGATTTAACCAAACGAGCGGAAAATGCTGAAGCTGCCCTTAAACCGGTGGTGGACGAATTGACTGCCGTACAGCGGCAAATACACTCCATGACTGCTGCAATCTTTGGTAAGCTCCTTTTAACATCTGTCATAATTTGAACCTGCTGCGGCGTAAATCCGGTTTTGAGACCATTCCAATCTTGTTGTAGGCACACGTATTGGGCACTTAGGAAATGATGTGCGGATGAAACTGAAGGCTGCCTACACCTTGGTGGAACAATTGTATACCGGAGCCCAACGGATCATCACGGCAGCTTCTCATAACAACCCGGCGCCCTCCTTAATCCAGGACACTCTTAGCCGGTTGTCAATGCTTCCAGCCCGGATTGAGGAGCTGAAAAAATCCGCTGCCCGAACCGGAGCCATCAATGCCTTAATCCGGGCAAAGGCATGGGTGCCCGATTTTGATCCTGTGGAAGCAGCTCAAGGCTATCCCAGCCTGAAAGAAGATGGCTCGGAATTCAACGAAGAAGATTTAAGGGCCATAAACCGTGCAGTGCGCCCTCTGGCGTGCCAGCTAGCTGAAGAGGCAGATTTGACGCATTATCAAGCGCAATATAATGATCAAAACAAGCGAGTGCCTGCCCCAACTGTTGAAGCGGAGAATCTAATCCCTCCAATCCGTAAGCACACTTACGCCCCTGATATTGAACCGTCTTCCCTGATCCATGAAGAGGCTGTTTTCCAAGCTTTAATGGGAATCGACTGGACCACTATTGATTTCCAACCAATGGGTAGAGACGAGGGAGCTGAAGCGGCGGAGGATGAGGAGCAGGCTTGAACCGGAAGCCGGTTTGGAGAGATATTTGTAACATCTTTCCACAAAAACAATGATCTTGTTTGGGCACCATGCTGCCTTGTAATAGATTAGTTAAAACTTCTGCCTGGAATATGCCTTCGTGCATAAGTACTGAAGCTTTTGCTTGAAAAACTTTAACTCATATCTCCTGCAATCAGAAAAATTTGAACTTCGGCGGCGGCTATACCGTTAGCCGGATTATGATCTTGATATGTGCATTAGTAATATAACAAATAGATGATACACAAATACCTGCCATGTTTGGGCATAAAGCTGGCTTAGCCAAGCCTGAAGCGGTGGTTGTATAAACCATTACCATCAAAAAGGGAGAAAATAGCTCCCGTATAAACCGTACTGAATCAATACGAGCCCCCTAGTTACTCCATGATGTTAACAGGGAAAAAGGTAAACCGGGCAGACTCCTCCGGATTAAAGGGGGATCAAAAACCATCGACTGAACCGGAAAAATATGCTTGTTGATATAAAAGAAATCCAACAAAAGCAAAGAACGAACAAACCATGAAAATAACATGGAAACAAAGGCAATGATAAAAACCATTTGCAAAAATATGCTATATTGAGCTGTTCAGATGGTATTACCATGGTCGGACAGGATCAAGGCCCCCAACAGGAGTGACAACGATTCAAGTCAGCCAGGTCCCCAAATGACTCGTGGCATATATGCCAGATCAAGAGGCGTGACAATGGTTCGGGTTCGACCATGCCCCCAAGTGATTTTGTGGCCTTAGGCCGACCAAGAGGCGTGACTGGTTCAGACTTGACCATGTCCCCAAATGATCTGGTGGCTGTCGCCTATCAAAGGGTGTTCGTTGGTTCGGACACGACCAAGGCCCCTAGTGATATATAAAAAACATATGTCAAGGGGTAAACCGGAGGCCGCTTTAAACAGAACCACTCCGTGTAACCTCGCATGATGAAACAGACAGAGACCCCGCTTTTGCTGAGGCTCCGGTTTAATATATCAAAGAGAATATATACATTGTCATGATATGTACATAGATAGAGCCGATGGCTCAAGTATAGTAAGGCCGAAGATGAGCTATGTTCCACGGCCTGTTGGTCTCCTCCTCTGATGTACGTGAGTCTTGATGCTCTCGAATATCAATCAGATAGTATGACCCGTTGTGCAGATTCTTGCTGACCATGAAAGGTCCTTCCCAAGGTGGGGATAACTTGTGCATATCTGTCTGGTCTTGGATTAGCCGAAGCACCAAATCTCCTTCTTGAAAAGTTCTGGTTCTAACCCGGCGACTGTGATAGCGACGAAGATCTTGTTGGTAAATCGCCGAACGGGCAGCCGCTAGATCACGCGCTTCGTCCAATAGGTCCAAAGCGTCTTGCCGTGCCGTCTCATTGCCCGCTTCAACATAAGCTGCCACACGAGGCGAATCGTGCCGGATATCACTAGGGAGAACTGCCTCTGCTCCATAGACCAGAAAAAATGGTGTGTATCCTGTGGACCGGTTTGGCGTAGTATTGATACTCCAGAGCACAGATGGTAGCTCTTCAACCCAACAACCCAGTGTTCTTTGCAATGGGACCATAAGCCGGGGTTGGATGCCACGCAAGATCTCTTGATTAGCTCGTTCTGCCTGTCCATTGGACTGGGGGTGCGCTACTGACGACATGTCAAGTCGGATGTGCTCACGTTCACAGAACTCCTTCATAGCCCCCTTGGATAAATTGATACCATTATCAGTAATGATACTGTGCGGAAAGCCAAACCAGAAAATCACCTTTTTGATGAACTGCACCGCTGTTGCTGCATCGCACTTACTGACAGGCTCCGCTTCAACCCACTTGGTATATTTATCAACTGCTACCAAAAGGTGGGTTTTCTTATCCTTGGATCTTTTAAAAGGTCCAACCATATCCAGCTCCCAAGTTGCAAATGGCCATGTTATTGGAATCATCCTCAATTCTTGAGATGGCACATGCGCACGCCTTGAAAATTTCTGACATCCATCGCACCGTTTAACCAAGTCCTCCGCATCAGCATGCGCTGTCAACCAGTAAAAACCGTGACGAAACGCCTTTGCCACCAGAGACTTTGAACCGGCGTGGTGTCCACAATCCCCTTCATGGATTTCCCTTAAGATTTCACAGCCTTCCTCAGGAGAAACACAACGTTGAAACGCCCCTGATACACTGCAACGATGCAATTCACCATTGAGAATCGTCATGGACTTTGATCGCCGGACTATCTGCCTTGCTAGAATTTCATCCTCTGGCAACTCCCCCCGGTCATGTATGCAATATAAGGAATCGTCCAATCCGGAATAGCATGTAATGCTGCCACCAATTGAGCCTCCGGGTCAGGAATAGCCAAATCCGCTTCACCTGGGAGCTGGACTAACGGATTGTGCAACACGTCCAAAAAGACATTGGGCGGGACCGGTTTGCGCTGAGAACCCAACCGGCTTAAAGCGTCCGCCGCTTCATTCTTCCGACGGTCCACATGATCCACTTGATAACCCTTGAAGCAACCTGCAATATTATCCACTTCCCGACGATATGCAGCCATGAGTGGGTCCTTAGAATCCCAAGTGCCAGACACCTGTTGAGCCACAAGGTCCGAGTCACCGAAACACTTAACCCGGCTTAAGTTCATCTCTTTAGCCATCCGGAGACCATGGAGCAAGGCTTCGTACTCAGCTGCATTGTTAGTACAAGGGAACATTAAGCGGAGAACATAACAGAACTTATCACCTCGTGGGGAAGTTAATACGACTCCAGCCCCTGAGCCTTCCAATTGCCTGGATCCATCAAAATGAATAGTCCAATATGTGTGATCCGGCTTTTCCTCTGGCGCTTGTAATTCCGTCCAGTCATTGATGAAATCAACAAGTGCTTGAGACTTCATCGCCGTTCGAGGCACATACTTCAGTCCGTGTGGCCCAAGCTCTATAGCCCACTTGGCAACCCGACCAGTCGCTTCCCGGTTCTGTATGATATCACCCAAGGGAGCTGAACTGACCACTGTAATGGGGTGCCCTTGAAAATACTGCTTCAACTTCCGGCTGGCCATGAAGACACCATAGACCAGCTTCTGCCAATGCAGATACCTTTGCTTGGATTCAATAAGCACCTCGCTGATATAATAAACCGGCCGCTGAACCGGATATTCCTTGCCTGCCTCTTTGCGTTCCACCACAATAGCCACACTAACTGCCCGAGCATTAGCTGCTACGTATAATAACAGTGGCTCCTTGTCAACCAGAGCAGCAAGAACCGGCGGATTGGCTAACTGCCGCTTCAAGTCCTCGAATGCTTCATCAGCAGCCGGACTCCAGACGAAGTTGTCTGTCTTCCTCAGCATTTGATACAAAGGGATGGCCTTCTCTCCGAGGCGGCTGATAAACCGGCTCAGCGCAGCGATTCGGCCTGCCAAACGCTGAACATCGTTGATACACTTTGGTTTAGCTAGGGATGTAATAGCCGTAATCTTCTCCGGGTTAGCCTCAATTCCTCTGTTAGACACCAGGAAACCCAGTAACTTTCCTGCCAGAACACCAAAGACACACTTGGCCAGATTAAGCATCATCTTGTAAACTCGCAAGTTGTCAAAGGTCTCCTTCAAATCATCCACCAGCGTCTCCTTCTGTCTTGACTTCACTACAATATCATACACATAGGCGTGCACATTGCGGCCGATCTGTTTGTGCAGGCAATTCTGTACACACCGTTGATAGGTGGCCTGGGCACTCTTGAGCCAAAAGGGCATAGATACATAGCAGAAGGCTCCAAAGGGAGTAATAAACGTTGTTTTCTCCTGGTCCTTAACTGCCATTTTGATCTGATGATATCCAGAGTATGCATCCAAAAAACTCAAACGCTCACAACCTGCCGTGGCATCAATGATCTGGTCAATGCGGGGGAGGGCAAAAGGATCTACCGGACAGGCCTTGTTAAGATCTGTGTAATCCACACACATACGCCAAGTGCCGTTTTTCTTAAGAACCAGCACCGGATTAGCAAGCCACTCTGGATGGAACACCTCAACAATGAAACCAGCTGCTAAAAGCCTGGCCACTTCCTCTACAATGGCCTTGCGCCTTTCTTCGTTAAACCGGCGGAGGAACTGTTTCACCGGTTTGTACTTAGGATCCACATTAAGAGTGTGCTCAGCGAGTTCCCTCGGTACACCTGGCATGTTAGATGGTTTCCATGCAAAAATGTCCCGATTCTCACGGATGAACTCAATGAGCGCACTTTCCTATTTGGGATCCAGGTTGGCACTGATAGTGAACTGCTTGGACGAATCGCCGGGCACGAAGTCAACAACCTTGGTCTCAGCTACCGATTTGAACTTCAGATCTGAATCATGCTCTGTAGTTGGTTTCTTCAAAGAGATCATATCCGCCGGATCAACATTATCCTTATAATATTTCAACTCTTCCGTGGCACAGACCGACTCTGCATACACCGCATCACCTTCCTCACATTCCAAAGCAACCCTACGGTTCCCATGAACCGTTATCGTCCCCTTGTAACCCGGCATCTTGAGCTGTAAGTAGATGTAACAAGGCCGCGCCATGAATTTGGCATAAGCGGGCCGCCCAAACAAGGCGTGATACGGGCTCCGGATCTTCACCACCTCAAAGGTTAATGTTTCCGTCTGAGAATCGTCCTCGTCTCCAAAAGCCACATCTAGGGCCACCTTACCAACAGGATATGCAGATTTGCCTGGCACAACACCATGGAACACCGTATTCGACGGTCTGAGATCCTTGTCTGTTAGTCCCATGCGCCGGAATGTCTCATAGTATAGTATGTTAATACTGCTTCCTCCATCCATGAGCACCTTGGTGAACTTATAACCCCCCACCTGAGGGTCCACCACTAATGCTAGCTGGCCCGGATTATCAACCCGGGGCGGGTGATCCTCTCTGCTCCACACGATGGGCTGCTCTGACCAGCGTAAGTAGCGTGGCAAGGACGGTTCAACAGAATTCACTGCTCGCTTGTGGAGTTTTCGGTCGCGCTTATCCAAGCTAGTTGTGAAGACATGGTATTGCCCATTGCTCAACTGCTTTGGCTGGCTCTGATAACCCGACTGCTGTTGCTGGCCGTTCTGATTATTCTGGTTATTGTGACCGCCCTGATTGAAACCTGAACCGGAAGCTCCATCATGACCCGGACCATGTAAACCGGATCCTGAACCGCCACCTGACCCATGGTCATACCGGAAAGCATCAGAGTTTTTAAACTCCTGCATAATATAACAATACTTCCAAAGGTGGTTAGCCGGCGACTCCTTCATCCCGTGCTTCAGGCAAGGCTGATTCAACAAATAATTCAAACGGCTTGCATTGGGATTGGGAGCTCCATTACGATTTGCCGCTTTACCTCTGCGCCACTGCCCTCTATCCTGTGCATTGATATTGGCCACAAAATCCATGCTACCATCTGCCTTGCGCTTGCCTCCGTTTCCATGACCCGCCGATTTGTGCTGCTGTTGTTTGGAGTTGCCATTCTTCTTTCCCTTCCCTGCTTCATCGTCATTAGGCTCAGGATCCTTGGTACTGTCCGAATTAGCATACTTCACTAAAGCGGCCATGAGGGTTCCCATGTCATTACAGAACCGCTTCATGCGTCCCAATTTCAATTTTAAAGGCTCAAACCGGCAGTTGCCTTCCAGAGTTAAGATCGCAGAGTCAACATTAATCCTGTCAGACGAGTGCAAGATTTCTGAAACGCGGCGCACCCAACGCGTCGTTGATTCTCCTTCCTCCTGAACACAAGCCGCCAGGTCTACTATGGACTTGGGCTGCTTACACGTATCCTTAAAATTCTGTATAAACCGGGCCCGCAACTGGGCCCATGAACTGATAGAATTGGGTGGTAAGCTCTTCAACCAAGTACGAGCCGTGCCCTCAAGCATCATGGTGAAGTATTTTGCACACGCGGCCTCATCCACATCTAGCATTTCCATGGCCATCTCATAACTCTCTACCCACGCTTCAGGGGATAAATCAGCGGTGTAATTCGGCACCTTGCGCGGACCCTTGAAATCTTTGGGCAGGCGCACATTGCGTAAAGCGGGGGTTAAGCAAGGCACTCCCAAAGCGGATGTAATTCCTGGTCCGGCGAAGGTGGTAGAGCGAACCGGCGTAAGCTGACCTGCATTATCCTGTGCTGCTAACTCGGCCTCCATTTGTGCCCGGGCCCGGTCCACCACATCCTGAGCATCGCCGACACCACCTGCCGGGTTATTGCCACGGGCCGCTTCACGGCCTCGCGCATTGCTTGATATGGCCGGTTCATCCATGCGCCTGCTATAGCTCCGGCTTGGACGGGGCGTAGAATGAATCCGATCCCGGCTGTATGAGTATGCCTCCTGCTGAATCAGCGCAGTCCGGAGAAGCTCCTTAACCCGGCGCGTCTCTATCGCTTGCGGGGAGTCTCCTTCAACCGGGATGGCCTCTAACCGTGCAGCGGCCACAACGAGGTTGTCCATAGGATTCGAATAATAACCCGGGGGTGTCTGGACCGGCAGAGGGGCCACGATGTTCTGCTGAGGGGGTTCCATCAGGCGGGGCCGGACCGTCGTTCCTGGCCCTGGTGCTTCAATCCGGTTCGCCTCCAAATACTGCGGCGGATTACTGGGCCCTGATCCTGGAGTGTGAAAGAGATTTTGGGGGTCAAACCCTAACGGCAGGCGTGATCTGTGCTTCCGCTTCAAAACTTCCTGTGATGCGTTCTGGTCAAGCATGAGCTTATAGGCCTGGGCGTCCAAAGCGGCCCGCTCTGCAGCCATCCTGTCCTTCTCTGCCACCAGATCCGCTTTGGCTTGCACGATCTGCTCCTTCACCTTTGCAATCTCCGCATCATGGACTTCCTGATCCACCGGATTGGCTTCTGCCATAAGCACGGCCAGCGCATCAAACAGGTCGGATAGGACTTGAACTGGCGGGCGCATAAGGCCTCCTGCCCCTGCTGCCGCTGCCGCTGCTGATCCGGAGAGCATTGCTGCGGCGGTCGAAGAATGATTCGCCGCCTGGGTGCCGACCATGAATATTCCAACCCGGTTGATCTGGCCTGGGGGGTCCGGAATACTGTCGCCATCGGAGCTGCCCCTAATCTGATCGTCTTGCAACTGGTATAGCGATTCGGTCTCTCCGGTCGAGGACTCGTCGCCGGAATAGACGACGGTCTCGCCGCCGTGTTCTGACTCGTCCTCACGCTCTCCTCCGTGGATGACTCCAACGTATGCACGCCTCATGGCCGGTTTGGCCTGGGTAGATCTCGCACGCTGAGCCGTCTCGACGAGGTTGGTGCAGATGTCCGGCTCAGGCCCAGGCTCACCGATCTTGCCGATCAAAACGTGTATACCGCCGAAGGGGACCCGGCACCCGTACTCAATTGAATCGGCCTCGGGACCCCATCCTGCGTCGTCGATGTAGATCCTGCCGCGACGACTCTTGGTCATCCGGCCCACAACATAGCCTTCGAGTCCCTTAAGCTTGCCCTCCAAGATCGTCAAACCATCGTGCGATAGCCCCACGGTGGGCGCCAACTGTCGTGGATTTGTCACGGCAGATGTCCTAGTGAAGGAACTTAGTCGTGGAGCCATCGCTACGGGTTTACTTGAAGGGGTTACAGCGGACACAAAGACACGAGGGTTTTATACTAGTTCGGCCCCTTCGATGAAGGTAAAAGCCTACGTCTAGTTGTGATGGAATTGATGTGGTCTCGATGGCTAGGGAGCAAAACAAGCTTCGCCTAGGCTCGAGTTGTTGGTTGTCTGTCTTGAACCGCCGCCGGGTCGTCCCCTTATATACACGGGTGACGCCCGTCGGTCCACAGAGTCCCAACCGGTTCATATTCGTATTTCGGTTGGTATCTCTCTATTCCTAACTTACAATACAAGTCATATATCAGGCCGGTTTACGGCTACACGTTCTGAACCGACTATAGGCCTTGGGCCTTTATCTGCTTATACCACTAATGAAGTTAACCCGGCCCAAGTAGGCCGGTTTACGCCTAGTTATCCCCAACAAATCTGATGGCAAGATATTCGTTGCTAAGAATGGATCCTTTCTAGAGAAGGAGTTTCTCTCAAAAGAAGTGGGAGGAAAGTAGAGCTTGATGAGGCAATTGAACCTTCTCCCGAATTGGAAAGTAGTTCATCACATAAATTATTTCCAGTGATTCCTACACCAATTAGTGAGGAAGCTAATGATGATGATCATGAAACTTCAGATCAAGTTACTACAGAACCTCGTAGGTCTTCCAGAGTACGGTCCGCACTAGAGTGGTACGGTAATCCTATTATGGAAGTCATGTTACTAGACCATGATGAACCTACGAACTATGAGGAAGTGATGATGAGCCCAGATTCCGCGAAATGGCTTGAGGCCATGAAATCTGAGATGGGATCCATGCATGAGAACAAAGTGTGGACTTTGATGGATTTGCCCGATGATCGGCAATCCATAGAAAATAAATGGATCTTCAAGAAGAAGACTGATGCTGATGGTAATGTTACTGTTTACAAAGCTCAATTTGTTGCGAAAGGTTTTTGACAAGTTCAAGGAGTTGACTATGATGAGACTTTGTCACCCGTAGTGATGCTTAAGTCCGTCTGAATCATGTAAGCAATTGCTGCATTTTATGATTATGAAATTTGGTAGATGGATGTCAAAACTGCATTCTAAATGGATTTCTGGAAGAAGAGTTGTATATGATGCAACCAGAAGGTTTTGTCGATCCAAAGAGTGCTAAAAAAGTGTGCAAGCTCCAATGATCCATTTATGGACTGGTGTCATGGTATTTCCAAGGGATGGCTTATCATGTGTGGGGACAGGAGTGCGTTGTCGGGTTCTAGAAGCGGGAGTAGGCAAGACCTCAGACGGCGCCGGGTCTTACCCAGGTTCGGGGCTCTCCATGGAGATAACACCCATAATCCTGCTCTGCAGGGTCTCCGCATCACTATGATCAACCGCGGGCTACAAGGTTGCTCCTTGGGCTGTTCAGGCTAGAGGAGGAAGAGGGAAAGCTAGCTTTACTTCTCCCTAGCTATGTGGGTATAAGGTGGCTGGTATGATGAACTAACGGCTGAACCCTTTGCATGGGTGACCCTGGGGGATTTATGTAGGCCTACCCCCAGGGGTACAATGGTAATCCGGCTGGTCGTAGGACCCGGCCGATAGTGTCTATGGGCTCCGGCTTCTGTGCCGACATCTGGGGCCCGCTGTCGCTGTCAAAACCGGTGGATCTCGGGTAGGGGGTCCCATACTGTGTGTATAAGGCTAATGGTAACAAGAGGCTGGGGACATGATGTTTACCCAGGTTCGGGCCCTCTCGATGGGGGTAATACCCTACTTCCTGCTTGATTGATCTTGATGATATGAGTATTACAGGAGTTGGTCAACCACGAGATCGTAGAGGCTAAACCCTAGAAGCTAGCCTATGATTATGATTGTTGTTGTCCTACAGACTAAACCCTCCGGTTTATATAGACACCGGAGGAGGCTAGGGTTACACAGAGTCGGTTACAGAGAAGGAGATCTAAACATCCAAATCGCCAAACTTGCCTTCCATGCAAAGGAGAGTCCCATCCAGACACGGGACGGAGTCTTCAATCTTGTATATTCATAGTCCAACAGTCCGACCAAAGTATATAGTCCGGCTATCCGAGGACCCCCTAATCCAGGACTCCCTCAGTATCCCCTGAACCAGGCTTCAATGACGATGAGTCCGACGCGCAGATTGTCTTCGGCATTGCAAGGAGGGTTCCATATCCGAATACTCCAAGGTAAATTTTGAACACATGAATCGTGTCCGGCTCTGCAAAACAAATTCCACATACAACCATAGTGAGCATAATTTCTCTCGAATCTAATCTGCTGACAATTTTTCATGGCACGACATCATGCCACGGCCCGGTCATTATTCGAACATTTTTCCCAGCCTGCTACTGCACGTATTGCAAGGCGGTTTTATTGGCACGTCTTGTCGAAGCAGAGATCGTGTCCCCTTATCACGGGATTCTCATCAATACGGGTGTGGGTAACCCAACCGCGCCATCGATGCAGCGCTTGGGAAATAAGCTAGTTTTATCGGGCAAGTGGGGAGGCGCACAGTTTCTACCACCTTTATAAAGAGATAAGGATCCCTCTGTTTCACCCACGCCCTCTTCTCCCTCTGCTCATCCATTCTCGCACGCTCGAGCTCTAGCACCCAAGCCCTCACTTTCTCCGTGAAGTCATTCAAGCATGTCCGGAGCAGGAGGCAAGTGGATGGACTCCTCCGTCACAGAGGACATAATGAAGCTAAGGGAGGCCGGACACCTGGCCGCAAATATTGCGCACAGGCTTCCGGCTGAGGGGCAGATCATCCCCACCCCAAAACCTCAGGAGAGGGTCGTGTTCCTCCCTCATTTCGTCTGCGGACTGGGATTTCCCCTACACCCATTCCTCCGCGGGCTCATGTTTTACTACGGGCTCGATTTTCACGATCTGGCGCCCAACTTCACCCTCAACATCTCGGCGTTCATCGTTGTGTGTGAGGCTTTCCTCCGTATTCCGCCCCACTTCGTCCTATGGCTGAAGACCTTCAACGTGAAGCCAAAGGTGGTGGGCGGCTAGCAAGCGGAGTGCGGGGGCGCCATGGTGGGCAAGATGCCCAACGTCGCTTGGCCTAAGGGCTCCTTTGTGGGGACAGTAAAAGGGTGGCAATCGGAGTGGTTCTACATCACCGAGCCCCGCAACACCAACTGGGCGGCGGCCCTCGAATTTCGATCCGGCACCCCTATGCGGCTCACCTCCTGGAAAGATAAGGGCTTAGCCTGGGGGTCTGCGACAGAGCTGTTCGGACTTCAGAACTGTGTCCGGAATATGGTAAGCAAGAAGATCAAGCTCGTCAACATAGTACAAGTCATGCTCTTCCGCCGGATCCTTCCGTGCCAACGACGGGTTTGCAATCTGTGGGAGTTCGACCCGGCCGAACACCAGACACTACAAGAGCTCTTCGGCACAATGCACGAAGATGTCTGGAAATTGCTGTTCAAGACCAACGAGGTACCCCCACCCATAACTGAAGATCGCTGACTCAGCGCCAAGCGCCTCGCCAATCCGGTAAGTTCATGTGTTTCGCAGGGCGCACCTTTCATCAGCACATCTGGAGGAGGATCCTAAGCTTTTCACACTATTTCTGCAGGATTGGGTAGCAGTGGCGGAGCGGATCGACTGCCCAGCTCCGTTACTGGAAGATCTGGAATCGGAGCTTCTAACGAAGATGTTGTTTCCGGCGCCTTATGAGGTGCCGGAGAAGAAGGCCAAGAAGGCGGCCATGGGGACCAGGAAAGGTCTCCGGTGCAGGGTTGTATTAGACTCGTCGTCCGAGGACGCCGAGGCGCATTCTTCCCATGAAGGCGAGGAGGAAGAAGAAACCCCCCTCCCCCAACTTGGGGGGAGAAGAAGAGGAAGGTCGCCCCACATGGGGAGGCCAGATCGTCCAAGAAGGGAAAGACATCCTTTCCGGACTACTCCACCACGGCCGCCTACAGCGACGAGGAGTGGTTGCCCAGGGACAAGCCCGTGGTGAAGTCGTAAGTATCCGTACCTAATAGTACTTTCAATGTGTTTTAGCTTCATTGCTTGTTATAATGCCGAGCACGCATATGCAGTCCGGCCAAGTCCCACCTCGAGGTATCCTCTTCGGATGGGTCTTTGAGTCAATCGGAGATGAATAACTATTCACTCCCGATGGCCACCTCCCCCCGGCCCATGGACGACACCGAGGTGTTGTCACAGAGGATACTGGAACATGGGGCGACGGTTCTGGAGATGCCCCAAGGCAAAATCCCGGACGCCGGGCACATGGGGGGAAAGACCCCCATGGATTCTGCTGACGGGGGCCGCAACAAGTCTGGCCCCCAGTCGGATACTGCGCCAGAACCTCCAATGGTTCCGGATTCAAGTAGGCAACCCCTAGCTAAGGAGGGTGAGCCGCCTGTGCCGATGATCTCTGTCTAGCCAGAGGCATTGGACAGTTTGCTGGAAGTGCTTCGCAGCGCTTCCATCGACGAAGAGCATCATACTCTTATGAGTATGGTGATTGAGAAGGTTCGGTCCGCCAAAAGCGGATTGACCGAAGCCTACGCCAGCCTCCTGACAGGCTTTGAGGTAAGTAACAAAAGTGTAAGAAAATATCACATTATAGACAGTAGCCCCTGATACTCAGTTTGATGTTCGGAAAGAAAAGCCAAACGGAGGGTCAATTATTATCCGCAGGAGTCTAACAGAAAAATGTCTATGTGAATAAGCAAGCATCGTTGCTGGCCCCTGCCACCCATACTGCGGGGGTTACCGGACTGAAGCGGGACCTGGGGCAGGCAGAGGAAGAGCTCGGCCTTGTGAAGAGGCAGCTCGAGGAGAACAAAGGTAAGTGATACCCCATCCATGTGTCATATAAAGGAAAAATCATTGGTGCTAACAGAAGCATCATGAATTTTAATAGGGGCCACGACAAGGCCGAAGAAAGCGCTATCCAAGGCCGAAGACAAGGCGGCCAAGGAGCGCACCGAGCGTGAGAAACAAGAGGCTCGGGTGAATGAGGTTCAGCAAGAGCTCCAGGACTTTGTCAAAAAATTTGAGTCCTTGGAGCGTGACCCCAAGACACAGAGTCTGAGCTTGCGAAGGCCCTCCAGAGCATGCAAGACGCCAAGGCCGAAGCCCAACAGACCCTTCGATAGATACAGGCGGCCAAGAAGATAGCGGCGGGTAAGGCATTCATTATGCAAAGCAAGCATAGGAAGGAGACTTACCTTTTACTTACCCAAATTTGGAGCTCTCCAGGAGCGTTCGCAGATCTGCCACATAGCATATCGGATGCCACGGAGTTCCGCCGTGCCAAAGAAGGGAGCTCGACGGAGAAGATGTTCTGGTCTCAATATGTTGGGACCGAACATCCGATTCCCTTGAGTGACCGGCTGAAGCAATTGGTTGAACTGCACAAGGCGGCTGAACTGGCCATAAAGGACTTCATAGTCCGGCTGTGGCCTGGCGAGCCCCTGCCCAATAGCTACTTCGGCCTTATAAAGCGGATGGTAAATGCCTGTCCGCGGCTTGAAGTTGTTAAGTGGTCCATCTGCATTGAGGGTGCCCGCCGGGCCTTCGCCCGCGCGAAAGTGCACTGGGCAAAGATGGATGCTGAGAAGCTGGTGACGGAGGGACTGCCGGAGGGCAAGGCGCACCGCTACCCCGAGAAGTACTATGACGGTGTTATGAAAGGCGCCCGCCTTGTAGCGGAGGAATGTGCCAAGGATGTAATATTTAAATGAATGTACTCATGTCATACTGTAATATAAAAACGATTTCATGTGCGCTATATAACGCTTGTTGATTTAAAATATTACCTTCTGTGCGGCCATTTATAAAAATCTGAAAGTTGGCCAGTCGTCGGCTTCTGCCCCCATGTAACTAGTACTGGGGTATTTGGGATAAACCTAAACACTATTTATCCAAGTTTTTGGTCCTTTAAGGAGGTGTTTAGCACGACAAACATGGCAATTGAACTATATAGCTTTATCACTCTCACTTAGCCATAGAAGTCTACAATTTTAAATTTTGGCGAAGCCCCTAGTATTCGGAAGGCCGAACTTGGGGCGCTATACCCGCCTAAATCAGACAAGGCTGATTCCTCGCCCGAAGCGGAAAAAATCTTTAAGGATTTGAGACCTCTTGAACAACGACCAGCTCTCGCCGCATCATGACAGTCAGTTTTCGGATTTCTCTACTGAGGTGCTCGTCCGGAAGAACAGGGACACAATCGCATTAGTTCTCCCTACGCTACCTTAGCCGATATAACGGAACGTAAGGCACCAAAACAAGGGAGCCGGGCAAACTCAACTATTGACCCAATACATGATTCGGTGCTGATGCATATAGTGCTATAAGTTCGGGGTGCCGCACTGTCAAAAGTGTTCGGACTTTTCATGCCATGTTATGAGGTACATTGAAGCCCCTGGCGAATTGAACGTACCAAAGTGTATGGGTGCAATTTATAGTATATAAATAGTCAAAAAGATAAAGGAAATGTAATTTAAATAATATGTCAAAGCGTATGTATACAAGTAATGCGATAAGCAAGAATAGGATTGTTTGACATGTCCTAACCAAGGGCAGGCTGCATGTGGGTATGTAAAACAGGTATACCGATCGTTATCAGAGACCACCTGGGTATTCCCTTGTATGTCAAAGCCTCTTGCCTCCTTGGTTTTTCCTTCCAGTGATGAGTCTGGTGATCAGGCTATCTGAAAGGGGTTCCCGAAAGAAGGTTCCTGAAAAGAAAGAAGATGATGAAGGTATACGGGTCCCGTGACGGTTGAGCCGTACTGTGGACCGCATCGTAGCCGTGCCTCCGCCTGTGCCCAAGGTATTTTGAGTGCGTAATTGTGTACGCGCGGCACAAATTTCGCCGCTTGACTGGGACTAGGACGGAGGCCGAATTGCTAGTCGAGCTCTGGACGTGCCAGACGATCCTGTTGTAGCGTACTCCGGACACGCTTAACGGTGTCTGGGGGCTTTATCGTCGAGTTGGCGGTCTGCTAAGAAGGTTGCTTTGTACTTCTGTTGCGAGGGCTGCAATGTGCTCCTCCATGCGGAGAGAGCGGTCTCTGTTTCCATTGACTGTTATAACCCCGCGAGGTCCTGGCATCTTTAGCTTGAGGTATGCGTAGTGTGGTACCGCATTGAATCGAGCAAATGTAGTTCATCCTAGTAGTGCATGATAGCCACTACGGAAGGGGACGATATCGAAGATTAACTCCTCGCTTTGGAAGTTGTACGGAGATCCGAAGACCACTTCTAGTGTTATTGAGCCCGTACAATAGGCCTCTACCCATGGGATTACACCCTTAAAGGTGGTTTTTGTGGGTTTGATCCTTGAGGGATCGATGCCCATTTTGCACACTGTATCCTGATAAAGCAGGTTCAGGCTGCTGCCACCGTCCATGAGGACTCGCGTGAGATGGAATCCGTCAATGATGGGGTCGAGGACCAATGCGGCTGAACTGCCATGACGGATACTGGTGAGATGGTCCCTGCGATTCGAAAGTGATCGGACATGACGATCATGGGTTGAACTTTGGGGCGACTGGCTCCATCGCGTAGACATCCCTTAGTGCATGCTTCCATTCCTGCTTGGGAATATGGGTGGCGTAGATCATGTTTACCGTTTTCATTTGGGGAGGAAATTTCTTCTGTACTCCTGTGTTCGGCGGCCGGGGCTCCTCGTCGTCATCGCAATGCAGCCCCTTTTCCCTGTTTTTGGCATTCAACTTGCCGGCCTATTTGAACACCCAACATTCTCTGTTGGTGTGCTTGGCTGGCTTATCAGGGGTGCCGTGGATTTGACACGAGCGATCGAGTATGCGGTCCAGACTGGACGAACCCGGATTGTTTCTTTTAAATGTCTTTTTCTCCTGACCAGACTTAGAGCCACTGAATCCGACATTGACTGTCGTGTCTTCGGCGTTGACGCCGTTGTTCCGAAGCTTATGTCTGTTGCGTCGTGGCTTGCCGTTGCTATCTCGGGCATGTTAAGTGCCAGGATTTCTTGGCGTGATGTTACTACGAGCCTACCAGTTGTCCTCGCCCATGCAAAAGCGAGTCATGAGTGTCGTGAGGGCTGCCATGGACTTTGGCTTCTCTTGGCCGAGGTGTCGGGCAAGCCACTCATCGCAGATGTTATGCTTAAAGGCTGCTAGGGCTTCGACATCCGGACAATTGACGATTTGGTTCTTTTTAGTTAGGAACCGAGTCCAGAATTTCCTGGCTGACTCTCCGGGCTGTTGGGTTATGTGACTTAAGTCATCAGCGTCCGGTGGTCGCACGTAAGTGCCCTGGAAGTTGTCAAGGAATGCGTCCTCCAGGTTCTCCCAACTGCCAATGGAGTTTGCCGGCAGGCTATTCAGCCAATGTCGAGCCGGTCCTTTGAGCTTAAGGGGGAGGTATTTGATGGCATGCAGGTCGTCGCCGCGGGCCATGTGAATGTGGAGAAGGAAATCTTCAATCCATACCATGGGGTCTGTTGTGCCATCGTATGATTCGATGTTTACGGGTTTAAACCCTTATGGGAATTCACGATCCATTACTTCATCAGTGAAGCATAGGGGGTGTGCGGCGCCTCTATGCTGGGCTACATCACGACGTAGTTCATATGAGTCTGGTCTGTTGTATTCGGCCCGGCCGGACTTGTTTTTGGTGTATCCGGTGTGACGGTCATCATCACACGTTGTGGCGCGCCCCCGCGATCCGTAGGTTGATCTTGACTGTCCTGCTTTGTTTTCCAATACGTCTCGCAGGTCCTGCGTGTTGCCCCGGGCCTTAGTGTTTATGTTTAATTGGCGGCGGGGTGCATGCTGGTGTTAGGGCTGATACGCCGCTTTGTCTCATCCACGAGGTGGCCGGTCAGCCTCGTCCTATGCTGGTAGTGTAGGCTCTAGTGCCCTCTCCTCGAGTTGAGGTAGCAACCTACGCTTCAGGTAACTTTTGGTTGGGCGCTCGAGTCCGTATTCCTCGGCTGCCAGGACCTCAGTCCATCTATCTGTTAGCAGATCTTGATCAGCTTGAAGTTGCTGCTGTTTTTTCTTCAGGCTTTTTGTAGTGGCTATAAGCTGGCGCTTGAAGTGCTCCTGCTCGGCGGGATCCTCAGGCACGACAAATTTCATCGTCGCCGAGGCTCACCTCATCTTCGTAGAAAGGCATATAATTGTCGTCCTCCAAGTCTTCATCCGTTGCCTGTTCGTCTAGGCTAGCTTGCCCATCCTCCTGCTCGAAGTTAGGCTGGGCGAGAATGTATTCATCTTTGGCACCATCCGGATTGCTATCATCTCCTGTGCTGGTACTGCTATTTCTGCCATGGCGGGGCTTAGAGCGGCGCCGATGACGCCAGTGCTTGGATTGCTTCCCCAAGGGATTATCCTCTATTGCCTTATCGCCATTGTTTTCTTTGGGAGTGTCCACCATATATATATCATATGATGAGGTGGCTGTCCAGCACCCTGTGGGCGGCAATTCCCGATCTTCTCCTGCATCGTCATCCACACTGTCGATGTCTTCGGAGTCGAAGTCAAGCACGTCAGTTAAGTCGTCGACATTGGCTATTAAGTGGGTGGTGGGTGGGTAACGAATTTCTTCATCGTCCGCTTCCCACTCGAGCCGTACATAGTTCGCCCAAGAGTCTCCCGATAGGGAGAGAGACCTCAATGAATTTAGCACGTCACCCAAGGATGAGTGTTGAAAGATATCCACGGAGGTAAACTCCATGATCGGAGCCCAACCGGTTTCGATAGGCACGGACACGCGCAGTTCGGAAGCTAAGACCGGAGACGAGTCTGGGGGTCCGGTGACACAGATCTCTTTGGAGGTGGAGTCTATGTTCGGCTCCAACACCGATGAGTGCACGGCCTCCGTGGCAGGGTCCATCCACCCGTCCTCGGATGGCACGATCTGCTCTAGATTAGGAGCCGGGGCAGCCACAGGTGCGATATCCCAAACATTGTCCGATGGCAGACCTAAGTCATGCACGTCGTGACTGTTTGGCGCTCCTGACGCAGGCTCGAACCCGTCGAAGATCAAGTCTCTGCGGATGTCGGCTGTGTAGTTCAAATTTCCGAACCTGACCTGATGGCCAGGGGTGTAGCTGTCGATCTGCTCCAGATGGCCAAGCGAGTTGGCCCGCAGTGCGAAGCCGCCGAATACGAAGATCTGTCCGGGGAGAAAATTCCCACCCTGGACCGCATCGTTGCTGATGATTGAAGGATCCATCAAGCCTTACAGCGACGACATAGTGGAACTCTCAATGAAAGCACCAATGTCGGTGTCAAAACCGGCGGATCTCGGGTAGGGGGTCCCGAACTGTGCGTTTAAGGCTAATGGTAATAGGAGGCTGGGGACACGATATTTACCCAGGTTCAGGCCCTCTCGATGGGGGTAATACCCTACTTCTTGCTTGTTTGATCTTGATGATATGAGTATTACAGGAGTTTATCTACCAAAAGATTGTAGAGGCTAAACCCTAGAAGCTAGCCTATGATTATGATTGTTGTTGTCCTACGGACTAAACTCTCCGGTTTATATAGACACCGGAGGGGGCTAGGGTTACACAGAGTTAGTTACAGAGAAGGGGATCTAAACATCCAAATCGCCAAGCTTGCCTTCCACGCAAAGGAGAGTCCCATCCAGACACGGGACGAAGTCTTCAATCTTGTATCTTCATAGTCCAACAATCCGACCAAAGTATATAGCCCGGCTGTCCAAGGACCCCCTAATCCAGGACTCTCTCACCTGCCGCCTGGTGGGCCCCACTGACTGCCGTGGACTCGGCCGACAAGTAGGCCCCGCCGCCTATGGGCCAGGTGGACTAGGCCGCATTGTTGTCTTGCCTCTGATGATGATGGCTTGGTTGGGGGGGGGGGGGCGCATGGCTACAGTACCGCCGTCACTGTAGCCACACCCCGTCACTTCTGGTTAATAGCGCACAAACTCCAAGGGGAGGGGCAGCCGCCTGCTAGGAGTCGGCCTCCCCTCGTGGCCGCCTGCTCAGGCCTCGCCGCCTGCTGGTGGCCCGTGGACATGTGGGGCCCGCTGTCTACGGGCCACACCGACCACCCGTCGTGGGAGCATGGCCCGGTGAAAGTGCAACTATCCCTAGGTGGTTTTGGTAATTCCTAACAACATATAGCTCATTGAGCTAACATCATTCTAATATGAACATTTTAGGAAAAGCTCAATGAATGGCATGGCATGGATGAGGAAAGTGGATCCCTCAAAATTCTAACGATGAAGGGATTGGCTCAAGCTCAATAGCTCAAGACTCTACATTTTATATTTTAGTGATCCAAGATCACATTGAGTCTATAGGAAAAGCCAATACTATCAAGGAGGGATGAGGTGTTGCTTAATGAGTTTCTTGCTCCACAGTGCTTAGTGATATGCTCCAAAAACCCTCAACTACTTTCTCATATCCACATATGACCTAAACCAAAAGTCAAACTCGGCCCCACCGATTCTTTATATCCGGCGCCACCGAGTTCAGATGTCATAGCCACTGCCACAAACCCTAGGCAAATCAGTCTCACCGAGATGGGATTGTAATCTCTCTGTTTCCCTTCGTAACGTTTTGGTCTAACCGAGATGAGCGATCGGTCCCACTGAGATTGCAATGTAAACTCTGTGTTTCCTTTTCGTAACATTTCGGTCCAACTAAAAAGAGCGAACCGGTCCCACCGAGTTTACCTGACCAACTCTCTGGCTAGCTTATTACCAAAATCGGTCCCATCGAGTTTGTGTAGTCGGTCTCACCAAGATTACGTTATGCCCTAACCCTAACCATATCTGTCCTACCGAGTTGCATGTCGGTCCCACCGAAAACCCTAAGGGTCACTAGGTTTACTAGATCGGTTTGACCGAGTTTGTTGATTCGGTCCCACCAAGATTGGTAAATTGTGTGTAACGGTTAGATTTTGTGTGGAGGCTATATATACCCCTCCACCTCCTCTTCATTCGTGGAGAGAGCCATCAGAACAAACCTACACTTCCAACTTACCATTTCTAAGAGAGAACCACCTACTCATGTGTTGAGGCCAAGATATTCCATTCCTACCATATGAATCTTGATCTCTAGCCTTCCCCAAGTTGCTTTCCACTCAAATCTTCTTTCCACCAGATCCAAATCCTGTGAGAGAGAGTTGAGTGTTGGGGAGACTATCATTTGAAGCACAAGAGCAAGGAGTTCATCATCAACACACCATTTGTTACTTCTTGGAGATTGGTGTCTCCTAGATTGGCTAGGTGTCACTTGGGAGCCTCCGACAAGATTGTGGAGTTGAACCAAGGAGTTTGTAAGGGCAAGGAGATTGCCTACTTCGTGAAGATCTACCACTAGTGAGGCAATTCCTTCGTGGGCGATGACCATGGTGGGATAGACAAGGTTGCTTCTTCATGGACCCTTTGTGGGTGGAGCCCTCCGTGGACTCGCGCAACCGTTACCCTTCGTGGGTTGAAGTCTCCATCAATGTGGATGTACGATAGCACCACCTATCGGAACCACGACAAAAACATCCATGTCTCCAATTGCGTTTGAATTCTCCAAACCCTTCCCTTTACATTCTTGCAAGTTGCATGCTTTACTTTCCACTGCTCATATACTCTTTGCATGCTTGCTTGAATTGTGTGAAGATTGCTTGACTTGTGCTAAGATAGCTAAAATTTGCCAAAGACTAAAATTGGGAAAAGGTTAAGTTTTTAATTGGGCAAGTAGTCTAATCACCCCCTCTAGACATACTTTCGATCCCACAAGTGGTATCAGAGCTTTGGTCTCCATTTGCTTTGATTTCCATAGCTTTTGGTGGTCATAGCCTTGATTTCACAACCTAGGAGGGTATGGCGTCTAGTGAGGGAAATTATCACCGTAGAGGTCCTTACTTTGACGGTACTAATTTTGCTAGTTGGAAGCATAAGATGAAAATGCATATTCTCAGACATAACCCCACTGTTTGGGCTATTGTATGTATTGGCTTGCAAGGTGAATTCTTTGATGGGAGGGAACCAAACCGTGAAGCTAGCACGGAAGAATTGAAGATGCTGCAATACAACGCTAAAGCTTGTGATATCCTCTTCAACGGATTGTGCCCCGAAGAATTCAACAAAATCAACCGTCTTGAGAATGCAAAGGAAATTTGGGATACTTTGATTGATATGCATGAAGGTACTGACTCTGTCAAGGAATCCAAGTTGGATGTGCTCCAAAGTCAACTTGACAAGTTCAAAATGAAGGATGGTGAAGGTGTCGCTGAAATGTACTCTAGGCTTGCTCTTATCACAAATGAGATTGCGGGCTTAGGAAGTGAAGAGATGACCGACAAATTCATCATCAAGAAGATCCTAAGAGCATTGGATGGAAAATATGATACCGTGTGCACATTGACCCAATTACAAGAATCTCAAGCCAACAGAAGTCATTGGAAGAATTGTTGCTCATGAGATGTCACTCAAGGATAACGAGGAACTTCACAACAAGTCAAGTGGTGCTTACAAAGCCTCATGTGAAGCACCTACATCATCAAGTGAGAAGCAAACCTTCAATTAAGAATTGAGCTTAATGGTGAAGAACTTCAACAAATTCTACAAGAGTAGAAGCAAAGAGAGAAGCTCCAAGTCAAGGTCCTACAATGACAAAAGATCTTCCAGTCGAGAGCGCAATTGCTACAATTGTGGGAGACCCGGACACTATTCCAATGAGTGTACGGCTCCCTACAAAAGAAGAGAAGATTCTACCAAGAGAAGAAGTAGAAGAGAAGAATCACCGCCAAGAGAGAGGAGTAGTAGAGATGGTCGTTATGAACGAAGAATATCCCGGAGAAGCAAGGATTCGGAAAGGAAGGACAAGTCATCAAAGAGCTACACAAAACGAAGACATCAAGCTCATGTTGGTGAATGGGTATCCGGTTCCGACTCTGAACATCACTCCGAGAGAAGCTATCACTCTGACTCCGAACATACTCAAGATGAAGGTGTTGCCGGTCTAGCACTTGTGTCAACCAACTCCTACGACATATTTGATTCACCAAATGAAGGAATTGGAAGATGCTTCATGGCTAAAGGCCCAAAGGTAACACACCCCGAGTATGTTGATTTCAATAGTGATGAAGATGACTTGTTAGGTGATGATGATTTACTTATTGACAACTCTAGTGATGAATACTATGATGAAACGTCAATTAATCATGCTAATCAAGATAAAACGAATGACAATGATAAGGAGAAGATTGAGCTTCTAACTAAAGAACTAAACACTCTTAAGTTAGCTCATGAAACTGTCGGTGTTCTGGGAACGGGGGTCCCCAGACTTGCCTGCCTGCGGCCTGCGGCGTGGCTCAAGGGGCGGACCAGCACGGCCCATCTTCATCAGCACGAGCTCAAGACCCTCACGAGGGGCCAAGCCTCGTGGGGTGGACGACATGAAGCTTCCTCAGGCACGGCCTCGTCAGGCTGGCTCACGAGGAGGCGGAGAGATCAAGGTGGGGTACCTCACGAGGTGCCCATGACGCAAGCCATGACGACCAAGGGCGCCAGGCAGGTGCCACCCCGCGCAGTGTCCTCCTTTCCTCTTTGGTGAAAAGGTAGCAAGCGCAGGCGAGAGCATCAAGCAAAGGCATCCGTTTCGGTGCAACAAGACCAAGACCGACGCAACGGGAGGAAGGAGGTCATTGTGGAGCACAAGCCGGCGTCACCACCAGAGCCTTTGACAGGCGAGGACCAACTTTAGTCAGGATAAGTGCACTGGATGTTCCCCTTCAAAATGGCCAATTGTTGGCGCCCTTCCCGCTAAATATTTGGGAAGAGGCCCAGGGCCTTTGCCTATAAATAGGACTAGCCACCCACAGGGAGGATCATCTTGGAAACCAGTAGTAAGAGCGACTGAACTCCCCCAAGCAGTTCATCGCACCAGCCAAGAACAGACCCTCGCGAGGCTGTTCTTCCTTGTAGTGTTCATCACCAGCCCAAGAGGCAATCCACCACACCACAAACTAGAGTAGGGTATTACACCACAATGGTGGCCCGAACTAGTATAAACCCCGTGTCTCTTGTGTTGTTCCTTTCATAGCTTAGATCCTAGTGAGGCGGCGAGGTGCAGGTAGGTAGTGGGCGAAGTCTCCGCGCGCACCCTAGTGTTCGAATCTAGAGGGTCTGCCGGAACCCGAAATCCCACATTTGGCAGGCCAGGTAGGGGTGCGCCAGAATTCGTCTTCCGCCGCCCTGTTCTTCACCAACCATCGCATCCATGTCAGACGCTCGTCGGGCCTGCGCCAAGCGCCGAGCCGCTCTCGCTTCCCGCATCGCCCAGACGGCCCCCGTCGGCGATCACCCCCGCCGTTCCCCGTCGCCTGCCGTCAACGCCGCCACCGGCCCGGCGGGGAACAAGCAGCAAGCATCGTCCCAGCATCCGTCCGTGAGGCGAGACGGCCGCACTGCTACTCCCTCACTCACCCCAGCTGGTTCTTCGTCCCGCGCACTCCGCGCGCCCATGGAGGCTCGAGCTGCGCTCATCGCGGCAAACGAGCTCTTGTGCTACCGCCCAGTCAATGATGTCTACGAAGAGTGGCTCGACCGCATCGCCGAGCTCGTCCGCGCCGCAGGGGGTTCCCTCGTGCCGTCCATCTCGCTGCACCGCGCCCTGCCCTGCGCGGGCGATGAAGCTCCGAGTGCGCCTCAGCCGCCTCCTCCTCAAGAAGGCGCCCTGGCCCAAGGCGCGTGGCCCCTGGGCGGAACCCACTCCGTCCGGCGCCAGTGCAGCAAGAGCAGAGTTGCCAAGAGGTCCCTCGTCCCCAAGAAGCTGCCCGAGTGCTCCCTGCTCCGGCCCGTCGCGACCACGCTCTTGTTCCAGCACGCCAAGACCCCGCGCTGCTCCTAGTCGCAGCACATGGGGACCCGCAAGACCAAGCTCTTCGTCACCAAATGGCCACCGCAGGCTGCCTCGCCTTCACCGCCGAGCTGCGCAGCGTCGCATGGCCCGGCAAGTTCAAGCCAGACCTGCCTCCTCGCTACGACGGCACGGCCGACCCTGCGGAGTTCCTCGAGCTCTACGAGCTGGGCATTGAAGCCGCCAACGGGGATGAGAAGGTCATGGCGAACTGGTTTCCCATGGCACTCAAGGACGGGGCCCGCACCTGGCTCCTGAACATGGCTCCTGGCCCGATTTCCTCTTGGGACGAGATGCGCACCCGCTTCATCGCCAACTTCCAAGGTACTCGCAACTGGCCACCTGCCGTGAGCAACATGCGCCGCATCAAGCAGCAACCAGGGGAGACCTATAGAAGTACATCCATCGCTTCAACAACGCACGCCTCAAGATTCCCAAGGTAACCGAGGAGGCCATCATCTCAGCCTTCTCCGACGGTGTGCGTGACGTCCAGATGAAGGAGGAGCTGGCGATGCATGAAGATCTGTGAACTTCCTTGGAGCTGTTCAACTTGGCGACCAAGTGCGCCAGGGCTGAGGAAGGGCGCCTTTCCCTCCTCGAGCTGCCAGCCGCTGACCCAGAAGAGAAGAAATCCAAGGCCAAGGACGTGAAGCGCAAGGGGGCTGCCGTGCTCGCGGCAGAACCAGACACCAAGAGGGGCAGAGATCAGCCCGAGCCTTTCAAGGGCAGCCGGTACTGTGTGTACCACGACCTCCACAACCACAACACCAACGAATGTCAAGAGCTCCGAGCCATGCGAGAAGGGAGGATCGGCCGACGCCCCGACCGCAACGATCGAGGCTACGACCGAGGAGGAGGAAGGAACGCAGGACGCTGGGAAGACCGGGCCCTCGCCAAGGGTGGCGCGACCGACCTCGCGAGGATCGCTGGCAGGATCAGCCTCGCGAGGGAGACTGGAGGGATCAGCCTCGCGAGGATCGTCTGCAAGGAAACACAGGCCTCCCTCCACTGCCGCCGCAGCCAAGGAGAAACGAGGACCATCATCAGGACGAGGGGGCTAGGGGCTTCCAGGAGCCGCGCGCGATCGCCTGCATCCTGGGCAGAGCTCAAGCCCCAGCCTCTCAATGCATCTTCAAGCAGTTCGCCCGCGAAGTGAATGCAGTCCTCCCCAAGCTCGAAGCCGCGCCCCCCCTCAGGTGGTCGGCGTGCACCATCACGTTCAGCTCAGCGGATCAGCTCAAGTGCGCGGCCACAGCCGGAGTCCTCCCGATGCTTTGCTCCCCAGTCATCAGCAACGTGCAAGTCACCAGGACCCTCATCAACGGCGGGGCAGGGCTCAACGTCCTGTCCGTAGTGACATTCAACAATCTCCAAGTGCCTTACGATTAGCTTCAACCAACCAAGCCTTTCTCCGGAGTCATCGATGGCTCCACGGTTCTGATTGGGCAGGTCCGCCTCCCTGTCACCTTCGGGGATGCAACAACTACCGCACCGAGCTCATCGACTTCGACGTCGCCCACATTTGCCTACCATACAACGCCATCCTCGGGTACCCAGCTCTTGCCAAGTTCATGGCCATGGCTCATCACGACTACAACGTCCTCAAGATGCCAGGAAGCGGCGGAGTCATCACGGTGCCTTGTGAAGAAAGAGACACAGTGTGCTCCCTGGAGCGAGCTTTTCAGGCTGCATCACTTGAAGACCCAGATCGCGGGAGTGGGAGGCTCCCCGAGACCACTCCCAAGAAGAAGAAGACATTGCCAGGCCCGACCCCTCAGGAGGCAGGCCCCTCAGGGTCTACGCCTGCTCAGGGGGCACCTCCTTCTGTTGCATAGGAAGGCGTGCCCGGCACCCTCCTCAAGCAAGGCTTGGGGGCTCCCTCCTGGAGGGCCACCAACCTTGCTAAGGTCACGAGGGAGGCGCTTGGGCACCACTTGGAGGCGTGTTTCAAAGCACGTTTCCCTCATGAAGGAGCAAGGCAAGGAGGGCCAAACCCTCAGGAGTTCGTCAGTCAGATCATGCAGGAGTTGCAGGAGTCAAGAGTCATGAGTGGCAGCCGCCGCTTTCCCGCCGTAGCTCCCCATCCAGGCGAGGATGGCGGGCTGCGCGTCTGCATCGACATCCCAGGGCTCAACCGAGCCGCCTCTCAGGAGCGCTTCTGGCCCTCACGCGCAGGGCGCTGCGAAGGCCCTCCCCACAGCTACGTTCGCATGCCCTACGGCTTGCCGAACGCGACTGTTGTGCGCCAGTGCCTCATGGGGAGCATCCTGGAAGCTTAGGAGGCCAGGCGTTCCGCAGCCCTGGCGGAGATGGAGATGGCCCGCGAGGAGCCACCAGCGCCTTCGGAACCTCCCGAGGCTCCTGGGCCTGGGGGCTCGTGAAGATCGGCTTCCGTAGCCCACGACGTCCGCTACTCCAACACCCCTTCGTCTTCAACACCATCAGGTGACATCTTTCGAGTTTCATTTTTCAGCTGGGAGCGCCCTCAGGGCTGCATCGTTCCCAGGCTGCGTGGGCCCATCCCTGCGGCATGTATCCCTCTTTGTCCATGTTTTTAGCTTGCTTTGTTGGGGGCGCCCCTTGGGCTGCATTAACCCCAAGCCACTCGGGCCTGACCCAGTGGTGTTTGCCTTTTTCTGCATCTATCTAAATGGATTTGCTCCTTCATGCTTAACGTGCCCGACTTAATCGCCCGCTCAACTGACACCAACCAATGGAGCTGCTCCCCTACGGCACGACGCTTGCGCATGGGTCCGTCCCTGCAACGCCGGAAAACCTAAATGGCTGAGATCTGGCCGCGGTAACCCCGCACAGTGCCACCTCGTCAGGCCTTCAGTGCCTCGTGACCTCTCCGAAGCAACCAACGGCTGACCACCTCTTGTCATAGCGGGCTCTTGTTCTTCTTATGGTGGGCCTGCAGGATCCCTTTAAGGAGCAGCGCCAGGCGAGGCCCTCACGGCGTTTTCTTCACTCTCGTCCGCGCGAACCGCTTGCACGTTAAAGGGGGGCACCTGAGCATTGCGACTCATGGGCTCCTACTGGCTCTCCAGCCCTCACCCTCTGGCCTTGTCCACGGCATCGCGACCTGGCATACCAGCGACGGCTGAGACCCGCTCGAGGGCCGGGACCCGAGGACGTAGAGCAGAAAGGGGAGCAAAGGCGAGAGGGAAGAGGCACGCGGGGACCTCGCCAGGCAACCCCTCACCGGCCGATGCGCGGACCTAGCGCCGCACGAGGAAGCGGCTCCTGATTCTCGAGATAAGTCACCCTCGGGAAACACTAGCTATCACAACACCGTCCCCGCATCCAATGCAATCCCGTGTTAGCAACGTCGCGCTCCTTTCTCACCGAACGATGGCTACTTGAGCGCTAAAGGGGACCTCCTGAGCATCGCGACTCAGGGGCTCTTACTGGACCCCGAGCCGCTCACCTCCTGGCCTTGACCACGGCATCGCGACCTGGCATACCAGCGACGGCTGATGCCTGCCTTGGGACCAGGTCCTGTCGGCGCAGAGCACCAAGCCCTCGTGAGGTTCAAAAGGAAGAACTAAGCTAAGACGGAATAAGCATCTCTCCCTACTTCATGGCAAGGACTACATTAACAAACAGAACCACACGCATCTTACAAGCCCCCACGGGGCGCGCTTTCCGATTCCTCGATGGGAACAGAGGGAACAGGCCCTAGAAAATGCTAACTACACGTGCCTCCGCAAGAGACGCCATCATCAACAGTGGGCCGTCAGGCACCTGCGCCAGCCACATCCAGATCAGAGGCGGCGGTGGCCTAACGAGCCCGTCCTGCTCCGAGATCGGCGCAGGATCGGGGGCTCGTAGCTGTCATCGCTTGTCTCCGGAGTCACGAAGAGCTCAGCGGAGTCGCTGGATCCTCCGGCGCCCCCACTGCCTGAGGAGCTGCTGGAAGAACAGGCAACGGCAGGCCTGGTCCCTGCCGCTCCAAAGCTTCGGCCGCTGCCTCTGGGACAACACTCCAGCCGACGCCCATCTTCGTCGAAGACCTTGAAGAGCATCATGGAAGCGCCGTCATACTCCAGGTGGATCGCGAGGGCGCCCCTCATCCTGCAGACCCGGGCAATCTCGCCCCAGCCCCGGGTCATGAAGACCTTACCTGGAGCGACGACCTCGACATCCGCTTTGGTCGCAGGAGTCTGGCAGTCGGCGTGCTGCAACCAGAGCCTGAAGGGCCCCCTTGGCGAAATCTCGAAGGCGAAGGAAGGAGGAAGGCGAATCCAAGATCGAGGAGGCATGGCGGCATGAAGCACAAACTCTCAGGAGGAGCCCTCGGCATGAACTCCAGGGGGGACAACGTGCACCGCGGTGACCCACCGGCGCCGATGGCGTCGTCGTCCATGGCGCTCGACATTGACTCCTGCAGGGCCCTCAAGGTGGGCATACAAGGGCAGCGGAAACCCTGGCAGCGGGCGCTCGCACCAAGGCCTCGACACCTCCTGCCGGGCGCCCTCGCCTCGACAGCATAGGGCTAGCCATTTCTTCGGCGGAAGCGGGTGGGAACCCTCTCGGGGAGCCTTTCCCTTCTCTTCCGCGGAGAACCGGTGGATCGGAGCCATTGTGGGAAGGTGCAGCGAGGACGGAGAAGAAGGAGAAGCAAGAAGAGATGGACTGGAAGGACACGTGCCGTTCCGTACTTATAGCCGGAGGAGGCCAACTGCCGGCCTCCACGATCATAGGTAATCATGACCCGCTTTGCATGCAGGGATTTGTCAATTCGTGCAGTCGCTGAGGCGTCGTGGGGGAGCAGGGCCGCCCATGTCCAAGCAACCGCCACACCGCACCCAAGGCCGCAGGCTGTTAGGGCCCGCGGCGCTCCGTACTTGCCCCTTCGCTTCTCTGCTTAGCAAAGTCCGGGCGTGCCTTAGGCCCGGGGGCTACTGTCGGTGTTCTGGGAACGTGGGTCCCCAGACTTGCCTGCCTGCGGCCTACGGCGTGGCTCAAGGGGTGGCCCAGCACGACTCATCTTCATCAGCACGAGCTCAAGACCCTCGTGAGGGGCCAAGCCGGTGTTCTGGGAACGTGGGTCCCCAGACTTGCCTGCCTGCGGCCTACGGCGTGGCTCAAGGGGTGGCCCAGCACGACTCATCTTCATCAGCACGAGCTCAAGACCCTCGTGAGGGGCCAAGCCTCGCGGGGTGGACGACAGGAAGCTTCCTCATGCACGGCCTCGTCAGGCTGGCTCGCGAGGAGGCGGAGAGATCAAGGCGGGGTACCTCACGAGGTGCCCATGATGCAAGCCATGACGACCAAGAGCGCCAGGCGGGCGCCAGCCCGTGCAGTGTACTCCTTTCCTCTTTGGTGCAAAGGGAGCAAGCGCAGGCGAGAGCATCAAGCAAAGGCATCTGTTTCGGTGCAACAATACCAAGACTGACGCAACGGCAGGAAGGAGGTCATTGTGGAGCCCAAGCCGGTGTCACCACCAGAGCCTTTGACAGGCGAGGACCAACTTTAGTCAGGATAAGTGTACTGGATGTTCCCCTTCAAAATGGCCAATTGTTGGCGCCCTTCCCGCTAAATATTTGGGAAGAGGCCCAGGGCCTTTGCCTATAAATAGGACTAGCCACCCACGGGGAGGATCATCTTGGAAACCAGCAGTAAGAGCGACTGAACTCCCCCAAGCAGTTCATTGCACCAGCCAAGAACAGACCCTCGCGAGGCTGTTCTTCCTTGTATTGTTCATCACCAGCCCAAGAGGCAATCCACCACACCACAAACTAAAGTAGGGTATTACACCACAATGGTGGCCCGAACTAGTATAAACCCTGTGTCTCTTGTGTTGTTCCTTTCATAGCTTAGATCCTAGCAAGGCGGCGAGGTGCAGGTAGGTAGTGGGCGAAGTCTCCGTGCGCACCCCAGTGTTCGAATCTAGAGGGTCTGCCGGAACCCGAAATCCGACAGAAACTATCTTGGAAGATCACCGAGAACTTTTGAGGACTCATGAGAAGTTACACTTTGAAAAGCTCAATCTTGAGCAAGAGCATGAGTTCTTAAAATCAATCAATGATGATCTTCGCAAGAAAAGTTCTTCTTACATTGCCAAGCATTTATTCTTATCTACTTACATGCCTCAAGTAAAGTCTAGTAACAAAAACAAGAAGGATTCTTCCTCTAGTAGTAACAACAATCATGCTAAATCCAATATTGTGGCTTCTAGTAGTTCTCTTGATTCCACTGATGATTCTCTTAGCCAAGTTACACTTGAGCAAGAAAATAGCTTATTGAAGGGAATTATAGAGAAATGTGTTTACAAGAGCCTTGCCGGGAGTAAGCATTTCAAGGAAATTGTACGGAAGCAAGGAAGGCACCGGAAGAATCAAGGTGTTGGTTTTGAACGAAAGTTCAATGCCAATGGAGTTGAGTGGGAAGAAGGTCAATACCCCAAGACGAAGTTTGTTCCTCAACAAGAGAAGTATGATCCTACTTCCTTCAAGGGGACACAAGCTCAAGATGATCTTCCACCACAAGACCACAAGCAAAAAGGCAAGGACAAGCTTCAGGAGGAGATTGATGCATTTGAAGAAGCTCCTAAGGCCTTGGTCAAGTGGGTTCCCAAGACTACGTCAAGTTCTACTTCATCAAGTACGACTACAACTCCAAGGATTCCCATCAAGATGATTTGGATCCCGAAGAAGAAGAACTAGAGAGTTCTTGAGGGTGACTCCGCCAACATACTTCACTCATATCATTTTGGCAAGGACAAGTGCAATCAAATTCCACATCTTGCACTAGTTTAAGGAGTCACAAACCCTCATGTTGGTAAGGCAAGGGACAAGGTAACCTAATGCTTTCATGGACATCATCTTGTGTGTGCATCACTCTATGTCTATGGATATACTTGTTTGTTCCTTGTGGGACTAACCCGTGTAGGTATTGAAAGTGCAACTCACTCCAAAGGATTGGTTCAAATGATCTTCATCAATAGTGAGCATCCACATCTTCAACACCTACATGAAGTCATCATCGACAAAACCCAAGGTTAGTTCATCCCTCTAAGGGGGGATCTCACATCTAGGGGGAGCTTAACTCTAAGTATTGAGTCAAAGCAACTCTAATGGTGTGAACACATCAATGCATTATGTAAAAGTGGTAACCCCACTTGAGCTTAAACGATGAGTATGACCTATGATCAAATGTTCTCATTTGACTCCTAAGTCAATATACTCATATATAGATGACCTAGTCATTGCCAATTGTTTGATAGATGCTAGAATTGGTTGTGCATGCTTTGCCACATATGTCATTTGCCATTTTATTGTGTGAGCATGTTGGTTGCATATTTAACTCATTCGAGGACATCCACTTGTTGCTTTGATTGATTGGTTTCTTTTTCTTTTGCCAAGTGGATGAACAAGAATGCCTAGGAACCTTCTCTAGCTGTCTATGCTTTTCTTGTCTCAAACTCTATTCATGCTACATCACAAAATTTGATCAAGTCAGATTCGAACCACTCTGTGTGAGGAGCACTCGGAGTCCCCGATTTGTCATAGACTTAAACTTCCAAAACTTCTTTGTGCGTTTCGGTCTGATTGTTTCTTCCATTTCGGTCATACCGAGATCACTAAGTCGATCTAGGTTTTCAATCTCGGTGCAACTGATTTGAACTTTTCGGTCTCACCGAGTTGCTGTAACTGTCAACAGTTATGCATCTCGGTGCCACATAGTTGTTCCACTCGGTCACACCGACAGGGTCGGGCTATATATACTCACGGGCAAAAATTTGGAAACTTTCTCCAAACCCCTTCGCCCGCACATAGCTCGCTCTGCCTCCAGGGTCTCCGGATCATCGACTTTGTCGCCAGCCGCTTCCAGTCCCTGGTCTCCGCCGCCGTCAACGGAATTCAACCCCGCCGTTACCACCATAGCGAGTTCATCGCCAAACTAGGGTATGGACTTGATCACAGTGCTATCCGCGTCCGATTCCTAGCACATTGTGTTCATCATGATTCTTGCCATGATTGAAACAATTCTATCCAGTCAAAACAATCCATAGATTTGATGCAAATTGAAAATTTAGGGTTAGGTTTCCGCCGAAACCATCTCGGACCCACCGAGTTGAAAAACTCGGTTCCACCAATTCGGCTAAGGCCATTGCACAAGTGATTGTCGGTCTGACCAAGAATTGCAAATCGGTGTGACCGAGGTCAGAACTCTGTGAAACCCTAGCAGTCTCGGTGCCACCGAACTGTGACTCGGTCTGACCGAGTTCACTAGTTTAGGTTCCAAAAGCTGCTTCGGTATCACCGAGTTTGCAAATCGGTTGATCCGAAATGCTTTCTGTGGAAAACTAGAACTAAGTTTTTGAATCATTCTTTTGCAAAAACCACTGCATTTTGTGATGCTCGTCCATTCTATCTCATCTACATCTATTCACAGGGTCAGCAGTCAGTGTTTGCAGCATGTCAGACCAAAGTGACAGCCAGAACAGGGAAGAGGAGCAGGTTCACATGAGTGAGGGCACTAGTCCCTCTAGTTCCTCAGATGAGGGCAGCAGGAGCACCCCAAGCAACTTGCCCAAAGCCGCCACAAGGTCCAGAAGGAAGAGAACCTCAGACTCTGAGGATGAAGACTATGTGGCAGAAGAGGATGAGGCCACTTCCAAGAAGATAGTGCTCAAGAAGGAATATGGCCCAACTGCAGCCACCAAGCCAGGACTAAACAGGAAGGTCCCTACCAAGAGGACACCTATGCTGAAAGTCAGAGCTTCAACTCAAGAACCTGAGAAATATGATCCCAAAGAGGCTGCTACAGAAGGGAATAAGAGGAAGGAAAGGGTCAAGAAGACCATGGCTAGAGTTGTTGGACAACCTTCCATGATGGAAGAGGAAGAGGAAGAAGAGGCTGCTGCTCCAGCACCCAAGGCACAAAAGCTTATGGGTGATGCTATTAGGTCAGGGGCTGCATCATCAAAGCCTAAAGAAGCACCCAAAGCTGCCTCCAAGGCTAAGACTGCACCTAAGAGGAATACCAGGAATATACCAGCTACTGAGAAGAACAAGGCCCCAGTGCCTGAAGTTGCTGAAGAAGAAGAAGAAGATGATGAAGGACAAGTTCTGAGAAAGCTGAAACCTAAGATTCCAGACCACAATGATGCTCATCCAGTGGCTGAGAACATGAAGCCGAGGAAGGATGCAGGGCTCAGACAGTGGAGATTGTCTGATCCTTATGCAATCAGGAGAAGGACTGCTGTTGACTACAGGTTCCACACTAAGGAACAACATGATTTCTATGAGACTGTGCTGCTGGACAAGAAACCCATAGTTTGTGACATGAGGTGGGTGGACTGGAAATACATGAAGGAGAATGAGGATCACTACCCAGGAGTGTTTGACAACTTTAAGGCTTGTGGAGTTCATGACTTTGTTGGACAGAAGTTCACAAAGTGGAATGATGAGCTCGTAATGCAATTCTACTCCACAGCTCATTTTTATCCTGATGGCAGAATAGTCTGGATGTCTGAAGGTACAAGGTACCAGTCCACAATTGAAGAATGGGCCAAACTAATCAATGCACCAGAGGAGAAAGAAGATGACTTGGATGTCTATTCCAAGAAGAAGATGGATCACAATTCTATGTCACACATGTACAAGGAGATCCCAGATAAAGCTCTTGAGACTCACAAGTTTGGGTCTGTCCATTTCCTTCTGTCAGGACTACCAACGATCAACTGGATCCTAAGGCACACTCTATTGCCCAAGTCAGGTGACCACAACATGATCAGAGGCCATGCAATAAACTTGCTACACATATTTGATGTGCCTCAAAAGTTCAAGGTCATGAGCCTCATAGTTGGGACTATCAAGAGGACAACAGCAGACCAAAAGAGAAGCTGTGGGTATGCCCCACAGATCCAGGAGCTGATCAACTCCAAGATGGGCATAGACACATACTTGTTGGATAAGGAACACTTTGCTATCTATCCAGATTTTGAGGACAACCAAGTAGTCATGAATGAGAATGAACCATCTTGAGTGCAAGCACAAGAGAAGAAGGAAAAGGCAAAGAAGGAGAAGGCTGCCAAGATGCCAACAATTGATGAGGCATCTGAGTATGTTTTGAAGAACAAGCAGGACTAACTTGGTTACTTAATAGCATCAACTCTGAGGATTGAGAAGGGGTTGGCCACCCTAACTCAAAACTAGGAGAGCCTCGAAAGAATCATGGAACAGAAGTTCTATGACTTAGATGTGAAAGTAACTGAGATCCAGTCTGTTGTGGAGCAGCTTCAAGATGATATGGAGGAGAGGAAGGGCAAGACAACCACTGATGCATTTGCCAGAGTGCCTAGAGCTTAGAGATCAGTTGAAGTGCCAGTGACAGACACCAGAGCCACTTCATCTGCACCAGCTACAGCTCCAGTGCAACCAGCTCCAGCATCTACACCTCTAGCTCCATCCACATCAACTAAAGCCTTCATCCTTGGAGCCATATCTACACCACCACATCAAGACCAAGCCTGAGAGACGAAATAGTACTATGCATTTTCTAGGAACTTTTTGGTAACTTGTTGGCAAAGGGGGAGAAAAATGTATAGATCATAGGCTTCGAGGGAGAGAGAGTTTGCTTTTGTTCTCTCTTGTCTTTGTGGTTGAACTTTATTTGCTTTTGCTTGCTTGAGATACTACGTTATTGTCTGTGTGATACAATGATGATCATGTGTTTGATCATATGCTACCTTAATGCTTGTTAGATGACAATATCCCATTTATCTTTATATGATCATTCACTTTGCTTGGTGACGCTCCACCAAGATGTATGTGACATGGGAGAGTTACTCATGAGCCTAACTCCTTGTGCATTTGCAGTCCAAAGAAAATCTTAAACTATGCACAAATTTAGGGGGAGCTCTTGCTTATCACATACTTCTCAAAGCGACGATGTTTTTCAATCTTATTATCATTTGTCGAAGCTTTGATCTATACGTTGTCATCAATTACCAAAAAGGGGGAGATTGAAAGTGCAACTATCCCTAGGTGGTTTTGGTAATTCCTAACAACATATAGCTCATTGAGCTAACATCATTCCAAGATGAACATTTCAGGAAAAGCTGAATGAATGGCATGGCATGGATGAGGAAAGTGAATCCCTCAAAATTCTAAGGATGAAGGGATTGGCTCAAGCTCAATAGCTCAAGACTCTACATTTTATATTTTAGTGATCCAAGATCACATTGAGTCTATAGGAAAAGCCAATACTATCAAGGAGGGATGAGGTGTTGCTTAATGAGTTTCTTGCTCCATAGTGCTTAGTGATATGCTCCAAAAACCCTCAACTACTTTCTCATATCCACATATGACCTAAACCAAAAGTCAAACTCGTCCCCACCGATTCTTTCTATCCGGCACCACCGAGTTCAGATGTCATAACCACTGCCACAAACCCTAGGCAAATCGGTCTCACCGATAGGGATCTCGGTCTCACCGAGATGGGATTGCAATCTCTCTATTTCCCTTCGTAACATTTCGGTCTAACCGAGATGAGCGATCGGTCCCACCGAGATTGCAATGTAAACTCTTTGTTTCCTTTTCATAACATTTCGGTCCAACCGAAAAGAGCGAACCGGTCCCACCGAGTTTACCTGACCAATTCTCTGGTTAGCTTAATACCAAAATCGGTCCCACCGAGTTTGTGTAATCGGTCTCACCAAGATTACGTAATGCCCTAACCCTAACCATATCGATCCTACCAAGCTGCATGTCGGTCCCACCGAAAACACTAACGGTCACTAGGTTTACTAGATCAGTCTGACCGAGTTTGTTGATTTGGTCCCACCGAGATTGGTAAATTGTGTGTAACAGTTAGATTTTGTGTGGAGGCTATATATACCCCTCCACCTCCTCTTCATTCGTGGAGAGATCTATCAGAACAAACCTACACTTCCAACTTACCATTTCTGAGAGAGAACCACCTACTCATGTGTTGAGGCCAAGATATTCCATTCCTACCATATGAATCTTGATCTCTAGCCTTCCCCAAGTTGCTTTCCACTCAAATCTTCTTTCCACCAGATCCAAATCCTGTGAGAGAGAGTTCAATGTTGGGGAGACTATCATTTGAAGCACAAGAGCAAGGAGTTCATCATCAACACACCATTTGTTACTTATTGAAGAGTGGTGTCTCCTATATTGGCTAGGTGTCATTTGGGAGCCTCCGACAAGATTGTGGAGTTGAACCAAGGAGTTTGTAAGGGCAAGGAGATCGCCTACTTCATGAAGATCTACCGCTAGTGAGGCAAGTCCTTCGTGGGCGATGGCCATGGTGGGATAGACAAGGTTGCTTCTTCGTGGAACCTTAATGGGTGGATCCCTCCGTGGACTCGCGCAACCGTTACCCTTCGTGGGTTGAAGTCTCCATCAACGTGGATGTACGATAGCACCACCTATCAGAACCACGACAAAAACATCCGTGTCTCCAACTGCGTTTGAATTCTCCAAACCCTTCCCTTTACATTCTTGCAAGTTGCATGCTTTACTTTCCGCTGCTCATATACTCTTTGCATGCTTGCTTGAATTGTGTGAAGATTGCTTGACTTGTGCTAAGATAGCTAAAATCTGCCAAAGACTAAAATTGGGAAAATGTTAAGTTTTTAATTGGTCAAGTAGTCTAATCACCCGCCCTCTAGACATACTTCCGATCCTACACCCGGACTGTCGTAAGCGACGTCATCTGCTGTTTGGCTACAATGTCGTGGCAGGCGAGGGGTGTCCGTCTGGTACGTCCACACTGTGGCCACGCTCCGCTCGGGATTCCGGGATGACAGGTTGCATTGTTGCCACGCACTGTCTTGTCGCAGCAGGTCGGTGCAGACTTTGAGGAGGCGAGGGGCCGCCTAGTGGGAGTCGGCCTAGGCCCTCGCCGTCTTCTAGGTCGTGCCGCCTTCTGGGGCGCGCCGTCTTCTGGGAGGTGGTCCATTGGTACCAGCCGGCCATGCAGGCCGGCCTTGTGACCAATCGGGCTGAGGGTCTCGGCCAGCCCTGATGTCTTAAAAGCTGCTGAGGTGCGGATGAGGCTACCCGGGGTCCATCCCTCCATCAGTAGTCCCTGAAGCTGGTGAGCTTCTACGGCTTTGGGTTGCCTGAGAGCCTCAGCAGCTTCCCTCTTTAGTGGCCTTTCGCCTTCTGCTCCTTCCGGCTGGGAGGAGTCGGACGCTAGGAGTCGGACATAATTGTGTCCGCCTGGTGGAATTCTAGTAGTCGCGGCGGGGGCCAGGTGGCATGCCAGCCGGGCGACAAGCTCGCCGCCCGTTGCCCACCCGCCATGCGGCGCCAGCCGGCCAGGTCGGCCTACCAGCCCACGCGCGTGACAGGACGTCACCGTAGGCCCGGGCCCGCCACTACGGGGCCTCGGCAAGCTTGCGAATCCACTGCGGCTGAGGCAGATGGTTGCGCTTCCCACGCGCGTATAATACACTCCATCATGACGCGGGAAACGTGGGGTCGTGGGGGAGTGGGCACAGTTAATCCTGTGCCTCCCCACGTCTCGCCCTCTCGGCTCCGCCGCCGGGGAGCTATAAGTAGGGGGAGGAGGGGGCGGCAGAATGCACGCGCGCCCTCCTCTCCCTTCGCCTTGCTTCTCTCCTTCTTCTCCTTCTTGCTGTCGCTGCACCTTCTCCTCTCGCCGGAATGCTGCCGCAGCTCACCGTCACCGAGCTTCTTCATGCTGCTGCTGCTCCACGCCGCCGTTGAGCTCGGAGCCCCATGGCGCATAGCGGTCGCGCCGGCGACTGGGGCGGCTCCACCGTCCATGAAGACCACATGGAGTTCCTATGCCAGACGCAGTGACTCCCTCACTCCTCCAATGTCAAGGTGCGCATCCCCTCGCAAGAAAGATCTCGCCGGCGCCGAAGGGCGACGAGCGCATCATCTTCCGGTTGCACTTCCTCCGCGGCTTCGGCCTGCCGTTGAGCGGGTTCCTCTGCTGGTTTCTCAATTTCTACGGAGTGCAGCCCCACAACCACATGCCGAACACGGTGGTGCTGATCTCCGCCTTCATTACCCTCTACGAGGGGTATCTAGGCACTCTTCCCACAGTCGAGCTGTGGGGGGAGCTCTTCTACCTCAAGCTCGGCACCGCCGCCAAGAAGGAGGTGGCGCAGTGCGGAGCCTACGTCGCGGTGCGGCACTCCGGGGCCGGGACCCGCTTCCCGGCTATCGCCCAGTCGGCCAAGCTGTGGCAGAGATCCTACTTCTACATTGAGAACATCCACTCGATGCGGAACTACATCAACCTGCCGGCCTACGCAGCCGGCCCGCCTGCCCAGCCCCTTACCAACTGGAGCTACCATCCGGAGACCCTGTCGATCACCTCCGCCGCCGCCCTCAGCAGGCTCCACATGATGCTGGATTCAGAGGGCCTCAAGGCCTCCGACCTGCTGGCCGCCTTCGTGGTGCGCCGGGTGCTGCCTCTTCAAGCCTGGCCCCACATCATCAGCAATATGAGCGGGCGCTGAGATCCATCCCGGATGTCCACCTAGGAGATGATGGTCGAGGAGGTAGTCCGGCTGGTGAACCACATCTCTGTCTGCAAGGTCTCAGAGACGTAGTGGAAGTTCGGCAAGCCGCCGTACAGCCGGGCTCATCCGCCGCCTACGTAAGTCTCTTGCTTCCTTTTCTCTTTTTGGTCTGAGTTCCTCTTGCCGCCTGAGTAGTCGACCATGGTGCAGTACTTCCCGGGGCAGACGGCCGCCGGTGCACTGGCCCCAGGTGACCAGTTCCTGGAGGACCGGATGGAAAGCGACACGGACAACCCCGAGTTGGGGGCGGCTTCCATGAAGGAGGACGACGCCACATGTGGTGGCAGAGGGGGAGCAGGCGGCTTCTCAAGAGGCAACCTTGGAGAGTTGCCAGACGATGACGAGGAGGACGACGAGCCATGCTGCTGCCATGGCACCGACAAGGCGGGTGTCAGCTCCTCGGCTGCGCCGACTGCGACAGCCGGCGCGCCGAAGCGCCGGGCTGAGGCTGACCTCTACGGCAGCCGACCCAAGAAGGTGAAGACTTCGGCCACCGCGACCAAGCAGCAAGAGGCCGCCACAAGGGCGGTCCGGTTCCAGAAGGCCCCAAAGCCGCGTCTGTTGGTGTCTGGTAAGCATTTTGATTTTGCTGTTGTTGCTTCTCATTTGTTTTTCCTTGCGATCCCTTCAATAGTTTTTTCTTGCTCCCCTGAACAAGGCTCCGCTATCCCTCTCACAGGCCCCGGCTGCTTCGGTGGTTGGGGCGGCCGACAGCTCTGCAGGCCCTTGTCACATGGACCCGCTCTCCGCCCTCCAGGAGGCCATGGAGAGCAATGTGTGGGAGGTGCGTTTGGAGCGGGACGCCGCGGCCCGGGAGGAGGCAGAGGCGGACAAGGCGGCGCAGGTGGAGGCCGACTCTATGCCCAAGGCGCAGGCCGAAGCAGCAAGCAAGGAGCAAGCAGCCGCGGCCGCAAAGACACAGGAGGCGGAGGCGTCCCTCGGTCGAGTTCTAGTGTCCATCGACCCGCAGCCAGTGGAGCCGCCTACACTGAAGATCCAGGAGCTGATTGGTGGGGCCAGCGTCGACCAGGCGGTCTTGGAGAGGGGAGGAGACGACCCCGTTGGCTTGGAAGCTGAGGTGGCACTGCGTGCGCCGACTGCCGATGCGCAAGGCGGCCAGCCTGAGGGGCCGCAGGTGGTGCCGTCTGATGGCGGGTTGGTGGTGTGTCCGATTCCCATGGTCCGTGTTCCCGCACACCAGTGCCCGACGAAGGCAAGCTCGACGCCAAGGCTGATGGAGGTAGTGGCCACCAGCTTGGCGGTGCCCAATACCGAGATCACCAGCGCTACCTCAACGGACTGGGCGTCTAGGGGTGGTGGTGGCATCCTGAACGTGTTTGTGCAGGACGTCCAGGCCCAGTTCGGTGTCCAAGGCTCTGCCCTCCAGCGATGCACGCAGGAGTTCATGGCAACACTGAGGGCCGTCCAGGTATGTACTTGCTTTTTGTTTTTTGAACTCTCGCAATCTTCCGTGGGGTCCCGCCAGCGCACCCACTGGGTGTAGCCCCTGAGTTCTGGGCCGGCTGTTGAGCAGGCGGCTCGGAACTTTAAGGTAAGTTCTGAGTGCTAACTTGTTTTCTTTTCTTCCTTTGTCCTTGTTGTAGGACTACCACAACCTCCGCGCGGACGCCTACAACTCCCATGTCCAGGAGCTGGCCAAGCGGACCAGCGACTTGAACGAGAGCCTAAGTAAGCACTTCGCCTTTCTTCTCACAGGGGCGCATCAGCGCACCCGCTGGGTGTAGCCCCCGAGATTCAGGCCGACTGCTGAGCAGTCGGGCTAGGTCTTTCGACAACTAATCTCTTGTCAATATTTATGTCTCTTCTATTTTGTCTTTGGAGAGGCAGCCACTGACCAGTAGCAGCGCTTGAGAGAGGCCCAAACCGAGCTTCATACCAAGGAGCTGGAGAGCATCCAGGCGGCTCAGGAGTGCGAGCGCCTAACCAAGGAGCTGGCAGCCCAACCGGAGCGGCACAAGGCAGAGCTCCAGAAGCTGAAGGACGGTGAAGACTCCCTCCAGGCCGAGTTCGAGACTCAACGTTCGAACTGGGCTGAGAAGGAGAAGTTCCTGACCGACAGCTATAGCGAGATCAAGGACATGATCGACGGTAATCTACTACTTCTTCTTGAGCGGCCGCCAACTGCTGTGGGAGCCAACCTCTGTCTTCTAATCTTCTTGATCTTCTTCCTGCGCAGAGTACTTCCTGGGCTACTTCGTCGCCGTCAGCCAGGCCATCGAGGCCCGGCGCAAGGTGCGAAAGGTGGCAGGCATGGACATTGCGCCCAACATGCCCCGAAGCCTCGGCGAGCAGCTCTTGGCCATCAAGACGCATCTGCATCCGACCCATCGGATGATCCACCGCCTGCAGCGCACCGGGGCTCAGGTGCTGGCCGCCCTCTGGCCAGGTGCTCAAATTCCACGCACCCCCAGCTGGACCGCCGACTGGCTGGAGGTGGCAGTCGGTTGCTTCGACGCCTCAAAGGGCGCCGCGGCTCGGGTGGGTGCTCGGACAGCCCTGGAGTTTGCCAAGGCTTGGTACCTCGGCCTGGATCTGACCCAGCTGGCCACCTTCCGGCAGGAGGCCGGTCCGGAGCTGGTGGCGATGGGCCCTACTCTCACCCAGCGCACAGCGGCGATCGCCGACTACACCGGCACCGCCATCTTCATCCCTGACCTAGACGATGAGGGCAATGAGGTGCCGCCCAGCTGGTTCGAGCTAAACCCGGCGGATGAGGAGGACTCGACCGAGGAAATCGCCTCCAGCAATGAGGGTGATGATGACGACGACGAGTATGAGGATAGCGAAGATGACGCGCCGGAAGACGGAGCGGATAGCCAGCCTTAGCCCGATCAAGTCTCGACCAGCGAGCCAAGGGTGCGGCGCCAACTACTACTGACCTTGACCAGGCTGAGACTCTCTAGTCGGCCGCTCCACTATCCGGCGCCGCTGCCTCCGCCGATCTCTCAAACCCGCCTGCTGCTCCTCTGGCCTAGGTGGCCATTTTTATCTTGTCTTGTCCTATTCTTGTGATCTTTTGAACAATTTTGTTGCGAGTGGTTCCACCCACTGGGGGTGAGAATTTAAAGTTTAATGAATGCTGACCTCGGGCCTTTTGCAATGTACATATAAGTTCAAATTCTTGTTCGATTTTGCTACTCTCTCTTTGGCTTTCTTCTATGCCGCGTTCTCCTGGCCGCCTCCCTGCCAGCCAGACAGCCGCTTTGCGGTCTGTGGCTGGTTCGGGGACTTGGTCGTTCTTCGGAACGGGCAAGTTACTTGGGCTGCATAGAGTGTAGCTTGATCGAGCGAGAAGCCGTCCTGCCAGCTTCTGAGAAGCCGGACGAGGGAGGCGAGGAGCCGACTAGGCCTAATTTAGCATTTTTGCCTTAGTCATTTTTTGTGTGGATGACGCTTCCGGCCTTTAGCTCTTCGCCAGTCGGTCAGCCGTGCCGTGAGCTGTGACTTGGAGCGAAGAGAGGGCTTTTGGCGTCGGCACACTACTAGTCGGCTCCGGCTGGTGCAAACTTAGGCCAAGGCGGCGAGCCCCTGGGTCGGCTGACCGGAACCCGGACGGGGCATAAAATGGGGATAACTCAAGTCATGTCTTAATATTAACTCATAGATAAAAAGGTAGCCCTCGAGTGCACCTCAAGGGACCCGAGGTCTTTTACTTTAATACAAAAGTTGGCGTGGTACATACGGTCGAATGAACTATAAAACAGGCGGAGCAGATTTGCATTACATGGCTGCTCCGTCTCTTTGCCGGTTGTGCATCGCTTGCGTGCCTTGGGCTTCTGGGCATCGTTGAGGTAATACGAGTCATTGCCCAGGGCCTTGCTGATGATGAAGGGGCCTTCCCAAGGTGCCGGGAGCTTGTGCTGTCCGGTTGTCCACTGGATCAGGCGGAGCACAAGTTCGCCCTCGCGGAAGGAATGCGGCCTGACCTTCTTGTCGTGGTAGCGGTGCAGGCTCTGCTGGTAGATGGCGGACCAACTGCATGCTAGCATTCGGGCAGTCGGGCCTCTTCCAGCAAGTCGACATCGTCTTCTCGCGCCTCTTTGGCCTCCACCTTTGTGTACATGGTGACCCAACGTGAGTCGAACTTGATATCCGTAGGGATGATAGCCTCGGCACCGTACACAAGGAAGAAAGGCGTGAAGCCGGTTGATCTGCCGGGCGTGGTCCGAATGCTCCAGAGGACGGCCGACGGCTCGTCGATCCAGCAGCCGTCCGACCACTCCAGCGGCTCGATCAGGCGGGGCTTGATGCCGGACAAGCTGATGCCGTTTGCTCGCTCCACCTGGCCATTTGACTACGGGTGGGCAACGTACGCTAAGTCCAGTCAGATGCCCTAATTTGCGCAGAAACAGGCCAAGGCGCCTTTAGCAAAGTTGGTGTAGTTGTCGGTGATGATGCTGTGGGGAATGCGATATCAGACAGTGATGTCAGCGATGAATGTGACAGTAGTCAGACCGTCCAGCTTCTTGATTGGCTTGGCTTCTATCCACTTGGTGAACTTGTCCATGGCAACCAGCAGATGTGTCACAACCCTAGTCAGTGCATGCATTAGATTGACTGCATCATGTTTACTTTGCTCAGGAACTTTGAAATGGGGATGACAGAACCCCCAGCACCCCCTTAATCCAACTAGGGTTTACTAAAATCTTTTTCAATGAACCTAAAATGCCCTTCTAAACTGTTCATCATCTTTTCCTTGGTCTAGAACCTCTAACAAAAATGGTGCACAATTTTCTAGGACATCCTGAGATCACTGGATTAAATCATATGTTATTTGCATTTGGACATTTAAATGATGTATGTCACGAACGACTTTTTCAATAAATAAATATTGAGATAATCAATCTTTAGATCCCAGTATAGGAAAAAGTCATCCTTTCTGGTAGACAAATGCTTGATAAACAGAGAACCAGTAGCATCAAATATATTACAAGGTTGAGCTGAGGCTGCTCAACAATTTATTACAAACTCGCCAATATCTTACATATGGGCGGTTGAGGGAGTCCTGGACTAGGGGGTGTTCGGACAGCCGGACTATCAATGTCCGCCGGACTCCAAGACTACGAAGATACAAGATTGAAGACTCCGGCTCATGTCCAGAAGGTACTTTACTTGGCGTGGAAGGCAAGCTTGGCGATACGGATACGTAGATCTCCTACTATTGTAACCGACTCTGTGTAACCCTAGCCCTCTCCGGTATCTATATAAACCGGAGGGCTTTAGTCCGTAGGACAACATACACAACATACAATCATACCATAGGCTAGCTTCTAGGGTTTAGCCTCCTTGATCTCGTGGTAGATCTACTCTTGTACTACCCATATCATCAATATCAATCAAGCAGGAGTAGGGTTTTACCTCCATCGAGAGGGCCCGAACCTGGGTAAAAAACATCGTGTCCCTTGTCTCCTGTTACCATCCGCCTAGACGCACAGTTCGGGACCCCCTACCCGAGATCCGCAGGTTTTGACACCGACATTGGTGCTTTCATTGAGAGTTCCTCTGTGTCGTCACCGATAGGCTTGATGGCATCTTCAACCTGCAACACTGCCCAGGGTGAGATTTTTCTCCCCGGACAGATCTTCGTATTCGGCGGTTTCGCCCTGCGGGCCAATTAACTTGGCCATCTGGAGCAGATCGAAAGCTACGCCCCTGGCCGTCAGGTCATATTTGGAAGCTTAAACTTCACGGCCGATGTCCGAGGAGACTTGATCCTCGATGGACTTGAGCCACAGCCAAGCGCGTCGCACTGTGACGATGGGCATGATCTAGCTCTGCCGCCAAACAGTGCCTTGGTGGCCGCACACGGATCCCCTCCGACCATTAGCCCGGAGCCGATCGCCCAGATCGAGGGTCGGTGGATAGACTCCGCCCTGGGGGCTTCAACATCCACGGCGATGGAGCCGAACACTAATCCTGTCCCTGCGAAACTCGTGATTCCGAGGTGCCGGACTCCTCGCCGGACTCCGAACCTCCCGCGCCCCTACCAATCGATCCAGATTGGGCGCCGGTTATGGAATTCGCCGCCGCGGACATCTTCCAATGCTCGCCTTTTGGCGATATCTTAAATTCACTAAAGCATCTCTCGTTATCAGGAGAGTCCTGGCCGGATTATGGCCAGGATGGTTGGGATGCGGATGATGAAGAAATTCAGAGCCCACCCACCACCACTTTGTAGCCACTGTCGACGATCTAACCGACATGCTAGACTACGACTCCGAAGACATCGACGCTATGGACGACGATGCTGGAGACGAACAGGAACCAGCGCCCATAGGGCACTGGAAGGCCACCTCGTCATATGACGTATACATGGTGGATACCCCAAAAGATGGGGACAGCGAAGAAACAGCGGAGGCAGATCCCTTAAAGAAACAGCCCAAGCGCCGGCGTCAGCGGCGCCGCTCTAAATCTCGCCACAATAAAAACGGAGATTTCGGCACAGGAGATAATAATACTCCAGAGAGTGCCGAAGACAATCCCCTCCAGCAAGACTCAGCGCAGGAGGACGCAGAAGCAAGCCCTCATGAGGGGGCGGCAGACCAAGAGGTTGAGGATCATAATTATATGCCTCCCTCCGAAGACGAAGCAAGCCTCAACGATGACGAATTCGTCGTACTCGAGGATCCCGTCGAACAAGAGTGCTTCAAGCACAGGATTATCGCCACAGCAAACAGCCTAAAGAAAAAGCAGAAGCAGCTTCAAGCTGATTAGGACCTGCTGGCCGATCGATGGACCGAGGTCCTCGCGGCCGAAGAGTATAAACTCGAACGTCCCTCCAAAAGTTACCCAAAACGCAAGCTGCTCCCCCGATTAGAGGAGAAAGCATACATACATCCATCACCAGCGCACGATATGGCTGACCGACCACCCCGTGGTCGTGACAGAGAGGCATCCAGGCCCCCAGCCAAGACCATACCCCGGCATCGCTCCAAAAGTACGACGCCAAGAGGGAACGCGCCGGACTTGCGAGACATATTGGAGGACAAAGCAAGGCAATCCAGATCCATCTATGGATCACGTGGGCGCCCTACGACCCACGATGACTATCGTCGTGCCAGATACAATAACCCCGGCCGGGCCGAACACAGCAGACAGCGCTCTCTCGAGCTGCGTCGCGATATTGCTCAATACAGGGGCGCCGCACACCCGTTATGCTTCACTGATGAAGTAATGGATCATCAGACCCCGCGGTGTGGATCGAAGACTATCTTCTCCACATCCATATGGCCCGCGGCGACGATCTCCACGCCATAAAGTACCTCCCACTCAAGCTTAGAGGACCAGCTCGGCATTGGCTTAACAGCTTGCCCGCAGAGTCAATTGGGTGTTGGAAGGACCTGGAGGCCACATTCCTTGATAACTTCCAAGGCACATATGTGCGACCACCAGACGCCGATGACCTAAGCCACATCATTCAGCAGCCAGACGAATCGGCAGACAATTCTGGACACGATTCTTGACAAAGAAAAATCAAATCGTCGATTGTCCGGATGCAGAGGCCCTTGCAGCCTTCAAACATAACATCCGGGACGAATGGCTAGCCCGGCACCTGGGGCAGGAAAAGCCGAAATCCATGGCAGCCCTCACATCATTAATGACCCGCTTTTGTGCAGGAGAGGACAGCTGGCTAGCCCGCAGCAACAATCTCTGTAAAAATTCTGGCAGTCCGGATACTAAGGACAACAACGGCAGGTCACGTCGAACCAAAAACAAGCGCCGAATTAACGGCGACGACAAGGAGGATACGGCGGTCAATGCCGGATTCCGAGGCTCTAAACACGGTCAACGGAAGAAGCCATTTAAAAGAACCATTCCGGGTCCGTCCAATCTAGACCGAATACTCGACTGCTCATGCCAGATACATGGCACCCCTGAAAAGCCAGCTAACCACACCAATAGAGATTGCTGGGTGTTCAAGCAGGCCGGCAAGTTAATTGCCGAAAACAATGACAAGGGGCTAAATAGCGACGACGAGGAAGAGACCCGGCCGCCGAACAACAAAGGACAGAAGGGTTTTCCCCCACAAGTACGGACGGTGAATATGATATACGCGACCCATATACCCAAGCGGGAGAGGAAACGCGCACTAAGGGACGTCTATGCGATGGAGCCAGTCGCCCCAAAGTTCAACCCATGGTCCTCTTGTCCGATCACTTTCGATCGAAGAGGCCATCCGACCAGCATACGCCATGGAGGATTCACCACATTGGTCTTAGACGCAATCGTCGATGGGTTTCACCTCACGGGAGTCCTGATGGACGGCGGTAGTAGCCTGAACCTGCTTTATCAGGATACAGTGCGCAAAATGGGCATAGACCCATCAAGGATTAAACCTACAAAGACAACCTTTAAAGGTGTCATACCAGGAGTGGAAGCCAATTGTACAGGCTCAGTCACACTGGAAGTGGTCTTCGGATCCCCGGATAATTTCCGGAGTGAAGAGTTAATCTTCGATATAGTCCCGTTTCGCAGCGGCTATCACGCTCTGCTCGGACGAACCGCGTTTGCCAAATTCAACACGGTGCCGCATTATGCATACCTAAAGCTCAAGATGCCAGGCCCTCGTGGAGTCATCACGGTCAATGGGAATACGGAACGCTCCCTCCGAACGGAGGAACATACAGCGGCTCTCACGGCAGAAGTACAGAGCAGCCTTCTAAGGCAATTCTCGAGTCCGGCCGTTAAACGCCCAGATACAGCAAAGCACGCCCGGAGCAATCCCAATCAAGACAACCTGGCGCGATCAGAGCACGCGTAGCAATGCGGCCCCAACCCTCGCCCCCGTATAATCGCAAGAATAACACTCCACGTACATCATTACGCTCTGGAGATACCATGGGCACAGGGGAGGGGGCACGATCACAATGGACCCAGAGTGCGGTTCGACCACACCAGGGGCTCGCAAATGTGCCTCTCTTTTATTATTATTATTTTTCTTCTTTTTTGTACACAAGACTCTGTTAACCAGAAGCCCTGTCCGGCGGTGAACTTGCCGAACTCATGATGCAACAGTCAGGGACTTAAGAAGGCCGCGTCGAACACTCAGGTGGTCTCAATTACGAGCATTAAATTCAATTATATACACCAAATCCGCAGCTCATCCCTGGAGGGGGACATGTTTATTTAGTCCAAATCCCTTGCTTACCGCACTATTCGTATCAGTCCGCTCTACTAGCAGACTTTTCTTTCGTTAATAATGCATCACCTTTATGATCGCAATTGCATTACATTTTATATATATACGCTCATTATATGATATCTGGCACCCGTATATTTTGGTACGGCATAATACACCAGGGGCTTATGTTCCCCACTTTATGGTGTGATAAAGTCCGAACACTTTCACAAGTGCGGCACCCCGAACTTATAGCATTATATGAATCGGCTCCGAATCATGTCTTGGGTCAATAGTTGGGTTTGCCCGGCTCCCATGTTTGGCACCTTACATTTCCGTTCTGTCGGCTAAGGTAGCACTGGGAGAACCACTGCGATTGCGCCCCGGTTGAGCCGGGTTAACGCCTCAGTGGAGAAAGCTCAAACTGACCGGCATGATAAGGCGAGAGACTGGTCGCTGTTCGAGAGGTTTTTTCGGGTCCTTAAAGACTCACGCCGCTTCGAGCGAAGTTCCGGATTATGTCCGATGAAGGCGTGGATAGCGCCCCGGATTCGGTCTTCCGAATACCAGGGGCTTCGCCGAAATTTAAAATTATAGAATTCTATGGCTAAGTGAGAGTGTTCAAGCATTATAAGTCCGGTGCCTTGTTCGTCATGTTGAGCGCCTCCCTAGATGGACCCAAAAATGGGAACAAGAGTGCTCAAGTTTATCACCGAACACCCCAGCACTTGTGGCTTGGGGGCTGAAGCTAATGACTTGCCATCTCTCAGATTTTATACACGGCCGCACAGAAGGTAATATTTTAAATTAAACAAGCGTTGCTCATGGCGCATATGAACGAAGTTTTCAGCGCACAGGATAAATAAACAGCGAGTTCACTCAAAGATTACATTTCGGGAGCACTCATCTGCAATATTGCAGGCTCCCTTCAGGACAATATTATAATACTTCTCCGGCGTGCGATACTCCTTGCCCGGCGGCGGTGGATCCGTGAGAAGCTTCTCCGCATCCAATTTGCCCCATTGCACCTTTATGCGGGCAAGGGCCCGACGAGCACCTTCGATACAAGCGGAGCGCTTGACTACATCCAGTCTAGGGAATGCATCCATCAGTCGCCGCACGAGGCCAAAGTAGCTACCAGGCATGGCCTGTCCATGCCACAGCCGGACTATGAGGCCCTTCATGGCCTCCTCAGCTACCTTGTGGAGTTCGACCAGCTGCTTCATCTGGTCGCTTGGGGGCACCGGATGGCCGATCTCAGCATACTGAGACCAGAAGAACTTCTCCCTCGAGCTCCCCTCCTCGCCACGATAGAATGCGGCGGCATCAGCCGCACTACGCGGCAGATCTGCCCCTGGAGAGCTCCGAATTCGGGTAAGTATCAGGTAGTTCACATCAACATGCCTGCTTTGCATGAAAAACGCCTTACCCGCCACTATTTTCTTTATGTCCTCAACCTCCTGAAGGGCCTTATGGGCCTCGGCCTTGGCGGACTTGGCACTTTCGAGAGCCGAGGCAAGCTCGGACTCTCGAGTCTTGGAGTCACGCTCCAAACTCTCATGTTTTTCCATGAAAACCTGGAGCTGTTGCCGAACTTCCGCCACACGTGCCTCTTGCTTTTCTCGCTCAGCACGTTCCGCGGCCGCATTGTGTTCGGCCACGGACACAGCATCCTTCAGGGCTGCCACCTCGTTAGTGGCCCCTGCAATACACATATTATCCTTGTTAATTTTATTTGCAACCAAAATCCTTTTCTGTAAGGTACTTATTCAAAGAGGTGTTACTCACCTTCTTTTTCCTCGAGCCGCTTCTTTGCGTGGCCGAGCTCTTGCTCGGACCACTCGAGATCCTTTTTCAGCACCTCAACCTCCGCCGTTAGTGCGGCAGAGGTCAGCAGTGCAACCTGCAAACCCATATTGACATATTTTAGGCAACCCTGCGTATATCTTGTTATAGATCCTTAGTCCGGCTTTTCTTTCCGAACACCGAACTAAGCATCAGGGGCTACTGTCTATGCGGTATTATATTACATTATTTTAACTTTTTTACCTCAAAGCCTGTTAAAAGGCTGCTGCAGGCTTCGGTCAGCCCGCTTTTAGTGAGCTGAACCTTCTCAATCACCACACTCATGAGAGTGCGGTGTTCTTCCTCGATGGAAGCGCCTTTAAGCGCCTCCAGCAGGTTATCCGGCGCCTCCGGTTGGACGGAGGCCGCCGGCGTCACGGTCCTGCCCTTCTTTCGAAGGGGCCGCTTGCCGGACTCTGGAACCACTGCGGGTTCCGATGTAGAGTCCGGCACGAAGTCCGGGCGGCTGCCTGATGGCGCCTACGGAGCCTCCTCCTGATGGGTCCCTCTCTGGGATCCCACCTCGACGTCCTCGTTGGCGCGTGGGGTGGAGGCAGTCGGGATGGAATTCACATCCGACGAGGCCAATGACCCGCTCGATGAGTCGGGGAGATCATCATTGGCCGGACTACGGGCAGAATGCGGCGTTAGAAGGATACTACGTGACATAAAAGAAATTACACATCAAGGATCCGGATACTTACGATCTTGCCGGACGCCTGGCCCTTGGAGGCCGCTCATCCTCACCAACGCTGATGTTGGCGGAACTGTCCGGGGGGATAGTTCTCCCCCTCTTGGACCCTTCGGCCCCCCCCGATTGGGGAAGCCTTCCTTTTCTTCTCTCCCTCCTCCGGGAGAGAGTACTCCTCCTCCTCGTTTTCGGAAGAGGAGTCCTCGTCGTCGTGAGATGCCTGATTGCGAGAACTCTTTCGAGTCCCCGCGGCCACCTTCTTGGCCTTCTTCTCCGGCACCACGTGCGGTGCCGAAACCAGCAGCCCTGTTAAGCGGGCGTTCGCTGGGTCTTCTGGCATGGGAGCCGGGCTGATAAGCAGCTTGGCCTTCTCCATCCATTCCTGTCAAAGGAAGAGGCAGAATGAAGCCTCATTAGAGTCAATCTAATTATCACAAGTGTCCCATAATGGGGTTGAATCACTTGCCTCATCAGTTGGATTCTGCGAGCTAAATCCGCGGTCTTTGGTCGCGGACGCGGGGGCTTCGGCGCCCTTGAACAGCACCCTCCAGGCGCCTTCGTATGTTGTATCGAAGAGCCCGCTTAGCGCCTGGTGCTGTTCCGGATTGAACTCCCACAAATTAAATGCCCGTTCTTGGCATGGGAGGATCCGCCGGACGAGCATGACTTGGACCACGTCGACGAGCCTGAGCTTATTGCTCACCATCTTCTTGATACATGCTCGGAGTCCCGTCACCTCCACCAGATTCCCCCACTGCAAGCCCTTCTGTTTCCAGGAGGTGAGCTGCATGGGGATGCCAGATCTAAACTCGGGGGGCCGCCGCCCATGTGGATTTGCGCGGCTCGGTGATGTAGAACCACCCCGATTTCCACCCCTTGACGGAGTCCATGAAGGTCCCTTCTAGCCAAGGGACGTTGGGCAATTTGCCCAACATAGCGCCTCCGCATTCCGCTTGCGCACCCTTCACAACCTTCGGCTTGACGTTAAAGGTCTTGAGCCACAGGCCGAAGTGGGGCCGGATGTAGAGAAAGGCCTCGCACACGACGATAAACGCCGAGATGTTGAGGATAAAGTTCGGCGCCAGATCATGGAAATCCAGGCCGTAGTAAAACATGAGCCCCCGGACAAATGGATGGAGCGGAAAGCCCAGTCCGCGGAGGAAGTGGGGAAGGAAGACAACCCTCTCATGAGGCCCGGGGGTAGGGATGAGCTGCCCCTCGTCGAGCAGCCGATGCACGATATCACCGGAAAGGTATTCGGCGCTGCGCAGCTTGGTGATGTCCTCCTCCTGGACGGTGGAGGCTAACCATTTACCTCCCGCTCCAGACATATTCGGAGAAGGTCGAGGAGAGATGCGCGAGTTCAGGCGTTGGAGCTTGAATTCGCGGGGATGGATAAGCAAAGGAGGAAGAAGGCGTAGGTGAGAAGGTGAATCCTTATCCCTTATATATAGGCGGACAAAACTATGCGTCCCCCACCGGCCTGGTAAAACTCGCTTATCTCCCAAGCGCCACCGTTGATGGCGCGGTTGGGTTACCCACGCACGTATTGATGAGAATCCCGGAATAAGGGGAACACGATCTCTGCTTCGAGAAGACGTGCCAAGGAAACCGCTTCGCTAAACATGCTGAGGTGGTATAATAATTCGAATAAAGGCCTGGTGGCGGTGTGATGTCACGCCGCATAATACGTCAGCAGATTGAACTAAGTGTACATTTTATTCTCTCTATGGTGGAATGTGGAATTTATTTTGCAGAGCCGGACACTATCCTGGTGTTCATTATCTTCTCTGGATTATTCAAGGGAGGAACCCGCCTTGCAATGCCGAACATTATGCACGCCGGACTTATCGTCATTGAAGACTGGTTCAGGGGCTACTGAGGGAGTCCTGGACTAGGGGGTGTTCGGACAGCCGGACTATCAATGTCCGCCGGACTCCAAGACTACGAAGATACAAGATTGAAGACTCCGGCTCGTGTCCGGAAGGTACTTTACTTGGCGTGGAAGGCAAGCTTGGCGATACAGATACGTAGATCTCCTACTATTGTAACCGACTCTGTGTAACCCTAGCCCTCTCCGGTATCTATATAAACCGGAGGGCTTTAGTCCGTAGGACAACATACACAACATACAATCATACCATAGGCTAGCTTCTAGGGTTTAGCCTCCTTGATCTCGTGGTAGATCTACTCTTGTACTACCCATATCATCAATATCAATCAAGCAGGAGTAGGGTTTTACCTCCATCGAGAGGGCCCGAACCTGGGTAAAAAACATCCTGTCCCTTGTCTCCTGTTACCATTCGCCTAGACGCACAGTTCGGGACCCCCTACCCGAGATCCGCCGGTTTTGACACCGACAGCGATCATGACACAGGGGTGTGGTGGCATGCTACTAGCTCGAGGAAAAAGTGGTGGATAACTTGACTCCTAACTGGCAGCTCATCGAGCATCGGGGGAGGCTCGATGAATTTATTCGGGGGTTGCGGAAGCGGATAATACAATGACCAAAACAGGATCGCACGGGACTGACTGGGACTCCTCTAGGCGTCGGACTTGCTATCAAACTCTTCATCCATGAGATCGCCTTCATCAACATCTGGCCAAATCAACAAGCCAGGTGAGTACTTTGAAAGTACTCGCAAGACAGTTCGGACAAAAGATATAATCAATGAATGCATGAATGCGTCATGAATAAAGAATGATGCTCATATAACAACGATAATATTGCAGGACTTGATAAATAAAATAAATAACTGAAAACTGATCGGGTGTCTGGAGCGACGCCTCGAAAGGTAAATAAATCAAATGCATGCCGCAGTCGGGCGTCTAAGCTACACCACATAAAGGGCTTAGAAGAAATGCCGTAGTCGGGCGTCTTAGCGACACCACGTAAAGGGCTTAAGCGAAATGCCACAGTCGGATGTCTGAGCGACATCACATAAAGGGCTTTAAAAGAAATGCCACAGTCGGACGTCTGAGCGACATCACATAAAGGGCTTTAAAAGAAATGCCACAGTCGGACGTCTGAGTGACATCACATAAAGGGCTGTAAAAGAAATGCCACAGTCGGACGTCTGAGCGGCATCACAGACAGGGCTTGCAACAAATGTAAATAACAGATATGCCACCATCGGACGTCTGAGCGACATCACAGACAGGGCCTATAACAAAAGTAAATAACAGGTATGCCACCGTCGGACGTTTGAGCGACATCACATGTGACAGTATAGGAAGGAATGAATGGAAATGTGATTTGTTTCACGATGATACGGAAGTCAAATAATCTGGCATAATACTGGCATGTCACAACACTGCCATCTTACCCATCCTCATGCCAACACATGGCTATGCAAATATGTATCCAACAACATAATGCTTTCCGAAACTTACTTTCCGCTTCTGTGCATGAAATATAACATTCAAAGTGATGTTCATAAACATGCCATGACTATACTAAAATGCAAACATGCAACAACACTCATCATATCAAGAGTTCAAACATGCTTGCCTGGTTCGGAGTAGTTGGAGTTTAACTGTGTGAAGTTTGCAGCTCCGTCACCTCCTCCGGTATCTACGGTATAAGAAAAATACGTACGCAACATAAATACCGTGAGTGTACAGAAAAGTGTTCCAAATATTTTTCAAATAAATATGACAAAAAACTAGACAGAAAAATAAAGATGATAGAAAAGGAATCAATCAAAAATCATTTTCTGTTTAAAAGTTATAAGAGTTTTGGTCCAAGGACCCATCTGTAATGAAACAGAAAGTTTCCAGGGGGCTCTGTGGAAAAGTCCAGGATAACATTTTGTTTAAAAGAAACGGCTGCGAGGCTGACAGGCGGGCTCCACCTGTCGGGTTTGAAATTTCAAACGGACAAAACAGAGCGCGACGGCGCCCGAGAGGTGCGGTGGTCGCCGGCGGCGATCCACGGCGAGGCAAGGTGATTGGGGGTTACCTTCGAGATCACTGCACCGTTCCGCGTCTGTGGGTGGTGGTGGTGGTCACCGGCAAGCAGTGTGTCGATGGCGGCCCTTGCTCCGGCGGACGGCGGTTCGGGCAGTCGTGGATCTCGCCGGAGGGAGCTGCGGGGATCAAATAGGAGTGGGGGTTAGTCTCCTAGTTGCTCGAGAGGGTTGCTGACGAAGTTAGGGCGTCGGAGACAGCCTCACCGGAGCGAATCGAGGTGGAGGCTGAGGCGGAACGGGGCGGTCGGAGTCGGGGAGGAAGGGCCCCTCGAGGCTCTCCCAGTGGCTAGGCGGGGTCTAGTGAGGTGGTGGAGTCGTGCGGGGAAGAGAGCAGGCTCGGGGGTGCTATATATAGCCGGCCCGAGTCGGTTGCCGTGAGCGGATAAGTCTGACGAGTTGATTATGGTGGCGCTGTGGCTGGACGGTCAGCTTAGGAGCTTGAGCATCGCCTAGGTGAAGTAGTGGTGCCATTTTAGGGTCCAGCTCAGCACGGGAGGGAGGTTTACGGCCTGCCCTCGACGAAACGGCCGCACGGCCCATCGACGGCAGAGAACGCGCTCTACGCATGCCAAGCCACGGCGACGGTGCTGCATGTGTGCGCTGGCAAGGAGATGGCCACGCGAAGCCACCAGGAGGTTTGGGCGGTGCCGAACGGCGTTGAGCCGCCGTTTTGCTCCCTGTCGGCCATTATGGTCTTTCGGCCGCCGCAAAGCACGCCGGCGCGGGCGGGCCAGGGCGCCACCGACGCCAAGAAGGTGCCAAGCGCGTGTGTGGAGCTCCGAACAAGCAGGCCAGGCTGCGAGCATTGAGCCAAACACACAGTGGGCATGTGACTGAAGTTCTGTCGGAGAAACGACACTGAACTTTCTGAATTGACTGAATATGAACAAAACAGTGCATGCCAGGTGTTCGACAAAATGATTCTGGTATCCAGGGATTTTTCCTTGAGCTGATTTTTGGTGGAGTGGTCTCTCATTGCAACTAGAGGTTGCCTGAATTTTGGTGGAATTTTTGGAGAAGTGTAGATATGAATTTCACCAAATTTGGCAAATCTGGTCCAAACTTGCAGTGAGTGAAATTTGAAATATTTGAAAAGAAGAAGAGTGGATCAAGATGGTTCTGGGTTGTGGGTACAAAGGACTATCCTGGGGTGTTGAGTTGAGGTCAAAAATCAAAAGCATTAGGGTACTTGCTTTGCAAATCACCTAGCCTCAAAAGAAAAGACAGAATTATTTTGGGAGGAGAAATAATTGGAATAAAATCCAAAAATGGATTTTATTAGTTTGGACAGAATGTTTGGGTTGTACCAAAGTGGGAGGAGGGTTTTTTTTGGGGGAGTTTTACCATAGGAGGCATGGTAAACCAGAGTGGACCAAAATCAAATGAAAGACCAAAAATCAAAAAGGTTTTCTTTTTAAAAGAAACTAAATCCAAGAAAAAAGATTTTTGAGAGGGCAAACTTAGAAGATGGTTTTTAGGAAGGGTTTAAATGACCTTCTTTCAAACCAAGCAAGGCTCTTTCTGAAAACAAAAATCACAAAATTTTTGGAGTGTCACAGCACCTACCCCCTTAGGAAAAATCTCGTCCCAAGATTTCAGCTGATCCTTAAACACGTGTGGGTGCTCTGTCCGAAGAAAATCCTCGCTCTCCCAAGTTGCATCATTCTCGGTGTGATTACTCCAGTGAACTCTGAAAAACTTAATGGTTTTCTGTCGGGTCCTCCTCTCAGACTCTTTTAATATTTTTATTGGGTGCTCCCGGTAAGTGAGGTCCAGTTGCACGTCAATATTCTCATGTGAAACTTGCTTCTCAGGGTTGCTCATGTATTTTCTCAACTGCGAGATGTGAAACACGTTGTGGATACCAGATAAGTCTTCGAGTAGGTCTAGCTGGTAGGCTACCGTGCCTCTTCGGGCCACTATATGAATTGGTCCGATGAATCTTGGTGCTAGTTTCCCCTTAATCTTGAATCGTTGCAGACCCTTCATAGGAGAAACTCTCAGGTATACCAATTCTCCGGGTTCAAAACTGATTTCCCGATGCTTTCGGTCGTAATAACTCTTTTGCCGACTTTGAGCTGTTTTGAGTCGATCTCTAATTGTCTTAACTTTCTCCTCGGCCTCCTTGAGTATATCTGGGCCAAAGATATGGCTGTCTCCGGTCTCTGACCAATTTAGCGGCGTACAACATCTTCTCCCATATAGAGCTTCAAAGGGTGCCATTTGCAAGCTGGCTTGATAGCTGTTGTTGTATGCAAACTCTGCATATGGCAAACTTTCTTCCCAACTGTTCCCGTAGGTGAGGACACAGGCTCTTAGCATGTCTTCTAGGATTTGGTTTACGCGTTCTGTTTGCCCATCAGTCTGGGGATGATATGCGGTACTGAAGGCTAGTTGGGTTCCCGGTGATCCCAAAATATAGAGACGAACTGTGTGCCTCTATCGGAGATGATAGTTTTAGGGACTCCATGCAGGCAGACGATACGGGCAAGATAAAGTCTGGCCAGTCTCTGAGTGGTGTAAGTTGTCTTTACCGGAATAAAATGTGCCACCTTGGTTAATCTGTCGGTTATGACCCATATGGCATCATTTCCGTGTCGTGACCGTGGCAGTCCAACGATAAAGTCCATTCCAATCTCGTCCCATTTCCACTCGGGTATCTTATTTGGCTGTAACAGTCCGGCTGGTTTCTGGTGCTCGGCCTTGATACGTTGACAAGAGTCACAACATGCAATGAACGTGGCTATATCTCTCTTCATACCGTGCCACCAAAATTTTTCCTGAAGGTCTTTGTACATTTTTGTCCCTCCAGGATGGATTGAATACGGAGCTGTGTGACTTTCAGTCAATATCTGCTGTTTGAGGTCCTTGACATTTGGTACGCATAGCCTCTCTCCGTACCACAATATTCCTTGGTCATCTACATTGAATTCTGAGGCTCTTCCCAAACTCACTTTTCTTTTTATTCCCTCAATGCTGGGGTGTCCGTGTTGGGCTTCCTTGATCCTTTCCATCAGGGTAGGCTGTATTCCTATATTCGACACACTGCCTTCAGTAACCATTATTAGATTGAGTCGGGCAAATTCCTGCTGAAATTCTGGCCTCAACTTTGGTATACTGTCGTCGTCCGTGCTGGGATTTTGACTAAGTGCATCTGCCACAACATTTGCTTTTCCGAGATGATAGTGGATTCCAACATCATAATCCTTCACCAACTCTAACCAGCGTCGTTGCCGTAAATTTAACTCTGGCTGTGTGAAAATATACTTAAGACTCTTATGGTCTGTGTATATCTCACAACGATTCCCAAGTAGGAAGTGTCTCCATTCCTTGAGTGCATGGATGACCGCTGCTAATTCCAAGTCATGAGTGGGATAATTCTCCTCATGCTTGCGTAGTTTTCTAGAGACATACGCAACTACCTTGCCTTCTTGCATCAATACGCATCCGAGGCCTTTCCGAGATGCGTCACAATATACCTCAAAATTCTTGTGTATATCTGGCACAATTAGTACTGGTGCCGTTGTTAATTTGCTTTTTAGCTCTTGGAAGCTTTTCTCGCATGCTTCTGTCGATTCAAACTTCTTGCCTTTCTTGAGCAATTGTGTCATGGGCTTTGCTATAGTATAGAATCCTTCAATAAATCTCCGATAATAGCCTGCCATTCCCAAGAAACTCCATACGTCCGTTACGTTAGCTTTTGGTTTCCAGCCAAGTACGGCCTTGACTTTTTCCGGGTCTACTGCAATACCTTCTTGGGTTAGCACGTGGCCCAGAAAACCCACCTGCCTTAGCCAAAATTCACATTTGCTGAATTTGGCGTATAGTTGATGTTTCCTGAGTTCTCCGAGTACAATCCTGAGATGTTCGGCGTGCTCTTCTGGTGTTTTGGAATATATTAGAATATCATCGATGAATACCACAACAAACTTGTCCATATACTTCATAAATACTTTGTTCATGAGGTGAACAAAATATGCGGGGGCGTTGGTTAGCCCGAATGGCATCACTGTGAACTCATACAACCCATATCTGGAGGTGAAGGCGGTCTTTGGAATATCTTCTGTTAGTACTTTTAATTGGTGGTATCATGATCTCAAGTCAATTTTTGAGAAGACTTTGGCCTATGCGAGCTGATCAAATAAATCATTTATTCGGGGCATTGGGTATTTGTTCTTGATTGTGACCATGTTGAGAGCTCGATAATCAATACACAACCTCATTGTTCCATCCTTCTTCTTGGCAAATAAAATTGGAGAACCCCAAGGTGAGGAGCTGGCTCGTATGTATCCTTTCTCCAACAATTCTTTTATTTGCTTCTTCAACTCTACCAATTCGGATGGTGCCATTCTGTAAGGTTTCTTGTAAATAGGAGCGGTTCCGGGTGCTAGCTTAATGCTGAATTCTGTCTCTCGGTCCGGTGGCATGCCTGGTAGTTCTTCTGGAAATACGTCTGGGAATTCACATACTACTGGAACCTTGTTCAGCTCAGAAACGTCCACCTTGTTTAATCTAGGTTGCCGAGGTATTTGTCTCTCTTTGGCTGAAACTTTTATTTTCTTCCCATGATGGTGTGTGAGAATCACGGTACGGTTGAAGCAGTCAATAAAACCTTTGTTGGTGGTTAACCAATCCATTCCTAGGATGACATCCAGTCCTTTGCTTTCTAGTACAATAAGGTTGGTGTAAAACTTCAATCCTTCAAATTCAATAACCACACCTTGACAGTAACTCTGGGTCACTTGCTTAATTCCAGGGGACTTGATGATCATTGATTTTTCCAAGGGAAGCATCGAAAAATTATTTTGCAAAGCAAAACTTTTCGAAACGAATGAGTGAGAAGCTCCAGAATCAAACAAAACCATAACAGGTATTGTGTTGACGGGGTACGTACCGAGTACGATATCTGGGGCGTTCTGTGCTTCCTCTCGGGTCACATGGTTCAAGTAACCTTTCTGGTGGTTGTTGTTGGGGTTGAAATTGCTTTGCTTTGGTGCTGAATTATTGCCACCATTATTGAGCTTCGGGGTTGAGCTCCTTGGCTTGGGGCACTGCTTGGCATAGTGCCCTTCTTCTCCACAAGCATAACAGGTAACTCCTGAGCGATAGGTGAACTCTTTGTCTCTTGCATGGAAATTCTTGATTGGACGTGAATTTTCCGTCGGGGTTTTGTGTGTTCTACCCTTCTGAATTTCTATCTTGTTTCTGGGGTTGCGAGCAAAAGTAGTCTGGTCCCTTTTGCGTTTGCGGAAATCTTCCAGGCTACGTCGCTCATTTTCCAGAGTAATGGCCTTATCCACCAGTGTTTTAAAATCTGGAAAGGTATGCACAACTAGCTAGCACTTAAGGGCGGGTGCCAGGCCTTCCAAGAATTTTTCCATCTTCTTGCTCTCGGTCATGCGTTCTTCATTGGCGTAGCGAGACAGCAGAGTGAATTGGCTGTTGTATTCTGACACTGTCATGGCCCTTTGCTTGAGTTCATCAAATTCTTTCTTCTTGATTTTCATGACGCTCTTAGGAATATGTGCCCCACGAAAACCTTCTTTGAAAATTTCCCAGGTGATTTCATTTTCGTTGGGGTGCATGTGCAGGAAGTTTTCCCACCACGATGCAGCTGCTCCTGTGAGATAATGTGGTGCATACAATACTTTTTCACGGTCTGAACACTGTGCGATAATTAATTTTCTCTCCATGTCTCGAAGCCAGTCATCGGCCTCAAGAGGCTTGTCAGTATGAGAAAATGTTGGAGGACGCATCTTTTGTAACTCAGATAATTTGGATTGCGGTTGATACTGGCCACGGTTACTTCCCATATTGATTAATTGGTTCATCATTTCCTGGTGTTGCTGCTGACTCTGTTCATACAAACGACAAACTTGTGTAAAAGCTGTTTCACTGTCCTGTTGACTTGTCTGACCCAGAGTGAAATTGTGGTTCTGCGGTGTGCCATAATTTTCTTCTGGCTGAGTTGGCATGGAGCGCGTCCAAGGACGAGACATCTTTCACTCTGGGGATATATTTTGTGAACTCGTAAGATAAGAAAGAGAGTCGCAAAAGTCAATAAAATCACACACAAAGAACATTTTTAAACTCCAGGATATTTTTGGAACACACGATTGCGCGCGGAGAAGGACTATTACATAACTTACACGCGGGCATAATTATACATTACATCACTCAGGATATGCGTACATAATCCTGACATGTTATTTAAACTAGTGCACTCCTCCAGATCCTACATGATGCGCAAACAGGCTACTTCTCACAACCTATGTACATATAAACATATTACACAAGTCGATACATCGCATGGCGTCTACGCGTACTCAGTCGGAGATGGTGAGGATCTCCCTTGGCCTGCCGAGGGTGAGACGCAGTGACGTTGGGGAATCAACTTCCTCCTCGCTAATAGGTTCCAGACGAGGAACGCTGCGCTGATGGAGCAGGTGCCGTAGGCGGAGTACCCTGAATAAGAGTGGGCGGAATAGGTGGAGTAGCACGTATGGGAGTGGGTGCAAAAAGTGGTGCAGCGCGAACGGGAGTGGGTGCAATAGCCTGGTTGAATTCCTCAATGGTAGGCAGACGACGTGCAGTAGTGAGAATGGTAGGCGAATGAGAAGCTGAGGACGAGATAAAGGTCAGCGGTGGAGCGGTGTGTAGGAGTTCCCTCCTGTTAGCAGCACATCCATGAACTGAGTCCATGCGGGCAGCTACGAGGTCGTCCACCATGCTGTCAAAGGCTGCCTCCAGGGCTCGGAGGTATTCGACAATTATCTCAAAGGCCTCGTCTTGCTCTCCTCTGGGTCAAGAGAATGAGTAGTGACATGTGTAAGGCACATGGCATGGAAGGTAGCGATAGCAACGGGTCTTCATTGCAGGAAGGACATCCCGAAGACGAGCTATCGCCTCGCGGGCTGCCATCTGCATAGCATGCCTCTCTGTAGGCATGGCTCTCCCCAAGAAACGGAAGCGGCACATCTCAACACGCCCTCCCCTGAATTGCACCGCGGCTTGGTGCATGGTCAGACTGTCGTTGATCTTGTGTGGATAAAGCGTGAAGACTGGGCACACGGATGGCCCCATCGCGACCTGAACGATGAAGGAGAGGAGTTTGATGAACCTCTCTGGCACGTTGGCGAACATTTGAGACTCGCAATCGCTGCCAGCCATCTACAAAAGTAGGCAAAATTTCTGAGTGATCAGATCATAAATTTTTATGCCGACTGTCAGGAAGATGACTACATTTTGTAAAAACAAGAATAAACACTGTCATGCTAATAATTAAATTAGCGATCGCACCTAGTGGCTTCCTACAGTCAGCCTGGCTCTAATACCAAGTCTGTCACGACTGACTTTTTCAATAAATAAATATTGAGAAAATCGATCTTTAAATCCCAGTATAGGAAAAAGTCATCCTTTCTGGTAGACAAATGCTTGATAAACAGAGAACCAGTAGCATCAAATATATTACAAGGTTGAGCTGAGGCTGCTCAACAATTTGTTACAAACTCGCCAATATCTTACATATGGGCGGTCATGACACAGGGGTGTGGTGGCATGCTACTAGCTCGAGGAAAAAGTGGTGGATAACTTGACTCCTAACTGGGAGCACATCGAGCGTCGGGGGAGGCTCGATGAATTTATTCGGGGGTTGCGGAAGCGGATAATACAATGACCAAAACAGGATCGCACGGGACTGACTGGGACTCATCTAGGCATCGGACTCGCTATCAAACTCTTCATCCATGAGATCGCCTTCATCAACATCTGGCCAAATCAACAAGCTAGGTGAGTACTTTGAAAGTACTCGCAAGACAGTTCAGACAAAATATATAATCAATGAATGCATGAATGCGTCATGAATAAAGGATGATGCTCATATAACAACGATAATATTGCAGGACTTGATAAATAAAATAAATAATTGAAAACCGATCGGGTGTCTGGAGTGACGTCTCGAAAGGTAAATAAATCAAATGCATGCCGCACTCGGGCGTCTAAGCGACACCACATAAAGGGCTTAGAAGAAATGCCGCAGTCGGGCGTCTTAGCGACACCACGTAAAGGGCTTAAGCGAAATGCCACAGTCGGACGTCTGAGCGACATCACATAAAGGGCTTTAAAAGAAATGCCACAGTCGGACGTCTGAGTGACATCATATAAAGGGCTTTAAAAGAAATGCCACAGTCGGACGTCTGAGCAACATCACATAAAGGGCTGTAAAAGAAATGCCACAGTCGGACGTCTGAGCGACATCGCAGACATGGCTTGCAACAAATGTAAATAACAGATATGCCACCGTCAGACGTCTGAGCGACATCACAGACAGGGCCTATAACAAAAGTAAATAACAGGTATGCCACCGTCGGACGTTTGAGCGACATCACAGACAAGGCCTATAACAAAAGTAAATAACAGGTATGCCACCGTCGGACGTCTGAGCGACATCGCAGACAGGGCTTGTAATAAATGTAAATAACAAGATTAGTCCATCCACAAGAATAATCTTTTAACCGGATTTATCACACATAAATCCCACCGGAGTTTTGTCACTGAGGTTGATACCTGACAAGATAAGATGAATATAGTACTTGAACAAAGTACAAGATAATTGAAAGATTTGAGACTCTGCAGAGTTTGGATGAACTGACCACAGCCAACGGATTTCCGTAGTCACGAAGGACTAGTTCCGTTTACGGTATTTCAGTAGAAACACATTTAACTAGTACACACCCATTTCACCTCACGATGCCAGGAATCACCCTGGACAACGTCCAAGAAAAACTTTGAGACGGGGAGGCCACAACCTCGAATAGCATGGGATCAAATTTCTATACGCACACTCTAAGGGGTGCCCCCCTCTCGGTCCCAACCGGAAATACCCATGCCCCCTGACCGGATGACGGGCTTTAATCCAGGGCCATGGAACCCTCATCCCGGCCTCTCTATTTGGTGTGTACCAGGAAAACGATTTGCAACTTACTACGCCATATTCCTTTCGGAAAACATGTGACAGTATAGGAAGGAATGGATGGAAATGTGATTTGTTTCACGATGATACGGAAGTCAAATAATCTGGCATAAGACTGGATGTCACAACACTGCCATCTTACCCATCCTCATGCCAACACATGGCTATGCAAATATGTATCCAACAACATAATGCTTTCCGAAACTTACTTTCCGCTTATGTGCATGAAATATAACATTCAAAGTGATGTTCATAAACATGCCATGACTATACTAAAATGCAAACATGCAACAACACTCATCATATCAAGAGTTCAAACATGCTTGCCTGGTTCGGAGTAGTCGGAGTTTAACTGTGTGAAGTTTGCAGCTCCGTCACCTCCTCCGGTATCTACGGTATAAGAAAAATACGTACGCAACGTAAATACCGTGAGTGTATAGAAAAGCGTTCCAAATATTTTTCAAATAAATATTACAAAACAACTAGACAGAAAAATAAAGATGACAGAAAAGGAATCAATCAAAAATCATTTTCTGTTTAAAAGTTATTAGAGTTTTGGTCCAAGGACCCATCTGTAGTGAAACAGAAAGTTTCCAGGGGGCTCTGTGGAAAAGTCCAGGATAACGTTTCGTTTAAAAGAAACGGCTGTGAGGCTAATAGGCGGGCCCCACCTGTCGGGTTTGAAATTTCAAACGGAGAAAATAGAGCGCGACAGCGCCCGAGAGGTGTGGTGGTCGCCGGCGGCGATCCACGGTGAGGCAAGGTGATCGGGGGTTACCTTCGAGATCAGTGCACCATTCCGCGTCTGTGGGTGGTGGTGGTCGCCGGCGAGCACTGTGTCGATGGCGGTCCTTGCTCCGGCGGACGGCGGTTCGGGTAGTCGTGGATCTCACCGGAGGGAGCTGCGGGGATCAAATAGGAGTGGGGGTTAGTCTCCTAGTTGCTCAAGAGGGTTGCTGACGAAGTTAGGGCGTCAGAGACGGCCTGACCGGAGCGAATCGAGGTGGAGGACGAGGCGGAACAGGGCGGTCGGAGTCGGGGAAGAAGGGCCCCTCGAGGCTCTCCCAGTGGCTAGGCGGGGTCTAGTGAGGTGGTGGAGTCGTGCGGGGGCGAGAGCAGGCTCGGGGGTGCTATATATAGCCGGCCCGAGTCGGTTGCCGTGAACGGATAAGTCCGGCGAGTCGATTACGGCGGAGCTGTGGTTGGACGGTCGGCTTAGGAGCTTGAGCATCGCCTAGGTGGAGTAGTGGTGCCATTTTAGGGTCCAGCTCAGCAAGGGAGGGAGGTTTACGTCCTACCCTCGACGGAATGGCCGCATAGCCCGTCGACGGCAGAGAACGTGCTCTGCGCGTGCCAAGCCACGGCGACGGTGCTGCATGCGTGCGCTGGAAAGGAGATGGCCACGCGGAGCCACCAGGAGGTTTGGGCGGCGCCGAACGGCGTTGAGCCGCCGTTTTGCTCCCTGTCGGCCGTTACTGTGTTTCGGCCGCCGCGAAGCACGCCGGCGCAGGCAGGCCAGGGCGCCACCGACGCCAGGAAGGCGCCAAGCGCGTGTGTGGAGCTCCGGACAAGAAGGCCAGGCTGCGAGTATCGAGCCAAACGCACAGTGGGCATGTGACTGAAGTTCTGTCGGAGAAACGACACTGAACTTTCTGAATTTACTGAATATGAACAAAACAGTGCATGCCAGGTGTTCGACAAAATGATTCTGGTATCCAGTGATTTTTCCTTGAGCTGATTTTTGGTGGAGTGGTCTCTCATTGCAACTAGAGGTTGCCTGAATTTTGGTGGAATTTTTGGAGAAGTGTAGATATGAATTTCACCAAATTTGGCAAATCTGGTCCAAACTTGAAGTGAGTGAAATTTGAAATATTTGAAAAGAAGAAGAGTGGATCAAGATGGTTCTGGGTTGTGGGTACAAAGGACTATCCAGGGGTGTTGAGTTGAGGTCAAAAATCAAAAGCATTAGGGTACTTGCTTTGCAAATCACCTAGGCTCAAAAGAAAAGACAGAATTATTTTGGGAGGAGAAATAATTGGAATAAAATCCAAAAATGGATTTTATTAGTTTGGACAGAATGTTTGGGTTGTACCAAAGTGGGAGGAGGTTTTTTTTGGGGAGTTTTACCATAGGAGGCATGGTAAACCAGAGTGGATCAAAATCAAATGAAAGACCAAAAATCAAAAAGGTTTACTTTTTAAAAGAAACTAAATCCAAGAAAAAAGATTTTTGAGAGGGCAAACTTAGAAGATGGTTTTTAGGAAGGGTTTAAATGACCTTCTTTAAAACCAAGCAAGGCTCTTTCTGAAAACAAAAAACACAAAATTTTTGGAGTGTCACACTGTAAAATATTTTAAATGTTCAAATAATCATAAAATAAAATGTTTACTATTGGATATATTCTAAACAGTGGGCATGAGCAGTTACATGATTTTTGAAAGTGCCTAAGAATTTTTAGAAAAGCCACAAAGTTACATAAAGAATAGAAAAGTAGAAAATAAAGGAAAAGGAACTTATGAGGCCAACTTTCCTGGAAGGCCCACCTGGCGGCCCATCACTATGGTGGCCCGCGCCAGTCAGTTGCTTCCTCCCGCCAGGCAGTCAGGGAGGTGACCGCCAGCGTGCCCGAGCTCGCCACACACCACCCAGCTCGCCTGCTTCACCCCGCGCGCCATTTTGCCGCGTGGTTGACCCCCTGGACGCTGCCCCGACCTCGCTGACACCTTCATTCGCCCTAGCGCCTCCCTCTCGCCCTCTCCACCCATGCCCGATGCAGCCGCAGCCGCACCGCCGTCGTAGTTGCGGCCACCATCGTCTCTACATCGCCTCGCTGTGTCTAGGAGCTCCGCCGCCCTCCGCTTCATCGAGCAGACCGAGCCCCGAGCGCTCGCTCGCCCTAGAGCCACCGCAACAACCTTGCTCCGCCTCGCCGTCGCCGGAGATCCCCTTCACCGTCACGCTCACTCCAGCTCGTCCCCGACCCTGCCGCCTAGCTTGCTGAGTTCGCTGTGAGCCCCTGCATCGCCCCCTTCTCTCTGTTCTCGCTGCCGTCCACTGTAACGACTGCAACGAGCACAACCGCACGCGACACCGCCTGAGCTTGTCGCTGACGTAGCTCCGGCCACCTAACGGCATCGCCACCCTGTCCACTAACCTCACGGCATCACGTAGACCATGTAGGAGCTTGCCCCGTGCCTCCAGGACCACTTCAACGACGAGTTCAGCCTCGCCCGAACTTCGGCAGCCGCAAAGCTCATCGCCAACGTCGTTTCCGGCGACCTTGAGCTCAACCACCACCATCCCTCGACGCGGCTTGCTCCCAGCTACTGGTAGGTGGTCTCTACCAGCCATTTGTTTTGCCGAAATACAATACCCGCACCCTCTGCCGTGTCTGGACGTCGCCGGCGGCTAAACACCGGCGAGTCAACCCAGTTTGACCAGGGATTTGACCCCCCTTGGTCACTGACATGCGGGCCTTGCCTGTTTGTCAAACCTAGGTTGACCAGTGGGTCCCACTAGTCAGGTTTGACCTGGACCGCCTAGTTGACTTGCTGATGCAGTAAAGCATTTTTTGGATTTATTTTTATTCAGAAAATTTCAGAAAATAGTGCTAACTTCAAAAATTCATAGAAATTAATCTGTAACTCCAAATGCGAAGTGTTATATATGAAAAATGATCAGAAAAATCCAATCTATCCATCTGTAATGGTTTCATGCATGTTTGAACAAGTTAACCTTGTTGTTTAGTGCAAAACATGATAAAGCACTATTTAAGATCAGAAAATGAGTTTGGGTTTGAATCTTTGGTTCAAAATAGCTCAAACCTATCTAGTTATAGTTGCATTAGCCCAACACACTCATTTTGCCATGTCACATGCATGCACATATTGTTGCATATTGTCAAGTATTGATTGTGTTACCGGTGCTCTCTGTGGTAGGTTCTGTCCTGAAGGATTACCGTGAGTACCCGATCGAAGGACAATACCAGTCTGCTGATCTACGAGGCAAGCAACCACCCACTTGATCATATCAATAAATCCCATGTTCTCGCTCCTCCTCTCATTTACTGCATTTAAGAAAACTGCGTTTCAAACTGCTGTGTGCTGCAGTAGTTGAACCCATTTCCTCTGCATGACCTATCATTGCCACAGTAACTAGATGAAACCCACTAGCATGTGTATGAGTTGATTGAGCCATGTTTGTGTTTCCTACCTTGCTATGCCTACTATGCTTAGAGTCGTGTCAGGTCTGGTTCATCTGGGTGATGGGCTAGAGTGAAATGATCACGTCGGTAATGAGAGTGATGTGTTGAACACGATTTGGTAAAGGTATCGATGAGAGGCCATGTAGGAGTACATGGTGGGTTGTTTCATTGGAACCGTCCTTAGGAACTGAGATCTGCATGTGTGATTTAAGAATCAGCTACTACCATGCATTGGGATCCTTAATTGACCCTCTCGGCTTCTTAACCACCCTTGTCCTCTGTCTAGTAGTTGCAAGTAGTTTCTGGTGTTTGTAGTATACTAGAGGCCATGCGCAGCACTGACCCTCTGGGTGGGTTGTGATGCAGTAGGTACATGGCACGGTGTACCAGACACCCGTTTGGTGTCTCAGGAACCCTACACACATCATTCGGGGCCGTATGTGGAAACCCCGGCCGGACTCCCTGCGGATGGAACCTGAATTGGCGATAAACCTGGACTAGAGACTTGAACACGATTTGGTAAAGGTATCGATGAGAGGCCATGTAGGAGTACATGGTGGGTTGTTTCATTGGAACCGTCCTTAGGAACTGAGATCTGTATGTGTGATTTAAGAATCAGCTACTACCATGCATTGGGATCCTTAATTGACCCTCTCGGCTTCTTAACCACCCTTGTCCTCTGTCTAGTAGTTGCAAGTAGTTTCTGGTGTTTGTAGTATACTAGAGGCCATGCGCAGCACTGACCCTCTGGGTGGGTTGTGATGCAGTAGGTACATGGCACGGTGTACCAGACGCCCGTTTGGTGTCTCAGGAACCCTACACACATCATTCGGGGCCGTATGTGGAAACCCCGGGCGGACTCCCTGCGGATGGAACCTGAATTGGCGATAAACCTGGACTAGAGACTTGAACACGATTTGGTAAAGGTATCGATGAGAGGCCATGTAGGAGTACATGGTGGGTTGTTTCATTGGAATCGTCCTTAGGAACTGAGATCTGTATGTGTGATTTAAGAATCAGCTACTACCATGCATTGGGATCCTTAATTGACCCTCTCGGCTTCTTAACCACCCTTGTCCTCTACCCAGGAGTTGCAAGTAGTTTCTGGTGTTTGTAGTATACTGGAGGCCGTGTGCAGCGCTGATCCTCCGGGTGGGCTGTGATGCGGTAGATACGTGGCACGGTGTACTGGATGCCCATTTGGTGTCTCGGGAACCTGCACACATCGTTCGGGGCCATATGTGGAAACCCTGGCCGGACTCCCTGCGGATGGAACCTGAATTGGCAATAAACCTGGACTAGAGACTTGAGTGTTTAGCCAGGCCGTGGCCGACACCCTTGTTGGGCTTCCTCTTGAAGGTTGCCGAGTACATGTCGTGTTAACGGCGATAAGTGGTGGAAGCATGTGTGAAGAAGTACACCCCTGCAGGGTTAACATCATCTATTTGAATAGTCGCGTCCGTGGTAAAGAACTACTTGCTTGCCTTCACAGTTCATAGACAAGTAAATGGATATTTCTAAAAGCCTGAAGACAAGTGTGAGTGCCGTGGATGGCACTTCCGTAGGATGATGGGAGTGGATCCTTGGTAGTGTATTGTTTTGCTGAGTAGTGGACTCGAGTGTGCAAAACAATTACAAGTTGGTGTCTCGTAAGATAGTTTAGCCACGAGTCAAAGCTGGCTTGCTGCAATAACCCCAATATCCCTTTATTGATAATGTGCATGTATGTAGGATCTGATGTAAGTCTTGCTGAGTACCTTTGTAATCATGTTTGCTTAATTACAATTGCAGAAGAGAATGCAGGCCCATTTGATGGGTTTTACGTAGACCTCGACGTAGAAGAATATCTTGATGCCTAGGTGGTGATCCTGAGCACGTGGTGGACCTTTGTAGGATAGATAGGATTCCTCAAGCCTTTTTACTTTCTAGATGTCTGTACCCAGACATGTTACTTCCGCTTGTGGCTTGTATGCTTGTATGACTTGAATGTCGGGTCGTGTGACCCCTACCTGTATGAATGATATATGGCTCTCTAAAGCCTTTTAAATGAAGTACTTGGGTTGTAGAGTTTTGTTGTGATGCCATGTTGTATTTGCACGTATCAAGCATATTGTGTGTATGATTGAAATGCTTGGTATGTGTGGGATCTGACTACCTAGTTGTTTATCCTTGGTAGCCTCTCTTACCGGGAAATGTCTCCTTGTGCCTCCACTAAGCCATGGTATCTTGCTACAACTTCGGAACACTTAGGCTAGTCGACATGTGTCCTTCTTCGTTCCTGTGTCTGTCCCTTCGGGGAAATGTCATGCGGTGTTCCTTTAAGTCCTTGTAGCTTGCTACAACTCGGGTTCATTCGCTGTTGATCAACACGTTCGTTGTTGGATCATGTATGTCTGTCCCTGTAAGTTAGCGCCACTCTGGGTTCACGACTAGCCATGTCAGCCCGGGTTCTCTGTCATATGGATGCTAGCAACACTATCATATACGTGAGCCAAAAGGCGCAAATGGTCCCGGGCCTGGTAAGTTGACACCCGTGGGAATACCGTGCGTGCGGCCGCAAAGTGATATGAGGTGTTACATGCTAGATCGATGTGACTTAGGATTGGGGTCCTAACAAGATGGGTCATGCCGCCTCTCACCGTCCTGAATGGGCCTACCATATCTAAACCCCACATGGTGAATGGCCAGGTGAAGGGGATGGTCTTGAGGGCGGAGGCCGGCAGGTGTTGCTTGGTGCTGAACTTCTGGCACCCTTTGCACTTCTTGACCAACTCCTTGGCGTCGCCCGAAGAAGTCAGCCAGAAGAAACCATGGAGGAAAGCCTTGGCTACGAGGGACCTGGAGGCGGCATGGTGGCCACATTCGCCTTGATGGATATCTCCGAGGATCTCCATGCCTTTCTCTGGTTCCATGTAGTGCTGATAGACGTTGGTCAAGCTCCGCCTTGCGAGCTCTTGATTAACAATGGTGTAGGCTCCTGCTCTATGCTGGATCTATCGGGCTAGCACTTGGTCGGCAGGTAGCACACGGTTGACTAGATAGTCGCGGATGGGCTGCGCCCAAGATGGGGCCGCCACCACTTTAAAACAACGACTGGTATGAGGGAGGCCGGGTTGGGAGGCAACAGGCTGGGGCCGGCCACTCCTGATGGTTTTGATGAAGTCCCTGGGCCGACTGCAGCCGCTGCCGAGCCGCCTGCTAGGACCGTCGGTCCGAGTGCTGGTGCTGCAGCCCCCGGGCTGCCTGGTGAAGTCCCTGAGCCTGCTACCGAAGTCCCCGCGCCAACTGCTGAAGTCCCTGAGCCGGATCTGACTGCCTCAGGGGCAGCCGACACGAAGATGGAGTTGGACTCTGGCAAAGGCTGGATAGACAGCTTGCAGAGGCACTCGAGGGAGATGCCAGCTAGTATGGCTTCCCGGGTGGAGCCAATGCAGGCGAGAGCATCTGCTGTGTCATTGTCGGCCCGTGGCACGTGGATGAACTCACATCTCTCGAAGTGGCCGCTCATCTGTTGGACAAGGAAGCGGTAGCTTGCCATGTTGGCAGGCGTCCCAGTCGCCGGACGACTGCTGGACCTCCAAGTCCGAGTCGCCATAGTAGAGGATGCGGCGAATGCCGATTTCTTTGGCCAGTCGGAGCCTGAAGATGAGCGCTTGATACTCGGCTACATTGTTGGAGGCGGCAAAGTGGATCTGTAGTGTGTACTTCAACTTGTCGCCTTTGGGAGAGGTGAGGACGATGCCGGCTCCCAAGCCGGCTCTCTATTAGATGCACGTGTTACTAATCCGTAGTAACTTATAGGATTGTTGGTTAGAAGCCCCAGATTAGTTCTACTACCTCAGTATGTTGTTAGTTGGACCCAGAACCTTGATATGATGTTGTTGAGTGTGTATGCTATCCTTTGCAAAATGTCTCAAAATCTTTTTTGAGCATTTACAGCCGTTATGCTGTCCAATTTCTGTTAGAATTCTAATGCCTTTACCTTATTTTGGTGTTTCAGATGTCTTCTCGCACTACACACCAGGTGGTACGTCTGACCCGGTGCATTGACGTGCCCAAGCACACGGCCATGCTAGTCCGTGTGATGACAGAGACAGACCATAGATGGTATCTAGAGTATACCATCAAAGAGCAGTATCGCGATTTTAATCAGAGTCGGTACATCTGCGTCATGAGGATCTTTGCTTCTTATCCTGGAGCTACCGAGCCCCTTCACTGGTCTTACGGGCTTGGTATTACCGTGGAGATATCCGTCCAGGATGCTGCTTACTCCATGATCTCCGTCATTCGAGCCTGGTATGCATCATTTCAGGACACTGAGTTCCGCTATCTGCGGCAGCGCACACTGGTCAGGAGGGGTATTACACCGGGCTTTATGCCGACGCTTCTCATGAGGAGCCATGTCTTTGCACCACCACTGAGATGTTGGAAGAGAGGGACCATGAGAACCGTGCCCTCTATATGGAGTTGTACAACACTCGCGCAGACCACTGGGCCACCCTACACGTCTGGCACCTGCCGTGCAGACTGGTTACCTTGATATGCGGGACATGTACCCTGTACGCACTCGTTTGCCAGCTCGCATGGACTATCCAGATGTTGGAGGCATCACGCCTCCATGTGGGCGCCGTCTACCACCGTTCATGGGGCCAAGGCCTCATCCAAGTTCATATGGTCCACAGGCCCGACGTGACCGTGAGTTTCCGGATCCGCATGTTCCACTTCCAGGCTATGCGGGTAATCTCTATGAGGACTACTATGGAGACGGAGACGACTGAGATGGATCATGGCACTAGTAGTATGTAGTAGTTGTATCTCCATAGTCCTGCGTGTCTTGTGGAATATGACTTAGTGTGTTCTATATTCCAGAGGTGTAGTAAAATAATGTATAAGATCTTGGAACGCCTCCGATGAGATGTAATCTTTCCTTCACCGCAGTTGTACTTCAATTTGGGCTTGTACTGAATGATGTATGGTGTGTATGACCGATGGTATATATATGGCAGTTTTTGTATTACCATGTCGTACAGATGAACATCTCTGCATTCCGTGTCATCTATTACATTCTGCACTCCTATGTCAGAGTTTTGTCATCCTTGTCTAAATTGTTGTTTTGTTTTCCTTGGATGGTCACCCGAAACAACCCTGCTGCCCCGGAGCAGGATGAAGGCAGTGGGACTAGAAATGTGAATCTGCCTCATCCTCCTTCCTTGGCTGAGGTCATGTTGGAGGCTGAAAGGAACAAACGTGATACCAACCATTTGTTGGAATGCATTGAGCAGAAAACAACACACCACCAGAGGAACGACTTGGTGTCTCTCAATGACTTCATCAAGCTGTACCCACCTACCTTCCATGATTCCGTCGAGCCCCTTGATGCAGATGATTGACTCTACAATATCACCCACAAGCTATGCTCTGCACACGTAGCCAAAGCTAACAAGGTCATTTTCGCTGCTTATCATCTTGAGGGCCCCACCAACCTTTGGTGGGAGAACTATGAAGCCATGCGCCCAGCTGGCCAGGTTACCACTTGGGCAGAGTTCAGCGAGGCTTTCCGTGAGCATCACATCCCGGAAGGTCTTATGGATCATAAGTGGGAGGAGTTCTTTAACTTCACCCACGGTAGACTCACTGTGGATGCATACAGCAGAGAGTTTGGGAATCTAGCATGCTATGCACCTGAAGAAGTATCCACCGATGTCAATAAGCAGGCGATGTTCCGCAAGGGACTCAACCCTGAGCTTCGCCGTAATCTTCTACTGCACGAATGCACTTCCTTCCAGAAGCTAGTGAACAAGGCTATCAGTGCTGAGACATGTCAGACTGACTTCGAAGCTACACGCAAGCACGCCCGTGACACTGGTTCCTCATCCGATTCTGGCTCTCAGAAGCGCCGGGTGTGGGTGCCTGAGGGAGTCCTCGGACTGTTGGACTATGAAGATACAAGATTGAAGACTTCGTCCCGTCTCCGAGTGGGACTCTCCTTTGCTTGGAAGGCAAGCTTGGCGATTTGGATATGTAGATTTCCTTCTCTGTAACTGACTCTGTGTAACCCTAGCCCCCTCCGGTGTCTATATAAACCAGAGGGTTTAGTCCGTAGGACAACGACAATCATAATCGTAGGCTAGCTTCTAGGGTTAGCCTCTATGATCTCATGGTAGATCAACTCTTGTAATACTCATATCATCAAGATCAATCAAGCAGGAACTAGGGTATTACCTCCATGGAGAGGGCCCGAACCTGGGTAAACATCGTGTCCCCCGCCTGTTGTTACCATTAGCCTTAGACGCATAGTTTGGGACCCCCTAACAGAGATCCGCCGGTTTTGGCACTGACATTGGTGCTTTCAATGAGAGTTTCACTATGACGTCACCATAAGGCTTGATGGCTCCTTCAATCATCTACAACAATGCGGTCCAGGGCGAGTTTTTCCTCCCTGGACAGATCTTCATATTCGGCGGCTTCGCACTACGGGCCAACTTGCTTGGCCACCTGGAGCAGATCGATAGCTATGCCTCTGGCCATCAGATCAGGTTTGGAAGCCTGAACTACACCGCCGACATCTGCGGAGACTTGATCTTCGACGGATTCGAGCCCGTGACTGGTGTGTCCTACATCCGTGATGAGCATGACTTTGATCTGCCATCGGACGGCGATCAGGAGATCACACATGTAGCTACCCTCGCTTTAAATTCGGAGTAGATTGTGCCATCCGAGGATGGGTGGATGGACCCCGCCCCGGAGGCCGCACACTCAGCGGCGATAGAGCCGAACACCGATCTCACTTCCAAGGAGGTTTGTGTCATCGGACCCTCAGACTCGTCTCTGGCCATAGGCTCCGAACCGTGTACATCCGTCCCATCGAATCTAACTGGGCACCGATCATGGAGTTTAGCTCCGCGGATATCTTTCAGCACTCGCCCTTGGGCGACATGCTAAATTCACTAAAGTCTCTCTCCTTGTTAGAGGACTCGCGGCCGAACTATGTCCAGCTCGAGTGGGAAGCGGACGACGAAGGAATTCGTTACCCAACAACCACCCACTTAATAGCCACTATCGATGACTTAACTGACATGCTTGATTTTGACTCCGAAGACATCGACAGTATGGACGATGATGCCGGAGAAGAACAGGAACCACCGCCCCACAGGGCGCTGGACAGCCACCTCATCGTATGACATATACATGGTGGACACACCCAAAGAAAACAATGGCAAGGATCAAAAGATGCAACGGAGGATAATCCTCCCAAGAAGGAGCCAAAGCACCTACGTCAACGGCGCCGCTCTAAACCTCCCCATAGAAAATAGCGGTACCGGCTCAAGAAAGAATAACACCCCAGACGACGCCGAAAATGCCGAAAACCTCGCAAATCCAGCGATGGAGCAGGACAAGCAAGGAGACGGCAAACACAGTCCAGGGCCGTTTTCCGATCACAGCGATGCCGAAGACAAATCTTATAAACCTGTCCCCGAAGAGGAGTACAGTCCTGATGACGATACACGCGTCATCCCGAAAAAGCAGTTGGAACAAGAGCACCTCCAAAATAGACCTATTGCCACCGCGAGAAGCTTAAACAAGCATAAGCAACAGCTTAAAGCCGCATAGGATACACTCAACCAAAGTTGGAACAAAGTGCTCGACATTGAGGAAAAACACGGCGGTGATCGCCAAACAAAGAGTTATCCAAAACGCAAGTTGTTGCCCAAATTCGATGATGAGGCTATCATGCCCATTCCGCCAAAAAACAATACGACCGATCTGCCAGACCGACCACCTCGTGACCGAGACAGAGCAGCTAATAACTCCCAACACAAATCAGCACCCCCTCCCAATAAAGGAAAGGAGGTTCCAGGCAAGTACCAGGAACACGACCTACGTGAGCACCTGGACAAAAGAGCTGACATAACTAGGTACATCTACGGATCTAGGAAACTGTCCCTATGCAGGACCACGGACACAAAACCGATTATACTAATCGACCACCAGTTCAGAATCAACACCGAACACTACAGCCGTCGGACCCATGCCACAACACAGTCAAGTACAGGGGAGCCGCACACCCCCTATGTTTCACCGATGAGGTGCTGGATCATGAATTTCCAGAGGGGTTTAAACCTGTAAACATCGAGGCATACGACGGAACGACAGACCTTGCGGTCTTGATTGAGGACTTTATTCTTCACATCCATATGGCTCGAGGAGATGATCTCCATGCCATCAAATACCTGCCCCTCAAGTTGAAAGGACCAGCCCGGCAGTGGTTTTATAGCCTCCCTGAAAATTCCATTGTTAGCTGGGAGGAACTCGAGGATGCTTTCAGGGCTAATTTTCAAGGGACCTATGTCCGACCTTCGGATGCAGACGATTTAAGTCACATAATCCAACAACCCGGAGAGTCAGCCCGAAGAAGAACCAAATCGTCGACTGTCCGAATGCGGAAGCCCTAGCAGCTTTCAAACACAGTATCCGGGATGAATGGCTTGCCAGACGCCTCGGCCAGGAAAAGCCAAGGACGATGGCCGCTCTAACAACCCTTATGACCCGCTTTTGCACGGGCGAAGATAGCTGGTTGGGCCGCAGCAGCACCAGCGATCTAGGCACATCCGAAATCAGGGATGGCAATGGAAAACTACAATGCAACAAAAACAAACATCGAAATAATGAAGACAGCCAGACAATACAACGGTAAACGCCGGATTCAGGGCTCTTGACCCAGTCAACGGAAAAAGCCATTCAAAGGCAACAGAGATGGTCCGTCCAGCCTAAATAAAATTCTAGACAGGTCCTGTCAGATTCATGGCACCCCCGATAAACCTGCAAATCACACCAACAGAGAATGCTGGGTCTTCAAGCAGGCCGGCAAGTTAAAAGCTGAACACAAAGGGAAGGAGCCACCAAGTGAAGATGAGGACGAATCTCGCCAGCCGAACACTGGGGGACAAAAAAAATTTCTGCCGGAGGTCAAAACAGTGAACATGATTTACGTCACCCACGTCCCAAAGAGGGATCGCAAATACACACTCCAAGACGTATATGTTGTAGATCCCGTCGCCCCCTAATTCAATCCATGGTCGGCCTGCCCGATCACTTTTGATCGCAGGGATCATCCGACTAGTATCTGTCATGGGGGTTCGGCTGCTTTGGTGCTCGACCCAATAATCGATGGATACCACCTTACCCGAGTCCTCATGGACGGCGGCAATAGTCTCAATATGATATATTAGGATACTGTTCACAAGATGGGGATAGACCCGTCAAGAATCAACCAAAGCAATACTACCTTTAAAGGAGTAATACCAGGCATAGAGGCCTGCTGCACGGGCTCTCTAACGATGGAAGTTGTATTCGGTTCCCCCGATAACTTTCGAAGCGAAGAACTAATCTTCGACATTGCTCCATTCCGAAGTGGCTATCATGCACTACTCGGAAGAACGGCCTTCACCCATTTCAATGTCGTCCCGCACTACGCTTACCTCAAACTCAAGATGCCCGGTCCACATGGCGTCATTCCGATAAGCGGAAACACGGAATGCTCTCTTCGTACGGAAGAATACGTGGCGGCTCTAGCAGCCGAACCACAGAATGGACTTTCCAATCCGAGCAAATCATCAGTCTTCAAGACCACAGACATAGCTAGACGTGTCCGGCACACACCTAGGTGTAGCAGCTCAGATAAACCTGTGCTTGATCAATGGATACGCCCCCATATGGGGTGCTAGGGGCTGCCCGCATATAAAAGGGCCCATAGTTTGGCTTGACCCCACTAATACTCAATAAATTAAATGCTCATGGTTCATTACGAATAACCAACGCTTCGCACGGTCACACCAGATTCTTTCACGTGGGTTTTTCCTTTTTTTACAGATGACCATCGTGCTACACCCTTCAAGGATACAGCACAATGGAGACACAGGCGCAGACGTGCAGCAGGGCCCCGTTCAAAGGTTACTTTTTTAGATTAAGCCCTTGTGTAAACCTTTTTATTGTCTTTTGTTGGCTCATACCCTCCTGGCTTTTAAAATGACCAAGAGGGATACCGGCATTATTGGCAAACTTATTATTCGCCACACTAAAATAAAAGTTACAAAGGCAGTAACCAGTGTGTTTTTGAGATCTATGCTCTCACCACAGGTGCTCCTTCGTCACGCCGGATCGATGCACGTACCTTGAAATTCAGGGCTCATTATTGAGGGCTGTATTCAGCCTAGTATATGTTGTAAAGTACGAATACCTTCGGGAGTGTTCGGCATCGCGAGTTTGGCCTTATATGCATCAGCTCCGAATCATGTCTTTGGTCCTATGTTGGGTTTTCCCGGCTCCTGGGTTTTGCTACCTTACGTTCTGTTTTATCGGCTAAGGCGGCCAAAGAAGAACTAATGCGATGGTGCCCTGGTTCATCCGGATGAGTACCTCAGTAGAGAAAGTCGAAAATTGACTGTCATGATATAGCGAGAGCTGGTCAACCACTCGATGACTTAGCGGAATCTTCGTGATTCCTCCGCCTTAACGAAGGACTGGTTTCCCGGTCACGTATGTAAACACACCATATTCGGATAAACGCGGGCATACCAGGGGCTATACAGTAGCCCCACCGTTAAACTCCTATGGCTAAGTGGAAGTGTTAAAGCGATATAGTCTAATTGCCTCGTTCTCCGCACTATCACCTCCTTAACGGACCAAGATGTTGGATCAAGTGTGATTACATGCTTTACCGAACACCCCCGCGATTATACGCGAGGGGGATGAAGCCGACGACTGCTATCTTTCAGGTTATATACATATATACATAAAACGGCCGCACAGGAGGCACTACAATACTTCATGGGCAAAAGTATAAATATAGCCTTTTATTATCAAAAGCATTGTTCTTACAATCAAAATACATGTCACTCGAACATGGTATTCTTTGAGCACTGAGCCTCTATTAAACAAGCACCCTCTAAGACTTCTTCAAAATAGTGCTCGGGCGAGTCCTGGCCCCCGGGCGTACCCCTGGTTGCAATATCGATGGCTTCCATCTTCACCAAATATGTCTTAACACATGCAAGTGCCATCCGCGCACCCTCGATGCACGCCGACCTCTTGACAGTGTCGATATGCGGCACAACACGAAGAAATCATTGCACCAAGCCAAAATAACTATCCGGAATTGGTTCCTTCGACCACAGGTGATCCACAACGACATTCATGGCAAGCCCGGATAACATATGGAGCTCGGCCTGATGAGGATACAGACCTGGGGTAGGGTCATAGGCCTGGCCTATATGTCCTACCCAAGGTCACTACCCCAGAAGATAAAAAGACCAAGAGTCAACAGAAGAACACCAGTCAAGTAGGTTGAGTGCAATCGACTCGACGATCACATCACTCGACGGTCACCCCCTATCGTCACTCGACCATATGAGGAGTCACTCGACTATATCAAAGATCAGGAGTCAGAAGAGCACGCAACGGCCGGACATTCACTCCTTAGTCTTTATGAGCATTAAGAGTACTTAAGACTGGCGTTACCAGTAAGGCCCCTTACTTTATGTACATTAAGCCCCTTGTAATGGAGGCGGGCTGGGGCCCTGGCGCACTCTATATAAGCCACCCCCTCCTCTGGGACAAGGGTTCGCATCCCGTGTAATTCAACACACACAATCCAATCGACCGCCTCCGGGCACCGAGACATAGGGCTATTACTTCCTCTGAGAAGGGCTTGAACTCGTAAACCTCATGTGTACACCTTCGCCATAGCTAAGATCTTGCCTCTCCATACCTACCCCACTTTCTACTGTCATTCTTAGGACCATGACAATTGGCTCCCACCTTGGGGCTGGTGTCTTAGCGACTTGTTGGTGAAGTTGCAAGTTTTACCGATCACCATCACCATGGTTTCCGGCGGCGGATTGGCTGAGGGCCACGAGATCCTTCTCAGCGCGCTCGTTTTCGTCGCCGACGACTCCGCATGGCTTCAAGAAGCTCCCTTGGACACTGAGGCGCTGACCGTCCGAGGGGCGATGCACTTCCGCGCGTGTGTTCACGGTGTTCTTCTCCGGCAGCTATCGGCTCAGTATCAGTCAGCTCCGATGGTGTTTTCCCTCCCCGCTGTTCGCCGCCGCAAGCGGTCCGGTCGATCGCGGCTTCAGCGGTGGGTGAAATACGCGGTGGCTCGGCAGTCGACCACCCATCAAGTCGCGGCAATCGAGCCCGACGAAACTCTCAACGGCCTGTTCGATCTGTCGACTGGCTCCGTGGAGACCGCATCCGAGTGTGATAGCAGCGATCCTGCGGCCGAAGTCTTGACGGTCGATGGGCCTCACAGCCCACCTGGTTTCCATGGAGAAGGAGGCAGAGCCGGAGGCGGTGATCCGTCGTGCGTCCATGAGGAATACCGACCCGAGCCCCTCTCTTCCTAGCAGAGGGAAGAACTTCGTCGCTGCAACATGGATGCGCTCCACACGCCCATTGTTGGAGAAACCCCCGAGGCTTGGGCCTTGGAGGAGGTGCGCTTGGCTAATCTGGCTGAGCGCACTCGACTGGATAACCTTCAGCGGGCTCTAGACGAGCGCGCTCACGAGCGTATCCATGAGTCCAGTCGATGACAGCTTTTTCCGCCTCCACCTAAGGTATACCGCACTCTGATTCAGAATCTCACAGCTGCGGCCCGAATAGCAGAGTCGATCCAACCTTCCCAGTCAGAAGCTGGCAGAGGGTTGATGTAGATCCGGGCCCTACTCAGGGCAGCAGGAGAGCAGAATACAGCAGTATCTCAGTCACGGAATAGGATTCACAGCAGATCCGTTGCAGCGGACACGGTTCAGTCAGCTCACAGCCCAAGATCGCCTCCACGGCATGAAGGCCGTGGGCAGTATGACCATCCACTCGACCGTGACAATCGTTGTCGAGGGCCCACGCCTCCTCCAAGGAGTGCGTCGTATGTGCCTCGGCGGAACGATGACAGGCGCCGTCATAGTGGTGAGCGCGGAGCTTCAGTCGACCCAAGGGAACCGGGCTTTGATGCGAGGTCTATCCTCGTTCAAGGCCTGGTCGACCGAAACAGGGCACACAGAGAAGACCCAGGCAGAGATCGTCCAAGTGGCAGCCGAGTGCATGTTTCTGGTCCAGACTGTTTTAGCAGAGCCATCAGGGCAGCAGTGATTCCTCCCAACTTCAGGTTGGCGTCTGGAGTCAGTAAGTTCACCGGCGAATCTAAGCCGGAAACTTGGCTTGAAGATTACCGAGTGGTTGTACAGATTGGTGGTGGAAACGATGAGGTTGTGATGAAACATCTCCATCCTGATGTTGGAAGGGTCGGCCCGAGCGTGGTTGACTCAGTTGGCTCCAAGCAGTATATACAGTTGGGATGAACTAGCTCGAGTGTTCGTCAGAACTTTCGAAGGCACGTGCAAACGACCAGCGGGGTTGACCGAGTTGCAGCATTGTGTTCACAAGCCGGGTGAGACCTTGAGAGATTTTATTTAGAGGTGGTCCACGTTGCATCACACCGTCGAGAATGTTTCAGAGCATCAAGCAGTGTGCGCTTTCAAGGAAGGCGTCAAATACAGAGAGTTGGTCTTGAAATTCGGTTGGACTAGAGATATGACTTTGACTCGGATGATGGAGATAGCCACCCGGTGTGCTAATGGATAAGAGGAAGATCGACTCCGTAACGGGAAGAGCAAACTAGTCGGCCAAGAGGCCGGTGGAGGAAATTCCAGTCGGAAACAGAAGCGTAAGGCTGAACCAGCGGCACCTGCAGAGATTGCGGCAGTGAATCGAGGAAAGTTTAAGGGAAAACCTAAGGGGCCCTGGCCCCCGAAGAAGGTAAAGGATCAAGCAGGGAATGACGTGCTGGATTTGCCATGTCACATCCACACTAAGAAAGATGAAGAAGGTAATCTGATTTACGCAAAGCATACCACTCGACAGTGTCGACTCCTGATCCAGCAGTTCCGAGAGAAACAGCCCAATGAGAAGGAGAATGAGTCGGACAAAGACGAGGATGAAGAGGAAGACGATGGTTATCCCAAAGTCAATTCCACTCTGATGATTTTTGCTGATGTTGAAAGCAAGAGTCGATTGAAGGTCATCAACAGAGAAGTGAATAAGGTCGCCCCTGTGGAGACGACCACCTACCTGAGATGATCTTAGACAACCAGTCGGACCATCCTGCTCATGTGGCCACCCCTGGGAGGCAAACACTGGTGGTCGACCCCATGGTTGGGGGCACTCGACTGACCAAAGTACTGATGGACGGTGGCAGTGGTCTGAACATCCTTTACGCTGAAACCTTGAAGGGGATGGGCATTCCGATGTCCAAACTTAGCGAGAGCAACATGAGTTTCCATGGTGTTATCCCTGGGAAGAAAGCCGAATTACTCGGCCATCGCCCTCGACGTGGTTTTCGGTGATTCCAAGCATTACCGTAAGGAGAAGTTGACATTTGAGATCGTGGATTTCCAGAGTGCCTATCATGCCATCCTGGGTGGGCCAGCCTACGCCCGCTTTATGGCTCGACCGTGTTATGTGTATCTCAAGTTGAAAATGCCTGGCCCCAAAGGTGTGATCACGGTAGCTGGCAATCGGCAGAAGGCAGAGGAATGCTTCCAGAAAGGTTCCAAAATCGCCGACGCTCAGATGGCAGTGGTCGAATTGCAAGAGTATCAGAAGAGTGCAGATCTGAGTGATTTGCTCCGAGCCAAGAAGCCCGCTACAGACTCTGCATTTCAGTCGACTGGTGAAATGAAGCCGGTTAACATTCACCCGACCGATCCCAATGCTACGTCGACTCATATTTCAACAACACTCGACAACAAATAGGAAGAAGCGCTCATCCAGTTCCTCTGTAAGAACTGGGACATCTTCGCATGGAAACCCTCTGACATGCCAGGTGTACCCAGGGGACTGGCTGAGCACCATTTGCGTTTCGACCCCAAGGTAAAACCCGTCAAAGAGCACCTTCGGCGGTCCGCTGTCTAGAAGAGAAAAGCAATTGGCGAAGAAGTGGCTTGGCTGTTGGCAGCAGAATTCATCCGTGAAATCTACCACTCTGAGTGGCTAGCCAATGTAGTCATGGTCCCCAAGAAGGATAATTCACTTCGTATGTGCATTGATTTCAAGCATATCAATCGGGCCTGCCCGAAAGATCACGTCCCTCTCCCTCGCATCAATCAGATTGTTGACTCGACTGCAGGGTGCAAGCGCTTGTCTTTCTTAGATGCATATTCCGGATACCATCAGATCCGACTGTATGGTCCTGATGAAATCAAAACAGCCTTCATCACCCCTTTCGGGTGCTTTTGCTATGTCACCATGCCTTTTGGTTTGAAAAATGTCGGGGCCACATTCATGAGAATGATTCAGAAGTGCCTGCTCACTCAAATCAGTCGGAATGTGGAAGCATAAATGGACGACATTGTGGTCAAGTCTCACAGAGGTTCCGACCTATGGACTGACCTTGCAGAAACCTTTGCCAACCTGAGGAGATACGATATCAAGCTTAATCCGTCAAAGTGCACATTCGGAGTTCCAGGAGGAAAGTTACTCGCTTTTCTCGTTTCCGAACGAGGGATCGACGCCAATCCAGAAAAAGTTGATACAATCCTCCGAATGAAGCACCCAGTGCGAGTGCATGATATTCAAAAGCTGACTGGTTGCTTGGCCGCCCTGAGTCAATTCATTTCTCGTCTCGGTGAAAAGGCCTTGCCTCTTTACCGACTAATGAAGAAGTCTGATAAGTTCGAGTGGACTGAAGAAGCTGATGCAGCGTTTGCAGAGCTCAAAACCGTGCTTTCCACCCAGCCGGTGCTCGCTGCGCCAATCAGCAAAGAGCCTTTACTGCTTTACATTGCAGCCATTGGACAAGTTGTCAGTACAGTACTCACGGTCGAGCGAGAAGAAGAAGGAAAAGCTTACAAGGTTCAACGCCTAGTCTATTATCTCTCTGAAGTTTTGACTCCATCCAAGCAACGATATCCACATTATCAGAAGCTTGTCTATGGAATATACATGACTATGAAGAAGGTTGCACATTATTTCTTTGACCACTCCATTACAGTCGTCAGCGACGCGCCATTATCTGAAATCCTGAATAATAGAGATGCGACTGGTCGAGTGGCAAAGTGGGCGATTGAACTCCTTCCATTGGATATCAAGTTTGTGGCAAAGAAGGCTATCAAGTCCCAAGCAATTGCAGATTTCCTTGCCAAGTGGATTGAGCAACAATTACTGACTCAAGTTCACTCGGAGCATTGGACTATGTTCATTGATGGCTCAAGATGCTAAATGGTTCAGGTTTGGGGGTAGTATTGGTATCCCCCCGTGGGGACAAGCTTACTTATGTTCTCCAGATTCATTTTGATTCCTCCAATAGTGAAGCCGAATATGAAGCACTTTTATATGGGTTACGTATGGCCATTTCACTTGGCGCCCGTCGCCTGATGGTCTACAGCGACTCAGATTTAGTGGTTAATCAGGTGATGAAGGAATGGGATGTCAGGAGCCCAGCCATGACCGGTTACTGCAATGCAGTAAGAAAGATGGAGAAGAGGTTTGAAGGTTTGGAGCTTCACCACATACCTCGATTAAAAAATCAAGCTGCAGATGAGTTGCAAAAAATAGGATCAAAGAGAGAGGCCATTCCCCGAAACGTGTTTTTGGAACATATTCATTCACCTTCAGTTCAGGAAGATCCTTTCACCGAAGAGTCTCCACAGCCCAAGAGTGCCACAGATCCGACTGAAGTCGAAATCCCAGCCGTGGTCGACTTAGTCATGGAGGTTTTGGTCATCACTCCTGACTGGACAGTGCCATACATTGCATACATTCTTAGGAAGGAACTCCCAAAGGATGAAGGAGAGGCTCGACAGATCGTCCGACGGTCTAAAGCCTTTACTGTGATAAAAGGACAGTTGTTCAGAGAAAGTGTAACTGGGGTCTGCCAGAAGTGCATCATGCCAGAAGAAGGCCGAATGATCCTCAATGATATTCGCTCGGGGACCTGTGGTCACCATGCGTCCTCTCGGACCATCATGGCCAAAGCATACCGAGTCGGGTTTTATTGGCCTCACGCCAACGAGATGGCAAAGGAAATAGTGGACAAGTGTGAAGGTTGTCAGTTTTATTCCAACATGTCCCACAAACCTGCATCAGCTCTGAAGACTATTCCACTCGTCTAGCCTTTTGCTATTTGGGGATTGGACATGGTTGGACCTCTGAGGACCAGCAGGAGCGGATTCACCCACGTGCTGGTAGCAGTCGACAAGTTTGCCAAGTGGATCGAAGCCAAGCCCATTAAAAACCTTGAAGCAAGTACTGCTGTGAGCTTCATCAGAGAGTTGATATTCATATATGGCGTACCGCACAGCATCATCAGTGATAATGGTTCGAACTTCGACTCTGATGAGTTCAGAGCATTTTGTGCTTCCTGCTACGTCTTGAGCTAGCGTTGGTTTTCCCTGAAGAGGAGAGGGTGATGCAGCAAGTGTAGTGTAAGTATTTCCCTCAGTTTTGAGAACCAAGGTATCAATCCAGTAGGAGGCTCCTCAAAAGTCCCACACACCTACACAAACAAACTGAGAACTCGCAACCAACACAATAAAGGGGTTGTCAATCCCTTCACGGCCACTTGAGAAAGTGAGATCTGATAGAGATAGTATGATAAGATAATATATTTTTCGTATTTTATAATATAGATGCAAAAAGTAAAGATACAAATAAAAGTAGATTGCAAGAAAATATGATAAGAGATAGACCGGGGCCATAGGTTTCACTAGAGGCTTCTCTCAGGATAGCATAAGTATTACGGTGAGTGAACAAATTACTGTCGAGCAATTGATAGAAAAGCGCATAGTTATGAGATTATCTAGGGATGATCATGTATATAGGCATCACGTCCATAACAAGTAGACCGACTCCTGCCTGCATCTACTACTATTACTCCACACATCGACCGACTCCTGCCTGCATCTAGAGTATTAAGTTCATAAGAACAGAGTAACACATTAAGCAAGATGACATGATGTAGAAGGATAAACTCATGCAATATGATATAAACCCCATCTTGTTATCCTCGATGGCAACAATACAATACGTGTCTTGCAACCCTTTCTGTCACTGGGTAAGAACATCGCAAGATTGAACCCAAAGCTAAGCACTTCTCCCATGGCAAGAAAGATCAATCTTGTAGGCCAAACCAAACTAATAATTCGAAGAGACTTGCAAAGATAACACAATCATACATAAAAGAATTCAGAGAAGATTCAATTATTATCCATAGATAAATCTGATCATAAACCCACAATTCATCGGATCTCGACAAACTCACCGCAAAAAGAGATTACATCGAATAGATCTCCACAAGAGAGGGGGAGAACATTGTATTGAGATCCAAAAGGAGAAAAGAAGCCATCTAGCTAATAACTATGGACCCGTAGGTCTATGGTAAACTACTCACAACTCATAGGAGGGGCAAGGATGTTGATGTAGAAGCCCTCCATGGTCGATTCCCCCTCCGGCAGAGTGCCGACGAAGGCTCCAAGATGGGATCTCGCGGATACAGAAGGTTACGGCGGTGGAAATTGTGTTTCGTGGTGCTCCTGGATGTTTTCGGGGTACGTAGGTATATATAGGACGAAGAAGTACGTCGGTGGCCGCCCGAGGGGCCGACGAGACAGGGGGGGCGCCCTACAGGGGAGGAGGCGGCCCCCTATCTCGTGGGGTCCTCGGGAACTTCTTGACTTGCACTCCAAGATCTCTGGATCTTGTTCGTTCCAAAAATCATGCTCCCGAAAGTTTCATTCCATTTGGACTCCGTTTGATATTCCTTTTCTTAAAAATACTGAAATAGGAAAAAAAATGCAATATGGGATGGGCCTCAGGTTAGTAGGTTAGTCCCAAAAATGATATAAATGTGTAAAATAAAGCCCATAAACATCCAAAAGGGGTAATGTAATAGCATGTAACAATCAAAAATTATAGATACGTTGGAGACGTATCACTTCCCAAGGCACGAGGGTCAATTACGCTTTAGTCGCCCATCCTTAGTCGAATGGACAGGCCGAACGTGCGAATGGATTGCTTCTCAAAGGACTAAAGCCCCGGCTGATGTTAGACCTCAAACACGCGGCAGGAGCCTGGGTCGATGAGCTCCCATCAGTGCTTTGGAGGCTAAGGACGACTCCCAACTGGTCGACTGGACGGACTCCATTCTTCTTGGTCTACGGAGTTGAAGCCGTTTTGCCAAGCGACTTGCTCCACAATGCTCCCCGAGTCGAACTCTTCTCAGAAGAGGAAGCGGAGCAAGCTCGTCAAGATGCAATCGACCTCCTGGAGGAAGAAAGAGAGATGGCCTTGATCCGGTTGACCATTTATCAGCAAGACTTGCGTCGATTCCATGCTAGGAATGTAAGGGGTCGTGCGTTCCAGGAAGGAGATTTGGTCCTCCGGGTGGACCAGCAGAAGCCACACAAGCTCGCCCCCGCTTGGGAAGGCCCTTTCGTCGTCACCAAGGTGTTGCACAACGGGGCGTACCGTCTCTTCAACGTCGAGCACGACAAAGATGAACCACGCGCCTGGAACGCGGAACTACTCCGACCTTTTTATTCTTAAGTATTTAGACCGATGAGATGTAATAAGAAGTACCTCTTAGCTTGATTACCAAAAGACAAGGTTTTACAATCTTCCAAATGGTTGTTGTTGTTCATTTCTTTTGTACGTATTACCTTAGCTGTGAATCCGTTTCGCCTAGGATGAAGTGATGAAAATCCTACCAAGTGGTGAGTCTGCCTCTCACTCGGGGGCTTAGATGCAGCCCAGTGCTCGCCTAAGTTTGAAAAATCCTACCGAGTGGTGAGTCTGCCTCTCAATCGGGGGATTAGATGCAGCCCAGTGCTCGCCTAAGATTAAAAAATCCTACCGAGTGGTGAGCGACCCTCCCACTCGAGGGCTTAGCTGCAGCCCAGTGCTCGCCTAAGTTTGAAAAATCCCACCGAGTGGTGAGCATCCCTCCCCACTCGGGGGCTTAGCTGCAGCCCAGTGCTCGCCTAAGTTTGAAAAATCCTACCGAGTGGTGAGCGACCCTCCCACTCGGGGGCTTAGCTGCAGCCCAGTGCTCGCCTAAGTTTGAAAAGTCCTACCAAGTGATGAGCAACCCTCCCACTCGGGGGCTTAGTTGCAGCCCAGTGTTCGCCTAAGTTTGAAAACTCCTACCGAGTGATGAGCAACCCTCCCACTCGGGGGCTTAGCTGCAGCCCAATGCTTGCCTAAGTTTGAAAAATCCTACCGGGTGGTGAGCGACCCTCCCACTCGGGGGCTTAGCTGCAGTCCAGTGCTCGCCTAGGTTTGAAAAATCCTACCGAGTGGTGAGCGTACCTCCCACTCAGGGGCTTAGCTGCAGCCCAGTGCTCGCCTAAGTTTGAAAAATCATACCGAGTGGTGAATGAGGTTGTAGGTGGCCCACATCCTCCCCCCCACACCCGGGGGCTGCGCCGTCAAGAAGAAGGACAAGATTGTATGCACCCAACGATCGGGCCCTCGTTGATGACAGGAACGTCAAGACCATTGCTGAGTACCTCGCTAATGAGCTGATCAATACTACCAAGGGCTCACCAACAGGTTGACTGCTGACCCAAGCGAAAAACAGACTTCACTCGAAGGCAAACCCAACATATTCAAAGATAAATCCAGAGTTTCCTAACCGTAGATTAAAAGTACTCGGGCACCAGACCCGAAGTTGTTTTAATGGTTTCAAAATCACTCGGCATCCCGAGGCAAATAGAGGTGAAGCATACAGTTTTTTTTAATCACTCGGTGGGAGAAGGACTGGCCAGGTCGCAGAAGCTGTCGAGGTCAATGTTGTCGGCAATGCATGTGGCTGCCTCGAGGAAGGTGTCCATGAAGTCCTGGAAAGAATGCTTCTTAGTAATCGCCACCTTGAGGGCCACCAGCTTCTCGTCTTTAGCCTCCTTGAAGTGCACGCGAACAAGGGACAAGGCGACGTCGGCGCCACAACGGGAAGAAGACTTCTTCCACTCTTGCACTCGGTCCGGAATTTGGTTGAGTCGAGTCATTAGCGACTCAAGACTTTGAGGAAGTTCTGCCTGAGGCCAGAGTTCGGTGTCCACTGGGCCATCGTGGCCTTCAGCCGAGCCAGATAGTCATCTGCATTGTCCAAGCGTGATTCCAGTCGAAGAAAGTTCATCACAACTTCATCTTTCATGGGACAGTTGATAGGGTCGAGACCTATCTCGACCCGTCCAGTTTGAGCTTCAAAGTCCTGATAGAGTTCTGTTCCATCACAACAAACAATGAGTCGACAGTATTGCAAATCTCAGTCGACGATAGTTATGTAACTGAACAGTCATACCTTCAAGCTTCAAGACAAGCTTTGCCGCGAGTTGTTCCAAATGGGACTCTAGTTTGCCCGTCTTGGCCCTGAGACCGTCGAATTCAGTGGTCAGGTTCTCCTTGTCCTTCCTCAGTTGCTCGACAACCCGATTGGCGCCCGAGACGGTAGTCTTTAGCTTTGCGTTCCCCTTCTCTAATTAGCAAACCGAAGCCAGCTTCTGGTCTGCAAGCTTCGTCTTCTCGCGTGCTTCCTTCTGAGCAGCTGCCAGATCCAGGTCCTTCTGCTCCAAAGCCTCCTTCATCCTTTCTAAAGAAACAACACACTTCAGACAAGACTGAAGTTGGCGGTTTTCACTATGCACATTTGCTTATGTGAAGTCACTCGGCTCTAAGAGATTGAATGAAAAGCAGTGGAATGTCTACTAAGCAGATGGTCGAATGGTTACCTCCCATGATAGCCGTCTCTTCCTGGAAAGTTTTCAGATTCTTCCTGGCAAGTTCAAGGTCAAGTTCAACGCTGATATGCTTCTTATTTAACTCAAAAAGACGAGCTCCAAGATCACAAAACCTCTACAATCAGCAAAAGTGCCATGTCAGTCGACAAAAATAAAAGACAATCGACAGAGAAAAGCTACTCTAAGACTACTGTCAAATCAAATATCCAACAAGTAGTCTCGGGGACTACACCCAGTGGGTGCACTTAGCATGCTCCCACTGGTTCTGATCAATACTCAGCAGGGTCTGCCCAGCGTGAGTTCAAAAAAAGATAAAAAAAGATGCATTCTAAGACATCAGTCGACTGTCATCAGTCGACCATGGTCTCGGGGACTACACCCAGTGGGTGCACTTAGGTGCCCCCACTGGTTCAGATCAATTCTCAGGAGGGTCTGCCCAGCATGAGTTCAGACAGTCTACTAAGATTCTACTCAAGTCTAGTGGAATGGAAATTTTCAAAGCTATAAGCAAAGAAACACCCCAGTGGGTGATCAGATACAAGATAACATTCGAAAGTTCAGTCGGAGTCTTGCTGACCTGAACATTGGCCTGAAGGGCAGTACTGGCGTTGTAAGCCACTTGGGTGGCCTTGTGCACCACCTTCACTTGCTCCATGACAAGGTTCACCTGGCGCAGAGCTTCCCTAGCGGCACTCGGCGAGTCATCTGGAGTCTGATACGTAGCGAAAAGTGATGGCTGCAAAGCAGCCGAGGTAGTCACTGGGTCGGAGGCATGGAGCTGCACTGGAGCAGCAGGAGTCGGTGCGGTCGAGCCCACCGGATGATCAGTCGTCAGCGGGCTGGCGAACGTGATGCTTCCGAACAGGCTCTCCCGAGCGTTCGACCACCACCTCGAGCGCCGGCATCGACTGAGGAATCTGAACCTCAAGCCTCCTCCTGCCAGCACTTCCGCTCCTCCTCTTCCTCTCCTGTAGAGGCACTTCTTCTTCATCATCAGGGAGCACAACAACTTCTTGCGGAACTGCAGAAAAGGAGAAAATGTCAGAAACTCTATCTATTGACGGTCTACACGATTCAATGATGCTTGGCTAATCAGACTTACCGACTCGTGAGGTGGCTTCTTCATCTCCTGGCGCCTTGTCAATGTCCATGTCAGTGGCAGCAGAGGTGGGGCTGGAATGACACATGAGTTAGTGGGTCAGCACAAGAAAGTATTCAGTCGACTGACCAAAAATGCAAGCGAGATACTCACTCCGAAGCGACAGGGACGTCCATCTTGATCCGTGGCAGTGTCTTCTGGGCCTTGGGAGGAGCAACTTTAGGCTGCTTGGCCACCTTCTCGTCGGCTCCGGAGTCGACGTCCGAGTGCGCTTCTGGGCGGTGGCACTCGGAGCCATGCTTTTCCCTCACCCGCTATACGGATCATGTTGTTGTTTGGATCGACGTTCAGAGTGTGGCAGCGAGTCGACCTCTTCCTCCTCGTCCAATTCCTCGCTCTCCTCCTCCTCCTCTTCTTCCGGGGACTCCCACTCCCCACTCTCCTCCGCACTACCCTCCCCCTCCTGGTCCTGCACCAAAGCATGTTCGTCGTTGGGCATTGAATGCATCTCAGTGAATACCTGCAAAGCAAACCGATCAAAGCAAGAGTCAGCCAACGCCAAGTATAGTCCGAACGCGAGCAGAAACAGTCGGAACAAAGAATGTACCTTGTCGGGTGGGTTGTCATAACCGAAAGGGGCGACTCGCATGGATCCTCTAGGGTTGTCTTGGTTGCCCGTGATACCCTTCAGCCACAAGGCTAGGGTGTCGAGCGGCACTTCTTCTGGATGGACCCGAGCAGTGTCGTCCGGTCCAGAATACAACCACATCAGGTGATCGCGGGCCTGGAGAGGCTAGATGCACCGACTGAGGAACACTTCCAGCAAGTCCAAGCCCGTAATGCCATCGTTCATGAGCTGGACCACTCGTTCTACCAACATCCTCGTCTCCATGGTCTCAACGGTAGTAACTTTTAGTGGAGCTGGAGTTTGGACTCGGTCGAATGAAAAAGGAGGAAGATCGATCGAATGACCTGGAGCCGCAACATCCTGGCAGTAGAACCAGGATGACTGCCAGCCCCTAATAGATTCAAGAAGAGTCACAACAGGGAAAGCGCTCCTATTCCTCTTTTGGATACCTAGACCCCCGCACATCTGGATAACATGGGTTTTCGAGTCACTCGACTTTGCCTTTTTTTACCGACTAGGAGCGAATGGTGAAGATTTGTTTGAAGAGACCCCAGTGCAGTCGACACCCTAAGAAATTCTCGCACATAGACACAAATGCGGCTAGGTACGTGATGGTGTTGGGGGAAAAGTGGTGGAGCTGAGCACCAAAGAAGTTCAAAAACCCACGAAAGAAAGGGTGCGGAGGGAGCGAGAAACCCCGGTCGACGTGAGTGGCAAGCAGGACACACTCACTCAGTCGAGGTTGTGGTTCCGTCTCTCCCTTCGGCAGCCTCGCCGCTCCCTTGGCAATCAAACCAGACTCCTCCAGTTCGGCCAGCTCCTCTTGCCTGACCAAAGACCGGATCCAATCGCCTTGGATCCAGCCTGGTGGCAGCCCCAAACGCGATGACGGTCCGCGGCCCTGCTTCTTGCCCTTCGCCGCCCCCGTCGCCTTCTTGGCGCGCTCTAGCGCCGCCGTCTTGTCCTTCACCATGGTGAGCGAGCGGCAGTGTTGGGAGCGGAGGCGCCAGGCGCGGTGGAGAAATGGAGAAGAAAGAAGAAGAAGCAGGCGTGCACAGTGCAAGTGCCCCGGCCCCGTCACCTTATAAAAATTACTTCCAAGTGACTGACGCGTGGGGCTGAGCAATCCCATCAAATCCTGCTACAGTTGCACGCGGTGTACGTGGTGAAAAAGGTGGCACGATGATCAAGGCATCACTACTTATTCGGACCACCCTTTTCGGCACCCTCCAGCCCGCGCGCTCCCCCGAAATTTTGTATCCCGCGAAATCCGGGATTCGCTGCAGACAACCGCACCCAAGATCCCGTGCTCCAACACAGCACTAGACGCATGATGTCACCAGTTCAATCGACAGCTCTCTGAATGGATCAAGGCGACCGAGTCGACACCGAAATACCGACGCAGGCATTCAGATTTGCCGAAAGCACTCACGAAGGCCCGAAGCTCGGTGCAGGTTCAACTTCAGCCTACTTTCCACTTGCACCTTAATCCATTCGGGGGCTACTGATGAGGATACAGACCTGGGTAGGGTCATAGGCCTAGCCTATACGTCCTTCCCAAGGTCACTACCCCAGAATATAAAAAGACCAAGAGTCAGTAGAAGAACACCAGTCAAGTAGGTCGAGTGCAATCCACTCGACGATCACATCACTCAATGGTCACCCCCTACCGTCACTCGACCATATGAGGAGTCACTCGACTATATCAAAGATCAGGAGTCGGAAGAGCATGCAATGGTCGGACACTCACTCCTTAGTCTTTATGAGCATTAAGAGTACTTAAGACTGGCGTTACCAGTAAGGCCCCTTACTTTATGTACATTAGGCCCCTTGTAATGGAGGCGGGCCGGGGCCCTGGCACACTCTATATAAGCCACCCCCTCCTCTGGGACAAGGGTTCGCACCCCCTGTAATTCAACACACACAATCCAATCGACCGCCTCCGGGCACCGAGACGTGGGGCTATTACTTCCTCCGAGAAGGGCCTAAACTCATAAACCTCGTGTGTACACCTTCGCCATAGCTAAGATCTTGCCTCTCCATACCTACCCCCTTTCTACTGTCAGTCTTAGGACCACGACACGGCCCACTCGGCCATCTGCTCATTCAACAGCAGCAGACGCCTTGGAGCACTGAACTGCGACCAAAACAATCTTTCCACCTCATGATCATCTCGATCCTTGAAATACTGTGTCACGCCAGCCGCCCTCTTTGCCAAATCCAAGTACGCGTCGGGAGAACTCCACAATTGATCAACAGGGGCATACTTCGGATCGCCGAACTTAGTTCGCAGTAAAAAGGGCTTCCCAGCGGTGATCTCACCAGCTTGCCGGAGCTCCTCCTGAGCCGCTCTGTTCTCAGAGTGAGTTTCCTTTGCTGCTTGCAAGGCCTTCTCAAGGTCGGCCATTTTTTCTTGATTCTCTTTCTTGAGAAGCTCATATCGGCTAGCGGCCTCCTGTAGCTCCAGGGCCATCTTGGCCATTCTATCCTCACTCTGGCAATGGGTAGCTTGTTTGGCTTTCAATTCACTAGCTGCCTTCTCGGCAGCCGCATTGCTTCTCCTGGCTTGCTCCTTGGCCTGGGCAAACTTAGCCCGAAGGGTCTCCATGACGGCAGCACCATCTGCAGTCAAGGCATATTATAAATCCCAGCATAATGCTCTCATTCATAGTTGTTGACCGCCGAAATATACATACCTTGTGCCTCGTCAAGCCGTCTGTTGACAAGCGTGATGTCCTCATCCGCCAAATCAAGTTGCTGCTTCAGTTCGGCAAATTCAGCAACCCGGGCATTGGCCGGGGCTGCAACCGTCTGTGTACAAAATTGGCAAAATTATTACCTGAAGTTATTTCTATCTTTTTGGATCCTCTGATTTCCCCGTTTGGGTGGAAACCAGAGTCTCAGGGGCTACTATCTATACACAGTGCACTTTGCGTTTATGGTACAATCATTTTTTTTTATATTACGTACCTCAAAACCTCTTAGCAGGCTCGTAAAAGCCTCATTCAACCAGCTTTTTGCGGATGAAATCCTCTCCACCACCATACCCATTAAGGTACAATGTGCCTCTGAGATGGGCGCTTGCCGCAAAAGGCCTGTCAACGTGTCCGGCTACATGTCGGACAGTCCGGGGCTTTTTCTGTTGGTCCCTCTAGGAGCCGAACCCCCTGGACCTCGGGCGGCTGAAGAGTTACCTCCTGGCCTTTGTGGATCGGGAGAGATCCTCCAGGACGACACCTCAAGGTCGTCCGCCTTATGAGGCGGAGAAGTAGGAGGAGGCGTCTCGCTCTCCATCATCTCCGGAAGAAGATCCCCCGAGGACGAAGATTGTTGAGGGAGGCTGTCGGCCGAACTGCAAAACATATATCTCAAGCGTTATTTCTCAGAAACAGAACAGGGTATGCTTACAAAAGCACCTTTGTTCACGTACGGATCGGTTAACGGCTGGCCCCCTTGTGGGCATCGTGCAGCAATGTTGCCCTTTGAGGCAGGGCCCCTTGATGAAGATTTCTTCCCTCGTTTGGAGGCCTCTGCTTCCAAGTCTTCAGGGGCGGCCCTTTTCTTCCCATGGGGGGAGGGGATACTAGATTCTCCTCCCCGTTCACCCTCCGACACGATGGTACTAATTTCCTCGGTTAGGATGCGTGACGTACCTCCAGTATGAAGTCCGCTTTTGGCTTCCTCATTCCTCTCCTTGTCCTCCCCTGATGGCACTTGATAAGGTGCGCAAGCTAGCATCCTGGTCAGTATAGGATACGGCGAATCTTCGGGAAGAGGGGCCGAACACATGATCCTCTCTGCCTTTCTTATCCAGTCCTGGCTGAGGGTGGTTTTTCAGAATAGTGTTGTGACAAATATAATGATAGCATGACCGGCAACTGAGTTACTTACTTGGGTATCTGGACGGTTGCAGTTGAGGCCCGCATCCTCTGTTGTGTCCGGACACTTTATCTGTGATCCGAAGAATAATCGATACATCCCTTTGAGCGCCACGCCGAAGAAATGTTGAATGGTTCATGGTCCTTCCGAGTTGAACTCCCACATGCGGAGAGATCGACGTTGGCATGGCAGGACCCGACGAACTAGCATTACTTGAATTACTTTGACGAGACTAATATCCTTCTTGAGGAGATCCCAATGCAGCTCTGCAATATCGGCATGTCGTTAGCCGATCCCCAATCCAGCCCCTTGTTGACCCATGATGCAAGCTGTGGCAGAGAGGCAGGGCAGAAGGGCGGGGTGGCCACCCACTTCCTCCCTCGAGGCGCGGTGATATAAAACCACTCCCATTGCCATAGGTCAGAAACTTCCGGGAAAGAGCCCTTTGGCCATAAAGCATCAACACCTTTGCTTATTGTGGCGCCTCCGCACTCTGTGTATCACCCATCGATTGTCTTTGGCTTCACATTGAAGGTCATGAGCCATAAGCCGAAGTGTGGGGGAATGCGTAGGAAGGCCTCACACACAATAATGAACGTTGAGATGTGAAGGAAAGAATCTGGAGCTAGGTCATGAAAATCTAGCCCATAATAGAACATAAGACCTCTAACAAAGGGATTAAGACTGAAGCCTAGCCCTCGGAGGAAGTGGTAAACGAATATGACACTCTCGCTGGGTTCGGGAGTAGGGATAACCTGCCCTTGAGCGGGAAGCCTGTGAAGGATTTCGGCGGTCAGATACCTAGCCTCCCTAAGCTTTTTGATGTCCTCCTCCGTGAGGGAAGAGGCCATCCACCGGCCTTGAAGGTTGGATCCGGACATGGTTGAAGGTCTGGGGCACTTGGGTTGAACCTTGGGTGTTGGGACTCGAGGTAGGGGAAGGGAAGGATCGAGCGTGGAAAGAAAAGGACATGTCTTGACCTCTTTATAAAGGGGATGAATATCAAGCGTCCTCCGCGCGGCCGTTTGGAACTTGCCTAATTCAAGGAGTAATACTGATGGAACGGATGGGTTACCCACGCCGATATTGATGAGAATCCTGTGATAAGGGGACACGATCTCTGCTTCAACAAGACGTGCCAATAAAACCGCCTCACGGGACGTGTAGTGGCAGGTTGGAAAAACGGTTTGAATAAATAACCGGGCCACGGCGTGGTGTCACGCTATGAAAAAGCTGTCAGCAGACTGGACTCGTGGAATATTGTATTCTCTATGGTGGTATGTGGAAATTGTTTTGCAGAGCCGGACACGATTCTTGTGTTCAAGATCTACTTTGAAGTATTCGGAGGAGGAACCCGCCTTGCAATGCCGAAGACAATCTGCGCACCGGACTCATCGTCATTGAAGCCTAGTTCAGGGGCTACTGTGGGAGTCCTAGATTAGGGGGTCCTCGAACAGCCAGACTATATGCTTATGTCGGACTGTTGGACTATGAAGATACAAGATTGAAGACTTCATCTCGTGTCCTGGTGGAAATCTCCTTTGCGTGGAAGGCAAGCTTGGCAATTAGGATATTTAGATTTCCTTCTCTATAACCGACTCTGTGTAACCCTAGCCCCCTCTGGTGTCTATATAAACCAGAGGGTTTAGTCCATAGGACAACGACAATCATAATCATAGGTTAGCTTCTAGGGTTAGCCTCTACGATCTCGTAGTAGATCAACTCTTGTAATACTCATATCATCAAGATCAATCAAGCAGGAAGTAGGGTATTACCTCCATAGAGAGGGCCCGAACCTAGGTAAACATCATGTCCCCCGCCTCCTGTTACCATTAGCCTTAGACGCATAGTTCGGGACCCCCTACCCGAGATCCGCTGGTTTTGACACCGACAGTGCCTAACACAGCTCTGCCACCCAGGTTCACTCCGAGGCCATCCTATCAGGCGCCTCGTCCAACACAACAGTGTGCACCGCCCAAGTCTTATGGTGGATCCACCGCCAATGATCCTCCACACACCAATACTGTGACATGCTTCAAGTGTGGAGAACCGGGTTACTATATGCGAGAGTGTCCCGAGAACAACCCCAACCAGTCCGGAAAGCCTGTTGGTCATGGCAAGCCAACGGGGAAGGTGTACTATGCCAAGCCAGCCACCTCTGCACGTGGCCATGTGAACTATGTCTCTGCTGAGGCTCAGGATGATCCCAACATCGTTCTTGGTACGCTCCTTGTTAACTGCCTTCTGGCATCTGTTCTTTTTGATACTGGAGCATCTCATTCATTTATATCCGAGAGCTATGCCCATTTGCACAACACCGCATTTTGTGATATGCCCACTTCCATGGTAATTCAAACCCCGGGATCCAAATGGCAAACTTCTAGATAAAGCGATGGGAATGAAATTCATGTCGATAGACTTGTTTTCCTTGCATCTTTGATAGCTCTTAAATCCTCGGACATAATTATCATCTTGGGTATGGACTGGATGACAGCCCATCATGCTAAGATTGTTTGTTACTCTAGGACTGTTCAACTTACACATCCATCGGGCAAGGTAGTCAATATCTTGACCCGAGTAGCTAAACCTTAGCTCTACTCTCTTAATGCCAGTCCTTTGCCAGATCTCGAAGACGTTTCGGTAGTTCGTGACTTTTAGGATGTCTTTCCAGAAGAACTGTGAGGTATTCCACCTGACAGGGATGTCGAGTTCATGATAGATCTTGTCCCAGGAACTATCCCAATCTCTAGGAGACCCTATAAGATGGCACCACTAGAACTAGCTGAACTGAAGAAACAACTCGATGAGTCCTTGAAAAAGGGTTTCATCTGTCCTAGTTCTTATCCATGGGCTTGTCCCATCCTGTTCGTCAAGAAGAAGGATGCTACGGATCGGATGGTTGTAGTTTATCGACCCGTCAATTTGGTCACCATAAAGAACAAGTATCCGCTCCCCTGGATCAACGACCTGTACGATCAGCTCGCTGGATCCTCAGTCTTTTCTAAGATGGATTTGTGGTTGGGCTACCATCAGATCAAAATCAAGAACTGGGACATTCCCAAAACGGCCTTTGTTACTCGTTATGGCCAATACGAGTACACCGTCATGTCCTTCGGTTTAACCAATGCCCCAGCCACCTTCTCTCAGTTAATCAACTCGATCTTCATGGAGTATTTGGATAAATTCGTCGTGGTATACCTCGATGATATACTCATCTACTCCAAGAATGAGGAAGAATATGTCGAGCATCTAAGTCTTGTATTGATGAAACTTCGAGAGCATCGCCTTTATGCCAAATTCTCTAAATGTGAATTTTGGTTGCCAGAAGTGACCTATCTAGGCCATGTAATCTCTGGTAAGGGTATTGTTGTCAATCCCGAGCGAGTTCAAGCCATTCTTAATTGGACTCCACCTGAATCATTTAAGCAAGTTCAGAGTTTCCTTGGCTTAGCAAGCTACTGCCGCCGCGTTGTTGCGAACTTCTCCAAGGTTGCTAAACCTCTAACTAAACTCCTCAGGATAGATAAAAAGTTCGAGTGGACCCCACAGTGCGAGCACAATTTTCGGGAACTGAAAAGACGCCTGACATCTGCTCCCGTACTGGTACCACCGGATTTCTCCAAGAACTTTGTTATCTATTGTGATTGCTCGCGACAAGGACTAGGTTGCATACTCATGCAATATTGTCATGTAATTGCCTATGCTTCACGACAATTGCATCCACATGAGGAAGACTATCCTACACATGATCTAAAGCTTGCAGCTGTAGTCCATGCACTCAAAACCTGGCGACATTACCTTCTCAGTAATCATTGTGAAATCTTCACCAATCACCAAAGCCTGAAATACATATTCACCCAACCAGGTTTGAATCTCAGGCAAAGACGTTGGGTTGAGTTGATCACAGACTACGACTTAGGAATAACTTACACCCTAGGAAAAGCCAATGTCATGGTTGATGCTCTAAGCCGTAAATCTTATTCTAACAATCTGATGTTGCAACAAAGTCAACCACTTCTCCATGAGGAATTTAGGAAGCTTAAACTTCACATAGTTACTCAAGGGTTCCTATCTACCTTGGTGGCGAAACCTACCCTTACAGATCATATCATAACCGCTCAGCGGTATGACAAGGGGATATCTCGGATCAAGGAGAGCATTGCTAGCAGAGCTGCTAGGTGTTTCTCTGTGAATGATCAAGGTGTCGTGTACTTTGGAAACCGTATAGTGGTTCCCAAGAAGCGACAACTACGACAATTGATCCTTAAGGAAGCTCATGAATCTCCTCTCACCATTCATCCCGGTAGTACTAAAATGTATCAGGACCTACGTCAGAGGTTCTGGTGGACTAGGATGAAGAGAGAAATTGCACAGTATATTGCTAATTGCGATGTCTGTCGTCATGTTAAAGCAGAGCATCAACGGCCTATTGGCACCCTTCAACCGTTAGCTATTCCTGAATGGAAATGGGATAAAATTGGTATGGATTTCATCACCGGTTTTCCCAGGACCAAGAGAGGGAATAACGCTATCTTCATTGTTATCGATCGTCTTTCCAAGGTAGCCTATTTCCTGCCTGTTCGAGAGAGTATAACTGCTAGTCAGCTAACAGATTTGTATATCTCCCGAATAGTGTCTCTCCATGGTGTTCCACTGGAAATTAACTCGGATCATGGAAGTCTCTTCACCTCTCGATTTTGGGAAAGTTTCCAAAATGCTATGGGAACCCGTCTCTCCATTAGCACCGCCTTCCACCCTCAATCAAGTGGTCAATTCGAACGCGTCAATCAAATTCTAGAAGATATGCTCCAAGCTTCTGTTATCTCATTCAGAATGGATTGGGAGAAATGCCTTCCATTTGCCAAATTTGCTTATAACAACAGCTATCAATCTAGCGTGGGCAAAGATCCTTTTGAAGATCTCTATGGACGAAGGTGTCGAACACCTCTTAACTGGTTAGAAACCGGGGAAAGACAATTTCTTGGCCCAGATATGATCCAGGAAGTAGAAGAGCAAGTTTGCATTGTTCCTAAAAAGTTGAAAACAACCCAATCTTGTCAAAAGAGCCAATATGATCGTAAACATAAGGCTATGACTTTTGAAGTTGACGAGAAGGCTTACCTTCAGGTTACTCCATTGAAGGGAACCCATCGCTTCGGTATCAAAGGCAAATTGGCTCCTCGCTACATTGGTCCCTTTGGCATTCTTGCCAAACGAGGAGAAGTTGCCTACCAATTGGAACTACCTCCGCGCCTCTCCAAAGTCCATGATGTCTTCCACGTTTCTCAACTCAGGCGTTGCTTCTCAGATCCTATCCATGGAGTAGACCACAAAATGCTTGATCTCCAAGATAATCTCACATATCGGGAATATCCCGTTCATATCCTTGATCAAGCCGAGCATACCACTCGACGCCATAACATCAACTTTCTCAAGGTTCAATGGTCACACCATTCCGAGAAAGAAGCCACTTGGGAAAGGGAGGATCGTCTTCGACTTGAGTACCCCACCCTCTTCCTGAAGGATCCTTAATCTCGGGACAAGATTTTTCTGAGTGGGGTTGAGTTGTCACAACCCTAGTCAGTGCATGCATTAGAGTGACTACATCATGTTTACTTTGCTCAGAAACTTTGAAATGGGGATGACAGAACCCCCAGCACCCCCTTAATCCAACCAGGGTTTACTAAAATCTTTTTCAATGAACCTGAAATGCCCTTCTAAAATGTTCAACATCTTAGCCTTGGTCTAGAACCTCTGACAAAAATGATGCATAATTTTCTAGGACATCCTAAGGTCACTGGATTAAATCATATGTTATTTGCATTTGGACATTTAAATGCTATAAAATATTTTAAATGTCCAAATAATCATAAACTAAAATGTTTACTGTTGGATATATTCTAAAAAGTGGGCATGAGTAGTTTCATGATTTTTGAAAGTGTCTAAGCATTCTTAGAAAAGCCACAAAGTTATAGAAAGAAAAGAAAAGCAGAAAATAAAGGGAAAGGAACTTACCAGGCCAACTTATCTGGCAGGCCCACCTAGCAGGCCCAGCACTGTGCTGGTCCGCGCCAGCCAGCTGCTTCCTCCCACCAGGCAGGCAGTGAGGTGAGCGCCGGCGTGCCCGAGCTCGCCATGCACCTCCCAGCTCACCTTCTTCACCCCTCGCGCTGTTTCACCGCGTGGTTGACCCCCTGGACGCCGCCTGACCTCGCCGACACCTCCATTCGCTCCCAGCGCCTCCCTCTCGCCCTCTCCACCATGGGTGATGCAGTCGCAGCCGTACCACCGTCGTAGTCGCGGCCACCATCATCTCTACATCGCCGTGCCGTGTCCAGGAGCTCCGCCGCCCTCCCCTTCATCGAGTAGACCGAGCCCCGAGCGCTCGCTCGCCCTGGACCCACCGGAACAACCTCGCTCCACCTCACCATCGCCGGAGATCCCCTTCACCATCACGCACGCTCCAGCTTGTCCCCGACCCTACCGCCTAGCTCGCTGAGTTCCCTATGATCCCCTGCATCTCCCCTTCTCTCTGTTCTCGCAGTCGTCCATTGTAACGAGTGCAACGAGCACAACCACACGCGCCGCCGCCTGAGCTTGTCGTCAATGTAGCTCCGACCACCTAACGCCCTCGCCACCCTGTCCACTAACCTCACTGCATCGTGTAGACCACATAGGAGTTAGCCCCGTGCCTCCAGGACCACTGCAACAACGAGTTCGGCCGCGCCCAAACTTTGGCAGCTGCAAAGCTCATCGTCGGCATCGTTTCCGGCGACCGCAAGCTCAACCACCACCACCCCTCGACGCGGCTTGCTCCCAGCTACCCGTAGGTGGTCTCCGCCGTCCATTTGGCCGCCGAAGTACAAAACCCGAACCCTCCGCCACGTCTGGACGTTGCCGACGGCTAAACGCCGGCGAGTCAACCCAGTTTGACCAGGTATTTGACCCCCCTAGGTCACTGACCTGTGGGCCTGGCCCATTAGTCAAACCTAGGTTAGTAGTTAAAGTAACCCTAATTAGTTAATTAACTAACAGTGACACTGACCAGTGGGTCCCACTGGTCAGGTTTGACCTGGACCGCCCAGTTGACTTGCTGACGCAGTAAAGGATTTTCTAGATTTATTTTTATTCAGAAAATTTCAAAAAATAGTGCTAACTTCAAAAATTCATAGAAATTAATTTGTAACTCCAAATGCAAAGTGTTATATATGAAAAATGATTAGAAAAATCCAATCTATCCATCTGTAATGGTTTCATGCATGTTTGAACAAGTTAACCTTGCTGTTTAGTGCAAAACATGATAAGGCACTATTTAAGATCACAAAATGAGTTTGGGTTTGAATCTTTGGTTCAAAATAGCTCAAACCCATCTGGTTATAGTTGCATTAGCCCAACACACTCATTTTGAAATGTCACATGCATGGATCATATTGTTGCATATTTCGAGTATTTATTGTGTTACTGGTGCTCACTGCGGTAGGTTTTGTCCCGGAGGATTACCGTGAGTACTCGATCGAAGAACAGTACCAGTCTTCTGATCTACGAGGCAAGCAACCACCCATTTGATCATATTGACAAATCCCATGTTCTCACCCCTGCTCTCATTTGCTACATTTAAGACAACCGTGTTTCAAACTGTTGTGTGCTGCGGTAGCTGAACCCATTTCCTCTGCATGACCTGTCATTGCCACAGTAACTAGATGAAACCCACTAGCATGTGTAGGAGTTGATTGAGCCATGTTTGTGTTTCCTACCTTGCTATGCCTGCTATGCTTAGAGTCGTGTCAGGTCTGGTTCATCTGGGTGATGGGCTAGAGTGAAATAATCATGTCGGTAATGAGAGTGATGTGTTGAACATGATTTGGTAAAGGTATCGATGAGAGGCCATGTAGGAGTACATGGTGGGTTGTTTCATTGGAACCGTCCTTAGGAACTGATATATGTATGTGTGATTTAAGAATCAGCTACTACCATGCATTGGGATCCTTAATTGACCCTCTCGGCTTCTTAACCACCCTTGTCCTCTGTCCAGTAGTTGCAAGTAGTTTCTGGTGTTTGTAGTATACTAGAGGCCATGCGCAGCGCTGACCGTCTGGGTGGGTTGTGATGCAGTAGGTACGTGGCACGGTGTACCAGACGTCGTTTGGTGTCTCAGGAACCCTGCACACATCTTTCGGGGCCGTATGTGGAAACCCCGGCCGGACTCCCTGCGGATGGAACCTGAATAGGTGATAAACCTGGACTAGAGACTTGAGTGTTTAGGCAGGCCGTGGCCGACACCCTCGTTGGGATTCCTCTTGAAGGTTGTCGAGTACATGTCATGTAAACGGCGATAAGTGGTGGAAGCGTGTGTGAAGAAGTACACCCCTGCAGGGTTAACATCATCTATTCGAATAGTCGCGTCCGCGGTAAAGGACTACTTGGTTGCCTATATAGTTCATAAACAAGTAAATGGATACTACTAAAAGCCTCAAGACAAGTGTGAGTGCCGTGGATGTCCCTTCCATAGGATGACGAGAGTGGATGCTCAGTAGTGCATTGTTTTGGTGAGTAGTGGACTCGAGTGCGTGAAACAATTACAAGTTGGTGTCTCGTAAGATAGTTTAGCCACGAGTCAAAGCTGGCTTGCTGCAATAACCCCACTATCCCTTTATTGATAGTGTGCATGTATGTAGGATCTGATGTAAGTCTTGTTGAGTACCTTTCTACTCATGTTTGCTTAATTACAATTGCAGAAGAGAATGCGGGCCCATCTACTGGGTTTTACGTAGACCTCGATGTCGAAGAATATCGTGATGCCCAGGTGGTGATCCTGAGCGCGTGGTGGACCCTTGTAGGATAGATAGGCTTCATCAAGCCTTTTTACTTTCTAGATGTTTGTACCCAGACATGTTGCTTCCGCTTGTGGCTTGTATGCTTGTATGACTTGAATGTCGGGTCGTGTGACCCCTACCTGTATGAATGATATATGGCTCTCTAAAGCCTTTTAAATGAAGTACTTGAGATGTAGAGTTTTTTGTGATGCCATGTTGTATTTGCACATATCGAGCATATTGTGTGTATGATTGAAATGCTTGGTATGTGTGGGATCTGACTACCTAGTTGTTTATCCTTGGTATCCTCTCTTACCGGGAAATATCTCCTAGTGCCTCCACTAAGCCATGGTAGCTTGCTACTGCTTCAGAACACTTAGGCTAGCTGGCATGTGTCCTTCTTTGTTCCCGTGTCTGTCCCTTCGGGAAAATGTCACGTGGTGTTCCTTTAAGTCCTTGTAGCTTGTTATGACTTGGGTTCATTCGCTGTTGATCGACACATTCGTTGCAGGGTCATGTGTGCATGTCCCAGTAAGTTAGCGCCACCTTGGGTTCACGACTAGCCATGTCAGCCCGAGTTCTCTATCATATGGATGCTAGCGACACTATCATATACGTGAGCCAAAAGGCACAAACGGTCATGGGCCTCGTAAGGCGACACCCGTGGGAATGCGGTGCGTGAGGCCACAAAGTGATATGAGGTGTTACATGCTAGATCGGTGTGACTTAGGATCAGGGTTCTGACAAGATGGGTCAAGCCGCCTCTCGCCATCTTGAATGGGTCTACCATATTCAAACCACACATGGTGAATGGCCAGGTGATGGGGATGTGAAAGTGCAACTATCCCTAGGTGGTTTTGGTAATTCCTAACAACATATAGCTCATTGAGCTAATACTATTCAAAGACAAATATTTCAGGAAAGCTCAATGAATGGCATGGCATGGATGAGAAAAGTGGATCCCTCAAAATGCTAAGGATAAAAGGATTGGCTCAAGCTTCAAGCTCAAGACTCTACATTTTATATTTTAGTGATCCAAGATCACACTGAGTCTATAGGAAAAGCCAATACTATCAAGGAGGGATGAGGTGCTGCTTACTGAGTTTCTTGCTTCATAGTGCTTAGTGATATGCTCCAAGACCATCAGCTACTTTCCCACATCCACATATGACCTAAACCTAATGTCCAACTCGGCCCCACCGATTCTTTCTATCAGGCGCCACCGAGTTCAGATGTCATAGCCACTGCCACAAACCATAGGCAAATCGGTCTCACCGATAGGGATCTCGGTCTCACCGAGATGGGATTGTAATCTCTCTGTTTCCCTTCGTAACATTTCGGTCTAACCGAGATGAGCGATTGGTCCCACCAAGATTGCAATGTAAACTCTCTGTTTCCCTTTCGTAACATTTCGGTCTCATCGAAAAGAGCGAAGCGGTCCCATCGAGTTTACCTAACCAACTCTCTGGTTAGCTTATTACCAAAATTGGTCTCACCGAGTTTGTGTAATCGGTCTCACCGAGATTATGTTATGCCCTAACCCTAACCATATCTGTCCTATCGAGTTGCATATCAGTCACACCGAAAATCCTAACGGTCACTAGATTTACTGAATCGGTCTGACCGAGTTTGTTGATTCGGTCCTAACGAGATTGGTAAATTTTGTGTAACGGTTAGATTTTGTGTGGAGGCTATAGATACCCCTCCACCTCCTCTTCATTCGTGGAGAGAGCCATCAGAACAAATCTACACTTCCAACTTACCATTTCTGAGAGAGAACCACCTACTCATGTGTTGAGATCAAGATATTCCATTCCTACCATATGAATCTTGATCTCTAGCCTTCCCCAAGTTGCTTTCCACTCAAATCTTCTTTCCACCAAATCCAAATCCTATGAGAGAGAGTTGAGTGTTGGGGAGACTATCATTTGAAGCACAAGAGCAAGGAGTTCATCATCAACACACCATTTGTTACTTCTTGGAGAGTGGTGTCTCCTAGATTGGCTAGGTGTCACTTGGGAGCCTCCGACAAGATTGTGGAGTTGAACCAACGAGTTTGTAAGGGCAAGGAGATCGCCTACTTCATGAAGATCTACCGCTAGTGAGGCAAGTCATTCGTGGGCGACGGCCATGGTGGGATAGACAAGGTTGCTTCTTCGTGGACCCTTCTTGGGTGGAGCCCTCCGTGGACTCGCGCAGCTGTTACCCTTTGTGGGTTGAAGTCTCCATCAACGTGGATGTACGATAGAACCACCTATCGGAACCACGGCTCAAAAATCACCGTGTCTCCAAATTGCGTTTGAAATCTCCAAACCCTTCCCTTTACATTCTTGCAAGTTGCATGCTTTATTTTCCGCTGCTCATATACTCTTTGCATGCTTGCTTGAATTGTGTTAAGATTGCTTGACTTGTGCGAAGTTTGCTAAAATCTGCCATAGACTAAAATTGGGAAAAGGTTAAGTTTTTATTTGGTCAAGTAGTATAATCAACCCCCCTCTAGACATACTTCAAGGTCCTACAAGTGGTATCAGAGCTTTGGTCTCCATTTGCTTTGATTTCCATAGCTTTTGGTGGTCATAGCCTTGGTTTCACAACCTAGGAGAGTATAGCGTCTAGCGAGGGAAACTGTCACCATAGAGGTCCTTACTTTTATGGTACTAATTTTGCTAGTTGGAAGCATAAGATGAAAATGCATATTCTCGGACATAACCCCGCCGTTTGGGCTATTGTGTGTATTGTCTTGCAAGGTGAATTCTTTGATGGGAGAGAACCAAACCGTGAATCTAGTGCGGAAGAGTTGAAGATGCTGCAATACAACGCTCAAGCTTGTGATATCCTGTTCAACGGATTGTGCCCCGAAGAATTCAACAAAATCAGCCGCCTTGAGAATGCAAAGGAAATTTGGGACACTTTGATTGATATGCACGAAGGTACCGACTCATTCAAGGAATCCAAATTGGATGTCCTTCAAAGTCAACTTGACAAGTTCAAGATGAAGGATGGTGAAGGCGTCGCTGAAATGTACTCTAGGATTTCTCTCATCACAAATGAGATTGCTGGCTTAGGAAGTGAAGAGATGACCGACAAATTCATCATCAAGAAGATCCTAAGAGCCTTGGATGGAAAATATGATACCGTGTGCACATTGATCCAAATGATGCCCAACTACAAGAATCTCAAGCCAACGGAGGTCATCAGAAGAATTGTTGCTCATAAGACCGTTCACAATTTCTTGAAGCTCGATCTCCCCCCAGATGAACCATATAGCCAAGAGAAACCATGAACCAGAATAGAAGAGCTTGCCCCACCCAAATGAGATGTCACTCAAGGATAAGGAGGAGCTGCACAACAAGTCAAGTGGTGCTTACAAAGCCTCATGTGAAGCTCCCACATCATCAAGTGAGAAACAAACCTTCGATGAAGAATTGAGCCTAATGGTAAAGAATTTCAACAAATTCTACAATAGTAGAAGCAAGGAAAGAAGTTCCAAGTCAAGGTCCTACAATGACAAAAGATCTTCCAGTCGAGAGCAAAATTGCTACAACTGTGGAAGACCCGGACACTATTCCAATGAGTGTACGACTCCATACAAAAGAAGAGAATATTCACCTAAGAGGAGAAGTAGAAGAGAAGAATTATCGCCAAGAGAGAGGAGTAGAGATGATCGTTATGAACTAAGAACATCCCAGAGAAGCAAGGATTCAGAAAGGAAGGACAAGTCATCAAGGAGCTACACAAAACGAAGACATCAAGCTCATGTTGGTGAATGGGTATCCGGTTCCGACTCTGAACATCACTCTGAGAGAAGCTATCACTCCGACTCCGAACATACTCAAGATGAAGGTGTTGCCGGTCTAGCACTTGTGTCAACCAACTCCCACGACATATTTGATTCACCAAATGAAGGACTTGGAAGATGCTTCATGGCTAAAGGCCCAAAGGTAACACATCCCGAGTATGTTGATTTCAATAGTGATGAAGATGACTTGCTAGGTGATGATGATTTACTTATTGACAACTCTAGTGATGAATACTATGATGAAAAATTAATCATGCTAATCAAGATAAAACGAATGACGATGATAAGGAGCAGTTTGAGCTCCTAACTAAAGAACTAAACACTCTCAAGTTAGCTCATGAAACTATCTTAGGGGATCATCGAGAACTTTTAAGGACTCATGAGAAGTTACGCTTTGAAAAGCTCAACCTTGAGCAAGAGCATGAGTTCTTAAAGGCAATCAATGATGATCTTCGCAAGAAAAGTTCTTCTTACATTGCCAAGTGTTTACTCTTATCTACTTACATCCCTCAAGTCAAGTCTAGTAACAAAAACAAGAAGGATTCTTCCTCTAGTAGTAACAATCATCACGCTAAATCAGATATTGTTGCTTCTAGTAGTTCTCTTGATTCCACTAATGGTTCTCTTAGCCAAGTTACACTTGAGCAAGAAAATAGCTTATTGAAGGGAATCATAGAGAAAGGTGTTTACAAGAGCCTTGCCGGGAGTAAGCAATTCGAGGAAATTGTATGCAAGCAAGGAAGGCACCGGAAGAACCAAGGTGTTGGTTTTGAACGAAAGTTCAATGCCAATGGAGTTGAGTGGGAAGAAGATCAATACCCCAAGACGAATTTTGTTCCTCAACAAGAGAAGTATGATCCTACTTCCTTCAAAGGAACACAAGCTCAAGATGATCTTCCACCACAAGACCACAAGCAAAAAGGCAAGGATGAGCTTCAAGAGGAGATTGATGCATTTGAAGAAGCTCCCAAGGCCTTGGTCAAGTGGATTCCCAAGACTATGTCAAGATCTAGTTTATCAAGTACAACTACAACTCCAAGGATTCCCATCAACATGGTGTGGATCCCGAAGAATAACAACTAGAGAGTTCTTGAGGGTGACTCCGCCAACATTATTCACTCATATCATTTTGGCAAGGACAAGTGCAATCAACTTTCACATCTTGCACTAATTCGAGGAGTCACAAACCCTCTTGTTGGTAAGACAAGGGACAAGGTAACCTACTGCTTTCATAGACATCATCTTATGTTTGCATCACTCAATGTCTATGGATATCCTTGTTTGTTCCTTGTGGGACTAACCCGTGTAGGTATTGAAAGTGCAACTCACTCCAAAGGATTGCTCCAAATGATCTACATCAACATTGAGCATCCACATCTTCAACACCTACATGAAGTCATCATCTACAAAACCCAAGGTTAGTTCATCCCTCTATAGGGGGATCTCACATCTAGGGGGAGCTTTACTCTAAGAATTGAGCTAAAGCAATTCTAATGGTGTGAACACATCAATGCATTATGTAAAAGTGGTAACCCCACTTGAGCTTAAACGATGAGTATGACCTATGATCAAATGTCCTCATTTGACTCCTAAGTCAATATACTCATACATAGATGACCTAGTCATCGCCAATTGCTTGAGAGATGCTAGAATTGGTTGTGCATGCTTTGCCACATATTTCATTCGTCATTTTATTGTGTGAGCATGTTGATTGCATATTTTACTCATTTGAGGACATCCACTTGTAGTTTTGCTTGTTTGGCTTCCTTTTCTTTTGACCAAGTGGATGGACAAGAATGCCTAAGAACCTTCTCTAGCTATCTATGCTTTTCTTGTCTCAAACTCTATTCATGCTACATCACAAAATTTGATCAAGTCAGATTCGAACCACTCTGTGTGAGGAGCACTCGGAGTCCCTGATTTGTCATAGACTTAAACTTCCAAAACTTCTTTGTGTGTTTCGGTCTGACCGATTCTTCCATTTCGGTCATATCGAGATCACTAAGTCGATCTAGGTTTTCAATCTCGGTGCAACCGATTTGAACATTTCAGTCTCACCGAGTTGCAGTAACTGCTTGCAGTAATGCATCTCGGTGCCACCGAGTTGTTCCACTCGGTCACACCGACAGGGTCAGGCTATATATACCTAAGGGAAACAAAATTGGAAATTTCTCTGAACAGTTTCGCCCGCGCTCAGCCCGCTCTGCCTCCAGGGTCTCTGGATCGTTCTCCTCATCGCCAGCCGCCTCCCGCTGCTAGTCTCCGCCGCTGTCAACGGGAATCTCCACCGCCATTGCCGCCGTAGCGAGTCCATCGCCGAGCTAGGTATGGACTTGATCACTATGCTATCCCTATCTGATTCCTAGCACATTGTGTTTGTCATGAATCTTGCCACGATTGGAACTATCTCATCTAGTCAAAACTATCCGTAGATTAGGTTTGGATTGAAAATTTAGGGTTAGGTTTCCTCCGAAATCATCTCGGACCCACCGAGTTGTAGGAAACGGTTCCACCGATTTGGCCAGGCCATTGCACTTGTGATTCTCGGTCTGACCGAGAATTGCAAATCGGTGTGACCGAGTTCAGAACTTTGTGAAACCCTAGCAGTCTCGGTGCCACCGAACTGTGACTCGGTCTGACTGAGTTCACTAGTTTAGGTCCCTAAAGCTGCTTCGGTATCACCGAGTTCACAAATCGGTAGATCTGAAATGCTTTCTGTGGAAAACTAAAACTAAGTTTTTAACTCAATCTTTTGCAAAAACATTTGTATTTTGTGATGCTTATCCTCTCTATCTCATCTACATCTATTCACAGGGTTAGCAGTCAGTGTTTGCAACATGTCTAATAAAAGTGATAGCCAGAACAGGGAAGAGGAGCAGGTTCCTATGAGTGAGGGCAGTAGTCCCTCTAGTTCCTTAGATGAGGGCAGCAGGAGCACCCCAAGCAACTTACCCAAAGATGCCACAAGGAACAGGAAGAAGAAAACCTCAGACTTTGAGGATGAAGACTATGTGGCAGAAGAGGATGAAGCCACCTCTAGGAAAGTGCTCAAAAAGGAGTATGGCACTGCTGCAGCCACCAAGCCAGGTCTGAACAGGAAAATCCCTGCCAAGAGGACTCCTATGCTGAAAGTCAGAGCATCAACTCAGGAAACTGAGAGATCAGAACCCAAGGAGCCAGAAGTGGTTGAAATAAGAGGAAGGAAAGGGTCAAGAAGACCATGACCAGGGTTGTTGGGAAGCCTTCCATGATGGAAGAGGAAGAAGAAGAGGCTGCTGCTCCAGCTCCCAAAGCTCAGAAGCTCATGGGTGATGCCATCAGGTCAGGGGCTGCTTCATCAAAGCCCAAAGAAGCACCTAAGGCTGCTTCCAAGCCCAAGTATGCACCAAAGAGGAATGCCAGGAACATCCCAGCTGCTGAAAAGAACAAGGCCCCAGTGCCTGAAGTTGTTGCAGAAGAAGAAGATGAAGAGCATGTTCCGACGAAGTTGAAACCTAAAATTCCAGATCATAATGATGCTCATCCTGTTGCTGAGAACATTTAGCTGGGAAAGGATGCAGGACTCAGAATGTGGAGGCTGACTGATCCTTATGCAGTCAGGAGGAGAACTGTTGTGGACTACAGGTTCCATACAAAGGAACAACAGGACTTCTATGAGACTATGCTGCTGGACAAGAAACCAATAGTCTGTGATATGAGATGAGTGGATTGGAAATACATCAAGGAGAATGAGGAACACTACCCAGGAGTGTTTGACAGTTTCAAGGGTGTGGAGTGGATAACTTTGTTGGGCAGAAGCTCACAAAGTGGAATGATGAGCTCATAATGCAATTCTACTCCATAGCACACTTCTATCCAGATGGCAGAATAGTTTGGATGTCAGAAGGTACTAGGTACCAGTCTACTATTGAAGAATGGGCCAATCTGATCAATGCACCAAAGGAGAAAGAAGATGACTTGGATGTCTACTACAAGAAGAAAATGGATCACAACACCAAGGCACACATGTACAAGGAGATCCCAGATGATGCTGTTGAAACTCACAAGTTTGGATCTGTCCATTTCCTTCTATCAGGACTGCCAACCATCAACTGGATCCTGAGGCACACTCTCTTACCCAAGTCAGGTGATCATAACATGATCAGAGGCCATGCTATTAATCTGCTACACTTGTTTGACGTGCCCCGAAAGTTCAAGGTCACGAGCCTCATTGTTGAAACAATCAAGAGGACAGCAGCAGACCAGAAGAGAAGTTGTGGGTATGCCCCACAGATCCAGGAGCTGATTAACTCCAAGATGGGCACTGGCACTTACTTTTTGGACAAGGAACACATGCCTATCTACCCAGACTTTGAGGACAACCAAGTGGTTATGGATGAAAATGAACCATCTTCAGTGCAAGCACAAGCAAAGAAGGAGAAGGCAAGGACTGACAAGGCTGCCAAGATGCCAACAATTGATGAGGCATCTGAGTACTTCCTGAAGAGCAAACAAGACCAGCTTGGTTACTTGATAGCATCCACACTAAGGATTGAGAAAGGGTTGGCCACCCTGACTCAAAACCAAGAGAGCCTGGAGAGGATCATGGAGCAGAAGTTCTATGACTTGGATGTGAAAGTAATTGAGATCCAGTCTGTTGTTGAGCAGCTTCAAGATGATATGCAGGAGAGGAAGGGCAAGACAACCACTGAGGCATTTGCTAGAGTGCCTAGAGCTCAGAGATCAGCTGATGTGCCTGTGATAGACACAAGAGCACCATCATCTGCACCTGCTACAGCTTCAATGCCACCAGCTCTAGCATCTACTCCACCAGCTCCAACTTGATCAATTGATGCCTTCGTCCTTGGATTCATATCTACACCACCACATCAAGACCAAGCCTGAGAGACGACATAGTACTATGCATTTTCTAGGAACTATTTGGTAACTTGTTGCCAAAGGGGGAGAAAAATGTATAGATCATAGGATTCGAGAGAGAGAGAGAGTTTGCTTTTGTTCTCTCTTGTCTTTGTGGTTGAAGTTTATTTGCTTTCGCTTGCTTGAGATACTTTATTTCCTGTGTGATACAATGATGATCATGTGTTTGATCATATGCTACATTAATGCTTGTTGGATGACATTATCATTTTTATCTCTATATGATCATTCACTTTGCTTGGTGATGAGTGCATGTATTTTGAATATTATCATTTTGAGCGCTCCACCAAGATGTATGTGACATGGGAGAGTAACTCATGAACCTAACTCTATGTGCATTTGCAGTCCAAAGCAAATCTTAAACTATGCACAAATTTAGGTGGAGCTCTCACTTTTCACATACTTCTCAAAGCGACAAAGTTTTTCAATCTTATTATCATTTGTCGAAGCTTTGATCTATATGTTGTCATCAATTACCAAAAAGGGGGAGATTGAAAGTGCAACTATCCCTAGGTGGTTTTAGTAATTCCTAACAACATATAGCTCATTGAGCTAATACTATTTCAAGAAAAATATTTCAGGAAAGCTCAATGAATGGCATGGCTTGGATGAGAAAAGTGGATCCCTCAAAATGATAAGGATAAAAGGATTGGCTCAAGCTTCAAGCTCAAGACTCTACATTTTATATTTTAGTGATCCAAGATCACATTGAGTCTATAGGAAAAGCAAATACTATCAAGGAGGGATGAGGTGCTGCTTAATGAGTTTCTTGCTTCATAGTGCTTAGTGATATGTTCCAAGACCCTCAACTACTTTCCCACATCCACATATGACCTAAACCTAAAGTCCAACTCGGCCCCACCAATTCTTTCTATCCGGCGCCACCGAGTTCAGATGTCATAGCCACTGCCACAAACCCTAGGCAAATCGGTCTCACTGATAGGGATCTCGGTCTCACCGAGATGTGATTGTAATCTCTCTGTTTCCCTTCGTAACGTTTCGGTCTAACCAAGATGACCAATCGGTCCCACCGAGATTGCAATGTAAACTCTCTGTTTCCCTTTCGTAACATTTTGGTCTCACCGAAAAGAGCGAAATGGTCCCACCGAGTTTACCTAACCAACTCTCTGGTTAGCTTATTACCAAAATCGGTCTCACAGAGTTTGTGTAATCAGTCTCACCGAGATTACGTTATGCCCTAACCCTAACCATATCGGTCCTACGGAGTTGCATGTCGGTCCCACCGAAAATCCTAATAGTCACTAGATTTACTGAATCGGTCTGACCGAGTTTGTTGATTCGGTCCTACCGAGATTGGTAAATTGTGTGTAACGGTTAGATTTTGTGTGGAGGCTATATATACCCCTCCACCTCCTCTTCATTCGTGGAGAGAGCCATCAGAACAAACCTACACTTCCAACTTACCATTTCTGAGAGAGAACCACCTACTCATGTGTTGAGATCTAGATATTCCATTCCTACCATATGAATCTTGATCTCTAGCCTTCCCCAAGTTGCTTTCCACTCAAATCTTCTTTCCACCAAATCCAAATCCTGTGAGAGAGAGTTGAGTGTTGGGGAGAATATCATTTGAAGCACAAGAGCAAGGAGTTCATCATCAACACACCATTTGTTACTTCTTGGAGGGTGGTGTCTCCTAGATTGGCTAAGTGTCACTTGGGAGACTCCGACAAGATTGTGGAGTTGAGGAGTTTGTAAGGGCAAGGAGATCGCCTACTTCCTGAAGATCTACCGCTAGTGAGGCAAGTCCTTCGTGGGCGACGGCCATGGTGGGATAGACAAGGTTGCTTCTTCGTGGACCCTTCTTGGCTGGATCCCTCTGTGGACTCGCGCAGCCGTTACCCTTCGTGGGTTGAAGTCTCCATCGACGTGGATGTACGATAGCACCACCTATCGGAACCACGGCTCAAAAATCACCGTGTCTCCAAATTGCGTTTGAAATCTCCAAACCCTTCCCTTTACATTCTTGCAAGTTGCATGCTTTATTTTCCGCTGCTCATATACTCTTTGCATGCTTGAATTGTGTTAAGATTGCTTGACTTGTGCTAAGTTTGCTAAAATCTGCCAAAGACTAAAATTGGGAAAAGGTTAAGTTTTTATTTGGTCAAGTAGTCTAATCACCCCCCTCTAGACACACTTCAAGGTCCTACAGGGTGGTCCTGAGGGCGGAGGCCGACAGGTGTTGCATGGTGCTGAACTTCTGGCACCCTTTGCACTTCTTGACCAACTCCTTGGCGTCATCCAAGGAAGTTGGTCAGAAGAAACTATGGCGGAAAGCCTTGGCTACGAGGGACCTGGAGGCGGCATGGTGGCCACATTCGCCTTGATGGATATCTCTGATGATATCCATGCCCTTCTTTGGTTCCATGTAGCGCTGATAGACGCCGGTCAAGCTCCGCCTTGCGAGCTCTTGATTGATGATGGTGTAGGCGCCTGCTCCACCCTAGATCTGTCGGGCTAGCACTTGGTCGGCAGGTAGCACACGGTTGACTAGATAGCCGCGGATGGGCTGCGCCCAAATGGGGCCGCCACCACTATAAAAATAGTGACTGGTATGAGGGGGGCCGGGTTCGGAGGCGGTGGGTTGGGGCTGGCCGCTCCTGATGGTTCTGATGAAGTCCCTGGGCCAACTGCAGCAGCTGTCGGGCCGCCTATTGGGACTGTCGGTCCGAGTGCTGGTGCTATAGCCCCCGGGCCGCCAGGTGAAGTCCCAGAGCCGGCTACCAAAGTCCCCGTGCCGACTGCTGAAGTCCCTGAGCCGGATCCGACTGCTCCAGGGGCAGCCGGCATGAAGATGGAGTTGGACTCTGGTGAAGGCTTGATAGACGGCTTGCGGAGGCACTCGAGGAAGATGCCAGCTAGTATGGCTTGCTGGGTGGATCCAATGCGGGCGAGAGCATCTGCTACGTCGTTGTCGGCCTGTGGCACGTGGATGAACTCACACCTGTCGAAGTGGCCGCTCATCCTTTGGACGAGCAAGCGGTAGCTTGCCATGTTGGCAGGCGTCCCAATCGCCGGACGACTGCTGGACCACCAAGTCTTAGTCTCCGTAGTAGAGGATGCGGAGAATGCCAATTTCTTTGGCCAGTCGGAGCCCGAAGATGAGCGCTTCATACTCGGCTACATTGTTGGAGGTGGTGAAGTGGATCTGCAGTGTGTACTTCAACTTGTCGGCTTTGGGAGAGGTGAGGACGATGTCGACTCCCATGCTGGTGTGCATCTTTGAGCCGTCAAAGTGCATCCTCCAATGCGTAGAATCCAGCACTAGCGGCAAGTAATGGGACTCGGCCCAGTCGACAAGGAAGTCGGCAAGTGCTTGGGACTTGATGGCGGTGCGGGGCTGGTAGAAGATGGCGTGGGGAGCCAGCTCGATGGCCCACTTGGCCACCCGTCCCGGGGCATCTCTATTGCCCATGATCTCGGCAAGGGGAGCGGTGCAGACAACCGTGATGGAGTGCTCTTGGAAATGTTGCTTCAGCTTCTTGCCGGTGAAGTACACACCATAGCACATCTTCTGGTAGTGGGGGTAGTTCTGCTTGGAGGCCGATAGGACCTTGCTAAGGTAATACACTGGCCTCTTGACGACTGGTCCTTGCCGACTTCTGGGTTCTCGACGACGATCACCGTGTTGATGACTCGGTTGGTGGCGGCGATGTAGAGGAGCATGGGCTCTTTAGCAGCCGGAGCCGCCAGGATAGGCGGCGTTAACATCACATGATTGAGCTGGAGGAAGGCGGTGTCTGCCTGGTCGTTCCACTCGAAGCAATTGGTTTTCTTCATGAGCTAGTACAGAGGGAGTGCCTTCTCGCCCAGCCGACTAATGAAGCGGCTGAGGGATGCCATGCACCTGGTGAACTTCTGGACATCACGCAACTTGGTGGGTTTCTCCATCTGCTCGATGGCCTTGATCTTCACAAGGTTGTACTCGATGTTGCGTTCTGAGATTAGGAAGCCAAGGAGCTGGCCGGCTGGCACACCGAAGGCATACTTCTCCAGGTTGAGCTTGATGTGGAAACGGCGCAGGTTCTCAAAGGTCTCCTTGAGGTCTTCCATCAGGGTGACATGCTTCTCCGTCTTCACCATAATGTTATTCAATAGACGTGGGCATTGCATCTGAGTTGCTTCAATAAGCACTTATGCATATAGCGTTGGAAGGTGGCGCCGACATTTCTCAAGCCGAACGTCATGGTGATGTAGCAGAAAGCGCCGAATGGCGTGATGAAGGCGGTCTTCAGGCGATCCGCCAGATCCAGATTGATCTGGTGGTAGCCGGAATAGGCATCAAGGAAGGATAGCAGCTCGCATCCGGCTGTGGAGTTGATCACTTGGTCTATGCGTGGCAGAGCGAATGGGACTTTGGGGCAGGCTTTGTTGAGACTGGTGTAATCAATGCACATGCGCCACTTGTTGTTCTTCTTCAACACGAGAACCGAATTGGCAAGCCAATCTGGGTGGAACACTTCCATAATGAATCCGGCTGCTAGCAGTCGGGCGACTTCTTCTCCAAAAATCCTTCTCTTCTCTTCTGACAGGCGGCAGAGGGGTTGTTTGACTGGCTTGGCATCCGACCTTACATGTAGTTTGTGCTCGGCGAGATCCGTCGGGATACCCAACATGTCTTTGGGGGACCATGCAAAGATGTCTCGTTTATCATGGAGGAAATCGACGAGCTCGCCTTCCTATTTGCTGTCAAGGCCAGTGCCCATGACAACAAACCTCTCCGGGTGCTCTGGGTCCAGGGGGATCCGCTTGGTCTCTTTGGCCGGCTGGAAGGAGGCCCCTGCTTCCACCTCCTTGGGATCAGTTGGCATGGATGGCTTCTCGCTGGCCATGGCTACCATCTGGTCAAGGAGACGTTTTTCTTGAGCAATGACGAGGGACTTGACCAGCCGGCAGCTGGCGGTAGCACAATCTTGTGACTTCTTGTAATATCCAGCAATGGTGATGATGCCCTTGGTGCCTGGCATCTTGGCCTTCAGGAATGCATAGTGCAGGATCATCATAAACTTGGCCAGCGCAGGGCGGCCCAAGAGCGCGTGGTAGGGGCTTTCCAGATCAACCACCTCGAACTAGATTGGCTCACGGGGAAGTGATCCATGTCGCCGAAGAGGACGTCAATCTTTATCTTGCCGATTGGGGAGCAGGACAGGCCGTGAACTATGCCATGGAAAACAGTCCGGCTTGGCAGGAGCTGCTTGGCCTTGATACCCACCCGCTCCATGGTCTCACGGTACAGGATGTTGATGTTGCTGCCGGCATCTATTAGAACTCGACCGAAACGGCAGTTCCGACTCTCTGTTTCAAAGGTTGCGTCGAGCACTAGGGCGTATGAACCCGGGTTGGGCATCATAGCCAGGTGGTCAGCTTGGCTCCAAGTGATGGGCCTCTCGAACCAATCCATGCAGGAGGGAGCTTTTGTGCTGACAGCATTGACCTCTCGATGCTGCTGCTGCTTGCTATGCCTGTCGCTGGCTTCACTCGTGAAGACGACATAGGCAGTGTGCTCTTCGGGGAACTCGTCTTGAATGGCGCCGACAGGTCGAGCTGCCGGCTGGCGGGGGAGGCGGGAGGGCCTCGCCCTTGGCGATCTGAGCTAGCTAGTTGCACTTCCGAGTGGTGCGGTTGGATGGCTTCGCGCCGCTGTGGAACTTGCATGGGGCCTCGAGGACCTGCTTGAAGGAAAAGGTGGGCAGCCATGCTCCCTTGCTAGTTCTCTGCCGCTTGGGGGCGGGTTGACCAATTGGCTACTGATCTTTGACTGCTGCTACCTGCCGGCTATTGGAAGCTGGCTGCTGGGCCTTGCGCTTGTTGTCGTTTTGCTGGCGCTGGTTGGTGTCGCTATCCGGCGTTTGGGAAGCCGTGGGAGCACCTTCCCGGACGTGTCCACTTGGAGCTCCGACTTCATGGAGGAGTCGGCCATGGCATATTTGTCCGCTATCATCAGCAACTCGTCAAGGGTTGCTAGCTCATCGCAGAGGAGCTTGTGTTTGAGCAAAGTGCCCTCTCGGCACCCAGCCGTGAAGTACTCTATGGCATGCACCTCATGCACCCCTTCGTAGGAGTTGCGCAGCTCACCCCACCGTGTTAGGTAATCGCGAGTATACTCGGTCATGCCTTGGACGCACATGGAGAGCTGGCAAGGCTTGAGCGGCCGCTTGTAGGTGCTGGTGAAGTTGCAGATGAACACTTCGGTGAAATCCAGCCAGCTGTTGACACTATATGGCTTGAGGTTGTTCAGCCATGTCCGGGTTGTGCCCTGGAGCATGAGCGGAATGTACTTCACGGCGACGCGCCTTTTGCCGCTTGCTATGTTGACTGCGGTGGATTAGTCCACCAGCCAATCTTCCGGCTTCACGGAGCTGTTGTACTTGGGAGTGTCTCGTGGGAGCGAGAACCCTTTGGGAAAGGGCTCATCGCGTATGCGGTGGCCGAAGCAATGCGGGCCAACTGCATCTTCTTCTTCTATCGTCAGGAATCGAGCAAGTCGGTTGATTCGGTGGCGGGCGTCATTCTCTCCGACTCCTTCATGGTGGCCTAGCCGGCCTCCGAGAGTCGGATGCTCAACAGGCAGTGGGTGAGGGAGTCCTGGACTAAGGGCTCCTCGGACAGTCGGACTATTGACATGGGCCGGCCTGTTGAACTATGAAGATACAAGATCGAAGACTTCTTCCCGTGTCCAGATGGGACTCTCCTTTGCGTGGATGGCAAGTTTGGTGATTCGGATATGTAGATTCCTTTCTCTATAACCGACTTTGTGTAAACCCTAGCCCCCTCCGGTATCTGTATAAACCAGAGGTTTAGTCCATAGAAACAATAGTCATAATCATAGGCTAGGCTTCTAGGGTTTAGCGATTACGATCTCGTGGTAGATCAACTCTTGTAATACTCATATTCATCAAGATCAATCAAGCAGGAAGTAGGGTATTGCCTCCATAGAGAGGGCCCGAACCTGGGTAAACATTGTGTCCCCCGCCTCCTGTTACCATTATCCTTAGACGCACAGTTCGGGACCCCCTACCCGAGATCCACCGGTTTTGACACCAACATTGGTGCTTTCATTGAGAGTTCCACTGCGTCGTCACCAGAAGGCTTGATAGCTCCATCAATCATCTACAACAAAGCAGTCTAGGGAGAGATCTTCCTTCCTAGACAGATCTTCGTATTCGGCGGCTTCGCACTGTGGGCCAACACGCTTGGCCATCTGGAGCAGATTGATAGCTACGCCCCTGGCCATCGGGTCAGATTTAGAAGCCTGAATTTCGTGGCCGATATCCGGGGAGACTTGATCTTCGACCGATTCGAGCCCATGATGGTTGTCCCCTGCCACCACGATGAACATGACCTAAATTTTTCATCGGACCGTGTTTAGGAGACAACGCCCGTAACCGCTCTGGCCCTAGATCCAGAGCAGACCGCGCCATCTGAGGATGGGAAGCTCAACCCCGCCATGGAAGCCACAAACTCAGCGGCGTTCGAGCCGCACACAGACCCAACATCAGGTTGTGCTTATGTTACCGGAACCTCAGATTCGTCTCCGGCTATAGGTTCCAGACTGTGTGCATCCACGTCCATCGAACCTGATTGGGCGCTGATCTTGGAGTTCAACTCCGCGGACATCTTCCAGCACTCACCTCTAGGCGAAGTGTTGAACTCATTAAAATCCCTCTCTTTGTCGACAGATTCTTGGCCGAACTATGTCTGGCTCGAATTGGAAGTAAATGACGAATAACTTCATTTCCTGCCCACCACCCACTTTATAGCCACTGTCGATGACTTAACCGACATGCTTGACTACGACTCCGAAGACATAGACGGTATGGACGACGATGCCGGAGAGGAGCAGGAACCACCGCCTACAGGGTGCTGGACTGCCACCTCCTCATACATCATATACATGGTGGATACACCCAAAGAGAACAATGACGACAATGAAAATCCAGTCGAGGATAAACCTCTTGAGATACAACAAAAGCACCGGCGTCAGCGGCGCTGCTCTAAGCCACGCCCTGGTAAAAACAGCAACACCGTCACAGGAGAAAATAATACTCCGGACGATGCCGAAGACAATGAAGACCCCGTTGAACAAACCTCCGAATAGGAGGAATGGGAGGATGGGCGAGTCAGCCCCGATGAACAAGCCATGAATGAAGACTCGAAAGACAGTAACTACCTTCCGCTCTCCGAAGATGAAGTGAGCCTCGGCAACAAAGACTTCATCGTGCCTGAGGAGCCTTCCGAGCAGGAGCGCTTCAAGCGCTGGCTAATAGCCACTGCAAGGAGCCTAAAAAAGAAGCAGCAGTAGCTTCAAACTGACCAGGATCTGCTCAATGAAAGATGGTCTGATGTCCTGGCAGATAAGGAATAAGGCCTCGAGCGCCCAACCAAAAGTTACCCGAAGCGCAAATTATTACCCCAGTTTGATGATGAGGCACTGGAGCCCGTCCTACCAGCGTATAATGCGGCTGACCGGCCACCACGAGGCTGGGACAAAGCGGCACCTAGAGCCGAATACCAGCCCGCGCTACCTCGTCGTAAAAACGGGAATACAACACCTCGGGGATATACATATGACCTGCGACAAGACTTGGAAAACAGAGCAGGCTAGACCAGATTGATCTACGGATCGCGGGGGCATGCCCCGATGCGCGATGATGGTCACCAGGCCGGACATGAGAAACATAACCACGTCCGGGCCGAAAACCACAGACGAACTCCATCTGAGCTGCGTCATGACTTGGCCCGTGATACTTCTCCAACGTATCTATAATTTTTTATTGTTCCATGCTATTATATTATCCATGTAGGATGTTTTATATACATTTATATGCTATTTTATATGATCTTTGGGACTAACCTATTAACCTAGAGCCCAGTGCCTGTTTCTGTTTTTCCTTGTTTTTTAGTTCTACAGAAAAGGAATACCAAAAGGAGTCCAATTGACGTGCCAATTTTTGATGATTTTTTATGGACCAAAAGAAGCCCCGGAGTAAAATAGTTGCGTCAGAAGAGTCCCGAGCCATCCATGAGATAGGAGGGCGAGCCCAGGGGGTAGGGTGTGCCCTCCACCCTTGTGGACGACTTGCAGACCCCCCCCCCCCCCCTGACGTGAGACCTACGCCAAAAATTCCTATAAATACAGAAACCTCCAGAAATAAACCTAGATCGGGAGTTCCGCCGCTGCAAGCCTCTGTAGCCACCAAAAACCAATCGGGACCCTGTTCCAGCACCCTACCGGAGGGGGATCCATCACCGGTGGCCATCTTCATCACCCCGGCGCTCTCCATGACGAGGAGGGAGTAGTTCACCCTCGGGGCTGAGGGTATGTACCAGTAGCTACGTGTTTGATCTCTCTCTCTCTCCTGTTCTTGATTTGGCACAATCTTGATGTATCGCGAGCTTTGCTATTATAGTTGGATCTTATGATGTTTCTCCCCCTCTACTCTCTTTTAATGGATTGAGTTTTCCCTTTGAAGTTATCTTATCGGATTGAGTCTTTAAGGATTTGAGAACACTTGATGTATGTCTTGCATGTGCTTATTTGTGGTGACAATGGGATATTCACATGATCTACTTGATGTACATTTTGGTGATCAACTTGCGGGTTCAGTGACCTTGTGAACTTATGCATAGGGGTTGGCACACGTTTTCGTCTTGACGCTTCGATAGAAACTTTGGGGCACTCTTTGAAGTACTTTGTGTTGGTTGAATAGATGAATCTGAGATTGTGTGATGCATATCATATAACCATGCCCATGGATACTTGAGGTGACATTGGAGTATCTAGGTGACATTATGGTTTTGGTTGATTTGTGTCTTAAGGTGTTATTCTAGTACAAACTCTATGATAGATCGAACGGAAAGAATAGCTTCGTGTTATTTTACTACGGACTCTTGAATAGATTGATCAGAAAGGATAACTTTGAGGTGGTTTCGTACCCTACAATAATCTCTATGTTTGTTCTCCGCTATTAGTGACTTTGGAGTGACTCTTTGTTGCATGTTGAGGGATAGTTATATGATCCAGTTATGTTATTATTGTTGAGAGAACTTGCACTAGTGAAAGTATGAACCTTATGCCTTGTTTCCTAGCATTGCAATACCGTTTATGCTCACTTTTACCACTTGTTACCTTGCTGTTTTTATATTTTAAGATTACAAAAACCTATATCTACCATCCATATTGCACTTGTATCACCATCTCTTCGCCGAACTAGTGCAGCTATACAATTTACCATTGTATTGGGTGTGTTGGGGACACAAGAGACTCTTTGTTATTTTGTTGCAGGGTTGTTTGAGAGAGACCATCTTCATCCTATGCCTCCCACGGATTGATAAACCTTAGGTCATCCACTTGAGGGAAATTTGCTATTGTCCTACAAACCTCTGCACTTGGAGGCCCAACAATGTCTACAAGAAGAAGGTTGTGTAGTAGACATCAAGCTCTTTTCTGGCGCCGTTGCCGGGGAGGTGAGTGCTTGAAGGTATATCTTTAGATCTTGCAATCGAATCTTCTAGTTTCTTGTTTTATCACTATTTAGTTTATAAAAGAAAACTACAAAAAAATAGAATTGAGTTTGCCTCATACGCTTCATATTTTTAATATCTTTCGTGAGAATTATGGAAACAAAAATTGTTCTCAAGTGCTAGAAGAAGAAGTCTATACAATGTTTGGCACTAAATCTTTGAATGAGGAGCATGATTGCAATGTTGTTAGTATGAACTCTTTGAATATCCATGGTACTAATGATGACTGCACTAGTCATGATGAAAATGTCTCTTATACGCATGTCGATTTTTGTGGAGTGCATAGAGTTTGCAAGTACACACCAAATAGGGAAGATAGATTTTGCAAGAGGCATAAGTATTTAGAAATTAAATGGTTGCAAGAAAGGCTAGATGCTTGTGCTGAAAATTTAAAATTTCTTTGCCATCCTTGTGAACTTTGCAATGAACGTGATCATTTAAATACCCAATGCAAATTGTTTCATGATCGTATCGTGTCTAAAAATTGTGATGACTTGATTTCCCTTGCACATCATAATGAAATTAGTTTGCTTTTGGGTTATGAAGAAATAAAACGTATAACTAAAGATATGCCAGAATTTGTCCTTGATAAAGTTCTTGATTTTGATCTAGAAGAAATTTTTATGTATTGTGCGGTGAATTGCATTGAAAATCCTTATATTGCCAATTACATAAAGAAAAGAAAGCAAATAGAAGATGAAGAAAATACTAATGAAAGGGAAGAGACTTTCCAATATCCTCCTATTATTTCTTGTGATGAATCCGGTAATGAGGAGGAGCCTTCTATTCAACCAATCTCATTAATAAGGAGCTCCAAAAAGAGGGTTAACCCCACACATGATGTGAAGAAGAAAAAGAAAAGATGGAGAAGCAAAGGTAAAAAGGTATCCCTCCCAAATGATGTTGCTCCTATTACTCATTGTGATGATGATAATTGCTATACTATTGGTGCTATCCATACTATTAATGATGAGAGTGATTATGCTTATGATATGAAAAGGCCCAAGCTTGGGGATGCTATGTTTGATGAGAATGACATGTTTGAGAATATATTTTCTGCAATTAATGTTTGTCCCAAGCTTGGGGATGCTATGTTTAATGAAGATGATATTTTTAGCCTCCCAAGTTTTGATGAGCAAATTTATTATGATGATAGCATGCCTCCTAATTATGATGATTATTGTGATGACACTTATGCTATAAAACGTAGTGATGATTATAGAACTTTTCATGATTATGATTACCCTTTTTATGAACATTACTATTTTAATGTGGAAACAATTTATAGTATTCGAGTCTCTTATGATACTCCCACTATTTCGAATAAGAAGAATTTTGCTTATGTGGAGAGTAATAAAATTTCTATGCTTGTGCATCATGAAAATAATGCTTTATGTGATAGTTACATTGTTGAATAAATTCATGATGTTACTGAAAATTATTATGAGGGAGGAATATATGCTTGTAGGAGTTGCAATGATATCAAGTCTCCTCTCTGTGTGCTTAAAGTTTTAAAGTTATGCTTGTTTTGCCTTCCTATGCTAGTTGATTATTGTTCCCATAAGTTGTTTGCTCACAAAATACCTATGCATAGGAAGTGGGTTAGAATTAAATGTGTTAGTAATATTCTTCATGATGCTCTCTTTATGTTTCAATTCTTATGTTTTATGCGAGCATCATTGAAATCATCATGCCTAGCTACAAGGCATTAAACAAAAGCGCTTGTTGGGAGACAACCCAATATTTACCTTTACTGTTTTTATGTGTTCACATGATTATGCTACTGTAGTAATCATGTATTATAGCTTTTGTTGTTGAGGAACGTAGCAGAAATTCAAAAAATTCCTACGAGTCAACAAGATCTATCTATGGAGAAACTAGAAACGAGAGAGGGGGAGTGCATCTACATACCCTTGTAGATCGCTAAGCGGAAGCGTTCAAGAGAACGTGGTTGAAGGAGTCATACTCATCGTGATCCAAATCACCGGAGATCCTAGTGCCAAACGGACGGCACCTCCGCATTCAACACACGTACATCCTGGGGACGTCTCCTCCTTCTTGATCCAGCAAGGGGAGAGGAGAAGTTGAGGGGGAGCTCCGGCAGCACGACGGCGTGGTGGTGGAGCTTGCAGTTCTCCGGCAGGGCTTCGCCAAGCACTACTACTACGGAGGAGGTGTTGGGGAGGGAGAGGGCTGCGCCAGGGGCAAGGGTGAAGCACCCATGCGCCTCCCCACTATATATAGGGGTGGAGGGGGCTGGTTTCTTTCCCTCCAAGTCCATTGGGGCGTTGGCAAAGGTGGGAGGAAGGAAATCCCATCATTTCCTTCCCCACCGATTATTATCCCCCCTTTTTAGGGATCTTGATCTTATCCCTTCGGGATATGATCTTATTCCTTCTAAGGCGGGATCTTGGTGCGCCTCGACCAAGGGTGTGGGGACTTGCCCCCACTACCCACGTTCATGTGGGTTCCCCCATGCTGGTGGGCCCCACTTCGGAACCTTCTAGAACCTTCCCGGTACAATACCGAAAAATCCCGAACATTTTCTGGTGGCCAAAATAGGACTTCCCATATATAAATCTTTACTTCCGGACCATTCCGGAACTCCTCGTGACGTCTGGGATCTCATCCGGGACTCCGAACAACATTCGGTAACTGCACACCAATTCCCATAACAACTCTAGCGTCACCGAACCTTAAGTGTGTAGACCCTACGGGTTCGGGAATCATGCAGACATGACCGAGACAGCTCTCTGGCCAATAACCAACAGCGGGATCTGGATACCCATGTTGTCTCCCACATGTTCCATGATGATCTCATCGGATGAACCACGATGTCAAGGATTCAAGCAATCCCGTATACAATTCCCTTTGTCTAGTGGTATTGTACTTGCCCGAGATTCGATCGTCGGTATGCCGATACCTTGTTCAATCTCGTTACTGGCAAGTCTCTTTACTCGTTCTGTAACACATCATCCCATGATTAACCCCTTGGTCACATTGTGCACATTATGATGATGTCCTACTGAGTGGGCCCAGAGATACCTTTCCGTCAACCGGAGTGACAAATCCCAGTCTCGATTCGTGCCAACCCAACAGACACTTTTGGAGATACCTGTAGTGCACCTTTATAGCCACCCAGTTATGTTGTGACGTTTGGTACACCCAAAGCATTCCTACAGTATCCGGGAGTTGCACAATCTCATGGTCTAAGGAAATGATACTTGACATTAGAAAAGCTTTAGCATACGAACTACACGATCTCTGTGCTAGGCTTAGGATTGGGTCTTGTCCATCACATCATTCTCCTAATGATGTGATCCCGTTATCAACGACATCCAATGTCCATGGTCAAGAAACCGTAACCATCTATTGATCAACGAGCTAGTCATCTAGAGGCTTACTAGGGACTTGGCGTTGTCTATGTACCCACACATGTATTTGAGTTTCCTATCAATACAATTATAGCATGGATAATAAATGATTATCATGAACAAGGAAATATAATAATAATAACTAATTTATTATTACCTCTAAGGCATATTTCCAACAGTCTCCCACTTGCACTAGAGTCAATAATCTAGTTCACATCGCCATGTGATTAACACTCATAGGTCACATCGCCATGTGCCCAACATCCAAAGAGTTTACTAGTGTCACTAAACTAGTTCACATCACCATGTGATTAAGACTCAATGAGTTCTGGGGTTTGATCATGTTTTGCTTGTGAGAGAGGTTTTAGCCAATGGGTCTGCAACATTCAGATCCGTGTGTACTTCGCAAATCTCTAGGTCATATTGTAAATGCTGCTTCCACGCTCCACTTGAAGCTATTCCAAGTGGTTGCTCCACTATACGTATCCGGTTTGCTCCTCAGAGTCACTCAGATAGGTGTTAAAGCTTGCATTGACGTAACCCTTTACGCCGAACTATTTATCACCTCCATAATCAAGAAACATGTCCTTATTTACTCCAAGGACAATTTTGACCGCTGTCCAATGATCCGTTCCAGGATCATTCCTGTACCCCTTGACTGACTCATGGCAAGGCACACTTCCGATGCGGTACACAGCATAGCATACTATAGAGCCTACGTCTGAAGCATAAGGGACGACCTTCGTCCTTTCTCTCTCTTCTGCCGTGGTCGAGCTTTAACTCTTAACTTCATACCTTACAACTCAGGCAAGAACTCCTTCTTTGACTGATCCATCTTGAACACCTTCAAGATCATGTCAAGGTATGTGCTCATTTGAAAGTACCATTTAGCGGTTTTTGATCTATCCTCATAGATCTTGATGCTCAATGTTCAAGTAGCTTAATCCAGGTTTTCTATTGAAAAACACCTTTCAAACAACCCTATATGCTTTCCAGAAATTCTACATCATTTCTGATCAACAATATGTAAACAACATATACTCATCAGAACTTCTATAGTGCTCCCACTCACTTCTTTGGAAATACAAGTTTCTCATAAGCTTTGTATAAACCCAAAATCTTTGATCATCTAATCAAAGTGTACATTCCAACTCCGAGATGCTTACTCCAGTCCTTAGAAGGACTGCTGGAGCTTTGCATACTTGTTAGCGTCTTTCAGGATTGTCAAAACCTTCTGGTTGTATCACATACAACCTTTCCTCAAGAAAACTGTCGAGGAAACAATGTTTTGACATTCTATCTGTAAGATTTCATAAATAATGCAGTAACTGCTAATCCAATTCCAACAGACTCTTAGCATCGCTACGAGTGAGAAAGCCTCACCGTAGTCAACTCCTTGAACTTGTCGGAAAACATCTTAACGACAAGTCGAGCTTTCTTAATGGTGATACTTACCATCATTGTCTGTCTTCCTTTTAAAATCCATCTGTACCCAACAGCCTTACGACCATCAAGTATTTCTTCCAAAGTCATGGATCATTTCTTAGATTTTATGGCCTCGAGCCATTCGTCGGAATCCGGGCCCACCATCGCTTCTTCATAGCTCGCAGGTTCATTGTTGTCTAGCAACATGACCTCCAAGACAGGATTACGTACCACTCTGAAGCAGTACGCATCCTTGTCGACCTACGAGGTTTGGTAGTGACTTGATCCGAAGTTTCATGATCACTATCATAAGCTTCTACTTCAATTGGTGTAGGTGCCACAGGAACAACTTCCTGTGCCCTGCTACACACTGGTTGAAGTGATGGTTCAATAACCTCATCAAGTCTCCACCATCCTCCCACTCAATTCTTTCAAGAGAAACTTCTCCTCGAGAAAGGATCCGATTCAAGAAACAATCCCTATTGCTTTCGGATCTGAATTAGGAGGTATACCCAACTGTTTTGGGTGTCCTATGAAGATGCATTTTATCCGCTTTGGGTTCGAGCTTATCAACCTGAAACTTTTTCACATAAGCGTCGCAGACCCAATCTTTTAAGAAACGATAACTTAGGTTTCTCCAAACCATAGTTCGGTGTCGTCTCAACGGAATTACGTGGTGCCCTATTAAAGTGAGTGCGGTTTTCTCTAATGCCTAACCCATGAACGATAGTGGTAATTCGATAAGAGACATCATGGTACGCACCATATCCAATAGGGTGCAACTATGATGTTCGGACACACCATCACACTATGGTGTTCCAGGCGGTATTAATTGTGAAACAATTTCCACGATGTCTTAATTGCGTGCCAAAGCTCGTAACTCAGATACTCATCTCTATGATCATATCATAGACATTTTATCCTCTTGTCACGATCATCTTCAACTTCACTCTGAAATTACTTGAACCATTCAATAATTCAGACTTGTGTTTCATCAAGTAAATATACTCAGTATCTACTTAAATCATCCGTGAAGTAAGACCATAACGATATTCACTGCATGCCTCAGCACTCATTGGACTGCGCACATCAAAATGTGTTACTTCCAACAAGTTGCTATCTTGTTCCATTTTACTGAAAACGAGGCTTTTCAGTCATCTTGCCCATGTGGTATGATTTGCATATCTCAAGTGATTCAAAATCAAGTGAGTCCAAACGATCCATCTGCATGGAGTTTCTTCATGTGTATACACCAATAGACATGGTTCGCATGTCTCAAACTTTTCAAAAACGAGTGAGTCCAAAGATCCATCAATATGGAGCTTCTTCATGCGTTTTATACCAATATGACTTACATGGCAGTGCCACAAGTAGGTGGTACTATCTTATATCTTTTGGCATGAAAATGTATATCACCACGATCGAGATTCAATAAACCATTCATTTTAGGTGCAAGACCATTGAAGGTATTATTCAAATAAACAGAGTAACCATTATTCTCCTTAAATGAATAACCGTATTGCGATAGACATAATCCAATCATGTCTATGCTCAATGCAAACACCAAATAACAATTATTTAGGTTCAACACCAATCTCGATGGTAGAGGGAGCGTGTGATGCTTGATCACATCAACCTTGGAAACACTTCCAACACATATCGTCAGCTCACCTTTAGCTAGTCTCTATTTATTCCGTAGCTTTTATTTCGAGTTACTAACACTTAGCAACCGAACCGGTATCTAATACCCTGGTGCTACTAGGAGTACTAGTAAAGTACACATTAACATAATGTATATCCAATATACTTCTATCGACCTTGCCAGCCTTCTCATTTACCAAGTATCTAGGGTAATTCTGCTTCAGTGTCTGTTCCCTCATTACAGAAGCACTTAGTCTCGGGTTTGGGTTCAACCCTGGGTTTCTTCACTAGAGCATCAACTGATTTGCCGTTTCATGAAGTATCCCTTCTTACCCTTGCCCTTCTTAAAATTAGTGGTTTCACTAACCATCAACAATTGATGCTCCTTCTTGATTTCTACTTTCGCGGTGTCAAACATCGCGAATATCTCAAGGATCATCATATCTATCCCTGATATGTTATAGTTCATCATGAAGCTCTAGTAGCTTGGTGGCAATGTCTTTGGAGAAACATCACTATCTCATCTGGAAGATTAACTCCCACTCGATTCAAGTGATTGTCGTACTCAGACAATCTGAGCACAAGCTCAACGATTGAGATCTTCTCCCTTAGTTTGTAGGCTAGAAAACTTGTCGGAGGTCTCATACCTCTTGACGTGGGCACGAGCCTGAAATCCCAATTTCAGCTCTTGGAACATCTCACATGTTCTGCGACATTTCAAAAATGTCTTTTGGTGCCTCAATTCTAAACCATTTAACATTACCGAACTATCATGTAGTCATCAAAACGTGTATGTCAGATGTTCGCAACATCCACAGACCACGTTCGAGGTCCAGCACACCGAGCGGTGCATTAAGGACATAAGTCTTCTACTGTCCACATAATTGCTACTATCAACTTTCAACTATATTTTCTCTAGGAACATATCTAAAACAGTAGAACTAAAGCGCGAGCTATGACATAATTTGCAAAGGGATTTTGACTATGTTCAGGATAATTAAGTTCATCTAATGAACTCCCACTCAGATAGACATCCCTCTAGTCATCTAAGTGATTACATGATCCGAGTCAACTAGGTCGTGTCCGATCATCACGTGAGACAGACTAGTCATCATCGGTGAACATCTTCATGTTGATCGTATCTACTATACGGCTCATGCTCGACCTTTCGGTCTCTTGTGTTCCAAGGCCATGTCTGTACATGCTAGGCTCGTCAAGTCAACCTAAGTGTTTCGCGTGTGTAAATCTGGCTTACACCCGTTGTATGTGAACGTTAGAATCTATCACACCCGATCATCACATGGTGCTTCGAAACGACGAACTTTCGCAATGGTGCATAGTTAGGGGAAACACTTTCTTGAAATTTTAATGAGGGATCATCTTATTTACTACCTTCGTTCTAAGCAAATAAGATGCATAAACATGATAAACATCACATGCAATCAAAAAGTGACATGATATGGCCAATATCATTTTGCTCCTTTTGATCTCCATCTTAGGGGCTCCACGATCATCATCGTCACCGGCATGACACCATGATCTCCATCATCATGATCTCCATCATCGTGTCTTCATGAAGTTGTCTCGCCAACTATTACTTCTACTACTATGGCTACCAGTTAGCAATAAAGTAAAGTAATTATATGGCGTTGTTCAATGACACGCAGGTCATACAATAAATTAAGACAACTCCTATGGATCCTGCCGGTTGTCATACTCATCGACATGAAAGTCGTGATTCCTATTACAAGAACATGATCAATCTCATACATCACATATCATTCATCACATTCTTCTTGGCCATATCACATCACATAGCATACCCTGCAAAAACAAGTTAGACGTCCTCTAATTGTTGTTTGCATGTTTTACGTGGCTGCTATGGGTTTCTAGCAAGAATGTTTCTTACCTACGCAAAAGCCACAACGTGATATTCCAATTTCTATTTACCCTTCATAATGACCCTTTTCATCGAATCTGATCCAACTAAAGTGGGAGAGACTGGCACCCGCTAGCCACCTTATGCAACAAGTGCATGTCAGTCGGTGGAACCTGTCTCACGTAAGTGTACGTGTAAGGTCGGTCCGGGACGCTTCATCCCACAATACCGTCGAAACAAGATTGGACTAGTAACGGTAAGCATATTGAACAAAATCAACGCCCACAACTACTTTGTGTTCTACTCGTGCAAAGAATCTACGCAATAGACCTAGCTCATGATGCCACTGTTGGGGAACGTAGCAGAAATTCAAAAATTTCCTACAAGTCACCAAGATCTATCTATGAAGAAACTAGAAACGAGAGAGGGGGAGTGCATCTACATACCCTTGTAGATCTCTAAGCGGAAGCGTTCAAGAGAACGGGGTTGAAGGAGTCGTACTCATCGTGATCCAAATCACCGGAGATCCTAGTGTCGAACGGACGGCACCTCCGCGTTCAACACACATACATACCGGGGACGTCTCCTCCTTCTTGATCCAGCAAGGGGAGAGGAGAAGTTGAGGGAGAGCTCCGGCAGCACGATGGCGTAGTGGTGGAGCTTGCAGTTCTCCGACAGGGCTTCGCCAAGCACTACTACGAAGGAGGAGGTGTTGGGGAGGGAGAGGGCTGCGCCAGGGGCAAGGGTGAAGCTCCCATGTGCCTCCCCACTATATATAGGGGTGGAGGGGGCTGGTTTCTTTCCCTCCAAGTCCATTGGGGCGTTGGCAAAGGTGGGAGGAAGGAAATCCCATCATTTCCTTCCCCACCGATTGTTATCCCCCCTTTTTAGGGATCTTGATCTTATCCCTTCGGGATATGATCTTATTCCTTCTAAGGGGGGATCTTGGTGCACCTTGACCAAGGGTGTGGGGCCTTGCCCCCACTACCCACGTTCATGTGGGTCCCCCCATGCTGGTGGGCCCCACTCCGAAACCTTCTAGAACCTTCCCGGTATAATACCGAAAAATCCCGCACATTTTCCGGTGGCCAAAATAGGACTTCCCATATATAAATCTGTACCTTCGGACAATTCCAGAACTCCTCGTGACATTTGGGATCTCATCCGGGACTCCGAACAACATTCGGTAACTGCGCACCAATTCCCATAACAACTCTAGCGTCACCGAACCTTAAGTGTGTAGACCCTACGGGTTCGGGAATCATGCAGACATGACCGAGACAGCTCTCTGGACAATAACCAACAGCGGGATCTGGATACGCATGTTGGCTCCCACATGTTCCACGATGATCTCATCGGATGAACCACGATGTCAAGGATTCAAGCAATCCCGTATACAATTCCCTTTGTCTAGCGGTATTGTACTTGCCCGAGATTCGATCGTCGGTATGCCGATACCTTGTTCAATCTCGTTACTAGCAAGTCTCTTTACTCGTTCTGTAACACATCATCCCGTGATCAACCCCTTGGTCACATTGTGCACATTATGATGATGTCCTACCGAGTGGGCCTAGAGATACCTTTCCGTCAACCGAAGTGACAAATCCCAGTCTTGATTCGTGCCAACCCAACAGACACTTTCGGAGATACCTGTAGTGCACCTTTATAGCCACCCAGTTACGTTGTGACGTTTGGTACACCCAAAGCATTCCTACAGTATCCGGGAGTTGCACAATCTCATGGTCTAAGGAAATGATACTTGACATTAGAAAAGCTTTAGCATACGAACTACACGATCTTTGTGCTAGGCTTAGGATTGGGTCTTGTCCATCACATCATTCTCCTAATGATGTGATCCCGTTATCAACGACATCCAATGTGCATGGTCAGGAAACCATAACCATCTATTGATCAACGAGCTAGTCATCTAGAGGCTTACTAGGGACTTGGTGTTGTCTATGTACCCACACATGTATCTGAGTTTCCTATCAATACAATTATAGCATGGATAATAAACGATTATCATGAAAAAGGAAATATAATAATAATAACTAATTTATTATTACCTCTAGGGCATATTTCCAACATTTGTTTCAATAAAGTGCCAAGTAAGACCTTTAGGATAGCTTGCGGTGATAGTTGTGTTGATCCTGCTGAAAATCAGAAACTTTTGCACTCAGTAAATTAGTTTTGATAATTCACAGAAACGTGCGTTTGATCATATTCTTTTTGCTATGGATTGGTACATATATTTATCAGGTTTTCCTAATTTGTTAGGATTTTTGGGGTTACAAAAGTGTTCGAGACTTACAGATTACTACAGACTGTTCTGTTTTTGACAGATTCTGTTTCCTATGTGTTGTTTGCTTATTTTGATGAATCTATGAGTAGTATCGGAGGGTATGAACCATAGAGAAGCTGGAATATAGTAGATATTACACCAATATGAATTTAGAATGAGTTCATAATAGTACCTAAGTGGTGATTTATTTTCTTATACTAACGGAGCTTACGAGTTTTCTGTTGAGTTTTGTGTTGTGAAGCTTTCAAGTTTTGGGTAAAGATTCGATGGACTATGGAATAAGGAGTGGCAAGAGCCTAAGCTTGGGGGTGCCCAAGGCACCACAAGGTAATATTTAAGGACAACCAAGAGCCTAAGCTTGGGGATGCCCCGGAAGGCATCCCCTCTTTCGTCTTCGTTCATCGGTAACTTTACTTGCAGTTATATTTTTATTCACCACATGATATGTGTTTTCCTTAGAGTGTCGTTTTATTTTCTTTTGTTTTGCTTGCTGTTTGAATAAAATACCAAGATCTGAAATTCTTAAATGTTATAGAGTCCTCACATAGTTGCATAATTATTCGACTACTCATTGATCTTCACTTATACCTTTTGGAGTAGTTTGTCATTTGCTCTAGTGCTTCACTTATATATTTTTAGAGCACGATGATGGTTTTATTTTGAAAAAATAGATGAACTCTCATGCTTCACCTATATTATTTTGAGTGTCTTAAACAGCATGGTAATTTGCTTTGGTTATAAAATTAGTCCTAATATGATGGGCATCCAAGTTGGGTATAATAAAAACTTTCATATAGAGTGCATTAAATACGATGATAAATTTGATATTTGATAATTGTTTTGAGATATAAAGGTGGTAATATTAGAGTCATGCTAGTTGGGTAATTATGAAATTGAGAAATACTTGTGTTAAAGTTGGCAAGTCCCGTAGCATGCACTTATGATGAACGTTGTGTGACAAATTTGAAGCATGGGGTGTTCTTTGATTGCCTTCCTGTTGAGTGGAGGTCGGGATCGCGCGATGGTTAACTCCTACCAACCCTTCCCCTAGGAGCATGCGTAGTGGTACTTTGCTTCGAGGGCTAATAAACTTTTTCAATAAGTATATGAGTTCTTTATGACTAATGTTAGTCCATGGATTATACGCACTCTTACCCTTCCGGAATTTGCTAGCCTCTTCGGTACTGTGCATTGCCCTTTATCACCTTGAGAGTTGGTGCAAACTTCGCCGGTGCATCCAAACCCCGTGATACGATACGCTCTATCACACATAAACCTCCTTATATCTTTCTCAAAACAGCCACCATACCTACCTATTATGGCATTTCCATAGCCATTCTGAGATATATTGCCATGCAACTTTCCACCGTTCCGTTTATTATGACACACTCCATCATTGTCATATTGCTTTGCATGATCATGTAGTTGACATCGTATTTGTGGCAAAGCCACCATTCATAATTCCTTCATACATGTCACTATTGATTCATTGCACATCCCGGTACACCGCCGGAGGCATTCACATAGAGTCATATTTTGTCCTAAGTATCGAGTTGTAATTCTTGAGTTGTAAATAAATAAAAGTGTGATGATTTCCATTATTAGAGCATTATCCCATGTGAGGAAAGGATGATGGAGACTATGATTCCCCCACAAGTCGGGATGAGTCTCCGGACTTTATGAAAAATAAAAGAGGTCAAAGAAGCCCAAATAAAAAAGAGGCCAAAGAAGCCCAAATAAAAAAATAATAAAAGAGAGAAAAAGAGAGAAGGGACAATGTTACTATCCTCTACCACACTTGTGCTTCAAAGTAGCACCATGATCTTCATGATAGAGAGTGTCACGCCCAATATGCGACCCTATCCAAAAGGAACTCGAAGGTCCCACCAAGAATAGACCCGCATATTGAAACGCTTTTGCAAGGTGGATATCATTACATCAACATTACATAATAGATGGGGATACATACATAAGGCATACAATGCCACACGAATACAACATCATCTTACATAACAACACCATCCGACTACGGATGAGACACAAACAGAAACTCAAACGACATCCACCCTGCTAGCCCAGGCTGCCGACCTGGAACCTATCCCCTGATCAAAGAAGAAGCAGAAGAAGAACTCCAAACAAGTAAACATCGCTCTCGCGTCATGATCATCGCATAACATGTACCTGCAACTGTTGTTGTAGTAATCTGTGAGCCACGAGGACTCAGCAATCCCATTACCATGGGTATCAAGACTAGCAAAGCTTAAAGGGAAAGGAAGGGGTAAAGTGGTGAGGTTGCAGCAGCGACTAAGCATATATGGTGGCTAACATACGCAAATAAGAGCGAGAAGAGAGCAAGCAGAACGGTCGTGAAGCTATCAATGATCAAGAAGTGATCCTGAACTCCTACTTACGTCAAACATAACCCAAAACCGTGTTCACTTCCCGGACTCCGCCGAAAAGAGACCATCACGGCTACACACGCGGTTGATGCGTTTTAATTCGAATCAGGTGTCAAGTTATCTACAACCGGACGTTAACAAATTCCCGTCTGCCCATAACCGTGGGCACGGCTTTCGAAAGTTTAAACCCTGCAGGGGTGTCCCAACTTAGCCCATGATAAGCTCTCGTGATCAACAAAGGATATACCTTCTCCCAGGAAGACCCGATCAGACTCGGAATCCCGGTTTACAAGACATTTCGACAATGGTAAAACAAGACCAGCAAAGCTGCCCGATGTGCCGACAAATCCCGATAGGAGCTGCACATATCTTGTTCTCAGGGCAACACCGGATGAGACTAGCTACGAGTAAAACCAACCCTCAAGTTGCCCCGAGGTGGCCCCGCAGGCAGCTCAGTTCGGACCAACACTAAGAGAAGCACTGGCCCGGGGGGCTAAAATAAAGATGACCCTCGGGTTGGCCGACCCAAGGGAAGGGTATAGGTGGTGGTGAGGCAAATGGTAAAACCAAGGTTGGGCCTTGCTGGAGGAGTTTTATTCAAAGCGAACTGTCAAGTGGGTCCCATAAATCACCCAACCGCGTAAGGAACGCAAAATCCGGGAACATAACACCGGTATGACGGAAACTAGGGCGGCAAGAGTGGAACAAAACACCAGGAATAAGACCGAGTCTTCCACCCTTTACCAAATATATAGATGCATTAATTAAATAAGAGATATTGTGATATCCCAACATAATCCTGTCCACCATGGAGCAATCTTCAACTTCACCTGCAACTAGCAACGCTATAAGAGGGCTGAGCAAAGCGGTAACATAGCCAAGCAACGGTTTGCATAGGAAAGGTGTCAAAGGTTAGAGGTTCATGGCAATATGGGAGGCTTGATAAACAGGTGATAGGTAGCACAGCAAAGCGATAGAACGAAGCAACTAGCATAGCAATGATAGTAGTGAGATCCAGGGTAGCGGTCATCTTGCCTGAAATCCCGCTAGGAAGAAGAACGAGTCCATGAAGAAGATGAAGCCACGAAGACGAATCAAGCATAGACGAACGAATCCTCACGATCGCAACGAAACGGGAACTATCGAGAGAAGCACACAACACGGTAAACGCACCACACATAGACAAGACATGATGCGCAAGAAGCATGATGCAAGACAAGACTACATGAAGCTACTCATGGCAAGAGATGATGCAAACAAGAGCAACACATCAAGGCAAGTTTAAATGAGGTCGGGAACAACATATAACAATTCCGGTAAGTCCTCATATGCAAATCTCGAAATTGGTCCAGATCTGAATAAACCTTGTGTTCAAGTTGTTAAACAGCAAGTTAAGATGCACCAAGATGATCTACACGAGATTCTAGTCAAGTTACATATAAAGTTCATTTAGTTCGGAGCTACGGCCTAGAAGATATGAGCAAAACAAGTTAAACATGGCATTGATTCAAAATGCACCCAAACATCAAGCCAACACCTCAAAACATGAATGCAACATGATAATATGAAACTACATGCAAAAACAAGCAAGTTTCATATAGAGCACACTCAAAACGGAGCAACGGTTCCACACATACACTCTATACAAGTTATACCAACAATCTGTCCAAAACAGCAACTAGGCATCTTGCAAGCAACAAAACAACATGCTACAGGACCTCAACAAGAAAACAAAAGGCATGGGCATGATGTACAGGTAAAGCATAACAAAACATGAACATTGAGCTATCTCCAGAAATCACTAGAACATGCTCAAACACACATGACAAGATTGCAAATAATAACAGTTTCAGACTTTGCAGAAAATAACATCAGGTTGCAATGCTTAGAGCTATCAAACAACATATTACAGGAACTTATCATGGCAAACAAAGGCATGGCATGAACCTACTAATTGCATAGAACAAAAGTCCCTTACTGACCATGAGCCAAAAAGGATCAGAAGATATGATGGCACCCATGTAAACATGGCAAGTTATATGACAGATTCATACATGGCAGGAACAACGATAAGTAGGCATGTTGGTGAGCTTGTACAGATCACCACAGAGCAATACATGGCATGGCAAGGCAACCAACAGTAAGAATACATGTTTATGAAGGTAAGCATGGCAAGAGCAAGTCCATAGGGTGCATGGATCACCAACAACATTCATGGTAACAACTGAACTTAATGTTAATAGGCTGACAGCAACATTATTTAGCAACTTTGGAGCAAGATTACAACAAGCTACAGCAGGCCATAAATGCAACCAGGGGCATGGATGGAGAGAGCATGACATGTATAACAAAACACCCTTAGTGAACATCTCCAGATTATGCATAGAATGACTTAACAATCTTGATTTACATAGCATCACCAAATACCAGATTCAGCATAGCAAAACAGTAATAGCAAGTACACTACTTAACAAGCTTGATTCACTCACCACAAGTCATTGCATGACAAGATAAGCATAGCATAAGCAAGAAGACATGTTTATGAAACAAACCAAGGCAAGAACAAGTTCATAGCATGCAATGACCAACTACAACAACCTTGGCAAAATAGAATAACATGTAAACAATCTGCCAGGAAACATTTTGTAGCAAAAATAGAGCAAGAAAATGACATGCTAGACTACTCCATAATTGAAAACAGGGGCATGAATGGATAGAGAACAACCATATATTCAAAACATCCTTACTGAAGTATCTCAAAATATGCTTGGATCTCTCTGTAGCATCAAGTTTACATGGCATCAAAATAACAGCAGAACAGGGACTAAAATCAGCAACATCACGAAGCCTAGTTTGCATGCTTGTGCTAGTCACCACATTGATCACAAAAATACATGGTAAGCACCTATGTAAAGAAGACATGGCATAGTTCAAAACACATGTAGACAACAGCCTCATAGGATGCACACATCATTCATGGCAAAAATGACAAATGAGCATGTTATAACAGTTTCAGCAGATTAACATCACACAGCACTCTTGCAACAAAGATTCAGGCATCAAGATGAGCTCAAATGAACATGATGCAATGGAATGAAATGAAGCTCGTTGAGACGAACAATTTGACATATTACACGCACAAAACGGAGCAGTATGCCTGGAGATATGATGCGATGAACAGGGCATGAAAATGTTGCTGAAACATGGACAGACGAAAATATACCTCCCAAAAACGGATCTAGGGTTTCAGGGCACGCGGGTCGAGGTTCGCCGGCAACTACGCCGGAGTTGGCTGGAGAGGAGGAAGGAGGCCGGAGAGGTCGGGGACGAGGTGCTCCGGGCCGGATCGGACCGGATCCGGCCGGATCCCGGCAGGGGCGGCGCGGGGAGGCGGAGGAGTTTGCCGGCGGCGCGGGGCGATGTTTGCCGGCTCCGGAGCGGCAGCGCGCCGGCGGGGCGAGGTCGCCGGAGCACGGCGGCTCGGCGAAGGAGGCCGGGGTCGGCGTGGGCGGCGCGGCACGAGCCCTCCTGGCTCGGGCGCAGGAGGAGGCGGTGGGGGCCGCGGGGAGGCGACTAGGGGCGGCGGCCGGACGGGGCGGCGACCGACGGCGGCGGAGATCCGCGGCAGCGGCCGGCGGCGGGGACGCGGCAGGCCAGGCGGAGGGCGAGCGGCGGCCGCGAGGCGCAGAGGCGAGCGGGCGGCGGAGCGGGCCTGGCGGGCCGCGGGCGGCGCGCGGGCGCGGGCGAGTCGGGCGGCGACACGTGGCGGCGGCGGAGCAGGTCGGACATGTCCGGCGCGAGGTGGGCCCTAACCCACAGGTCTTTTCCCAGGATCTTACCTGACTCTTCTAATTTCTCCGGAGTTATTCTCAATTCTTTTCAAAGTGTGACGTAAGAATGGATTCCATCAGTCACATGCCTTCTCCAAGATCGTTTTCAAACTCTTTTCATTGTTGGCTCAACCTTCTCGGTTTTCATTCTCCCAGAGTATCTCAGTAATTTTGGTGGTGTTTCTCGTTGTCATTTGAAGACCGAAGAAGAGTTTTTCCTCTAAACCTTGTCTGTCCTCCCGAAGATTCATGGTTCTAGCTTCATGTTATCCTCGCGAATTACCCTGTTTGTCAGAAGTTGTTTCCAGTTTCTTTTCTTCGGAGGCCATCATTCCAGTCATCGTTCTCTATTTATCCCGGCGCATCTATCAAGTATTCTTTATCAGCTCATTGTCTCTTTGTTATTTTGCATCTAAATCCCCTCAAGAATATTTGTTCTTCTAATCCTTTCCGGTGATTCATTCTCTTTCATCAGTCATTTTCGAATTCTTATGGTGGTTCGTTCAAGATTCTTTTTCCTTGACTATCATTTTAATTCATTAGTTCTTTCGAATCCTACCGGTGGTTCATGAAGACTTTCTCAAGTTTTGTGCCATATTCCCCTTAATCTTTTTCCTGAAGAATAAGTAGTATGTAAAATCCATTGCTTGTCATCAATTTAATTTGGTGAGGATAAGCATACAATAAATCTTATTCTTATTTCATCCAAGTGATCAATCCCTTCCTTCGGAGTTTGTTCGTGAGGAATAAATTCTAGTTCCAAGTGTTTTCATCTTTTCTTTTCCGGAGTTCAAATTTCCTTGGCCATTTCGTCGAAACCTCCATCTAAATCACCGCAAGGCTCATCTTATTCTTTCATCCTTCATTCTATATCATCATCCTTTTGTCACCGGAGTTCTTCATGGTGGTTCTTCATGATTTAATTCATTCTTCAAGTGTTCATCAAGATTCTTGTAGGTGAAGCTCAAGTATCCTTTGCTCCTCGCATCTTGAAGTGCAATTAATTCTTCCTTTTCTTCTGAAGTGGAGTTTTGCATTTCTTTATTCCTCTCAGCTATTCTACCGTTTCCGTTTGTGGTCGATTATCACCGCATATTTTTCTGAGATGTTATCCATTAGTCCACAACAAGCTTATCCTTTCGTTGTTGATTTTCTCAACAACTCCATTCAATCTTTTCTTCTAAGGTTGCTTTTTATTTCATTCGTGGCACAAGTTGTCATTTTCTTCTCCGTTCTTTTCATTCAACTCTTTAATTTCTTTCCAGAGGTTTTGTCTCATGTCTTCATCAGGTATTATTCCATCCCCTCAAGTTCTTGTTCTTTTCCTTCCATTTTCAGCCGGAGTGTTGCCTAAATCCTTTCAGTATTATTCGTTCCTTATCTCATTCTAACCGGAGTGGTTTCATAGTCTATCTGATTCCGTGAGCTTTCGATTCTCGTCATTCTCGTCGTTCCTCTCTTCTTCTTGAGTGCTCTCGATTCTCTGCTTCTTTTCTTGAGTTCTTGCTTCACCTCATCCCTTTTCCCTTCCGTCTCGGTCCTAAGATCTCGGGACGAGATCTCCTGTTAGTGGAGGAGTGTTGTAACGCCCCGGATCCAATGCGCCAGGTGTCTGTTAGTTATTCGCTATTGTTGCCATGTCATTTGCTTGCGTGTTGCATTTTATCATGTCATCATGTGCATCTCATTTTGCATACGTGTTCGTCTCATGCATCCGAGCTTTTTCCCCGTTGTCCGTTTTGCAATCCGGCACTCCTATGCCCTCCGGCGTCCCCTTTTTGTCTCTCGTTGTGAGCGGGTGTTAAACATTCTCGGAATGGACCGAGTCTTGTCAAGAGGCCTTGGTATAGCACCGGTAGACCGCCTGTCAAGTTTCGTGCCATTTGGAGTATGTTTGATACTCCAACGGTTAACCGGGTAACCGTAAAAGCCCTTTCGTCTTGCAGCCCAACACCCTTCCAAAGTGGCCCAAAAACCCAGCAAACTCCCCTCCATGCTCTCCACCGTTCGATCACGATTGTGTGGGCGAAAACTGTGCTCCATTTGGACTCTCCTAGCTCCCAGAAACTATAAATATGCCCCTCCCCCCGAAATTCGCGGATGAATTCTCCCCCAAAACCCTAGCAACTCCTCCCCGCGCCGCCGAACGCGGACTAGTGGGAATTTTTCATTATAGAACTTGGCTTGTATATTCCAATGATGTGCTTCCTCAAAATGCCCTAGGTCTTCGTGAACAAGCAAGTTGGATGCACACCCACTTAGTTTATTTTTTATGAGCTTTCATACATTTATAGCTCTAGTGCATCTGTTGCATGGCAATCCCTACTCCTCGTATTGACATCAATTGATGGGCATCTCCATAGCCCGTTGATTTTTTTGAACCGCTGAAACAGTAGGAGAGGCTCCTACTGCAATTAAATTAAAGAATCAGCAACTGTACATGGTTTGTATGTTAAAAGGCCATCCCACTTTGTGGGTGGAGGTGGGGGGAGGATAAGGGGCTAACTTATAATGTAGCTAAGTATGAAAGCAAGAAGGGTTTATTCTTATCTCCCACCCTATAGGTGAGGAGGGACAGGTCTTCTTTAAGTCTAGAGAGCCAAGAGCTTGTGGATGGAGTAATTCCTCTAAAGTGCTTGTTGTTCCCTTCCTTCCAAATACTCCAAGCAGATTGGAGTAGGATTTCCACAAATAATGGTCATAGCCCGTTGATTAGCCGCGTCAATATGAGACTTTCTCCTTTTTTGTTTCCTCACATAATCCCTATCATCATACTCTACTCCACCCATAGTGCTATGTCCATGGCTTACGCTCATGTATTGCGTGAGGGTTGAAAAGGCTGAAGCGCGTTAAAAAGTATGAACCAATTGCTTGGCTAAAACCGAGGTTGTGCATGATGGGAGCATTTTGTGTGACGAAAATGAAGCATGGCAAAACTATAAGATTTTGTAGGGATAAGCTTTCTTTGGCTATGTTATTTTGATAAGACATGAACTGCTTGGTTAGCATGCTTGAAGTATTACTATTTTTATGTCAATATTAAACTTTCATCTTGAATCTTATGGATCTGAACATTCTTGCCACAATAAAGAAGATTACATTGATATATATGTTAGGTAGTATTCCACATCAAAAATTCTGTTTTTATCATTTACCTACTCGAGGACGAGCAGGAATTAAGCTTGGGGATGCTTGATACGTCTCCAACGTATCTATAATTTTTGATTGTTCCATGCTATTATATTATCCATGTAGGATGTTTTATATGCATCTATATGCTATTTTATATGATTTTTGGGACTAACCTATTAACCTAGAGCTCAGTGCCAGTTTCTGTTTTTTCCTTGTTTTTGAATTCTATAGAAAAGAAATACCAAACGGAGTCCAATTGATGTGCCAATTTTCATGATTTTTTATGGACCAAAATAAGCCCCCGGAGTAACACAGTTGGGCCAGAAGAGTCCCGAGTCGTCCACAAGATATGAGGGTGAGCCCGGGGGGGTAGGGCGCGCCCTCCACCCTCGTGGACGACTCGGATACCCCCCTGACGTGAGATCGACGCCAAAAATTCCTATAAATACAGAAACCTCCAGAAATAAACCTAGATCGGGAGTTCTGCCGCCGCAAGCCTCTGTAGCCACCAAAAGAATCGGGGCCCTATTTTGGAACCCTTCCGGAGGGGATCCATCACCGGTGGCCATCTTCATCATCCCGGTGCTCTCCATGACAAGGAGGGAGTAGTTCACCCTCGGGGTTGAGGCTATGTAACAGTAGATATGTGTTTGATCTCTCTCTCTCTCTCTCTCTCTCTCTCTCTCGTGTTCTTGATTTGGCACGATCTTGATGTATCGCGAGCTTTTCTATTATAGTTGGATCTTATGATGTTTCTCCCCCTCTACTCTCTTGTAATGGATTGAGTTTTCCCTTTGAAGTTATCTTATCGGATTGAGTCTTTAAGGATTTGAGAACACTTGATGTATGTCTTGCATGTGCTTATCTGTGGTGACAATGGCATATTCACGTGATCTACTTGATGTATGTTTTGGTGATCAACTTGCGGGTTCAGTAACCTTGTGAACTTATGCATATGGGTTGGCACACGTTTTCGTGTTGACTCTTCGGTAGAAACTTTGGGGCACTCTTTGAAGTACTTTGTGTTGGTTGAATAGATGAATCTAAGATTGTGTGATGCATATCGTATAATCATACCCACGGATACTTGAGGTGATATTGGAGTATCTATGTGACATTAGGGTTTTGGTTGATTTGTGTCTTAAGGTGTTATTCTAGTACGAACTCTATGATAGATTGAACGGAGAGAATAGCTTCATGTTATTTTACTACGGACCCTTGAATAGATCGATTAGAAAGGATAACTTTGAGGTGGTTTCGTACCCTACAATAATCTCTTCGTTTGTTCTCCGCTATTAGTGACTTTGGAGTGACTCTTTGTTGCATGTTGAGGGATAGTTATATGATCGAGTTATGTTATTATTGTTGAGAGAACTTGCACTAGTGAAAGTATGAACCTTAGGCCTTGTTTCCTAGCATTGCAATACCGTTTACGCTCACTTTTACCACTTGTTACCTTGCAGTTTTTATATTTTCATATTACAAAAACCTATATCTACCATCCATATTGCACTTGTATCACCATCTCTTCGCTGAACTAGTGCACCTATACAATTTACCATTGTATTGGTGTGTTGGGGACACAAAAGACTCATTGTTATTTGGTTGCGGGGTTGTTTTAAAGAGACCATATTCATCCTACGCCTCCCACAGATTGATAAACCTTAGGTCATCCACTTGAGGGAAATTTTCTACTGTCCTACAAACATTTGCACTTGGAGGCCCAACAACGTCTACAAGAAGAAGGTTGTGTAGTAGACATCAGCCCGATATAGAGGCGTCACACACCCCCTTTGCTTCACTTACGAAGTAATGGAACATGAATTCTCAGAAGGGTTTGAATCCGTAAACATCGAATCATATGATGGGACAACATACCCCGTGGTATGGATTGAGGATTTTCTTCTCCATGTTCATATGGCCCGTGGTGATGATCTTCATGCCATCAAATACCTCCCATTAAAAGTCAAGGGACCAGCTCGACACTGGTTGAATAGTCTGCCGGAAAACTCCATCGGCAGCTGGGAGGACTTGGAAAATGCCTTTCTCGACAACTTTGAAGGCACATATGTCCGACCTCAGGATGCCGACGACTTAAGTCATACAGTTCAACAGCCCGAAGAGTCAGCCAGGAAATTCTGGACTAGGTTCTTAACTAAAAAGAACCAGATAGTCGACTATCCGGATGCTAAAGCCCTAGCGCCCTTTAAACATAGCATCTGTGACGAGTGGCTCGCCCGACACCTCGGCCAAGAAAAGCCGAAGTCCATGGCAGCTCTTACGACACTTATGACCCACTTTTGCGTGGGCGAGGATAGATGGCTAGCCCGTAGCAATAATCATGCAAGCGAACCGGGCACTTCTGAGGCCAAGAACAACAACAGCCAGCCACGGCGCAACCGACACAAGCGTCAAAGCAATGGGGACAACACCGAAGACACGGCTGTCAATGCCAGATTCAGTGGCTCTAAGTCTGGTTAGCGGAAGAAGCCATTTAAGAGAAACAATCCGGGCCCATCCAGTTTGGACCGCATACTCGATCGTCCATGTCAAATCCACGGCACTCCTAATAAACCAGCCAACCATACCAACAAAGAGTGTTCGGTCTTCAAATAGGCCGGCAAGCTAAATGCCGAAAAGTAAGAGAAGGGGTCGCAAAGCAATGACGTTGACAAGGATCCCCGGCCACCGAACACAAGGGGACAAAAGAAGTTTCCCCCTCAAATTAAAACGGTCAATATGATTTACGCTACCCATATCCCCAAGAGGGAGCGCAAGCGCGCACTCAGGGACGTCTACGCGATGGAGCCAGTCGCCCCAAAGTTCAACCCGTGGTCTTCCTGCCCGATCACCTTCGATCGCAGGGACCATCCGACCAGTATTCGTCATGGCGGTTCAGCCGCATTGGTCCTTGACCCAATCATCGATGAATTTCACCTTACACGAGTCCTCATGGACGATGGCAGCAGCCTGAACCTGCTCTATCAGGATACAATTTGCAAAATGGGTATCGATCCTTCAAGGATCAAACCCACAAAAACCACCTTTAAAGGTGTCATACCAGGTGTAGAGGCCTGCTGTACGGGCTCAATCACACTGGAAGTGGTCTTTGGATCCCTGGATAATTTCCAAAGCGAAGAATTGATCTTCGATATCGTCCCCTTCCGCAGTGGCTATCACGCACTGCTCGGACGAACCGCATTTGCTCGATTCAATGTAGTACTGCACTACGCTTACCTCAAGATCAAGATGCCCATGCCACGTGGCATTATAATAGTCAATGGAAACATGGAATGCTCCCTTTGTACCAAGGAGCACACCATGGCCCTTGCAGCAGAAGTATAGAGTGGCCTTCTCAGGCATAACTACAATACGGCGGCCAAGCTCCCGGACACTGTCAAACGAGTCTGAACTACTCCATAGAAGGATGGTCCAGTTCGTCAAGAGCTCGACTAGAAATTCAGCCTCTGTCCCAGTCCCAACCAAACAGCGGCATTTGTACCGCACGTACATAACTACACACTGAAAATACCATGGGCATAGACGGAGGCACAGCTAGACCGTGGTCCACAATACGGCTCAACCGCTCCTAGACTCGCATACTTTTACTATTTCCTTTTCCTTTCAGGTTTATTGCCCCCTAGGCCTTCTCCTGATAACCTGATCATCAGACCTATCAAGGGACGGATACACCAAGAAGGCAAGGAGCTTTGACGTACAAGGGAACTCACATGTGGTCTTTGCTAACGATCGTTATACCTGTTTTAAAAACCCGCACGCAACTTGCCCTTGGTCGTGGCATGTCAAATAGCCCTATTTGCTTATCTCATTACTTGTACAAATACGCCTTGACGTATTAATCAAATCACAATGGAAAATAATTTCGTGGCTCAATGTTTGCGGCGTCAGTTTATTACTTTTTTTTCCTTTTCTTTATATTCTTATCAATTACGATTGTACACTTTGGTACGCTCAACTCGCCAGGGGCTTCAGCATACCCCACAATATGGCAATAAAGTCCGAATGCTTTTACAGTACAGTTCAGCACCCCGAACTTATAGCATTATATGCATCGACTCCGAATCATGACTTTGGTCAATAGTTGGGTTCCCCGGCTCCTGTGCTTACTACCTTAGATTCCACTATATCGGCTAGGGTAGTAAAAGGAGAACTACTGTGATTGTGTACTGGTTCTTCCGGATGAGCACCTCGGTAGAGAAAGCCGAAAACTGACTGTCATGATGCGGCGAGAGCCGGTCAGCTGTTTGAGAGGTTACAAATCTTTAGTGATTTTTCTGCATTATGTGATGAATCGGTTCTTATCCAATCAGGCATGTATAGCGCCCCAAGTTCGGACTTCCGAACACCAGGGACTACGCCTAAATTTTTCTTGTCAAACTCCTATGGCTAAGTGAGAATAATAAAGCCAAATGGTCTGATTGTCTGGTTCCTTGCGCTAAACACCTCCTTAAAGGACCAAAACTTTGGATAAAGAGTGTTTAGATTTATCCCGAACACCCCCGTACTACCTATGTGGGGGCAGAAGCCGACGACTGGCCAATTCTCGGATTTAATAAAATGGCCGCACATAAGGTAAAATTTTAAATAACAGACATTATATTACATAACGGAGCTGTTTCATAGTACATGACAGAATAACATGAATGTATTCATGGGAATATGATATCCTCAGCACATTGCTCCGCCACAAGGCGGGATCCCTCCAGGACACTGTCAAAGTACAGCTCGGGTGTGCGGTGCTCCTTGCCCGTGGGTGGTCCCTCGGTCATCAGCTTCGTGGCGTCCATCTTTGCCCAGTGCATATTGGCGCGGGCGAAGGCCAGTCGCGCGCCTTCAATGCAGACCGAATGCTTGATGGTGTCAAGCCGAGGGCAGGCACAGACGAGCCACTTCACGAGTCCGAAGTAGCTACTGGGAATGGCTTCGGCAGGCCATAGCCGGATTATTAAATCCTTCATTGTTAGTTCGGCCGCCTTATGCAGCTCGACCAGCTGTTTTAGCTGGTCGCTAAAGAGCACCAGATGTTCTGGCGCAAGGTACTGCGACCAGAACAACTTCTCCGTACAGCTCCCCTCTTCGGCTCGGTAGAATTCTACAGCGTCTGACACGCTGCGCGGTAGATCCGCAAACACCCCTGGAGAACTCCAAATCCGGGTTAGTAAGAGGAACCTTTCCTTCACATATTTGCTCTGCATTATAAAAGCCTTACCCGTCGCGATCTTCTTGGCCGCCTGGATTTCCTGGAGGGCGCCCTGGGCTTCGGCTCGGGCATCTTGTGCGCTCTGGCGGGCCTTGGCAAGTTCGGACTCTTGATACACAATATTGCGTTCCAAGGAATCGCACTTCTTAACAGTGTCCTGGAGCTCTTGCTGGACCTCATTGACTCGGGCCTCATGCTATTCACGTGCAGCTTTTTCCTTGGCCGCTCTGTCCTCGGCCTCGGTCAGCGCCTTCTTGAGGGGCTCTACTTCGGTCATGGCTCCTAATAAAAATCATGACACCTCAGCTAGAACAAAATCATTCATTATATATGAAATTAGATAAGGTTACTGCATACCTTGACTGTCCTCCAGCTGCTTCTTCATGCGGCCGAGCTCTTCCTCGGCCCGTTCCAGACTCTGCTTCAGTCCGGAGACTTCCACGGTGTGAGAGGTCGTAGCCAGCAGCCACGCCTGCTTATTCACATGGACATTTTAGATTAGTCTCCTACGAAAATTATTTGATCCTCTGTTCGGTTTTTCTTTCCGAACACCGGACTGAGTATCAGGGGCTACTGTCTATACTGTGACATTCTTTTTTTGTGTTGCTTACCTCAAAGCCTGTCAGAAGGCTCGTGCACGCTTCGATCAGTCCGCTTTTCACGGACTGGACCCTCTCAATCAACGTACCCATAAGGGTACGGTGTTCGTCAACAATGGAAGCACTTTGTAGCGCTTCCAGCAAACTATCCGGTGCCTCTGGATGGATAGAGGTCACCGGTGGAGTAGGTGCACCTCCCTCTTTCAAAGAGGGCTGCTTGCCTGATTCCGGAGCCATATGGGTCTCCGAAATTTTATTCGGGTTGGGTGAGGGAGTCCTAGATAAGGGGGTATCCGGACAGCCGGACTATGTGCTTTGGCTGGACTATTGGACTATGAAGATACAAGATAGAAGACTTCGTCCCGTGTCCGGATGGGACTCTCCTTGGCATGGAAGGCAAGCTTGGCGATCCGGATGTAGATCTCCTCCTCTATAAACCGACTCTGTGTAACCCTAGCCCCCTCCGGTGTCTATATAAACTGGAGGGTTTAGTACGTAGGACTCATCATCATCATTATCATCAACAATCATACCATAGGCTAGCTTCTAGGGTTTAGTGTCACGCCCAAGATGCGACCCTATCCTAAAGGAACTTGAAGGTCCCACCAAGGATAGAAGCGCATCTTGAAGACTCTTTTGCAAGGTGGATATCATTACATCAACATTACATAATAGTGGGGATACATCCAATACATCCAATGACACATGAATACAACAATATATCATACATGAGAACAACATCTGACTACGGATGAACCACAAACAGAAGCTCAAACGACATCCACCCTGCTAGCCCAGGCTGCCGACCTGGAGCCTATCCCCTGATCGAAGAAGAAGCAGAAGAAGAACTCCAAAACAAGCAAACATCGCTCTCGCGTCATGATCATCGCATAACCTGTACCTGCAACTGTTGTTGTCGTAATCTGTGAGCCACGAGGACTCAGCAATCCCATTACCATGGGTATCAAGACTAGCAAAGCTTAATGGGAAAGGAAGGGGTAAAGTGGTGAGGTTGCAGCAGCGACTAAGCATATATGGTGGCTAACATACGCAAATGAGAGCGAGAAGAGAAGCAAACGGAACGGTCGTGAAGCTAGCAATGATCAAGAGGTGATCCTGAACTCCTACTTATGTCAAACATAACCCAAAACCGTGTTCACTTCCCGGACTCCGCCAAGAAGAGACCATCACGGTTACACACGCGGTTGATGCGTTTTAATTTGTATCTGGTGTCAAGTTATCTACCACCGGACATTAACAAATTCCCATCTGCCACATAACCGTGGGCACGGCTCTCAAAAGTTTATACCCTGCGGGGGTGTCCCAACATAGCCCATCACAAGCTCTCACGGTCAATGAAGGATATTCCTTCTCCCAGGAAGACCCGATCAGTCTTGGAATCCCGGTTTACAAGACATTTCGACAATGGTAAAACAAGACCAGCAAGACCGCCCGATGTGTTGACAATCCCGATAGGAGTCGCACGTATCTCGTTCTCAGGACACACCGGATAAGCTAAGTGCACAGGTACCGACGTAACCCAAGTTGCCAAGGGATGGTCCCACACGGTGCTCTAGTTTGGACCAACACTTAGACAAGCATTGGCCCGGGGGGCTAAAATAAAGATGACCCTCGGGTTAATTACTCCCAAGGGAAAGGTATAGGTGGTAGGCAAATGGTAAAACCAATGTTGGGCCTTGCTGGAGGAGTTTTATTCAAGGCGAACTGTCAAGGGGGTCCCATAAATCACCCAACCGCGTTAGGGACGCAAAATCCGGGAACATAATACTGATATTACGGAAACTAGGGCGGCAATAGTGGAACAAAACACCAGGCATAAGGCCGAGCCTTCCACCCTTTACCAAGTATATAGACGCATTAATTAAATAAGAGATATTGTGATATCCCAACATAATCCTGTCCACCATGGAGCAATCTTCAACTTCACCTGCAACTAACAATGCTATAAGAGGGGCTGAGAAAAAGCGGTAACATAGCCAAACAACGGTTTGCTAGGAAGGGTGAAAAGGTTAGAGGCTGACATGGAAATTTGGGAGGCTTGAAGAGCAATTGATAGGTAGCACAGCAAAGCGATAGAACGAAGCAACTAGCATAGCAATGATAGTAGTGAGATCCAGGGTAGCGGTCATCTTGCCTGAAATCCCGCTAGGAAGAAGAACGAGTCCATGAAATAGATGGAGCCAAGAAGACGAACCAAGCGTGGACAAATGAATCCTCACGATCGCAATGAAACAGGAACTAACAAGAAGGAGCACAACCGGAAAGAAGCAAACACACGGTAAATAGACAAGCATAAACATGGCATAATGCACAATCAAGTATGATGCATGTCCGGTTTAATGAGGCATGGCATGGCAAAGTGCAACAAACAATACTACAAGTTAAGTGGAGCTCAATATGCAACGAGTTGCATATTGACAAAACCTCACATTGACATATTTAGTTTAATCTCGTTTAAGATACCAAAAAATATAAATGTTGTTAAACATGGCAAGAGGTGAAGCATAATTAAACTACCTATCTAGGCAAGTTTAAATGAGGCCGGAACAACAAACAACAATTCCGGAAAATCCTCATGTCCATATTTCGAAATTGGTACTGTTCTGCCCTAAACCATATTTTAATGTTGTTAAACATGCAAAGTAAGTGAACCAAGTTAATCTATGCATTTTTTCCACCCCATTTACATATAAAGTTTATTAAAATTGGAGCTACGGTTATTTAGTTATGAAATAAATCATTTTAACATGGCATTTGAGCAAATTTAAACAAACAGCATTTTAAACATTTCGAACATGGTTGAAAGTGGAAGATTATGAAACTAGATGAAATTCTAAGCATTTTTCATATTTAAACCATTTTAATCCGATGCCCGGTTGTGGAGTTATTAAATGCATGAAGATGGAGGGTCAATCTGTAAATATGCAATTTTTGGATAATTGGACAAATTCCCAGCAGCGGAAAAAAATAACTACAGGCCGAAACAGGGGGCGGCTGGGCGCTCACCATGGGCCTTGGCTCGAAACTGTGGAGGGGAGGAGGCAGGCCGGGACGTTGGGCCTTGGGGAGGCGCTGGCCCACGCAGCAGGGCGACGGGTCAACGGTGCGGGCGAGCGGGACGAGCGGAGCCTCTCTGCTCGATGCAGAGCGAGCAGAGGCCGGCGGCGCTGGGACTGGCGAACGCTCCGACAAGCGAGGATGGGGCGGATCTAGGTGGAGGCGACCAGGAACAGGGCGTAGGCGCGGATCCGACGGAGACAAGCTTGAGGCGTCGGCCATGGGAGCTCCAAGGAGCGCGGTGGCTGTTGCTGTTACTTGAAGAAAGGAGGGAGAGAGATATTCAGAGAAGCAGAATGGAAAGGGGAATAAGAGAGAAGGCGAGGGCGACAGGCGCGCTGGCGACCTGCGGGTCGGGTGCTGGTCGCGGTCGGGGCTCGGGGCAGGGGAGGAGCATGGCGAAGTCGAGACAGAGGCGAGGTCGGGCAGCGGAGGCGCCCATGGTGTGCTCCTGGCCAGGGCGTAGCTGCTCCTGCAGCAGATGGGCAGAAAACAAAGGCTTCAGAGAGGGGAAACGGGAGAGCATGAGAAGGAGAAGAAGGGGGTGTCGGATGGGGACTGCCTGGGTGACGATGATGGCTGGGTTCGAAGTCGTGGTCGTCGGACGATGAGGCCAGGTGGAGGAGCACGGGGAGGCTCGTTCTGGCGGAGACAAGGCCATGGGCGATGCTGTTTGGGACTATTGCTGCTGCTTGTGAGGTGCTCGAGGCAAGCCCCTCAGGCACGAGCAGGAGGGAGGATCGAGCGGAGCTCGGGGATGAGGGAGATCGAGCGCTGCTGCAGTTTGGCAAAGAAGGCAGGGAGGAGGCGACCATGGATCGAGAGGAGAAGGTGGTTGGCTCGGTGCTGAAAACGAGGGAGGTGGTCGGGCGGAGAGGTGGATCTGGGAGGATCCCGATGGAGATGGTGAGTGGGTGGTGGCGGCGCGATGGGAAAGGATGGATTGGATAGCCTAGGTCTAGGGTTTGTCCAAATAGCCATGTGGGTGGACTATATATAGGGAAGGGGGAGAGTTTGGATCTTCCGATCGAAAACCGACGGACGAGAATAAATATGCTAGGGAGTTCAATAAAGAAAACGGAGATGTATTGTAGATGTTTGGAGATGATCCGGACCCATTGGTCATGATAGCCCGGGTTGGGTCCGAGAGAAGTTTTCGGACTAGGTTGCGGAGGTGATCGGTGGCTCTGCAGAGAGGCTCAAACGGTCAGACAACAAATGAACGGTTGGTCTCGAAAGGGATAACAAAGGCAAGGGGGGAACACGGAAACTACGAACGGATGCAAGCTTTATGAAAACATGTAGATGCAATGCGGATGATGCTATGAGATGAGATGCATGACATGAACAAAATGCAAAACAAAAGACAAAAACCCAACCACGAAGGAAATATCAAAACACATAGCCGGAAATGGCAAGAGTTGGAGTTACAAATATGGAAAGTTACATCTGGGGTGTTACATTTAGCCTCTCTAATCTCGTGGTAGATCCACTCTTGTAATACTCATATCATCAAGATCAATCAAGCAGGAAGTAGGGTATTACCTCCATCGAGAGGGCCCGAACCTGGGTAAACATCGTGTCCCTAGTCTCCTGTTACCATTAGCCTTAGACGCACAGTTCGGGACCCCCTACCTGAGATCCGCCGGTTTTGACACCGACATTGGTGCTTTCACTGAGAGTTCCTCTGTGCCGTCGCTACAAGCTAGATGGCTCCTCCATCCTTCAACCATGCTGTCCTGGGTGAGACTTTTCTCCCCTGACAGATCTTCGTGTTCGGCAGCTTCACACTGCGGGCCAATTCGCTTGGCCATCTGGAGCTGATCGATAGCTATGCCCCCGGCCGTCAGGTTAGGTTTGGAAACCTAAACTACACTGCCGACATCCGCGGAGACTTGATCTTCGACGGATTCGGGCCTGTGTCAGGAGCGCCGAACAATCACGGCGTGCACGACCTAGATCGGCAGTCGGACGGTATTCGGAACATCGCACCTGCTACCGCCCCGGACTTTGCCCCAGAGTGGGCCGTGTCTTCCAAGGACGGTGGATGGACCCCGCTCCAGAGGCCTCACACCCCTCGGCGTTGGAGCCTAACACAGACTCCTCTCCTAAGGGGATCTGTGTCTCCGGACCCCCGGAGTCACCTCCGTCCGTGTGTTCCGGGCCGCGCGCATCCGTGCCCATTGAATCTAACTTGGCTCCGGTCATGGAGTTCACCGTCGCAGATATCTTTCAGCACTCACCCTTCGGAGACGTGCTAGATTCTTTAAGGTCTCTCTCTCTGTCAGGAGACTCCTGGCTGAACTATGTTCGGCTCGAATGGGAAGCTAGCAACGAAGAAATTCGTTTCCCACCCACCACCCACTTAATAGCCACGGTCGATGACTTGACCGACATGCTTAACTTCGACTCCGAAGACATCGACGGTATAGACGACGATGCGGGAGCAGAACAAGAACCACCGCCCACAGGGCGCTGGACTGCCACCTCCTCATATGATATATATATGGTGGATACTCCTAAAGAAACCAATGGCGATGAGGCAACGGGAGAAAACCCCTCGGGGAAGAAAGGAAAACAGAGGCACCATCGGCGCCGCTCCAAGCCCCGCCAAAACAATACCAGCACTGGAGAAGAAAGGCCAGATGATGCCGAAGAGGAATACAATCCTGATCAACCCACCTTCGTGCAAGAGCACGGGCTGGCTAGCCCAGATGAACAGACGAAGGACGGATACCTGGAGGGCGATAATTATATGCCTCCCTCCGAAGACGAGGTGAGCCTCGGTGACGACGAATTCGGCGTACCAGAGGATCCCACAGAGCAGGAGCGCTTCAGGCGCAGGCTAATAGCCACTGCAAGAAACCTGAAAAAGAAGCAGCAATAGCTCCAAGCTGACCAAGATCTGCTCGCAGACAGACGGACTAAGGCCCGGGTAGCCGAAGAATACGTACTTGAGTGCCGAACAAAATACTACCCAAGGTGCAGGCTACTACCTCAATTCGAGGAGGCAGCACTAGAAACCAAATGCAGGCCTACACCCCATCGACAACACACTGCGGCAAGGGGCTGCGCACAATACCAGCATCGCACAACCAAAATCAACATAGCAAGTACCCTGGACGCATCAACGGACAGAAATAGAGTCTACAAACCTTGTTGCAACAAATATAAGCGTCCCAAGACAAAAAATGGCGCCCGAGGAATGGCGATCAACACAAGAGCCCATAATCCTCAACCCGTTGAGCGGGAGAAGAGAGTTCAACATCTTAAATCGGACCCTCCAGCTTGAACCGCATACTTGACCTCCCATGTCAAATCCATGGTACCCCAGGAGCGGCGGCCAATCACACCAATAGACAATGTTGGGTCTTTAAACAAATCGGCAGGCCGGCGCCGGAAGGAGCATGAAGAATTGCCAGGGCATGCAGCCCAGATTATCATGTCCAGGGACCGATCACTCGAGGATCAGGCCCCACCAAACAAACTCATTTTAGAGTGTCACACATAGGCGTAAAGGCCACCTAGGCCCCGCCACCCTAGATATGGTCTCCGGATAGACAAAAATGTCATACCAACTTTCGGTCTTATACCTCTAGGCGGTAGCTATTCAACACCGCTAGGACACACTGCGACTCAACGCATTATCACCAAGACCCACGTGATGACGTCACAATTGTGGTCAAACCCGAGCTTCGTCTCAGCGCGGAAGAATATTTGTCTACTTTATTCAATGAAGCAGCGAGTCATGGTTCTTTCGATCGAACCTAAATTCGACAACCGAACTCCCGGATACTGATAAGGGGAATCCGAACTACTTCATGATACCACAACTTAATCACAGCTGATACAGATCCTTTAGCGTAGGCCGAACGGATCACTCCCACGGCTTAGCCACCACTCACACATGCCTCTTAAGCATTGTTTGCAGGTTTACCCTCGCGCACAACTAGACTGGCGGCTTGGAATCAGCTTGGACGCATACACGGGGGATGTCCACCCCACCTAAATACAATCTGGACATTCCTCCGGACCCGCGCACAGCCAACCACCGCCCGGCCCCAACAGGTTCGGCCGTCATGCCTCTCTTTTATAACATACACCATACTCATACGCATAGGCGTATTACTTAAATACAGTATGTAGAGTCATTCGACGCCTATCTGCTATTTTTTCAATGACATTTTGTCATAGCGGCATCCGAACATCGTGTTATGCCTTCGAACGTCAGGGGCTTCTTCGCACCCGTACTACGGCATCTAAAGTCCGAACACCTTCTCGGTCGTCCGGCACCCCGAACTTATAGCATTATATGCATCAGCTCCGAATCATGTCTTGGGTCATTGGTTGGGTTTGCCCGGCTCCCATGTTTTTGTACCTTACGTTCCGCAATATCGGGTAAGGTAGCGCTGGGAGAACTACTGCGATTGTGTCCCGGTTCTGCCGGACGAACACCTCAGTAGAGAAAGCCGAAAACCGACTATCATGATAAGGCGTGAGCTGGTCAGCTGTTTGAGAGGTTGTCAAATCTTTAAGGATTTATTCCGCATAATGCCATAATAAAATGCAGCGTGTGAGGGATCAGTCCACCAATCAGGCGCTATTAGAGCCCCTCTTGCGGTCTTCCGAACACCAGGGGCTGCGCCGCCCATACTCAAAATCCTATGGCTAAGTGAGAGTAATAAAGCCTTATAGTCCGATTGCCTGGTTTGTTGTGCTGAACACCTCCTTCATGGACCCGAGAATGGGATAAAGAGCATTCAGGTTTATCTCGAACACCCCCGTAGTTCCTACATGGGGGCAGAAGTCGACGACTGGCCAACTCTCAAGACTAACATAGTAAACGGCCGCGCAGGAATAAAATTTACACATAACAGGCACTTACATATAAGTGACTCTGTCTTACCTTACAAAGGATAGCACAACTGCTTTCAAGGAAAAATAATGTCTTTCATACATCCCTCGTCCGCGAGGCGGGCGCCTTTCAGGATGCCATCATAATATAGTTCGGGCTTGCGGTGCTCCTTCCCCTCCGACGGCCCCTCGGTCATCATCTTATCAACATCAAGCTTCCCCCAGTGCACCTTCGCACGGGCAAATGCCATTCGCGCCCCTTCTATGCAAACTAACCGCTTAGTGACGTCCAGCCGAGGGCAAGCCTTCACAATCTGCTTCACGAGCCCAAAGAAACTGCTCGGTATGGGCTCGGTGAGCCACAGCCGGATAACCAAATCATTCATGGCTAGTTCGGCCGCCTGATGTAGTTCGATCAGCTGTTTGAGCTGGTCGACAAATGGCACCGGATAATTCGGCGCCAAATACTGTGACCAGAAGAGCTTCTCTGAAGTATCCTTTTTCTCAGCTCGACAGAATTGGGCAGCATCAGAGATGTTGTGCGGCAAATCCGCAAATGCCCCTAAAAAAGTTAGGATTCAATGGGTCACCATGAATCTTACCTATGAAAACATAAGGTACTTCAAAAACAAAAAAATGAAGGGGCCCTTACCAGCCGCAATCTTCCGTGCCCCCTGGATATCTTTCAGCGCAGCTTGGGCTTCCTCCCGAGCCTCATTTGCGGCCTGGAGAGCTTGGGCGAGTTCGGATTCCTTCAATGAAAGGCTCTGCCCCAAGCTCTCATTTCTGCCCACGGCCTCCTGAAGCTCTTGTTCAGCTTCCACGACCCTTGCCTCGTGTTTCTCACGGAGAGCCTGCTCTTCAGCCGCTTTCTTTTCGGCCAAGGCAACAACCTTCTTGAGCGCCTCCACTTCGGCATTCGCCCCTGGAGAGCGCGATATATATACTTTAAAGATAGTCACACCTACTTACTTGTGCTAAAAACTTACTAAAAGTTTCAAAACATACCTTGCCTATCCTCCAGCTACTTCCTCACTCGACCGAGTTCCTCTTCGGCAAGTGCCAGACCCTGCTTGAGTCTGGACACTTCCGCGGCATGAGAAGAGGCAGTCGCCGCAGACATCTGATTCATAAAAAAATGCCATTAGCTAAGTCTCCTGCGGATGGGTCGTTGATCCCCTGTCCGGTTCCTGTCCTCTCCGAACAGTGTATTAGGGGATACTATCTATACTATGACTGTCTTCTACAACATACCTCCAAGCCTTTTATCAGGCTAACGCAGGATTCATTCAGTCTGCTCTCGACAGCCTGAATCTTTTCTATCGCCACGCCCATAAGGGCGCGGTGTTCGTCAATAATGGACGCACTCTCTAGTGATGTCGATAGGCCGCCCGATGCCTTCGGTTGGATGGAGGTCACAGGCAGAGTACGATCGCCCCCTCCAGTCAAAAGGGGCTGCTTGCCTGATCTCGGAGCCTTCAGGGTCTCCGGGACTGTGTCCGGCTATGGGCCGGATCCACGATTGCCCCCGCCATCGATATTCATGGGAACCGCCGCTCCCGCGCGTCCGGCCCCCAATGTGCGCCCCCCTGGCTCAGGTCCTTTTTCTACGAAACCTTGGTGTCATAGCCATGCTTTGGGGAAGGGGCCCGGGGAGGGGTCTCACTCTGCAAGGCATCAGAACTCAACGAGTCCTCTGATGAGGCCGGTTGGGCCGGAGACCTCGCCGGATTGAGAAAAGTACGGTGCGAATCAAAACACTGCATTCTAGTAAAATCTGGATGCATGGATGTGTCCGGATTTCGTGCACTTACGATTTTACCAAGGGCTGGGCCCTGGGATCCCACTCTGGGCTGCTGTCGGTAGCCATGGTGGACGCCTCGGGAACGGATATTCTTCCCCTCTTAGGCGAATCTGCCTCTAAGGATGAGGAGGCCGTCCTTTTCTTCCTCTCCCTCGTAGGGGACTTGGGCTCTTCTTCCTCCACATCCTCTTCCTCCTCCTCCTCCTCGTTCTCTCTGGAGGAGGAAGGGTCGCTGGAGTCTTCGGACTTCTCGTCCGAGGCACCGCGACGACGGAGACCGCTCCTAGTCTCCTTGGCCTTTTTGTTGGCCTCTTTCTTCGGCGCCTTGTAAGGCGCCGGGACCAGCATCTTCGTCAGAAGAGGTCCCGCCGGTTCTTCCGGCAGCGGGGCTGGACAATGAATACACTCCACCACCTTCGTCCATTCCTGAAGTAATCGTGGAAGGACACATTAAAAGAAATATCCCCTTCAGGGCATATTAATGAAACATTCGAATAACCAAGATGTGATGACAACTTACCGGACTGGCAGGGTGGGACAATTAGTACCCGCGGTCTGCGGCGGAGTCCGGCCACGGTTTGCCGGACTTAAAGAGCACCTTCCAGATGTCCTTGTGCAAGGAGCTGAACAGCTCCCGCAGGGTCTGGTGCTCGGCCGGGTCGTACTCCCACAAATTACGGCCCCTGTGCTAGCAAGGAAGGATCAGGCGGACCAGCATCACCTGGACCACGTCAACGAGCTTGATGGCCTTGTCTTGCATACTTTTGACACGCGCCTGGATCACTGGCAGTTCGTCCGATGACGACCAGTTTATGCCCTTCTTGGGCCAGGATGTGAGCCGCAAAGGGGCTCTAGATCGAAACTCAGGAGCAGCGGCCCACTTTTTGCCGCGCGGCTTAGTGATATAGAACCACTGTTGCTGCCACTCCTTGACGGAGTCGTTGAAAGTACCCGTCGGCCATGTGACCTTGGGCATCCTGCTCACCATGGAGCCCCCACACTCGGCGTGTTCGCCACTCACCACTTTGGGCTTCACGTTGAAGATCTTGAGCCATAGCCCGAAGTGTGGCAAGATACGGAGAAAGGCCTCACACACAACAATAAATGTCGAGATGTTGAGGAAAGAATTGGGGGATAGATCATGGAAATCAATCTCGTAGTAATACATGATGCCGCGAACAAAAGGGTGGAGGGGAAACCCGAGCCCACGGACGAAATGGGGGAGGAAAACAACTCTCTCATGGGGCTCCGGAGTAGGGACAATCTGTCCCTCCGTTGGAAGACGGTGGCCGATTTTCTTGGCCAGATATCCGGCCGCCCGCAGCTTTTTGATATCCTTCTCCCGGACGGAGGAGACCATCCACTTGCCTCCTGGTCCCGATCCGGACATTTTCAGAGGGCCTTTTTTGGTGGGGAGGATGAATGCTTGGGCGCTAGGGCTCAGACGAAAGGAAAAGGGCGAGCAGAAGCAGAAGAAGGCGTGGGTAGAAAGGAGGGGGCTTTTCCCCTTTATAAAGGCGATAAAACTTTACGCCTCCCCGCTTGCCTAATGGAGCCTGCTCATTCCCCACTTACCGCAATTGATGGTACGATTAGGCTACCACGCCCGTATTGAAGAGGATCCCGCGATAAGGGGACACGATCTCTGCTTTGACAAGATGTGCCAAAGGAACCGCCTCGCGATGTGTGCGGAAGCAGGTTGAAGAAAACGGTTCGAATAAAAACTGAACCGTGGCGTGATGTCACTTTTCGAAGAATTGTCAGCAGATTGGATTCATGGATGATTATTATTCTCTCTAAGGTGGTATGTGGAAGGATTATCTTGCAAAGCCGGACATGGTCCTTGTGTTTGGAATTTATTTTGGAGTATTCGGAGATGGAACCCGCCTCGCAATGCCGAAGACAATCTACGTGACGGACTCATCATCATTGAAGCCTGGTTCAGGGGCTACTAAGGGAGTCCTGGATAAGGGGGTATCCGGACAACTGGACTATGTTCTTTGGCCGGACTGTTGGAATATGAAGATACAAGATAGAAGACTTCGTCCCGTGTCCGGATGGGACTCTCCTTGGCGTGGAAGGCAAGCTTGGCGATCCGGATGTAGATCTCCTCTGTAAACCGACTCCGTGTAACCCTAGCCCCCTCCGATGTCTATATAAACCAGAGGGTTTACTCTGTAGGACTCATCATCATCATTATCATCAACAATCATACCATAGGCTAGCTTCTAGGGTTTAGCCTCTCTGATCTCGTGGTAGATCCACTCTTGTAATACTCATATCATCAAGATCAATCAAGCAGGAAGTAGGGTATTACCTCCATCGAGAGGGCCTGAACCTGGGTAAACATCGTGTCCCCAGTCTCCTGTTACCATTAGCCTTAGATGCACAGTTCGGGACCCTCTACCCAAGATCCGCCGGTTTTGACACCGACATGGGGGCCGAATTAGATATGGCCCCCATCGTCAGTATCCCTGGGGATTTGCTCCCCCATGTGTCTGGCAGTCGAGGCTTCACCCTCCGGTGCCTCCCCGACGGCCTCCGGATTCTCCCCCGGGCATTGGATCCTTCGGGATGATGCCTCGGTGTCACTTGTGTTCTTGGGAGAGGAGGCCGAGGGAAGGGTCCCGTTGTCCATCACGGCCGGGTCCAGCGAGTCCTCTGAAGATAAGGACGGTTCGAGGTTGGACCGAGCCGGACTACAAATACATAATTCAGCACATTAAAACAATGAAGTAAAGAGGCCGGATATATGAGCGTGTCCGGATACTTACGATTTGGCCAGGGGCTTGTCCCTGGGATCCCACTCCCAGCTGCTGTCGGTGGCCGCTGCGGAGCTGCCCGGAAGGGAAGCTTTCCCCTTCTTGGATGCCATGGCCTCCAGGTGCGTGGAGGCCATCCTCTTCTTTCTCCCCCTGCACGGGGGGAATGGCTTTCTTCTTCCTCCTCCTCTTCCTTGTCGTCTTCGGCGGAGGAGTGAGCCTCGGCGTCTTCGGACATCACGTCCGAAGTGCCCTAGCGACGGAGACCACCTCTGGTCCCCTTAGCCTCTTGAAAGTGCAACTATCCCTAGGTGGTTTTGGTAATTCATAACAAAATATAGCTCATTGAGCTAATACTATTCCAAGACAAATATTTTAGGAAAGCTCAATGAATGGCATGGCATGGATGATGAAAGTGGATCCCTCAAAATACTAAGGATAAAAGGATTGGCTCAAGCTCAAAAGCTCAAGACTCTAGATTTTATATTTTAGTGATCCAAGATCACATTGAGTGTATAGGAAAAGCCAATACTATCAAGGAGGGATGAGGTGTTCCTTAATGAGTTTCTTGCTTCAAGTGCTTAGTGATATGCTCCAAAAACCCTCAACTACTTCCTCATATCCACATATGACCTAAACCTAAAGTCAAACTCGGCCCCACCGGTTCTTTCTATCCGGCGCCACCGAGTTCAGATGTCATAGCCACTACCACAAACCCTAGGCAAATCGGTCTCACTGATAGGGATCTCGGTCTCACCGAGATGGGATTGTAATCTCTTTGTTTCCCTTCGTAACGTTTCGGTCTAACCAAAGTGAGCGATCGATCCCACCGAGATTGCAATGTAAACTCTCTGTTTCCCTTTCGTAACATTTCGGTCTCACTGAAAAGAGTGAATCGGTCCCACCGAGTTTACCTGACCAACTCTCTGGTTAGCTAATTACCAAAATGGGTCTAACCGAGTTTGAGTAATCGGTCTCATCGAGATTACGTTATGCCCTAACCCTAACAATATCGGTCTCACCGAGTTGCATGTCGGTCCCACCGAAATCACTAACGGTCACTAGGTTTACTGAATTGGTCCGACCGAGTTTGTTGATTCGGTCCCACCGAGATTGGTAAATTGTGTGTAACGGTTAGATTTTGTGTGGAGGCTATATATACCCCTCCACCTCCTCTTAATTCGTGGAGAGAGCCATCAGAACAAACCTACACTTCCAACTTACCATTTCTGAGAGAGAACTACCTACTCATGTGTTGAGGCCAAGATATTCCATTCCTACCATATGCATCTTGATCTCTAGCCTTCCCCAAGTTGCTTTCCACTCAAATCTTCTTTCCACCAGATCCAAATCCTATGAGAGAGAGTTGAGTGTTGGGGAGACTATCATTTGAAGCACAAGAGCAAGGAGTTCATCATCAACACACTATTTGTTACTTCTTGGAGAGTGGTGTCTCCTAGATTGGCTAGGTGTCACTTGGGAGCCTCCGACAAGATTGTGGAGTTGAACCAAGGAGTTTCTAAGGGCAAGGAGATCGCCTACTTCGTGAAGATCTACCGCTAGTGAGGCAAGTCCTTCGTGGGCGACGGCCATGGTGGGATAGACAAGGTTGCTTCTTCATGGACCCTTTTGGGTGGAGTCCTCCATGGACTCGTGCAACTGTTACCCTTCGTGGGTTGAAGTCTCCATCAATGTGGATGTACGATAGCACCACCTATTGGAACCACGACTCAAAAATCACCGTGTCTCCAAATTGCGTTTGAAATCTCCAAACCCTTCCCTTTACATTCTTGCAAGTTGCATGCTTTAATTTCCGCTTCTCATATACTCTTTGCATGCTTGCTTGAATTGCGTGAAGATTGCTTGACTTATGCTAAGATAGCTAAAATCTGCCAAAGACTAAAATTGGGAAAAGGCATAATTTTTAATTGGTCAAGTAGTCTAATCACCCCCCTCTAGACATACTTCAAGGTCCTACACCTCTTCTTGGCCTTCTTCTCTGGCACCTGATAGGGCACTGGAACCAGCATCTTTGTTAAGAGCGGGATTTCTGGGTCTTCGGGCTACGGAGCCGGACAGTTGATCTACTCTGCCTCCTCCGTCCAAGTCTGAAAGAATCAAAAGGGAGGCTCAGATACTTTCCGCGAATATGTAAGTAAAGGATACACCTTGAAAACATGAAAGAACTTACCGGACTAGCAGGGTGAGTTAAGTCGTGCCCGCCATCTTCGTTTGTGTGCGGCGGCACCTCGTTGGCCTTGAAGAGCACCTTCCATATATCTTCGTCCGTCGTGCCGAAGAGCTCCAGTAGGGTCTGGTGCTTGGCCGGATCAAACTCCCATAGATGGCAAGTCCGTCTTTGGTACGGAAGTATCCGGCGAACGAGCATCACCTGAATTACATTGACGAGCTTGATTCTCTTGTTTATCATGTTCTGAACGCGCGTCTGGAGTGCCATCAGCTCGTCCGAAGAAGACCAGGTCAGGCCTCTCTTGCCAGGAGGTGAGTCGCATCGGGACACCGGACCGGAATGCGGGAGCCGCGACCCAGTTGGTGTCACACGGCTCGGTGATGTAGAACCACCCCGACTGCCATCCTTTGACAGTCCCCACGAAGGAGCCTTCGGGCCAGGTGACATTGGGCATCTTGCCCACCATGGCGCCTCCGCACTCTGCTTGCTAACCGCTCACCACCTTTGGCTTCACATTGAAAGTCTTCAGCCATAGTCCAAAGTGAGGTGGGATGCGGAGGAAGGCCTTGCACACGGCAATAAATGTCAAGATATTGAGGATGGAGTTTGGGGCCAGATCATGGAAGTCCAGCCCGTAGTAGAACATAAGTCCGCGGACGAACGGATGGAGGGGGAATCCCAGCCCACGAACGAAGTGAGAGACGAACACAACCCTCTCCTGGGGCTCCGGCGTGGGGACGATATGTCCCTTGGCCGGAAGCCGATGGGTGATCTCCTTGGCCAAATACCCGGCCTCCCAGAGCTTCTTGATCTCCTTCTCCTTGACGGAGGAGGCCATCCACTTGCCGCCTGCTCTGGATCCGGATATGATTGGAGTGCTTTTTTGGGTGGAGAAGACGAGAGCTTGGGCACTGGATCTCGAGAATGGATGGGCAGAGGAAGGAGAAGATGTGGGTGAAAAAGGGTGAATCCTTATCCCTTTATAAAGGCAGTAAAAATCATGCGCCTCCCCACTCGCCTGAAAACTCACCTATTCCCAAAGCACCGTGCAGATGGCACGGTTGGGTTACCCATGCCCGTATGGATGAGAATCCCGTGATAAGGGGACACAATCTCTGCTTTGACAAGACGTGCCAATAAAACTGCACCTCGAAATACGGAGTGGCAGGCTAAGAAACGGTTCGAATAATGACCGGGTGGTGGCGTGATGTCACACTACGAAAAGTTGTCAGTGGATTGGACTCGTGGAATATTATACTCTCTACGGTTGTGTGTGGTATTTTTTTTGCAGAGACGGACACGTTTTTGGTACGAAGACTATTATGGAGTAATCGGAGAAGGAGCCCGCCTTACAATGCCGAAGACAATCTGCACGCCGGACACATTGTCATTGAAGCCTGGTTCAGGGGCTACTGAGGGAGTCCTGGACTAAGGGGTCCTCAGACAGTCAGACTATTGACATGGGCCGGACTGTTGAACTATGAAGGTACAAGATCGAAGACTTCTTCCCATGTCCGGATGGGACTCTCCTTTGTGTGGATGGCAAGCTTAGTGATTCGGATATGTAGATTCCTTTCTCTATAACCGACTTTGTGTAAACCCTAGCCCCCTTCGGTGTCCATATAAACTGGAGGGTTTAGTCCGTAGAAACAACAATCATAATCATAGGCTAGGCTTCTAGGGTTTAGCCATTACGATCTCGTGATAGATCAACTCTTGTAATACTCATATTCATCAAGATCAATCAAGTAGGAAGTAGGGTATTACCTCCATAGAGAGGGCCCGAACCTGGGTAAACATTGTGTCCCCCGCCTCCTATTACCATTATCCTTAGACACATAGTTCGGGACCCCCTACCCGAGATCCGCCGGTTTTGACACCAACATTGGTGCTTTCATTGAGAGTTCCACTGCGTCATCACCAGAAGGCTCAACAGGCGGCGGGTGAGGGAGTCCTGGACTAAGGGCTCCTCGGACAGTTGGACTATTGACATGGGTCGACCTGTTGAACTATGAAGATACAAGATCGAAGACGTCTTCCCATGTCCGGATGGGACTCTCCTTTGCGTGGATGGCAAGTTTGGTGATTCGGATATGTAGATTCCTTTCTCTGTAACTGACTTTGTGTAAACCCTAGCCCCCTCTGGTATCTGTATAAACCAGAGGTTTAGTCCGTAGAAACAACAATCATAATCATAGGGTAGGCTTCTAGGGTTTAGCCATTACGATCTCATGGTAGATCAACTCTTGTAATACTCATATTCATCAAGATCAATCAAGCAGGAAGTAGGGTATTACCTCCATAGAGAGGGCCCGAACCTGGGTAAACATTGTGTCCCCCGCCTCCTGTTACCATTAGCCTTAGACGCACAGTTTGGGACTCCCTACCCGAGATCCGCCGGTTTTGACACCGACAGCGGGGAGGCGCGCCTCTCCCTGTGCGGGAGAGGCGGGCAGTCGTTGCGCCATTCCACTGCTCTTGGGCGGCTGTCTTGGTTGCGCTCGATCATGAGGTGTGTGCGCTAACTACGGCTGGCGGCCGGATCCGGGTTCCTTCGGCCGTGAGAGCTGGCTATCAAGGACCGAGAGGTCGCGCGTGCTCTCAACGAGGGTGACGGTTCTCATCTTGCACGCCGGGTTCCATCACGCGGTGGCCGGCTTCCTGCTGTGTGGCAGCTGCGTCGAGGAGCCGATGGAGGCGCTCCATCATGCAGCGCTTCTCATCACCCTCCAAGTTTTCTAGCTCATCCGCTGCTGCCTGGGCAGCACGCAGGTTCTCGATGGGGGTAGCATAGACCGGGCGGTCAGCTCCCAACATGCCGGCGATGGCGGCGCTGTGTCGTTAGATTGCGCCTAGCCGGCTGGGCTCTCCAGCAGCCAAAGTGTCGCCTATGGCGCGATCGATCTTGCACTGGTAGGCGTCAGTAAGGCACCTCGCGACGGCCAACTGGTTGGCGTTGTCGAAGAGCAAGAGGTGTTGTGCCCCCAGCGTCGCGCTATCCGCACCGTCCTCAACCGGAGTGGCGAGGGCTTGTAGGGCTGCCCGGATCAGATCCCGGTCTGCTTCGGCAGAGCCTCCATCCTGACTGATGAGTAGCACCTCTGTGACGGTGCTGGTGCTGGTGATGCTGTCCGCGCGAGGCAGCGGGTCGTTGATGATCTCTATGTGGTCGGGGTAGGCATCAGCATCTGCCGTGTCATAGTCGATGATCATCTCGACGGGCGGATCGATGGAGCCGACGGACTCCAGGTCGGGGGCGAGCTCGTTGGCGATGTGGAGCTTGCCGAGGAGGTCCATGAGACAGCTCTTGGAGCTAGCCGAACCCACGCCAGGGGAGGGCTTGCAAGTGAGGTGGACTCCGCCGAGGATCGGCGAGGGAGCTCGCGGCGCAGGCGGCCTCCACGTCACGCAAAGCATCGACGCAAGCGCCATCGGGCGAGTCGGGTTGGCTGCGCTCACGAGGAAGGAAATGGGTTCCCATCCAGAACATGTCTCCGACGAACGGTGCGCTTAGCCCCACAGTGGGCGTCAAATGTCATTGTATTTCCTCGACATATGCCAAGGGATGGCTTATCATGTGTGGGGATAGGAGTGCGTTGCCAGGATCTAGAAGCGGGAGTAGGCAAGACCTCAAACGATGCCGGGTCTTACCCAGGTTCGGGGCTCTCCGTGGAGATAACACCCCTAATCCTGCTCTATGGGGTCTCCGCATCACTATGATCAACAGTGGGCTACAAGGTTGCTCCTTGAGCTGTTTGGGCTAGAGGAGGAAGAGGGCAAGCTAGCTCTACTTCTCCCTAGCTATGTGGGTATAAGGTGGTTGGTATGATGAATTAACGGCTGAACCCTTTGCATGGGTGACCCTGGGGGGTTTATATAGGCCTACCCCCCATGGGTACAATGGTAATCCGGCTGGTCGTAGGACCCGGCGGTCAATGTCTCTGGGCTCCGGCTTCTCTGCCGACAGCTGGGGTCCGCCGCCTGGTGGGCCCCTCCGACTGCCGTGGACTTGGGCGACAGGTAGGGCCCGCCGCCTGTGGGCCAGGTGGACTAGGCCGCACTGTTGCCTTGCCTCTGATGACGATGGCTTGGTCGGGGGGCGCATGGCTACAGTACCACCGCCTGGTGGGCGATCATTGTATCCACACTGCGTCACTTCTAGTTAATGGCGCACAGACTCCAAGGGGAGGGGCAACCGCCTGCTAGGAGTCGGCCTCCCCTCGTGGCCGCTTGCTCAGGCCTCGCCGCCTGCTAGTGGCTCACAGACAGGTGGGGCCTACCATCTGCGGGCCACACTGACCGCCCGTCATGGGAGCATGGCCCGGACTGACGTAAGTGACGTAATGGGCCCTGTGGCTACAGTGCCGTTATGGAAGGCGAGGGGTGTCCGTCTGGTATGCCCGCATTGTGGCCATGCTCCACCCGGGATTCGGGGATGACAGGTTGCATTGTTGCCATGCTCTATCTTGTCGCAGCAGGTGGGTGCAGACTTTGAGGAGGCGAGAGGCCGCCTGGTAGGAGTAGGCCCAGGCCCTCGCCGTCTTCTACGGTGTGCCGCCTTCTAGGGTGTGCCGCCTTCTAGGGCGCGCCGCCTTCTGGAAGGCGGTCCATTGGTACCAGCTAGCCGTGCAAGCCGGCCTTGCGACCAGTCGGGATGAGGGGCTCGGCCAGCCCCGATGTCTTAAAAACTACCGAGGTACGCATGAGGCTACCCGGGGTCCATCCCCTCGTCAACTCGTGCAAGCCTCTCGGAATTGGAATAAACGCTTTGATAGTGTGATTAAATCATATGGGTTTATACAGACTTTTGGAGAAGCCTGTATTTACAAGAAAGTGAGTGGGAGCTCTGTAGCATTTCTAATATTATATGTGAACGACATATTGTTGATTGGAAATGATATAGAATTTCTGGATAGCATAAAGGGATACTTGAATAAGAGTTTTTCAATGAAAGACCTCGGTGAAGCTATTTACATATTAGGCATCAAGATCTATAGAGATAGATCAAGACACTTAATTGGACTTTCCCAAAGCACGTACCTTGATAAAGTTTTGAAGAAGTTCAAAATGGATCAGTCAAAGAAAGGGTTCTTGCCTGTGTTACAAGGTGTGAAGTTGAGTCTGACTCAATGCCCGACCACTGCAGAACATAGAGAGAAAATGAAAGTCATTCCCTATGATTCAGCCATGGGTTCTATCCTGTATGCAATGCTGTGTACCAGACCTGATGTGTGCCTTGCTATAAGTATAGCATGGAGGTACCAAAGTAATCCAGGAGTGGAGCACTGGACAGCGGTCAAGAACATCCTAAAATACCTGAAAAGGACTAAGGATATGTTTCTCATTTATGGGGGTGACAAAGAGCTTGTCATAAATGGTTACGTCGATCCAAGCTTTGACACTAATCCAGATGACTCTAAGTCACAAACCGGATACGTGTTTTTATTGAATGGTGGAGCTGTCAGTTGGTGCAGTTCGAAGCAGAGCGTCGTGGCGGGATCTACTTGTGAAGCGGAGTACATAGCTTCTTCGAAAGCAACAAATGAAGGGGTCTGGATGAATGAATTCATATCTGATCTAGGTGTCATACCTAGTGCATCGGGTCCAATGAAAATCTTTTGTGACAATACTGGTGCAATTGTCTTGGCGAAGGAATCCAGATTTCACAAGAGAACCAAACACATCAAGAGACGCTTCAATTCCATCCAGCATCAAGTCGTGGAGGGAGACATAGAGATTTGCAAAATACACATAGATCTAAATGTTGTAGACCTGTTGAGAAGCCTATTCCACGAGCAAAACATGATCATCACCAAGACTCCATGGGTGTTAGAATCATTATGTTGTAATCTAGATTATTGACTCTAGTGCAAGTGGGAGACTAAAGGAAATATGCCCTAGAGACAATAATTAAGTTATTATTTATTTCCTTATTTCATGATAAATGTTTATTATTCATGCTAGAATTGTATTAACCGGAAACTTAGTACATGTGTGAATACATAGACAAAACATAGTGTCCCTAGTATGCCTCAAGTTGACTAGCTCATTAATCAAAGATGGTAATGTTTCCTAACCATAGACATGTGTTGTCATTTGATGAACGGGATCACATCATTAGGAGAATGATGTGATGGACAAGACCCATCCGTTAGCTTAGCATTATGATCGTTACAGTTTCGTTGCTACTGCTTTCTTCATGACTTATACATGTTCCTTACACTATGAGATTATGCAACTCCCGAATACCGGAGGACCACCTTGTGTGCTATCAAACGTCACAACTTAACTGGGTGATTATAAAGATGCTCTACAGGTGTATCCGAAGGTGTTTGTTGGGTTGGCATAGATCAAGATTAGGATTTGTCACTCAGTGTATCGGAAGGTATCTCTGGGCCCTCTCGGTAATGCTCATCACTATAAGCCTTGCAAGCAATGTGACTAATTAGTTAGTTATGGGATGAAGCATTATGGAACGAGTAAAGATGCTTGCCGGTAACGAGATTGCACTAGGTATGATGCTACCGACGATCGAATCTCGGACAAGTAACATACCGATTACAAAGGGAACAACGTATGTTGTTATGCGGTTTGACTGATAAAGATCTTTGCAGAATATGTAGGAGCCAATATGAGCATCCAGGTTCCGCTATTGGTTATTGATTGGAGATGTGCCTCGGTCATGTCTACATAGTTCACGAACCCGTAGGGTCCGCACGCTTAACGTTCAATGACGATTTGTATTATGAGTTATGTGTTTTGATGACCGAAATTTTCTTGGAGTCCCGGATGAGATCACGGACGTGACGAGGAGTCTCGAAATGGTCGAGACATAAAGATTGATATATTGGAAGACTATATTCGGACATTAGAATGGTTCTGGAGAAGTTCGGGTATTTTTCCGGAGTACCAGGAGGTTACCGGAACCCCCCGGGGAGTTGATGGGCCTTAGTGGGCCTTAGTGGGAAGGAGAGGTAGCGGCCAGGAGGTGCGCCCCCCCCCCCCCAAGCCCAGTCTGAATTGGACAAGGGGTTGGGGTGCGGCCCCCCTCTCCCTTCCTTTCCCCTTCTCCTTTAGGCCTTGTTTGACAGCAAGGGATTGTGGAGGCTTTGGAAGGAGAGGATTCCAGGGGATTTGGTGAATCCCCCTCTTCCACCCAATCCCCTTGAAACCTCAAATCCCCCTCCAGCCACACATCCCTCAAATTCCCCTCCGTACAAAACACTATTTGACAGAAAGGGATTGCCATATTGGATTAAAATATTGTAAAACAGTTAAAAATCTAATCTTGCAACAGTTCTTCATATGAACAACATAATTTGCTTGACTTGGAATCAATATATCATCACATAATTGCATTGTCACATAATAGCAACATATTCTCTTACATCAGCATGACTTGGAACATAGAAAAAAGTCCTAGGCAAGACATGCGTATATTTAAGCATGCTTTGAGGCTCGCGGCGGGTATCATTATTTTCTGAACTTCACAGATGATTTGAGCAGATATGGTTATATCTACTTGATGAAACACAAGTCTGGAACATTTGAAAAGTTCAAAGAATTTCAGAGTGAAGTGGAGAATCATCGTAACAAGAAAATAATGTTTCTACGATCTGATCACGGAGGCGAATATTTGAGTTATGAGTTTGGCCTTCATTTAAAACAATGTGGAATAATTTCACAACTCACGTCACCTGGAACACCACAGCGTAATGGTGTGTCCGAACATCGTAACCGTACTTTATTAGATATGGTGCGATCTATGATGTCTCTTACCGATTTACCACTATCATTGTGGGGTTATGCATTAGAGATAGCTGCATTCACTTTAAATAGGGCACCATCTAAATCCGTTGAGATGATACCGTATGAACTGTGGTTTGGCAAGAAACCTAAGCTGACGTTTCTTAAAGTTGCAATGCTTATGTGAAAAAGCTTTAGCCTGATAACCTCGAACCCAAATCGGAGAAGTGCGTCTTCATAGGATACCCAAAAGAAACTATTGGGTACACCTTCTATCACAGATGTGAAGGCAAGATCTTTGTTGCTAAGAATGGATCCTTTCTAGAGAAGGAGTTTCTCTTGAAAGAAGTGAGCGGGAGGAAAGTACAACTTGATGAGGTAATTGTACCTTCTCTCGAATTGGATAATAGCTCATCATAGAAATCAGTTCCAGTGATGTCTACACCAACTAGAGAGGAAGCTAATGATAATGATCATGAAACTTCAGATCAAGCTACTACCAAACCTCGTAGGTCAACCAGAGCATGTTCCGCACCAGAGTGGTACGGGAATCCTGTTCTTGAAGTCATGTTACTAGACCATGACGAACGTACGAACTATGAGGAAGTGATGATGAGCCCAATACGCAAAATGGCTTGAGGCCATGAAATCTGAGATGGGATCCATGTATGAGAACAAAGTATGGACTTTGGTTGACTTGCCCGATGTTCAACAAGCCATAGAGAATAAATGGATCTTCAAGAATAAGACTGACGTTGATGGTAATGTTATTGTCTAGAAAGCTCGACTTGTTGTGAAAGGTTTTCGACAAGTTCAAGGAGTTGACTACGATGAGACTTTCTCACCTGTAGCGATGCTTAAGTCTGTCCAAATCATGTTACCAATTGCCGCATTTTATGATTATGAAATCTGGCAAATGGACATCAAAGCTGCATTCCTTAATGGATTTCTTAAAGAAAAGTTGTATATGATGCAACCAAAAGGTTTTGTCGATCCTAAAGGTGCTAAAAAAGTGTGCAAGCTCCAACGATCCATTTATGGACTGGTGCAAGCATCTCGGAGTTGGAATATACGCTTTGATGAGGTGATCAAAGCATATGGTTTTATACAGACTTTTGGAGAAGCCTGTATTTACAAGAAAGTGAGTGGGAGCTCTGTAACATTTCTAATATTATATGTGGATGGCATATTGTTGATTGGAAATGATATAAATTTTCTGGATAGCATAAAAGGATACTTGAATAAGAGTTTTTCAATGAAAGACCTCGGTGAAGCTGCTTATATATTGGGCATCAAGATCTATAGAGATAGATCAAGATGCTTAATTGGAATTTCACAAAGCACACACCTTGATAAAGTTTTGAAGAAGTTCAAAATGGATTAGTCAAAGAAAGGGTTCTTGCCTATGTTACAAGGTGTGAAGTTGAGTCAGACTCAATGCCCGACCACTGCAGAAGATAGAGAGAAAATGAAAGTCATTCCCTATGCCTCAGCCATAGGTTCTATCATGTATGCAATGTTGTGTATCAGACCTGATGTGTGCCTTGCTATAAGTCTAGCAGGGAGGTATCAAAGTAATCCAGGAGTGGATCACTGGACAGCGGTCAAGAACATCCTGAAATACCCAAAAAGGACTAAGGATATGTTTCTCATTTATGGAGGTGACAAAGAACTCGTCATAAATGGTTACGTCGATGCTAGCTTTGACACTGATCCAGGTGACTCTAAGTCACAAATCGGATATGTATTATATTGAATGGTGGAGCTATCAGTTGGTGCAGTTCCAAGCAAAGCGTCGTGTCGGGATCTACGTGTGAAGCGGAGTACATAGCTACTTCGGAAGCAGCAAATGAAGGAGTCTGGACGAAGGAGTTCATATCCGATCTAGGTGTAATACCTAGTGCATCGGGTCCAATGAAAATCTTTTGTGACAATACTGGAGCAATTTCCTTCGCAAAGGAATCCAGATTGCACAAAAGAACCAAACACATCAAGAGACGCTTCAACTCCATCCGTGATCGTGTCAAGGAGGGAGATATAGAGATTTGCAAAATACATAGGGATCTGAGTGTGGCAGACCCGTTGACTAAGCCTCTTCCACGAGCAAAACATGATCAACACCAAGACTCCATAGGTGTTAGGATCAATACAATATAATCTAGATTATTGACTCTAGTGCAAGTGGGAGACTGAAGGAAATATGCCCTAGAGGCTAATAAAGTTGTTATTTTACATTTCCTTATATCATGATAAATGTTTATTATTCATGCTAGTTTGTATTAACCTAAACTTGATACATGTGTGGATAGATAGACAAAACAATGTGTCCCTAGTAAGCCTCTACTAGACTAGCTCGTTAATCAAAGATGGTTAAGTTTCCTAAGTTGTCATTTGATGAACGGGGTCGCATCATTAGGAGAATGATGTGATGGACAAGACCCATCCTTTAGCTTAGCATATTGATCATTCAATTTTATTGCTATTGCTTTCTTCATGCCAAATACATATTCCTTCCACTATGAGATTATGCAACTCCCGGATATCGGAGGAATGCCTTCTGTGCTATTAAATGTCACAATGTAACTAGGTGATTATAAAGATGCTCTACAGGTATCTCCGAAGGTGTTTGTTGGGTTGGCATAGATCGATATTAGTATTTGTCACTCCAACTATCGGAGAGGTGTCTCTGGGCCCTCTCGGTAATGCACATCATAAGAAGCCTTGCAAGCAATGTGAATAATGAGTTAGTTGCGGGACGATGCATTACGGAACGAGTAAAGAGACTTGCCGGTAACAATATTGAACTAGGTATGAAGATACCAACGATCGAATCTTGAGCAAGTAACATACCGATGACAAAGGGACTAACGTATGTTGTCATTACGGTACGACCGATAAAGATGTTCGTAGAATATGTGGGAACCAATATGAGCATCCAGGTTCTGTTGTTGGTTATTGACTGGAGAGGTGTCTCGGTCATGTCTACATAGTTCTCGAACCCGTAGGGTCCGCACGCTTAACGTTCGATGACGATTTTGTATTATATGAGTTATGTGATTTGGTGACCGAATGTTGTTCGGAGTCCCGGATGAGATCATGGACATGACGAGGAGTCTCAAAATGGTTGAGAGGTAAAGATTCATATATAGGACAATAATATTCGTACACCGGAAGTGTTCCAGGGGTACCGGGTAGGTATCGGGTCACCGAAAGGGGTTCCGGGCAACCCCCGGCAAACTATATGGGCCTAATGGGCCAAGAGAGGGACAGACCAGCCCCTAAGGGGCTGGTGCGCCCCCCTATAGGCCGAAATAGGAGGAGAAGGAAAGGAGGGAAGGGAGAAGGAAGGGGGAGGATTCGACCTTCCCCTTTCCTTCCCCTACCCCCTCTCTTTGCTTTCCCCTCTGATGCATATGGAAGGGGGGAGGCCGACTTGGAGGAGGCGCCAAAGTAGGATCCCTCCTACTTGGGGCGCCCCTTGCTGCTCCCCTCCCTCTCCCACCTATATATATGTGGGGGGACCGCTAGAACACACAACATTGATTCCTAGCCGTGTGCGCCACCCCTTCCATAGTTTACGCCTCCGGTCATATTCATGTAGTGCTTAGGTGAAGCCCTGCATGGATCACTTCACCATCACCATCACCATGCCGTCATGCTGATGGAACTCTCCCTCAACACTTTGCTGGATCAAGAGTTTGAGGGATGTCATCGAACTGAGCGTGTGCAGAACTCGGAGGTGCCATACGTTCGGTGCTTGATCGGTCAGAACGAGAAGAAGTTCGACTACATCAACCGATTGTCAAACGCTTCCACTTTCTATCTACAAAGGTACGTGGACACACTCTTACCCTCTTGTTGCTATGCATCTCCTAGATAGATTTTGCGTGAGCGTAGGATTTAAAAAAAATTGCATGCTACGTTCCCCAACAGGAGCTACCCCACCATCTCAGCGGAAAAGCAGCATGGCTTCCACGGAGCTCGTTCGGCTTGATATCACAACTCCTCGCTACCCCATGGATGATATCACGCAGAGGGAACATTGTGATCTACACGCGAAATGTATGAACAAATCCGTGAAGGTGGCGGTCGGTTATGCCTTACCTTGTCTACTTGATGGAACTTACCATTGCTCTCCGATTCCAGATGGCTATGCTTGTCGGGGTGGATGAAGTTATGAACGGATTTGAGCAGCTAGAGCTTTGAGTAACCTACAGGTGAAGGGGAGACTGAATTGGGATATGCCAGAAGTACTACCATTCTATGGAGAAAGGAACACATCATGCTTCCACCGCATCAGCAGACTCCGCCGGAGGAGGCCCCTCAGCAGACTCATCGGCCGTCTCCGCCACGTTAGCAGACCCTCAGCCGTCTCCGCTGCATCATTAGACTCCGTTATCTCAGCCGTCTTTGCAGCATCAGCAGACTCAACCCGGCGGAAGAGAACCGCCACTCCGGCGACTAGTAGTACAATTGCAAAGAAATCAAGAGCATGTACAATAAGCGTCAAGGAGGCTCCCGCCAAGTTACCATACCAACTGAGTTATGAGGAACTCAAGAAGGTCGTGGATGACAAAGTGAAATGCCAGCTTGCACTGACACAGCCCGAGCAAAAGGAGAAAATAGATCCGAGAAAAGCGAAGCACTGTCTGGAAAACCTCACGCAACCACCGTCTCCTCCACTGCTATCAGACTATGACCGCTCGATTGTTGAGTCACATAGGGAACATGAGCGGCGGTCGGGAAGTAGTAGTGCAAGTGGGAAAACAATTCCCTAGCTCAGCAAACAGAAAAACCAATCGTGCCCCCCGCTCAAGGTGTTTACCGATATCGATTATGAGGTAGCGGGCCATGAACTTGGTTTCGTTCTTGGTCAATACTTAGGCGAGCAGGTAGATCAGTTCCCCATGGCTGATTTAGCATACAAATACAAGAATAGGAAGCCTCTCGTCAGACCTAAGGAGCTCCCACATCTACCAACACAAATGCAAAGATTGCATCAGTGGTACATGGAAGCCTCAAAGGAAGGGAGGGACATGATCTTTGTGGGAATTAGAGATGAGCATTACTTCAACGGAGTCGAGGAGATGTACATTAAATTTGATGAATTATTTCAGTTATACAATCAAGACGCTCTCGACAAAACAATCATCAGTTCCTATTGTGTGTAAGTATTATTTCTGTAATTATGTCTCTAGCTCAGCTTGTTCATTATATGTATAATTATCCTCACTATATTATGCAGATTGAAGATTCTCCAATGCAAAAAAGGACAAATCTATGACATTGGGTCCATTAACCCAAATACCATAAATGAATATATGGTAGCAAACAATGCCAAGGATACAGCGAAAAACTTGCTAAAGGCGTTAATTGGACAACAAACCAGAAGGGAAATACTATTTCCTTACAACTTCAAGTGAGTGTTACTGTCTTGTGCACATTCTGTTTCGCTTACTCGAGGTTAACTGTAATTGATGAGTTATGCGTGCGCAAGTTTCACTTTATTCTACTAGTCATTCAGCTTGACGCGGGAGTAGTAATTGTCATGGACTCGAAACGTAAAGACCCTAAGATATGGGTGGACATGAGTGAAATACTTCAGAAGTAAGTTCAATCATTATCGCACTATATCGGCAACTTTCGTTCATTTCCTGATATAAAGTAATTAATAAATCATTTATTCATTTTCTTTGTCGGGCAGGGTTTGGAAAGAGTTCACCAAGCAGGCTAGGGGTGAATGGAAAAAGGAGCTGCGATTTCGACACCCCAATGTAAGTAGTACTATCTAGTTCCGCGCATTTCTCTTTGATTATAGTTTCAATACCATTATCATGTTTGATTATTATTTTGATTGAACTTTATTTTCGTAAAGTGCTTGAGGCAGAAAGACATGAATAATTTATGTGGATACTACGTTTGCGAGTTCATTCACTAGACGGCCTTTGAGATGGGCAGAATTTTAGAACAACTTGAAGTACGTAAACAATATTCACAATTTTATTTTGTTACGATCAATTGTGTTGAGTATTTTTTACTAATAAAAGAAATAGGTATTCTTAGTCTGTTTTGCTATTTTATAGAAAACCCCCTAATGTCTTTGACACTAAACCTGCAGTACATATCAAATGTTTTTTCAAATACTCATATCTTCTAAACTGTAACTCCAAATTTAACATGTTATATATGGAATTTGATTAGAAAATATGTAGAATCTGAATATGGTGTTATTTTACCTGTTCGCAATTTAAAAAATACTATCTAGGATGCAATGTTAATTAATAATGCATTATTCGTCTTTTTTCATACTGGTACTGATTCAAATTGGGGATGAACACCTCAGCAAAATTAGAATTGGACATAAAACGATAGATAAATTTGCTAGAGACACCCAATAAATAAGGACATGCATGACAAGAAATAAAATAAGGACCCAATAAAGATGGGATGTCCGCTATAAAAGAAATAAAAGATAAAATGCATAGGAGATCCGATAAAGGTGAGATGTTGCGCTATTCTCCTATATATAAGAAGAAGAAAAAGAGGACATGCATGAAGAAAGTAAAAGGAAGGCATGCATGTCAAAAAATAAAATAAAAGACAAGTTTGATAAGATATAAATAGTGATGAATCAGAGACCAATACCTATGACATGTATGTCAAGAAATGGTGATGAAATAGGGGCGCAATTACCAGCGTCCCCAAGAGACCATAAAAAATGTTCTTTTTCAGACAAAAAAATCTATTTTTTGATTAAAAAATCATGTATCTTGTTAGCAAGCTTTTTAACAACTCCTAATGTATTTAAGAAATATGCATATGAAAAAAAGTGTTCAAGAGTTACCATAAGTTGGTGATTCTTAAACTGAAAATTGTCATTGATGCACACATTGTCTCCGTAGTGTGCTAATGTGTCATCCTTTGTTTTTGTCGTTTTTCTTTACTCACATGTAACAACACCCCATTCCGAACATAACATGAATAAATGCATGATCACTTGCCCGTTTCTTTGTGGATTAAATCTACATCAAGTCGTGTTGAAATAGAACACCTGTAGAATCTTAAACGCTTTTATAGGTTAAGACCATCTTTGTTTGGACCATAGCTACAAATTCTCAGATTATAGAGTTTTTTTGTAAATTAAGAGTGTATGGTATTTTTTTCTCCCGTTGCAACGCACGGGACTTTTTGCTCCCATTCTTTAAATTAGATCCAATGGAAGCGGGACGAACTCCTATCAATGGATCGCATACGAGCAATACAAGAGGAATTGGCGGGATTCTTTCTTCAAGATGTCATACCTAAAAACGAAGAATACCATCGGGATTTGGAATGCGATTTTGATAATTAGATATTAGAGATCATAAGAGATGTTATATTGTATATATGCATGAACATGTACTATATGTAGTAGCGTCGAATAGACATACGAAAACTTGTTGTTCGACCAAGCACGAAAAGAGAGGTCACTTCACTATATATATTCATCACGATGTTGTGTAATGGTTCCTTCATTGTTATATGTAGCAGCTAGCGTCGAGTTGAATGGAAAACATAAAATAAAAATGAAAACCCTAAATGAAAAAGAATTGAATGATAAACACAAAAAGAAAAGGGAAACACAATATGAAACCCCCAAATCCTCCAAAACCCTAAACCCTCCTTTAAAAAAACATAAACCCCAGCCCTGCCTTTTAGTCCCGGTTGGTGTTACCAACCGGGACTAAAGGTCCTCCTGCCTGGCCGCTCCACAGCGGCCACGTGGAGCCCCTTTAATCCCGGTTCGTAACACAACCGGGACTAAAAGTGGGGGCCTTTACAAACCAGAACTAATGACCTGTTTCCTACTAGTGTTCAATGCAACTTCCGCACGCTAGAAGTTGCATTCAACACTAGTAGAAAACAGGGCCCTTACAAACCGAAGCAATCAACAATGCATTGTTTCAGCGGCGTCGCACAAAGGGCTGGACCGCCTCCATTAGCTGGAATGAAGCCAAGGTTAACACTTTAGAGCGCAGAACCTCGGCTTGGGCTACCAAGCCTATGGGAGCAGATACAACAAACGCCCATGAATCACACCCAATTGCCTTGGCATGGGCCTGGCGCTTGGCAATGCCCACTGGCAAGGCGGGGTGACAGGGGCATGGCAGGGTTTGCTAGCAAGCTGAGCGGACGCTGGGCGGTGCAATACTCATGCGCCCGGTGGCCGTTCTCAAGGTAACGAGAGCACCTGAACGAATCTCTGTAATCCGCCACATGGTGTCCAGGAACAAGGCATCTTGAGAATCAACCCCGATTTAGATTTTTGTATTTATAGAAATCCCTCTGATTCACCAAGGTTATATCTCGCTCCGTGCGATAAATAGCCTAGCATCGCCTCTCGCGCTCGACTAAATGGGTCAGCCTAACACTATAGCCCCTGCTGCAGTTTTGGACTATGGACCGGTTTAGATCGGGTTTAGAACCTTTTGTGTAGTTTTCATTCTTTTATTTCTCTGTGTTTTCATTGGTTTTTTCTTTTTTTTCAAATACATTTCTACCTTTCTTTATGCACGCATAGCATTTTTTGGTACATGTTGAACATTCTTTACCTACATGAAACATTTTTTGCATTGTATAAGTATTTTATAAATGCAAAGAACACATTTTTTAAGACGCATGAACAACATTTTAAATGCCATGAACATTTTTTGAATGGCATGAATCATTTTTAATTACGCGGTCATTTATCAAATTATGTATATATATTTTTAAAATTCACAAACATATTTTTTGAGACATGTGATCATTTTTTATACATTTCATTGATTACGTGGAGTTTTTACATTTTAGTAACATACTTGAAGTGTCACAATTTTATTAGAACAATGTCAAATTTGTTTTAATGTTGCATGAACGTCGTTTCTACACTTCATGAATTTTAGATAAATGTGTAATGAATATCTTCATGAATTAAGTGATTTAATTTCTGAGATATATTTGTAAATATCACCCCTAAAAAAAGGTTGGCCTCACGCCCTATACATTTAAATGTGTAATGAATATCTTAATGAATAGTATAGCCTGAATGAAAAGTACATGCGTAACACATTCAGGCTATACTCTTCGGCCAGCGTACTATAACATCGCCTGAGGCGATGTATAGAGGGTGAGGCCAACTTTTTTTTAGGGGTAAGCGTGAGGCTATTTGTTTTTGTTTTTGTTTTTGATTGAGTAGCCCGAGCGTCAGGCTAACTAATACCAGCCCACGAATTGGCTAAACTCACTCTTTGGCCCACGAATAAAAGATGCCCGCCACACCCAAATGCCAGCCCGAACAGCCAAACCGAAAGAAGCATTGTGCCGTACTAATAGTACCACATCGCCGGAGAAAGGAATGGACTACCGCCAACTGGCTATATAATGGAGCTGCGTACAGCCGAACAAGTCACGCAGCTGCGTCATGAGCACAGAGCGAACTATTCTTTCGCCTTTTACTAAAGAATACCGTGTGCACGTGACATTAGGCAGCATACACCAATTTTTATAGGGTGCCTATTCTCTGAGTGGGTCCCAACAATACAAGCTTAATCTTGACAACCCTAAGACAAATAATATGAATTGGTGGAAGTATCTTTCTTTTTAACAATTTTTGGGAGTATCTATAGTAAATACGAGTTAGAACAAACATGCAATTTACCTGTACGAGTTAGAACAAACATGCAATTCACCTGTAAATGAGCTTCCTCAGCCGTTGTGACAAATCACCTGCACCCATTACATTTCGGCATCACACCAACGGCTGACATGGATACAGATTGGGCCTCTAGGTGAGCCGTCTTTTGGACCCTCTTCTTACGAAAACTACTAGGAGCTTTATGGCCTAAAGGTATTTATTTTCGGTAAGAGGAGCCCAGCACCACTAGTTTCATTTCTGAAATCGGCAAAACACATGCCAAGGTGAGTACATCATGTTTTCATAACATGCTATGGCGCATGGGCATAACCCGCCCAACTAGCCAACATAAAGCATATTAGAGGCTAACGCGAGCTTCGTCGGGTCGTTATTCTCTCCCGGGGTTGTCATTTTCCTCTAGCAGAGTCTGACGGTCGATTGTTTCATTTTCGTTTTATCTGCATTGGTTTGGGTTTTAATAATGTTCTTGTGGAGTTTTTGTTCGTTCCTCTATCATGCTAGGGTGCGATATTTTGTTCTAAAGGGGAATGGAATTGCTCGGTGTATGGCTGGTGTGTCCTTACACATTTTAGGGTCAGTGTCAGCCGATGTTCGTTGTGTGCCTAAACCCTACTTCGCACCCTTAGTGCCAGTTTTTTAAAGGGTAATACTCGTTGCTTTATTGATTACCAAGGTCCATAGGAACCCCCCCCCCCCCCTGCCCGTCATGGGATCCCGTTTTTTTCTTTTGAATCTTCCCAACACCACCCGCAATTCGAACTCCACTCAAGGTTTATTTCAAGCTGCAACGACCAACCGGGACAAGATACTTACTATGCCCACTTGTTTCCTTTTTCGCTTCTTATGTGGGAAATGTAACGCTAAAGGAAAAAAACATCGGATTCCTTGTAAGGTTTCCTATTGTTTTCTATTTTGAAGGTTTTCCTTTGTTTTTTGTGTTCTCTTTTTTTGTTTTTTGTCTTTTGTTTTATTTTTTCACAAGCTTTGTTCAAATTCACGAACATGGTCTTTCATCAAATTTCTTAACTATTATCGATTCAATGAACTTAATTAAAATCCATTTTTCGTCAAATTAATGAACATTTTTAAATTTACAAACTTTTTTTAATCCATGAACACTCTTACAAATTCGTTAACCTTCTTCAAAACCCACGATTTTATTTCCAAATTATGATTTTTTATTCAATTTTATGCTATTTGTTTCCAAATTTGTTAAAAAAATCATTTTTATGAACTTTTTTCAGAATTATGAACTTTTTGGAGTTGTGAAGTTTTTAAAAATTCATGAACTTTTGTGAACATTTTCACTTTTGTGATTTTGTGAAATTTCTCAATTTTAGGAACTTCATTTAATTTTTTGAACCTTTTAAAATGTTTTGTGCACTTTTTTTCAGCTTTGTGAATGTTTTTCGTTTTGTGAACTTTTTTAATTTTCATGAAATTTTCTGTATTTTTATGAACTTTTTCCCAGTTCACAAGAATGTTTTTAGTATATTTTTCAAATATATAGTGCATGAACTTTTTTAAAATTCGCAAAAAAAAATTCCAAATTCATGAACGTTTCTCTAAATCCGTCAAAAAGGGTTCAACATTTTCCAATAGTATTAAAAAACCGGTCGGTTTTTCACTACCTGGAAAACAAAAAAAAGTAACAAAAAAACTGGAGGGCGAAGCGTGCGAGCGAACAAGCTGGCTTGAAGTTGGGCCGCGGTCCGTGTGCATGCGCCAACTTGCTAGCTGGTGCTTAAGGCAATAAATACTTGGCTTCCCTAAAAAAAAATGGTGCTTGCCGAAGAGGCGCCCCCGTTTTGTGCTCCTATTCTACGATGAAACTGTGGAATTGCTACTATATCGTTTACATGAGCCAACCCAACAAGCTACCGCTCATTTAGCTCCGCTCCCTACTCCACCCGCCCACTCGGCATTTTCTTTCGCTTGATCCACTTCTATCTTATAAAAAGTCGACTACCTTTTTAAAAATGTTTGTTAAATCAAAAGATATTCACGGGTTCTAAAAAAACTTAGATTTTTTAAGTGCTGCAAATTAAAGAAACTCATTAATCTACAAAAACAATAGGGAATTTCATAAATGTTCATGTATTTTAGAAAATAATCGAACAATTGAAATAAATTTCAGAAACTTTAAAAATGTTCACGAACAGAAGATTTTAAAATAGAAAATAATATATACTAACATATAGGCCCCAATGACCCCCACAACCCCATAGGCACAAAAAGGCTCCAGATCTAATGAGCTTTTTTTAATATAGTGCAATCGAAGTCGCTCACATACATGAGCATGCACTTACCCCTATAACGCATGCACCCATACCCTACCCCTATGAGCACTTTCAGGAGACTGAACTGACACCGCATCTTTAGATTTTACAAAGTCACTATAGACACCTCACACTCCACGTGAACGTCTTCTCCCACCGTACGAACATCGTCGGAAGTCTGAAATAAATTCAAAAATAATGCAAGTATCAATGTCAAGTTTAGGACTTTAACTCTGATGGATTGTGGATACCAATGTCCTCCTAACCAACCAAACAACAGGTTGGTTTGCAGGTGAGCTTAGTACATTATTAGATATCGAGCTAACTCCATACTTGCTTCTTCCAGCTCAAAAAATGAAGCTAACAATTTCTTCTGAGATCCCTTTAAAAAATAGTGTTTCCGAGAAAATAGGAATTTAACCCTTTTTCTAAGGAACACATGGTAAAACTTCCTTTTCAATAAAGACAAAGTAATTCTTTTATCTTTTAGAAAGATGAGGATATATTATAAAGATATACTACACATATAAAACATTCCGAACATAATAAAAAATTGCATTGAGGCCCCTCAACCAGCGAATGACCACTATGCCGTCAGAACAAGCCACGAGGCATTGATGTTGCCGCTCCTATACCGACTACACCCTGACCTTATCGATTACAATAGGAAGTGTTTGACACGTGCCCCTAATGATCAGCTACCCGGAGCCTCAGTCGTCAGCATTGAACCCTTGAATTGATTAGGATCATCACACCAAAACTCGTTATCGTGTACGCGTGACGGGAAATTATAATCTCGTCGCCCCGAGGAGCTAGCAGGGATCTATGTCGAAGCTCTACGAATCCAATCCAATGGGAGAACTAGAGGAGTATCAAAGCCAAAAGACTAACTCGAAGATGAAGCATTGCCATCCGCCCGAGTGTCATCCTGCGAGGATTAAAAAAACTGCTTGCAGGAGGCGAGGCACCATGATTTCACTCCTCGCAACCGGACACCAGAGGGACAGACGAAGGGATGAGGAGTCCACATGCTCACATGAAGATCAAGGAGAGAAAGACTTTTCCATAGTCGCCTGTAAGTTCTATATTTCAAGCCGAGCAAGATTGAGGCCAGAGCGTGCGGAGCGGTGTTGCGTATGATTGGGCAGGTCTCCGCTTACTAGTTAACATGGCAAAGAGTGCAATATTACCAATTAGGTGCTCCCAGGACGAGATGAGCCTCGTTTGCAACCTTCTGGGATGTGCAAGTGCAAACTTCCCATGCAAGTACCTAGGCCTACGCCTCACAATTAGGAAAGGAATGGCGACACAACTTTCATGCCTTGTTGATCAACTTGCCGACTGTTTACTAAACTGGAGGGCAACTATGCTTCTCAAGAGTGATTGCCTATTTTATGATTACATCGGTGCTATGCGCAATTCCAATCCATTCAATTCTAGTGTTGTACTTTCCACCAATAATTTTGGATGCGATGAGCAAGATCTGTCGCGGGTTTCTACGGTGCAGAAAGAATGAGACGAATGGAGGAAATTGCACCGTTGCTTGGGACTTGGTGTGCAGGCCCAAGTGTGTAAGGGGTTTGGGCATCCCCAACCCGCGACGGCTAAATAAGGCCCTTCAAGCAAGATGCCTTGGCTCGGGCAGACAGACAGTTCTAGACCTTTGGTCTGAATTTGACCTCGATGTGCCCGAGGAGTCCGTGTAAATCTTTCATGCGGCAGCGAGAGCCACCATGTGGGACGACCGCGAAACCCTGTCTTGGGAAGATAGGTGGTTGCACGACATATGGATTTGCGAGATAGCTCTGTTGATTTATGACAAAGTTTTGAGAAGAATCAAATCATCAAGGAAAGTGTGTGAGACCGTGGTGAACATCACACGGGCTGGGGATATTGGTCCAGACCTAAATGCTACAGAGTTGCAACAATTTTTGGATCTCTGACCGAGAGTGGAGGTTGTGCATTTAACAGAAGGTGTGGAGGATGTGATCCAGTGGTCCTGGGAGAAGAACGACCTCTTCTCGGTGCGCTCTCCTTACGTTGCAAATTTTGCGGCTCTGGAAGTCTCCCCTACAGCCTCGTTTACTTGGCAGTCCAAGGCACCGCTCCAGTGTCACTTCTTCAGTTGGCTAGCGCTGAAAAATCATTGCTAGACATCCGATCATTTGGCTAGATGTGACCTCCCTCACCAAGAATCATGCCCGTTTTGTGATCAAGCCAATCGGACAATGAACCACCTGATGATGGACTGTGTGTTCGCTAAGGAAGCGTGGTATCGGATTGGCATGACTAGCTACAGGCAAGGGTTTGTGCCAAGAGATGGGGCGACCCTGGAGGAATGGTGCATACAACAGGACATGCAAACTGAGCATCGAAGGACCATCCAGGCACTATTCCTGCTAAGGATGTGGGAGTTGTGGAAACATCAAAACGACATTGTTTTCAACGACGCGCAACCGGCTACAGTTACCGTGCTACGTCAAATGGATGAAAAAAGGAGGATCAAGAGAAAAGCCGGTATACTCAAAGGCGATCTAGATGGCTTCTTTGCGGTTTTAGCTGTGTGAGTAGTGCATGAGTAGTTAAGCTAAGTGTCTAGGTTGAGGTGTGGACATGGGCGACAGTGCCCATGCAACTAATCATGTAACACCGCAGAGCTTGGGGCTCGCTTCTCCCTCCTGTAATGAACGATAGCACATTCATGCATATTCGAGAAAAAAACTACATAAACTTGCAAATACCAATACAAAAACCCGTTGTCAAGCTGTCATTGATTCTTGACTCCAGGAGTACATATTTCACGGGAGGCCATGCATCACCAAAGTGATTGTCGATACGGCCGCGCACTAACGCATGGCAGATCGATGATGCAAGAGCATCCGACCGCAATATCTCATGCATCTTTGCACGATACAAAGAGCAAAAGCGGCAACAACCAACAATAGGAGGGAAACAAAAGCCCTTTATAGCCAGACTCGTGATCGTCACACATGGCGGCCGGGCTCGCAACCGCATGCCATGCAAGGCCAGTACCAGACTAGCCAGAATGCCGGATTAGTTGATCGTCTCATAAGGGCATCTTCAACGCCCCGCCGCAAATCGGACACACTATCCATGGACGCGTCCGGGCGTGTCTGTAGACACTAATATGGGAATCGACCGTCCAACATTATCCACCAAGCATTTCTATCTGTTTTTTTCTTGTATACCCAAAGCACTCAAAATGTAGCACTAGCATAATTCGTTCATAAATAACATCTTTTCGGACGAAGATGACATCCCCAAGAGACATCATCAAGAGGATCACAGATTCCGTAGAGCTTTGGAGGCTAACTGGCGCTAAATGTATCGAGAGCCCCTTCGGGGGTCCGCCATGAGAGATAGGGCATATACTGTGGAAGGCTGGCCGGTTTGGGGCCAGCCTCCTGATCCTAGGATCCCCATCATCTTGTATTTTTTCGTTGCTTCCTGCTAATGATCAAGAAATGCCAGCAATCGTTGGATCTTAAAAAAAACATGCGAACATTCTAGTACAACAATAGTTAAAATATAATAAATATTACATCCAAAATAAACGGATGTTCAGTAAGTTTTTGGAATTCAATGTTACTCGAGTCCAACAGCGCATCAATATCCACAAATGTTGGTCATCCAGATGTTGTGTCTCTTGAGCTTCATCCAACAATGTATGAACTTGAATGGTGTGCCACTGTGCCCTATGTTCTTTCATACAGCAAGGCAGCATGTGCTGGCTATAGAACATACTCCCTCCTTTCCTAAATATTTGTCTTTCTAGAGATTTCAACAAGTAACTACATACGAAGCAAAATGAGTGAATCTACACTCTAAAATATGTCTATATACATCAGTATGTGGTAGTTCATTTAAAATCTCTAAAAAGACAGATATTTAGAAATGGAGGGAGTAATAATTATCGAGTTGCATCATAGAGTGAATGAATAAATTAGCAAACATGTAAAGTAACAAGAAGCAAAACTTACGATTTTCATGATTGACACTGTTAGTGGCAACCTTCTCTCCAATTATGCAATCACACTGCAAAAACTCCCGGGTGGAGTTTGAGATGGTATACCACCGGCGGGTTAGCGACTTCACATTGTGATTATAGATCATGTGTAAGTTGTAAGACGGGAAACACTCTTGCTCATGGAACCAGAATGCACATTTAGCCAAAATACCCTTATGTCTACAAAGTCCGCACTTCTGGCCAACCATGCATCACACAACAACTCATACCCCCTCATCGTATACCCCGCCATCGTGCTTGCTCCAAAGAAACTACAAAAACGTCAAAAAAGCTCAATGGCATTTGGCCGAACACTTGTCAGACGTGATGTCTGGCATGTATCATGTCGAAAGGGGGCGTAAGATACCTGGTTGCGGACGAATCCAGGGTGGGCGACGACGTACTCGAAGGCGGGCAGACGCCGGGGGGTGGTGGACATCCGACAAGGCCTTTGCGGCGGCCGGCGAGGTACAGTGATGTCTTCGGGCTAGAAGAGTGCGGATGCAGAGCAAGGGGAAGGGGAAGAGACGGAGTGGGAGAAAAGTGATCCGGCAGAGGGGATTTGAGTGGGACGAGGGTGTCGGAGTCCTGCATAGTGCATGTCCGTATTGTTGCAAACCTCGCTGAATTTGTGGCCGACTTGCAGGAATTTGGACGCACTGACGCATCTGCGTTTGTGACACGGTGTTGGATGGCAAAGAACTTGATCGACGTTGGAACTTGGAACGCTCTAAATAATCGGCTGCGCACGCTCACAGAGTCGAAGATCTTCAGTCCAACGACACAAATCCTCTGGCCGTCTACAAACGGCACTTGGATAAGATAATCTACGCGACTCTCATACTTCTAGATTTTAGCTACCAATGGTTAGTCCTTTTCGCTAAGCTGTTTGTTCATCTTTCGACTTTCTCCGTGGGCAGCGCGCGTGCACCGTGCTCACGTCGTCCTACGGTTCAGGCCGGATTGGACATCGTAGTTGTTAATCGATGGGGCTGCGCACCTACTCCGAATCCCAGAAGGAGACGGCTACTTACATCTGCATCCTGCAACCACCGCCGCTTTAAGAATCAACGGAATTCTTAGCTGAATGGCAGCCAGTCGGTGACTAGGATTAGGAGCAAGTCGTATCGATTCCCTTCTTTGTGGCATGCTTTTCCTTGAGCGGAAGGCGGTGGCGTCGTGCGTACCTGCTCCGCTTTACTGCATCAGTAGCTTGTTGGTTAATCGTTAATCCGCAGCTATATTTAGCTGTCAGTGAGGCCTACTCCCCTAACTAGCACTGTAGAACCACAACTTTCCGAGGCCTAAATTTTCCCCAGCCACCCGTTCGACGGTGGAGGCTGCTGGTTTGTAGTACTTGATCAACGACCTCATGATTCGTTTGTGATGGTTTTCTTTCTTTGTGTGTGTGCACATTTGAGTTGTCTATTGCAGTTCGTTACCCAACTTTTGCGGAAAAAAGAAACAAGTCTCGAACTAATAGCACAACGAATTGTTAGGTAACACCATACTGGTTCCGCCGCAAAAAAGAAAAAGAAAGAAAGAAGCACCATACTGGTTCCTTTGCTCCCACTCTCACTCAAATTAAAGCACGTACCGCGCACTGCACACACGCCCATCTTCTCACGCTAACAAACTGAATATTTTGCTGTGGTTCAGAGGTCACTCCAATGCATTAGCGTCAGCACCCAGCAGCAAATAGAGGAGCGACGGCCACCGACAGTGGCCGGGCAGGAAGGGAAGAGGCAGCCTGCGACGCATGTACCGATACGGCGATATGCACGTTTTGCGGTTCCCTCGTGGACTGCCTACTACAGCAGAGAGGCAGACACTAGGCCCACGACCTCATGATATGCTAGTCAGTGTAAGCTGGAGAGGATTCGAGCGGGCCCCTAGGCCCACGAATGAAAGAGGCCCGCTACATCAATGCTAGCCCGAACAGCCGAACAAGCGAACAAGGAAGCCCTGTCCCGTGCTAATAGTACCACATCGCCGGGGCAAGGAAGGGACTACCGCTGACTGGCTATATAATGGAGCTGTGTACAGCCGAGCAAATCAAGCAGCTGCGTCACGAGCACAAAGCGAACTATTCTTTCGCCTTTTACTAAAGAATACCGTGTGCGCGTGACATTAAGCAGCATACAATAATTTTTGAAGGGTGCCTCCTCATTGAGTGGGTCCCAACAATACAAATTAAATCTTCATGATCACAGTGCTAGTAGTAGTATTTGTCAAAAATTTGTGCTCCTTCAACTGAGAAGGCACCATTTGAGTGGGTTCCAATAATATCACATACTCCCTCTGTTTGAGTGGGTCCCACTCCCAATAATACTTAAAATGGATAAAAATAAAAATGAATGCATCTACAACTAATATACATCGGGTCCCACTCCCAATAATACTTAAAATGGATAAAAATAAAAATGAATGCATCTACAACTAATATACATCGGGTCCCACTCCCAATAATACTTAAAATGGATAAAAATAAAAATGAATGCATCTACAACTAATATACATCTAGATATATCCCTTTTTATTCATTTTGATGACAAGTTTTTCCGGCCGGAGAGAGTACCATATACTCACTCCGCTCAAAATACTTGTCAGGGAGTAGATGTTTAGGGCCTCTGTTTAGGGCCTCTTTTATTCAAAATGTAATACATGATTTTCTCACTATTTGGGTTGTTTGATTTCCCTTGTGAAGTTATCCATATGGATTTCCCTTGTGAATTTGAGAAACTATCTATCATAGGAGTGACATTGATCCAAAGGCTAGGTCAGGGAACACACCTATAGATTCAGTTTAATGCACAAAACGGCTAAATGAGTTGAATTATTTCCTGCAAAAATATGATTGAATGATATTGTAAAACAGAAGCATGCAGATAACATCCTCTATGCATATTTGTTGATATGAAAAGTTTGTCAGCAAAATTTTACTATATTGTAACCTTCGCAAAGATTTTATATTGTATGACTCTGAGATGTTTTCTACATGTCCTGACAGAAGTTCGCGACGCAACAGAGCATGCATGTTGCTTCTAGTAACAGGCCATGTCTCATGGGCATAACCCGCCTAAGTAGCGGAAATAGCCAATGGGCCCGGGGTCTCATTGCACCCGAATTAGAACAAAAAATAGAAAATTCAAAAATAGTCAAAATTCCTTAAAACTTTTTGGAATCAAACAAGATCAGGTATTATACTTGTGTCGGGGGTTGGGTGCGACATATGCCAATGGATGGCTTATCATGGTGGGAGCGAGTAGAACGTCGCCGGTGCCTGGAAGCGGGACAAGACGTAGACACGAACGCCGACGTACTTTACCCAGGTTTGGGGCTCTCCTAGGAGATAACACCCCTAGTCCTACTTTGCAGGGTCTCCGCATGATCACTAAGGCACAAGTGATACAATGGTGCTCCTCGAGTTGTGCGCTAGAAGCAGAAGGTGGCAAGGCTAGCTCTCTTCCTGCTCTAGGGGGGTGGCTAGTTCTAAAGGAGTGGGAACCCTTTGCATGGGTGGCCTGGGGGGTTTATATAGGCCTACCCCCCAGGGGTACAATGGTAATCTGGCCCGCTGCTGGGCCCGGCCGTCAGTGTCTCCGGCCTCCGGCTTCTCCGCCGACCGCTGGGGCCCGCCGCCTGGTGGGCCCTGCCGACTGGTTGGTGGCTGCTCACTGTAGCCGTGTCCTTAGTGACGGGGGCTTGGTCATCTTAGCGTGGCTACAGTCCCACCGCCTGGTGGGAGGACACTGTAGCCACACCTGGTCTTATCAGCTTAATGGCGTGCTCGCCTCGGGACAAGGGACGGCCGCCTGCTGGAGGCCGCCCCCTCTCTAATCCGCCTGGTCGGAGCTTCCGCCGTCTCCCTTGGGGTCACTGCTCAATAGGGCCCGCCTCTGGCGGGCCGTACCGTCAGGCCATCGTGGGGAGCAGGGCTCCGCCTGCCCGGAGCGACGTCAGGGTAGATTCGGCACAGTGCTCCGTCGTGCGGAGATCTCCATCTGTACGGAGCACTGTAGCCACGCCCGTCTCGAGCATGGGAGGCGACGTGCTTCACTGTAGCCATGCCTTGACTTGTACTCTCGATGGGAGCTCGGCCGCCCCGTAGTCGTGAGGTGGCCGCCTGCCTGTTGCCGCCCTCTCTGGAGGGCGGCCGCCAGGAACCGGTCACTCGGAGCGTCGTAGTCTTGGGTCGGCCGCCCTCTGGCAGCCGGCCGCTGAGCCAGCCGGCCCCAGAGGGCGGAGCTTCAGCTTGGGGCCCAGCTAGGCGGAGCTGGCCCAAAGTCTTGATAAATTATGGGACTCGGGTGAGCCTACCCGTGGCCCATTACTCCGACAGTAGTCCCCGAAGCCGGTGAGGCACCGTAGTCGAGGGGCTGCGAAGCCTCAGCGGCTTCCCTCCTCTCCGGGCTCCGGGAAGGTGCCGGTCTGCGGTGCCGCCAGCCCAGCAGGCGGAGTTCGGATTGTTTGTTTTTGAACTTCAGGGCGGGAGTTAGGTGGTGTGCCTGCTAAGCTTCCCAGGCCGCCGACCGCCACGGACGCGCCACGCGGCGCACGTCAGCCAGGTCAGCCTGCCACTCCACGTTTCGGACGGGACGTGACACAGGGCCGGACCCGCCACTACCGTGCCTCGGCAACCGGGCGGATCCATTGTGCCGAAGGGAGCGGTTGCCTTTCCCACGATCTTTTACGATGTGGTAAATGCGCACGGGAAACAAGGGTCAGGGGGACGTGGGCGCAGTTAATCCCACAACCCCACGTCCCGTCCCCTCGGCTTCATAGCCCGGGCGCTATAAGTAGGGAGGGGGGAAGGTGCGGCAAAGCTCTCGCGCCCCCTCCTACTCTTCTTCTTCCTCTTCTCAGCCTCTGCTGCTGCTGCTCCCGTAACGCCGCCGCCGTTGCCCACTGCCGGCGCGTTTCTCCTCTCCGCGCCGCCAGCCGGAGCCATGGGCGCGTTTCTCCTCTCCACTATCGACTGTGATCGAGGATCACATCTCCTTCCTCCGTGACACGCGCCGGATGCCCAGCGCGGCCTTCGTCAAGGCGCGGGTGCCGCCGGAGACGGAGATCTCGCCGGTGCCGCAGGAAGGCGAGCGGGTCGTCTTCCGCTCGCATTTCCTGCGCGGCTTTGGTCTCCCGGCGAGCGACTTCTTCCGCTCCTTCCTCAACTTCTACAATCTTCAACCTCACCACCTCACGCCCAACACCGTGACTCTGCTCTCCGCCTTCGTCATGGCGTGCGAGGGCTACCTCGGCATCCTCCCCACAATCGAGCTGTGGGGAGCGTTCTTTTACAGAAAGCTCGGCACCTCCGCCAAGGAGACGGCGGCCGAGTGCGGGGGCTTCGTCGCCGTGCGCCGACAGGCGAAGCGGAACGCCTTCCCCGCCATCAAGTTGGCGCAGTCGGTGAAGATGTGGCAGCAGTCCTATTTCTACATCGAGAACGTGGACCCGACTGCCGACTTCCTCAACCTGCCGGCCTACGAGGCCGCCCCCCCCACCGGAGACCGCACTTCTTGGAAGTACAAGCTGAAGCCGGTGTCGGCGGACGCGGCAGTTGCCATCGGCCGACTCCGAGTGCTCCAGGAGGCGGAGGTCCTCATGGCCTCCGACCTCCTCGTCGCCTTCGTTGAGCGCCGGGTCCTCCCGCTCTAGAGCTGCCCTCATCCGATCTTCCGGATGGGCGAACACCGCGACCCGTGCCGGCTGTGCACGAAGGGGATGTCGCCTGCTGAAGTTTCGCGGATGGTAAACGAGATCTCCGACCTCAAGATATCGGAGGTGGAGTGGCGGTACGGGAAGCGGCCATACTCCCGCCACGGCCCGCCTCCTACTGTAAGTCTCTTCGTTTGGTCTTTGGAACTGTTTTCCCTCAGCCTCGTTTCTCTTTATGACGCCGCCCTTTCTTGGTTGCAGATTTATATGTCCGAGGCGACGGCCGCCCTCCTAGGGCCGGGTGATGCCCTCCAGGCGGACAGGGCGGAGAGTGATTTGGACGACCCCGACTTGGGGGCAGCCGCCCTGGCTGACGACGCGACAGGCGGCGGGGGCAGGACGGACGGCAGTAGCGGAGCAGGCGGCTCTGAGGGAGGCGGCGGCGTGGGGGCTTGGCCAGACGACGACGAAGATGAAGACGAACCGCGCCCCGCCCGGAGCTCCGCCACCATCGGCGCTGGCCCCTCTTCTGGACCGCTCGCTCAAGGCGGCAAGCACAAGCGGAAACAGGGCGCGACCCTATTCGGCAGCGCTCCGAAGAAGCCCAAGAACCCAGCCGCGGCGACCAGGCGGAAAGAAACCACGGCCAAGGCGGCCCAGTATCAGAGGCAGCCAAAGATGCCTCTTATGGTGTCGGCGTAAGTATCCTTTCCTCACTCCTTGTATTTTCGTCATTCTGGCATAAAAAGCCTTCCGACTTGTCTTCTTGTTTCAGGGCCCCGCTGACCCTCGAGAAGTCGGGCGCCGCATTGGTCCTCAGGTCGGCAACGACCTCCTCGACCAGTCGGCGCATCGACCCGGCCGCCGACCTCCGGGAGGCGATAGAGCGGAACACGCGAGAGGCGCCCGAAGAAGAGGCCGACCGCCTGGCCAAGGAGCAGGCGGCCTTGTCCGCCGCGTCCGCTGAGAGGGCGCTGGCGCAGGCGGAAGCCTAGGCCGCAGAGAGGGAGCAGCTCGTGGAGGCCGCACGCCGCCAAGAGCCGCTGCTTGTGGCGCCCCTGAACACCGCGCCGCCTCCGCCTGAATTCGAGGCGATGGCCAGAGGAGCAGGCGGCGACTACCCGATCGAGGAGCGGGAAGGCGGTGATGTAGCCATGCCGGACGTCTTCATGCCGCCACCCCCACCCCCGTCGCCCCCGCCAGCCAGTGAGCCGCAAGACGAGCAGCCGGTGGCACCGCCGGTCGTAAGTACGGTGGTGACGAACCCGATCCCTATGATCCGCCTACCCGCGCGCCGTCGTCTGGAGAAGGCGGCCTCAGCGCCGCGGCCGCAGGCGGTCGACACCGCAAGCTCGTCGGCCCCTGATACCGAGGCGACCAGCGCCGCACTCGTAGGCTGGATACACGGGGGTGGGACTGGTGCCCTGAACCAGGCGTCTCTTGACGTCCAAGCCAAGCTCCGGGCAGAGGGGGAGGCCCTTAGGCGCTGCAACAAGGCCTACTTGGAGTCACGCACCGCCATCCACGTAAGTTGTCCTTGGCTTTCTTCTTTAAATGATCTTTTTTGCTTCTCTTGTGGGGGCGCGCAAGCGCACCCACTGGGTGTAGTCCCCAAGTTTCGGGCCGGCTGCTGAGCAGGCGGGTCGGAACTTCATCTTGCGACTATCGACTGCTGACTTCTTTTGATGTCTCTTCTGCAAGATTATCACAACCTCCGCGCGACCGCCTACAACTCCAAGGTTCGGGAGCTGGAGGTGCAGTCGGCCCATCTGACCGAGAGCCGGCATAAGTTTCCTTCTTCCTTCTTCGCGAGGGCGCGCTGGCGCACCCGCGGGCTGTAGTCCCCGAGGTTTGGGCCGTCTGCTGAGCAGTCGGGCCGAATCTCCTTAGTTGTTTCTTTCCTTTGCCGACTACTTCTTTTCCACGGGGGCGCGCTGGCTCACCTGCGTGCTGTAGTCCCCGAGGTTCGGGCCGACTGCTGAGCAGTCGGGCCGAATCTCCTCGGTTGTTTCTTTCCTTTGTCTTGTCCGCTTGACCGACGCTTTTTCCTTCTCTTTGTTTCTTCAGAAGCCAACGCCGCCCTGCAGCAGCAGCTGGGCGAAGCCAACACCGCCCTGCGTGGCAAGGAGGCGGAGTGCAGCAAGCTGGCGAAGGAGCAAAACCGTCTGGTCGCCCAACTCGCCGAGCAGGCGGAAACCCTCAAGGCGGCCCAGCTAAAGGCGGAAACGATGGAGACCAGCCTCCTCCCCGAGTTTGAGGTCGAGCGCTCCGCTTGGGCCGACAAGGAGGTCCAGGTGATGGCCTGCTTCAGCAGCATCGAAGACTTGGTCGATGGTAAGCCTTATTTTCTTGATTTCTTGTTTTGAGCTGCCAGCCTTTGCTTATAGCCTTGGCCTTTTTTCTTCTTCTGCCTGGACAGACTTCTTCCCAGGCCATGCTGTGGCCGCGATCCAAATGATCGAGGCCCAGCGCGAGGAGCGAAGGGTGGAGGGTGCGCAGATCGCCGTTGATGCCCCGCGGACTCTTGGCGAACAGGTCCTCAGCATTCAAGCCCGGCTTCGGCCTGCTCACCGCTTGCTACACCGCCTCTAGCGCGTCGGAGCCCAGGCGGTCTCCGCCCTCTGGCCAGGCTTGCCGGCTCCGCGCACCCCAAGTTGGATTGCCGACTGGCTGGAGGTGGCGGCCGGCCGCCTGGAAGCCTAGAAAGGCTCAGCAGCCCGGGCAGGGGCGCGCCGGGCCTTGGAATTCGTCAAGGCATGGTACCCTAGGCTAGATCTAGCCCAGCTAGCCATGTTCTGACTGGAGGCACAGGAGGAGCTTGAGGCGGTGGAAGCTGAGCTTGTCAACAGGGCGGCGGCGATCGCCGACTTCACCGACACCAGTGTCTTTGTCCCGGAGGTGGTCGAGGAAGGCGGTGAAGCTCCGAACGAGTGGCTTGGGTTAAACCCAGAGGACAGCAAGGATTCGGCTGAAGTCATCGATTCCAGCGACGAAGGGGAGGACAGGGAGGAGGACGGAGAGGAGGAGGAGGAAGACGAGGAGAGCGATGTCGACGTGCCGGAGATCGGGGCGGACGGTCAGCCCCAGCCCGACAGGACCTCAAGCAACGAGCCGCGCACCGATGTGATGCCCGCTACTGGAGGTGGCCAGGTGGGGACCGACCAGCCACCCGTTCCTCCGACGGATGCCGCCGACTCCGTCCTCCAGTCCTCCGCCGCCCCGCCTGCTACTGGCGATCCCTCTATCCAGACGGAGCCGCCTACTGTGCCAGGTGGTGCAGCCGACTCCAGCGTCCAGCCGGAGTCCTTGGCCATGCCATCCGGCACCGTCCAGCCAGATCCTCCTGCCGCGCCAGCCGGCACCGCCCAGCCAGAGTCTTCCGTTGCGCCAACTGGCACCGTCCAGCCGGAGTATTCTGCTGCACCAGCCGGCACCGCCCAGCCGGAGTCTTCTGTTGCACCAACCGGCACTGCCCAGCCGGAGTCTTCTGCTGCTCCTTAGGGTTTATCTGCTTTCTGCTTGCCGTTCTGAACATTTTGTTAAATTCGCGCAATTCCACCCTCGGGGTGTGTATCAAAACTCTGTTTGAATGCTGGCCAGAGGCTTTTATCCATGTAAATATTTATCATTGCTTATGCTTGCTGTGCCGACCTCCAGTCTTTTTCCCCTTTTTCTCCTTGGCTATTTTCCTTTGCCGCCAACCCTTTGGCTTTGCTTTCACCAGTCGGGCGGCCGCTCTGCGGACCGTGGCTGATTTGAGCGTTCTAGCCATTTGTGAGGGGGGCTAGGACTTAGCCATTCGGAGTTTTTTGGTAATAGAGGCGGAGGCCGGCCGCCTGACTGTCAAGCAGCCGAACGGCTAAGTGCGATGCCGCCCTCTACAATATGCGTTTTTCTTCCTTATCATTCTTTCGTGTGGGGCACTTCTTTGCAACCTTTGCCCGCCATGCAGTCGCTCTGCAAGCTGTGGCTTCTGACAAAGGAAGTTTTTGGTGCCAGCACACTACTTGTCCGGCTGGAGGAGGCGGCATATTGTAGAAGGCGGCGAGGCTCCGGGCCGACTGGTCGAACCCGGTGCCAGGCGGAAAAGATAGAGTATACATTCTCATAAATATGACGCTTATCATATAGATAAAAGAGGGCAGTCCCTGAGCTCTTCTCGGGGGACCCGGAGTCTTTATACATAGTACAAAAGGTAGCGTGATACATATTGCTTTTAACTATAAAACCTTCGGAGGAGGTTTGCATTCCATGGCCTCTCCGTCTCTTTGCCTGAATCATCCCTCTTGTGCGCTCTAGGCTTCTGGGCATCGATCAGATAGTAGGCATCGTTGCCCAACACCTTACTGACGATAAAAGGGCCTTCCCAAGGTGCCGAGAGCTTGTGCTGTCCGGCTGTTCGCTGGATCAGCCGGAGCACAAGGTCTCCCTCCAGGAAGGACCTTGGCTTCACCTTGCGGTTGTGGTATCGGCGCAGACTCTGCTGGTAGATGGCCGACCGGCTGAGTGCCAACAGCTGGCATTCCTCCAGCAAGTCGACGCCGACTTCTCGTGCCTCCTTGGCGTCCGCCTCGGTGTACATGGTGACTCTTGGGGAGTCGAACTCAATATCCGTCGGGATGACGGCTTCGGCGCCGTAGACGAGGAAGAAGGGCGTGAAGCCTGTTGACTTGTTTGGAGTTGTGTGCAGACTCCAGAGGACGGCTGGCAGCTCATCGAGCCAGTAGCAGGCCGAACGCTCTAGAGGCTCGACCAGTCGGGGCTTGAGGCCGGACAAAATGAGGCCGTTTGCACGCTCCACTTGGCCGTTTGACTGTGGGTGGGCAACGGATGCTAAGTCCAGGCGGATGCCCTGTGTTGCACAGAAACGAGCCAAGGCTCCCTTGGCGAAGTTGGTGCCGTTGTCGGTGATGATGCTGTGTGGGATGCCGTATCGCGTGGTGATGTCGGCGATGAAAGTCACGACAGTCGGCCCATTCAGCTTTTTGATTGATTTTGCCTCTATCCACTTGGTAAACTTGTCCACAGCAACAAGCAAGTGAGTCATGCCACCGCGGGCCGTATTGAATGGTCCCACCACATCCAGTCCCCATACAGCAAAGGGCCAGGCTATGGGAATGGTCTTGAGTGCAGAAGCCGGCAGGTGTGGCTTGGAGCGGAACCTCTGGCACCCTTGACACTTCTGAACTAGCTCTTTGTCCTCTTCCAGGGCGGTGGGCCAGAAGAACCCGTGGCGGAAAGCCTTGCCACAAGTGATCTTGAAGCCGCGTGGTGGCCGCACTCGCCCTGGTGGATATCTCTGAGTATTGCTTGGCCTTGGTCCGACTCCACACACCGCTGATAAACCCCTGTTACGCTTCGTGCACCAGCTCTCTGTTGACTATGGTGTAAGCTGCAGCTCGCCTCTACACTTGTCGGGCTGAGACTTCATCGGTTGGCAGCTCTTTATTCACCAAGAACTTGAGGATCGGCTGGGCCCATGAGGGCGCCATAATTTCTTCGACTGCGACTACTGCAACTTGAATGAGGGCGGCTGGGCTGGGAGGCGGCGGGTTGGCAGCTGTTTCCGCGTGCTGTGTTGGAGAAGTCCCGGGGCCGACTGCTGAAGTCCCCGGACCGGGTTCTGAAGTCCCCGGGCCGGGTGCGGCTGCAGCAGTCCCCGGGCCTCCTGTCGAAATCCCCGTGTCGGCCTCTGGGATCGCCAAGTCGGATCCGACTGCTTCGGGGAGGGGGGGGGGGGCACAAAGATGGAGTCTGAATCAGGAGACAGCTTGACAGACGACATTAGAAGGCAGCGTAGGGCGACGCCGACTGGTATTGCTTGTCGGGTGGAGCCGATCCATGCCAGAGCATCTGCTTGCTTGTTGTCATTTCTTGGCACATGAAGGAACTCGCACCCATCAAAGTATCCGCTGAGTTTCTGCATGAGGAAACGGTAGCTTGCCATGTTTGCATCCTTGGCGTCCCAGTCGCGTGACGACTGCTGGACCACCAAGTCGGAGTCACCATAACACAGGATCCGGCGGATGCCGAGTTCCTTGGCAAGCCGGAGCCCGTGTATGAGTGCCTCATATTCTGCTACGTTGTTGGAGGCGGCGAAGTGGACTTGCAACACGTATTTGAGCTTGTCTCCTTTGGGAGAGTTGAGGACGATGCCAGCTCCCAGGCCAGTGCGCATTTTATAACCATTGAAATGCATCCGCCAATGAATGGAGTCTGGTGCAGGCGGCAAATATTGGGTCTCGGACCAATCGACGAGGAAGTCAGCCAACACTTGTGATTTGATGGCGGTGCGAGGCTGATAGTAGATGGTGTAGGGGGCCAGATCAATAGCCCACTTGGCCACTCGGCCAGAAGCATCTCGGCTCCCTATGATCTCAGCAAGTGGAGCTATGCAGACAACAGTTATTGGGTGCTCTTGAAAGTAAGGCTTCAGCTTCTTGGCGGCAAAATGCACGCCGTAACACATCTTCTGGTAGTGGGGGTAGTTTTGCTTGGAGGCGGACAATACTTCGCTCAAGTAATACACCGGTCTCTGGACCGGCAATGCTTTATCCTTCTCCTTGCGCTCTACCACCATGACTATGCTGACAAACCGACTGGTGGCTGCAATGTAGAGGAGCATGGGCTCCTTCTCAGTCGGAGCCGCTAGGACAGGCGGGGTTGCCAACATCTTCTTGAGTTGGAGAAATGCTTCTTCCGCCTTGTCGTTCCACTCGAAAAAAGTGGTCTTCTTCATGAGTTGGTACAGGGGAAGGGCCTTCTCGCCCAGCCGACTGATGAAACGGCTGACTAACGCCAAGCAGCCAGTGAATTTCTGCATGTCCAACAGTCGGGTGGGCACTTTCATCATCTCAATTGCCTTGATCTTCATGGGATTGCACTCTATGCCGCGCTCTGAGACCATGAAACCGAGGAGCTGGCCGACTGGTACTCCAAAGACACATTTCTCCGGGTTGAGCTTGATCTGGAATCGGCGCAGGTTCTCAAAGGTCTCCTTGAGGTCCTCCAGCAGCGTGCCATGCTTCTTCGTCTTCACCACTACATCATCCACATATACATGGGCATTTCTGCCAAGTTGCTTGAGAAGACACTTCTGCATGCAATGCTGGAATGTGGCGCCGGCGTTTCTCAAGCCGAACGTCATGGTCAGGTAGCAGAAGGCTCTAAATGGCATGATAAAGGCGGTCTTCAGCCTGTCGGCCGGGTTCAGTTTTATCTGGTGATACCTGAAGTATGCATCCAAGAAACTCAACAGCTCGCATCCGGCTGTGGAGTCTATTACTTGATCAATCCTTGGCAGAGCAAAGGGATCTTTGGGGCAGGCTTTATTGAGGCTGGTGTAGTCAATGCACATGCGCCACTGCTTGTTCTTTTTCAACACTAGGACTGGGTTGGCCAGCCACTCTGGAAAGAATACTTCCATGATGAATCCGGCTGCTAGGAGCTGAGCCATCTCTTCTCCGACAACTCTTCTCTTCTCTTCTGACAGGCGGCGCAAGTGCTGCCTGACTGGCTTGACGTCAGGTCGGACATGTAGCTTGTGCTCGGTGAAATCCGTCGGAACACCCGACATGTCTTTGGGAGACCATGCAAAGATGTCCCGATTCTCACGGAGGAAATCGACAAGCTCGCTTTCCTATTTACTGTCAAGGCCTGTGCCTATGACAGCGTGCCTCTCCGGGTGCTCCGGGTCCAAGGGTATTTTCTTTGTTTCCTTGGCCGACTTGAACGAGCCCTCAACCTTTGACTCCTAGGGAGTGGGTGACATTTCCGGCTTCTTGCCTGCCAACGCCACCACCCGTTCAAGGAGCCGCTTCTCGACAGCAATCACGAGGGACTCGGCCAGCCGGCTGCTATCTGCAGCGCAAGCGATCGACCTCTTGTAGTCTCCGACTACTGTCAGGATTCCCTTAGTACTCGGCATCTTCATCTTGAGGTAGGCGTAGTGGGGGACCGCCATGAATTTGGCAAGAGCAGGTCGGCCAAGCAGTGCATGGTAGGGGCTCTCAAGGTCCACGACTTCAAACCAAACTGACTCTCGGCGGAAGTGATTCTTGTCTCCGAAAAGGACATCAATCTGGGTCTTGTCGATTGGCGAGCAGGAAAGGCCGGGAACTATGCCATGGAAAACAGTCCGACTGGGGGTGAGCTGCTTCTGCTTGATTCTTAATTTCTCCATTGTGTCACGGTACAGGATATTGATGCTGCTGCCGCCATCTATCAGGATTCTGGAGAAATGGGTGACCCGCCTCTCCGTTGCAAGGGTTGCTTCTAAGACCAGGGCATACGAACCAGGGGAAGGCATCACTTTCGGGTGGTCGGCCCTGCTCCAACTGATAGGCTTCTCGGACCAATGCATGAAATCCGGAGTATTGGAGGCCACTGCCTGCACTTCTTGTTGTTGTTGCCGTCTGCTGCACCTGTCATCGACCACGCTGGTAAACACAACATAGGCTCCGTGCTCCTCCGGGTACTCGTCTTGTATGGCGCCGACTGGTCGGGCCGCCGGCTGCTGGGGCTGAGGAGACGGCGGTCCGGCAGGCAGAGGAGGCAGGAGTCCATCTCCCTTGGCAATTCTGGTGAGCCAGTGACACTTGCGAGTGGTGTGGTAGGAGGGCTTCGCGCCGTTATGGAACTTGCAGGGTGCATCCAAGGTTTGCTCGTAAGAGAAAGCAGGCAACCAATTGGTCTTGCCGCTCTTCTGCCGCTTGGGGACCGGCTGCCCTTCTGGCTGCTGATCCTCGACCGTCGCCACCTGCCGGCTGGTGGAAGCCGACTGGGTGGCCTTCCGCTTGTGATCACCTGGTTGCTGTCGCCGACTGGTGTCACCAGCCGGAGTCCGAGGTGCCTGAGGGGCCACCTTGCCGGACGCATCAACCAGGATTTTCGCCTTCATGGAGGAGTCGGCCGTGGCATGCTTGTCAGCGATGACCAGCAGCTCGTCGAGGGTCTCGGGCTCCTCGCAGATGAGTCGGTGCTTGAGGAGGGTGCCCTCTCGGCACTCGGCAATGAAGTACTCGATCGCCTGCACCTCATGCACGCCCTCGCAGGAATTGTGCAGCTCGGTCCAGCGCGTGATGTAGTCGCGAGTCGACTCCGTGGGCCCTTGGACGCACAAGGAGAGCTGTCGGGGCTTGGGAGCCCGCTTGTAGGTGCTGGTGAAGTTGCGGATGAAGACCTCGGTGAAATCAACCCAACTGTTGATGCTGCGGGGCTTCAGGCTGTTGAGCCACGTTCGGGCAGTGCCCTGAAGCATGAGCGGGACATACTTCACGGCAACGCGCTTGTTGCCGTTCGCTATAGTGACGGCTGTGGAGTAGTCGACCAGCCAATCCTCCGGCTTCACGGAGCCGGTGTACTTGGGCGTGTCTCGCGGAAGGGTGAACCCCTTAGGGAAGGGCTCATCTCGGATTCGGGGGCCGAAACAGGGCAGGCCCAGCGCATCTTCTTCCTCAAGCGCCAGGGATCGGTTGAGACGATCGATCCGATGGCGAGCATCATTCTCTCCGACTCCTTCTCGACGGCCAAGGCGGTCGCCGAGTGTCGGGTGCGTGACAGGAGGCGGAGTGGGGTATCTCGCTCCACGAGGCAGGGGAGGCGGCATGTCGCCTCGTCGCTCTACTGCACGAGGGCGGCCGTCCTCTTCCCGCTCGATGGAGAGGTGTGTCCGACTGCAGCTGGCAGCCGACTCGTTGCCCTTTCCTCCGCGGGCACCACTAGTCGGCGTTCGGGAGGTCGCCCCATGATCTCGGCGTGGGGGCGACTCGTTGGTTCGTCCGGGTGGGACTTCGGCGCGGCAGGCGGCCTCGTGCTGCGCGGCTGCTGCGTCTAGGAGCTGCTGGACTCGCTCCGTCATGTGGCGACGCTCGTCGTCGTCGCATTTGTCCAGCTCATCCGTTACCGCCTGGGCGGCCCGGATGTTTTCCGCAGGCGTGGCGTAGACGGGGTGCTCTGCCCCGAATATGCTGGCGACGGTCGCGCCATGCTGCCGAACTGTGCCGAGGCGGCTAGGCCCCTCAGGAGCCGGCGTGCCGCCTACGGCCCGGTCCATCTCGCGCCGATGGGCGTCCGAAAGCCGGCGCATGCTGGCCGGGCGGCCAGCATTTTCGAGAAGCTGGAGGCGGCGTGCCTCCAGCGCCTCAGCGTCCGCGCCCTCGGGAATGGGCGCCGTGAGGTCGCGCAGAGCGGCATCGAGGGGATCTTGAGCACGCCCGTCCGAGTGCTCGTCACTGTTGATGACGATTACCTTCGTGATGGTGCTCCCGCTGCTGTACTCGCGAGGAGGTGGCTCGTCGTAGACCACCACGTTGGTGGGGAACGCGTCGAGCGACGCCGTGTTGGAGTCGACGATCATCGGATCGGTCGAACCGACGGACTCCAGGTCCACAGCAGGCTCGCTAGCGACATGGAGCTGGTCGAGGAGGCTGACGAGGCGGCTCTCAGGGCAGCTTGTGCCCGCGTCGGAGGTCGGCTCGTCGGAGAGGTCGATCTCGCCGACGAGGTCAGCGAGGCAGCTCGCCGCGCAGGCAATCTCCATGCCGTGCAGCGCTTCAGGGCTGATGCCGTCGGGTGTGCTGTGTTGGCTTTCCTCGCCAGGAAGGAACAGGGTTCCCGTCCAGAGCAAATCTCCGGGAGACGGTGCACCTCGCCCCACGGTGGGCGCCAAATGTCGGGGGTTGGGTGCGACATATGCCAATGGATGGCTTATCATGGTGGGAGCGAGTAGAACGTCGCCGGTGCCTGGAAGCGGGATAAGGCGTAGACACGAACGCCGGCGTACTTTACCCAGGTTCGGGGCTCTCCTAGGAGATAACACCCCTAGTCCTGCTTTGCGGGGTCTCTGCATGATCACTAAGGCACAAGTGATACAATGGTGCTCCTCGAGCTGTGCGCTAGAAGCAGAAGGTGGCAAGGCTAGCTCTCTTCCTGCTCTAGGGGGGTGGCTAGTTCTAAAGGAGTGGGAACCCTTTGCATGGGTGGCCTGGAGGGTTTATATAGGCCTACCCCAGAGGTACAGTGGTAATCTGGCCGGCTGCTGGGTCCGGCTGTCAGTGTCTCTGGCCTCCGGCTTCTCCGCCGACCGCTGGGCCCGCCGCCTGGTGGGCCCTGCCGACTGGTTGGTGGCTGTTCGCTGTAGCCGTGTCCTTAGTGACGGGGGCTTGGTCATCTTAGCGTGGCTACAGTCCCACCGCCTGGTGGGAGGACACTGTAGCCACACCTGGTCTTATCAGCTTAATGGCGTGCTCGCCTCGGGACAAGGGACGGCCGCCTGCTGAAGGCCGACCCCTCTCTAATCCGCCTGGTCGAACTTCCGCCGTCTCCCTTGGGGTCACTGCTCGATAGGGCCCGCCTCTGGCGGGCCGTACCGTCAGGCCGTCATGGGGAACAGGGCTCCGCCTGTCCGGAGCGACGTCAGGGTAGATTCGGCACAGTGCTCCGTCGTGCGGAAATCTCCGTCTGTACGGAGCACTGTAGCCACGCATATCTCCAGCGTGGGAGGCGACATGCTTCACTGTAGCCATGCCTTGACTTGTACTCTCGATGGGAGCTCGGCAGCCCCGTAGTCGTGAGGTGGCCGCCTACCTGTTGCCGCCCTCTCTGGAGGGCGGCCGCCAGGAGCCGGTCACTCGAAGCGTCGTAGTCTTGGGTCGGCCGCCATCTAGCAGCCGGCCGCTGAGCCAGCCGGCCCCAGAGGACGGAGCTTCAGCTTGGGCCCAGCTAGGCGGAGCTGGCCCAAAGTCTTGATAAATTATGGGACTCGGGCTGGCCCAGCTATGATGATGCGAACTGATTTCTCAATCGATTGAAACCTGGACACGAATATAAAACTTTGCAAGACAGCTTTCATTTGGCACACGCAAAGCCTATTTAACAGCAAAAAAAATCAGCTTGTCCTGACCGTCAACACGAAAGCTCAAACCACGGCACACGTGGTCAGCCCGCCACCGGTCCTCGCCTCCCGGAATATATATTTCGCGGGAGGCCGACGCGGCACGAAAGCGATCGCCGGATACGGCCGCGCCAACGCATCGCCGGCCGATGATCCAAGAGCATCCGGCCGCATTCTCTGACGCGCCCGTGCACACGAAAGAGCGGAAGAGCGACAGCATTCCGCAGGAGAAAGAAAAACACAAGCGCTTTACAGCCAGGCTCGCGGTCGTCACGCACGTCGGCCGCGCTCGCAACCGCACGCCACGCAACACGCAAGGCGAGCCGGACCAGTTTGATCGCTGCATTGTCGATCAGCCGGCGGCTGCGCAGTGCGCACGCACACGGAGAAAAGCCATGCATGGAGCCAGGAAGTGTTGCTCCGTACGTCCAACGATCCAGATCAAAATCCTCTGGCCTCTAGAAAAGGCACTTGGATTTGATCATCAATGCTTGTTTATCTGTTGTCGGCTTTCTCCGTGGGCAGGGGCAGAGCGCGCGTGCACCGTGCTCACGTCGACCTACCGGTGCAGGATTGGACGCCGTGGTTGTTAATCGATCGGGCGGGCTAGCTGCACCTACTCCAAATCCCAGAAGCAGACGGACGGCTACTTACAACTGCGTCGTGCAACCACCGCCACTTTAAGAATCAGGGCGAATTCTCTCCACTTTGTCATCATGTCTCATTCAATTCCTTCCATGCATCGGCAGCTGCTGATGAACCTGAATGGCAACCAGCCCGTGACTAGGATCAGGATCAGCTCTAGTACCTACTGTTAGTTTACTACTCCAAAGTCCAATCGACTCCCTTGAGTGGAAGGCGGTGGCGTCCTAGTCGTACGTACCTGCTTCGCTTTCCTGCATCCGTGGTAGGGTTAATCGTTAGCCCGCGCCTATTAGCATTTTTTCAGCTACTCCTGCCTAGCAGCACTGTAGTAGGGCCAGTACTTTCCAAGCCCGAAATTTCATCAGCCACCCGTTGAACGGTGGAAGCTGGTTTGTACTTTTGTCACGTTCTAACGACCCCATGATAGCCTAGTCAATATATGGCACCGCTAATCCGCACACATCTTACTATTCCATTGGACGTTGTTCTTATTTCTGTCCTTCGTCGCGCGCGCGTGTGTGTGCAATTATGTGCATGCACATTCTGAGTTACCTATCGCAGTTGGCCACGCAACTCGCCTCTTTTAGTTCTTCATTCACACGCACCCTATTACAAGGGAGTCGCAGGATCAAACAGCCCTAAACAAGTCTCCAACTAACCTACTACGTACAACAAATTGTCTTCTATATATACAACAAATTGCTAGAATCAAGACAAACGACTTTTACGAGATCAGCAAGCAAGCTTGCCTGTAGGTACCCATGTCGAGTACACCATACTGCTTCCTTTGCTTCCAATGTCATTCAAATAGACGCTCGTACGGCGGACTTTCGGCAGGCGGCGCACAAGTCTCCATCTACCATGTGTCAGTGCACACACAACATCTCACGCTAACAAACTGAATTCTTTACTCAGTCAAAAGGTACTACACTCTACTGTACGTATTAGCGTCAGGAGCGAGCACAACGACGACCACCGACACACTGACCGGGCGGGCGGGCAGGCGGGCAGGAGGTGGCAGCCGACGCACGTTTTGCGGCTCTCGTGCAATGCCTGGCTCGCGCGCGGCGATCCCGAGTAAGACGGGTTGATTTCCGGGGGCGACAGCGACCGGGTGAGTGAATTCACAAAGATGAGCAGAGGCAAATGGCGCATGGAGCCATGCACGGACGGGCCGGATGGGTCACAGATGGGCGTAAGTAACGTAACAGGGCGCGGCAATCGCGGCACTGTGCGGCGAGGGACAGGGTTAGGTCACCGTGATTGGGATGGCGTGCGTCGCCAGGGAGGCCGGTGAGGGTGCGCCATCAGCCAGCCCGGCTGGCTGGCTGGCCTGCAACGGCAGCAGCAGCGTACATGGCGTGGGCGAGAGGTCGACGAGCAACCGAGCCGTGCCGTGCCCGCGGGCTCCGCGCTCCGGGGTCTGGACAAAGGCGATCGGTCGCTGGGCCTTGGAATATAGCAGCAGCTCTCGGTTGTTGTGGCCGCCTTTGCAACCACCGAGGACGAGCAGGATGGGACGGTGGCTGGCCGGCCGCCGGCCCCAGCCAGTGCTCCTCTGCCTTGCCTTGGCATGTGCGCCGTGCCGTGCCGTGCCGGTGGATCCTTTCCCTCCCCCATGCTCCCGTCCGTTGCCGTTGCCGCGTTCGCCGTAACAAGAACCACTTTTTTCTGGATCAAGCGAGATGCTTAGCCGAAAGATCCGGGTAGTCCGTCCACCGGCCTTTCGGATAGGAATGGCGCGGGGCGGGAAAGCCACCGGACGAAAGGAAGGAAGGAAAGGCAGAGGATCTCTTTCTTCGAATGCGATGCCAGTAGTGGCGATCGATCCTCGCTTTTTTACGTGTCAAGGAAATTCCCTTGCCGACGTCTTCACTTTGCTACAGACTTCGATACCTTTGCGTCCGCACCAAGGGTTAAGGGCGTCTTCAATAGCTGTAAGATAGGTGTTGGTAAATTTGTCACCTAGGACATAGTGATGATGTGGCATGTAATAAATGTGGAAAGATAGCAAAGTTGTATGTAGTAGAATAACCAACAACCTTTGCACAAGCTCCAAGGTGAAATAGAGAGCAATCACATTTATTTTTTCATCATCTATTGGATAGCTTAGATACAACCTATTGAAGTAGTTGTATGATAATTTGTTGATTGACGACATGAACATTTTACCAACAAGGCTAACATACAATCTATTGGAGATGCCCTAAAAGGTCTAACACAATGGCTCACCACCTCCCAACGCCTCGATGAGTGAGTACGATCAGTTGCAATCAAGGCTTGGTCCTTGGTGGTGTATGCATCCAATGTCGTACGTACTATGGTGTGCTTTGATCTCATATTCTCATGGACCGGCAGGTCGATCGGCATTGCCGTGGACCCGCGCCCGCACACCAATGGGGTGGCACTACATGCCACAGCAACGTTCCCTATGTTTATCGTGAAGGATCGGAGAACGTGCTAGTGCACGAGGTGTGTGTGGCATGGCACGCTCCAGGCACGGGTGGACCAGGCTGCCCATCCGTGCAAACGGTGCAAAGAACCAAGTGGCCGACTCTGCCACTGCGGACTGTTCTCGACTTCTGTTTTTTTTTCCCGAAATGCTATCTTGGGAATGTCTGATTTTTTATGTTCCCAGCGAGCTACTTCATCCTTTTTGGTTTATAGGGATTGATTTAAAAATCTCACCATCGCAAAAAAGATATTGAGTTGTGAAATAATTTTTGTGGTTTGCAAAAGTTCTCAATTAATGTGCTCGTTTTTCTCAAAAAATTGTGTTTACCAGTGCATTAATTGCAATGCATTCACGTGTGACCAATATAGATGACAAGAACTTTTACGTGCATTGGTGAGTTTAATCTTTGCATCAATGATTTAATGCACCTCAAAATCTAAACATGTGATGGGGAGCAACAAGACTAGCCACAATGATGAGTAACATACACTAGTAACATACACATATCCCTAGACTATGTTACTACCTTCATAGTGGGTAGTAACATATGTGCGGTGTCATGCAAAGCTCCATTTATTAGGTTATAGACTCATATTGCATTGGGGTATGTGATGTTACAGTAAGTAGCTAAGTTACTAGAACTACCTCTTTCTTCATTAACTCATTGTCACATACAAAAGTTCGCTAAGTTGGACTCGAAGTTACTGCTGAAATTACTCCTACTGTGGCTGGTCTTATAAAACAAGAAACCCAAAATTTTTGAGTTAAGGCCTACAAACTGGAAAGGAGGGAGGTACCTTCTAATCATTCGATGAAAAACACGGGTCCTAAAGCAGCCCTAGTGGTCACGTCAAAAAAACGAAAACGTTAGTTGAGACCTACTTTTAGCGATCCACACCATATAGGGGGGCTCTATCTCCCTGCATCTCGGGGAAATCGGTGAGGGTTTCCCACTCCTAACCTCCATGCGGCAGAGGCACCTAACGTTGATGGCGGCCGCAAACGACGACGTGCCCTTCTCGAGGCCGGGCCGGGGTCGAAGTGGCTTTCTGCGTTGTCTGGGCGTGGCTCCCTTGGCGAGTCTGTGGCCGCCATGCCTTGGGAGCACGAAGGCGTGGGCGTTGGACAGGGAATGAGTAGGGCGAGGCCGGTGAGGCGGTACTTGTCGCCGGTGAGCAGCGACCCACGCCGGTGACCGACGGGCGCAAGCTGGTGTAAAGGGAAAAGGCGCCGACGATTCCTCCGGCATCGAGCTTGGGTACTTCTTCATCCTCCCAGCGGGTCAGTGGTGCCCCATGTTGTTTTTGGGCGGTGAGCGATGGCCTCCAACTACCGCACACCGGCAAGCAACTCGTTGAGGAGCACAAGCTTCTTCACCCATCATTAGATTGTACTTGTGGTGCTCCTGTTATTTTCTGTTCTACAACATGCTACTCTTTGTTATGTGTTTGTATTACACATTTTTCTTGCAATGCTTCAAATGCAAATTCATTAGACTTCTCATGTAACAACCACTAATGTTTTGTGTATAATCATGGCAAACCAACATTCTTCTTTTAGTTATGTGCTTCCTAATTCACATGGGAATTGTACCAACTTTATTTTTAAAATACGAGAACCAACCATGGTAATTTATACACGAACTATTCAAAAAAGGTGTGATATTTTGCTAATTAGTGGCATGACAAATTTTACTAGGCGACATGGCAAAATTCTGAACATGGCAGCTTTGACTTGTTTTTACCATGGTAGTTTCTACATGATTTATTCCAAAAACATGGCAATTTTGTAGTTAGCAACATGGCACTTTCCACCACCGTGTTTCTAAATCCTTGTTTTATCGTTGCCATGGCAAACAAACATAAATTCTTGCCATGATAGCTCCATAAGTGTTGTGATGAAAACCTTTGTGTGGCTAAGTGTGTATATTTCCAATTATTGAGAGCATGGTATTTCTACTTTTAAGGGCATGGAATTTTTACTATTAAAAGCATGACACTTTTTATATAAAGACCAGGGCATTTCTACTATTAAGAGCATGGCATTTTTATGTTAATAGCATGTTTTTTTGTTAAGAGCATGGCATATTTTTGTTAAGAGCATGGCATTTCTACTATTGAGAGCATGCCATTTTTAGTTTTAGGAGCATGCCATTTTTTTGTTAAGAGCATGGCATTTTTATTATTGAGAGCATGATACTTTTATTATTAAGATCATGGTGTTTCTACTATTAAGAGCATGTAATTAAGTGCATGTCATTTTTATTATTGAGAACATGCCATTTTTTTTGTTAATGGCATGTCATTTAATATTGAGAGCATGACACTTTTATTATTAAGATCATGGTGTTTCTACTATTAAGAGCATGTAATTAAGTGCATGCCATTTTTATTATTGAGAACATGCCATTTTTTTGTTAAGGGCATGTCATTTAATATTGAGAGCATGACATTTTTATTTATTATAAGATCATGGAAAATTTTACAATTTTCAGGTATTGATCAGATGGCATATTTACATTTTTTGCTTTCTTTTCATCATGGTATATTGTAAGACATGACATTTTTTACTCCCCCCTTTACATATGGATGGTTGATGACCCACAAGTATAGGGGATCTATCGTAGTCCTTTCGATAAGTAAGAGTGTCGAACCCAACGAGGAGCAGAAGGAAATGACAAACGATTTTCAGTAAGGTATTCTCTGCAAGCACTGAAATTTTAGGTAACAAATAGTTTTGTGATAAGATAATTTGTAACGGGTAACAAGCAATGAAAGTAAATAAAGTGCAGCAAGGTGGCCCAATCCTTTTTGTAGCAAAGGACAAGCCTGGACTTTTTTTAATGAGAAAAGCGCTCCCGAGGACACATGGAAATTATCGTCAAGTTAGTTTTCATCACGCTCATGTGATTCGCGTTTGGTACTTTGATAATTTGATATGTGGGTGGACCGGTGCTTGGGTACTGCCCTTTCTTGGACAAGCATCCCACTTATTATTTACCCCTATTGCAAGCATCTGCAACTACAAAATAAGTATTAAGATAAACCTAACCATAACATGAAACCAGTGGATCCAAATCAGCCCCTTACGAAGCAACGCATAAACTAGGGTTTAACCTTCTGTCACTCTAGCAACCCATCATCTACTTATTACTTCCCAATGCCTTCCTCTAGGCCCAAATAATGGTGAAGGGTCATGTAGTCGACGTTCACATGACACCACTAGAGGAGAGACAACATACATCTCATCAAAATATCAAACGAATACCAAATTCACATGACTACTAATAGCAAGACTTCACCCATATCCTCAGGAACAAACGTAACTACTCACAAAGTATATTCATGTTCATGATCAGAGGAGTATTAATATGCATTAAGGATCTGAACATATGATCTTCCACCAAGTAAACCAATTAGCATCAACTACAAGGAGTAATCAACACTACTAGCAACCCACAGGTACCAATTTATGGTTTTGGATACAAGATTGGATACAAGAGATGAACTAGGGTTTTGAGAGGAGATGGTGTTGGTGAAGATGTTGATGGAGATTGACCCCCTCCCGATGAGAGGATTGCTGGTGATGACGATGGTGATGATTTCCCCCTCCCGGAGGGAAGTTTCCCCGACAGAACAGCTCCGCCGGAGCCCTAGATTGGTTCCGCCAAGGTTCCGCCTCGTGGCGGCAGAGTTTCGTCCCGTGAGCTTGCTTATGATTTTTTCCAGGGTAAGAGCCTTCATATAGCAGAAGATGGGCACCGGACGGCCAACAAGGGGCCCAGGAGACAGGGGGCGCGCCCAGTAGGGGGGGCGTCCCCCACCCTCCTGGCCAGGGTGTGGGCCCCCTCCGGTACTTTCTTTGCTAAAAAATTCTTATTAATTTGAAAAATGACTTTCTTGGAGTTTCAGGACTTCTGTAGCTGTGCAGAATAGGTTTCCAATATTTGCTCCTTTTCCATCTAGAATCCCAGCTGCCGGCATTCTCCTTCTTCATGATAAACCTTGTAAAATAAAAGAGAATAGCCATAAGTATTGTGACATAATGTGTAATAACAACCCATAATGCAATAAATATTGATATAAAAGCATGATGCAAAATGGACGTATCAACTCCCCCAAGCTTAGACCTCGCTTGTCCTCAAGCGGAAGCCGATATCGAAAAATATGTCCACATGTTTAGAGATAGAGGTGTCGATAAAAATAAAATACGGACATGAGGGCATCATGATCATTCTTATAACAGCAACATATATAGATTTTGTCATATGATTTCTTATGCTCAAGTAACAATCTATTCACAATGTTAAGTATGGATCATAAGCTTCATTGATAACTAACAAACTAAAATCTTAGTCATTGAAGCAATTGCAATTTATCATAACATCAGAAAGAGTCAAGAATAGAGCTTTTCAGCAAGTCCACATACTCAACTATCATATAGTCTTCTACAATTGCTAACACTCACGCAATACTTATGGTTATGAAGTTTTAATCGGACACTGAGAAAGATAGGGGCTTATTGTGTTGCCTCCCAACGTACTCACCTTTGGATGATGTCAACAATAATAGTTCATGCTAACTTACATCCGATTGGATATATATATCAGGTGTTGGGGAACATAGCACAAATTCAAAATTTTCTACGTATCACAAGAGAGGGAGAGAATGAGCATATTCATACCTTTGAAGATCGCTAAGCGGAAGCGTTACAAGAACGCGGTTGATGGAGTCGTACTCGCGGCGATTCAAATCGCGGAAGATCCGATCTAGCGCCGAACGGACGGCGCCTCCGTGTTCAACACACGTATAGCCCGGGAACATCTCCTCCTTCTTGATCCAGCAAGGGGAGAGGAGAAGTTGAGGGAGAACTCCGATAGCATGACGGCATGGTGGTGGTGGAGCTCGTGGTTCTCCAGCAGGGCTTCGCCAAGCACTACGTAGGAGGAGGAAGAGTTGGAGGAGGGAGAGGGCTGTGCCAGGGGAAGGGGTGCGGCTGCCCTCCCACCCCTCCACTATATATAGGGGCAAGGGAAGAGGGGGAGGCGCCCTAGGGTTTCCCCTAGGGGGCGGCGGCCAAGCAGATTGGATCTCCCTAGGGAAAATCCTAGGGAGACTTGCCCCCCAAGCCAAGCAGGTGGAGGATTGTCTCCCAAGCCAGGTGGAGGTGCCCCACCTCCCCAAATAACGTGGGAAAGGGTGTGGGGGTGCACCAACCCTTAGTGGGCTGGTTTGCCCCTTCCCCTTTGGCCCATGAGGCCCTCCAACACTTGTCGGGGCTCCCGAAACACCTTTCGGTCATGCTGGCCATAGCCTGGTTCCCCCGGAACACTTCCAGACTCCAATACCCTTCGTCTAGTATATCGATCTTCACCGCCGGACCATTCCGAAACTCCTCATGACATCAGGGATCACATCCGGGACTCTGAACTACCTTCGGTAACCACATACTATTTCCCATAACAACTCTAGCATCACCGACCCTTAAGTGTGTAGACCCTACGGGTTCGGGAACCATGCAGACATGACCAAGACGTTCTCCATCCAATAACCAACAGCGGGATCTGGATACCCATGTGGGTTCCCACATGTTCCACGATGATCTCATTGGATGAACCACGATGTCGAGGATTCAATCAATCCCATATACAATTCCCTTTGTCCATTGATATGTTACTTGCCCGAGATTCGATCGGCGGTATCCCTATACCTTGTTCAATCTCGTTACGACAAGTCTCTTTACTCGTTCCGTAATGCATGATCCTGTGACTAACTACTTAGTCACATTGAGCTCATTATAATGATGCATTACCGAGTGGGCCCAGAGATACCTCTCCGTCACACGGAGTGACAAATCCCAGTCTCGATTCGTGCCAACCCAACACACACTTTCGGAGATACCCGTAGTGCACCTTTATAGGCACCCAGTTACGTTGTGACGTTTGGTACACCCAAAGCATTCCTACGGTATCCGGGAGTTGCACAATCTCATGGTCTAAGGAAATGACACTTGACATTAGAAAAGCTTTAGCAAACGAACTACACGATCTTGTGCTATGCTTAGGATTGGGTCTTGTCCATCACATCATTCTCCTAATGATGCGATCCCGTTATCAATGACATCCAATGTCCATGGTTAGGAAACCATAACCATCTATTGATCAATGAGCTAGTCAACTAGAGGCTCACTAGGGACATGTTGTGGTCTATGTATTTATACATGTATTACGGTTTCCAATTAATATAGTTATAGCATGAACAATAGACAATTATCATGAACAAGGAAATATAATAATAACCATTTTATTATTGCCTTTAGGGCATATTTCTAACAGTCTCCCGCTTGCACTGGAGTCAATAATCTAGTTCACATCACTATGTGATTACAATGAATCCAACACCCATGGGGTTTGATCACATCTCGCTTGTGAGAGAGGTTATTAGTAAATGGGTCTGGACCTTTCAGATCCGTGTGTGCTTTACAAATCTCTATGTCATCTTCTAGATGCAGTTACCACATGCTATTTGGAACTATTCCAAATAACTGCTCTACTATACAATTCCAGTTTACTACGCAGAGTCATCCAGATTATAGTGTCAAAGTTTGCATCGGCGTAACCCTTTACGACGAACTCTTTTACCACCTCCATAATCGAGAAAATTCCTTAGTCAACTAGTTACTAAGGATAAGTTTGACCGCTGTCATGTGATCCATTCCTGGATCACTCTTGTACCCCTTGATTGACTCATGGCAAGGCACACTTCAGGTGCGGTACACAGCATAGCATACTGTAGAGCCTACATCTAAAGCATAGGGGACGACCTTCGTCCTTTCTCTCTTTTCTGTCGTGGTCAGGTCTTGAGTCTTACTCAATACTCACACCTCATAACACAGCCAAGAACTCCTTCTTTGCCGATCTATTTTGAACTTCTTCAAAATCTTGTCACGGTGTGTATTCATTTGAAAGTACTATCAAGCGATCTTGATCTATCCTTATAGATCTTGATGCTTAATGTTCAAGTAGCTTAATCCATGTTTTCCATTGAAAAACACTTTTCAAATAACCATATATGCTTTCCAGAAATTCTACATCATTTCTGATCAACAATATGTCAACAACATATACTCATCAGAAATTCTATAGTGCTCCCACTCACTTCTTTGGAAATACAAGTTTCTCATAAACTTTGTATAAACCCAAAATCTTTGATCATCTCATCAAAGCGTATATTCCAACTCCGAGATGCTTACTCCAATCCTTAGAAGGATTGCTGGAGCTTTGCATACTTGTTAGCGTCTTTCAGGATTGACAAAACCTTCTGGTTGTATCACATACAACCTTTCCTCAAGAATATCGTCTAGGAAACAATGTTTCGACATCCTATCTGCAAGATTTCATAAATCATGCAGTAATTGCTAATATAATTCCAACATACTCTTAGCATCGCTACGAATGAGAAAGTCTCATCGCAGTCAACTCCTTGAACTTGTTAGAAAACATCTTAACGACAAGTCGCGCTTTCTTAATGGTGATACTTACCATCATTGTCCGTCTTCCTTTTAAAATCCATCTGCACCCAACAGCCTTACGACCATCAAGTAGTTCTTCCAAAGTCTATACTTTGTTTTCATACATGGATCCTCTCTCGGATTTTATGGCCTCGAGCCATTTGTCGGAATTCGGGCCCACCATCGCTTCTCCATAGCTCGTAGGTTCATTGTTATCTAACAACATGACCTCCAAGACAGAATTACGTACCACTCTGGAGTAGTACGTATCCTTGTCGACCTACGAGTTTTGGTAGTGACTTGATCCGAAGTTTCATGATCAATATCATCAGCTTCCACTTCAATTGGTGTAGGCGCCACAGGAACAACTTCTTGTGCCCTGCTACACACTAGTTGAAGTGACGGTTCAATAACCTCATCAAGTCTCCACGATCCTCCCACTCAATTCTTTCGACAGAAACTTTTCCTCGAGAAAGGACCCGGTTCTAGAAACAATCCCTTTTGCTTCCGGAACTGAGACGGGAGGTATACCCAACTATTTTTGGGTGTCCTATGAAGATGCATTTATTTGCTTTGGGTTCGAGCTTATCAGCCTGAAACTTTTTCACATAAGCGTCGCAGCCCCAAAATTTTTAAGAAACGACAACTTAGGTTTCTCTAAACTATAGTTCATATGGTGTTATCTCAACGGAATTACGTGGTGCCCTATTTAAAGTGAATGCGGTTGTCTCTAATGCCTAACCCATGAATGATAGTGGTAATTCGATAAGAGACATCATGGTATGCCCCATATCCAAAAGGGTGCATCTATGATGTTCGGACACACCATCACACTATGGTGTTCTAGGGGGTGTTAGTTGTGAAACAATTTCCACAATGTCTTAATTGTGTTCCAAACTCATAACTCGGATATTCATCTCTATGATCATATCATAGACATTTTATCCTCTTGTCACGACGATCTTCAACTGCACTCTGAAATTACTTGAACCTTTCAATAATTCAGACTTGTGTTTCATCAAGTAAATATACTCAGCATCTACTCAAATCATCTGTGAAGTAAGAACATAACGATATCCACTGCGTGCCTCAGCACTCATTGGACTGCACACATCAAAATGTATTACTTCCAACAAGTTGCTTTCTTGTTCCATCTTACTGAAAACGAGGCTTTTCAGTCGTCTTGCCCATGTGGTATGATTTGCATGTCTCAAGTGATTCAAAATCAAGTGAGTCCAAATGATCCATCTGCATGGAGTTTCTTCATGCGTACATACCAATAGACATGGTTCGCATGTCTCAAACTTTTCAAAAAACGAGTGAGTCCAAAGATCCATCAACATGGAGTTTATTCATGCGTTTTATACCAATATGACTTACATGGCAGTGCCAAAAGTAGGTGTTACTATCATTACTATCTTATATCTTTTGGCATGAACATGTGTATCACTACGATCGAGATTCAATAAACCATTCATTTTAGGTGCTAGACCATTGAAGGTACTATTCAAATAAATAGGGTAACCATTATTCTCCTTAAATGAATAACCGTATTGCGATAGACATAATCCAATCATGTCTATGCTCAACGCAAACACCAAATAACAATTATTTAGGTTTACACCGATCCCGATGGTAGAGGGAGCATGCGATGTTTAATCACATCAACCTTAGAAATACTTCCAACACATATCGTCACCTCGCCTTTAGCTAGTCTCTGTTTATTCCATAGCCTTTTATTTCAAGTTACTAACACTTAGCAACCGAACCGGTATCTATTACCATGGTGCTACTAGGAGTACTAGTAGAGTACACATTAATATAATGTATATCCAATATACTTCTGTCGACCTTGCCTGCCTTCTCATCTACCAAGTATCTAGGGTAATTCTGGTCCAGTGACCGTTCCCCTTATTACAGAAGCACTTAGTCTCGGGTTTGGGTTCAACCTTGGGTTTCTTCACTAGAGCAGCAACTGATTTGCCGTTTCATGAAGTATCCCTTCTTGCCCTTACCCTCTTTGAAACTAGTGGTTTCACTAACCATCAACAATTGATGCTCCTTCTTGATTTCTACTTTCACGGTGTCAAACATCACGAATAGCTCAAGGATCATCATATCTATCCCTGATATGTTATAGTTCATCATGAAGCTCTAGTAGCTTTGTGGCAGTGACTTTGGAGAAACATCACTATCTCATCTGGAAGATAACTCCCACTCAATTCAAGCGATTGTAGTACTCAGACAATCTGAGAACATGCTCAATGATTGAGCTTTTCTCCCTTAGTTTGCAGGCTTAAGAAGCTTGTCAGGGGTCTCACACCTCTTGACATGGGCACGAGCCTAAAATCCCAATTTCAGCTCTTGGAACATCTCATATGTTCTGCGACGTTTCAAAATGTCTTTGGTGCCTCAATTCTAAACCGTTTAACATTACGCACTGAACTATCACGTAGTCATCAAAACGTGTATGTTAGATGTTCGCAATATCCACAGACGACGCTCGAGGTTCAGCACACCGAGCGGTGCATTAAGAACATAAGCCTTCTGCGCAGCAATGAGGATAATCCTCAGTTTATGGACCCAGTCTGCATAATTGCTACTATCAACTTTCAACTAAATTTTCTCTAGGAACATATCTAAAATAGTAGAACTAAAGCGCAAGATACAATATAATTTGCAAATACCTTTTGACTATGTTCATGATAATTAAGTTTATCCAATGAACTCCCACTCAGATAGACATCCCTCTAGTCATCTAAGTGATACATGATCCGAGTCAACTAGGCCATGCCCGATCATCACGTGAGACGGACCAGTCATCATTGGTGAACATCTTCATGTTGATCGTATCTACTATATGACTCATGTTAGACCTTTCGGTCTCTTGTGTTCCGAGGCCATGTCTGTACATGCTAGGCTCGTCAAGTCAACCTAAGTGTTTTGCATGTGAAAATATGGCTTACACCCGTTGTATGTGAATGTTAGAATCTATCACATCTGATCATCACGTGGTGCTTCAAAACAACGAACTTTCGCAATGGTGCACAGTTAGGGGGAACACTTTCTTGAAATTTTAGGAGGGATTATCTTATTTATGCTACTGTCGTTCTAAGCAAATAAGATGTAAACATGACAAACATCATATGCAAATCATAAAGTGACATGATATGGCCAATATCATCTTGCGCCTTTGATCTCCATCTTGAGGCACGGCATGATCACCTTCATCACCGGCATGACACCATGATCTCCATCATCATGATCTCCATCATCGTGTCTTCATGAAGTTGTCTCGCCAACTATTACTTCTACTACTATGGCTAACTGTTTAGCAATAAAGTAAAGTATTACATGCCGTTATTCAATGACACGCAAGTCATACAATAAATTAAGACAACTCCTATGGCTCCTGCCGATTGTCATACTCATCGACATGCAAGTCGTGATTCCTATTACAAGAACATGATCAATCTCATAATCACATATATCATTCATCACAACCTTTTGGCCATATCACATCACATAGCATACCCTGCAAAAACAAGTTAGACGTCCTCTAATTGTTGTTGCATGTTTTACGTGGCTGCTATGGGTTTCTAGCAAGAACGTTTCTTACCTACGCAAAAGCCACAACGTGATATGCCAATTGCTATTTACCCTTCATAAGGACCCTTTTCATCGAATCCGATCCGACTAAAGTGGGAGAGACTGGCACCCGCTAGCCACCTTATGCAACAAGTGCATGTCAGTCGGTGGAACCTGTCTCACGTAAGCGTACGTGTAAGGTCGGTCCGGGACGCTTCATCCCATGATGCCACCAAATCAAGATAAGACTAGTAATGGTAAGCATATTGAACAAACCAATGCCCACAACTACTTGTGTTCTACTCGTGCATAGAATCTACGCATAGACCTAGCTCATGATGCCACTGTTGGGGAACGTAGCACAAATTCAAAATTTTCTACGTATCACCAAGATCAATCTATGGAGATTCTAGCAACAAGAGAGGGAGAGAATGAGTATATTCATACCTTTGAAGATCGCTAAGCGGAAGCGTCACAAGAACGCGGTTGATGGAGTCGTACTCGCGGTGATTCAAATCGCAGAAGATCTGATCTAGCGCCTACGCGTTCAACACACGTACAGCCCTGGAACGTCTCCTCCTTCTTGATCCAGCAAGGGGAGAGGATAAATTGAGGGAGAACTCCGATAGCACGACGGCATGGTGGTGGTGGAGCTCGTGGTTCTCCAGCAGGGCTTCGCCAAGCACTACGGAGGAGGAGGAAGAGTTGGAGGAGGGAGAGGGCTGCGCCAGGGGAAGGGGTGCGGCTGCCCTCCCATCCCTCCACTATATATAGGGGCAAAGGAAGAGGGAGAGGCGCCCTAGGGTTTCCCCTAGGGGGCGGCGGCCAAGCAGATTGGATCTCCCTAGGGAAAATCCTAGGGAGACTTGCCCCCCAAGCCAAGCAGGTGGAGGATTGTCTCCCAAGCCAGGTGGAGGTGCCCCACCTCCCCAAATAACGTGGGAAATGGTGTGGGGGCGCACCACCCCTTAGTGGGCTGGTTTGCCCCTTCCCCTTTTGCCCATGAGGCCCTCCAACACTTGCCGGGGCTCCCGAAACACCTTTCGGTCATGTTGGCCATAGCCTGGTACCCCCGGAACACTTCCGGACTCCAATACCCTTCGTCCAATATATCGATCTTCACTCCCGGACCATTCCGGAACTACTCATGACGTCCGGGATCACATCCGTGACTCTGAACTACCTTCGGTAACCACATACTATTTCCCATAACAACTCTAGCGTCACCGAGCCTTAAGTGTGTAGACCCTACGGGTTCGGGAACCATGCAGACATGACCAAGACGTTCTCCGGCCAATAACCTATAGCAGGATCTGGATACCCATGTTGGCTCCCACATTTTCCACGATGATCTCATCGGATGAACCACGATGTCGAGGATTCAATCAATCCCATATACAATTCCCTTTGTCCATTGGTATGTTACTTGCCCGAGATTCGATCGGCGGTATCCCTATACCTTGTTCAATCTCGTTACGGCAAGTCTATTTACTCGTTCCGTAATGCATGATCCTGTGACTAACTACTTAGTCACATTGAGCTCATTATGATGATGCATTACCGAGTGGGCCCAGAGATACCTCTCCGTCACACGGAGTGACAAATCCCAGTCTCTATTCGTGCCAACCCAACAGACACTTTTGGAGATACCTGTAGTGCACCTTTATAGCCACCCAGTTACGTTGTGATGTTTGGTACACCCAAAGCATTCCTACGGTATCCGGGAGTTGCACAATCTCATGGTCTAAGGAAATGACACTTGACATTAGAAAAGCTTTAGCAAACGAACTACACGATCTTGTGCTATGCTTAGGATTGGGTCTTGTCCATCACATCATTCTCCTAATGATGCGATCCCGTTATCAATGACATCCAATGTCCATGGTCAGGAAACCATAACCATCTATTGATCAACGAGCTAGTCAACTAGAGGCTCACTAGGGACATGTTGTGTTCTATGTATTCACACATGTATTACGGTTTCTAGTTAATACAATTATAGCATGAACAATAGACAATTATCATGAACAAGGAAATATAATAATAACTATTTTATTATTGCCTTTAGGGCATATTTCCAACATTAGGATCTTTCCAACACGAGGTGATTGCCAAAGGATAAAATGAAAAGGGGAAAGGTGAAGATCACATTGACTTTTGCATAAAGTAGGACATAAAGTAAAAGATAGGCCCTTCGCAGAGGGAAGCAGAGGTTGTCATGTGCTTTTAGGGTTGGATGCACAAAATCTTAATGCAAAAGAATGTCACTTTATATTGCCACTTGTATATGGACCTTTATTATGCAGTCCGTCACTTTTATTGCTTCCATAACAAGATCGTATAAAGCTTATTTTCTTCACACTAATAAGTCATACATATTTAGAGAGCAATTTTTATTGCATGCACCGATAACAACTTACTTGAAGGATCTTACTCAATCCATAGGTAGATATGGTGGAATATCATGGCAAAAATGGATTTAACGATATTTGGAAGCACAAGTAGTATCTCTACTTGGTGCAAGGAATTTGGCTAGCATGAGGGGGAAAGGCAAGCTCAACATGTTAGGAAGATCCATGACAATATACTTTAACTGAGATGTGAGAAAACATAAACCATTACGTTGTCTTCCTTGTACAACATCAACTCTTTAGCATGCCATACTTTAATGAGTGCTCACAATCATAAAAGATGTCCAAGATAGTATATTTATATGTGAAAACCTCTCCTTCCTTATTACTTCCTATTAATTGCAACGATGACCAAAACTACGTTTGTCAACTCTCAACAATTTTTATGCCTGATACTCTTTATATGTGAAGTCATTACTATCCATACTATCAATATGAACTCTTTTATTCTTTTTATTCTTTCTATTTTCTCAAGATCATAGCAAGGTAGCAAAGCCCTTGACTCAACACTAATCTTTATTATATATAGCTCACAGACTCGATTACATAAAGGGATCACAAGGCAAAACTCAAAACTAATTCATACCAAAACTTTATTCTACTAGATCAAGATATTACTAAAATGATCGAACTAAGTAAAAACGGTAAAGATAGGAGTGTGATGATGATATGATACCGGGGCACCTCCCCCAAGCTTGGCAGTTGCCAAGGGGAGTGCCCATACCCATGTAATTATGTCCTCGGAGGTGGTGAAGAAGGAGTTGTTGGTGATGTAGGCTTTCTCCTTAATTTATGCTTGAGGATGGAATTTTGCTCCCTTAGATCATGAATTTCCTGCTCAAGGCTTAATATCCTTTTGCATAGTTCCTGTTTGTTTTCCTGCAAGAGACGAAAAGGAATAAACTCGATTTTTGGTTTCTTTGCTCTACGAGGGAGGCTTGACTTTTTAAACTCCACATGCATATCCCCAGGTTGAGGTAATGGGGCTTCATTTTCGGCTGAGCTTGTCTCCTCCTTTCCCTTAGGCTCATAGTCTTCTTCTTCCTAAGTGGTCCAGCCATCATGCTCCAAGTCCCCGTAGACCTTAGGGTCTGCAAGGTAATCATCCACATAGCTTTCTCCCTTCGAATCCTGGGACGACATATTGCTCTAATCTGCGGCAGAAACAACTCGAAACAAAAACAGAGGATTTTTGCGTGATATGGTGGTCAAAACCTTCGGAAGATTATATAATGCTTTTTTACCGACCAAAAGAAGTAACGTGCAAGAAAACGGAGTCCGGGAGGCACACGGGGTGCCCACGAGACAGGGGGCGCGCCCAGTAGGGGTGGGCGTGCCCTCCACCCTCGTGGAGGCCTCGTGTCCTGCTATGTCTTGAGCTTGCGTTGGTTTTCCTTGAAGAGGAAAGGGTGATGCAGCACAGTAGCGGAAGTATTTCCCTCAGTTTTTGAGAACCAAGGTATCAATCTAGTAGGAGGCTCCTCACAAGTCCCACAAACCTACACAAATAAACAAAGAACTCGCAACCAACGTGATAAAGGGGTTGTCAATCCCTTCACGGCCACTTGCGGAAGTGAGATATGATAGAGATAATATGATAAGATAAATATATTTTCGGTATTTTATAATATAGATGCAGAAAATAAGGATGCAAATAAAAGTAGATTGGAAACTTATATGATAAAAGATAGACCCGGGGGCCATAGGTTTCATTAGAGGCTTGTCTCAAGATAGCATAAGTATTACGGTGGGTGAACAAATATCTGTCGAGCAATTGATAGAAAAGCGAATAATTATGAGATTATCTAGGCATGATCATGTATATAGGCATCACGTCCGCAACAAGTAGACCGACTCCTGCCTGCATCTACTACTATTACTCCACACATCGACCGCTATCCAGCATGCATCTAGAGTATTAAGTTCATAAGAACAGAGTAACGCATTAAGAAAGATGACATGATGTAGAGGGATAAACTCAAGCAATATGGTAAAACCCCATCTTTTTATCCTCGATGGCAACAATACAATACGTGTCTTGCAAACCTTTCTGTCACTGGGTAAGAACACCGCAAGATTGAACCCAAAGCTAAGCACTTCTCCCATGGCAAGAAAGATCAATCTAGTAGGCCAAACCAAACCGATAATTCGAAGAGACTTGCAAAGATAACTCAATCATACATAAAAGAATTCAGAGAAGACTCAAATATTATTCATAGATAAACTTGATCATAAACCCACAATTCATCGGATCTCGACAAACACACCACAAAAAGAGATTACATCGAATAGATCTCCACAAGAGAGGGGGAGAACATTGTATTGAGATCCAAAAAGAGAGAAGAAGCCATTTGGCTAATAACTATGAACCCGAAGGTCTGTGGTAAACTACTCACAACTCATCGGAGGGGCTATGGTGTTGATGTAGAAGCCCTCCATGCTGGATTCCCCCTCCGGCAGAATGCCGGCGACGGCTCCAAGATGGGATCTCGCGGATACAGAAGGTTACGGTGGCGGAAATATTTCTTCGGTGGCTCCCTAGATGTTTTCGGGGTATGTAGGCTTATATAGGAGGAAGAAGTATGTCGGTGGCTGCCCGAGGGGCCCACGGGACAGGCGGGCACGCCCTGTAGGGGTGGGCGCGCCCCCCACCCTCGTGGCTGCCTCGGCTGCTTCTTGACTTGCACTCCAAGTCCTGCGGATCACGTTCGTTCCAAAAATCATGCTCCCGAAGGTTTCATTCCGTTTGGACTCCGTTTGATATTCCTTTTCTTCGAAATACTGAAATAGGCAAAAAAACAGCAATACGGGCTGGGCCTCTAGTTAGTAGATTAGTCCCAAAAATAATATAAATGTGTAAAATAAAGCGCATAGACATCCAAAACAGGTAATATAATAGTATGGAACAATCAAAAATTATAGATACGTTGGAGACGTATCAAGCATCCCCAAGCTTAATTCCTTCTTGTCCTCGAGTAGGTAAATGATAAAAACAGAATTTTTGATGTGGAATGCTAGCTAGCATAATTCTCAATGTAATTTATCTTTATTGTGGCATGAATGTTCAGATCCAAGTGATTCAAAATAAAAGTTCATATTGACAAAAGAAATAGCAATACTTCAAGCATACTAATAAAAGCAATCATGTCTTCTCAAAATAACATGGCTAAAGAAAGTTCATCCCTACAAAATCATATAGTTAAGCTATGCTTCATTTTCGTCACACAAAGATGTTCCCAACTTCTATACCCCCAATGACAAGCCAAGCAATTGTTTCATACTTAAATAATCTCAAACTCTTTAAACCTTCACGCAATACATGAGCGTGAGCCATAGACATAGCACTATGGGTGGAATAGAATAATGATTGGGGATTGTGTGGAGAAGACAAAAAAGGAGAAAGTCTCACTTTGACGAGGATAATCAACAGGCTATGGAGATGCCCATCAATTGATGTCAACATTAGGAGTAGGGATTGCCATGCAACGGATGCACTAGAGCTATAAATGAATGAAATCTCAACAAAAGAAAACTAGTGGGTGTGCATCCAACTTGCTTGCTTACGAAGACCTAGGGCATTTGAGGAAGCCCATCGTAGGAATATACAAGCCAAGTTCTATAATGAAAAATTCCCACTAGTATATGAAAGTGACAACCTATGAGATTCTCTACATGAAAACATGGTGCTACTTTGAAGCACAATATATGAGACTCACTACATGAAGAACAAGGTGCTACTTGGAAGCACAAGTGTGGAAAAAGAGATAGTAGCATTGCCCCTTTATTTATTTTCTTATTTTCTTTTCTTTTTTTTTCTTTGGCCTTTCTTTTTTTTCTTTTCGGGCAATGCTCTAATAATGATGATCATCACACTTTTATTGATTACAACACATGAATTACAACTCGAAACTAGAACAAGATATGACTCTATATGAATGCCTCCGCCGGTGTACCAGGATGGTGCAATGAATCAAGAGTGACATGTATAAAAATTATGCATGGTGGCTTTGCCACAAATACGATGTCAACTACATGATCATGCAATGGCAATATGACAAAAGTAATGTATGTCATGATGATGATGAACGGAACGGTGGAAAGTTGCATGGCAATATATCTCGGAATGGCTATGGAAATGCCATAAATAGGTAGGTATGGTGGCTGTTTTGAGGAAGATATAAGGAGGTTTATGTGTGATAGAGCGTATCATATCACAGGGTTTGGATGCACCGGCGAAGTTTGCACCAACTCTCAAGGTGAGAAAGGGCAATGCACGGTACCGAAGAGGCTAGCAATGATGGAAAGGTAAAAGCGCGTATAATCCATGGACTCAACATTAGTCATAAGAATTCATATACTTATTGCAAAAATTTAGAAGTCATTCAAAACCAAGCACTACACGCATGCTCCTAGGGGGATAGATTGGTAGGAAAAGACCATCGCTCGTCCCCGACCGCCACTCATAAGGATGCACAAGCCCGCCACACTTCATGATTCAAATTTGTTACACAACTTCAACCATACGTGCATGCTACGGGACTTGCTAACTTCAACACAAGCATTCTTTAAATGCATAATCACCCAACTAGCATGACTTTAATATCACTACCTCCCTATCTCAAAACAATTATCAAGTATCAAGTTGATCATAGCATCCAATTCACTTCTTATGATAGTTTTTATTATACCCAACTTGGATGCTCATCATTCTAGGACCAATTTATAATCATAGCAAATACCATGCTGTTCTAAAAGACTCACAAAATAATATAAGTGAAGCATGAGAGATCAACAATTTCTTCAAAATTAATCCACCGCCGTGCTCTAAAAGATATAAGTGAAGCACTAGAGCAAAAACTATCTAGCTCAAAAGATATAAGTGAAGCACATAGCATGTTCTAGTAAAGTTCAATCAAATAGGCTTCTCCCAAAAGGTGTGTTCCAGCAAGGATGATTGTGGTAAACTAAAAATCAAAGACTAATATAATACACGACGCTCCAAGCAAAACACATATCATGTAGCAAATAAAAATATAGCTCCAAGGTTGGAAAAAGCGGTAGGCGTAAGCGAGGCGGTTGGCCTTCGGCTAGTGCCTAGGCGGTGCTAAAGTGTCCTAGGCGCAGCCTAGGCGGTAATATAGCTTCTACTAGCAGGGTTATTGGGCTTATCATATGTGTATTGATGTTAATTTAGGCCAGATAAATAAGTTAACAACCAGCTACTACCATTTGAACGTGTCATGTTTGGCATTTTAGTGCAATATGGCATGATTTCTCGCTTGGGTAAACAATTTGTTGCTTACCCTGCCTAGACTTCCATTTATGCCCTAGGCAAGGCGTTTGTCCATCGCCTAGCGCCTAGGCGTGCCTAAGCGCCTCCTAGGCACTGCCTTTTCCAACAGAGGCTCCAAGTAAAGTTACCAATGAACGAAGACGAAAGAGGGGATGCCTTCCGGGGGCATCCCCAAGCTTAGGCTTTTGGCCATTCTTGAATATCTTGGGGTTCCATAAGCATCCCCAAGCTTAGGCTTTTGCCACCCTTTATTCCATAGTCCATCAAATCTTTACCCAAAACTTGAAAACTTCACAACACAAAACTCAACAGGAAATCTCATAAGCTCCGTTAGTGAAAGAAAACAAAACCACCACATAAGGTACTGTAATGAACTCATTCTTTATTTATATTGGTGTTAAACCTACTGTATTCCAAGTTCTCTATGGTTCATACCCTTACATACTAGCCATAGATGCATCAAAATAAGCAAACAACACACGAAAAACAAAATCTGTCAGAAACAGAACAGTCTGTAGAAATCTGTAACTAACGCAAACTTCTGGAACTTTAAAAATCCTACCAAAATAGGACGTACTAAAAAATTTGTTTATTGAACAGAATCAAAAAGAATAAATGCAAAAGCTCGTTTCTGTGATTTATTGAATTTTTTCTCGTAAGCGCAAAGTTTCTGTTTTTCAGCAGAATCAAATCAACTCATATCATAGGTTATCCTATAGGTTCTACTTGGCACAAACACTAAATAAAACATGAAAACACATCTAAACAGAAAGTAGAAAAAAAATTTATTACTAAATAGGAACAAAAACAAGAAACACAAAGAAAATTGGGTTGCCTCCCAACTAGTGCTATCGTTTAACGCCCCTAGCTAGGCATAAAAGCGAAGATATATCTAAGTAGTGCCATCTTTGGCACTTGATTCAGGTAGCTCGCATGATAGATTCATAAGGTAATTTGACTTTCTTTCTTGGAAAGTGTTCCATTCTTTTCTTTAATGGAAATTGGAATCTAATATTCCCTTCCTTCATATCAATAATCACACCAATCGTTCTAAGGAAAGGTCTACCAAGAATAATAGGGCAAGAAAGATTGCAATCTATATCAAGAACGATAAAATCAACGGCACCAAATTTCTATGAGAAACAATTAGAACATCATTGATTCTTCCCATTGTCTTTTTAATGGTGGAATCCGCAAGGTGCAAATTTAAAGAGCAATCATCAAGATCATGGAAACCTAGAATATCACATAAAGTTTTCGGAATCGTGGAAACACTAGCACCCAAATCACACAAGGCAAAACACTCATAATCTTTAATTTTAATATTTATAGTAGGTTCCCACTCATAATTAAGTTTTCTAGGTATATAAACTTCCAAATTAAGTTTTTCGTCAAAAGATTGCATCAAGGCATCGACAATATGTTTGGTAAAGGCTTTATTCTGACTATAAGCATGAGGAAAAGTAACAACGGATCGCAACAAGGAAATACAACTTTCTAAAGAACAATTATCATAATCAAAATCCTTAAAATCTGAGATAGTGGGTTCAATACTATTTAAAGTCATGACCTCTCCAATCCCACTTTTAACAAATTTAGCATCAAGATCTAAAAACTCCGAAATCTTGGGACGCCTTCTAAATAAAGTTGACTCATCTCCAGTCCCATTATTATCAAGATTCATATTGCAAAACAAAGATCTAATAGGGGATACATCAATAACTTTAAGATCTTCATCATTATTTTCATAAAAACTAGAAGAACACGCCTTTACAAAGCTATCTTTCTTAGCACGCAATCTAGCGGTTCTTTCCTTGCACTCGTCAATGGAAATTCTGATTGCTTGAGACTCATTGATATCATGCTTAGGAGAAGAAGATCTAAGTTTAAGAGAATCAACATCAAGCGGAAGTCTATCAACGTTCCTAGCCAAATCATCAACTTTGAGCAATTTTTCTTCAAGCAAAGCATTAAAATTCTTTTGAGAGATCATAAATTCTTCACACTATTTTAAAAATCACAGGGCATCTTATTAAAATTACCATAAGAATTATTATAGGAATTTCCATAATTATTAGAGGAATTGCTAGGGAACGGTCTAGGATTAAAGTTTCCTCTATAAGCATTGTTTCCAAAATTATTCCTACCAACAGAATTTACATCCATAGATTCATTATTATTATAAATCAAGGTAGATAAAGGCATATCATTGGGATCAATAGAAGAACTCTTAGTAGCAAACAATCTCATAAGCTCTTCCATCTTTCCACTCAAAACATTAATTTCTTCTATAGCATGCACTTTTTTACTAGTAGATAGTTCGGTGTGCCATTGAGAATAATTAGCCATAATATTATCAAGAAGTTTTGTAGCATCTCCTAACGTGATTTCCATAAACGTGCCTCCGGCGGCCGAATCTAAAAGATTTCTAGAAGCAAAATTCAATCCAGCATAATTTTTTTGTATGATCATCCATAAATTCAAACCATGAGTAGGGCAATTGCGAATCATCAAATTCATTCTTTCCCAAGATTGGGCAACATGCTCATGATCAAGTTGTTTAAAATTCATAATATCGTTCCTAAGCGAGATGATCTTAGCGGGAGGAAAATATTTAGAGATAAAAGCATCTTTGCATTTGTTCTAAGAATCAATACTATTTCTAGGCAAAGACGGAAACCAAACTTTAGCACGATCTCTAAGTGAAAACGAAAATAACTTCAATTTAACAATATCATTATCCGTATGTTTTTTCTTTTGCACCTGACACAAATCAACAAAATTATTTAGATGAGTAGAGGCATCTTCACTAGGAAGGCCGAAGAATTGATCTTTCATAACAAGATTTAGCAAAGCAGCATTGATTTCACAAGACTCAACATCATTAAGAGGAGCAATCGGAGTACTAAAGAAGTCATTATTATTGGTATTGGAGAAATCACACAATTTGGTATTATCTTGCGCCATGACGACAAATAATCCAACACACAAGAAAATAGAAAAAGGCAAGCGAAAGAGAGAGGAAGAAGGCAAGCGGAAAAGAGAGGAGATTGGGAAAGAGAGGGCGAATAAAACAACAAGGGTGAAGTGGGGGAGAGGAAAACGAGAGGCAAATGGCAAATAATGTAAATGCGAGGGAGATGAGTTTGTGATGGGTACTTGGTATGTCTTGACTTGAGCGAAGACATCCCCAGCAACGGTGCCAGAAATCCTTCTTGCTACGTCTTGACCTTGCATTGGTTTTCCTTGAAGAGGAAAGGGTGATGCAGCACAGTAGCATAAGTATTTCCCTCAGTTTTTGAGAACCAAGGTATCAATCCAGTAGGAGGCTCCTCACAAGTCCCACGAACCTACACAAACAAACAAAGAACTCGCAACCAACGCGATAAAGGGGTTGTCAATCCCTTCACGGCCACTTGCAAAAGTGAGATCTGATAGAGATAATATGATAAGATAAATATATTTTTGGTATTTTATAATATAGATGCAGAAAATACAGATGCAAATAAAAGTAGATTGGAAACTTATATGATAAAAGATAGACCCGGGGGCCATAGGTTTCACTAGAAGCTTCTCTCAAGATAGCATAAGTATTACGGTGGGTGAACAAATTACTGTCGAGCAATTGATAGAAAAACGAATAATTATGATATTATCTAGGCATGATCATGTATATATGCATCACGTCCGCAACAAGTAGACCGACTCCTGCCTGCATCTACTACTATTACTCCACACATCGACCGCTATCCAGCATGCATCTAGAGTATTAAGTTCATAAGAACAGAGTAACGCATTAAGAAAGATGACATGATGTAGAGGGATAAACTCAAGCAATATGATATAAACCCCATCTTTTTATCCTCGATGGCAACAATACAATACGTATCTTGCAACCCTTACTGTCACTGGGTAAGAACACTGCAAGATTGAACCCAAAGCTAAGCACTTCTCCCATGGCAAGAAAGATCAATCTAGTATGCCAAACCAAACCGATAATTCGAAGAGACTTGCAAAGATAACTCAATCATACATAAAAGAATTCAGAGAAGACTCAAATATTATTCATAGATAAACTTGATCATAAACCCACAATTCATCGGATCTCGACAAACACACCGCAAAAAGAGATTACATCGAATAGATCTCCACAAGAGAGGGGGAGAACATTGTATTGAGATCCAAAAAGAGAGAAGAAGCCATCTAGCTAATAACTATGGACCCGAAGGTCTGTGGTAAACTACTCACAACTCATCGGAGGGGCTATGGTATTGATGTAGAAGCCCTCCGTGGTGGATTCCCCCTCTGGCAGAACGCTGGTGACGGCTCCAAGATGGGATCTCGCAGATACAGAAGGTTACGGTGGCGGAAATATTTCTTCGGTGGCTCCCTGGATGTTTTTGGGGTATGTAGGCTTATATAGGAGGAAGAAGTACGTCGGTGGCCGCCCGAGGGGCCCACGAGATAGGGGGGCGCGCCCTATAGGGGTGGGCGCACCCCCCACCCTCGTGGCTGCCTCGGCTGCTTCTTGACTTGCACTCCAAGTCCTCCGGATCACGTTCGTTCCAAAAATCACGCCCCCAAAGGTTTCATTCCGTTTGGACTCCGTTTGATATTCCTTTTCTTTGAAATACTGAAATAGGCAAAAAAAATAGCAATACGGGTTGCGCCTCTGGTTAGTAGGTTAGTCCCAAAAATAATATAAATGTGTAAAATAAAGCCCATAGACATCCAAAACAGGTAATATAATAGCATGGAACAATCAAAAATTATAGATACGTTGGAGACGTATCATGTCCTTCCCGGATTACTTCTTGCTTCCCAAAATTATTAAATAATCCAAAACAGAGAAAAATTGCCATTAGAACTGTTTTGGAGTCAGTTTACTTACCGTACCACATACCTATTCCTTTTCAGAGTCTGAAACGTTCTGGAAAGTGTCCCTTATGTATTCCTCCGGGGTTACGCTTTCAATAATATTAGTTTCAACATTAATAGGATTACCTGAGATATAATGTTTGATTCTTTGATCGTTCACCACCCTCGGACTTGTGCCTTTGAAGTTGTTGATTTTTATGGCACCGGAACGATAGACCTCCTCGATAATGTAAGGCCCTTCCCATTTAGGGAGAAGTTTTCCTGCAAAAAATCTTAAACGAGAGTTGAATAGCAACACATAATCACCTACGTTGAACTCACGCTTTTGTATTCTTTTGTCATGCCATCTTCTAACTTTTTCTTTAAACAGCTTGGCATTTTCATAGGCTTGGTTTCTCCATTCATCAAATGAGCTAATATCAAATAACCTCTTCTCACCGGCAAGCTTGAAGTCATAGTTGAGCTCTTTAATAGCCCAATATGCTTTATGTTCAAGTTCGAGAGGCAAGTGACATGATTTTCCATAAACCATCTTATACGGAGACATACCCATAGGATTTTTATATGCAGTTCTATAGGCCCATAATGCATCATCAAGTTTCTTGGACCAATTTTTTCTAGATCTATTAACAGTCTTTTGCAAAATTAATTTGAGCTCTCTATTGCTCAACTCTACTTGACCACTAGACTGTGGATGATAAGGAGATGCAATTCTATGATTAACATCATACTTATCAAGCATTTTACGGAAAGCGCCATGAATAAAATGTGAACCACCATCAGTCATGAGATATCTAGGGACTCCAAACCTCAGAAAAATAACTTCTTTAAGCATCTTATTAGAGGTGTTATGATCAGCACTACTAGTTGGAATAGCTTCTACCCACTTAGTAACGTAATCAACAACAACTAAAATATGTGTATATCCATTAGAGGCAGGAAAATGTCCCATATAATCAAAGCCCCAAACATCAAATGGTTCAATAACAAGAGAATAATTCATAGGCATTTCTTGACGTCTACTAATATTACCAATTCTTTGACATTCATCACAAGACAAGATAAACTTATGAGCATCTTTGAAGAGAGTAGGCCAATAAAAACCGAATTGCAATACCTTATGTGCAATTCTGTCTCCAGCGTGGTGTCCTCCATATGGTTCGGAGTGACACTTGCGTAGGATATGTTCCTATTCATGCTCAGGTACACAACGTCTAATAACACCATCTACTCCTTTATAAAGGTGTGGGTCATCCCAGAAGTAATGTCTTAAATCATAAAAGAACTTTTTCTTTTGCTGGTATGTGAAACTAGGTGGTATGAATTTAGCAACAATGTAATTAGCATAATCAGCATACCATGGAGCAGTACGAGAAGCATTAATGACTGCTAATTGTTCATCAGGAAAGCTATCATCAATAGGTAGTGGGTCATCAAGAACATTCTCTAACCTAGACAAGTTGTCTGCAACGGGGTTCTCAACTCCCTTTCTATCAATAATATGCAAATCAAATTCTTGGAGCAAGAGAAGCCATCTAATATGTCTAGGCTTAGCATCTTCCTTTTTCATAAGATATTTAATAGTAGCGTGATCAGTGTGAATAGTAACTTTAGAATCAACAATGTAAGGTCTGAACTTATCACAAGCAAATACAACCGCTAAGAATTCTTTTTCAGTAGTAGCATAATTTCTCTGGGCAGTATCAAGAGTATTACTAGCATATTGAATAACGTTTAATTTCTTATCAAGTCTTTGCCCTAGAACAGCACCTACAGTATAATTACTAGCATCACACATAATTTCAAAGGGTAAATTCTAATCAGGTGGCTGAACAATAGGTGCAGTGATCAAAGCTTTCTTAAGTATTTCAAATGCTTCTACACAATCATCATCAAAGACAAAAGCAATATCTTTTTGGAATAAATTAGTCAGAGGCCTAGAGATTTTAGAAAAGTCCTTAATGAACCTCCTATAAAAACCGGCATGACCAAGGAAACTTCTTATACCTTTAATGTCCTTGGGACATGGCATCTTTTCAATAGCATCAACTTTAGCTTTGTCAACTTCAATACCTCTTTCAGAAATTTTATGCCCCAAGACAATGACTTCATTAACCATAAAGTGACACTTTTCCCAATTCAGGACGAGACTAGTGTCTTCACATCTCTGCAAAACTCGATCAAGGTTGCTCAAGCAATCATCAAAAGAGGACCCATAAACGAAGAAGTCATCCATGAATACCTCACAAATCTTTTCACAAAAGTCAGAGAATATAGCCATCATGCATCTTTGAAAGGTAGCAGGTGCATTACATAAACCAAAAGGCATATGTCTATAAGCAAAAGTACCGAAGGGCAAGTAAAAGTAGTTTTTCATTGATCTTCCACTGACACAGATATTTGAGAGAAACCAGAATAACCATCTAGAAAGCAGAAATGTGTATGTTTGGATAGTCTTTCTAGCATTTGATCAATAAAAGGTAAAGGGTAATGATCTTTCTTAGTAGCTTTATTTAATTTACGGACATCAATTACCATCCTATAACCTGTAATAATTCTTTGCAGAATCAATTCATCTTTATCATTAGGAACAACAGTAATACCTCCCTTTTTAGGGACACAATGGACAAGGCTTACCCATTCACTATCAACAATGGGATAAATTATACCTGCCTCAAGGAGTTTTAGTATCTCCTTTCTTACAACTTCTTTCATCTTAGAATTTAACAGTCGTTGAGGATCTCTAACTGGTTTGGCATCTTTCTCCAATTTTATTTCGTGTTTGGCATAGAGTGGGACTAATGCCCTTAAGATCATCCAGAGTATATCCAATAGCAGCATGGTGCTTCTTTAGAGTTTTCAATAATCTTTCCTCTTCTTGCTCTGAAAGGTTAGCACTAATAGTAACAGGATATATATTCTTTTCATCAAGATAAGCATATTTAAGATTATCAGGTAATGGTTTGAGCTCAAACACAGGATCACCCTTGGGTGGAGGAGGATCCCCTAGGATTTCAATAGGTAAATTGTGTGTCAGAATAGGACCCTGTTGAAGGAATACTTCATCTATTTCCCTTCTTTCATTCATATACATATCATTTTCATGCTCTAGCAAATATTGTTCTAACGGATCAGTAGGAGGTACGGTAATAGAAGCAAGACCAATTATTTCATCCTTACTAGGTAATTCTTTATCATGGAGTTGTCTACAAAATTTAGCAAAATTAAACTCATGAGACATATCACCCAAGCCAATTGTAACAATATCCTTTTCGCAATAAATCCTAGCATTAAAAGTATTCAAGAAGGGTCTGCCAAATATAATGGGACAAAAGTCATCTTGTGGGGAACCAAGAACAAGAAAATCAGTAGGATATTTGACTTTCCCACACAAGACTTCAACATCTCTAACAATCCCAACTGGTGAAATAGTATCCCTATTGGCGAGCTTAATAGTAACATCAATACCTTCTATTTCAGCGAGTGCAATATCATGCATAATTTCTTTATATAAAGAATGAGGTATTGCACTAGCAGTAGCACCCATATCACATAATCCATGATAACAATGATCTCCTATTTTAACAGAAATAACAGGCATGCCTACAACAGGTCTATGTATCTTAGCATCGGGTTTAGCAATGTTAGCAGCTTCACCACAGTAATAAATAACATGCCCATCTATATCATCATCCAAAAGATCTTTAACCATAGCAATACTAGGTTCAACTTTAATTTGCTCAGGAGGTGTATATGGTCTAGTATTACTCTTACGAACCACAGTTGAAGTTTTAGCATGATCCTTTATCCTAACATGGAAAGGTGGTTTCTCAACATAAGTAGTAGGAACAATAGCATCATTATAAGTGATAGTCTTTTCTTCAACTGTAATAGGTGCAACTACTTTTACTTCAATAGGAGGATTATATTTAAACCACTTCTCCTTAGGGAGATCAACGTGAGTAGCAAAAGATTCGCAGAAAGAAGCTACTATCTCAGAGTCAAGTCCATATTTAGCGCTAAATCCACGAAAAGCATCGGTATCCATAAAAGATTTAACACAATCAAACTTAGGTGTTATACCTGACTCCTTACCATCGTCGGAACCCCAATCTTCATAGTTCTGTTTAATTCTTTGCAATAAGTCCCACTTGAATTCAGTAGTCTTCAGCATGTAAGAACCAGAACAGGAAATATCGAGCATGGTGCGATCATTGAGAGAAAGCCGAGCATAAAATTTTAGAATAATCATTTCTCTTGAGAGCTCATGATTGGGGCATGAATATAACATTGACTTAAGCCTCCCCCGAGCTTAAGCGATGTTTTCTCCTTCGCGAGGCCAGAAATTATATATGTAATTACGATCACGGTGAACAAGATGCATATGATAGAACTTCTGGTGGAATTCTAACTTCAGTCGTTTATAGTTCCAAGATCTCGTATCGTCACATAGCCTATACCATGTCAATGTGTCTCCCTTCAAAGATAAAGGGAAAACCTTCATGTTAACAACATCATCGGGAATACCTGCAAGCTTAAATAATCCACAAACTTCATCCACAAAGATAAGGTGTAAACCGGGATGCAATGTTCCATCTCCTGCAAAGGGATTAGCTAGCAGCTTCTCTATCATACCCGTAGGAATTTCAAAGTAAACATTTTCAGTAGGTTCGGTAGGTTGAGGAGCAACTCTTTGTTCTTCTGGTCGGGGCGAAGATACCCCGAACAAGCCCCACAAAGGATTAGTTTACATAGTAACAAGTGACAGAAAATTTCAGCACACTATATAAATGTTTCCTTACCAACTTCCACTCACCAAAGGCGCTTCACTCCCCGACAACGGCGCCAGAAAAGAGTCTTGATGACCCACAAGTATAGGGGATCTATCGTAGTCCTTTCGATAAGTAAGAGTGTCGAACCCAACGAGGAGCAGAAGGAAATGACAAGCGGTTTTCAGTAAGGTATTCTCTGCAAGCACTGAAATTGTAGGTAACAGATAGTTTTGTGATAAGATAATTTGTAACGGTAACAAGCAATGAAAGTAAATAAAGTGCAGCAAGGTGGCCCAATCCTTTTTGTAGCAAAGGACAAGCCTGGACAATTTCTTATAATGAGAAAAGCGCTCTCGAGGACACATGGGAATTATTGTCAAGCTAGTTTTCATCACGCTCATGTGATTCGCGTTCGGTACTTTGATAATTTGATACGTGGGTGGACCGGTGCTTGGGTACTGCCCTTTCTTGGACAAGCATCCCACTTATGATTAACCCCTATTGCAAGCATCCGCAACTACAAAAGAAGTATTAAGGTAAACCTAACCATAGCATGAAACTAGTGGATCCAAATCACCCCCTTACGAAGCAACGCCTAAACTAGGGTTTAAGCTTCTGTCACTCTAGCAACCCATCATCTACTTATTACTTCCCAATGCATTTCTCTAGGCCCAAATAATGGTGAAGTGTCATGTAGTCGACGTTCACATGACACCACTAGAGGAGAGACAACATACATCTCATCAAAATATCGAACGAATACCAAATTCACATGACTACTAATAGCAAGACTTCACCCAAGTCCTCAGCAACAAACGTAACTACTCAAAAAGCATATTCATGTTCATGATTAGAGGAGTATTAATATGCATTAAGGATCTGAACTTATGATCTTCCACCAAGTAAACCAATTAGCATCAACTACAAGGAGTAATCAACACTACTAGCAACCCACAGGTACCAATTTGTGGTTTTGGATACAAGATTGGATACAAGAGATGAACTAGGATTTTGAGAGGAGATGGTGCTCGTGAAAATGTTGATGGAGATTGACCCCCTCCCGATGAGAGGATCGTTGGTGATGACGATGGTGATGATTTCCCCTTCCCAGAGGGAAGTTTCCCCGGCAGAACAGCTCCGCCGGAGCCCTAGATTGGTTCCGCCAAGGTTCCGCCTCGTGGCGGCGGAGTTTCGTCCCGTGAACTTGCTTATGATTTTTTCGAGGGTAAGAGTCTTCATATAGCAGAAGATGGGCACCGGAGGGCCAACAGGGGGCCCAGGAGACAAGGGCGCGCCTAGTAGGGGGGCGCCCCCCACCCTCCTGGCCAGGGTGTGGGCCCCCTCCGGTACTTTCTTTGCTCAAAAATTCTTATTAATTTCAAAAATGACTTTCGTGGAGTTTCAGGACTTTTGGAGCTGTGCAGAATAGGTTTCCAATATTTGCTCCTTTTCCAGCCAGAATCCCAGCTGCCAGCATTCTCCTTCTTCATGATAAACCTTGTAAAATAAGAGAGAATAGCTATAAGTATTGTGACATAATGTGTAATAACAGCCCATAATGCAATAAATATTGATATAAAAGCATGATGCAAAATGGACGTATCAGTGGTCACATGGATTTTTTTGAAGTTTTTTTTTCATTTTCGATAATGCGGTAGTGGGATGGATTGTCCATGTTTTTCTTTTAAATCTTAGCATGTGTGATTCTTTTGTTTTCCCTGTAATTTGTGAGTTTTCAGAGTGTACAACACTTGATCAATTTTAAACATGGCTGCATTTTTATTTACTGCACATCATGGTATTTTTAGACAAGGTATAAAATTAGATTTTAAAACTTTGCAGTGTGTGACAAAAAAATGAGCTTTTTTTGGCCATAGGTGGATGGGGGGAGGGGTTGACAGGGAGGGTTCCTCGAGCTAATGTTTTCGTTCGCTCCCTCCAACCATAGGGAACGCGTGGAGGAGACTTGTATGGGATCTCACATTTAGGTGAGATTGCGAAATCAACCCTAAAAATGTATATTTAGACACTAAAACAAACTAGAATTATTTAACAACATTCATGTGAGGTATGTCTAAAACTTTGAAAAAAATCAGCTCAAATCTTGATATACATTTAGAGATTCAAAAAAATAAATTTGAATGTGAATAGTGGCAGCTCTGGGTGAATGGTATCTTGATTTTTTTTCTAGCCAGCCGCCACCTACCCAAAAAGCTAGGGTTCCTCTGCCTCCCGCCGGCGCCGGCGCCGGTCCGCCCCGTCTCTTGTGGCCTTAGGGCCATGGGGGCGGAGTGGATCCCGGCCCTTGCCGGTGGGAGGGCTCCGTTTTTAGATCTTTTTTCGAGGTTTGTTAGGGTTTGTGTCCTATTCAGGAAGGCGAGACGGCGGCGACTCCCTGAAGATGGAATAAAGGTCTCCTCGCCTAGCCCCCGTTCCGGTGATGCGTCTAGCATCATCGGTGGGCGTGTGGAGGTGTGTTTCCGGTGGATCTATCTTTGATGGATTTGCTCGGATCTGTTCGTCATTCGTCTTTGTTCGTGTGTCTTCAGGTTGGATCCTTCTTATCTACACTCTTCATCGGCGGCGATTGTTGTTCTGGTGCGTTGGTTCTATGGGGCCTTAGCACGACGACTTTCCGACTGTCTACTACAACAAGGTTTGCCCGGCTCCGTCGAGGGAGGGGCGATGACAGCGGCGCGCCTTCGGCTCGCTTCAGTGCTTGTAGTCGTCGCTAGGTGGTCTAGGGATCTGGATGTAATTATTATTATTTCTTGTGTCCGTTGTACTATCATGATTGAAGATGAATAGATCGAAAGTTTATCCCGCAAAAAAAAAAGATTTTGTCCTTTTGTTTCCATTAATGTAATTTGAATTAGGAACTGAATCTTTTTGAGACTGTACATCAAACGTTGATGTATGTCTACAAAAAGTTTGGACATGTATTTTTTTTAAAAAAAATCAATCTCATTGATCTCATCTACATGTATTCCGGGGAACAAGTCGTGTTCTGGGTTCCTCCGCAGTTGCCGTCGGCAAGATATTGCGGTCCTCATCTTTTTGTGAATAATAACATCTGATCAGCACTAGGCGACCATTGACAAGCCCCTTACCGGGCAGGCTAGTTTGGTCATCTCTTTTCGGTCCATTTCTTGTCTGAGCTCAGATCATGTCATCATGACAGCAAAACATGACCACCCAGGGTGAAGCACCACTATAATTCGACCCCTCCCACAGTCACCGTACCGGTCGGGCGGCACCATGGGCTCTGGCTCGGACGCGCGCGAATGCCAGCGTGCCACCTGCCTTCCTCACGGTGCGAGAATACTACAAACTGATCACTCAGTGTCACATCCAGCTTGCTCTGCCACCACCAGTAGATTTACTGTGCATTGTGAAAAATGCAGGGAGCTTTCTGTGCGGTGATCATCCTCGGGGAGAACGCCGACTAACAGCGACGACAGCGACGGCCTCCCCGGGCGGGTGTGGTCGACCGTGCGAGCCAACAAGGCCAAGCGTTGGGCGGGCCGTGTTGTGTGTGCCGCTGCCTTTCCACGCCCCTTTTCAGCTTCTAGCTTCTTCTGCCCGGCTTCTTCTTCCCACCGGCAAGTCTCCTCCCCTCCGGATGAGCCAGGTGACGGACGCATATATAGCTGCGTATTCATCCACACCGCCTCCCCCTCCCCCTCCCCACATCCAATTCCCTCACTCCACCGCCGCTCCTTCTCGGTCCTTCCCCGCCCCCTCGCATTGCAGGGAGGAGGAGACTCAATCAAGGTGATGCACATCGTTATCTCTCTCTCTCTCTCTCTCTCTCTCTCTCGCAATCAGAAGCATGCATTTGATTTAGGACTGCGTGTGGATGATTGGTTGATTTGATTGTGCCATGCCGAACCTTGTTGAGGAGCCGGATCCCCTGACGTACGGCCCCCTGCCGTTGGGCCGCTGACGGGTGGGTCCGGGCCCACACGTCAGTGTGTGGGCCGTACGTCAGACGAGCCGCGTCCCTTTGTTGATGGCGGAAGCGTGTGCTTTCACCAATTAATTCCGTTTCTTTTTGGAGTGTGTTCTACGCTTCGAACTACCCTTTCTTCTCATCAATTGTTTCCCTCTTTTGTGCCTAGCGAATAGCGTGAACCGGTTGCGATCGGCAGTTGGTTTGGTCGATCGGTCCCCTCTCTTGCTCTGCTCGCGTGAAATTGATGCGCCTCTGTTTCATTTTCTACAACTCTGTTCTGCGAAGGAAGAGGTGGATGTGGAAAATTTTGGCTGGAATTCTGAGAGGTGTGCGTGTGTGTGTGGAGTGCAGATGCCGACCATCATCATCAAGGTGGACCTGGATTGCGCCCGCTGCCACCGCAAGATCGAGAGGGTGCTCGACAGGATCAGAGGTGCGTGCTTCGCTCGCGCGTCCTCTCTCCTCCGATCAGAAGCTGTTCGTGTCGGCGTTAGTTTTGAGCCTGGTGGTATTCTTGCGTGCAGAGAAGGGCGAGTTCGTCATCGACGACATCGAGTACGATGAGAAGAACAACAAGGTGATCGTGAAGGGCCCCTTCGACGCCGACAAGCTCTCCGACAAGCTCTGCTGTAAGGCCTGCAAGATCATCAAGGAGATCGAGATCGTCGAGCCGCCGCCGCCGCCGCCGCCGGAGGAGCCCAAGAAAGAGGCGCCCGCGCCCCCGCCGCCGGAGCCGGAGGTCGTGGTGCCGCCGCCGCCAGCGGTCGTCGAGGAGCCCAAGTGCCCCGAGCCGGCACCGGAGCCGCCCAAGGAGGAGCCGCCAAAGGAGGAGCCGCCGAAGGAGGAGCCTGCGCCCCCGCCCAAGAAGGAGGAGCCCGCGCCCCCGCCGCCCAAGGTCGTGGAGATACCGTACCCGTGGCCGTACCCCTACCCGTACCCGGCGTGGCCATCGGACTGCTGCTGCCACCACGGCCATGGCGGCTGCCACTGCTGCTCCTGCAAGCAAGAGCCCGCGCCGGCGCCGGCGCCCGAGCCGCCCCAGTTCAACATCTACCCGCAGTACCCGCCGTACCCGCCGTACCCGCAGCAGCCGGCGTACCCGTGCGGCGGCTACAAGATCGTCTGCGAGGAGGACCCCTCCTACGCCTGCGCCATCATGTGATCGATCAATCAGTACTAGTACGTGGTACACTCCGTCCCCGTTCCCACCACCAGCTCCGTCGCGTTGCTACGTTGCCGCCATTAATTCGGTCGTCCCGTATAAGCACCGTACAGATATACGATGATAAACTCTTCGCGTACATATACACGCTCCACATATATATACACCTACTCTCTACTCCCTCACTGTTTATTTCCCTGTGATTAGTAGAAGCCAGAATAAAATACATACACAAATGCATTCATGTGGTGCTACGTATACTACTACTACTAGTAGAAACTAAGGAGGATCTGAGATCGATCATCAGTGTCTGTCGTCTCATTGTCAGCACCCCACTTTTATCAAATTATTAGTATGTGCTGCTGTGACATCTTCTCACTTTAAAAGTCTAAATTATGTATCGTGTATGTTGCACTCTGATCTGATGGAGTTGTGCTGGGCTTCATTATCCTCACCAGCTTTACTTTGTTGCGATGCCTCCGTCTGTGTCCCCAGGAGTGAGAGTGATTATGCAGCCATGGTTTCTCGTGTATTATTATTCTGACACGGTTAATGGGTACGGACGGGATTGCGTCGAGGAGGCGTCATCAGGAGGGAGTGATTAGGCGCGCACGTAACGCTGAGGCGATCACTGATCGGGACGGGAGGAGGTGTTAAAGCGAGCGGGGTGGATGATGTGTCGCCCGCGTGGCCTCAGACGGTGGTGGGTGACATAGAGGATGCATGAATAGATGGAGGCCAAGCAAACCACGTGCGACGTGTGGTTAACCGTGTCGGACTCACACGAAAACAGAGGCCATGCAAACACAAGCAGGGGATGTGTGTATCTTCGTTCAGCTAGCCGGGGCCAATTTTTCTCCATAGGTTTAAATTCGACGGCTCGAGTTTACCGTTGTTTGTTTCGTGATGAGGTGGAGAATCGGACGTCACATCCACCTCGCGAGGACAAAATGGTTCTTCTGGTATGGTGCCCTTTCTTCTTCCTTGCCCTCGAATTGCCGGGAAGGGAGACGGAGGACCCACGGCCATTTCCGGCTACAGCCTGAGAGGTGAAAGGAAAGGAGGAGGCGTCCGGCGGTTGTGGGTGGGGTTGGTCCTAGGCTCGTAGCGGGCGGTGGGTTAGACTGTCCACGGCGACGTCGCCGTCGCCTGTATCTCCTCCCGGGGGTCCTGTCCTCCTCAGCTCGCCTCGATCGTGCCTACCGGAGGACGGAACGGAACGGGAAGAGAGAGTGGGCGGAGAAGATATGCACGATCCCGATGGCTTTCTCTGCCCAGGCCCCCAGGGGAGCCAGTCGACGCTGATCGGGACGGGCCACCGACACCGGCACTTTCCTCTCTTTTGTGCGGATCCTGCGCCGTGGGCCTTGGAATTGTTCTCTCCCCTCGTGCTTCAGTCTCATGGGCCTTCTCGAGCGAATTCCACCTCTGCTGTTACGCTTTCATCCCTCAAAAAAAAAGAGACGTACTTCACCCTCGATACGATCAACTCGCTCATGAATCTTGCAGAAATCATGGGGGTTATTACAGAGACCCACTCACTACCCGACCCAAACCACCAGACAGCGTATAGTTGTCACCTCCGACTCTGATTGCGCGAGGCGTCCTGCCCTTTTTGCGCTTGACCAGATGACAGTGCGTGTTTAGTACTCCCCCACGTTACGTACCCAGGCGATGTGATCTGTTATCGCGAGGCCGGCCGGCCGTTGAGACGTCGTGTCGGATGGCGCCAAAGGCCGTAACGCTTTCGTGCGGAGCACTGTGGCTTCCTCTCTATGGTCAGTGCAGTGCAGTAAAGCAGCCCCCGCCAAGTCGCAAATCCTATCGTGATTCTCGTCTTGTAGCTTGATCGGCTCAGCTCCCCGTCTTGGCAAGTTGCGGCCCGCTGCTGACCCCGACCTGTGCCATTAGGGGCCACGTACACTGTCGGTGTTCAACTGGATAAGCCTGGACAGGACACTACACATTAGTGCGGTCGAGCTCCACCCAACGAAGAGAAATTACAGTCCGGTGGCGTCAGATGAGCAGCTGGAGGTTGGAGCAGGTGTTCTATCCCATTGGCCGCTCTCCGCGGGAAGTGCTCCTGACGACACACACGAGATGTTCCACCAGAGACACTGCCACCGACGCTATCAGCCTATCGCTGGGTCTATCTAACCACAACAACGTTATTATAAACTTCACAAAATTACGTCATTCAGTACATGCGTTAGTAGAAAGCTAGGTGGATCATCGTCCCACCAGTACATTACTTTGGAAGCATAGAAAGCTAGGTGGGCTAGGCAGGTTTAGCTGTGTTGTGTTCTCTGTTTGGGTCCATCATCCTTTGTCTCTCTACACTGGGCACCATGCTCCCACCTTCTTGCGTCCGTGTCATGTGTCGTATCCTTCCTCGTGCTTATTCTCTTCTCTTCTATCAATGAAATGATACGCAAGATTTGCGTATTCGCGAAAAATTACATCACTTTGGACATATGCATGTCTAGCTAAAACATGCGCCAAGATGTTTGCTTCCCGTGAACAATGCCTGAATAGAATCGACGATATTTCATGTGCATGTTGGAAAGAATCAGCCAAAATTGTGGAATAGGGTGTCAATATATCAGAATCCCTGGTGCAAGCGTTGATGAGCTCTAAATGGTCAGACTCAACAATGATCCTAGAGCACTCAATATCACGTACCAGTTAAAGGCCTCGACAAAGCGTCATTGCTTCTGCTATCACAACAAGGTCTACACATAGTACATGGGAATTGTGTAGGATCTACTGTCGGATTGTGGGTACTTGATGCAGGGATTTCATAGAATTTTGGTCGCCATTTTCTCCTATTGTGAAATTCCAGTTCTCATAAGGTACGGGTGGGGCCTTGGTGGCTGAAATGCTATTCGCGATTTTGCTGTCTGTTCGCACACGAACACATCACTGTGTACTCTCGACGCCGGGATGATACATCGCAACTCACATCAGGTCTGCCGGGATGATTCATGTACGATGGCTGATCCAAAGGTCCTGCTCCACGCAGCAGACCTGATGAAAGGCTCCAGTGGCATGTCGTACAAAGAACATACAATAGTGTCGTACGTGTAGCATTCCTCGTGGGTTTCCATCAACAGAATAAAACCAGGACATGATGTTAGTGCGGTCGAGCTTCATCCTAAGAATTACGGTTTGGTGGCGTGAGGTGAGAAGCAGGAGCCGCACATGTTCTGGTTGTAATGGGGAGTATCATATACTAGTATCATGCATATGATACTAGTGTATGAAACTACCTCCCTGATGCATAGTATCATATTTCAATATCATGTAGTACACTATTTATTGCCATGCATGACACAAAGTAGTATAACATTTATTATGATATGATACTCCACCTTCTCTTTCTTCATTTAATGCTATGACACCTCATCAAAATTGCCTAGTTGGCATGCATGATACTAGCTATGATACTACCATTACGACCAGCCTTAAGCCGGTGCTTTGGGAATTTTGGGCGTTGTCGAAGCTTATATTTTTTTGCGTCGCTCATCATTCAAGAGCGTGTGTGGACGACAGACCAGCTCCAACGTCGAGGGTGGTCAAATCTTCACATGTGTGAATTATGCAAAAAGGAGCCGGGACAGTGGCACATATGTTGTTCATGTGTAGATACACAAGAGATATCTGGAGCGACATCAAAAGATGGTTAGGGCTGTACCAAGTGGATATAGATGGGTGGGGCAGCTTAGTTAAAGAACGACCGCACGAGGAAGGCTTTGCCTTCTCTAGTTATGCTTGTATCTTGGGAGATATGGTGTGAGGGGAATGCTAGTGTTTTTAGGAATGTTCTGTCGACGCTGGGCTCCATTACGACCAAGGTTAGGTTGAGGGCATGCTTTCGGAGATGGCGGGTGTGAAGCACTTGAGTTCTTTGGTGCCGCGAGAGTAGAAATGTGTGTACCCAGAATGACCATGTTTTTCTTTGAACTAATCTCTTTGTAATTCTCTTAAATTCTTCTTAATTAATGAAATGAGATAAAGTTTTAGTCTTCGTTTTAAACAAGATATTCAGTACCATCAGCTATTGTCTGCAAGAAATGGTTGCTGACGACCCACACGAGATGATCCACCAGAGACAGAACCACCGACGCGATCACTGGGTCTATCTGACCAATAGAACATACGTACGTACGTATGTGCAAACTGTGCAGGATCTACTGCCGGAGAATTTGGTTTCAATACCTGATATAGGGATTTCATACTCGGATACAACTTTGTATAAAAGCAGTGGCAATTAATATGGATCAGAGAGAGTAGAATTTTTTTGGTGCCATTTCTTCCTGCTGTGAAATGTCCTAGTGCTCCACAGAGTACGGGCTGGGCCTCAGTACATATCCGCACTTTTGCTGGCCCAGGCATGACCGAGCCACTTATGGTCTAGGACTATGGGCTGGCAGCAGACGTCAGAGCTATAGCTCGCTCAATGCAAGATGATAGCAAGTCTCGCCTGAAGGATTCCTTGTGAGCTACAGTACTGCGCAGCCCATATTTGTGCATTCCTCGCTTGCTCGCGCTGGTTCGCTGTTTGCTTCGGTATCTTCTGTTTTTCTTTTTACATTTCTTTTCATTTTCTTCTGGTTTTTTATTTCTTCATCGGGGTTTTTTGGTATTTCTCTTTTTTCTTTGTTTTCACCGGGTCTTTTTGGTTTCTTTCTCGATTTTACAAGTTTCTTTTCTTTTCTTCCCTTTTTCTTCGGTACTTTTTGTTTCTTTCTCCATTTTCAATGGTTTTTCTTTCCTATTTTGTTTATTTGATTCCATTTTCTTTGTTTCTTTCTTGATTTTCCTCCGTTTCAATAGTTTTTCTTATTTCCTTTACTGTTTTCATTCTTTTGCACTGGTTTCCATTGGTTTTCTGTCTTGTTAATTAACCTTGGTTTTTTCTTTCTCTTTCCATATAGAACAAAAATATATTTTTATATGCATTTATTTTTCCCAATTACACGAAATATTTTTCGAATACATCTAAAACATTTTTATTTTACATGTTAAACATTTTTCAAATACATGATTAACTTTTTTTCAGACATTATTTTGATATCAACCTTTTACATGCACATTCAAGAAAAATCATTTACAAGAGGAACATTTTTTTACACAAGTCTTACATTTTCCAAATACATGATGGACATTTTGTAAAACTTTATATTTTTCGATGTCTACTTTTTTTATACGCATTATATATTGTTTATACACCTTAACATTTTCTAAATACATGATTAACATTATGAAACATATATTTTTATTTCAGTTTTTTTTCATACACATTGTACATTTTTATACATTGGGAACATTTTTAATATACATATTTAACATTTTTTAAAACATATATTTCTTGATGTCTGCTTCTTACATACATATTGTACAATTTTTATATACATCATGAACATTTCTGATATACATGTTTAACATTTTCCAAATGCATGATTAATAAAATAATTAAAAATATTTTTTGATGTCTAAGTTTGATCATACACATTGTACTTATTTGTATACCTCAGAAACATTTTTTTATACACATTTAACATTTTCCAAATACTCCCTCCGTCCCATAATGTAAGATGTTTTTTGACACTACACTAGTGTCAAAAAATGTCTTACATTATGGGACGGAGGGAGTACATGACTAAATTTTTTGAAAACATATTTTTTATGTCTATGTTTGTACATACACTATATATTTTTTGTATACATCAGGAAAATATTTATATACATGTTTATCATTTTTAAAATATATGATTAAAAAATTAAACATGTATTTCTTTATGTATACTTGTTTTTCATACATTGAACTTTTTTTATACATCTTGGACATTTTTATATATAGATTTTACATTTTCCATCAACATGATTAATATTGTTAGAACATACCCCCCCCCCCCCCCCAAACATACTCCTCTGCTCGTATCCCCCGTTGGAGCCCCCTGCTTGTCTCTCCTGCCAAAGCCCCTTGCTCGGCTCCCCGCGCAGCTTCTGTGAGCATCGTCGGAGATTTCCTAGGCCTCGCCGGAGCTCTCCCTCCTTGTTCCCCTCCTCCGCCGCGTTGCTTCACCGGGCGAGGACAAGGCTCGATTTTTAGACCTCCTCCAACAGAAGTCGTAGCTGCCCTGCTCCACCACCGCCACAGCTCTCCTGCTCCCTGCTGCCACAACTGCCTCCTCCGCCGATCCGTCCTGCTCACGCAGCTCTCGCTCACCTGCCTCCCTAGTTTCCTCTGTCACGGCTGGCGGATGCACCCTCCGACTCCCTTTGCCATTACTGCCCCCCGCCCTCGTCGCAGCCTCGATCGACATCAAAAAGATTGCCCAGTACCAACGAGGAGGAAATACAAGCCGTTAGTGTCGTGTTTTGTTGCTCGTCGTCGCTCAGGGATTCGAGGTAAGATGGGGCTGAATTCTCAAAGAGGAATAAGAGAAGAGACGCGATAATATGTTGCTTCTAATTATTGCTGAATTTTCCCGTCGACGCCATCCAAGAGGTGGAGTAGAATAGAGTAGGCTTCAATTTGACTGCAATTTGACTGCAAGAATCAGAAGAAGAAGAATCTAGCCGAAGAAGAGACGATAGCGACGGCGCAACACCCTTCAGCCATGGAGCCGCCCATCAAGGTGGTCGCTGCGGAGGAGTAGGTGGCCGGCGATGCAGCTCCCCTCCGTGCGGGTGGCGCAACTCGTCTCCATGCGGGGGCATAGGTTGTTAGAGATACGATAGGCAAGTCAATTCGACGAAGAACGGAAAACAAGGAGGGGACACATGATTTGACGTGGAAAACCCCTCCAAGACAAAGGGGAAAAAACACGGGCGCCAGCTAACCAAACTTCACTATATCGGGGGAGGTTACAAACGCCTGAGATTTACAACTGATCAACTTATCCGGTGCGGCGGCTTACAAGAGGTATATAGTATAACACAGGTGACCTAGGTCAATACTGATCGTATCGGTGACGGGCCGAAGCGGAGCGCACCGAGTCTGAAGTTAGCCTTTAATCTCTTTATACTCTAATTTGGAGCATAACATAATATGGGTGGGCAGGGGCGGCGAGGGTTCACGCGGTGGCGCAGGTTGGCCGTCATTGCACGCTAGTCCCTATGGCAGGTGGCGATGGTGGCTGGGGAAACCACAGTGCGCGCAAACGACGGCAGAAGTAGGAAGAAGCAGAGGGGGCTGATTAGCATGAGTTTGAAAGATGAAGGTTTTTTTTTTTGCAAAATTGTAAATGAACTAAGGCATGGACAAGTTCTTACGGACGGAGGGAGTATATTTTTATGTCTAATTTATTACATACACATTGTACATTTTTTTATATATCAGAATCACTTTTATATACACGTTTAACCTTATTCAAATACTCCCTCCGTCCGAAAATAGTTGTCATCAAAATGGATAAAAGGGGATGTATTTAGACATATTTCCGTTCTACATACATCTCTCTTTATTCATTTTGATGACAAGTATTTTCGGATGGAGGGAGTACATGATTAACATTTTTCTAAACATATTTTTTATGTCTATTTTTTCATACACATTGTACTTTTTTGTATACATCATGAACATTATTTATATACACATTTAACATTTTCCAAATATAAGAGTAACATTTTTGAAGACATATATTATTTATGTATACTTTTGTACATACACATCATACATTTTTTGTATATATCAGAAATATTTTTATAAACATGCGTAGCATTATTCAAATACTTGATTAGCACTTTTAAAAACATATTTTCTGATGGCTACTTTTTTCATATACATTGTACTTTTTAGTAGAATAGGAACATTTTTTATATACACGTTTAAGATTTTTGAAATACATCATTAATATTTTTAAGACATACTTTTGCTTCGGTACACCCCCCCTAAACACAAGGACGACTCAGATTAGCCCATACCTCTTCATAAGTAAGGGCATGATAGGCATTTTTTATAAACTCTTTTTTTTAAAGAATCACCTTTTTTTTTAGAAGATTTTAAGAATCACCTATACGCTGTACATTAACACACCCTGCCGTGTTGGGCTGGCCCATTCAGCACATGCATCCTTTCTTTTTTTTCAAAACGGAAAAAAGGTGCTTGCTGCAGGATTCGAACCTAGGTCCTTCAACAATTAGCACAGCCTAATTAACCAGCTAAGCAACCGGACCTCAACTGTTAAATAAATTTATTTATAATTGAAATACAACACTTGAAAAGCGCAACCGGACCTCAACATGTTTGACCATTTTATCAGTCTTCTTTTACAAAGGAAACTCCAGAAAATGCAGAATTTGTCGAAAACCAAATCAACTTGGAATGGTGCCTTGAATTGCTCGTAAAAGGCCATGAAAAAAATGGGATCCATTTCTTCATCTTTTTTGGTGGGGAAATTGGGGCCATTTCAAAGATGTTGAAAAATAACATGCTCTCAGATGAACCGTTCTGACCTTACCGAATAATCTCCGTTGAACATGGTGTTTCTTTGGAAATTCTTGAAATGACCCCAACTAATAAATACAAAGGGATGAAATTGAAAACAGTAAGTGTTTTTTTAAACATTTAATACATATTTTATATTTTTTTTAAATCACTAGTTTAAAAAGTTAGTTACAACTTGTATTTTGGTATTCAAAAAAGAGAAAAATGAATTAACAAAATAAGAAATCAAATGAAAAAATAGAAAAGAAAATAAAACGCTTAGGCCTTGGTCCAACTAGGCGACGACATTGCTCTCGTCGGGCATGTGTTGGGCCGGGAGCTCGCGGATTTGAAAATTTCATCAATTGTTTTACAAATATTCATGGATTTGAATATTTTCACGAAATTCAAAACAAAGTTCACTATGAAATTTGCAAAAAAGTTTTCTCGGTCTTGGGAACCTCGGGTTCCCATCCATTTTTTTCCTGTTTTGGGACCTTCTCGGAGGTCGTGAACCGTGTTTTTCTTTTTCTTTTTATCTTCTCTCGTGTTTATTTGTTTGCCTTCTTAGACTTTTCGTTTATGATGTTTATTGTTTCTATTTCTCATATATTTAATTTTTTCTGAATTCAAATTTTGTTCATATTTTTCTGTTTTTTCTGGAATTCCAATTATTTTTACTGTTTTTCAAAAAATGTTCGTGTTCAAATTTTTGTTATTTTTTAAAAAGCTGTTCGCATTTTGACATTCTGAGCATGTTTGAAAGGCATGAACATTTGTTTTCAAATTTATGTACAATTTTTTAGAATACAAATATTAGTATTTTATGAACAAAACAGGAAAACTAGAAACCCTAAAGAAAACCGTGCAAAAAAAAAAGATACATAAACTAAAGAGTGGAGGTGCTGTGTTTTTTTCTTGGCATTATGTCTCCCGCACAAGAAGAGGAAAACAAGCAAAGAAAGCAAATCTGATGTGGTGTCCCAGATGGTTTGTGCGGTTACACGTAGTGCGTGAGGGCTGTGGTTCGAATCCAGCCGAGGACATCTTGTTTTTGACAATTAAAACTAAAAAAAACGTAAATGGGCTGAGCCCATGAGGGAGAGCTGTTCGCCGGGTATTATACGAAACTAAAGCGTATATACTTTCTATGTAGCAAAGTGAATACAATTTGTGAAAAGTCTATATTACCCTTTATACATTTTGTGAGGGGGGGGGGGGGGGTGTACCGAAGCACTTCTCGACTTTTTATGTCTACTTTTTTACGTACACATTATACATTTTGTGTATACATCGGAAACATTTTTTACGTACACATTTAACATTTTCTAAATACACGAGTAACATTTTTTTGAAACATATATTTTTGATGTTTACTTTCCCCGTAAAGATTATACATTGTTTTATATTCATTTAACCATTTTAAAATACATGATTAAGATTTTTTTCACATATTTTTTATGTATATTTTCTGCATACACGTTATATAATTTCCGTATAAATTAGCTATATGTTTTCTATACACCTTTAACATCTTTCTAATGCACGATTAACTGTTTTCAAATTTTGTATATAAATACTCCCTCCGTCCCAAAATTCTTGTCTTAGATTCGTGACTTGATAGTTGATACATCCGTATCTAGACAAATTTAAGACAAGAATTTTAGGAAGGAGAGAGTATAATTTTATAATAGACATATTCAGAATATTTTGAAATACAGGCAAAAGTAAAAATAAATTAAGAAAGAAATAAAAAATTGTAAAAAAGGAATTGAAAAAGCCGAAGGCCTGTCCGCGCTAGGCCAGCCCACGGGCAGCTGTCTGAAGCGAGATGTCGTAGTGTCTCGGTCAGGCGAGACATAAGTGTGCCCAGCAGGAGATGGGACAAGTCCCGAACATAGAGCCGGCCCTGGCAACAACAAGTCCACGCTTGCTTGCCGTGAGCCCGTGACCACGAACAAAACCCAAATACAAGTCTCCATTTTCAGCATTAATAGCACAGGACAACCAGCTTTTCTAGCAGATTTTCTTGCCCATGGACGCACATGTAATTATGGGGATCTCTTTGTGCACACGCAGCTTACCGGATTTCTGGTCCTGGAACTTTGAACGGAACGGGTGCTTCACTGTTAAATCAGCTTACAAGATGATAGTGGCCACAAAGCTTCGATGTGAAGCTTGGCTTGATGGGAATGCTGGATCGTCGAGCACTACAGAGATGAAGAATCATGGAAAACGTTATGGAAAACACAAGTCCCGGGCAAGGTGAGGATGTTTCTTTGGAGGTTATCTAAGCATCCACTTTCAACTGAGGATGTAAGAGCTCACACACACACATGTCGACTACCTCTTCTTGCGGGTTATGCGGTGCTCCTGACTAGTGGAGACATTCACTTCTTGATTGCACAATGTCTAGATGCACCCGGGCTTTGACAGGTGAGGAGCTAGCGCATAAAATAACATCAACAACTGAGTCGAATGCGAAGTGTTGGCTGTTAACCCTTATGGATGCGCTGCCTCATGGACTGTTTGTCTTACTGACACACACTTCGTGGGCATTATGAACTGCTAGACGAAAAGCAACTCATGAGGGTCTTTCATAACCTGCAATCAATTCACTCATTCGTTGAAAGATACATCCAGGAGTTGGAGATGATTGAAAACAAACCAGCAGCGACATAAGGCATCAGTATCGGTGGATCAACTTCATAGCGACCGAAAGACCATCGGAGGGTTATGCTAAAATACATGTGGATGCTGGTGTTCGCAAGGGACAGGGTGGATCCGCTGCAACGGTTTGTCGTGAAAGGAACGTTAATTTTCGCTGGAGTTCTTCCTTGGTCATAGGTGGAGTAGATGATCCGGTCACGTTGGAGGCCATAGCTAGCTTGTCGGGAGGCCCTTGCACTAGCAGAAGATCTCTAACTCGAGCGCGTTACCATAGCATCTGATGCGAAGCAAGTTTTCTTGGACATCAACAGCAGCTCCAGAGAGAGTAAGGAGCAATTATTATTGAGACTCATTTGTACTCTAGTCTATTTCAGTGTAAGTTTACTTATGAAAGTCGTAAGGTTAACAAATTAGCCAAGTTTTCTCTCTTGTTATGATTGGGACGACACGTGTGGTTTGGTCAATCCCATGATCCAACTTATATCCCACAACTTGTTGTTTTTGATAAATAAAACTTGGTTTCCCCTAAAAAAGAAAGTCTCCATTTTCAATAGTGAGTGGGGTCCGGTTCTTTTGCAAGATTCTTCTAGAATCGGACCCCTCCCTAGCATCTTTCAGAATCTTTAACTCTCATTTATTTTACAATCCTATATAGTTAGCGTCAGATTCTGGAAGAATTTAACAAAAGAACTGGGCCTGAGTTGTGCTAAAAAAACAGTGGATGGGATATTGCTAAAAAAACAATGAATGTGTCACTGTCGAAGAAATAAAACGAAGCACAGCGATGAGTGTCTTTTGGGATCGACATCACCTGGGCGGATGTGCACGGAAGCCCGGTACTTTGGCTGCAAGTTGTTATTGCGTCCCATGCCGTCGTTTGTTCGTTTTGGTAACATCCCATGCCGTCGTTGATCAGGTTTCAGAGTCCCCTTGCTGCAAGTTGCCGACTTGCAGCCAACCGGCCAACCACGTGCTATCCCCCGCCCCAGACGGACGCGCGATACGTCTACTCTGATCTTCCCAATCGCCTCAAACTGCGTGCTGCTCCTCTGCTTCGCTGCCACGTGTATCTGTCTCGATTTTAAATTCACTTGTTCTAGCAGCCTCGGCCGCCCCCGGCATGGCCGCATCATGTCAGTGCGTTCGGCGTCACGCTCCTTGGCTACCGGCGCCGGAGACTAACTCAAATCTCAAACTAACCCATGTTAGACTGTCGGCTGCATTTTAATCCAGACAAAATACGCTCCATGGCCACCGGCGCCGGAGACGATGCTGGATCTCTTCCTTGTCTCTGAGTCTGAGATAACACGCAGGCACGCACGCACGCACGCAGGCAGAAACGTGCTTCCAGCGATCGTCTCCGTGGCAGGCCGTGCACCACCTGCGCGCACGATTGGGATGGGAGTTAATTTCTTTTTGGTTTCTTGCGGTGATTTCCTCTGATAATCGGTGTGGGCGCCGCTGCGCTGCGCTGGGGACGAATGTCTTGGGGGTCCATCCGGCTTGGCCTTTGCATATTCCATCAATCCTTTGTCTGCAATTGCTCCTAGAAATTGACGTCCCTCCCTCCCTGTAGTGCAAAGGAACAAGTAAAGCTTCCCTGGATTATTTCCTTTTCGGCACAACTCTTTTCTGCCTTTGGTTCGGAATTTCCATGAAAGCGAGAAAGGCAGCAAATTCTGCGTGGATAAGGGCGAAAGGCCCGAGAGCAGTATGTACTTGCCTGCCCAGAACGATCCATCGATAGTGCTGCTTGTCAGGTAAAATCAGGTCAAGCCGAACAGTACCGACCGGCCGATGACTGCTGCGACACCAAGGTAGATGAAGATTATCGTGTTGCCGGGCTACCGGTGATATATGTTTAAAAGTACAGGAAAACAACTAACGGTAAAGATGACGAACTGACAAGGCGTTGGTCGCCATCGCCACTGGAAACAACTTGCGCATGCGCCTTTTCTTTTCGATCACCTTCCGTTACTTCTTTAGGCAGGGGTTTGTGTGGATGCAAGCGAACCGTTGGTGCAGTACACACGGGCTCACGTCGTCCGTAACCCCCGGCCATCCAATCATTTCGTTTTTTGTTGCAGTACACACGTGTTCACGTCGTCCGGCCCTATATTCGCCCTATGTTTCAGCTGTGAATAGTCCAAATGTTGGAGGCCTGTTTGAGGCGTTCAGATGGATTGGTTTTTTTATCAGTCCACCTACATGGGCGTTTGATACCGGTTTGAGTCATCCAGCTATGAGCAAAATAATGTTCGTCTCGTGTCCACCTACACGCAAATCCGACACAAATTTGGGCATTGATTTGCGTCCAGGCGGACACTTGATGGATGTGTATGCGTCCTCTCGTCCGCCATCGGCCCACATGTCGACCATCCAACGGCTTCACACTGGCCCCATATAATCTGCATGTGTTGAAGGGCCCGCCTGTCAGCCGCCTAGCCGCCCCTGACGTGTCTTTTTTTTAATGGCAATCTGTGGACCGGCCAATCCACTCCACCGCTCGCGACCCTTCCACAATCTTTTTGCCCCCTGATCGCCTGACACGCTCTAGCCCGCACCGCCCTCGCTGCGTCGGCCCCTGCCCAGTCGCCCCCAATGCGTCCTTTTTAATGGCAATCCGTGAACCGGCCAATGAGTTTATAAAAGTTTTTTTTATCTTTTTCTGTTTCTCAACTAAATTGTTTGAGGACAAGCAATGAGTTAAGCTTGGGGGAGTTGTCACATCTTGAACGTATCTACTTTTCCAAACACTTTTGCTCTTATTTTTTACTCTAATTTGCATGATTTAAATGAAACTAACCCGGACTGACGATGTTTTCAGCAGAACTACCATGGTGTTATTTTTGTGCATAAATAAAAGTTCTTAGATTGGGCTAAAAATTTATGGAGAATATTTTCAGAATCTATAAAAATTATTGGCAAAAAGACCTACTGAAGAGGGCCACCAGGGAGCCATGAGCTCAGGGGCGCACCCCTAGGGCGCGCCCTGTGAGCTCATGGGTCCCACGGACCTCCGTTAGCCCTAACTCCAACTTTATAAGTACCATCTCGTGGAGAAAAAATGACAGAGAAGGAATCATCGCGTTTTACGATACGGAGCCACCGCCACCTCCCGTTCTTCATCAGCAAAGCTGATCTGGTGTCCGTTCGGGGCTCCGGGGAGGGGGCATTCGTTGTCGTCCTCCTCATGAACCCTTCTTCATTAACAATTCCATGACGCTCACCACCGGGAGTGAGTAATTCCTTTGTAGGTTTGCTCGACAGTGATGAAGTTGGATGAGATTTTTCATGTAACCGAGTCAATTTGTTAGGGCTCGATCCCTAGTATCCATTATGTTCTGAGATTGATGTTGCTATGACTTTGCTATGCTTAATGCTTGCCACTAGGGACCGGGTGTCATGATTCAGATATGAACCCTCTATGTTATCATCAATATATTTGAGTTCTTGATCCTATATGCTAGTTGTATGCACTTGTTATTGTTCTAATCAGTATACCTTAAGGTGAATAATTTGGATACTCTCCGAGGATGACTGTAATTCGAGGAGTTCATATATTCACCATGTGTTAATGCTTTGTTCCAGTTCTCTATTAAAAGGATGTTTTAATATCCCTTAGATTTCCTTATGGATCTCGCTGCCACGGGAGGGTAGGATAAAAGATATCATGCAAGTTCTTATTATAAGCACATATGACTATATACGAAATACACGCCTACATTGAATTGATAAATTGGAAAAATTGTGTATCGCTCTGGCTATAACTATTATATGATAGATATCAACCAATACAAATCGATAATCCAATGCCTACGCTTTTATCATATTGATCTTTGCTAAGTCGCTATTGTTGCAGCTGTTATAATTATCGCAAACTGCTTCTGTTACTGTTCCTATTACTATTGCTACTGTTACTGCTACTATCAAAACTATCAAACTATTGTGCTACTAAACACTTTGTTGCAGAGATATTATTTCCCAGTTGTGGTTGAATTGAATACTCAACACTTTTGCGGCCCATAAATATTACTGAGCTCCCCTTGTGTTGAATCAATAAATTTGGGTGAAATACAACCCTCAAAACTATCGCGATCCCCTATACTTGTGGGTTATCACCCCCAAGGGACGCCCACTGAGCTTATGGGACCCATAGAGCTCTGATTGACGTAATTCCAACTCCATAAATTTCCATAAAATCCTAAAACCAATAGAGAGACACCTGAAACACTTTTCCCGCCGCCACAAGCTTCTATTCTTCCGCGATCTCATCTGGAGGCCTTTTCCGATACTCTGTCGGAGGGCAAATCGATCACCAAGGGCTCCCGCATCAACCGTGATGCCCTCCAATGACGTGTGAGTAGTTTACCACAGACCTACGGGTCCATAGCCAGTAGCTAGATGGCTTCTTCCCTCTCTTTGATCTTCAATACAAAGTTCTCCATGGTCTCCATGGAGTTCTATCCGATGTAATCTTCTTTTGCGGTGTGTTTGCTGGGACCCGATAAATTGTGGGTTTATGATCAGATTATTCATTAAAGTAACTGAGTCTTTGCTGAACTTTATTCTGCATGATTGTTATAGCTTTGTATTTCTCTTTGATCTATTCGTTTGGTTTGGCCAACTAGATTGATTTATCTCCAGCGGGAGAGGTGCTTTATATCAATTTGTTGATGTTGGACAAGGAAGACAACGTAATGAGTTATGGTTGTTTACATTCACATAGAAGTTATATTGTTATGGCTCTCCTAACACATGGTGCTTGTCTAGGAACTTTTGCTAGCAAAAATTCGCACTAGGTAGAGATACTACTTGTGCATCCAAAACCCTTAAACCCAGTTTCATGTCATGAGAGTCCACCATATCTACCTATGGATTGAATAAGACCCTTCAAGTAAGTTGTCATCAGTGCAAAAGCAATAAAAAATCCCATAAATATGTATGATCTTTTATTGCAAGGGATAAGCTTTGTACAAACTTGTGATGGTGAAGAAATAAAAGCGACGGACTGCATAATAAAGGTTGCTGTCACAAGAGGCAACATAAAGAGAGGTTCCTTTACATTAAGAGTTTGCACATTCAAAAACAAAAAAGCGCATGACAACCTCTGCTTCCCTCTGCGAAGGGCCTATCTTTTACTTTCATGTATTTACTTTTATGCAAGAGTCAATAGTGGTTGTTCCTATTCCTCTCTATGAACTCTTTAGTGGCAAGCATCATGTGGTAGATAGATTCACACATATATCTAGTTGGATGTAGGTGATCGTGAGTTATTATTGTTGACAATACCCTTGAGGTAAATAAGTTGGGAGGCGAAGCCCTAAGCCCCTATCTTCCTATGTGTCTGACTGAGACCTTTGCTCTATAAATATGCCTTGAGTGTCAGCAATCATAGAAGACTATATGATGGTTGAGTATGTGAACTTGCAAAACAAATTTCTTACATAGACTCTTTCTTAAAATATGATGGATTGTGATTGCTTCAATTACTAAGAACATAGTTTGTTAGTTTCTAATAAACTTTATGTTCCATACTTTAGATTGTGAATGAATTGTTACTCTAGCATGAAAAGTTTTATGATGATATATTGTTTTTATGATAATGACCATGATGCTTCCATGTCCGTATTTTATTTTTATCGACACCTCTCTCTCTCTCTCTCTCTCTCTCTCTCTCTTAACATGTGGTCATGCTTATCGATTTTGGCTTTCGCTTGAGTACAAGCGAGCTCTAAGATTGGGGGAGTTGATATGTCCATTTTGCATCATGTTTTTATGTTGATATTTATTGCATTATGGACTGTTATTTCACATTATGATACAATTATTATGCCATTTCTCTCTTGTTTTGCAAGTTCCGCATGAAGTGGAGATTCCTGGTAGCTGGAATTCTAGACAGGAAAGGGCAATAGCGGAGTGATTGCTTGTACCTGCGTTGGTTTTTTCCTTGAAGAAGAAAGGGTGATGCGACACAACAACGGTAAGTATTTCCCTCAGTTATGAAACCAAGGTTATCAATCCAGTAGGATAACCAAGCAACACTATGTAAACGGTACCTGCACACAAAGAACAAATACTTGCAACCCAATGCGTAAGAGGGGTTGTCAATCCCTCCATGGTAAAAAGATAGATTAAATTGTATGAGATTGGAGAAATAGATCTTGCAAAAACACAAAATAAAATAAAGAAAGAAAAAGTGCAGCAAGGCATTTTTGGTTTTTTGGAATAATAGATCTCAAATAATATGATAAAAAATAGACCCGGGGGCCGTAGATTTTACTAGTGGCTTCTCTCGAGAAAATAACATACGGTTGGTAAACAAATTACTGTTGGGCAATTGATAAAAAAGCAAATAATATGACGATATCCAAGGCAATGATCATGTATATAGGCATCACGCCCAAGATTAGTAGACTGTCTCCTTCCTGCATCTACTACTATTACTCCACACATCGACCGCTATCCAGCATGCACCTAGTGTATTAAGTTCAATGGAGAAACGGAGTAATGCAATAAGAACGATGACATGATGTAGACAAGATCTATTCATGTAGGAATAGACCCCATATTTTTATTGTTAATAGCAACGATACATGCGTGCCTCGCTACCTGCTATGTCTTGAGCTTGCGTTGGTTTTCCTTGAAGAGGAAAGGGTGATGCAGCAATAGTAGCGTAAGTATTTCCCTCAGTTTTTGAGAAACAAGGTATCAATCCAGTAGGAGGCCCCTCAAAAGTCCCACGCACCTACACAAACAAACAAAGAACTCACAACCAACGCAATAAAGGGGTTGTCAATCCCTTCAAGGCCACTTGCGAAAGTGAGATATGATAGAGATAGTATGATAAGATAAATATATTTTTGGTATTTTATAATATAGATTGGAAAAGTAAAGATGCAAATAAAAGTAGATTGAAAGCTTATATGATAAAATATAGACCCGGGGGCCATAGGTTTCACTAGTGGCTTCTCTCAAGATAGCATAAGTATTACGGTGGGTGAACAAATTACTGTTGAGCAATTGATAGAAAAGCGAATAATTATGAGATTATCTAGGCATGATCATGTATATAGGCATCACGTCCGTGACAAGTAGACCGACTCCTGCCTGCATCTACTACTATTACTCCACACATCGACCGCTATCTAGCATGCATCTAGAGTATTAAGTTCATAAGAACAGAGTAACGCATTAAGAAAGATGACATGATGTAGAGGGATAAACTCATGCAATATGATATAAACCCCATCTTTTTATCCTCGATGGCAACAATACAATACGTGCCTTGCAACCCCTATTGTCACTGGGTAAGGACACCGCAAGATTGAACCCAAAGCTAAGCACTTCTCCCATGGCAAGAAAGATCAATCTAGTAGGCCAAACCAAACTGATAATTCGAAGAGACTTGCAAAGATAAATCAATCATACATAAAAGAATTCAGAGGAGATTCAAATATTTCTCATAGATAAACTTGATCATAAACTTGCAAAGACTGTACTGTTTTGGCAGATTGCTGTTATGTTTGCATTGTTTGCGTATGTTTGCTTGTTTATGATTCTATTTGAGGATAGAAGTATTAAATATGCAGAGGCATTTAGTATGCAATGTTGAATAATAATTTTAGTGATTTGTTACAGTAGAAAATGATAAGGTCTTGCATTGGTTTATACTAACATATCTCACGAGTTCTTGTTGAGTTTTGGTGTGGATGAAGCTTTTGATAAAAAGAGAAACCATGATATGATAGGAATTAAGGAGACACAAAAGTTCAAGCTTGGGGATGCCCAAGGCACCCCAAGATAATATTTCAAGAAGTCTCAAGCATCTAAGCTTGGGGATGCCCCGGTAGGCATCCCACCTTTCCTCTTCAACCACTATCGGTTAGTATCGGTTGAGCCTAAGTTTTTGCCTCTTCACATGAGTTCTGCTATCCTTGCAATGTCATTTTATTTTGTTTTGTTTGTTGTTTGAATAAAATACCAAGATCTGAAATTCTTAAATGAGAGAGTGTCTTCACATAGTTACATAATTATTTAGCTACTCATTGATCTTCACTCATATCTTTTTTGAGTAGTTTGTCATTTACTCGTGTGCTTCACTTATATCCTATGAGTAAATGGTTAAATGAGTTGAATGTCATCTGAAATTATATATGTTTCATTTGCTTATCCCATGGGGAGTAATGACTTCACATCTAAGAAGTAGAGGTTGTAAATTTATTGAAGGTTAGCAAGCATTGTATTGGTCATTTGAACAATTCATGAAAGAATATTGAAGGAAGAGAAATTTCACATATAAATATACTATCTTGGACATCTTTTATAATTGTGAGCACTCATTAAGTATGACATGCTAAAGAGTTGATGTTGGAGAAGGAAGACAACGTAATGGGTTATGTTTCCTCACATCTCAGTTAAAGTATATTGTCATGGATCATTCAAACATGTTGAGCTTGCCTTTCCCCCTCATGCTAGCCAAATTCCTTGCACCAAGTAGATATACTACTTGTGCTTCCAAATATCCTTAAACCCAGTTTTTGCCATGAGAGTCCACTATACCTACCTATAGATTGAGTAAGATCCTTCAAGTAAGTTATCATCGATGCAAGCAATAAAAATTGCTCTCTAAATATGTATGATCTATTAGTGTGAAGAAAATAAGCTTTATACAATCTTGTTATGGAAGCAATAAAAGCGACGGACTGCATAATAAAGGTCCATATACAAGTGGCAATATAAAGTGACGTTCTTTTGCATTAAGATTTTGTGCATCCAACCATAAAAGCGCATGACAACCTCTGCTTCCCTCTGCGAAGGGCCTATCTTTTACTTTATGTCCTTTACTTTATGCAAGAGTCAAGGTGATCTTCACCTTTCCCTTTTTCATTTTATCCTTTAGCAAGCACCTCGTGTTGGAAAGATCCTGATATATATATATATATATATATATATATATATATGTATATATATATATATATATATCCAATTGGATGTAAGTTAGCATGAACTATTATTGTTGACATCACCCAAAGGTGAATACGTTGGGAGGCAACACTATAAGCCCCTATCTTTCTCAGCGTCTGATTAAAACTCCATAACCATTAGTATTGCGTGAATGTTAGCAATCATGGAAGACTATATGATAGTTGAGTATGTGAAGTTTGCTAAATCAAAGCTCTGACATAGACCCTTCCTGAAAATAAGATGAATTGCAATTGTTTGATGACTGAGAATGAAGTTTGCTAGTTTTCAAGAAAGTTTATGGTCTATGCTTTAACATGTGAATAGCTTGTTACTTGATCGTGAGAAGTTTTATGAGATGAACTAATGTTATGACATACAATGATGCTAGAAAAGGTGACTGAAATTATCATTGATCAAACTTGTGCACCTGCTAGCATTCACACTTCATAAATTCTTTCTTTTATCATTTACCTACTCGAGGACGAGCAGGAATTAAGCTTGGGGATGCTGATACGTCTCCAACGTATCTATATGAAGCATGCATGCTATATTATTACCTGTTTTGGATGTTTATGGGCTTTATTATACACTTTTATATTAGTTTCGGGACTAACCTATTAACCGGAGGCCCAGCCCATATTGCTGTTTTCTTGCCTGTTTTAGTGTTTTGAACAAAAGGAATATCAAACGGAGTCCAAACGGAATGAAACCTTTAGAAAAGTTACTTTTGGAACAGAAGCAATCCCGGGAACTTGGAGTGCAAGTCAGGGAAGTGTCGAGGAAGCCACGAGAGGGGGGCGCGCCCTCCACCCTTGTGGGCCCCTCGAGGCTCCCCCGACCGACTTCTTTCGCCTATATATTCCCATATACCCTAAAACCATCGAAGGACACAATAGATCGGGAGTTCCGCCGCCGCAAGCCTCTGTAGCCACCAAAAACCTCTTGGGAGCCCGTTTTGGCACCCTGCCGGAGGGGGAACCCATCACCGGTGGCCATCTTCATCATCCCGGCGCTCTCCATGACGAGGAGGGAGTAGTTCACCCTCGGGGCTGAGGGTATGTACCAGTAGCTATGTGTTTGATCTCTCTCTCATGTTCTCTCTATGGCACGATCTTGATTTATCGCGAGCTTTGCTATTATAGTTGGATCTTATGATGTTTCTCCCCCCTCTACTCTCTTGTAATGGATTGAGTTTTCCCTTTGAAGTTGTTTTATCGGATTGAGTCTTTAAGGATTTGAGAACACTTGATGTATGTCTTGCCGTGCTTATCTGTCGTGACAATGGGATATCACGTGATCCACTTGATGTATGTTTTGGTGATCAACTTGCGGGTTTCGCCCATGAACCTATGCATAGGGGTTGGCACACGTTTTCGTCTTGACTCTCCGGTAGAAACTTTGCGGCACTCTTCGAAATACTTTGTGTTGGTTGAATAGATGAATCTGAGATTGTGTGATGCATATCGTATAATCATGCCCACGGATACTTGAGGTGACAATGGAGTATCTAGGTGACATTAGGGTTTTGGTTGATTTGTGTCTTAAGGTGTTATTCTAGTATGAACTCTATGATAGATTGAACGGAAAGAATAGCTTCGTGTTATTTTACTATGGACTCTTGAATAGATCGAGCAGAAAGGATAACTTTGAGGTGGTTTCGTACCCTACCATAATCTCTTCGTTTGTTCTCCGCTATTAGTGACTTTGGAGTGACTCTTTGTTGCATGTTGAGGGATAGTTATATGATCCAGTTATGTTATTATTGTTGAGAGAACTTGCACTAGTGAAAGTATGAACCTTAGGCCTTGTTTCCTACCATTGCAATACTGTTTACGCTCACTTTTATCATTAGTTACCTTGCTGTTTTTATATTTTCAGATTACAAACACCTATATCTACCATCCATATTGCACTTGTATCACCATCTCTTTGCCGAACTAGTGCACCTATACAATTTACCATTGTATTGGGTGTGTTGGGGACACAAGAGACTCTTTGTTGTTTGGTTGCAGGATTGTTTGAGAGAGACCATCTTCATCCTACGCCTCCCACGGATTGATAAACCTTAGGTCATCCACTTAAGGGAAATTTGCTACTGTCCTACAAACCTCTGCACTTGGAGGCCCAACAACGTCTACAAGAAGAAGGTTGTGTAGTAGACATCACTCATCGCAAACAGTTCATTGAACTAAACCGTATGCCCCGTATCGCACACGCAACTAAAATCCGAACTATGTTTGATGTATCCGCCATCGCTAACATTTTGCATCTTTTTTGACGGTTTTTTACATCATCGTTTGCGATTAATGCATCACACATGGTTTCGTCGAAGGGTCTTTGATTGTAGTGTCGCGTTAGCAGCATCCTGCAGTAGTGAGTGTTTCTTTTCTTTGACCTGATCACGAAGATTCTCGAATATCATAGAGTTGTACTGCCCTCCCACTCTCTCTTTTGCAGAAAACCTTATTTTCAAAATTTCTGCACTCTGTGGCAAAACACTTTGCCTTAGTGTATTGATAGAGGAATACCCAACCATTTGGGATAACCAACAAAGTAGCACTACTCGTAAATATTTTACTCATGTCTCATATTCCAAATGTTAAGAAAATACCAGGTTTTGCATACCATTGCATATATTATATCCTGTGATTTCAATAGATTTGATAGCGCTCTTTTCAGTGTAAAAGCCACAGTCTCTAAAGCATCATATAAAAAAGTAAAAAGCAAATTGATTAATGTCATCTTTGATCTCACCATGTCATACATAGCTTGATTACATCTACTCAAAACACTCTACTCCTAGCAGTGCTCTGGGAAGTGTAAGCTATATAATACTTTTTCACAGTTCATCAGACATCCGCTAAACTGGTAATTCAAATATTCTTTTCCGCAATCTAATTGAAGAAACTTAATTGTCTTGTTACAATAAGTTCTACTTCATTTTGAAAACCTTTTGAAATATTTTAAAGGATCTATATTTATGTCTGAAAAGGTAAATATAAATATCTACTTGAGTCATCCTTGAAGATAGATTAATCCACTACTTGCAACAACACTTATTGGACTACACACATTGATATGCATATTTCAAATCATTTTGTTGCTCGTTCTTTATGGCTTGTGAATGGTATTTTAGTTTACTTCACTAATTGGATGGAAGTTACAAGTGTCAAACGATTCATAATTAGATGACTTCAAAATCCATCACTATGTAATTTCTCCATGCTGGTTTCTCCAATGTGACTAAATGCAATGCCAGGTAGATGTGCTCTTTTAGTCTTGCGACATTCAGCGTCGTTATTATGGATGTTCATTTTTATCATCAATATTCATAACATACATCTTATTCACAATAGGAGTATGGAATTTTGTTCATCACATCGAACAACTATTGTTCTCTCATGAACAACCTCCTTGCACTTCTTTGCAATGGGCTAGAGTGTACAAAACTCTAAAATGAATTATGAAAATAAGTATAGAGGTAATATATTGATGAAAAGTACCATAATTTTTATAAAGTCTTCAACATATATTTTAACCTCATTGTTTGTTGGTCATTTAGGTTGTTGTAATTTCTTGCGACGATTTGCATCAACATGCACTCGAGTCAATATCGTTGTGATGAACTTTTAACCACAATCTCAAATAACTAGTGATTAACAATTTAATCAAAATTCTCGAGAATAACACTTACTTGACGAATCTTCTCTAAATATTATAACTTGTATGACATTCATACCTGAGCTGGACATCCCAGTCTTATTTCTTTCTGCCTTTTACTTCAATATTTCTCCCACTCACAGAAGAAACATCACACTTTAAGAGTGACATGAGCCCAGAACTTCCCTATGCATGTAAATTTTCATTACATCCTTCGGTTTTGTCCTTTCTATTTAAGTTCTCACCATCAACTCATAATTGGCTTTCTTTTGGATCATATGCATATTAGTCTTTAAACATAAATGAACGCTTCACTAGAACTTCCAAACAAAACACTTCTTTAGATATCACATATATTTTAGCCTTTGTTTGTTTCTAAAAACAATTTTCAGTTCCAAGAATATCACATAATTATCCCAAACATTTTCAAGTTCAGGTTCCTTGGAAGCAAGAAGACCATAATGTAATTCTAGCTTGGATCGAAGGACCCGAGTCTCGTCATCCATAGCATCAGCAGGAGAGTATTGTAAACATGCAATAGGACAAAAATCCTTCTTGGCACTATAGAGGACCATCCTCTAATTATGTTTACCAATCTTGAAGATTCAACCAGATAAATAATAGTTAATCAATATCAACGGAAAGGTGGAACTTTGAGCCATAATTCTACAACTATAATGCAAACTACACTTAGATATTGTTCATAATTAATTTGCACTAGTGATTAAAGTTAATTAATACATAATAGGCCTCCCACTCAAATCAATATCTCTCATAATTGAAAGTTACCCTGATCTTATTCACATCCATTGAGGTGTACATCACTGATGATGTGAATTTTGACCGGTAGGCAAACTTTATCCGATCATATCTCCATATGGCTCTTTTTCATCTTTCGATGCTTCGTGCTCCGAGCTTAAAATGATTCTGCCAAAACTTCAAGATAACGGAGTGTTTCTGCTTGCATAGTTCGACCTTTCACCCATCTTACACCTCACGACCCGTTTGTACTAATGTGGACATGACGCACTCCGGAAAGCTACATGTTATAAATGGTTGCAACACTAGGAAGAGCACCTATTAACTTGATATTTTTAGTGAGAGGTCATCCTAATAATTGACTACCACGGAATCAAAGGGTACAAACAACAAAGGGATAAACATCTCAGGCAATTCATAGTAGCATGCTATGGTATAGCCTTGGGTGCCGGGAACGTCCCCATGGTCCCCCGAGGTCTTCATGAAAATTCTACTAAAACGCTGCCGTGGCTACAATTTTGAAACCTGTCGCCATGGCAACACTTTTGTCCTCGTGCACCTGGTGAAGCTCCAGGTCCTCCGTGTTACTTCTGTCAAATTAATAATGAGGTTTACACACATGTCATATAAAGTGAAAATCCCTTAGCTCCAACCATCATGTCGTACTGTGACACGTAGGCCAGTTAACATTACAACATATAACCATCGCATACATGAACTCATTATCATGACAAATGCTATACCACATCACATGCAACCTGCAAAACCAAGTTAGACATCCTCTAAAAGGTTTGGAAAATTTTAGTTACATGCCTTCTAGGGTTTCTGGACAACACTAGCTACCTACGTCCACCATTAAGGCGATATCTTGTTGCTAGATTAACTTTTGGGGTGTGTGAGAGAAGAGACTTAATTAAAAATCTCCAGCCCCGCACTAAACATCAGAAGACCGTTCATCGTCATCGCCCTCTCGTGTTTGCGGTAGTTCACTATTCTTTACTATGATGAAGCCCAAAGAACTATTAGCAGACCGTCGACAACCAGAGCTGATCGTTTGTCATTTCTTTGTACAAAGCTACATCATGCCGTCAATGAACTGAACCGAAGAAACACTCGAGGGAAGCATAGCACAAACATAAAACCCTCTCATCCACATATGATCTAAATCAAAACCTGCATCTATTCATAAAACCGCTCATGATGCCACTGTTCGGAAACATAGTAGAAAACAAAAAAGACGCCCTACGATCACCCAGGAACATTATGAAGATGCAATAAACGGCTTGGATCAGATAATTACCGACTCTGAGTTGCAATGGAAGAAGATGAGTCAGTGTAGATTGATACGTCTCCAACGTATCTATAATTTTTGATTGTTCCATGCTATTATATTACCCCTTTTGGATGTTTATGGGTTTTATTTTACACATTTATATCATTTTTGGGACTAACCTACTAACCGGAGGCCCAGCCCATATTGCTGTTTTATTGCCTGTTTCAGTATTTCGAAGAAAAGAAATATCAAACGGAGTCCAAACGGAATGAAACCTTCGGTATTGTGATTTTTTGGAAGAATATCATCCTGGGGGCTTGGAGATCAAGTCAGAAGACCCTCGAGGAGCCCAGGAGATAGGGGGTGGGGCGCGCCCCCCCTACAGGGCGCACCCCCCTATCTCGTGGACCCCGCGAGCACCTCCCGACCGACTTCTTTCGCCTATATAAGCCTACGTACCCTAAAAACATCGCATATCAAGATAGATCGGGAGTTCCGCCGCCGCAAGCCTCTGTAGCCACAAAAAACCTCTCGGGAGTCCATTCCGGCACCCTGCCAGAGGGGGAACCCATCACCGGTGGCCATCTTCATCATTCTGGCGCTCTCCATGACGAGGAGGGAGTAGTTCACCCTCGGGGCTGAGGGTATGTACCAGTAGCTATGTGTTTGATCTCTCTCTCTCTCTCTCGTGTTCTCTCTATGGCACGATCTTGATGTATCACGAGCTTTGCTATTATAGTTGGATCTTATGATGTTTCTCCCCCTCTACTCTCTTGTGATGAATTGAGTTTCCCTCTTGAAGTTAACTTATCGGATTGAGTCTTTACTTTGAGAACACTTGATGTATGTCTTGCCGTGTTTATCTGTGGTGACAATGGGATCTCACGTGCCACTTGATGTATGTTTTGGTGACCAACTTGCGGGTTCCGCCCATGAACCTATGCATAGGGGTTGGCACACGTTTTCTTGACTCTCCGGTAGAAACTTTGGGGCACTCTTTGAAGTACTTTTATGTTGGTTGGATGAATTTGAGATTGTGTGATGCATATCGTATAATCATGCCCATGGATACTTGAGGTGACAATGGAGTATCTAGGTGACATTAGGGTTTTGGTTGATTTGTGTCTTAAGGTGTTATTCTAGTACGAACTCTTGAATAGATTGATCCGAAAGAATAACTTTGAGGTGGTTTCGTACCCTACCATAATCTCTATGTTTGTTCTCCGCTATTAGTGGCTTTGGAGTGACTCTTTGTTGCATGTTGAGGGCTTGTTATATGATCTATCTATGTTATTATTGTTGAGAGAACTTGCACTAGTGAAAGTATGAACCCTAGGCCTTGTTTCCTATCATTGCAATAACGTTTACGCTCACTTTTATCATTAGTTACCTTGCTGTTTTTATATTTTCAGATTACAAAAACCTATATCTACTATCTATTTTGCACTTGTATCACCATCTCTTCGCAGAACTAGTGCACCTATACAATTTACCATTGTATTGGGTGTGTTGGGGACACAAGAGACTCTTTGCTATTTGGTTGCAGGGTTGTTTGAGAGAGACCATCTTCATCCTACGCCTCCCACGGATTGATAAACCTTAGGTCATCCACTTGAGGGAAATTTGCTACTGTCCTACAAACCTATGCACTTGCAGGCCCAACGTCTACAAGAAGAAGGTTGTGTAGTGGACATCAAGCTCTTTTCTGGCGCTGTTGCCGGGGAGGTTAGCGCTTGAAGGTATATCTTTAGATCTTGCAATCAAATCTTTTTGTTTCTTGTTTTATCACTAGTTCAGTTTATAAAAGAAAACTACAAAAAAATGGAGTTAAGCTTGTCTCATACGCTTCGTCTTTTTAATATCTTTCATGAGAATGATGGAAAGGAAAATTATGCTCAAGTGCTAGAAGAAGAATGCATTAGAATTTTTGATACTAAATCTTTGAATGATGAGCATGATTGCAATGTTGTTAGTATGAATTCCTTGAATATCCATGATGCTAATGATATGCAAAGCCACAAACTTGGGGAAGCTATGTTTGATGAATATGATATTTTTAGTCCCCCAAGTTTTGATGAGAGTATTAATTATGATGAAAGCATGCCTCCTATTTATGATGATTATATTGATGAAAGTGGGTTTGGAAGAGTGTCAACTTTAGGAAGTAGTGATCCCACTATTTTGGAGGATGTTTTATCTTATTGTGATGAATATCAAAGTGGATTTGGAAGAGTGTCAACTTTATTTAGTGATGATTCCACTATTTCGGAAGAGGTTCCAATTGATTATGAGAACAAAGTTGCTATCTATGATAATTATTGTGATGACTTTTATGCTATTAGGAATAATGATAACCATGAAACTTGTCATCATGATTTTAGTTTTCAATTGGATTATGCCTCACATGATAATTATTTTGTTGAGTTTGCTCCCACTACTATTCATGAGAAGAAATTTGCTTATGTGGAGAGTAGTAAATTTTCTATGCAAGTAGATCATAAAAAGAATGATTTAGGTGCTGGTTATATTGTTGAATTCATTCATGATGCTACTGAAAATTATTATGAGGGAGGAATATATGCTTGTAGGAATTGCAATAATGTCAAGTTTCCTCTCTATGTGTTGAAAATCTTGAAGTTATGCTTGTTTTGCCTTCCTACGCTAGTTGATTATTGTTTCCATAAGTTATTTGCTCTCAAAATCCCTATGCATAGGAAGAGGGTTAGGCTTAAATGTGCTAGTCATATGCTTCATGATGCTCCCGATATGTTTCAATTCTTATCTTTTATGTGAGCATCATTGTCATCATCATGCCTAGCTAAAAGGCATTAAAGAAAAGCGCTTGTTGGGAGACAACCCAATATTTATCCTTACTGTTTTCCTGTGTCCACATGATTATGCTACTGTAGTAATCATGTTTTATAGATTTTGTTTCAATAAAGTGCCAAGTAAGACCTTTAGGATAGCTTACGGTGATAGTTGTGTTGATCTTGCTGAAAATCAGAAACTTTTGCACCCAGTAAATTAGTTTTGTTAATTCACAGAAACGTGCTCTTGATCTGATTCGTTTTTCTCTGGATTGGTACACAAATTTCTCAGGACTTCCTAATTTGGTAGAATTTTTGGAGTTCCATAAGTATACGTTTGATACATATTACTACAGACTGTTCTGTTTTTGACAGATTCTGTTTTCTATGTGTTGTTTGCTTATTTTGATGAATCTATGAGTAGTGTCGGAGGGTATGAACCATAGATAAGTTGGAATACAGTAGATATTACACCAATATAAATTTATAATGAGTTCATTACAGTACCTAAGTGGTGGTTTTATTTTCTTATACTAACGGAGCTTACGAGTTTTCTGTTGAGTTTTGTGTTGTGGAGTTTTCAAGTTTTGGGTAAAGATTCGATGGACTATGGAATAAGGAGTGGCAAGAGCCTAAGCTTGGGGATGCCCAAGGCACCCCAAGGTAATATTCAAGGACAACCAAGAGCCTAAGCTTGGGGATGCCCCGGAAGGTATCCCCTCTTTCGTCTTCGTTCATCGGTAACCTTACTTGGAGCTATATTTTTATTCACCACATGATATGTGTTTTGCTTGGAGCGTCATTTTCTTTTGTTATTATTTGCTTTCTGTTATTTAGAATAATGTTTTTCATCTTTAGTTTCATAAAAAAGTCAAGGATAGCCTTTGCCATGCTTATTTTGCTAGTATACATCTTGCTGTTTGAAAACAGAAAGTTTACCGCTGTTGCAAAAATTCCCTAGAAAAGTCAGAGCATGGTACAATGTTGAATTTTTTTTGCATAATGAGCTATGATAAATTTACTACAGTGTGAATTTTATTTCATAATTTTTGGAGTTAGGGAAGTATTGATACTCTTGCATTCTTTACAGACTGTACTGTTTTGACAGATTGCTGTTATGTTTGCATTGTTTGCATATGTTTGCTTGTTTAATGATTCTATTTGAGGATAGGAGTATTAAATATGCAGAGGCATTTAGTATTCAATGTTGAATACTAATTTTAGTGATTTGTTACAGTAGAAAATGATAAGGTTTTGCATTGGTTTATACTAACCTATCTCACGAGTTCTTGTTGAGTTTGGTGTGGATGAAGCTTTTGATAAAAAGAGAAACCATGATATGAGAGGAATTAAGGAGACACAAAAGTTCAAGCTTGGGGATGCCCAAGGCACCCCAAGATAGTATTTCAAGAAGTCTCAAGCATCTAAGCTTGGGATGCCCCGGTAGGCATCCCACCTTTCTTCTTCAACCACTATCGGTTAGTATCGGTTGAGCACTTGAGCCTAAGTTTTTGCTTCTTCACATGAGTTGTGCTATCCTTGCAATGTCATTTTATTTGGTTTTGCTTGCTGTTTGAATACAATACCAAGATCTGGAAATCCCTTAATGTTAGAGTGTCTTCACATAGTTGCACAATTATTCGACTACTCATTGATCTTCACTTATATTTTTCGGAGTAGTTTGTCATTTGCTCTAGTGCATCACTTATATCTTTTAGAGCACGGCGGTGGTTATATTTTTTAGAAATTGCTAGTCTCTCATGATTCACTTATATTATTTTGAGAGTCTTTTAGAACAGCATGGTATTTGCTATGGTTACAAAGTTGGTCCTAGAATGATGAGCATCCAAGTTGGATATAATAAAAACTATCATAGAAAGTGAATTGGATGTTGTGATCAATTTGATGCTTGATAATTGTTTTGAGATATGGAGGTAGTGATATTAGAGTCATGCTAGTTGAGGTGATTATGAAAAATACTTGTGTTAAGGGTTGTTATTCCCGTAGCATGCACGTATGGTGAACCGCTTTGTGATAAAGTTGGAGCACAATTTTATTTATTGATTGTCTTCCTTATGAGTGGCGGTCGGGGACGAGCGATGGTCTTTTCCTACCAATCTATCCCCCTAGGAGCATGCGCGTAGTACTTTGGTTTTTGATGACTTCTAGATTTTTGCAACAAGTACATGAGTTCTTTTGACTAATGTTGAGTCCATGGATTATACACACTCTTTCACCCTTCCATCATTGCTAGCCTTTCTTGTACCGCGCAACTTTCGCTGGTACCATACACCCACCATTTACCTTCCTCAAAACAGCCACCATACCTACCTATTATGGCATTTCCATAGCCATTCCGAGATATATTGCCATACAACTTTCCCCCCTTCCGTTCATATGACACGCATTACTTTTGTCATATTGCTCTTTGCATGATCATGTAGTTGACATTGTATTTGTGGCAAGGCCACCTTCATAATTTTCATACATGTTGCTCTTGATTCATTGCATATCCCGGTACACTGCCAGAGGCATTCATATAGAGTCATATCTTGTTCTAGCTTTGAGTTGTAATTCTTGAGTTGTAAATCTATAAAAGTGTGATGATCTTCATTATTAGAGCATTGTCCCAGTGAGGAAAGGATGATGAAGACTATGATTCCCCCACAAGTCGGGATGAGACTTCGGACTTTACAAAAAGAAAAAAAGAGAAAAATAAATAAAAAAGAAAGGCCAAAAAGAAAAAAAGAAAGGCCAAAGAAAAAAAAGAGAAAAAAGGAAAAAAGAAAAAAAAAGAAAAAAAAGAAAATGAGAGAAAAAGAGAGAAGGGACAATGCTACTATCTCTTTTTCCACACTTGTGCTTCAAAGTAGCACCATGATCTTCATGATAGAGAGTCTCATATGTTGCACCTTCATATACTAGTGGGAATTTTTCATTATAGAACTTGGCTTGTATATTCCAATGACGGGCTTCCTTAAAATGCCCTAGGTCTTCATGAGCAAGCAAGTTGGATGCACACCCACTTAGTTTCTTTTCTTGAGCTTTCATATATTTATAGCTCTAGTGCATCCGTTGCATGGCAATCCCTACTCACTCACATTGATATCTATTAATGGGCATCTCCATAGCCCGTTGATACGCCTAGTTGATGTAAGATTATCTTCTCCTTTTTGTCTTCTCCACAACCACCATTCTATTCAACATATAGTGCTATGTCCAGGGATTACGCTCATGTATTGCGTGAAAGTTGAAAAGTTTGAGATTATTAAAGTATGAAACAATTGCTTGGCTTGCCATCGGGGTCGTGCATTATTAAATACTTTGTGTGATGAAGATAGAGCAACAGCCAGACTATATGATTTTGTAGGGATAACTTTCTTTGGCCATGTTATTTTGAGAAGACATGATTACTTTGATTAGTATGCTTGAAGTATCAACATTTTCATGTTAATATGAACTTTTATTTTGTATCATTTGGATCTGAACATTCATGCCACAATAAAGAAAATTACATTGAGAATTATGCTAGGTAGCATTCCACATCAAAAATTCTTTTTTTTATCATTTACCTACTCAAGGACGAGCAGGAATTAAGCTTGGGGATGCTTGATACGTCTCCAACGTCTCTATAATTTTTTATTGTTCCATGCTATTATATTACCCCTTTTGGATGTTTATGGGTTTTATTTTACACATTTATATCATTTTTTGGACTAACCTACTAACCGGAGGCCCAGCCCATATTGTCGTTTTATTGTCTGTTTCAGTATTTCGAAGAAAAGGAATATCAAACGGAGTCCAAACGGAATGAAACCTTCAGTATCGTGATTTTTTGGAAGAATATCATCTTGGGGGCTTGGAGATCAAGTCGGAAGACCCTCGAGGAGCCCAGGAGATAGCCCCCCCCCCTACAGGGCGCGACCCCCTGTCTCGTGGACCCCTCGAGCACCTCCCGACCGACTTCTTTCGCCTATATAAGCCTACGTACCCTAAAAACATCACATATCAAGATAGATCGGGAGTTCTGCTGCCGCAAGCCTCTGTAGCCACCAAAAACCTCTCGGGAGTCTGTTCCAGCACCCTGCCGGAGGGGGAACCCATCACCGGTGGCCATCTTCATCATCCCGGCGCTCTCCATGACGATGAGGGAGTAGTTCACCCTCGGGGCTGAGGGTATGTACTAGTAGCTATGTGTTTGATCTCTCTCTCTCTCTCGTGTTCTCTCTATGGCACGATCTTGATGTATCGCGAGCTTTGCTATTATAGTTGGATCTTATGATGTTTCTCCCCTCTACTCTCTTGTGATGAATTGAGTTTCCCTCTTGAAGTTATCTTATCAGATTGAGTCTTTACTTTGAGAACACTTGATGTATGTCTTGCCGTGTTTATCTGTGGTGACAATGGGATCTCACGTGCCACTTGATGTATATTTTGGTGACCAACTTGCGGGTTCCGCCCATGAACCTATGCATAGGGGTTGGCACACGTTTTCTTGACTCTCCGATAGAAACTTTGGGGCACTCTTTGAAGTACTTTTATGTTGGTTGGATGAATTTGAGATTGTGTGATGCATATCGTATAATCATGCCCATGGATACTTGAGGTGACAATGGAGTATCTAGGTGACATTAGGGTTTTGGTTGATTTGTGTCTTAAGGTGTTATTCTAGTATGAACTCTTGAATAGATTGATCCGAAAGAATAACTTTGAGGTGGTTTCGTACCCTACCATAATCTCTATGTTTGTTCTCCGCTATTAGTGGCTTTGGAGTGACTCTTTGTTGCATGTTGAGGGCTTGTTATATGATCTATCTATGTTATTATTGTTGAGAGAACTTGCACTAGTGAAAGTATGAACCCTAGGCCTTGTTTCCTATCATTGCAATAACGTTTACGCTCACTTTTATCATTAGTTACCTTGCTGTTTTTATATTTCAGATTACAAAAACCTATATCTACTATCTATTTTGCACTTGTATCACCATCTCTTCGCCGAACTAGTGCACCTATACAATTTACCATTGTATTGGGTGTGTTGGGGACACAAGAGACTCTTTGCTATTTGGTTGCAGGGTTGTTTGAGAGAGACCATCTTCATCCTACGCCTCCCACGGATTGATAAACCTTAGGTCATCCACTTGAGGGAAATTTGCTACTGTCCTACAAACCTGTGCACTTGCAGGCCCAACAACGTCTACAAGAAGAAGGTTGTGTAGTAGACATCATAGATCATACCTAGAGTCCCTTGAATCATAGATGAACGATCCCGCAAACCGCCCACGAACAATACATGGAACGGAAGATTGAAAGCATGACCTCTCTACGAGTTGCAAGCGTACGGTCTTGACGATCCGGCAGTGCTTTGCCGTCTAAAGCTAATCGTCACTTCTACTTATGAGGATTATATGATCTAGGTCTAGCTCTAATTGATCAACTAGGACAACCTAGAACTAGACCCGGAGAACTAGAGGAGGCTCCAAAACTTGTGTATTAAAAAGGTGCCAAAGCCTCTAATATATATAGGTTGGAGGAGGGGGAGGGGGCGCACACCGGGGGGGGGGGGGGGGGGGGTGAATTCTCCCCCCTTGGCTATCCAAGAGGAGGGGGACTTCCCTTCCAATTCGGCCTCCCTCTTCCTTCCACAAGGGGCGAAGAGGCGCCACCTCTTTTGGGCCAAAGTGGCCCAAGTAGCTCTTCACCACCTGGCCTTTTAAGGATCGTTGATATTAAATTAAATATAAAAGGGTCCTAACTATTATTAAAGCCTTTTAGTATTTATTTAACATTATAGGAAACTATTTCCACCTATATATAATTTACCATTAATACCCGGTATCGCCCGATAAACCCTGAAACCCTTCCGGTGACCCCGAAACGCTTCCACTTGCTCTCAAACCTATTTCAAATATTAGTGAAGCTATTTCATAAGTATTTTCTCATTACTCCCGTCCTACAAACATTCAGCAGATCATTATTACCTTAAGTCTGTGACCTTGTAGGTTCGGTAAAACATAGACATGAACAAAACCCCTTTTGTTCAATGGCCGATAGCGGAACCGTGGACATCCATATCAATCCCTATGAATACACGAATGACATTCGAGTGAACCTTTGGTTACCGTGTGCTATTCCCTTCGCTTCACGATACTTTACAAAACCCGAGGTGAGATATATCGATATCCTCTTGAATCATACACATGCTCACTATACCTGTCTCCTCGTTACAGGTATTGTTCTTCTTTCTTGTTGACATGTTCCAGCATCCCCGTGACATAGTCACCTGTGTTTGGCCAAACGATGATGGATGGCGTCACACTGAGAGGGTCCTAAGAATATATCTCCATCATCGGAGCAACAAATTCCACTCTCGAGCTATCTAGTCCCTTGTCAAACTTTCCAATGAACATATAAGTTGTCGTTATAATCACCGTGTTACTGATGACGTTTGAGCAACCCCAAAGTTCATTATACGGTAAGAAGTGACTAGGATATTCTTCTGGTCTAAGTAACTAAATCACACATTAACACTCAGTGTTATAACAATTGACTTCTGACGATATTTTCTCAAAGTATAACAAACAAGTTTGGGTCAATTCAATAAGATCATTCTCCTAACGTCATACTTTCAATGTTGTTTTAGGACTATCGTTACTCTTAACGATATCCTAAGATCCAGAAAACATGATCACCAACAACACTTGAGCCAGACTTAGAGGCGAGACTAGGAATCATACTTTACCGTTTATCATTCCACATGTGCATATGAGTTTTCCGTTGAACCGCATATTCAGGCTCATAGCAGTTATAGCATAGAATATAACTCGTACATAGCAGTTATAGCATATTCCACGCGTGCATAGGTATGGCTCGGATTTATTCTAACAGATCATATCAAAGCGAGATGATCAATCACTCGATCCAATCACACTCCCCATCCGTGGCAGCAGTCACCACCGTGTCCCCTTGCCGTTGCCCCGCGCGCGCTACGTGCATGCAGGCTCCACCTTAAGCACAAAGAACGGTCAACAATTTCTGACAGCGACGCCCGCTTGCCACCCCATTTCTGCGCGCAACGAAAAGCAAGCACGCACGCACGCACGCCGCCTCTGCCTAACCGGTCCAGGACGGCGGTTTCTTTATTGTAGATGGCAGTTTAGGGTGATCTTGGCCCCAAAGCATCACGCACCACACAGTTTTGGGAAAGGGGAACAGGGCACCCCGCGGACGATCTGGGCCGCTCGCGTCCCATCCACCGGCCGAAGATGGGCACCCTGCTGGGTGCCGGTACTGCCAGTAGTAGTAAGAGCATCTCTAGCCGCGTCCCCAACAAACCCCCCAGACGAATTTTAGCGCTGGTGGCCTAAAATCGGTCCAGTCGCGCCCCTAGGATCTCGTTTGGCGTCGGTTTGAACGAAATCCAGAGCCGGCGTTTCCGCCCCGAACCCAAGCGGCCTGGTGTCGCTTGGACGCGCCGACGGAAGCGAAAAGCGGCGTGGGGCCGCTCTGTCGGCAACCGGAAGCCCTTTTCCCGCCGTTTCCTCCCGCTTCCCCCCCTCGCCTTCCCTCTCTTCTTCATTCCTCCCGCCAAACCCCCACCTCCTCCCTGCCCTTCCGCCCGCCATGCCGTCAAAGAAGTACGTAATGCCCCGCGCCGCGACGGATCCCACAGCCGCCACCGTCGCCCAGCCAAAGCAAAGGAAGCCGAGGGCGCCGCTGTCCAAGCCCCTCGGCATGAGTAATGCCGAGTGAAAGGCGGATGTGGAGCGTCGGGACGCTGTCACTGCCGACAGACGCAACAGGGCCAAGAAGGCCAGGGAAAGAGCGGCGCACGCTGCGGCTGCGGCGACGGCGCGCGGCGATGATGAATTCACCCAATGGGCACCCGTACGCGGCCTGGAGCCAGCAAAGCGTCGGCTCTCCGGCCGGGTTCTTGTCGTCGCCGCACCTATGAAGCACGCCGTCGCCGAACTACTGTGTGTCCTTTTTGATCGCCAAACTGTGGCGCGGAATCGCCAAACTATTGCGATGATCGCCGGTTTGTGGTTTTTTTGAGCGGTAAGGATGGAGTTCGAATATGGGGCGCCTTGGGGGAGGCATCTGAGGGCGTGGCTGGGGAGGAACGAGCTCCAGAGGCCGATTTAGCGCCGGTTCATCCACAGACCGTTTTTTATCGACGCCCTGAGGAACCAAACGGCTAGAGATGCTCTTAAGTATAGATCGCAGCTGGCCGGCGTCATGGCCCCGACAAGCCAACCATTCTTCAATTATTCCGATCAAGTGGCGCCATCGAAATTAGCCGAGCTCGTGCATTACTGCTGCGTCAGCTCTCGCGGGGAAGACGAGACGCGCCGGGGTGACGTCGTACGGCTTTCCGTTCCTCTCTCGGTTTCCCGACGCCTCTCTTGGCTCGCCGCCTCCTCCGCGCGTCTCCCCTTCCCCCCCGCGGAAAAGCCCGCCGCGTACTCGCCTTCGCTTCGCTCTCCGACGCCGGGCGCCGCCGCGCCGGCGGATCGAGCGGGCGGGCGGGCGGTCGGTTACTTGCGCATCGCTGTTGCTTGCTTCTTCTACCGTTTGGCGCAGGGAGGAGGAGCGTGGGGATAACATCGCTGTCCCACTCCCACCCGGGCTCTCTGCCCCCCTCCTGTTCCCTTCTCACTCACTGCGTGTGCTTATCCGCGGCGGGCGAATCCAATCCCCCACTCTCCCCCGTCCTTCTCCAGAAAAGTCACGGCTTTCCCCCGCCCCCGCCCCCGCCCCGCTCTCATGATTCCCGCCGATTCCTCCTCCGCCCATTTGCTACTCCGGGCCGCAGAATCCCCCGCGCCACCGCTGCTGCTGCCGCTGACCGTCGTGCGGTAGGGGGAGGGGTAGGAGCGAGGAGCCTAGCTCGGTGGTTGTGGTGGTGGCCAGCGGCGAGATGTCGTCGTCGCGGTCCAACAACCGGCCGGCGTGCTCGCGGGGGAGCTCGGCGCGGTCCAAGCACAGCGAGCGGGTGGTGGCGCAGACGCCCGTGGACGCGCGCCTGCACGCCGAGTTCGAGGGCTCGCAGCGCCACTTCGACTACTCCTCCTCGGTCAGCGCGCTCAACCGCTTCGGGGCCAGCACCAGCTCCGCCGTCTCCGCCTACCTCCAGAACATGCAGCGGGGGCGCTACATCCAGCCCTTCGGCTGCCTGCTCGCCATCCACCCGGAGTCCTTCGCGCTGCTCGCCTACAGCGAGAACGCCGCCGAGATGCTCGACCTCACGCCGCACGCCGTGCCCACCATCGACCAGCGCGACGCGCTCGCCGTCGGCGCCGACGTGCGCACGCTCTTCCGCTCCCAGAGCGCCGTCGCCCTGCACAAGGCCGCCGTCTTCGGGGAGGTCAACCTGCTCAACCCAATCCTCGTCCACGCCAGGACCTCCGGGAAGCCCTTCTACGCCATCTTGCACCGCATCGACGTCGGCCTCGTCATCGACCTCGAGCCGGTCAACCCCGCCGACGTGCCTGTCACCGCTGCCGGCGCGCTCAAGTCGTACAAGCTCGCCGCCAAGGCCATCTCCAGGCTGCAGTCCCTGCCCAGTGGCAACCTCTCCCTGCTCTGCGATGTGCTGGTCCGGGAGGTAAGCGAGCTCACTGGCTATGACAGGGTGATGGCATACAAGTTCCATGAGGATGAGCATGGTGAGGTCATTGCCGAGTGCAGGAGGTCGGATTTGGAGCCGTATCTTGGCCTGCACTACCCGGCAACTGACATCCCGCAAGCATCCAGGTTTCTGTTTATGAAGAACAAAGTGCGGATGATATGTGATTGTGCTGCCAGTCCTGTGAAGCTCATTCAGGATGACAACCTGTCACAGCCTATCAGCCTCTGTGGCTCGACCATGAGGGCACCCCATGGTTGCCATGCCCAGTACATGGCCAACATGGGCTCCATCGCGTCGCTGGTGATGTCGATCACTATAAACGAGGACGACGATGAGGATGGAGACACTGGCAGTGACCAGCAGCCGAAAGGCAGGAAGCTGTGGGGGCTGGTGGTTTGCCATCACACAAGCCCGAGGTTCGTCCCCTTCCCGCTCAGGTATGCTTGCGAATTCCTCTTGCAAGTGTTCGGCATACAGCTCAACAAGGAGGTGGAACTTGCTTCTCAGGCAAAGGAGAGGCACATCCTCCGCACGCAGACCCTTCTCTGTGACATGCTCCTCCGTGATGCTCCTGTTGGGATATTTACCCAGTCCCCCAATGTAATGGATCTGGTGAAGTGCGATGGTGCAGCATTGTGTTACCAAAACCAGATTATGGTGCTGGGATCAACACCCTCTGAAGGAGAGATAAAGAAGATTGTCGCGTGGCTGCTGGAGTGCCATGATGGCTCTACTGGGCTAAGTACGGACAGCTTACTGGAAGCAGGCTATCCTGGTGCCTCGGCACTCGGTGAGGTTGTCTGTGGCATGGCAGCTATAAAGATCTCTTCCAAAGGTTTTATCTTCTGGTTCCGATCGCACACGGCAAAGGAGATCAAGTGGGGTGGAGCTAAGCATGAACAAGGTGATGCAGATGACAATGGCAGGAGGATGCATCCGCGTTCTTCGTTCAGGGCCTTCTTGGAGGTAGTTAAATGGAGGAGTGTTCCTTGGGAGGATGTTGAAATGGACGCAATCCATTCTCTCCAGCTAATATTGCGTGGCTCCCTGCAAGATGAAGATGCTACCGACAACAATGCAGGGTCAATTGTTGAAGCTCCATCTGATGACATCAAGAAGATACAGGGGCTACTTGAATTGAGAATTGTGACAAATGAAATGGTGCGCCTAATTGAGACAGCAACTGCTCCTATATTGGCTGTCGACATTGTTGGTAACATAAACGGATGGAATAATAAAGTTGCAGAAATTACTGGATTACCCACCACGGAAGCCATAGGGATGCTTCTGATAGATCTCGTGGAGGGTGATTCTGTTGAAGTGGTTAAGCAAATGTTGAACTCAGCTCTGCAAGGTTGTCACTATGTCTTGAATTTGGTCTTCTTATATGCTTTCCAGCTTAGTTATAACCTGGTCCTTTTTTTTGTGACACGTTCGTGTTCCATTTCTCCTTTTGTATTTCAGGAACCGAAGAGCAAAATTTGGAAATCAAGCTTAAAACATTCCATCAGCAGGAAAGTAAGGGCCCTGTTGTCTTGATGGTTAACGCCTGTTGTAGTCGTGACCTTTCAGAAAAAGTTGTTGGGGTTTGTTTGGTAGCACAAGATTTGACAGGGCACAAGATGATAATGGATAAGTATACCCGGATACAAGGCGACTATGTTGCAATAGTAAAGAACCCCAATGAGCTCATACCCCCTATATTTATGATTAATGATCTTGGTTCTTGCTTAGAATGGAATGAAGCTATGCAAAAGATTACTGGTATAAAGAGGGAAGATGCAATAGATAAGTTGCTGATCGGGGAGGTTTTCACTCTTCATGATTATGGATGCAGGGTAAAAGATCAAGCTACTCTAACCAAACTTAGCATACTGATGAACACGGTGATCTCTGGTCAAGAACCCGAGAAGCTTGCTTTTGGTTTCTTCAACACAGATGGCAAGTACATGGAATCACTGCTGACAGCAAACAAGAGGACAGATGCTGAGGGTAAGATCACCGGCGCTCTTTGCTTTTTGCATGTGGCCAGCCCCGAGCTTCAGCATGCTCTTCAGGTGCAGAAAATGTCTGAACAAGCTGCTACACACAGCTTCAAGGAATTAACATATATTCGTCAAGAATTAAAGAACCCACTCAATGGCATGCAATTTACCCGTAAGTTGCTGGAACCGTCTGACTTGACAGAGGAGCAGAGGCAACTTTTTGCATCAAATGTTCTCTGTCAAGAACAGTTGAAAAAGATTTTACATGACAATGATCTAGAAGGCATTGAACAGTGGTAAGTGCTATTTTTTCAGCATCGTCTAAAAGCTCATAAGCTAATTTTCACTAACCCCAGTAAATTGTGTCTGTGGTGATGCAGAACTGAAACTACTAATATCTCATGCTTTTTTTTTTCTTATCAATTGCATTTAATCTATGGAGTACACATGATATGCACTAGTGGTTGCAAATTCTTAGACATGAAAACTTCTACCATTAACAAAATGTTTATAGTGCTAGAAAATGAATTCACACGACAGTTTAGCATACCTTTTCCATTTACTTCCAGGGGTCTTCCTCCTTTTCTAAAAAAAACACCTTTTCCATTTATCTACATATGATAGAATAATAAATAGTTAAATATTACTTATATTTATTTGTTTTTACAGCTACATGGAGATGAACGCGGTGGAATTCAACCTTGAAGAAGCTCTGAATACGGTCCTAATGCAAGGCATGTCTCTGAGCAAGGAAAAACAAATTTCTCTTGATCGTGATTGGCCTGTAGAAGTATCATCAATGTACTTATATGGGGATAACTTAAGGCTTCAGCAAGTCCTAGCAGACTACTTGGCATGCACGCTTCAATTTACTCGTCCAGCTGAAGGGCCTATTGTACTCCAGGTCATTCCCAAGAAGGAACACATTGGTTCTGGCATGCAGATTGCTCATCTAGAATTCAGGTTAGCCCCTCCCACTTCTGTCCCTCCGCGCATGCCATAAATTGAACTAACTATATATATCAGAAGAACACATAGGGAACATGAGACACTTATTTTACGTGTACAGCATAAATATTTTCGGGATGGTGACTGTGCAAGACCGGAGCTATCCCGGCCAGTCAGATAAAAATTATAGGGGGCAGCTTGTAAGTGGCAGTAGTGACAGGAGGTTGCCCTTGTTCTTCTTTGATAGTGTTTAGATTGCCTGATGAGTTTTCTGGGATGCAAATGTCACTTAACTGAAAGCAATCGGAAAGCGGTTTGCTGGATAGGCCGAGACTCCTTGAAAATAACAGCTGTTTAACCCATGAATCCATGCAGACTTATCCACCCAGCACCAGGCGTCCCGGAGGCACTGATACAGGAGATGTTCCGGCACGGCCCAGGGGTATCCCGAGAAGGCCTCGGCCTGCACATAAGCCAGAAGCTGGTGAAGACGATGAGCGGCACGGTACAGTACCTCCGAGAAGCGGAGAGCTCGTCGTTCATCATTCTGGTGGAGTTCCCGGTGGCGCAGCTCAATAGCAAGAGGTCCAGGCCTTCGACGAGCAAGAGTAACTTCTGAATCCCGGCGACGGTGTCCTCGAGATGTGAACCAGGGCCATTGATTGGGTTGCTGGAAGAGCAAGCCCTTTGGGAGAGCTTAGCTGATGTATCATATGTGTAGCTGGGAACATGGATTGTTCCCATGTTGATGGTTGAGGAGGAGCTTAGCTAGCTTAGCTGCTGTTAGGTTTTTAGTGTAATTTTAACACGGCAACTCTACGAGTGAGCGATGAATAAAACTAAAATATGTGCTTGTGTTTTTCGATCAATTCTCAGGCGGTTGCGAATTCAGTCGTTCAGTCTGATTTGAGATTCTTGATCTCCTCTTTTTTCAGTTACTGCAGTGCAGAGTACACTACAATTTTTTTTTTGAGGGCTTGCAGAGTAGTACGCTACAATTGTGAAGAGGAAAAAAAAAACCGTTCTAAACAGGCCTTGGAGCAGAGGAAGCTTTCACAAAGCCCGTTAGACACTAGCCGTTACTGGACCAGCTGTGACTGACTTGTGACGGCGCTCTCCTGCTCTCCGAGCGACCGGTCATGGCGGGGAGTGGGAAGAGGAGGCGCGCGACGGTGCTCGACGACGACGAGCGGCGGGGGCGGCGGAGGCTGGAGGAGGCGGCCCTGCTCCTCCACAAGATCAAAGGTGCGAATCCCCTTCCCTCTCCTCGGTCGACTGTAAACCCTCGTAATCCCCTTCGAATTGGGGTTGCAATCGGAGCTAACGCGGGTTCGCGCCGCCGCGCGCGTGGGCTGTCGGAGCAGGGCTGGTGGGCTGGGTGGTCGCGGAGATCAGCGCCGGCCGTTTCCCTTCCCTGGCCCTCCACCGCTACCAGAACTACTGCGCCTGCGCCTCCGCCGCCGCCGCGGCGTCCCCGTCCACATGGTTTGGCTCCCTCTCCCTCGCCTTCAAAATCTCTGCCGACCAAGCCTGTCAGATTCTCACCGGTGTGTGCGCGTTCGCGGGGTGCGGGCGCGCCTGCAGCGCCTGCAGCTACGACGCCCCCGTCGGCACGGACGTCCTCTCCCTCCTCCGCAAGGAATTCCACGCCTCCCGCCTCAGTACGGATTCGCGTACCCCAAACGTACTCGATTCTCATCGATCTCTCGTTGTTTCTGATCATGCTAATCAGTTTGGGATGCGTCGTTGATGTGCAGATGTGCTTCTCAGGGTTCTGCTCGTGGTGCAGCAGCTCCTGCAGGAGAACAAGCACTGCTCCAAGAGGGACATCTACTACATGTACCCCTCCATGTTCGTAGGTCTGTGCTGCTCTGCGGTTGCCATGCCTGATCCATCTATGCGTAGTGTGAGTTTCAGGTGTTCTGTTTCTTTGCTGTGTGAGTGACAATTACAAGTCTCACTGCAGAACAAGCGATTGTTGATCGTGCCATCAACGATATCTGCATACTCTTCAAGTGCAGCCGGCATAATCTCAACGTGGTATGTGCTACCGCTTGTCCGCCGTCTTTGCAGAAGCTTCAGTTATGTGTTTAGAAGTCATTTGTGCATTGGAGAATAAGCCTCTGGCTGTTATTTCATTATGGTGTAGCGGTGTACACAATGTGCCACACTGCCACTTGTTACTCCCTGGTTGTTCTCTGTCCTATCTGATGTAGGAGCGTTTTCTTAATCTGTCTTTTGTGATGCATTATTCCTTGAGGTCCTCATTTCTTCATGAATCGTCAGGAGCTGTTTTCATTAGTTCTCTCAGCAGTTCTGCTGCATTTATTTCATCGCCTTTTCGCTTCTCTTTTAATAACCATCTACAATTTCTGCTCACTTGGCTGCTTGCAGGTTCCCGTGGCAAAAGGGTATGGATTCCTATTGCGTTGTGAGTGTTTAATTTTGATAACATGTTTAATCCTTCGATGCTGTTACTTAACTAATCAGCATTTTTGTTCCTTCATCCTCCCTACCGCTTGTCCTGCTTTACTTAAAAAATGATCTGGGTGTAAACAGTGGGATGCTGCTCTTTTAGCAGAGATTTAGAGCATCATAATCTCCTATGTCCATACAACGGTCTTAGTTACATGTCTTTATTGTTCCAGTTTGGTGATGGGCTGGATAAGATTTGTGGAGGGTGAAAAGAAAGTGTACTGCATAACAAACGTCAATACTGTAAGCTTCTATGATTCCATCTAATCACCCAGTATGATATGTTTCTAGTATGCATTAATTTGGCTAGCCTTTTCCTTCTTCAAATGCAGGCTTTCCCCATTCCAGTTAGCATTGAAGCAATCAAAGGTTGTTTAACAATTTGAAAACTCATAATAATCTTTGTCTTCATAGTTTTTTATTATTTCATATCTGTTTCCTTAGGAAAAACAGTTTTATAAACCGTGATGTACACAATTAGCTTATATCTCTTAGCAAGTCAATGTTCAGTTTAAATTTGTAATAGATAGTGATTGATGTATTAGAAAGTGGGATTTCGACAAACAACCAAATTTTGGACAGCATGTGAAAGAGTAATGAGGATTCATCTTTATTTTTTGTCTCAAACAAATATGGAGAGGAGTATCCTTGTTATTCCACAAACTGTATGGCATAGGTTTGCTGTCTTGTTATATGTACACTATATTTCTTTCATATTCTCAATTACTATGCAGTAAACTTAAGCTGTCTAAGTTTTTTCTTGCAGATGTTGTTAGTGTTGCTCACTACATCCTTGTTGTTGAGAAGGAGGCAGGTGTGAGGATTAAGGGCCCCCTGTCTGCATATGATTTTTCTATTCTTTGCAGTCTTCCTACAGTTTTCTTCTGTATGCCATTTGCAGTGTTCCAGCGTTTGGCCAATGACAAGTTCTGCGAAAAGAATCGCTGCATTGTTATTACAGTAACTGCTAACGCTGCATCTAGTGTTATACTGCCATTATTTTTCACATAGCATGTTTGATGGTTTTCTTCTGTTTACTCAGGGAAGAGGCTACCCAGATATTCCAACAAGAAGGCACGTGCTCTTTCGTATATTTGTTTCTCTTGTATATTAGAACTGAATTGCTATTTGAAATGTACATTCCTTGTAATGTGCAGATTCTTGCGCTACCTTGTCGAACAGCTGCACTTGCCTGCTTATTGCTTAGTGGATTCAGATCCGTATGGTTTTGATATTCTGGCCACCTATAAATTTGGTTCCATGGTAGGGCCAAAAACCTATCTAATATCTAGTTATTTATTGAAGTCCTAATAGCAACAAAGGCAGTGTAAAATTATCAGTGCAATTTCAATTTTTTTGTTAAGCCAAGTGAAGTGTGATTTTGTACATTTATTCAAAATTTAGTCCCATTTTGTTGACATGTTTCTAGTGTTAACTGACCAACTCTTCCTGCTTCATTGTCCAATTCTCATTCTATTTAAGCAATTGGCATATGATGCAAATGTTCTGCGTGTGCCTGAGATACGATGGCTTGGGGTCTTCACATCTGACTTTGAGGAGTATTGTCTTCCAGACTGCTGTCAACTTCAATTGTCATCTGAAGGTCACTAAATTGGAGGGATATAAATTTCATTTCTACTTCTTATCTCAGAACTTGATTTGTTGTTAAATATCAAATGTCATGTATCCTGCTTCAGATAGGAGGAAGCTTGAAGGAATTCTCACCAGATGTTACTTGCACAAGGAAGCCCCAGAATGGAGGTAAAGGAACAGGAAGTTGTATTTCCTATTACGCGTATTCCAATAACTTTGTGGCTATGATGTGGGTTGCAAGAATAGTTCAAGTGCATCTAGAATTAAATAGAAGTTTTCACAATATCTTTCTTACAAAATGGCAAATGCAACAGTTAAACTCAGTGATGTAAGTGAAATCTTCTTCCAAGCACAATGATCAATCCTATTATTTAGCCCCTGTATTCCAAGCACTTCAGGGATATGATGTGGGTTGCAAATAATAATAGTTCAAGTCCAACTACTAGAATTTGTAATTTGATTTGTTTAATCAACTAGTAGTTAAATAGAGCTTTTCATGTTTTATTCCTACAAAATGCCAAATGCAACAACGAAACTCACTGATATGAGGGAAATCTTCTTCCAGTACAATTATCAGTCTTATGAGTTTATCCCGTGTACGTAATCTGTAACTGCTTTCAGTATCAGTTCCTTAGTTTCAAAAACTCCATATCTGCGTCACCTTGTCGACTCTAATGGCAGTAGGTGCTCCACTGTTCCAAAAGGTTTATGACTGCTTTCACCTGGTCAGTTCTAATGTCAACGGGTTTGTGTTTCAAATTAGAATCATTTGTGTAGTTAATAGCCGGTTCTTTTTCCTGAAGATTTTTCTTCCTGAAATATTCATGACTATAATCCTTGGCAGGTTGAAGTTGGAAGCCATGCTGGAAATGGGTGTCAAGTTCGAGATTGAAGCACTGTCAGCAAGTTCCATTTCTTTTCTGTCGCAGGAGTACATCCCCCAACAGATCAGACTAGGGAGGTACATATAGGATTGCATAGACCTGTATCTATGCAGAATTGTGCTAGGCTAAGAGTCTCCTTTTGTTTTGGTTACACCACTTGTAGTTGCTTGTCTGATCAAACAATCACCTTGGTATTCACAACAAGAATTTGACTGCAATTGGTGTATACCGTCAGTTACTGCATTGCTACTCATAATGCTTCTTGTTGTGCATAGATTAGTATGGTTTATTATGTTAATGTGCAAAGGGCAACCTGTTAGAAGTGAATGCCTGAATAGGGAACCCTGGATGTCCTCTTAGTTCTACTAGGTCACCATCTCATGGAAGCAAATTCCTATTTACCTGAGATCTCAGCCTCCACTTGCCGGGCATCATTAGATAGATTGTTGCTTGCCTTGCAATTCTGGAGCCAGAAACAACAATCCAAGAAAAAAATACATCTACACAGGCTACCATAGTGGAAGCTGGAAATATTTCATGGCTGGAAAATAGTTTAACAAACTTCATGTACACAACACAGGCACATAAGCTTAGCGAAGCATCACCAAATACTTCTTTCTTACACATGTCCAGGTGCATATGAGCAGATCCATTGTGTTAAATACATGTAGGAGCTCAACAAGGTCGTATCTTTTGACACTTTACTAGATTACAGAATTAATTAACAGCGTTAACCGACCATTCAACTAAAGTATTTAAGCTGTAAAATTAAGTACAGGCCCATATGTTCGTCACTGACCGGATTGTGCCCGAGTAAGGTCATATGTGGAGAGCGTGCCGGACTGGTCAACGTCGAGTTTGTCAAACTCCTCTAGAAAAGAAGATATGTCCTCTTGGCTGATCTTCCCCAGTTCTTTGAGCTTGTACACGACAAATTCAGCAGCACTGCACATATCAAAGTTCACAGATCAACACTCATTACCCACAAAATCTTAGGATATGATGGAGGGGAGAATACTGAAAACGCATTATGTGCTTACCCCACTTTCCGATCATTATCCAGATCAGCTGCTTCAAGATCCATGGTTGTTACTCTCCGTGTGAGAACCCATTTGGCCAGCATCTTCTGCCGTCGCTCGGTGTAGATCTCAGCGAGGTACATGAAGAACAGCGCCAGAATTATGGTGCTTGTAATTATCCAAAACACGGCGAAAGTGCGCCCCAGTTGGGACGAGAAGCTTTTATCCCCATAACCCAAGGTAGTGATTGTGGCACAGACACAATAAAAGGAGTCAACAAGGCTCAGCTTCTCAACCTTCCAGAGAAAAACAGTCCCCACAACAATGGCCGTCACAAGAAGCAGAGCGGCCGTGTAGAATTTGTACTTTGTCTTGTTAGTCTCAATTTGTCTGAGCATTTTGGCCTCGCCACACTTCATGTTCATGTGCAGTGCCTTGAAGAACAACACCTCCTGCTTCTCGACGAGATAGTCTGCCGACTTGCTTACAAAGAGAGCAATAATCGCCATGCCGGTGAAGACGAAAACACAAGCGAGCAGCTTTGTCGTGTCGCTGTTAGGGACAAGGTCTCCATAGCCAACCGATGTCATCGTGGCAATGCAGAAGTACAATGCGTCGAGCACTCTGTTGGTTCTCTTGCCAGATAACTGATCCATGACAAGGTAAAAGACTACGACGCCCACCAGCAGGTAGAGAAATAGGAGGAACCCTACTAGTCTGAAGCTGGGCCGTACCACGCTGAACAACTCCTTGGCTGGAAGCGACGGGCCATTTTCTTGTGGTTTTTCATCGGTCTCTGATCTGGGAGCCGACCTGCTTCTTCGGAACCGCTTGGCTCCTTGCGACGGCTTTCTTTGGAGCACATTGGCATCGGGGTTCTCAGGTAGCAATGCTCGCTGAATACTGTTGTCAGACATTGGCTTATGCTGGATTTGTTGTGAATTGCCGTCGCAATTGAAACCCTATGATTCAGAGAATGGCACACTTTACAGTATGGTTTTACAGATATGCGAGGAAGAAGTTTAGAAGCTCATTAAATATCAGGTAAAAATTTAAGGCAAGACGGTGGATATGCACTGAATTGCATGAACCACCGAGAGACTATTCCTCCCAGCTTGTGTGAATTATACGTGTCCTAGCTGACACAAGAATTTCCTATCACCATCAGTTTAAGCATTAAATTGTTGGACTGCAGGTCAAAGAGAGGCAGGAAAAATAAGTTTGGTCAAAAATAAGGGCCAATTCCTTGGCTGTTATCTTGAATTCCTGATCTTTTTGACTTTCTAGGCATTCAGGCACAGAATTCTTCTCTTATCTAGTACTGTACTAGTATAAAAAGTAAGGGTCAATTCCTATTACCTATTCTGTCGCTTTCTTTGTGGACAAAGTCGCACTGCTACTGGTTCAGATCGGATCTCTACAGCTAGCTTAGTCTGCAACCCAGGGGATGGAAGTGAGGACCTAAGTGCTGGAAACCTTGAGCTGAGATGGATCGTGAAAAGGGGAAGTGAGACGAGCAGGGGAAGCATTCCGTTCTGTTAGCATACAGCAGGACCATCTATTTCTGAGCTACTACTGCAGAATTAAAGGCAACTCTGGCAGCTCCGGGCATTCGCACGAAGCAAGCAAAGAACATAGCACAGTACAGAAGACAGAGATTATTCATCCCTTACCTCCCTCCGGCCGACGGAAGCTGGGCGACGCTTTTGGGTTTGATTGAGAGGGGGCTTTCTTCCTCCTCCTCCTCTTCTTCCTCCCTCGAGCTTTCTTGCTCCTCCCTCTCCGCGTTGCCTTTTTGTCGGCCCGAGCCGAGGGGCGGAGATGGAGACGCACGAACGCGCCACGCCGGCCGCGCCGGATCTCTACGTGTTGGTGCCGCGTGGGTTGAGCTGTGGAGGTCGCCCTGTTTTGACGTGGCCGGCCCCACCGTGCCGGCGCAAGTTGGAACCCTTCGCCTCGCCGCTTTTGACCTTCCGGCTCCGGATGGGGCGCGGATAGACGTGGCAGGCCCAGCTCGGTTGGCCGCACCGCCGGCGCACGCAGGCAAAATTCAGCGGAGCTGATCAAGATCCCTCCAAAAAAAAAGAGCAGAGCTGATCAAGATCCAGCGGAAACACGAGCGGTAGTCGCCGCAGGTGATCCGAGCTCGGGCTGTGTCGCCGCCGCGGCGAATCCGACTATCTTTTCTTTTTTCAGTTCAAGTAGTAGAAAAATGTGTCGCCGCAACTGCGCAAGGAGAACTAGAGAACCGGGATAAGATAGGGTCCACATGTCACTCTCTCCTCGTGCCCTCCCTGAAAGCTCCAACCTCCGCCTCCATCGCCCTCGTGCCGTTGCGCCATCAAGAACGATGTCCCTAGCTTTGCTTTGGAACTTGGTGTTGGGGAGCATTTAAAGATGCCAATGGATTGGGTTTTGCTATGGGCTTGTGGTCTGTCAGCCGCATGTGTTGTTGCCCTTTGGCAAGGCAAGCTCGGAATGATAGGATCTTCAATGTAGAAGGACAAGTTATGGGCTGTGCAATCTCGATGTATTGATCGGTGCACCAGGCACGTATATATAAGTACAGAGGTGGGCCACAACCTCAACTATACAAGGAAACAGGAGGTGGGTCCTACACACATATATACACGTACACAATATACTCAACACCCCCCGCAGTCGAAGCGGCGCCAGTGACGCAGAGACTGGAACGGAACTCCTCAAAGGTAGAAGTCGGCAGTCCCTTCGTCATCACATCGGCGAACTGCTGAGCGGTCGGCACATGGAGAACCCGCATGCGTCCAAGAGCCACCTGCTCGCGCACAAAGTGAATGTCCAGCTCGATGTGTTTAGTCCGGCGATGATGAACGGGGTTGGCGGAGAGGTACACCGCAGAGATGTTGTCACAATAGACAACCGTAGCCTGGGAGACATCGTGATGTAGCTCCTGAAGTAATTGTCGAAGCCAGGTGCACTCGGCGACAGCGTTGGCCACAACTCGGTACTCAGCCTCCGCGCTAGAGCGCGAAACCGTGGGTTGTCGCTTGGACGACCACGAGACGAGGGAAGGACCGAGGTAGACGCAGTAGCCAGAGGTGGACCGACGAGTATCGGGGCAGCCGGCCCAGTCTGCATCGGAGTAAGCCACCATCTCTAGAGAAGTGGACGTCATAAGTGTCAACCCGAGGGACATCGTGCCGCGGATGTAGCGAAGGATCCGCTTCACGAGAGTCCAATGAGAGTCACGAGGGGCGTGCATGTGGAGACACACCTGCTGTACAGCATACTGAAGATCCGGTCTGGTGAGAGTCAAGTACTGTAGGGTGCCGACAATAGACCAGTAGAAAGGAGCATCCGACGCAGGCGAACCCTCAAGAGCAGAGACCTTGGCCTTCGTGTCGACAGGAGTAGCAACAGGATGGCAGTTGAGCATGCCAGCACGCTCAAGAAGCTCATGTGCATACTTCTGCTGATGAAGAAAGAAACCGTCCGGACGCCGAACGACCTCAATGCCAAGGAAATAATGTAAAGCACCCAGGTCCTTGATAGCAAACTCGTCACGCAGCCGGAGAGTAATCCGCTGAAGAACGGCTGCGGAGGAGGCTGTCAGGATGATGCCGTCGACGTAAAGCAGCAAATATGCAGTCGTGTCACCGTGGCGATATACAAACAGTGAGGCGTCCGAGCAAGTGACGCTGAAGCCCAGTGTCTGAAGAAACCCGGGGATCCGCTGGTACCAGGCTCAGGGTGCCTGCTTTAGCCCGTAAAGAGAGCGAGACAGCAGGCACACATGGCCGGGAAGTGAAGCATCGACGAAGCCAGTGGGTTGCTCACAAAACACCTGCTCCTCAAGATGGCCGTGGAGAAAGGCGTTGGAGACATCCATCTGGTGAACAGGCCAGCCGCGGGAGACGGCGAGCTGGAGGACGGTGCGGATCGTGCCCGGTTTGACAACCGGGGCAAACGTCTCTGTGAAGTCAACTCCAGCACGCTGGCGGAAACCGCGGACCACCCAGCGAGCCTTGTAGCGCTCAAGTGTACCGTCTGAGCGAGTCTTATGGCGAAAGACCCACTTGCCGGTGATGACGTTGGCGCGAGGAGGCCGGGGAACCAGGGTCCAGGTGCGGTTCCGTTGAAGAGCGTCGAACTCTTCCTGCATCACCACAAGCCAGTGAGGATCACGGAGGGCGGCGCGAGCGGACGCAGGAATGGGCGACGGCTCCACGGTGGAGGCGGCGAGGACGTACTCATCATGCGAGTACCGGAGACTCGGACGATGAATGCCGGTGCGAGCGCGGGTGACGGGGCCGGACAGAGCCTCCAGAGCCACCGCGCGAGGCGGCCGGCGTCGCGGCCGGCGTCACAGCCGGCGAGGGAGCCGGCGAGGCGACCGGCGTCGGGGCCGGCGAGGAGGCCGGCGTCGAGGCGGCAGAGGAGGCGGCCGAGCCGGCAGCGCCCGACCCCGCGGCGCCCGAGTTGGGGGCGGCGGGTGAAGGCGGGGCGCCGGCTGCACCGTCGGAGCCGGCCGAGGAGGCCGTGTGGGTGGGCGCCGGCAGGAGGGCACGGGGACTGCCAAAGCCCGGAGGCGGTCCATGAGCCAGACGTGATCGTCCACCTGACGAGGTCGTTGATGGGCCGTCGGTGGCCGGCGGCGACGAGACGACAAGGGGTACCTGCTGCTGAAACGGGAAGACCATCTCATCAAAGTAAACGTGTCGGGAGGTGAAAACACGGTGGGAGACGGGATCGTAGCAGCGGTAGCCCTTAGTGTTAGGTGGGTAGCCGAGAAAGATGCAGGCGACGGAGCGAGGTGCAAGCTTATGAGGCGCAGTGGCGGCGATGCTAGGGTAGCACAGGCAGCCGAAGATGCGAAGCCCTTCATAAGAGGGAGGTGCACCGAAGAGAAGGTGGTGAGGTGTAAAGTTCCCGCGAGTACGGCATGGACGGATGTTGATGAGGAGAGAAGCGGTGGCTAGAGCATCAGGCCAAAAGCGCGGAGGCACATTGGCATGAAAGAGAAGAGTCCTAACGCAGTCATTAAGAGTGCGAAGGATGCGCTCAGCACGACCGTTCTGCTGCGAGGTATACGGGCAAGTGAGACAAAAAATCGTGCCATGTGTGGTGAGAAGATTACGAACAACGGTGTTGTCAAACTCCTTCCCTTTGTCTATCTGCAACGCGAGAATGGGTCGACCAAACTGCGTGAGAACGTAAGAGTAGAAAGCGGCAAGGGTGGATATAACATCCGACTTGCGGCGCAACGGGAAGGTCCACACATAATGCGAAAAATCATCAAGTATGACAAGATAATAAAGAAAGCCCGTATTACTTGCAACAGGAGATGTTCAAACATCACTATGAATTAATTCAAACGGGTATGATGCAACAAAGGAAGAAGGCCTAAAAGGAAGACGAGCATGTTTGCCGAGGCGACATGCATGACATGAGTGATCCTCGTTCTTATTACACGTGAAAGAAAAACTCCAAAGTATGTGGCGAAGGGTGGCAGGATTAGGATGACCCAAGCGAGCGTGCCAGAGATCCACTCCGGTGGCGAGAGCGACAGGGGCGGCGGAAGTGGTGGAGGTGGCGGAGTGAACCGGGTAGAGCTCGTTGGGGCTGTCACATCGGTGGAGCACCATCCGCGTGCGAGCGTCCTTAACAGAAAAACCACATTCGTCAAATTCAACAGTGACCAGATTTTCACGTGTAAGAGAACGAACGGAAACAAGATTTTTAATAAGGTCAGGAGAAACAAGAATATTAGACATGGATATAGGAGTGGAGTTAGATGGAAAATATGTATGTCCAATATGGGTGATGGGAAGAGAAGAACCGTCACCGACGGTAATGCGGTTGGAGGTGTGGACAGGATGGGCAGTGTGGAGGTTACCGGGATACGCCGCCATATGAGCGGTGGCGCCACTGTCCATGTACCAATCGCCGCCGCCGGTGTAGCTGGACGGGGAAGGGGCGGTGTGGAGAGCCGCCCGAAGGGCCGGGTCCCACGGTGCCGGCGGGAGGGGCGGCGCAGCCGTCAGGGGCAGCAGCGGCGGCCCACCTGGCGGCGGCTGCTGCCCGTAGGGCGCTGCATAGGGCTGCGGCGCGGCGTAGTACGCCTGGTGTGACGGAGGCCGAGTGTCGAGAAGGCCCGGAGTAGGAGCCCGAGGAACCGGCATGGAGTAGGCGTGGACAACGCCGATCCATGGGTTCTGGCCGGCGTACCATGGAGCCGCCGGCTGAGGGGCCGGCTGCTGCTGGCGAGGTGCTCCTCCCTGAGCACCGCCGCCGCCTCCCTGCTTGCGGCCACCCCGGCGGCCGCCGCAACGACCCCCCCCCATTGGCCGCCGGCTGGGGCGGCGGGAAGGGGGCGGCTGGGGCGGGCGGGAAGGCGGGCGCCGTCGGCTGTGGCGGCGTTGGGCGGGGCGGTGGCGGGGCCGAGCCCCCGCGGGTGCCGGCGACAAGGGCGGTGTGGGTCGCGCGCGTCCGTGCCACCCGCATCCGGCGCTCCTCTAGCTTGAGGTACGCGACCACCTTGGCGAAGGTGGGCTCCGGGATGAGGGTGAGGTTGGAGGCGGCGTTCCCGAAGTCCTCGTTGAGGCCGCTGGAGAGGGTGCTGATGAGGAGCTCGTCGCCGATCTTTTCCCCCAGATCACAGAGCTCATCGGCGAGCTTCTTGAGGCGCATGCAAAAATCATCGATGGACGAGTCAAGTTGCTGGCACCCGTAAAACTCACCATAGAGGAGGACCTTGCGCTGCAGCCGATTGTCGGTGAAGAGGCCGTTGAGCTTGGTCCAGACCGCATAGGCATCGTCCTCGTCGTTCACCACGGTGTGGAAGATGTCGCTGGAGATGGTGAGGTAGAACCAGCAAATGATGGTGGCGTCGAGGATCATCCACTCCTCGTCGTTGATCATGAGTGCCGAGTCCACGGTGCCATCCACGTGGCCGTGTAGGAGGTACTCACGGAACACAAGCGAAAAATACCGCTTCCAAGCGGAGTAGGAGGTGGTGGTGTGATCGAGCTTGACCGGGACGCGCTCATGGATGTTGAGGTCGCGGACGAGGGTGACATCGGGACCGACGAACGGGTTGGAGACGGTGGAGGAGGAGGAACTCATGGTGGTTCGGCTCGGGTGGTAGGGTGCGGTGCGGGTTAAGGGAGAGAGGGGGTAGGGCACGGCGCGGGGAGAGAGGGAGGGGCGCGGCACGGGTGGAGGGGAGGGAGGGTTAGGGCGCGGCGCGGGTGTGGAGGGAGGGGTGCGGCACGGGTGGAGGGAGGCGGAAGCAGTGGGGCGCGGCGGCGGCGGCCTCGGGGGGAGGCGGCTACGGCGGCGAGCGAGGCGGGAAGGGCGGTGCGGCGGTGACCAGCAGCGGCGGCGGCGGCCGGAAGGAGGGCGGCGGTGGCGGCGGCGTGAAGATGCGGCGGCGGCGGCGCGGAGGCGCGGCGGCGGCGGCGGCTAGGGTTAGGATCATGCTGCGATAGATACCATGTAGAAGGACAAGTTATGGGCTGTGCAATCTCGATGTATTGATCGGTGCACCAGGCACGTATATATAAGTACAGAGGTGGGCCACAACCTCAACTATACAAGGAAACAGGAGGTAGGTCCTACACACACATATACACGTACACAATATACTCAACATTCAACACCAAGACATGGACAACAAAAGCACTTCGCGAGCATACGGCACAATTTCTGCTGCTATGGAGCAACCGTGCAAGACGCCATCAAGATAGAATATCGCTGAAGGTGTGGGCGCGGAGTTTTTTTTTTGAGGAAAAGCAATGAGCGTTGCATTTCATTGCATTCATATGAAGGAGTTACAAAGCTCAAGATGAGCACACGACCGGTTCCTCTTCACCGAGAAAATGAAAGACAACAATAACAACAAAAACAACAACAACAACAACAACTCGAATTCAAAGATCGTGTTGGTGCAAGCAACCGGAGTAGGTCTTCGACATCCATCGCCATCTAACCAAGCAAGGGGAAGCCTTTAGCATTGGCAGTCTGGTCGCCACCCGACAACACCCCTCAAAAAGAGAGATGGTTGTCGCATGGGAACGAGGTGGTCCGAGGAGAATCAGACTCGCTAACCCGGCTTGAGATGAACACCTCAACCAAACCTCCACTTCATAGACCAAACCAAATCTTGTCGACCAAGCAGCACCACGACCACCTCCACCTATCATTGGCCCATCTGGCTCGTAAGAAGCTCTTGGAACGATGCCGCAAGAGGTGCGACGCACGTTGCCATCATCGTTTGATCCCAAAGGAATCTTGGGTTTCCCCCAAAACTTTCTCGTGCAATGGAGCAAGCAGAATGCCTCAACAACGCCTTCCATAAGGATGCGGAGTCCACACGTGTCACCCCCGCCTGCCCCAGCCCATGGCGGAGCAGCAAGGCCTTCACCCGATGCTACCTCTTGAGCATGTGTTGGTTTTTCCCTCGAAGAGGAAAGAGTGATGCAACAAAGTAGCGTAAGTATTTCCCTCAGTTTTTGAGAACCAAGGTATCAATCCAGTAGGAGGCTCCTCAAAAGTCCCTCGTACCTACTGTCGGTGTCAAAACCGGCGGATCTCGGGTAGGGGGTCCCGAATTGTGCGTCTAGGCGGATGGTAACAGGAGACAAGGGACACGATGTTTTTATCCAGGTTCGGGCCCTCTCGATGGAGGTAAAACCTTACTCCTGCTTGATTAATATTGATGATATGGGTAGTACAAGAGTAGATCTACCACGAGATCAGAGAGGCTAAACCCTAGAAGCTAGCATATGGTATGATTGTTGTTCGTCCTACGGACTAAAACCCTCCGGTTTATATAGACACCGGAGAGGGCTAGGGTTACACAGAGTCAGTTACAATGGGAGGAGATCTACATATCCGTATCACCAAGCTTGCCTTCCACGCCAAGGAAAGTCCCATCCGGACACGGGACGAAGTCTTCAATCTTGTATCTTCATAGTCCAGGAGTCCGGCCAAAGGTCATAGTTCGGCTATCCGGACACCTCCTAATCCGAGACTCCCTCAGTAGCCCCCGAACCAGGCTTCAATGATGATGAGTCCGGCGCGCAGATTTGTCTTCGGCATTGCAAGGCGGGTTCTTCTCCAAATTCCATATGCTTGTTGAATAATGTCCGACTTTTGGTGAATGTTGCGCTCCTTGGCTTCTGTGCCCAATAATGGCCATCTTCCATGTGTCAAATGAATGCGAAAAGCCAGGGTGTTTTTTTATTTACCCCCCTAGCTGTGCAAATGAGCCGCTTATAAAGGAGACGGGGATTTAGATCCGAATCGCACCATCTTCCCTCCGCGAGCATTCATCAGAGCGCATTCGACAGAGATCCATTCCATCATGGCCAGTCGACACAGCTCCTCCTCTCGCCCCCCAGCCCTCAGCCTGGAGATTAGGAGAGATGTTCCGTCCCGCACAGCGAGCTAGTGGCGCTCCAAGCCAAGGGGTTTCTCCCCCCAGCCTACATGGTCCCAGTTCGAGCCGGGCTTGCCACCTATAATGGCGGAGAGCGTCCCCAATCCCTCCAAAGGAGAGCGGGTATGCCTTGTCCCTTACTTGATAAGAGGGCTCGGATTTCCAATTCATCCGTTTCTCCGGGGGCTCCTGGAGTTCTACGGCCTGCAGTTGCACAACCTTACACCTGCCTCCATATTGCATATTGCGGGCTTCGTAGCCCTTTGCGGGCATCGAGGCCCATTTTGCACTGTGGAAGAAACTGTTTTGCCTTGTGCCCCGTTCTCAGGAGGGGTCGATATATCAAGTGGGCGGAGCCGAGCTATGGCGCATCGCCGGGACCGGATATCTATCCGGACCCCCAAAGAAGGCGTCCGAAGACTGGCCTTTAGAATGGTTTTATATAGAAGACGTCCCCCTGCTGGACCCTGTTCGGATCGGCCTCCCTGAGTTCGATAATGCTCCTTTGAGGAAGCGCCTAAGCTGGCGTCCACGGAGCCCTCAGAAGGAAAATGACAAGGACGTCCTTTAACTGATGAGCCGGATAAGGTTGTTAGCTCATTCCGGACTGACCATGATCGAGGTCATGGCTACATGCATCATGCGGGGGGTGCAGCCGCTGCAGTATAGAGGCCACCCTATGTGGGATTTTAACAGGGAGGACGATGCCACCCGGTGCGGCCGTAAGGGGCCGGACTCGGTTGCCGCTCTAATAAAGATATTGTCCGCTTTGTACAAGGGGGAAGAGGAGGAATTCCTCCATGTCAACCCACGGGGTGGATTTTCTATGTACAATCCTCCAAGCTGGGTAAGCGGACACTTTCACTCGCCCATCTGTTTCATATTCCCATAGTTAAGTATTCAGTCTAGCAATTTCAATGCAGGAGCTACGCCAGGCTGTAAAGGAGATAAACAGCCCTCCTCCACAACCCGAGGACCCAGAACGGTCCTTAGATCAGGACTCCCAAGAGGACCCGGACTTATCTACGGAGCTGATCGATGGAGTGTTTCATCAACTAAGCAAGGACAACACCTTGGTGGCCATTACGGCCGATTATCCCGGACTACTCCCAGCCTCACAAGTAACCGAGACCGAAGTCCCAGTACTTTTAAGATGATCCATCCGTGCTTATTTTTGATCACCATATACCAATGGCGTTTTTGCAGGGGAAGTCCTTGAGGCGGAGGGCCGGGCCGGCGGTGGCTAACCAACAAGGGGTAGCGAGGCCCAACAGGCTGAAAAGAAGTGCGGTTCGGATTGAGATGCCGACGCAACGGTATGGCGTGCCATTTTATTCCCAGGTTTTATTCCCTCAAGGCATACTAACGCTCGCGCTCTCTTCAGGAAAAAGAGCGCTCGCCGGACTATATCCGGAGAGGTTGCCAATCACGCCTCCACCAGCCAGGCTCCAAGGCCGGGTTCGGAAACGGAGGCGAACGCGAGGCGCGCACCGGACGCTCCTCCGACAGAGGATGCGGACGGGTTGTCTGCCACCAATTCCGAGGTGGAGAGTGCCATGAACCACAGGCGTCGCCAGACAGTTCTTCGTGACGCTTGTTTCTCCCAAGAGGCATTGGATGCCTTCAATACGGGAGATGCGTACCTCCGTGCCGCTCAAAATGGTCTAGCCAGAGCCACGGAGCAGTATGTAAAAGACATACGGGTAAGAAAATTTGATGGTTGTGTATGTCAGTAGCCCCTGAGACTTGAAACAGTTAGAATAACTGATTTAAGGATCATTTGTTATGCAGGATCTTACAGAAAAGAATACCCAACTGTCCCAGGAGCTGGAAGAGTGCAAAGCCCAACTTGAGGCCGCACTAGCCGCGGCAGGGGAGGCCAAGGAGACCCTCTCTGATAATATATGCTTCAAAAGATAAGTATGTTGTGAAGTGCGGCATGTGTGCAAATCAGACAATAACATTGCAGATGGCGCCGGGGTGGATCCGGACAAGCAACAACTCTTGCCCCGGTTAAAGGCCGGCGAGAGCGTGCTTACGAGGGTGAGGCAAGAGAAGAATAATCTCCAAGATGCCAACACCCAGTTGGGCGAGGAACTAAAGGATGTTCGTGCCCAGCTGTCGGACTCCGTGAAGGAGAATCGGCAGCTTCGACACGGCATTTTTAGTAAGTGCTTGAACGAACTTCGAAAAAGAGTTCGGCGAGGAAGTCGATTGACAGAGGTATGTCTGTAGGTATGCTGACAGGTCGGCCTGCAGAGGAAATGCCCGGCTCTACGGGTGACCTTCTTCCCGAGCTCTTACAACTGCACGAACGGTTCAACAGGTAATGCAGGGCGTCGTCCAGGCCTTGTGGCCATCCGTTTCCATGCCCGAAGGCCTTGGAGAGCTTGCAGAGAAGCTGAAGGGAGCGCGGCGGCGCTTCTGATTATGGAAGATATCGGCCTGCCGTCAAGGCGCTAGGGAGGCCTGGGCCATGGTGAAGACGCGGTACACGAAGGCTGACCCAAACCACATGGCCGAGGTCGGACCTGTGGGGCCCGATGGGAAGGAGATCCCTGTTAGTTTAGTGTACGACCAGGTAGAATTGGCCGCGAAATATTCCCAACATGACTGTAAACTAGACAGCCTGCTGGATGGTATTGAAGAGGAATATACCCAGTCAAATTGACTATGTAATTTAAGATGACATGTAAAATGCCTTCTAGCCGGATTGTAGATCGTTTGTCATGGCGGACCTTTTCGCTTCAACCTCGGGACCCGATAGTCCGGAGTGTGTCCGAATACCCTCTCGGTTATGCAAGAACCGGGGCATGCGTGGAGACCAGGCGTAGGGGTCATTAGTGCTTGAACAGACAAGTGCCCAGCTAGTTATGTTATATTACATGGTTAGTAAGAAACATCTTCCAGGGAGAATAGTTCCGTTAAGGGTTCCTTTCCCTGGGAGGCATGCCCTAAAGTGCATGTCCGGACTGCGAAAAAAGCAGAAAAACATCTGGGGGAGGATAAATAAACGAGTGAGAAATCATCTTTAATTCACCGACCGAATATTCCCTTAAGAATGCTAGCTTTCGGCTTCACCCAGTCTGAGGTACACATCCGGCTGACCCGGCAGTAACAATCGCAGAGGTGCTCCCTTTACCACCTAGCTGAACAATCGGGAACGTAGGGGTAAGCACAGGAGCCAGGCAACCTAGCTTGGCCAAAACTTAAGTCATATCGATGCATATAATGGTGAATAAAAGGTACATGCGGAAGTGTGACACATGTGTTGGGCATGAGGCCCGTATAAGCAAGCTTCTGTTAAAGAAGCCCCCAGGTATAATGAGCGCGGATAGCGCGTCAATTGTTTGTGAACAAGGCGCGAACGAGCCCTTAAAGGCTGTAAGAGAAAAAGGAGGGAGAGGGAGAGAAATATAAGACAACTAATGTGTAAAAAATAGACAGAGGAAGGAGACGAACACAGAGTCCGGCGCTAGGCGTAGAATCTTCGGAGACGGGCTGCGTTCCATGGGTTCGGCTCGAGTCAGTTATCCGATGCAACTCGCAAACGGTAAGCTCCACCAGTCAGGACTTGGTCAATGATGAAGGGACCTTCCCATTTGGGCTGGAGTTTGTCCTTTTTCTTGTCCGACAGGCGTAGAACTAACTCGCCAACATTGTAAGTTTTGGCCCATACTTCTCTGCTTTGATATCTTCGAGCTTGCTGTTGATAGAATGTGGAACGGGCTTTTGCCACGTCACGCTCCTCCTCCAAGGCGTCCAAACTGTCCTGCCGATCGAGTTCGGCTTCTCTTTCTTCGTACATGCGCACGCGAGGTGAGTCATGAATTATGTCGCAGGGCAGAACTGCCTCTGCGCCGTATACCATAAAAAATGGTGTGAATCCGGTGGTGCGATTCGGCGTGGTCCGCAGCCCCCAGAGTGCGGAGTCGAGCTCCTCTACCCAGTGCGTGTTAGATTCCTTGAGGGACCGCACTAATCTGGGTTTGATGCCCCTCATGATTAGACCATTTGCTTGCTCGACTTGACCGTTAGTTTGTGGGTGATAGACTGAAGCGTAGTCGAGCTTGATGCCCATGTTTTTGCACCAGAGTTTGACCTCGTCGCCCGTAAAGTTCGTGCCGTTATCGGTGATGATGCTATGGGGGACGCCGTAATGGTGTAGGACCCCTGATATGAAGTCTATCACCGGTCCAGATTCGGCTGTCTTAACATGCTTGGCCTCTATCCATTTGGTGAATTTGTCCACCATGACCAGTAGGTATTTTTGCTTGTGGGTTCCTCCTTTAAGGGGTCCAACCATGTCAAGCCCCCAGACCGCAAAGGGCCAGGTGATGGGTATAGTTTGGAGGGCGGTGGGTGGCATATGGCTTTGGTTAGCAAAGAGCTAGCAACCAACACATCGTTGGACTAAGTCCTGAGCATCTGCCCGGGCCATTGGCCAATAAAATCTTGTACGGAAGGCCTTGCTTACAAGGGCCCGGGCTGCAGCGTGGTGCCCGCTGAGTCCGGCATGGATTTCAGCCAGGAGATTCCGCCCTTCCTCTTCGGAGATACACCTTTGAAGGACTCTGGTGGTGCTTTTCTTATAAAGCTCTCCTTCGTGGACTTTATAGGCTTTAGATCGCCGCACTATGCAGCGTGCCTTGTTTTGGTCCTCGGGAAGTTCTTGCCTGGTTAGGTAGGCTAGGAATGGTTCTGTCCACGGGGCAATGACTGCCATTAATACGTGGGCTGAGGGTGTTACTTCGTTGGCAGAGCCTCCCGTTGTATCAGAATGTTCGGTGTCGGGCGGTGCGGTTGGGTCCGGGCTGTTATTTCTGGATTCCCCTTCCCAAAATACGGATGGCTTGAATAGCCTCTCCAAGGAGATGTTGGGGGGGGGGGGGGTGACTGCATCGCGCTTTGCGCTGATGCGTGCCAGGACGTCTGCTGCTTGATTGTTTTCCCGGGCTATATGGTGGAATTCGAGCCCCTCGAACCGAGGTGACATTTTGAGGATGGCGTTGCGATAAGCTGCCATTTTCGGATCCTTGTCATCAAAGTCTCCATTTATTTGGGATATCGCGAGGTTCGAATCCCCACGCACCTCTAGGCGTTGGATGCCCATGGAGACTGCCATCCGGAGACCATGTAGAAGGGCCTCATATTCGGCTGCGTTGTTGGAGTCTGTATACATTATCTGGAGTACTTATTAAACTGTATCTCCTGTTGGGGACGTTAGAACGACGCCAGCCCCCAGTCCAGCTAACATTTTGGAGCCGTCGAAGTGCATGATCCAGTTGGAATATGTGTCATACTCTTTAGGGAGTTTGGCTTCAGTCCATTTGGCGACGAAGTCGGCCAAAACTTGCGACTTAATAGCTCGCGTGGCTTATAGGTTATGTCGAATGGGAGGAGCTCAATGGCCCATTTGGCAATCCGGCCCGTCGCCTCGCGGTTGTTTATAATATCGTTAAGAGGTACTTCAGAGGCTACTGTTATCGAACACTCTTGAAAGTAGTGTCGCAGCTTCCGGGATGCCATAAACACCGCGTACGCTATCTTTTGATAATGTGGGTACTGTGACTTTCATGGAGTGAGGACAGTGGACACGTAGTAAACTGGGTTTTGAAGGGGGAATTTGTGTCCGTCCGTTTCTCGTTCAACGACGAGCACTGCGCTTACAACCTGATAAGTTGTCGCAATGTATAATAGCATTGGTTCACCGATGTTAGGCACGGCCAGGACCGGGTTTGTTGCCAATATGGCTTTTATTTCTTCGAGTCCGGCCGTGGCGGCATCCGTCCACTCGAAGTGTTCGGTGCACCGGAGGAGGCGATAAAGGGGTAATGCCTTTTCTCCCAAGCGGGAGATAAAGCGGCTTAGAGCCGCCACGCATCCAATCAATTTTTGTATTTGCTTGAGGTCCTTTGGAATATCCAATTGTGACAGAGCTCGGATCTTGGCAGGGTTTGCTTCAATTCCTCTACCGGATACAATGAAGCCCAAGAGCTTTCCGGCTGGTACACCAAAGACGCATTTTTCCAGGTTAAGCTTGACCTCATATGCTCGGAGGTTATCGAATGTGAGCCTCAAGTCGTCTACTAGAGTTTCGACATGTTTTGTTTTGACGACCACGTCATCTACGTATGCTTCCACTGTTTTGCCGATCTGGTTTGCCAGACATGTCTGAATCATGCGCTGATATGTTGCGCCGGCGTTTTTGAGCCCGAAGGGCATTGTGTTGAAGCAGAATGGGCCGTATGGGGTGATGAATGCTGTTGCGGCTTGGTCTGGCTCTGCCATCTTAATTTGATGGTAGCCGGAGTATGCGTCGAGGAAACACAATGAATCGTGTCCTGTGGTGGCGTTGATGATTTGATCGATGCGGGGGAGGGGGAAGGGATCCTTTGGGCAAGCCTTGTTGAGGTCCTTGAAATCGACACATAGGCGCCAGGATTTGTCCTTCTTTGGTACCATCACCAGGTTTGCTAGCCAATCCGTATGTTTTATATCTCTGATGAATCCGGCCTCCAGTAGTTTGGCTAGCTCCTCTCCCATGGCTTGTCTCTTAGGTTCGGAGAAACACTAAAGAGCCTGCTTGACAAGCTTGAATCCTTTTAGGATGTTTAGGCTGTGCTCGGCCAGCCTGCGTGGGATTCCTGGCATGTCTGAAGGGTGCCAGGCAAAAATGTCCCAATTTTCGCGTAGGAATTCTCGTAGTGCGGCGTCTACATCAGGGTTTAATTGCACCCCGATGGAGGCCGTTTTGGTAGGGTCCGTTGGATGGACTTGGAATTTGACTGTTTCGTCTGCCGGTTTAAAGGAGGTGTACTTGGATCTTTTATCGAGTATCACGTCGTCCCTGTTCACCGTGGAGCGTAGCGCAGTCAGTTCCTCGGCCGCTAGGGCTTCGGATAGTGCCTCAAGGGCCAGTGCAGCTGTCTTGTTTTCAGTGCAGAGTCCGGGTCACTAGAAAGAGTGATGATTCCGTTGGGTCCGGGCATTTTGAGCTTCATGTACCAGTAATGGGGTATAGCTTGAAAGATTGTGAATGCCTCTCGCCCTAATAGAGCGTGGTATCCGCTGCTGAACGGGGCCACTTGAAACCTGACCTCCTCGGACCTGTAATTATCCGGCGTGCCGAACACCACATCCAGTGTGATCTTTCCTGTACAGCATGCTTCCCGGCTGGGGATTATTCCTCTAAAGGTTGTGTTGCTTCGCTCAACGCGGCTCCAGTCTATTTCCATTTTTCAAAGGGTTTCCTCATAAATGAGGTTCAATCCGCTGCCACCGTCCATGAGTACCTTGGTAAGGCGAAAGCCGTCCACTATTGGACTGAGGACCAATGCGGCTGGTGCTCGGGCTGTTCGGAATTTAGGTTCATCACTGGCATTAAAGGTAATAGCCGTGTCACTCCATGGGTTTATTGTTGCTACTTGGTAGACTTCGGCAAGGCCGCGGAGTGTTCGTTTCCGCATATTATTTGATGCGAAAGTCTCGAAGACTGTTAATACCGTACTGGTATCCCTGGGCTGGTGCTCTGTGAATTCTGGAGTTAGAAGCTCCTCACCACTTCTGGCCACCTGCCGGAGTATCCAACATGCTCTAAGGCTATGAGTTGGTGTGGCGCCCTCTGTACTATGAATTTTACAGGGTCCATTGAGCCATCCCTCCAGTACGGTTCCATGCCCTATAGAGGATTTTTGCTTTTTGGTGTTTAACCCAGATGCCTGGTGATAATGCACCCTTTTATTTCGGATTGGGGTTGTATTCAGGGCCGGATTGTCCCAAAATTTTATTTCGGTTTTCCAGGCGCTTTCCATCGCACAATACTTTCGTACCATGGATGCCAAGTCAGCGAAGCATGTAATTTCATGATGACTTATGGCGTTGAGGATTCTGTTGTTCGTGCAATTATTGCAGAAGAATGAAATTACATCCTCCTCGTGGCAGTCCTCTATCCTATTCATAACCAGGAGGAATCTGGCCCAGTAATGGTGTACTGTTTCTGCGGGCTCTTGCCGAATTTGGGATAGATCCCTTATGTTAGGGTGGGCGGGTGGAATTAAATCCGGAACCTCGCCCAATCTGAGACTCAGGGGCCAAGGAGTTTCCGAACTCGGAAGCTTGGGTTCTTGGATGTTGTCCAATGAATCTAGCCCGCTGCCTGACTTTAGGTTCAAGGCTCGAGTGACGTCCTCCCCTCCGCGGGTATCCGGCTTGGAGGGGTCGGGAATCAGGACATAACTAGTCCTTAAGATAGATGAAGGTTTGCCGCACTGTTCCTCCACCACTGCGACATGGTGGGTGGCCTGGGGAGAGTTAATCTCTCTCAGATCGGGTTTAAGCCCAATCTGATCATAGTTTGTAGTGACTCCCAGGGCGGCGATTCGATCCAAGAGCTCGTTTAAGGAAGAGAGCTCCATCGGATCTAACTGCTCGGCGAGTTCTGGGTTGACGTGGAGATTGCTTTCGATGACCCGAGAAGTCATCGTCGGCGCGGCGGCGGAACAGGCGGTCATAAGAAAATCGCCTAGCCGGAGAGTTTGGCCAATAGCCAAAGCTCCTTTGGCCACAACACCGTCTTTAAAGACGGGATGAGGCATCCTTCTTGATGGCGACGACACAGCGGAACTCTCAATGAAAGAACCAATGTCGGTGTCAAAACCGACGGATCTCGAGTAGAGGGTCCCGAACTGTGCGCCTAGGCGGATGGTAACATGAGACAAGGGACACGATGTTTTTACCCAGGTTCGGGCCCTCTCAATGGAGGTAAAACCCTACTCCTGCTTGATTAATATTGATGATATGGGTAGTACAAGAGTAGATCTACCACGAGATCAGAGAGGCTAAACCCTAGAAGCTAGCCTATGGTATGATTGTTGTTCGTCCTACGGACTAAAACCCTCCGGTTTATATAGACACCGGAGAGGGCTAGGGTTGCACAGAGTCGGTTACAATGGGAGGAGATCTACATATCCGTATCTCCAAGCTTGCCTTCCACGCCAAGGAAAGTCCCATCCGGACACGGGACGAAGTCTTCAATCTTGTATCTTCATAGTCCAGGAGTCCGGCCGAAGGTCATAGTTCGGCTATCCGGACACCTCCTAATCCGGGACTCCCTCACCTACACACACAAACAAGAACCTCGCAACCAACGCGATAAAGGGGTTGTCAATCCCTTTACGGTAACTTGTGAAAGTGAGATCTAATAGATATAATAGGATAAGATAAATATTTTTTGTATTTTTGTGATATAGATTGGAAAGTAAAAGATGCAAATAAAAGTAGATCGGAAACTTATATGATAAAAGATAGACCCGGGGGCCATAGGTTTCACTAGTGGCTTCTCTCAAGATAGCATAAGTATTACAGTTGGTGAACAAATTACTGTCGAGCAATTGATAGAAAAGTGCATAGTTATGAGAGTATCTAGGCATGATCATGTATATAGGCATCACGTCCGCAACAAGTAGATCGAAACGATTCTGCATCTACTACTATTACTCCACACATCGACCGACTCCTGCCTGCATCTAGAGTATTAAGTTCATAAGAACAGAGTAACACATTAAGCAAGATAACATGATGTAGCGGGATAAACTCATGCAATATGATATAAACCCCATCTTTTTATCCTCGATGGAAACAATACAATACGTGCCTTGCTGCCCCTGTTGTCACTGGGAAAGGACACCGCAAGATTGAACCCAAAGCTAAGCACTTCTCCCATTGCAATAAAGATCAATCTAGTAGGCCAAACCAAACTGATAATTCAAAGGGACTTGCAAAGATAACCAATCACACATAAAAGAATTCAGAGAAGATTCAATTATTTCTCATAGATAAACTTGATCATAAACCCACAATTCACCGGATCTCGACAAACACACCGCAAAAAGAGTTACATCGAATAGATCTCCAAGAAGATCGAGTAGAACTTTGTATTGAGATTCAAAGAGAGAGAAGAAGCCATCTAGCTAATAACTATGGACCCGAAGATCTGTGGTAAACTACTCACAACTCATCGGAGAGCCCTTGGAGATGATGTAGAGGCCCTTCGGGGTCGATTCCCCCTCCGGCGGAGTGTCGGCGAAGGCTCCAAGATGGGATCTCGCGGATACAGAAGGTTGCGGTAGTGGAATTAGGTTTTCGTGGTGCTCCTGGATGTTCTCGGGGTACGTGGATATATATAGGAGGAAGAAGTAGGTCGATTGAGCCATGAGGGGCCCACGAGGCAGGGGGGCGCGCCGGCCACCCTCGTGGCCGCCTTGTTTGCTGCTTGACATCCACTCCAAGTCTCCTGGTTTGCATTTGTTCCAAAAAGATCGCTCCCGAAGGTTTCATCCCGTTTGGACGCCGTTTGATATTCCTTTTATGCGAAACACTGAAATAGGCAAAAAAACAACAATTCGGGCTGGGCCTCCGGTTAGTAGGTTAGTCCCAAAAATGATATAAAAGTGTAAAGTAAAGCCCACAAACATCTAAAACAGGTAATATAATAGCATGGAACAATCAAAAATTATAGATACGTTGGAGACGTATCAAGCATCCCCAAGCTTAATTCCTGCTCGTCCTCGAGTAGGTAAATGATAAAAACGGAATTTTTGATGTGAAATGCTACCTAGCATAATTCTTAATGTAATTTTATTTATTGTGGCATGAATGTCCAGATCCAAGTGATTCAAAATAAAAGTTCATATTGACATAAAAACAATAATACTTCAAGCATACTAACAAAGCAATCATGTCTTCTCAAAATAACATGGCTAAAGAAAGCTATCCCTAGAAAATCATATAGTCTGGCTATGCTCTATCTTCATCACACAAAGTATTTAATCATGCACAACCCCGATGACAAGCCAAGCAATTGTTTCATACTTTAGTATTCTCAAACTTCTTCAACTTTCACGCAATACATGAGCGTGAGCCATGGACATAGCACTATATGTGGAATAGAATGGTGGTTGTGGAGAAGACAAAAAGGAGAAGATAGTCTCACATCAACTAGGCGTATCAACGGGCTATGGAGATGCCCATTAATAGATATCAATGTGAGTGAGTAGGGATTGCCATGCAACGGATGCACTAGAGCTATAAATGTATGAAAACTCAACAAAAGAAACTAAGTGGGTGTGCATCCAACTTGCTTGCTCACGAATACCTAGGGCGTTTTGAGGAAGCCCATCATTGGAATATACAAGCCAACTTCTTTAATGAAAAATTCCCACTAGTATATGAAAGTGACAACATAGGAGACTCTCTATCATGAAGATCATGGTGCTACTTTGAAGCACAAGTGTGGTAAAAGGATAGTAGCATTGTCCCTTCTCTCTTTTTCTCTCATTTTTTATTTTTATTTTATTTGGCCTTTCTTTTTTTGGCCTTTTTTATAAAGTCCGAAGTCTCATCCCGACTTGTGGGGGAATCATAGTCTCCATCATCCTTTCCTCACTTGGGACAATGCTCTAATAATGAAGATCATCACACTTTTATTTACTTACAACTCAAGATTACAACTTGATAACAACAACAACAACAACAACAACAACAAAGCCTTTAGTCCCAAGCAAGTTGGGGTAGGCTAGAGGTGAAACCCATAAGATCTCGCAACCAACTCATGGCTCTGGCACATGGATAGCAAGCTTCCATGCACCCCTGTCCATAGCTAGCTCTTCGGTGATACCCCAATCCTTCAGGTCTCTCTTAACGGACTCCTCCCATGTCAAATTCGGTCTACCCCGCCCTCTCTTGACATTCTCCGCACGCTTTAGCCATCCGCTATGCACTGGAGCTTCTGGAGGCCTGCGCTGGATATGCCCAAACCATCTCAGACAATGTTGGACAAGCTTCTCTTCAATTGGTGCTACCCCAACTCTATCTCGTATATCATCATTCCGGACTCGATCCTTCCTCGTGTGGCCACACATCCATCTCAACATACGCATCTCCGCCACACCTAACTGTTGAACATGTCGCCTTTTAGTCGGCCAACACTCAGCGCCATACAACATTGCGGGTCAAACCGCCGTCCTGTAGAACTTGCCTTTTAGCTTTTGTGGCACTCTCTTGTCACAGAGAATGCCAGAAGCTTGGCGCCACTTCATCCATCTGGCTTTGATCCGATGGTTCACATCTTCATCAATACCCCCATCCTCCTGCAGCATTGACCCCAAATACCGAAAGGTGTCCTTCCGAGGTACCACCTGACCATCAAGGCTAACCTCCTCCTCCTCACACCTAGTAGTACTGAAACCGCACATCATGTACTCGGTTTTAGTCCTACTAAGCCTAAACCCTTTCGATTCCAAGGTTTGTCTCCATAACTCTAACTTCCTATTTACCCCCGCCCGACTATCGTCAACTAGCACCACATCATCCGCAAAGAGCATACACCATGGGATATCTCCTTGTATATCCCTTGTGACCTCATCCATCACCAATGCAAAAAGATAAGGGCTCAAAGCTGACCCCTGATGCAGTCCTATCTTAATCGGGAAGTCATCAGTGTCGACATCACTTGTTCGAACACTTGTCACAACATTATCGTACATGTCCTTGATGAGGGTAATGTACTTTGCTGGGACTTTGTGTTTCTCCAAGGCCCACCACATGACATTCCGCGGTATCTTATCATAGGCCTTCTCCAAGTCAATGAACACCATATGCAAGTCCTTCTTTTGCTCCCTATATCTCTCCATAAGCTGTCGTACCAAGAAAATGGCTTCCATGGTCGACCTCCTAGGCATGAAACCAAACTGGTTTTTGGTCACGCTTGTCATTCTTCTTAAGCGGTGCTCAATGATTATCTCCCATAGCTTCATTGTATGGCTCATCAGCTTAATTCCACGGCAATTAGTACAACTCTGAACATCCCCCTTGTTCTTGAAGATTGGTACTAATATACTCCGTCTCCATTCTTCTGGCATCTTGTTTGCCCGAAAAATGAGATTGAAAAGCCTGGTTAGCCATACTATCGCTATGTCCCCGAGACCTTTCCACACCTCAATGGGGATACAATCCGGGCCCATCGCCTTGCCTCCCTTCATCCTTTTTAAAGCCTCCTTAACCTCAGACTCCTGGATTCGACGCACAAAACGCATGCTGGTCTCATCAAAAGAGTCGTCCAGTTCAATGGTAGGGCTTTCATTCTCCCCATTGAACAGCTGGTCGAAGTACTCCCGCCATCTATTCTTAATCTCCTCGTCCTTCACCAAGAGTTGGCCTGCTCCGTCCTTGATGCATTTGACTTGGCCAATATCCCTCGTCTTCCTCTCTCGGATCTTGGCCATCTTATAGATGTCCCTTTCGCCTTCCTTCGTGCCTAACCGTTGGTAGAGGTCCTCATACGCCCGACCCCTTGCTTCACCAACAGCTCGCTTTGCGGCCTTCTTCGCCATCTTGTACTTCTCTATGTTGTGTGCACTCCTATCTAGGTATAGGCGTCTAAAGCAATCTTTCTTCTCTTTAATCGCCTTCTGGACATCATCATTCCACCACCAGGTATCCTTATCTTCGCTTCTCCTTCCCCTGGACACTCCAAACTCCTCTGAGGCCACCTTACGAATGCAAGTCGCCATCTTCATCCACACATTTTCCGCATCCCCTCCTTCCTCCCAAGGGCCCTCCTTAATGACCCTCTCCTTGAACGCCTGAGCTACCTCCCCCTTGAGCTTCCACCACTTCGTTCTAGCGACTTTAGCCCGCTTATCCCGCTGGACACGAATCCGAAAGCGGAAGTCAGCAACCACCAGCTTATGCTGGGGTACAACACTCTCTCCAGGTACCACCTTACAGTCTAGGCACGCACGCCTGTGTTCCCTTCTCGAGAGGATGAAATCAATCTGGCTAGAGTGTTGGCCACTACTAAAAGTCACCAGATGTGATTCTCTCTTTCTAAAGAGGGTGTTGGCTACAATCATGTTGTAGGCTAGAGCAAAGCTTAAGACATCTTCTCCTTCTTGATTCCTGATGCCATAGCCAAAGCCCCCATGCGCCCCTTCAAAACCTGTGTTAGATGTACCCACGTGGCCATTGAGGTCTCCTCCTATGAAGAGCTTCTCACCAATCCGTACACTCCTAACCATGTCTTCCAGGCCTTCCCAAAACTCCCTCTTGGTGTTCTCATTGTGGCCTACTTGCGGGGCATACGCGCTGATAACATTGAGAACCAAGTCCTCAACTACCAGCTTGACCAGGATAATCCGGTCCCCACATCTCTTGACGTCTACCACTCCATACTTGAGGCTCTTGTTGATCAAGATGCCTACGCCATTTCTGTTTGCAGCCGTCCCCGTGTACCATAGCTTGAAGCCGGTATCCTCCACCTCCTTCGCCTTCTGTCCTCTCCATTTGGTTTCTTGGACGCAAAGGATATCAACACCTCTCCTCACCGCTACATCAACTAGCTCCCGAAGCTTCCCTGTCAGAGACCCTACGTTCCAGCTACCTAAGCGAATCCTCCTAGGCTCGGCTAGCTTCCTTACCCTTCGCACTCGTCGAGTAAAATGCGAAGACCCTTGCTCATTTTCCACTACATCCGGGCACCAATGTAGCGCGCCACTAAGGATGCGACGACCCGATCCTCGCTCACTTGCCACCGTATCCGGATCAAGATACGGCGCGCCACCTGGGGGGTGATGGCCCGGCCCTTGCCCATTTTCCACCACACCCGGGTTCCGATGTGGCGCGTCGCTGAGAGGGTTACGCCCAACGAAAATCTTTTGGGTTTCATCTCCATAAGAGTGGCTGAGTTTTTACGTTGGCTCGCCAAGCCTATCACAACCCTCCTCCTTTACCCGGGCTTGGGACCGGCTATGTTGAGACACATAGGCGGAGTTCAAGATTACAACTTGATACTTAGAAAAAAAATATGACTCTACATGAATGTCTCCGGTGGTGTACCACGATATGCAATGAATCAAGAGTGACATGTATGGAAGAATTATGAAGGTGGCTTTGCCACAAATACGATGTCAACTACATGATCATGCAAAAGCAATATGACAATGATGATGCGTGTCATAATAAACGGAATGGTGGAAAGTTGCATGGCAATATATCTCGGAATGGCTATGGAAATGCCATAATAGGTAGGTATTGGCTGTTTTGAGGAAGGTATATGGTGGGTGTATGGTACCGGCGAAAGTTGCGCGGCACAAGAGAGGCTAGCAATGGTGGAAGGGCAAGAGTGCGTATAATCCATGGACTCAACATTAGTCATAAAGAACTCATATACTTATTGCAAAAATCTACAAGTCATTGAAACAAAGTACTACATGCATGCTCTTAGGGGGATAGATTGGTAGGAAAAGACCATCGCTCGTCCCCGACCGCCACTCATAAGGAAGATAATCAATTAATAAATTATGCTCCAACTTCATCACAAAGCGGTTCACCATACGTGCATGCTACGGGAATCACAAACTTCAACACAAGTATTCCTCAAATTCATAATTACTCCACTAGTATGACTCTAATATCACCATCCTCATATCTCAAAACAATTATCAAGCATCAATTGATCATAGCATCCAATTCACTTCCTATGATAGTTTTTATTATACCCAACTTGGATGCCCATCATTCTAAGACCAATTTTATAACCATAGCAAATACCATGCTGTTCTATAAGACTCTCAAAATAATATAAGTGAAGCATGAGAGATCAACAATTTCTACAAAATTAAACCACCGTCGTGCTCTAAAAAATATAAGTGAAGCACTAGAGCAAAAATTATCTAGCTCAAAAAATATAAGTGAAGCACATAGAGTATTCTAATAAATTCCAAATCGAGTGTGTCTCTCCCAAAAAGTGTGTACAGCAAGGATGATTGTGGTAAACTAAAAAGCAAATACTCATATCATACAAGACGCTCCAAGCAAAACACATATCATGTGGCGAATAAAAATATAGCTCCAGGTAAAGTTACCGATAGACAAAGACGAAAGAGGGGATGCCTTCCGGGGCATCCCCAAGTTTAGGCTCTTGGTTATCCTTGAATATCTTGGGGTGCCATGGGAATCCCCAAGATTAGGCTCTTGCCACTCATTATTCCATAGTCCGTCAAATCTTTTACCCAAAACTTGAAAACTTCCAACACAAAACTCAACAGGAAATCTCATAAGCTCCGTTAGTGCAAGAAAGAAAAACCACCACATAAGGTACTATAATGAACTCATTCTTTATTTATATTGGTGTTAAACCTACTTCTTCCAACTTCTCTATGGTTCATACCCCCCGATACTAGCCATAGATGCATCAAAATAAGCAAACAACACACGAAAAACAGAATCTATCAAAAACAGAACAGTCTGTAGCAATCTGTAACTTTCGAATACTTATGGAACTCTAAAAATCCTACCAAAATAGGGAGTCCTAGGAAATTTGTCTATTGATCTACAACAAAAATAATAAACTCAAAAGCGAAAAGTTTCTGTGATTTATTAGATTTTTTCTCGTGAGCGCAAAAGTTTCTGTTTTTCAGCAAAATCAAATTAACTATCACCGTAGGTTATCCTATAGGTTCTACTTGGCACAAACACTAACTAAAACATAAAACCACATCTAAACAGAGGCTAGATGAATTATTTATTACTAAACAGAAGCAAAAAGCAAGGAACAAAAATAAAATTGGTTGCCTCCCAACAAGCGCTATCGTTTAAGCCCCTAGCTAGGCATAAAAGCGAGAATAGATCTAAGTATTCCCATCTTTGGTATTCAGAAAGAAAAGCGAAATTTTTATTTCTATAGCATTCATTCTTTTATTTTGGGAAAGCACATTGCCATTAATGGAGGAAGAAAGATTAAGCACGTAGCGGAAATTTGCATCTAAGCTAGCCTTCATTTCTTTGATAATTTCGTTTTGATAAAAGCATAAGAGAGTGGTGGATTCAACCTTATCATTCAAGGGGTGCCCAAATATAGTTTTCATTTTTTCATAAGTATCTATAGCATCCCCTTCAAGAAAACCTCCTTCAAAAATAGAATCTAGAACTTGCTTGAAAGAAGCAGGTAAACCAACATAAAAGCTTTTTAAGTATATCTCAATTTGATATTGTGGTACATAGCTAGCTCGAATCCTTAATAACCTGTCCCAAGCATCTTTTAAAGAATCATCAAGTAAATAACGAAAAATTTCGGAGTCATCTTCATCAAAATTATTCAAACTCTCATTGATAACACCGGTAGGTCTTTCCATAGCATCATTATGTATGAGCTTAGAGAGGATTGAGGGACTATCCAAGGTACTAAAACCCTGGAAAGAACCCTTAGTTCTTTTTGATTCGGCCATGGTAACGGAAGGCAATCGGTAAAAGAGAGCGAATAAAACAACAAGGGTGAAGTGGGGGAGAGGAAAATGAGAGGCAAATGGCAAATAATGTAATGCGAGGGAGATGAGTTTGTGAAGGGTACTTGGTATGTCTTGTCTTGAGCGAAGACCTCCCCGGCAACAGCGCCAGAAATCCTTCTTGCTACCTCTTGAGCATGCATTGGTTTTCCCCTTGAAGAGGAAAGGGTGATGGAACAAAGTAGCGTAAGTATTTCCCTCAATTTTTGAGAACCAAGGTATCAATCCAGTAGGAGGCTCCTCGAAAGTCCCTCGTACCTACGCAAACAAACAAGAAGCTCGCAACTAACACGATAAATCCCTTTACGGTTACTTGCGAACGTGAGATCTCATAGAGATAATAAGATAAGATAAATATTTTTGGTATTTTTGTGATATAGATTGGAAAGTAAAAGATGCAAATAAAAGTAGATCGGAAACTTATATGATAAAAGATAGGCCCGGGGGCCATAGGTTTCACTGGTGGCTTCTCTCAAGATAGCATAAGTATTACGATGGGTGAACAAATTACTGTCGAGCAATTGATAGAAAAGTGCATAGTTATCAGAGTATCTAGGCATGATCATGTATATAGGCATCACGTCCGCAACAAGTAGATCGAAATGATTCTGCATCTACTACTATTACTCCACACATTGACCGACTCCTGCCTGCATCTAGAGTATTAAGTTCATAAGAACAGAGTAACGCATTAAGCAAGATGACATGATGTAGAGGGATAAACTCATGCAATATGATATAAACCCCATCTTTTTATCCTCGATGGCAACAATACAATATGTGCCTTGCCGCCCCTGCTGTCACTGGGAAAGGACACCGCAAGATTGAACCCAAAGCTAAGCACTTCTCCCATTGCAAGAAAGATCAATCTAGTAGGCCGAACCAAACTGATAATTCAAAGAGACTTGCAAAGATACCAATCACACATAAAAGAATTCAGAGAAGATTCAATTATTTATCATAGATAAACTTGATCATAAACCCACAATTCATCAGATCTCGACAAACACACCGCAAAAAGAGTTACATCGAATAGATCTCCAAGAAGATCGAGGAGAACTTCGTATTGAGATTCAAAGAGAGAGAAGAAGCCATTTAGATAATAACTATGGGCCCGTAGGTCTGTGGTAAACAACTCACAACTCATCGGAGAGGCCTTGGAGATGATGTAGAGGCCCTCCATGGTCGATTCCCCCTCCGGCGGAGCACCGACAAAGGCTCCAATATGGGATCTCGCAGATATAAAAGGTTGCGGCGTTGGAATTAGGATTTCCTAGTGCTCCTGGATGTTCTCGGGGTACGTGGATATATATAGGAGGAAGAAGTAGGTCGGTTGAGCCACGAGGGGCCCACAAGGTAGGGGGCGCGCCGGCCACCCTTGTGGTCGCCTCGTTTGCTGCTTGATGTCCACTCCAAGTCTCCTGGTTTGCATTTGTTCCAAAACGATCGCTCTCGAAGGTTTCATCCCGTTTGGACTCCGTTTGATATTCCTTTTCTGTGAAACACTGAAATAGGCAAAAAACAGCAATTCGGGATGGGCCTCCGGTTAGTAGGTTAGTCCCAAAAATGATATAGAAGTGTAAAGTAAAGGCCATAAACATCCAAAACTGGTAATATAATAGCATGGAACAATCAAAAATTATAGATACGTTGGAGACGTATCACCCGACGATGCACCGCCCACCCACCTGCCCAAGCTAGACCACCACCGTAACCACACGCCTGACAGTTGATGGCCCCGCGCGCCGACTTCGCCGCAGCCACTTCCGATCTGGACGCCAGAACCCAGATCTCTATAATCACCACCAACCAAGCACTCGGTAACCATTGGTCCCATGCGTCCGATGGTCATCAGAGCCACCAACATATCTGGATGTCGGGCCCCTGATCTCTCACACTCCGCCCCCGGAGCCCTTCATGTTGGAAATATGCCCTAGAGGCAATAGTATTATATTGTTATATTTCCATATTCATAATTAATAGGTTATATTCTATGCTATATGAAGGAGTTACAGCTAGTTCATCTTCGCCGAGAAAATGAAAGATGGCAACAACAACAAAAGCAGCAGTAGCAACTCGGCTTCAAAGATCATGTTGGTTCAAGCAACCGGAGTAGGTCTTCGACATCCATCACCATCTAACCAAGAAAGATGACACATTTAGCATTGATCGTTTGGTTGCCACCCGACAACACCCCTCAAAAAGGGAAATGGTTGTCGCATGGGAATGAAGTGATGTGAGGAGGATCAGACTCGCTAACCCGGCTTCAGATGAACACCTCAACCAAACCTCCACTTCATCAAGACCAAACCAAATCTCGTCGACTAAGCAGGAACACGACCACCTCCACCTATCATTGGTCCCTTCGGCTAGGAATAAGCTCTTGGAATGATGCCACAAGAGGTGCGACGCACGTCGCCATCATTGTTTGATCCCAAGGGAATCTAGAGTTTTCCCCAAAACTTTCTCATGCAGTGGAGCGACCAGAACACCCCAACAACGCCTTCCATAAGGATGCGGAGGCCACACGTTTCACCCCCGCCTGCCCCAACCCATGATGGGGCAGCAAGGCCTTCACCCGACGATGCACCCGCCCACCCACCTCCCAAGCCAGACCATCACCACAACCACACGCCTGATGACTGCTGGCCCCACGCGCCAACTTCACCGCAACCACCTTCCGCTCTGGGCCCCAGAACCTGTTAGAGATATGCCCTAGAGGCAATCATGTATGATGATATTTCCTATGTGTTTATGAATAATGATAGTCCTTGAATGTAATCATTGGTACTTGTTGGCAAGTACGTGACTTGTCTGTGAGATCTTGTGTGGTATGATACATCCTAAATTGTCCCTAGTCGCAAGTGACGTGTGGGCACACGTCGGACTAGACTAGCATATGAGATGGTGGATGGCCCAGTCTCACTAGCCATGGAGCATTGGATGCTAACCGGATAATGTGGACTCGGAAGGATCTGATCGAATTTGACGTAGTCGAATCCGAGTCGATATAAGGTCCAAGTCAGACAGACCCAACTATGAGACACATCGATATGTCATCTGTGAGTCTCTAGTGCAACATACATTACATATCCTAAGACTGAGCTGACGCATGTACTCGGGATGGTGACAGACTTGCTTTGGACGACCAAACGCTACTCCGTGACTGGGTAGTTACAAAGGTAGGTTTCGGGTTTGTCCAGTCCCACGCTGCGAGACATGGTGAAGCAAGATGGGATTTGACCCTCCGATCATGAGAGATATACTCTGGGCCCCTCGTGTGATCCGTCTAGGATAAGCATGCCCATGCGACAAGGATTATGAGATAATCCAGTTTGTGGTCGGCATTACTGGAACGAGAAAGAGGTTGGGCTAGCACAAGGATGACAGTCTCGCCTTGAGCCCGACAACATATATCATGAGGCAAAGGGAACAGAAGTGTGACACGTTGTACAGGTTTGCCTAACCAGCTTCATAGTCTGCTTGGTGGTCGGCACGCCTTGCTAGAGGCCGCTACGAACCGTGCAGGTCGGAGGTGATCCGAACTATGACCAAGCCGACTTGAACCTAAGGGGTCGCGCGCTTAAGGGAAGGAACCTACGAGGTCGGTTCGGAGGACACTGCTCGGATGTGATCCGAGCTGGACTTGGAATGCGACCGAGTAGACTTTGGGCTTTAGGATTCGTGCAAGGCCCAAGTGTTGAGACCGCAATAGATGCCTATAAATAGTGGAGGTGCGACACACTTATTGGATTGATCGCTTTGGCACCATCATTAGGGCTTTGCATGTGTTGCAACTAGCCACCTCCACTCGCGCCGGTTGTGTGATCGGACCTAGCAGTCCGCCACACGATGTTCCTCCTGCACGCGCGGATACTGTTAGAGGCGGTGCACTTGCGCCGCTCTGGCGAACCTGTTCGCGAGATCCGATCGGCTACGTGGGAGACCGGCAAGGAGGAGACGACTTCGGGAATGCGAGGCTACTCCGAGAACGCGCTGCCTCAATCTACTTCCGCTGCACGGCACTGCGCGTCTAGTGGTAGCGATCTGTGATCCATCTCCCGTAGCATGTTCCTGGTTGTTTTGCACGTAGGAAAATTTTGATTTGTAGTCGACGCACCCTACCGTAGAACCCAACAGTGGTATCAGAGCCTCTGCTATAGGATTTGGATTCAGATTGTATGCATATTAGATATGTGGAGGCGGCAGATGAGATCTATTATCGTTGATGAGATCAGCTGTGTGCACGGTTGATGAGATCAACTGCACATGGGGATCGATGAGGCTATGTTTTCTGATGATCGGAGTCGATGAGGTCATGACACAACCTACCCCTACCGGTCAGTATCCGCCATTGGGGTGAAACGTAAATCCGAATCGGACTCGCAATGATCGATTACATCGGTCAGATCAGAAAATTCAGCGTGATCGAAGTTTAGATGTGATCTGTGATTTCCGAAAACGTCGGGTGTTGCCGTGTGCGTAGCGCCTTGTATTTCGTACACGATTACTCAAACCGGTAGAATGTGATTCTATGTGTAACTTTGTTTTCCAGGTTTGATGTGGATAGTATGGCTCATGTGTATGTGATGCATGTGTGTAAATTATACATGGCATGCGTGTCATGTTTGTCAGCTGGCAGGTGTTGGGGAACGTAGTAATTTCAAAAAATTTCCTACGTACACGCAAGATCATGGTGATGGCATAGCAACGAGAGGGGAGAGTGTTGTCCATGTACCCTCGTAGACCGTAAGCGGAAGCGTTAGCACAACGCGGTTGATGTAGTCGTACGTCTTCACGATCCGATCGATCCAAGTACCGAACGTACGGCACCTCCGAGTTCAGCACACGTTCAGCTCGATGACGATCCCCGGGCTCCGATCCAGCAAAGCTTCGGGGATGAGTTCCGTCAGCACGATGGCGTGGTGACGATGATGATGCTCTACCGGCGCAGGGCTTCGCCTAAACTCCACGACGATATGACCGAGGTGGAATATGGTGGAGGGGGGCACCGCACACGGCTAAGGAACGATCCGTAGATCAACTTGTGTGTTATGGGGTGCCCCCCTGCCCCCGTATATAAAGGAGCAAGGGGGAGGGGGCGGCCGGCCAAGGGAGGGCACGCCAGGGAGGAGTCCTACTCCCACCGGGAGTAGGACTCCCTCCTTTCCTAGTCCAACTAGGAGACCTTCCATGTAGTAAGAGTAGGAGAGAAGGAAAGGGAAGAGAGAAGGGAAGGAAGGAGGGGGTGCGGCCCCTCCCCCTAGTCCAATTCGGACTAGGCCCTGGGGGGGGGGGCGCGGCCTGCCCTAGGCAGCCCCTCTCTCTTTCCCGTATGGCCCAATAAGGCCCAATACTTCTCCCGGCGAATTCCCGTAACTCTCCGGTACTCCGAAAAATACCCGAATCACTCGGAACCTTTCCGAACTCCGAATATAGTCGTCCAATATATCGATCTTTACGTCTCGACCATTTCGAGACTCCTCGTCATGTCCCCTATCTCATCCGGGACTCCGAACTCCTTCGGTACATCAAAACTCATAAACTCATAATATAACTGTCATCGTAATGTTAAGCGTGCGGACCCTACGGGTTCGAGAACTATGTAGACATGACCTAGAACTATTCTCGGTCAATAACCAATAGCAGAACCTGGATGCCCATATTGGTTCCTACATATTCCACGAAGATCTTTATCGGTCAAACCACATAACAACATACGTTGTTCCCTTTGTCATCGGTATGTTACTTGCCCGAGATTTGATCGTCGGTATCCAATACCTAGTTCAATCTCGTTACTGGCAAGTCTTTTTACTCATTCCGTAATGCATCATTCCGTAACCAACTCATTGGTCACATTGCTTGCAAGGCTTAGAAAGCTTATCGAGAACGGAGAAGATGCGGAAAGGTGCCGCAATGCTCTGGTACGTTCAGGTTGATGCAGCGGCCCGAGACGAGGAAGAGGTCGATGGCAGTGGCGGAACTCCAAAGCCGGCGACGTGAGGAAGAAGAAGAAGAAGGGATGAAGGGGAAAGAAAAGAAATGACCCTTCGGTCTTATTTATAAGGCAACCGAGCTAGGTCAAGCGCGCGGATCCAGGAGCTGTTATTAAAGAGGGCGTTATAAATTTCATGATGACGTCATGATGGTTTACAGCAACCAAAAATGATGACGTCATGCCGGTTTACAGCAACCAAAAATGATGACGACATGGCGATTTACCAATTACCAGAAGATATCCAAGACACAAGGTTTTGTGAAGGATTGACATGAACCGGTTCAAATCAATCTGGGACCTAATGTTGGGGATATTACCACTAGGTGTAAACCGGCCTACTTGGGCCGGGTTAACTTCATTAGTGGTATAAGCAGATGAAGGCCCAAGGCCCGTAGTCGGTTTAGAACATGTAGCCATAAACCGGCCTGATGTATAACTTGTATTGTAAGTTAGGAATAGAGAGATACCAACCGGGATACGAGTATGAACCGGTTGGGACTCTATGGACCGACGGGCGTCACCCGTGTATATAAGGGGACGACCCGGCGGCGGTTCAAGACAGACAACCAACAACTCGAGCCTAGGCAAAGCTTGTTTGCTCCCTAGCCATCGAGACCACATCAATTCCATCGCAACTAGACGTAGGCTTTTACCTTCATCGAAGGGGCCGAACTAGTATAAAACCCTCGTGTCTTTGTGTCCGCTTTAACCCCTTCAAGTAAACCCGTAGCGATGGCTCCGCGACTAAGTCCTTTCACTAGGACATCTGCCGTGACAAATCCACGACAGTTGGCGCCCACCGTGGGGCTGTCGCACGATGGTTTGACGATCTTGGAGGGCAAGCTCAAGGGACTCGAAGGCTATGTTATGGGCCGGATGACCAAGAATCGTCGCGGCAGGATCTACATCGACGACGCAGGATGGGGTCCCGAGGCCGATTCAATTGAGTACGGGTACCGGGTCCCCTTCGGCGGTATACACGTTTTCATCGGCAAGATCGGTGAGCCTAGGCCTGAGCCGGACATCTGCACCAACCTCGTCGAGACGGCTCAGCGTGCGAGATCTACCCAGGCCAAACCGGCCATGAGGCATGCCTTCGTTGGAGTCATCCACGGAGGAGAGCGTGAGGACGAGTCAGAACGCGGCAGCGAGACCGTCGTCTATTCCGGCGACGAGTCCTCGACCGGAGAGACCGAGTCGCTATATCAGTTGCTGGATGACCGGGTTAGGGGCAGTTCCGATGGCGACAGTATTCCGGACCCCCCTGGCCCGATCAACCGGGTTGGAATATTCATGGCCGGCACCCAGGCAGCGAATCATTCTTCGACCGCCGCAGCAATGCTGTCCGGATCAGCAGCGGCAGCGGTGGCAGGGGCAGGAGGCCTGGTGCGCCCACCGGTTCAAGTTTTATCCGATCTATTTGATGCACTAGCCACGCTCATGGCAGAAGCCAATCCGGCGGATCAGGAGGCCCATGATACAGAAATTGCAAAGGTGAAGGAGCAGATCGTGCAAGCCAAAGCGGATTTGGCAGCAGAGAAGGACAGAATGGCTGCGGAGCGGGCCGCTTTGGACGCCCAGGCCTATAAGCTCATGCTCGACCAGAATGCATCACAGGAGGTCTTGAAGCGGAAGCACAGATCCCGCCTGCCGTTAGGGTTTGATCCCCGAAATCTCTTTCACACTCCAGGAGCAGGGCCCAGTAATCCGCCGCAGTATCTGGAGGCAAACCGGATTGAAGCACCGGGGCCAGGAGCGACGGTTCAGCCCCGCCTGATGGAACCCCCTCAGCAGAACATCGTGGCCTCTCTGCCGATCCAGACACCCCCGGGTCATTATTCCAATCCTGTGGTCAACCTCGTTGCGGCCGCTGCACGATTAGAGGCCATCCCAGTCGAAGGGGACTCTCCGCAAGCGATGGAGACGTGCCGGGTTAAGGAGCTTCTCCGGACTGCGCTGATTCAACAGGAAGCATATTCGTACAGCCGTGATCGGATTCACTCTACGCCGGAGCTATAGCAGGCGCATGAATGAACCGGCCATATCGAGCAATGCGCGAGGCCGTGAAGCAGCCCGTGGCAATAGCCCGGCAGGTGGTGTCCGCGATGCGCAGGATGTGGTGGATCGGGCCCGGCCACAAAGGGAGGCCGAGTTAGCAGCACAGAATAATGCGGGTCAGCTTACACCGGTTCGCTCTACCACCTTCGCCGGACCAGGAGTCACATCCGCTTTGGGAGTGCCTTGCTTAACCCCCGCTTTGCGTAATGTGCGCCTGCCCAAAGATTTCAAAGGTCCACGCAAGGTGCCGAATTACACCGCGGATTTACCCCCTGAAGCGTGGGTAGAGAGTTATGAGATGGCCATGGAGATGCTGGACGTGGATGAGGCCGCGTGTGCAAAATACTTCACCATGATGCTTGAGGGTACGACTCGTACTTGGTTGAAGAGCCTACCACCCAATTCTATCAGCTCATGGGCCTAGTTGCGGGCACGGTTTATACAGAATTTTAAGGATACCTATAAGCAGCCCAAGTCCATAGTAGACCTGGCGGCTTGTGTTCAGGAGGAAGGAGAATCAATGACCCGTTGGGTGCGCCGCGTTTCGGAAATCTTGCACTCGTCTGACAGGATTAATGCTGACTCTGCGATCTTAACCCTGGAAGGCAACTGCCGGTTTGAGCCTTTAAAATTGAAATTGGGACACATGAAGCGGTTCTGTAATGACATGGGAACCCTCATGGCCGCTTTAGTGAAGTATGCTGATTCGGACGGTACCAAGGATCCCGAGCCTGATGATGATGAAGCAGGGAAGGGAAGGAAGAATAGCAACTCCAAACAACAGCAGCACAAACCGGCGGGTCATGGAAACGGAGGCAAGCGCAAGGCAGATGGTAGTATGGATTTTGTGGCCAATACCAATGCACAGGACAGAGGGCAGCGGCGCAGAGGTAAAGCGGCGAATCGTAATGGAGCTCCCAATCCCGGTGCAAGCTGTTTGAATTATTTGTTGAATCAACCTTGCCCGAAGCACGGGACGAAGGAGTCGCCGGCTAACCACCTTTGGAAGGATTGTTATATTATGCAGGAGTTTAAAAACTCTAATGTTTTCCGGTATGACCATGGGTCAGGTGGCGGTTCAGGATCCGGTTCACACGGTCCGGGTCACGATGGAGCTTCCGGTTCAGGTTTCAATCAGGGCGGTCACAATAACCAGAATAATCAGAACGGCCAGCAACAGCAGTCGGGTTATCAGAGCCAGCCAAAGCGGTTGAGCAATGGGCAATACCATGTCTTCACAACTAGCTTGGATAAGCGCGACCGAAAACTCCACAAGCGAGTGGTGAATTCTGTTGAGCCGGCCTTACCACGCTACTTACGCTGGTCAGAGCAGCCCATCGTGTGGAGCAGAGAGGATCACCCGCCCCGGGTTGATAATCCGGGCCAGCTAGCATTAGTGGTGGACCCTCAGGTGGGGGGTTATAAGTTCACCAAGGTGCTCATGGATGGAGGAAGCAGTATTAACATACTATACTATGAGACATTCCGGCGCATGGGACTAACAGACAAGGATCTCAGACCGTCGAATACGGTGTTCCATGGTGTTGTGCCAGGCAAATCTGCATATCCTGTTGGTAAGATAGCCCTAGATGTGGCTTTTGGGGACGAGCACGATTCTCGGACGGAAAAATTAACCTTTGAGGTGGTGAAGATCCGGAGCCCGTATCACGCCTTGTTTGGGCGGCCCGCTTATGCCAAATTCATGGCGCGGCCTTGTTACATCTACTTACAGCTCAAGATGCCGGGTTACAAGGGGACGATAACGGTTCATGGGAACCGTAGGGTCGCTTTGGAATGTGAGGAAGGTGATGCGGCGTATGCAGAGTCGGTCTGTGCCACGGAAGAGTTGAAATATTATAAGGATAATGTTGATCCGGTGGATATGACCTCTTTGAAGAAACCAACTACAGAGCATGATTCAGATCTGAAGTTCAAATCGGCAGCTGAGACCAAGCTTGTTGACTTCATGCCCGGTGATTCGTCCAAGCAGTTCACTATCAGTGCCAACCTCGATCCCAAATAGGAAGGCGCGCTCATCGAGTTCATCCGTGAGAATCGGGACATTTTTGCATGGAAGCCGTCTGACATGCCAGGTGTACCGAGGGAACTCGCTGAGCACACTCTTAATGTGGATCCTAAGTACAAACCGGTGAAACAGTTCCTCCGCCGGTTTAACGAAGAAAGACGCAAAGCCATTGGAGAGGAAGTGGCCAGGCTTTTAGCGGCTGGTTTTATTGTTGAGGTGTTCCATCCAGAGTGGCTTGCTAATCCGGTGCTGGTTCTTAAGAAAAACGGCACTTGGCGTATGTGTGTGGATTACACAGATCTCAACAAGGCCTGTCCGGCAGATCCTTTTGCCCTCCCCCGCATTGACCAGATCATTGATGCCATAGCAGGTTGTGAGCGTTTGAGTTTTTTGGATGCATACTCTGGATATCATCAGATCAAGATGGCAGTTAAGGACCAGGAGAAAACAACATTTATTACTCCTTTTGGAGCCTTCTGCTATGTATCTATGCCCTTCGGGCTCAAGAGTGCCCAAGCCACCTATCAACGGTGTGTACAGAATTGCCTGCATAAACAGATCGGCCGCAATGTGCATGCTTATGTGGATGATATTGTGGTGAAGTCAAGACAGAAGGAAACGCTGGTGGATGATTTGAAGGAGACCTTTGAGAACTTGCGAGTTTACAAGATGATGCTTAATCCGGCCAAGTGTGTTTTTGGTGTTCCAGCAGGCAAGTTACTGGGTTTCTTGGTGTCTAACAGAGGAATTGAGGCTAACCCGGAGAAGATTACGGCTATTACATCCCTAGCTAAACCGAAGTGTATCAACGATGTTCAGCGTTTGGCAGGCCGAATCGCTGCGCTGAGCCGGTTTATCAGCCGCCTCGGAGAGAAGGCCATCCCTTTGTATCAAATGATGAGGAAGACAGACAACTTCGTCTGGAGTCCGGCTGCTGATGAAGCATTCGAGGACTTAAGGCGGCAGTTAACCAATCCGCCGGTTCTTGCAGCTCCAGTTGACAAGGAGCCACTGTTATTATACGTAGCAGCTAATGCTCGGGCAGTTAGCGTGGCTATTGTGGTGGAACGCAAAGAGGCAGGCAAGGAATATCCGGTTCAGTGGCCGGTTTATTATATCAGCGAGGTGCTTATTGAATCCAAGCAAAGGTATCCGCATTGGCAGAAGTTGGTCTATGGTGTCTTTATGGCTAGCCGGAAATTGAAGCAGTATTTTCAAGGGCACCCCATCACGGTGGTCAGTTCAGCTCCCTTGGGTGATATCATACAGAACCGGGAGGCGACTGGCCGGATTGCCAAGTGGGCTATAGAGCTTGGGCCGCACGGACTGAAGTATGTACCTCGGACGGCGGTGAAGTCTCAAGTACTTGTTGATTTCATCAATGACTGGACGGAGTTACAAGCGCCAGAGGAGAAGCCGGATCACACATATTGGACTATTCATTTTGATGGATCCAGGCAATTGGAAGGCTCGGGGGCTGGAGTCGTATTAACTTCCCCACGAGGTGATAAGTTCTGTTATGTTCTCCGCTTAATGTTCCCTTGTACTAACAATGCAGCTGAGTACGAAGCCTTACTCCATGGTCTCCGGATGGCTAAAGAGATGAACTTAAGCCGGGTTAAGTGTTTCGGTGACTCGGACCTTGTGGCTCAACAGGTGTCTGGCACTTGGGATTCTAAAGACCCACTCATGGCTGCATATCGTCGGGAAGTGGATAATATTGCAGGTTGCTTCAAGGGTTATCAAGTGGATCATGTGGACCGTCGGAAGAATGAAGCGGCGGACGCTTTAAGCCGGTTGGGTTTTCAGCGCAAACCGGTCCCGCCCAATGTCTTTTTGGACGTATTGCACAATCCGTCAGTCCAGCTCCCAGGTGAAGCGGATTTGGCTATTCCTGACCCGGAGGCTCAATTGGTGGCAGCATTACATGCTATTCCGGATTGGACGATTCCTTATATTGCATACATGACCCGGGGGGAATTGCCAGAGGACGAAATTCTAGCAAGGCAGATAGTCCGGCGATCCAAGTCCATGACGATTCTCAATGGTGAATTGCATCGTTGCAGTGTATCAGGGGCGTTTCAACGTTGTGTTTCTCCTGAGGAAGGCTGTGAAATCTTAAGGGAAATCCATGAAGGGGATTGTGGACACCACGCCGGTTCAAAGTCTCTGGTGGCAAAGGCGTTTCATCACGGTTTTTACTGGTTAACAGCACATGCTGATGTGGAGGACTTGGTTAAACGGTGCGATGGATGTCAGAAATTTTCAAGGCATGCGCATGTGCCGGCTCAAGAATTGAGGATGATTCCAATAACATGGCCGTTTGCAACTTGGGGGCTGGATATGGTCGGACCTTTTAAAAGATCCAAGGATAGGAAAACTCACCTTTTGGTAGCAGTTGATAAATTTACCAAGTGGGTTGAAGCGGAGCCTGTCAGTAAGTGCGATGCAGCGACAGCGGTACAGTTCATCAAAAAGGTGATTTTCCGGTTTGGCTTTCCGCACAGTATCATTACTGACAATGGTACCAATTTATCCAAGGGGGCTATGAAGGAGTTCTGTGAACGTGAGCACATCCGACTTGACGTGTCATCAGTGGCGCACCCCCAGTCCAATGGGCAGGCAGAATGAGCTAATCAAGAGATCTTGCGAGGCATCAAACCCCGGCTTATGGTCCCATTACAAAGGACACCAGGATGTTGGGTTGAAGAGCTACCATCTGTGCTCTGGAGTATCAATACTACGCCAAACCGATCCACAGGATACACACCATTTTTTATGGTCTATGGAGCAGAGGCAGTTTTCCCTAGTGATATCCGGCACGATTCGCCTCGTGTGGCAGCTTATGTTGAAGTGGGCAATGAGACAGCACGGCAAGACGCTTTGGACCTATTGGACGAGGCGCGTGATCTAGCGGCTGCCCGTTCGGCGATTTACCAACAAGATCTTCGTCGCCATCACAGTCGCCGGGTTAGGACCAGAACTTTTCAAGAAGGAGATTTGGTGCTTCGACTAATCCAGGACCAGACAGATATGCACAAGTTATCCCCACCTTGGGAAGGACCTTTCGTGGTCAGCAAGAATCTGCACAACGGGTCGTACTACCTGATTGATATTCGAGAGCATCACGACTCACGTACGTCAGAGGAGGAGACCAACAAGCCGTGGAACATAGCTCATCTTCGGCCTTACTATACTTGAGCCATCGGCTCTATCTATGTACATATCATGACAATGTATATATTATCTTTGATATATTAAACCGGAGCCTCAGCTAAAGCAGGGTCTCTGTCTGTCTCATCATGCGAGCTTACACGGAGTGGTTCTGTTTAAAGCGGCCTCCGGTTTACCCCTTGACATATGTTTTTTATATATCACTGGGGGCCTTGGTCGTGTCCGAACCAACGAACACCCTTTGATAGGCGACAGCCACCAGATCATTTGGGGACATGGTCAAGTCTGAACCAGTCACGCCTCTTGGTCGGCCTAAGGCCACAAAATCACTTGGGGGCATGGTCGAACCCGAACCATTGTCACGCCTCTTGATCTGGCATATATGCCACGAGTCATTTGGGTACCTGGCTGACTTGAATCATTGTCACTCCTATTGGGGGCCTTGATCCTGTCCGACCATGGTAATGCCATCTGAACAAGCTCAGTATAGCATATTTTTGCAAACGGTTTTTATCATTGCCTTTGCTTCCATGTTATTTTCATGGTTTGTTTGTTCTTTGCTGTTGTCGGATTTCTTTTATGTCAACAAACACCTTTTTTCCGGTTTAGCCGTTGGATTTGATTCCCCTTTAATCCGGAGGAATATGCCCGGTTCACCTTTTCCCTGTTAACATCGTGGAGTAACAAGGGGGCTCATATTGATTCAGTACGGTTTATACGGGAGCTATTTTCTCCCCCCTATTTTGACGGTAATGGTTTCTAAAACCGCCGCTTCAGGCTTGGCTTAGCCAGCTTCATGCCCAAACATGGCAGGTATTTCTGTATCATCTATTTGTTATATTACTGATACACATATAAAGATCATAATCCGGCTGACGGTATAACCGCCACCGAAGTTCAAATTTTTCTGATTGCAGGAAATATGAATTAAAGTTTTTCAAACAAAAGCTTCAGTACTTATGCACGAAGGCATATTCCAGGCAGAAGTTTTAACTATCCTATTACAAGGTAGCACGGGGCCCAAACAAAATCATTGTTCTTGTGGAAAGATGTTATAAATAGCTCTCCAGACCGGCTTCCGGTTCAAGCCTGCTCCTCATCTTTCGCCGCTTCAGCTTCCTCATCTCTACTCATTGGCTGGAAATCAACAGTGGTCCAGTCGATTCCCATTAAAGCTTGGAAAACAGCCTCTTCATGGATCAGGGAAGACGGTTCAATATCAGGAGCATAAGTGTGCTTACGGATTGGAGGGATCAGATTCTCCGCTTCAACAGTTGGGGCAGGCACTCGCTTGTTTTGATCGTTATATTGCGCTTGATAATGCGTCAAATCTGCCTCTTCAGCTAGCTGGCAAGCCAGAGGGCGCACTGCACGGTTTATGGCCCTTAAATCTTCTTCGTTGAATTCAGAGCCATCTTCTTTCAGGCTGGGATAGCCTTGAGCTGCTTCCACAGGATCAAAATCGGGCACCCATGCCTTTGCCCGGATTAAGGCATTGATGGCTCCGGTTCGGGCAGTGGATTTTTTCAGCTCCTCCATCCGGGCTGGAAGCATTGACAACCGGCTAAGAGTGTCCTAGATTAAGGAGGGCGCTGGGTTGTTATGAGAAGCTGCGGTGATGATCCGTTGGGCTCCGGTATACAATTGTTCCACCAAGGTGTAGGCAGCTTTCAGTTTCATCCGCACATCATTTCCTAAGTGCCCAATATGTGTGCCTACAACAAGATTGGAATGGTCTCAAACCGGATTTACGCTACAGTAGGTTCAAATTATCACAGAAGTTAAAAGGAGCTTACCAAAGATTGCAGCAGTCATGGAGTGTATTTGCCGCTGTACGGCCGTCAGTTCATCCACCACCGGTTTAAGGGCATCTTCAGCATTTTCTGCTCTTTTGGTTAAACCGGCCTTTTCAGTGGCCCAGTCAGCCCGCTCCTTCTTGAAGCTTTCTTTTAGCCGTTCAGCAGTGCTCAAGGCGCTGGTTAGTTCTTGCTTTGACTTATCTGTTTCAGCTTGCTGGGTCTTCAAGGCCTCCTGCAAATCGGCAATCCGGTCCTCCTTGATTTTCACCTCAGCCTGCATACAGACAGCATTTAAGCTTTGCACAAGCGATCCAAGCAATTGAAGTATCAACCACATAACAAAGTTATATGCCTGATACTTGGGGGCTAATGTACCTTCAATTTTTGTATATTGCTAGATTACAAAGTCCCAAGCTCAATACAGGTATTCAACTTGGCACTTGGGGGCTAATGGCTATTTGATCAAGTTATGTTCTAAGGACAGTTTTCTATTGGAGCCCCGGTTTACTTATGCTAAGTTAGACCGGCCCTGGAGGGTTATGCCGACGGGTTTCAAAAATGTTCAGGATCAAGTCCCGGTTTGACCAAGGTTACAAACCGGCCCTTGGGGGCTACAAGGATGAAGGCAATGGCAGCAAGGAAAGAAGTAAGCTACCTCAAATTTGTCCCTCATCATTTTGACCAGGCCAGCTTCGCAGTCACGGCTCATGTAAAGCCGGTTTAAATAGCCAGAGTGAAGATCTTGGGCGGTCAGAGCAGCGTATGTCTCTAGTTCAACATCCCATTTTCCTTTGTTCAAAGCGGAAAAATCCTCTTTGATGGTATGCTTGGTAAGGGTGACAGGATTCCCGGGTTCAGAGCGGCCCACACCGGTAATCACAACATCATCATCTTTGGACTCGCCGGTTTGTGTTGGCGCGGCCGGTTTGTCAGCAGAAGTGCGGGTTTTCTCCATCTGGACGGAGCTGGCAGGCGGATCAGCAGAGGCTGGAGCATTAGTAAGCCCTTCTTCGGGAATAACGTCGTCTTGCAAAGGAGGATCATTGGGAATATCTTCATAAGTAAACATTTCACGATCCGGCGCTTGGTCATGTTCTGGGGCCACATCTTCTTCAGCCGCTTTATCCAGGCGGGCTTTCTTGCTTGGTTTCGGTTTAGCCCTGAAAAGAAAACAAAAAGTCAAGGAAAAGCGTAAGCCATTACGCAGTATACTGGAAGCATATGTTCAGTTTAACTTACCCAGCAACTATTTTCAAAGGTGGTAGCTGAGTGGCCGACGATTCACCAGACGATGAATGAGAAGTGACCTGATAATCGGAGTTGGATGGACTAAGAGGTTGACGGAAGAAACCCGCTTTAGGATTTAAATCAATAAAAAGGTCGGAGACCTCGGAGCGGCGTTTTCGAACCGGACTGTTCGGTAAACTGGTAGAAGTAACTACCTGGCCGCTGTGCCGGGTTGTGTGGCGAGCTTCGTGTTGCTGGGTCTTCATAAGAAAGTTGGGATCCAAATAAGCAAGAGGATGAGAAAATTTAACTCTCCGGTTTGCCCAGCGAAATTTTGACAAAGGCAAGATTTGTGAATCAGAAGAGAGAATAGTTACCTCAACAAATCCCGCATTGCTGGCTTCAGCGTCATCCTAACAAGCATCATCATCAGTAAGGCGTGTAAAAAGCAAGCCAAGTGAATCAAGTTCTACCTCAAGATCCGGATTACCCACATCATCATCAATAGCCGGGTCAGATGAAGCGGTGGTTTTTCTCTTACGAGCTGGTTTCTTGACAACCTTGGTCTTGGGCCGGGTTGGCCGCCCTGCCTTCTCCGTTTTATCTTGTGGAAGTTTTTTGCTCCAAAACGGATTATCATTCTGGATCAGCAGTAATTAAAGGTTAGGTAGAATAAAGCAGTAACAGGTTCAATCATAGAGCAATTAAAATCTTACCGCTGGCGGTTCGTTGGTGGTGCAGTAAGGAAGCATACCGGTTTGAGCACAGAGGTGCTCCGGTTCATTCAACATCTTCTTTACAGATTCTGTGACTTCGTCGTCGGAGACTTGGATTTGGGTATGTCGGAGTGGGTCATCGACACTACCAGTGTATTCGCACATCAAACCGGGCCGCCGGCTCAGAGGCAGAATGCTCCATGATATCCAGCAGCGAGCAAGGTCTATTCCTGTTAAACCGTTGGCCATCAAGGCCCGAAGCTTGGACAGTTGAGGATCATATTTGATTCTCTCCTTGGCGCTTAGCCTTTGTGGAAAGGGGTGAGTGTTGCTGAGCCGTTCCGGACGGAAGCCAGGCAAGGGATTTTCATTGTCAGGAGATGTATCCTTGCAGTAAAACCAAGTGGCATTCCACTCCTTGGGGTGAGTATGAAGTTTGACGTGGGGATAGGTGATTTCCTTCCTCTTCTGAATGGCCATACCGCCCAGTTCGGTATTAGGACCATCGGTGAATTCAGTGCGGCGGTTCAGATGAAAGAGATCTCTAAACAACTCGACTGAAGGTTCCTCTTGAAGGTATGCCTCAGAAAGTACTTGAAAGTGACACAGATTGGTGACCGAGTTGGGGCCAATATCCTGTGGACGGAGCTGAAAATTGGCTAACACATCCCGATAAAATTTAGAGCCGGGCGGTTTGAAGCCCCGGGCCATGTGATCTGCGAAGACCACGACCTCTCCTTCCTGGGGTGTGGGAGGACATTCATCTCCAGGAACCCTCCAGTGGATTGTATCTATATCATCCAAAGCGCCGATCAGGACTAGGTCGTCCAACTGCGATTTTGTGACACGAGAGGGAACCCAATTGCACTCATACACCTGTTTGGCCATGGCGAGATCTACAAGAAATAGACGGTCCGATTCAAGAATACGCTGGGTAAAAGAAAGTGTTGATCTAACTACAATAAACCGGAGGCATTACCTATAAACCAGACTTCTATAACACGGCATCATGTGGATTCTGGCGGTTCAACCAGGGGACTAATGGTATATACCGGTTTAGCAATTTTTTCTATGGTAAAGTTAAACCGCCTGACCTAAAGCATCGGAAGCAATTGAAGCTATGGATAACCAGGTATGCAGAAACAAGTTTCACAAAATCTTGTTACAGCCGCGGATCTACAACAAGCTCACAAAAAACAGGAAATATTTCGAAGAGTAAGGCGGAAACAGAAGTGAACCATTGAGCAGGTATGTGCGGGAGATCTATGAGCTTGGATGGGAAATAGCAAGAGGATGCTAAAGGGGTCGCTACTAAGTACATCAAGAGTTCATAGATTCATTCAAGGCCAGAGAACAGCTATGAACGCGCGATGAACATAGCATGAACATGGAACCCTAAGAACAGATCTAGGTTAAGAAGGAAAGAGAGCTTACCAGGAACGGAGAAGATGCGGAAAGGTGCCGCAACACTCTGGTACGTTCAGGTTGATGCAGGGGCCTGAGACGAGGCAGAGGTCGACGGTGGGGGCGGAGCTCCAAAGCCGGCGACGTGAGGAAGAAGAAGAAGAAGGGATGAAGGGAAGAGAAGGGAAATGACCCTTCGGCCTTATTTATAAGGCAACCGAGCTAGGTCAAGCGCGCGGATCCAGGAGCTGTCATTAGGAGGGCGTTATAAATTTCATGATGACGTCATGCCGGTTTACAATAACCAAAACTGATGACGTCATGCCGGTTTACAGCAACCAAAAACGATGACGACATGGAGGTTTACTAATTACCAGAAGATGTCCAAGACGCAAGATTATGTGAAGGATTGACATGAACCAGTTCAAATCAATCTGGGGCCTAATGTTGGGGATATTACCACTAGGCGTAAACCAGCCTACTTGGGCCGGGTTAACTTCATTAGTGGTATAAGCAGATAAAGGCCCAAGGCCTATAGTCGGTTTAGAACATGTAGCCGTAAACCAGCCTGATGTATGACTTGTATTGTAAGTTAGGAATAGAGAGATACCAACCAGAATACGAGTATGAACCGGTTGGGACTCTACGGACCGACGGGCGTCACCCGTGTATATAAGGGGACGACCCGGCGGCGGTTCAGGGGAGACGATCAACAACTCGAGCCTAGGTGAAGCTTGTTTGCTCCCTAGCCATCGAGACCACATCAATTCCATCACAACTAGACGTAGGCTTTTACCTTCATCGAAGGGGCCGAACTAGTATAAAACCCTCGTGTCTTTGTGTCCGCTTTAACCCCTTCAAGTAAACCCATAGAGATGGCTCCGCGACTAAGTCCTTTCACTAGGACATCTGCCGTGACAAATCCACGACAATATCAATCTTGGAACCACTTCCAACACACATCGTCACATCACCCTCAACTAGTTTCTGTTTATTCTGTAACTCCTGTTTCGAGTTACTAATCTTAGCAACCGAACAAGTATCAAATACTCAGGGGTTACTATAAACACTAGTAAGGTACACATCAATAACATGTATATCAAATATACCCTTGTTAACTTTGCCATCCTTCTTATCCACCAAATATTCAAGGCATTTCCACTTCTAGTGACCATTTCCTTTGCAGTATAATCAATCAGTTTCAGGCTTTGGTCCAGCTTTGGGCTTCTTCGCGGGACTGACAACTTGCTTGTCATTCTACTTGAAGTTCCCTTTCTTTCCCTTTGCCCTTTTCTTGAAACTAGTGGTCTTGTCAATCATCAACACTTGATGCTCTTTCTTGATTTCTACCTTCGTTGATTTCAACATCACGAAGAGCTCGGAATCATTTTCGTCATCCCTTGCATACTACAGTTCATCACAAAGTTCTACTAACTTGGTGATGGTGACTAGAGAATTCTGTCAATCACTATCTTATCTAGAAGATTAACTCCCACTTGATTCAAGCGATTGAAGTACTCAGACAATCTGAGCACATGCTCACTAGTTGAGCGATTCTCCTCCATCTTTTAGCAATAGAACTTGTTGGAGACTTCATATCTCCCAACTCGGGTATTTGCTTGAAATATTAACTTCAATTCCTGGAACATCTCATATGGTCCATGACGTTCAAAACATCTTTGAAGTCCCGATTCTAAGCCGTTAAGCATGGTGCACTAAACTATCAAGTAGTCATCATATTGAGCTAGCCAAACGTTCATAACGTCTACATCTGCTCCTGCAATAGGTCTGTCACCTAGCGGTGCATCAAGGACATAATTCTTCTGTGCAGCAATGAGGATAAACCTCAGATCACGGACCAAGTCCGCATCATTGCTACTAACATTTTTCAACATAGTTTTCTCTAGGAACACATATAAAAACATAGGGAAGCAAAAACATAGGGAAGCAACAACGCGAGCTATTGATCTATAACACAATTTGCAAAATACTACCAGGACTAAGTTCATGATAAATTCAAGTTCAATTAATCATATTACTTAAGAACTCCCACTTAGACAGACATCTCTCTAGTCATCTAAGTGATCACGTGATCCAAATCAACTAAACCATGTCCGATCATCACGTGAGATGGAGTAGTTTCAATGGTGAACATCATTATGTTGATCATATCTACTATATGATTCATGCTCGACCTTTCGGTCTCCGTGTTCCGAGGCCATATCTGTATATGCTAGGCTCGTCAAGTTTAACCCGAGTATTCCGCGTGTGCAACTGTTTTGCACCCGTTGTATTTGAACGTAGAGCCTATCACACCCGATCATCACGTGGTGTCTCAGCACGAAGAACTTTCGCAACGGTGCATACTCAGGGAGAACACTTCTTGATAATTAGTGAGAGATCATCTTAAAATGCTACCGTCAATCAAAGCAAGATAAGATGCATAAAGGATAAACATCACATGCAATCAATATAAGTGATATGATATGGCCATCATCATCTTGTGCTTGTGATCTCCATCTTCGAACCACCGTCGTGATCACCATCGTCACCGGCGCGACACCTTGATCTCCATCGTAGCATCGTTGTCGTTACGCCATCTATTGCTTCTACGACTATCGCTACCGCTTAGTGATAAAATAAAGCAATTACAGGGCGTTTCCATTTCATACAATAAAGCGACAACCATATGGCTCCTGCCAGTTGCCGATAACTTCGGTTACAAAACATGATCATCTCATACAATAAAATATAGCATCACGTCTTGACCATATCACATCACAACATGCCCTGCAAAAACAAGTTAGATGTCCTCTACTTTGTTGTTGCAAAATTTTATGTGGCTGCTACGGGCTTAGCAAGAACCGTTCTTACCTACGCATCAAAACCACAACGATAGTTTGTCAAGTTGGTGCTGTTTTAACCTTCGCAAGGACCGGGCGTAGCCACACTCGGTTCAACTAAAGTGAGAGAGACAGACACCCACCGGTCACCTTTAAGCAACGAGTGCTCGTAGCGGTGAAACCAGTCTCGCGTAAGCGTACGCGTAATGTCGGTCCGGACCACTTCATCTCACAATACCGCCGAACCAAAGTATGACATGCTGGTAAGCAGTATGACTTGTATCGCCCACAACTCACTTGTGTTCTACTCGTGCATATAACATCAACGCATAAAACCTAGGCTCGGATGCCACTGTTGGGGAATGTAGTAATTTCAAAAAATTTCCTACGTACACGCAAGATCATGGTGATGGCATAGCAACGAGAGGGGAGAGTATTGTCCACGTACCCTCGTAGACCGTAAGCGGAAGCGTTAGCACAACGCGGTTGATGTAGTCGTACGTCTTCACGATTCGACCGATCCAAGTACCGAATGTACGGCACCTCCGAGTTCAGCACACGTTCAGCTCGATGACGATCCCCGGGCTCCGATCCAGCAAAGCTTCGGGGATGAGTTCCGTTAGCACGACGGCGTGGTGACGATGATGATGCTCTACCGGCGCAGGGCTTCGCCTAAACTCCGCGACGATATGACCGAGGTGGAATATGGTGGAGGGGGGCACCGCACACGGCTAAGGAACGATCCGTAGATCAACTTGTGTGTTATGGGGTGCCCCCTGCCCCCGTATATAAAGGAGCAAGGGGGAGGGGGCGGCCGGCCAAGGGAGGGCGCGCCAGGGAGGAGTCCTACTCCCACCGGGAGTAGGACTCCCGCCTTTCCTAGTCCAACTAGGAGACCTTCCATGTAGTAAGAGTAGGAGAGAAGGAAAGGGAAGAGAGAATGGAAGGAAGGAGGAGGTGCGGCCCCTCCCCCTAGTTCAATTCGGACTAGGCCTTGGGGAGGCGTGCGACCTGCCCTAGGCAGCCCCTCTCTCTTTCCCGTATGGCCCAATAAGGACCAATACTTCTCCCGGCGAATTCCCGTAACTCTCCGGTACTCCGAAAAATATCTGAATCACTCGGAACCTTTCAGAACTCCGAATATAGTCGTCCAATATATCGATCTTTACGTCTCGACCATTTCGAGATTCCTCATCATGTCCCCGATCTCATCCGGGACTCCGAACTCCTTCGGTACATCAAAACTCATAAACTCATAATATAACTGTCATCGTAACGTTAAGCGTGCGGACCCTATGGGTTCGAGAACTATGTAGATATGACCTAGAATTATTCTCGGTCAATAACCAATAGCGGAACCTGGATGCCCATATTGGTTCCTACATATTCCACGAAGATCTTTATCGGTCAAACCGCATAACAACATACGTTGTTCCCTTTGTCATCGGTATGTTACTTGCCTGAGATTTGATCGTCGGTATCCAATACCTAGTTGAATCTCGTTACTGGCAAGTCTTTTTACTCATTCCGTAATGCATCATTCCGTAACCAACTCATTTGGTCACATTGCTTGCAAGGCTTATAAAGATGTGCATTACCGAGAGGGCCCAGAGATACCTCTCCGACAATCGGAGTGACAAAACCTAATCTCGAAATACGCCAACTCAACATGTACCTTCGAAGACACCTGTAGTACTCCTTTATAATCACCCAGTTACATTGTGACGTTTGGTAGTACCCAAAGTGTTCCTCCGGTAAACGGGAGTTGCATAATTCTCATAGTTACAGGAACATGTATAAGTCATGAAGAAAGCAATAGCAACATACTAAACGATCAAGTGCTAGGCTAACGGAATGGGTCATGTCAATCACATCATTCTCCTAATGATGTGATCCCATTAATCAAATGACAACTCTTTTGTCCATGGCTAGGAAACATAACCATCTTTGATAAATGAGCTAGTCAAGTAGAGGCATACTAGTGACACTATATTTGTCTATGTATTCACACATGTATTATGTTTCCGGTTAATACAATTCTAGCATGAATAATAAACATTTATCATGAAATAAGGAAATAAATAATAACTTTATTATTGCCTCTAGGGCATATTTCCTTCAACAGGAGCCAAAGTGTTGTCATTATAATGTATAACGACCTGCGTGTCGACTTGTGACTCTATGTAAAATTCATTACTAGTTGTAGTAGTTGGATTATAGAGATCAGGTTGGTGGCTTGGCGTCCTGGCGTGACAAACAAGATGGAGTTCCTAGATGGTCATCGGAGTCGGAGCCATCCTGGAAGAACATCCATGAAGGAGCCATACTATTTCACAATATTGTTATTTGTGATTGTTATTCTTCTTTGTTTCTATGCATGTTAGAATGGTAGAAATATCCCTCATGAATATCAAGTGAATTTCCATCCCCGATGTCTCACCTTCGCACAACAAGTACGTCTAGTAGTGGGCTCATAAAATTGGGGTGCTGATGGGTGTCCTTGAACTAAAGGGTTCGTGTCGGACACGGACATGCATTGCATCAGGTTAACTTGACAAGGCTATCAAAACGGTTTTGGGCCTTGTGGAAAAGAAGGTTGGGAGCCGGGGTATAAGATACCTACCCGACCGACAGGAGTCGTATAGAGATACGATTAGCAAGGAGTTGCTTACCGGATATGTATGTTGGCTGATACATCTCCAACGTATCTATAATTTTTGATTGCTCCATGCTACTTTATCTACTATTTTGGACTATATGGGGCTTTATTTTCCACTTTTATATTATTTTTGGGACTAACCTATTAACCGGAGGCCCAGCCCAGAATTGCTGTTTTTTTTGCCTATTTCAGTGTTTCGAAGAAACGGAATATCAAACGGAGTCCAAACGGAATGAAACCTTCGGGAACGTGATTTTCTCACCGAACGTGATCCAAGAGACTTGGACCCTACTCCAAGAAGTGCCAGAGGCGGTCACGAGGGTGGAGGGCGCGCCCCCCCTAGGCATGCCCCTACCTCGTGGGCCCCCTATTGCTCCACCGACGTACTCCTTCCTCCTATATATACCTACATACCCCCGACAGATCAGAGAGGGAGCAAAAAACCTAATTCCACCGCCGCAACTTTCTGTATCCACGAGATCCCATCTTGGGGCCTGTTCCGGAGCTCCGCCAGAGTGGGCATCTACCACAGAGGGCTTCTACATCAACACCATAGCCTCTCCGATGAAGTGTGAGTAGTTTACTTCAGACCTTCGGGTCCATAGCCAGTAGCTAGATGGCTTCTCTCTTTTTCGATCTCAATACAATGTTCTCCCCCTCTCTTGTGGAGATCTATTCAATGTAATCTTCTTTTTGCGGTGTGTTTATTGAGACCGATGAATTGTGGGTTTATGATCCAGCTTATCTATGAATAATATTTGAATCTTCTCTGAATTCTTTTATGTATGATTGAGTTATCTTTGCAAGTCTCTTCGAATTATCCGTTAGGTTTGGCCAACTAGATTGGTAGTTCTTGCAATGGGAGAAGTGCTTAGCTTTGGGTTCAATCTTGCGGTGTCCTTACCCAGTGACAGAAAGGGTTGCAAGGCACGTATTGTATTGTTGCCATCAAGGATAACAAGATGTTTTTTTATCATATTGCATGAATTTATCCCTCTACATCATGTCATCTTGCTTAAGGCGTTACTCTGTTTTTAACTTAATACTCTAGATGCATGCTGGATAGCGGTCGATGAGTGGAGTAATAGTGGTAGATGCAGAATTGTTTCGATCTACTTGTCTCGGACGTGATGCCTATATACATGATCATTACCTAGATATGCTCATAATTATGCTCAATTCTGTCAATTGCTCAACAGTAATTTGTTCACCCACCGTAGAATACTTATGCTCTTGAGAGAAGCCACTAGTGAAACCTATGGCCCCCGGGTCTATTCTCATCATATCAATCTCTATCACTTTATTATTTGCTTTGTTTTTACTTTGCCTTTTACTTTTCACTTTGCATCTTTATATCAAAAATACCAAAAATATTATTTATCATCTCTATCATATCTCACCCTCGTAAGTGATCGTGAAGGGATTGACAACCGCTAATCGCGTTGGTTGAGAGTAGCTATCGTTTTGTGTAGGTACGAGGGACTTGTGCGTGGTCTCCTACTAGATTGATACCTTGGTTCTCAAAAACTGAGGGAAATACTTACGCTACTTTACTGCATCATCCTCTCCTCTTAGGGGAAAATCAACGCAGTGCTCAAGAGGTAGCAAGAAGAATTTCTGGCGCCGTTGCCGGGGAGGCTCACGCAAGCAAGTCAACCATACCAAGTACCCATCACAATCCCTATCTCTCGCATTACATTATTTGCCTCTCGTTTTCCTCTCCCCAACTTCACCCTTGCCGTTTTATTCGCCCTCTCTTTCCCAATCTCCTCTCTCTTTTGCTTGCCTTCTTGTTTGCTTGTGTCTCCGTGTACCTTCTTTCTGCTTGCATCTTTGCTTGCTAGAACTCTATGGATCCTCATCTGCTTGCTAATACTTTTAAGAGATCCATTTATGATGAACCAATTGCTAGTGAGTTTTGTGCACTAGATTACCTTGATGAAGTTTTGCTTGAAATTCGTGAATCTGGAAATTGTGATGAAGGACTTTATGAAGTGATTCACGATAGATCTTTGAATAAAAAGCATGATTGCAATGATTTTACTATAAATTCTCTTGATGTCAATTGTGCTAATAATATGCAAAACCCTAAGCTTGGGGATGCTAGTTTTGCTATGTCTACTACTTGTTTCAATGATCATGATTGCGGTGATTCTTCTTATAACCTTGAAAATTTATTTAAGCCCCTTGATCAATACGAGATTGATAATATTGTTTGCAATAATATTGAAAGTGGGTTTGGAAGAGTGTCAACTTTAGATCCCACATATTTGGAGTATGTTCAATCTTACGATGTTTTTGATAAAAGTGGGTCCGGAAAGGTCATGACTTTAGTTAATGTTAATCCCACTATCTTGGAAGAGTGTCAATTTTGCATGCATGTGGATCATGTTGAGAATATGTTATGTGACAACTATTTTATTGAATTTGCTTATGATCCTACATATAATTATTATTAGAGAGGAAAATATGGTCGTAGAAATTTTCATGTTACTAAATTACCCCTCTTTATGTTGAGATTGCTATCATCTCTTTGTTCTTCCTTGCATATGCTAGTTTTTTCTTGCCTCGATAATTTGTTTGTTTACAAGATGCCTATGCATAGGAAGTATGCTAGACTTAAGTGTGTTTGTCACATGTTTTATGATGCTCTCTTTGTGCTTCAATTCTTGTCTTTCATGTGAGCATCATTGAAATATCTATGCCTAGCTAGGGGCGTTAAACGATAGCGCTTGTTGGGAGGCAACCCAATTTTATTTTTTGTTTTTTTGTTTTTGCTTCTCTTTAGGAATAAATAATCCATCTAGACTCTGTTTAGATGTGGTTTTATCTTTTAATTAGTGTTTGTGCCAAGTAGAACCTATAGGATAACCTACGATGATAGTTGATTTGATTCGGCTGAAAAACAGAAACTTTGCGCGCACGAATATAATTTTGTTAAATCACACGAACGTGCTTTTGCGTTGATTATTTTTTCTGCTGTTCAATAGACAAATTTTCCAGGACTTACTATTTTTCTAGAATTTTTAGAGTTCCAGAAGTTTGCGTTAGTTACAGATTGCTACAGACTGTTCTGTTTTTGACAGATTCTGTTTTACGTGTGTTGTTTGCTTATTTTGATGAATCTATGGCTAGTAAAATAGTTTATAATCCATAGATAAGTTGGAATACAGTAGGTTTAACACCAATATAAATAAATAATGAGTTCATTACAGTACCTTGAAGTAGTCTTTTGTTTTCTTTCACTAACGGAGCTCACGAGATTTCTATTGAGTTTTGTGTTGTGAAGTTTTCAAGTTTTGGGTGAATTCTTTTGATGGATTATGGAACAAGGAGTGGCAAGAGCCTAAGCTTGGGGATGACCATGGCACCCCCAAGATAATCCAAGGACACCAAAAAGTCAAAGCTTGGGGATGCCCCGGAAGGCATCCCCTCTTTCTTCTACTTCCATCGGTAATTTACTTGGAGCTATATTTTTATTCACCACATGTTATGTGTTTTGCTTGGAGCATCTTGTATCATTTGTGTCTTTGCTTGTTAGTTTACCACAATCATCCTTGCTGTACACACCTTTTTAGAGAGCCATACATGAATTGGAATTTGCTAGAATACTCTTTGTGCTTCACTTATATCTTTTGAGCTTGATAGTTTTGCTCATAGTGCTTCACTTATATCTTTTGAGCGTGATAATTTTTGCTCTAGTACTTCACTTAGATCTTTTAGAGCACGGTGGTGGATTTGTTTTAAAGAAAATATTGATCTCTCATGATTCACTTAGATTATTTTGAGAGTCGTTATTAGCATGGTAATTTGCTTAAAGTTAATATACTTGGTATTCAAGATATGTAAAACTTTCTTTTGAGTGTGTTGAATACTAAGATAAGTTTGATGCTTGATAATTGTTTTGAGATATGGAGGTGATAATATCAAAGTCGTGCTAGTTGGGTGATTATGAATTTAAAGAATTCTTGTGTTAAAGTTTGTGATTCCCGTAGCATGCACGTATGGTGAACCGCTTTGTGATGAAGTTGGAGCACAATTTTATTTATTGATTGTCTTCCTTATGAGTGGCGGTCGGGGACGAGCGATGGTATTTTCCTACCAACTATCCCCCTAGGAGCATGCGTGTAGTGCTTTGGTTTTTGATGACTTCTAAAATTTTGCAATAAATATATGAGTTCTTTATGACTAATGTTGAGTCCATGGATCATACGCACTCTCACCTTTCCGCCTTTTCTAGCCTCTCTAATACCGCACACTTTTTGCCGGTATCATACACCCACCATATACCTTCCTCAAAACAGCCACCATACCTACCTATTATGGCATTTCCATAGCCATTCCGAGATATATTGCCATGCAACTTTCCACCGTTTCGTTTATTATGACACGCTCCATCATTGTCATATTGCTTTTTGCATGAACATGTAGTTGACATTGTATTTGTGGCAAGGCCACCTTCATAATTTTCATACATGTTGCTCTTGATTCATTGCATATCCCGGTACACCACCGGAGGCATTCATATAGAATCATATTTTGTTCTAAGTATCGAGTTGTAATTGTTGAGTTGTAAGAAAAATAAAAGTGTGATGATCATCATTATTAGAGCATTGTCCCAGTGAGGAAAGGATGATGGAGACTATGATTCCCCCATAAGTCGGGATGAGACTCCGGATGAAAAAAAGAGGCCATAAAAAAAGAGAAAAGGCCCAAACAAAAAAATGAGAGAAAAAGAGAGAAGGGACAATGCTACTATCCTTTTATCACACTTGTGCTTCAAAGTAGCACCATGATCTTCATAATAAGAGAGTCTCATATGTTGTCACTTTCATATACTAGTGGGAATTTTTCATTATAGAACTTGGCTTGTATATTCCAATGATGGGCTTCCTCAAAAGTGCCCTAGGTCTTCGTGAGCAAGCAAGTTGGATGCACACCCACTTAGTTTCTTTCGTTGAGCTTTCATATACTTATAGCTCTAGTGCATCCGTTGCATGGCAATCCCTACTCACTCACATTGATATCTATTGATGGGCATCTCCATAGCCCGTTGATACGCCTAGTTGATGTGAGACTATCTTCTCCTTTTTGTCTTCTCCACAACCACCATTCTATTCCACCTATAGTGCTATGTCCATGGCTCACGCTCATGTATTGCGTGAAAATTGAAAGAGTTTTGAGATTACTAAAGTATGGAACAATTGCTTGGCTTGTCATCGGGGTTGTGCATGATTAAATACTTTGTGTGATGAAGATAGAGCAACAGCCAGACTATATGATTCTGTAGGGATAACTTTCTTTAGCCATGTTATTTTGAGAAGACATGATTGCTTTGATTAGTATTCTTGAAGTATTATTACTTTTATGTCTATATGAACTTTTGTCTTGAGTCTTTCGGATCTGAATATTCATGCCACAATTAAGAAGATTTACATTGAAATTATGCCGAAGTATCACTCCGCATCAAAAATTCTTTTTTTATCATTTACCTACTCGAGGACGAGCAAGAATTAAGCTTGGGGATGCTTGATACGTCTCCAACGTATCTATAATTTTTGATTGCTCCATGCTACTTTATCTACTGTTTTGGACTATATTGGGCTTTATTTTCCAATTTTATATTAATTTTGGGACTAACCTATTAACCGGAGGCCCAGCCCAGAATTGCTGTTTTTTTGACTATTTCAGTGTTTCGAAGAAACGGGATATCAAACGGAGTCCAAACGGAATGAAACCTTCGGGAACGTGATTTTCTCACCGAACGTGATCCAGGAGACTTGGACCCTACTCCAAGATGTGCCAGAGGCGGTCATGAGGGTGGAGGGCGCGCCCCCCTACCTCGTGGGCCCCTTGTTGCTCCACCGACGTACTCCTTCCTCCTATATATACCTACGTATCCCCGACAGATCAGAGAGGGAGCAAAAAACCTAATTCCACTGCCGCAACTTTCTGTATCCATGAGATCCCATCTTGGGGCCTGTTCCGGAGCTCCACCAGAGGGGGCATCTACCACGAAGGGCTTCTACATCAACACCATAGCCTCTCCGATGAAGTGTGAGTAGTTTACTTTAGACCTTCGGGTCCATAGCTAGTAGCTAGACGGCTTCTTCTCTCTTTTTGGATCTCAATACAATGTTCTCCCCCTCTCTTGTGGAGATCTATTCGATGTAATCTTCTTTTTGTGGTGTGTTTGTTGAGACCGATGAATTGTGGGTTTATGATCCAGCTTATCTACGAATAATATTTGAATCTTCTCTGAATTCTTTTATGTATGGTTGAGTTATCTTTGCAAGTCTCTTCGAATTATCCGTTTGGTTTGGCCAACTAGATTGGTAGTTCATGCAATGGGAGAAGTGCTTAGCTTTGGGTTCAATCTTGCGGTGTCCTTACCCAGTGACAGAAAGGGTTGCAAGGCACGTATTGTATTGTTGCCATCGAGGATAACAAGATGTTTTTTTATCATATTGCATGAATTTATCCCTCTACATCATGTCATCTTGCTTAATGCGTTACTTTGTCTTTCACTTAATACTCTAGATGCATGCTGGATAGCGGTCGACCAGTAGATGCAGAATCGTTTCGATCTACTTGTCTCGGACGTGATGCCTATATACATGATCATTACCTAGATATGCTCGTAACTATGCTCAGTTCTGTCAATTGCTCAACAGTAATTTGTTCACCCACCGTAGAATACTTATGCTCTTGAGAGAAGCCACTAGTGAAATCTATGGCCCCTGGGTCTATTCTCATCATATCAATCTCTATCACTTTATTATTTGCTTTGTTTTTACTTTGCCTTTTACTTTTCACTTTGCATCTTTATATCAAAAATACCAAAAATATTATTTATCATCTCAATCAGATCTCACCCTTGCAAGTGACCTTGAAGGGATTGACAACCCCTAATCGCGTTGGTTGCGAGTAGCTATCGTTTTGTGTAGGTATGAGGGACTTGTGCGTGGTCTCCTACTGGATTGATAACTTGGTTCTCAAAAACTGAGGGAAATACTTACGCTACTTTACTGCATCATCCTCTCCTCTTCGGGGAAAACCAACGCAGTGCTCAAGAGGTAGCATTGGCTAGCAGTGATGCTAAAGCTCACTAGTCGCATGCGCTAGTTGGATCCTGAATCACTGAGAGTTTGCGGAGAGATGCTGACCTCAGTGGGAGTATTTCTGTTTAGGCTTGAATTACTCTACATAAACACATTGCTTAGTGAGTTTATATTTTTCTGTTATAGATCAATGGCACCACCTTCTCAACCCAACTTTGCATTGAAATCAATTCTGGAAAAGGATAAACTGAATGGAACAAACTTTACCACCTGGTATAGAAATCTGAGAATTGTTCTCAAGCATGATAAAAAGGAACATGTTCTAGAGGATTCACTTCCAGAGGAACCTGCCGATAATGCTAATACCACAACCAGGAAAGCCTACCAGAAACTCGTTGATGAGTCAAACAAGATTAGCTGCCTCATGCTGGCTTGTATGGAGCCCGATTTATAGCAGCATTTTGAAGATGTTGGGGCTTTCTGTTGGGGAACGTAGTAATTTCAAAATTTTACTACGCACACGCAAGATCATGGTGATGCATAGCAATGAGCAGGGAGAGTGTGTCCACATACCCTCGTAGACCTAAAGCGGAAGCGTTATGACAACGCGGTTGATGTAGTCGTACGTCTTCACGATCAACCGATCCTAGTACCGAATGTACGACACCTCCACGATCTGCACACGTTCAGCTCGGTGACGTCCCACGAACTCACGATCCAGCAGAGTGTCGAGGGAGAGCTTCGTCAGCACGATGGCGTGATGACGGTGACGATGAAGCTATTGGCGCAGGGCTTCGTCTAAGCACTACGACGATATGACCGAGGTGGATTATGGTGGAGGGGGGCACCGCACACGGGTAAGATATCAATGATCAACTTGTGTGTCTATGGGGTGCCCCCTCCCCCGTATATAAAGGAGTGGAGGAGAGGGAGAGGGCCGGCCTTCTAGGCATGCCCAAGGGGGGAGTCCAATTTCAGTGGGAGTAGAATTCCCCCTTCCCTAGTTGGAGTAGGAGAGGGAAGGAAGGGGGAGAAGGAGAGAAGGAAAGGGGGGACGGCCCCCTTCCAAATTCGGATTGGGCTTGGGGGGGGGGGGGGGCCACCTTAACCGCCTCCTCCTCCTTTCCACTAAGGCCCAATAAGGCCCATTGACTCCCTGGGGGGTTCCGGTAACCTCCCGGCACTCCGGTAAATGCCCGAACTCACCCGAAACCATTTCGATGTCCAAACATAGCCATCCAATATATCGATCTTTATGTCTCGAGCATTTCGAGACTCCTCATCATGTCCGTGATCATATCTGGGACTCCGAACTACCTTAGGTACATCAAAACACATAAACTCGTAATACCGGTCGTCACCGAACATTAAGCGTGTGGACCCTACGGGTTCAAGAACTATGTAGACATGACCGAGACACGTCTCCGGCCAATAACCAATAGCGGAACCTGGATGCTCATATTGGCTCCCACATATTATACGAAGATCTTTATCAGTCAAACCGCATAACAACATACGTTGTTCCCTTTGTCATCGGTATGTTACTTGCCCGAGATTCGATCATGGGTATCTCAATACCTAGTTCAATCCCTAATGATGTGATCCCGTTTATCAAATGACAACTCATGTCAATGGCTAGGAAACTTAACCATCTTTGATTAACGAGCTAGTCAAGTAGAGGCATACTAGTGACACTCTATTTGTCTATGTATTCACACATGTACTAAGTTTCTGGTTAATACAATTCTAGCATGAATAATAAACATTTATCATGGTGTAAGGAAATATATAAATAAGAACTTTATTATTGCCTCTAGGGCATATTTCCTTCAGTCTCCCACTTGCACTAGAGTCAATAATCTAGATTATATTGTAATGATTCTAACACCCATGGAGTCTTGGTGTTGATCATGTTTTTCTCGTGAGAGAGGCTTAGTCAACGTGTCTGCAACATTCAGATCCGTATGTATCTTGCAAATCTCTATGTCCCCTTTCGACACTTGATGACGGATGGAACTGAAGCGTCTCTTGATGTGCTTGGTTCTCTTCTGAAATCTGGATTCCTTCACCAAGGCAATGGCTCCAGTATTGTCACAAAAGATTTTCATTGGACCAGATGCACTAGGTATGACACATAGATCGGATATGAACTCCTTCATCCAGACTCCTTCGTTTGCTGCTTCTGAAGCAGCTATGTACAACACTTCACATGTAGATCCCGCCATGACGCTTTGCTTAGAATGAAGGAAATATGCCCTAGAGGCAATAATAAAGTTATTATTTATTTCCTCATATCATGATAAATGTTTATTATTCATGCTAGAATTGTATTACCCGGAAACATAATACATGTGTGAATACATAGACAAACAGAGTGTCACTAGTATGCCTCTACTTGACTAGCTCGTGAATCAAAGATGGTTAAGTTTCGTAACCATAAACATGAGTTGTCATTTGATTAACGGGATCACATCATTAGGAGAATGATGTGATTGACTTGACCCATTCCGTTAGCTTAGCACTTGATCATTTAGTATGTTGCTATTGCTTTCTTCATGACTTATACATGTTCCTATGACTATGAGATTATGTAACTACCGTTTACCGGAGGAACACTTTGTGTGCTACCAAACGTAACAACGTAACTGGGTGATTATAAAGGTGCTCTACAGGTGTCTCCAAAGGTACTTGTTGAGTTGACGTATTTTGAGATTAGGATTTGTCATTCCGATTGTCGGAGAGGTATCTCTGGGCCCTCTCCGTAATGCACATCACTATAAGCCTTGCAAGCAATGTAGCTAATGAGTTAGTTATGGGATGATGCATTACATAATGAGTAAAGAGACTTTCCGTTAATGAGATTGAACTAGGTATTGTGATACCGACGATCGAATTTCGGGCAAGTAACATAACGATGACAAAGGGAACAACGTATGTTGTTATGCGGTTTGACCAATAAAGATCTTCGTAGAATATGTAGGATCCAATATGAGCGTCCAGGTTCCGCTATTAGTTATTGACCGGAGACGTGTCTCGGTCATGTGTACATAGTTCTCGAACCCATAGGGTCCGCACGCTTAAAGTTAGAAGACAGTTATATTATGAGTTTATGTGTTTTGATGTACCGAAGGTAGTTCAGAGTCCCGGATGAGGTCACTGACATGACGATGAGTCTCGAAATGGCCGAGACATGAAGATTGATATATTGGACGACTATATTCGGACACCAGAATGGTTCTGGGGGTTATCGGATATATACCAGAGTACCGGGGGTTACCGGAACCCCCCCAGAGGTTAATGGGCCTCATGGGCCCAAGTGGTGGAAGAGGAGAGGCGGCCAAGGGGTAGCCGTGTGCCCCTCCCCCCATGTCCGAATTGGACAAGGAGGGGGCGGCGCACCCCCTTTCCTTTCCCCCTCTCTCTCCTTCCCTCTCCTCTCCTACTCCAATAAGGAAGGGGGAGTCCTACTCCCGGTGGGAGTAGGACTCCTCATGGGGCGCGGCAAGGGTGGCCGGCCCCCTCCCCATCCTCCACTCCTTTATATACGGGGAGGGAGGCACCCCCTAGAGACACAGCAATTGATCCTTGAGATCTCTTAGCCATGTGCAGTGCCCCCCTCCACCATAATCCACCTCGATAATATCATAGCGGTGCTCAGGCAAAGCCCTGCGTCGGTAGAATATCATCATCGTCACCATGCCGTCGTGCTGACGGAACTCTCCCTCAAAGCTCGGCTGGATCGGAGTTCGAGGGACGTCATCTAGCTGAACGTGTGCTGAACTCGGAGGTGCCGTGCGTTCGGTACTTGATCTGTCGGATCGTGAAGACGTACGACTACATCAACCGCGTTGTGCTAACGCTTCTTCTTTCGGTCTACGAGGGTACGTGGACACACTCTCCCCTCACGTTGCTATGCATCACCATGATCTTGCGTGTGCATAGGATTTTTTTTTGAAATTACTACGTTACCCAACAGTGGCATCCGAGCCAGGTTTTATGCGTTGATGTTATTTGCACGAGTAGAACACAAGTGAGTTGTGGGCAATACAAGTCATACTGCTTACCAGCATGTCATACTTTAGTTCAGTGGTATTGTTGGATGAAGTGGCCCGGACCGACATTACACGTACGCTTACACGAATCTAGTTCTACCGACGTGCTTTGCACACAGGTGGCTGGCGGGTGTCAGTTTCTCCAACTTTAGTTGAACCAAGTGTGGCTACGCCCGGTCCTTGAGAAGGTTAAAACAACATTACCTTGACGAATATCGTTTTGGTTTTGATGCGTAGGTAAGAATGATTCTTGCTAAAGCCCATAGCAGCCACGTAAAACTTGCAACAACAAAGTAGAGGACGTCCAACTTGTTTTTGCAGGGCATGTTGTGATGTGATATGGTCAAGACGTGATGCTATATTTTATTGTATGAGATGATCATATTTTGTAACCAAGTTATCGACAACCGACAAGAGCCATATGGTTGTCGCTTTATTGTATACAATGCAATCGCCCTGTAATTGCTTTACTTTATCACTAAGCGGTAGCGATAGTCGCAGAAGCAATAGTTGGCAAGATGACAATGATGCTACGATGGAGATCAGGGTGTCGCACCAGTGACGATGGTGATCATGACGGTGATTCAGAGATGGAGATCACAAGCAGAAGATGATGATGGCCATATCATATCACTTATATTGATTGCATGTGATGTTTATCTTTTATGCATCTTATCTTGCTTTGATTGATGGTAGCATTATAAGATGATCTCTCACTAAATTTCAAGATAAAAGTGTTCTCCCTGAGTATGCACCGTTACCAAAGTTCATCGTGCCCAGACACCACATGATGATCGGGTGTGATAAGCTCTACGTCCATCTACAATGGGTGTGCCAGTTTTGCACACGCAGAATACTCAGGTTAAACTTGACAAGCCTAGCATATGCAGACATGGCCTCGGAACACTAAGACTTAAAGGTCGAGCGTGAATCATATAGTATATATGATCAACATAGTGATGTTCACCATTGATAACTACTCCATTTCACGTGATGATCGGTTATGGTTTAGTTGATTTGGATCACGTGATCACTTAGATTATTACAGGGATGTCTATCTAAGTGGGAGTTCTTAACTAATATGATTAATTGAACTTAAATTTATCATGAACTTTGTACCTGATAGTATTTTGCTTGTCTATCTTTTGTTGTAGATAGATGGCCCATGATGTTGTTCCGTTGAATTTTAATGTGTTCCTTGAGAAAGCAAAGTTGAAAGATGATGGTAGCAATTACACGGACTGGGTCCGTAACTTGAGGATTATTCTCATTGCCGCACAGAAGAATTACGTCCTGCAAGCACCGCTGGGTGCCAGGCTTGCTGCAGATGCAACTGACGACGTTAAGAACGTCTGACAGAGCAAAGCTGATGACTACTCGATAGTTCAGTGTGCCATGCTTTATGGCTTAGAACCGGGACTTCAACAATGTTTTGAACGTCATGGAGCATATGAGATGTTCCAGGATTTGAAGTTAATATTTCAAGCAAATGGCCGGATTGAGAGATATGAAGTCTCCAATAAGTTCTACAGCTGCAAGATGGAGGAGAATGGTTCTGCCAGTGAACATATACTCAAAATGTCTGGGTATTGCAATCACTTGATTCAACTGAGAGTTAATCTTCTGGATGACAGTGTCATTGATAGAATTCTTCAATCACTGCCACCAAGCTACAAGAGCTTCATGATGAACTATAACATGCAAGGGATGAACAAGACAATTCCCGAGCTCTTCGCAATGCTAAAGGCTGCGGAGGTAGAAATCAAGAAGGAGCATCAAGTGTTGATAGTCAATAAGACCACCAGTTTCAAGAAAAAAGGTAAATGGAAGAAGAAGGGGAACTTCAAGAAGACCGGCAAACAAGTTGCTGCTCAAGAGAAGAAATCCAAGTCTGGACCGAAGCCTGAAACTGAGTGCTTCTAATGCAAGCAGACTGGACACTGGAAGCGGAACTGCCCCAAGTATTTGGCAGATAAGAAGGATAGCAAGGTGAACAAAGGTATATGTGATATACATGTTATTGATGTGTACCTTACCAGAGCTCGCAGTAGCACCTGGGTATTTGGTACTGGTTCTGTTGCTAATATTTGCAAATCAAAACAGGGACTACAGATTAAGCGGACCCTGGCTAAGGACGAGGTGACGATGCACGTGGGAAATGGTTTCAAAGTCGATGTGATCGCCGTCGGCATGCTACCTCTACATCTACCTTCGGGAAATTGTTATTTGGTGCCAGCGTTGAGCATGAACATTATATCTAGATCTTGTTTGATGCGAGACGGTTATTCATTTAAATCTGAGAATAATGGTTGTTCTATTTATATGAGTAATATCTTTTATGGTCATGCACCCTTAAAGAGCGGTCTATTTTGGATGAATCTCGATAGTAGTGATACAAATATTCATAATGTTGAAGCCAAAAGATGCAGAGTTGATAATGATAGTGCAACTTATTTGTGGCACTGCCATTTGGGTCATATTGGTGTAAAGCGCATGAAGAAACTCCATACTAATGGACTTTTGGAATCACTTGATTATGAATCACTTGGTACTTACAAACCATGCCTCATGGGTAAGATGACAAAAATGCCATTCTCTAGAACTATGGAGCGAGCAACTGATTTGTTGGAGATCATACATACTGATGTATGTGGTCCAATGAACGTTGAGGCTCACGACGGGTATCGTTATTTTCTCACCTTCACAGATGATTTGAGTAGATATGGGTATATCTACTTAATGAAACATAAGTCTGAAACATTTGAAAAGTTCAAAGAATTTCAGAGTGAAGTTGAAAATCATCGTAACAAGAAAATAAAGTTTCTGCGATCTGATCGTGGAGGAGAATATTTGAGTTACGAGTTTGGTCTACATTTGAAACAATGCGAAATAGTTTCGCAACTCACGCCACCCGGAACACCACAGCGTAATGGTGTGTCCAAACATCGTAATCATACTTTACTAGATATAGTGCGATCTATGATGTCTCTTACTGATTTACCGCTATTATTTTGGGGTTATGCTTTAGAGACGGCTGCATTCACGTTAAATAGGGCACCATCAAAATCCGTTGAGACGACACCTTATGAACTGTGGTTTGGCAAGAAACCAAAATTGTCGTTTCTTAAAGTTTGGGGCTGCGATGCTTATGTGAAAAAGCTTTAACCTGATAAGCTCGAACCCAAATCGGAGAAATGTGTCTTCATAGGATACCCAAAGGAAACTGTTGGGTACACCTTCTATCACAGATCCGAAGGCAAGACATTCGTTGCCAAGAATGGATCCTTTCTAGAGAAGGAGTTTCTCTCGAAAGAAGTGAATGGGAGGAAAGTAGAACTTGATGAGGTAACTGTACCTGCTCCTTTATTGGAAAATAGTTCATCACAGAAACCGGTTCCTGTGATGACTACACCAATTAGTGAGGAAGCTAATGATGTTGATCATGAAATTTTAGATCAAGTTACTACCAAACCTCGCAGGTCAACCAGAGTAAGATCCGCACCAGAGTGGTACGGTAATCCTATTCTGGAGGTCATGTTACTTGACCATGACGAACCTACGAACTATGAGGAAGCGATGATGAGCCCAGATTCTGCAAAATGGCTTGAGGCCATGAAATCTGAGATTGGATCCATATATGAGAACAAAGTATGTACTTTGGTTGACTTGCCCGATGATCGGCAAGCCATTGAGAATAAATGGATCTTCAAGAAGAAGACTGACGCTGATGGTAATGTTACTGTCTACAAAGCTCAACTTGTTGCGAAAGGTTTTCGACAAGTTCAAGGGGTTGACTACGATGAGACTTTCTCACCCGTAGCAATGCTTAAGTCTGTCCGAATCATGTTAGCGATTGCCGTATTTTATGATTATGAAATATGGCAAATGGATGTCAAAATTGCATTCCTGAATGGATTTCCAGAAGAAGAGTTGTATATGATGCATCCAGAAGGTTTTTTCGATCCAAAGGGTGCTAACAAAGTGTGCAAGCTCCAGCGATCCATTTATGGACTGGTGCAAGCCTCTCGGAGTTGGAGTAAACGCTTTGACAGTGTGAGCAAAGTATATGGTTTTATACAGACATTTGGAGAAGCATGTATTTACAAGAAAGTGAGTGGGAGCTCTGTAGCATTTCTAATATTATATGTGGATGACATATTATTGATTGGAAATGATATAGAATTTCTAGAGAGCATAAAAGGATACTTGAATAAAAGTTTTTCAATGAAAGACCTCGGTGAAGCTGCTTATATATTGGGCATCAAGATCTATAGAGATAGATCAAGACGCTTAATTGGACTTTCACAAAGTACATACCTTGATAAAGTTTTGAAAAAGTTCAAAATGGATCAAGCAAAGAAAGGGTTCTTGCCAGTAATACAAGGTGTGAAATTAAGTCAGACTCAATGCCCGACCACTGTAGAAGATAGAGAAAAAAATGAAAGAAGTTCCCTATGCTTCAGCCATAGGCTCTATCATGTATGCAATGCTGTGTACCAGACCTGATGTGTGCCTTGCTATTAGTTTAGCAAGGAGGTACCAAAGTAATCCAGGAGTGGATCACTGGACAGCGGTCAAGAACATCCTGAAATACCTGAAAAGGACTAAGGATATGTTTCTCGTTTATGGAGGTGGCAAAGAGCTAGTCGTAAATGGTTACGTCAATGCAAGCTTTGACACTGATCCGGACGATTCTAAATCGCAAACCGGATATGTGTTTATATTGAACGGTGGAGCTGTCAGTTGGTGCAGTTCTAAACAAAGCGTCATGGCGGGATCTACATGTGAAGCGGAGTACATAGCTGCTTCCGAAACAGCAAATGAAAGAGTCTGGATGAAGGAGTTCATATCCGATCTAGGTGTCATACCTAGTGCATCGGGTCCAATGAAAATCTTTTGTGACAATACTGGTGCAATTGCCTTGGCAAAGGAATCCAGATTTCACAAGAGAACCAAGCACATCAAGAGACGCTTCAATTCCATCCGGGACCAAGTCTAGGTGGGAGACATAGAGATTTGCAAGATACATACGGATCTGAATGTTGCAGACCTGTTGACTAGGCCTCTTCCACGAGCAAAACATGATCAGCACCAAGGCTCCATGGGTGTTAGAATCATTACCGTGTAATCTAGATTATTGACTCTAGTGCAAGTGGGAGACTGAAGGAAATATGCCCTAGAGGCAATAATAAAGTTATTATTTATTTCCTCATATCATGATAAATGTTTATTATTCATGCTAGAATTGTATTACCTGAAAACATAATACATGTGTGAATACATAGACAAACAGAGTGTCACTAGTATGCCTCTACTTGACTAGCTCATGAATCAAAGATGGTTAAGTTTCCTAACCATAGACATGAGTTGTCATTTGATTAACGGGATCACATCATTAGGAGAATGATGTGATTGACTTGACCCATTCCGTTAGCTTAGCACTTGATCGTTTAGTGTGTTGCTATTGCTTTCTTCATGACTTATACATGTTCCTATGACTATGAGATTATGTATCTCCCATTTACCGGAGGAACACTTTGTGTCGTGGAATTAACACGTCAGATGTCCTAGTGCGAGGACTTAGTCATGAGGCCAACGCATCTATGTGGTAGCTTGAGAGGGGTTGGGCGGAATCGAGAGACACAACATGCAAGACAAAGGATTTAGACAGCTTCGGGCCCCGGGAAACATCATCCGGTAATAACCCTACATGCTGTTTGTGGCTAGGTCTCATTATGATCATGAGGGAGTCGCCAGTAAGTCGACTCTTTGTGTCTAGCCCTAGAGATTGTTTCTTGTTGCTTGTCCTCTCTTTGGGGAGCCCTGCCCCTCCTTATATATGTTGGAGGGGCGGGTTACATGACTAGTCCTAGTAGGATTAGGATTTACTCTATTACAAGTGGAGTCCTAGTCTTGCTTCCTTTCTTGGAGAATATTCCTTATGCCTTTCTCTTAAACCAGCCCACCATAACATGATCCGGCCTTCCATAAACCGCCTTCTGGGCCACCGGGTCTTGTCGTCCGTCTGTCTCGCCCGCCGGGTTACCAGTGAGTGATAGGAAGGTTGCTTGTAAACCGTCTGGTCAGGGCGGGTCGTCAGTGAATCGCCAAGTGTAAACCGGGTCTCAAGTAAACTGCCAAGCTCGGCCGGGTCATATTTCCGGACGGTTCATACCGCGGGGTATATCCCCGACATTAGCCCCCAGTTTAGCTTGGATTTATCCATGGTAAACTTATACTGCAAAATAAACACAAGAACAAATTTGACATGTCGTGCTCCGGGTTAAAAATTCTTGTAAGTCGGCGCTTGATCATCATTAAATCCTTGTCATTTCTTCCTTCTAGAAAATCCGGGTCAGTAGACCAGCTTCATAATCAATTTTCTTGTAGAAGAAATATTGTAAATAAAGAATCCATTTGACTCGGCCTTCAATACTCTGACTTGACAAAAATATTGGTCTTCAAATATTCAACTGATATTCAGCCGGCTTGAAGATGTAGAACTTGCCGATCTATGTCCAAAATCGCCGGGTTACCAAAACTGATAATTTTGGGTCATGATTGTTGCCAACACTGGTTCATGATTGTTACCAACACCGGTTCATGATTATTGATGACGCCGGGTTATGATTGTTGCAGACACCGGGTCATAATGATTGGTGACACCGGGTCAATCTGGTTTGCTCAAAACTGGAAATCGGAAGATATTTCCCCCTTATATCCATATTACCTATAGCCCCCAAGTCTTGAACAGAACAAAGTGATGATTTGAGACTTGTTTCCATATAATTACTGCCACTTTGAAGAAAACCATGTTGTTCATCTCAGTCACTAGCAAAAAACTGAATACTCCATATATGTAGCCCCCAAGTGCCGGGTTGTCATGCTTGCAGCATCCTGGGACTTGTAATTGTCTAATACTCATAAAAACTTCAACCAGTGTAGCCCCCAAGGGCCGGGTCATTATGCAATAAAGAGCAGGGACTTTGTAAATATAATGATGTAAACTTTGAATAGCAACGGTGTAGCCCCCAAGGGCCGGCTCAATATGATAATATTGAGCTGGGACTTGGTATATACTTCAATGAAAATAACATCATATGATGTAACCCCCATCATGGGGCTTGAATCCACGTCCACAAGGTTAAGAGCCTTGTGCTCTACCAACTAAGCGATGGACCCTTCAATATAATGGATTTAACTTGTGTACCTTGAGTTGTTGACAGGAGCAATTGGTAGCCCCCAAGGGCCGGCTCATTATAATGTGATGAGTCGGGTCTTCAATAAGATGAGAAAAAAATGACTTTGCATTAGCCCCCAAGTGTCATGGTGCATGCTTGCGCAACATGAGACTTGCATATTTGATGTAATCTCAACTTGAATAATATAGCCCCCAAGTGTCGGGTCGTAAGCCTGCAGCAACTCGGGACTATTCTGTCAATAATAGAATAAATCATATCCATTGATAATATGATAACCATTGCGCTAAAGCGACTTCGAAAACCTTAATCATAATACTGGTTATTGATAACCATAATAAAATTCAGCCATGTTGGCTATTTGAAGATTTGAATAATATAATCCAATGATTTATGAGCGCATGATTCCAATGGCGCAATCCAAATATATACTGGCGACTTATAGTCCAAAGCCAGGCCGTGTTAACAAACACCGGACAATTTCTCATCATATACTAGCGACTTATCATCTTAAAGCCAGGACGGGTTAATAAACGTCGGTGATTTATAATTGTGCTTTATTCAACCTGTTTCTGCATACAACAAGTTTAAAGTGTCCTAGCGGTTTACCGCCGGACGGGTCATAATGCTCAACATATAACCCGGGTTTATAACCAAGGATGCCCTTGAGAATAATCAAATATGAAATATATCATACCTGTGACATTGAATCACCTTGTTGGTTTGTGAACTTTTTGTAGTAAGGGTGATAACCCAAATCTTGAGTACTGATAACTCCCACCATGCTATGCTGGTTTATAAGAAGCCATGCCGGGTTATAATAAACACCGGATGATCATCCTGACGACTTATAGTCAATGCCAGACCGAGTTAACAAACACCGGATTATATTGATGACTTATAGTCAGGCCGGGTCAATAGACGCCGGTTTACCTCAAAACCTTATCAAAGGAGAAAAAACTTTGACAAATAAAAGCAAATGAAAACTTGTAGTCGAGGCTTTTCAAGGGCTGCCAGGCCCAAATTCGAGGCTTTTCATGGGCTGCCAGGCTGTTGAGTTAAACCATTTGACAAAGCCTTTTAAGATGGGCCTCCAATTAACCAATCGTCGTTTTAACTTTGACAAGTTCAGTGTCTGTATAAGATTGACTTGTCAAACGTTCGGTGGGTCATACCAGGATTACCTGGACAGGAGTGGCTTACTTGATGAAGGCAGGTTAACCCGGGGTTTTAGGTGAATACACCTGGCTTCCAAGCCTGGCTCGATAGCCTATTACAAGGGTCCTTTCAAACTCTTTGTTGCTTTGCACAAAGAGCCCCCAAGTAACTTTGTGAGCTGTGCTCAGCGGGTGCCTATGTTTGAGTTTTGCTTGGCAACAAACTCTCTTCGGCCCCTTGGGTGATTTCCTGTTGGCCTTACGCCGATCAAGAGGTGTAGCTATGGTTCGAATACGACCAAGCCCCCAAGTGATTTCCCTGGTGGCCTTACGCCGATCAAGAGGTGTAGCTATGGTTCGAATACGACCAAGCCCCAAGTGATATATTTCTGAGCTGTGCTCGCCGGGTGCCTATGTTTGAGTTGTGTTGTGCAACAAACTCTCTTTGGCCCCTTTTGAGTTTTCTGAGAACTCGATCTTTGCGAGAGATATTTGTTTTTGAACCGGATATTAAACCGGATATTGAGAGCTTCAGAGCTTTGTGGGGGAACAAATTTCCCTTGAACCGGATTTTAAACCGACATTCTTCATTTTGAACCGAAAAATTCTTCTGACGGCTTTTAAATTTTCGCCAATAAGGCAGTAGCCTCCGGGTCCGGGTTATCTTTCCCCCCAACGTCCTGGGGTTCTTAACTTCACTGAAAACTGCGGACATTTGCTGAGTCATATCATTATAGCCCCCGAGTCTCAAGGTGACTTGAGGAGTTGGATTGAGATTATCCATATTGGACCGTGATATAAACCGGCATAAGTTGCATATCATTGGTGTTGATAGCATGATGTAAATCCACAGAAGGTTGAGGTGACTGTGGCAGGTTATAAACGATCTCGTATGAGCCGTGTCAGAAACTCGGCCAATGGTTTCTTCCAAGGCTATTTGAAGTTAACCAAACTATAGTATTGGTGATTTGTGCACCTGCCCACTAGGCCACCCAGTGCAGACGGCGGTTGATAGTATATGATAATTTGGCCTTCATTTTGTTGAAAGAAAACTGGGCTACCCAAGCTGTGACTTGCTCATACTCAATGAACAGCTCATGCAGACATGTGCGGGCTGGCGTGTTGATGTAGACCAGGCCGCAAGAGATGGACGGAAAATACGACCGCATCATCAGAGGCGGCACAGACAGATGAGTCGGCCGCGATGTTGTAAACCGGTGCGGACGGGCGAGTTAACCACATCATGTTGATGTAAACTGCTCTGCAGAATGGCGGCTTGGAGATATATTCACCGAGCTTGATGGTGTGGTCAGATGCTAGCACATTATAATGGTGGCGCGAGCTATACATCCATGACACGGTCATAGCTTTTGTGATGAATAATTGTTCCTTGATATGTTATGCCAGAAATTATCCACCGCGGAGTTGATGATCACCACGGGCAAGTCGGCCGTGGGAGCAGACGAATGAACCAGCCGCGGTGTTGTAAGCCGGTGCGGACGGGCGAGTTATCCTCCGCGTTGTAAGCCGGCAAGGACGCGTGAACCGGCGGCAAAGGCGGACAGGCGAGTCGTCCGTGGTGTTGTAAGGTGGTGCGGACGGGCGAGTCGGTCGGTGCGTTGATGTAAACCGGACCGTGATATGCGTGTCCGTGAAGCTGCGCGGCACAGCCGAACGTGCATCCGCTGTTGGCATAAACAGTTGTCCTGTGTAAAAATGTTACAGCGCAGAATAATTGTTCTCGGACGAATAATATGTATTAAAAAAATTAAATAGATAGGGCTAATAGCACCTGGAATTTTCGTTGGATGAACGCAAACGCTGGTCTGGATAATGCTGGACATAGTCGGACGAAAAAGGATAGTAACTATCTATCTATCTATACTATATATATAGTGTTACTATTCATCATCCAAGGTGCAGAATAGGTTATTCTTCACCCGAGGTAATCTTATGATCATTTCATAATTAAATTATGTTTCGAATTCAAATAGTTACATTCCTATTGATTCACTACATAAAATTTGACATAAGAAAAATAAAAATATAGGTCATAAGACAAGAAAATTTACAGTTTATGTGTATTTTAGACTATGTTTTTACGTTTGTAATTTTACATAACATAAAATATTTTTTACGGCGATTATATATTTTCTTACGGTCCCTTTTTACGCCAGAAATAAGACAAAACTTATGGAACGTAAAATTACGGTGCATTGATGGTAAAATAGAGGGGGTGAAGAATAACTATTCCTCACCCAGGGTGACGAATAGCGCGACCCTATATATATATACCTATACTAATTATGCACTTCCTAGAAATTCCCATATTAATTAGTAATTAGAAACCGTTAATTTGATGGGACCGAGTTACGACGGTGTAGATTAACCCATGATAGTAATCATTGGAAAAAAAACACATAATCCTAATCTAAAATACAAGCATTGTTTCAGCCCCCACGTTCTCTAACCTAGCCGCCACCCTTCCTGTCCTCAGTTATGGATGCTAATCACGTCTAGCCATCATGTCCTCTAACCCAGCCAGGGCCTGACATGGTTTGCATGAACACGCACGTGCGCTGCCTCCTTGATCGAACTTTCACCTGATCTTTGCGACTTGAACTTAGAGCAAGAAATCTGAGAGGATGGCAACGGCATGGCATGGGGAGAAAAGAAAAAAGAATATGTAAACAATCGGAATTGTCCAGATGGGAAGTTGGATCGTATCTACTTTGGGTTCTATTTCACAACCGATGCAGGACTGTTTGCTAAAGTTATTACTATTGAAGTAATCTCTGCGTATTATACTCCATGGCCTCTTCTGCTTCCGAAGCAATCTTGCAGCTTGGAAATCGTCAGCTCGCCTGTCCAAACATGTCCGGTATGTACTGAGATGATCCCAGCTCTTCTCTTCTCCCTAGATGAAGAAAGATCCTTTCTGTTCCAAGCAAGCGCTGCCATGGTTATTCCAGCCAATTAATTGTTGGAATTTGCAAACAGCCGTGCCGCACACACACTGCAACGCCCAGGTGACCAGATCGCCGGCCCAAACATGGTGCTACAAATACAAGGTATGTGATTGATTGAACATTAGGTCTAACGGCATGTATTAACATGCCCTAGCAAACAATTTCTTGCCTCGAAAAGATTTTCCTCTGTTGATCAGGTTTATTACTTTATTTTCTCACACTGTTAGCTGGCCAGATCCTATTAGGAGGAAGCAGCTATCCAGCGAAGAGGAGAAGCAGCGAATTCCACGCCAAGAAGAAGCAGCAGGAGCCCCTCAGGGTGAAGCACGAAGAGGCCCCCAATCCAACGCCAGGGGTGAAGCAGAAGGCGTCAAGGGCGGAGGAGGCCACGCCAGACAAGGGGAAGCGCGGTGATGCGGCAGAATCTCAGCAGGATGTGAAGAGCACGAAGAAAATCCTTGGCAAAGCAAAGACCGGAGAGATCCATCGCCAGGAAGAATCAGCACGTGTCAGGAGGCGAAAATTGGGAACAAGCATTCACCGGCCGCACATGTCGTCATGGCCACCTACCTTACGCGGAAGTGCCTTCTATGGTTCTATACCTGCTCCACCAGAAACAGAGAAACAATTAGGCGTAGGTGTAGTGCTATGGTGGATGCTCTGCATGCTCCCTCCATGTAGAGTCCTCTCTCTACCATCCTTAGACAAGATACAAGCACCATCGTTGTGTATGCATGGAAGTCTTTGAATCTAATTTGTCTAAACTTCCTAATAGCCGCATGTTGACACTGAACACACTCTGAGCACACGTATTTTGGCTGAACTATGTACCGTAGGTGCAGTTTTAACATGTTTTGATGGAATTACCAACAAAGATGACATCAAGCAGCAGCGTACCCTTTGGTCTTTAACAAGGTCAGTTCAGCCCATCTTGCAAACTATGACGGCCAGCAATACCTTTATTCTACTCAGGTCCAATACTTTCCTCTGCCAAACTGAATCCAACTTATTTCTTGCTGTTTGACAATGCAATCTTAAGTGTCTGATGAATTATTAACTTGCAAAGGCCTGATTTCTAATAGAATTCTCAGGAATTTGTTGAAGCACATAATGGTAATTAAAGCAGACAGTAAGCACTGTCATATTCCTCCATGGAACCTTGCATGTAATGTGTGTAATTATATGCACAGTCTGTACATTTGTTGCTAATGCAGAAACAAGTCTTTCATGTATGCCTTCTTAGCCACTATTGCATTGATCTTTGCTTTAATTCGGATCATAAGTATTGTACAATGTACAGTTTGCAGCAAAAAGGCATTACTGATTACAACCGGACAGTCAAAGAAATAGCACAACAAATTTTAAGTTATGCAATGCTTCTTCTTTTCTTCTATCTTGACATCACAGTTCCCAACGGTAATTGTTTTATGAGTGTCTCTGGTGTAGGCATTCAACCAACAATAGTTAATCACATCTTAATCATTCATGAAAATATGCTTCTCAAGATTTTTCCTAATCATCCAACTTTCAGATGAGATTATCCTTTTTTATTTCTATGTATTGAAACAATGTTTTTTTAGTTCAGATATGTACTATTTTTAGTAGTTTCTTTGGCAGGATCTGCAAGTGTTGTGTGTATGTAATGGATGAGAAATTGTGGTTTCATTTTTCCTTTTAGTTAATTGAATCCCTTCAGCTGATGCTCTCAAATTCATACATTGAGTTAGTTCCAGATTTCAGACATTGCTCTCAAATTCATACGTTGCTCCCAAATTCATACATTGAGTCCGTTTCAAAAAAAAAAGATAGTTCCAGATTTCACAAAAGTCCATTTTACAAATATCTTCGTAACTGAACTGGCCATAATCATTAGGTGTATAGAGGATTTTATGGTTTCTATTTTATAAATAATGAATGTAACAACACTAGCGATCTTTCAATTTTGTCGAGTAAATCACGTAAGATAGAAGTGTGCCTATTTCTATCACATATTGGAGTGAAGTGTTGTCACTACCAAGTATCAAATGTAGCTTAGGTTCAGATAAGCTTTTCCCAAAATTAAAATACTACAAAGGGATCACTGCTTGGCATTTATTTTGTATTTTTTATTTATAACACATCTCGTGCCTTGCAGGATCGACTTCCTTCTCAATAGTGAAATTGCTTCTGTTGTTCAAGTGAGAGAAACATGCAGGTATCTTAATGATCCACTAAATTATTTTTGGTAAAAGTTTGCTTCACATCCATTGTGTAATATGAAGAGAAATCATGGTGCTTTTCCTTTCGTCGTGTACAAAATTGTTTCCCGTCCATTACTTAATTTGTAGATGAATAATAGGGTCCTTATTATTTGCGTGCATGAATTTCATTCAAATAGAGTTTTCAAAGACAAATTAAATGCCATACCTTACTAAACTCAGATTAGCGCATCCAGCAGAGAAGTTGTGTACTTATTCCTAACAGTACCAAATAATTTAAATTCTGAATGGTTTTCGTCAGCAACTATTGTGAGTTGTCTTTGCAATTCCACATAGTAATTAGTTATGATGTCAGACCTTGCACCATTTCTATTGGTGCCGCTATTTTTGGTGAGGTCGTGAAGAAATGAAAGCTATCATTTGTCATATTACCAACGTATGCTTTTACCCGAACAGTACTTCCTTCGCCATATATCGTCTTACTAGCCACAGCAATAGCATCTGCAATACAGTTACTCTTATGCTCTATACAATAATATATCCTAAATGCATGGACCATATTATTCACAAAAAGTTTGGCATTTAGAATTACGAACACCACATTTTACAGTGATATAAGGATGGATTTAAGTGGATCAGTCGCACTTCTTTTGTTCTGGGGTTAAGGATAGCAAGGATATTCTATCAGAGAACAATGTTGTTATTGGTAGAAAATATGAGGTAACCACTCAAATTTTATTTAGATCATTGCAAGGAAAACACGTCATTTCCCCTTCTATTGATAGTTTCTCGAATTGGGGTGAGTATATGATAATCCTGTTTCTGTATATACAGTTCTACACGATAGTAGTTGTAGACAGCCATATTCATTTCGCTAGAGATAATTGGTGGCCGTATGCATCGTTCTGATGCAGAGGCGGGGTTATACCCCTTTTCTCAAAAGAAAAAATTGCTAGAGATAACACAATGATAAACAAACTGGGAAAGCACATGGCAGACACTATTTTTTTCCTTATAAATGTACACTACTATGGATGATGTTGCATATTGACTATCATATATTTCTATTATGATATTTGTTAGTCCTTATAAAGACATCGATTGAAAGCTCCTGGGATATACTAATGTCGATGGGATCAAACATGTCTTGTGCGCATTCCATATAATACAACTTCATACCACACGTCCTGCATCTTTAACAAGTATGCGCTCTCGCCATTAATTTGTGGAGTGCAATTTGACTCTGTTAGATTCCCTGGATATCCCGTATTTGATCAAAAGGAATTCCGTCCAGTTTGCACAGAACCATAATCTGCCCAGAATTAATTTCTGGTATAAAAATTGTTACTTTATGTCTCAATTAACAATACATTTATTGGCTGCTTCCTGAAGGTGTCTTACTAATTGGACACAATACCTTTTCGTGCAAACAGGGCCGTCATCTGATAGGTAAGAATTTTCTTAGCATGAAAACATAAATGAAATGCGCCCTGGCCGAATCATAGGCATAATCTTAAAGAATAGCCCGTGCGAATGCACGGGTTGACGACTAGTACGTCCAACTCCGGTTGACCCTCGAAAATTCTGGACGCGTCTGATGGTCGGATGTTGTACTGGCATCCACTTGGTCCTCTTTTGTCTTAATTTGATGATGAAGAGTAGTAGTACTAATTGTTGGGAGCAGTGTCCGACCTCGTCCTTGGTATTTTGAAACGAGCAGCCAAAGGTACTCCATAGCGCGGCTGGTTTAAACAGGTAAATGAGGCAGCACGCGACGGGAATCCTGGAAGACTGGCGACACGCGGCGGCGGTTCTGTTTTTCTTTTCTTCAGCCCGAGTCCGATCAAGTGTCCAGACCGGTATACTGATGTACTTGGCTTGGCCTTTTTCCTCCTTGATTTGACGTGCATGTGTACGCCGGCTTGGTGGTACATGCATGCTTGGGACTTGGGTGTACATCCCCTTTATTTTTGTTTAGGTGTGCCGCTCTTGGAGGGCATGCATGCACAATTTCCAAGTATTGCTCAGGCTTCAGCCTTTGTATTTAGCCCCCTTTTTCTTTTTCCTTTTTTTTGACGAACAAGCTGTTTGCTTCTTTCCTTCTCTTCTTCTCTTGACCTCACCATGCGGATGATACTGTAGTAGCACTTCACTTCTTTCAACTCGGAGGCTGACTCAGATGGATGTAGTAATTAAGGACAGAACACATCTGATTTAATACTCTAGTAGTACTAGTCCTCTTCCTAAAAAGGAATAGTTGATGTTGGCTTTCACGTGGCAGAGTGCTAGTTTAAGCGGCACTAGTACTTTTGCTTTGGTCTTGCGTAACGAAGCGGTGGCCGGGTCAGAACAAAAATAGCCTTGGAACTTGAAAACATGTATATACAGCAGCAACGCAAACATGACGGATCGGACCGATGCTTGAGGTATAGTAATCGGACCCAGCCGCTGATTGTGAAAAATCCTTACAAGCTTGGTGGACTGGTAGAACGCTGACTTTGGAGAAAAAACTTCAGTCAATCTCGGCGGATCAAAAAGTGGTCAGATGAATCGCCGGATGGTAGTAACGAAAAGACCGTAACCTAACTCCTTTTGACTTGGACAAAATCTTGTATCTTGTAGCTATGACTGTTCGCCACTGAGATGTTAATTCTTCCGCCTCAGATCTTCTTCAACTAGTCAATCGCGAGCTTCTCGAACTCTAAAATAGATCTCTCCAAGAACTCATCACCACCGTGCGCAGTCCCGACGGTGGGCGCCAACTGTCGTGGAATTAACACGTCAGATGTCCTAGTGCGAGGACTTAGTCGTGAGGCCAACGCATCTATGTGGTAGCTTGAGAGGGGTTGGGCGGAATCGAGAGACACAACACGCAAGACAAAGGATTTAGACAGCTTTGGGCCCCGGGAAACATCATCCGGTAATAACCCTACATGCTGTTTGTGGCTAGATCTCATTATGATCATGAGGGAGTCGCCATTAAGTCGGCTCTTTGTGTCTAGCCCTAGAGATTGTTTCTTGTTGCTTGTCCTCTCTTTGGGGAGCCCTGCCCCTCCTTATATATGTTGGAGGGGCGGGTTACATGACTAGTCCTAGTAGGATTAGGATTTACTCTATTACAAGTGGAGTCCTAGTCTTGCTTCCTTTGTAGGAGAATGTTCCTTATGCATTTCTCTTAAACTGGCCCACCATAACATGATCCAGCCTTCCATAAACCGCCTTCTGGGTCACCGGGTCTTGTCGTCTGTCTGTCTCGCTCGCCGGGTTACCAGTGAGTCATAGGCAGGTTGCTTGTAAACCATCTGGTCAGGGCGGGTCGTCAGTGAATCTCCAAGTGTAAAGGGTCTCAAGTAAACTGCCAAGCCCGGTCGGGTCATATTTCCGGCCGGTTCATACCGCGGGGTATATCCCCAACACTTTGTGTGCTACCAAACGTCACAACGTAAATGGGTGATTATAAAGGCGCTCTACAGGTGTCTCCAAAGGTACTTGTTGAGTTGACGTATTTCGAGATTAGGATTTGTCACTCCGATTGTCGAAGAGGTATCTCTGGGCCCTCTCGGTACACATCACTATAAGCCTTGCAAGCAATGTAGCTAATGAGTTAGTTACGGGAAGATGCATTACGTAACGAGTAAAGAGACTTGCCGGTAACGAGATTGAACTAGGTATTGAGATACCGACGATCGAATCTCGGGCAAGTAACATACCGATGACAAAGGGAACAACGTATGTTGTTATGCGATTTGACCGATAAAATCTTCGTAGAATATGTAGGAGCCAATATGAGCATCCAGGTTCCGCTATTGGTTATTGGCCGGAGACGTGTCTCGGTCATGTCTACATAGTTCTCGAACCCGTAGGGTCCGCACGCTTAAAGTTAGATGACAGTTATATTATGAGTTTATGTGTTTTGATATACCGAAGTTAGTTCCGAGTCCCGGATGTGATCACGGACATGACAAGGAGTCTTGAAATGGTCGATACATGAAGATTGATATATTGGACGACTATATTCGGACACCGGAATGGTTCCGGGGGTTATCGGATATATACCGGAGTACCGGGGGGTTACCGGAACCCCCCCGGAGGTTAATGGGCATCATGGGCCCAAGTGGTGGAAGAGGAGATGCGGCCAAGGGGCAGCCACGCGCTCCTCCCCCCCGATGTCCGAATTGGACAAGGAGGGGGGGGGGGGTGGCGTCCCCCATTTCCTTTCCTCCTCTATCTCCTTCCCTCTCCTCTCCTACTCCAACAAGGAAGGGGGGAAGTCTTACTCTTGGTGGGAGTAGGACTCCTCATGGGGCGCGCCAAGGGTGGCCGGCCCCCTCCCCCTATACGGGGAGGGAGGCACCCCCTAGAGACACAACAATTGATCCTTGAGATCTCTTAGCCGTGTGCGGTGCCCCCCTCCACCATAATCCACCTCGATAATATCGTAGCGGTGCTTAGGCGAAGCCCTGCGTTGGTAGAACATCATCATCGTCACCACGCTGTCGTGCTGACGGAACTCTCCCTCAAAGCTCGGCTGGATCGGAGTACGAGGTACGTCATCGAGCTGAATGTGTGCTGAACTCGGAAGTGCTGTGCGTTTGGTACTTGATCGGTCGGATCGCGAAGACGTATGACTACATCGACCACGTTGTGCTAACGCTTCCGCTTTCGGTCTACGAGTGTACGTGGACACACTCTCCCCTCTCATTGCTATGCATCACCATGATCTTGCGTGTGCGTAGGAATTTTTTTGAAATTCCTACGTTACCCAACATAGAACTGCACCAATTTACAACTCCACTGTTCAATATAAATACGTATCGGGTTTGTGACTTAGAGTCATCCGGATCAGTGGCAAAGATTGCATCGACGCAACCATTTACGACGAGCTCTTTGTCACCTCCATAAACGAGAAACATATCCTTAGTCCTTTTCAGGTATTTCAGGATGTTCTTGACCGCTGTCCAGTGATCCACTCCTGGATTACTTTGTTACCTCCCTGCTAAACTAATAGCAAGGCACACATCAGGTCTGGTACACAGCATTGCATAAATGATAGAGCCTATGGCTAAAGCATAGGGAACATCTTTCATTTTCTCTCTATCTTCTGCGGTGGTCGGACTTTGAGTCTGACTCAACTTCACACCTTGTAACACAGGCAAGAAGCCTTTCTTTGCTTGATCCATTTTGAACTTCTTCAAAACTTTATCAAGGTATGTGCTTTGTGAAAGTCCAATTAAGCGTCTTGATCGATCTCTATAGATCTTGATTCCCAATATATAAGCAACTTCACCGAGGTCTTTCATTGAAAAACTTTTGTTCAAATATCCTTTTATGCTATCCAGCAATTCTATATCATTTCCAATCAACAATATGTCATCCACATATAATATTAGAAATGCTACAGAGCTCCCACTCACTTTCTTGTAAATACAGGTTTCTCCAAAAGTCTATATAAAACCATATGCTTTGATCACACTATCAAAACATTTATTCCAACTCCGAGAGGCCTGCACCAGTCCATAAATGGATAGCTGGAGCTTGCACACTTTGTTAGCACCCTTTGGATAGATAAAACCTTCAGGTTGCATCATATACAACTCTTCTTCCAGAAATCCATTCAGGAATGCAGTCTTTACATCCATTTGCCAAATTTCATAATCATAAAATGTAGCAATTGCTAACATGATTCGGACAGACTTAAGCATCGCTATGGTGAGAAGGTCTCATGATAGTCAACTCCTTGAACTTGTCGAAAACCTTTTGCGTCAAGTCGAGCTTTGTAGACAGTAACATTACCGTCTGCGTCGGTCTTCTTCTTAAAAATCCATTTATTTTCTATGGCTTGCCGATCATCGGGCAAGTCCACGAAAGTCCACACTTTGTTCTCATACATGGATCCTGTCGTGGATTTGTCACGGCAGATGTCCTAGTGAAAGGACTTAGTCGTGGAGCCATCGCTACGAGTTTACTTGAAGGGGTTAAAGCGGACACAAAGACACGAGGGTTTATACTAGTTCGGCCCCTTCGATGAAGGTAAAAGCCTACGTCTAGTTGTGATGGAATTGATGTAGTCTCGATGGCTAGGGAGCAAACAAGCTTTGCCTAGGCTCGAGTTGTTGGTTGTCTGTCTTGAACCGCCGCCGGGTCGTCCCCTTATATACACGGGTGACGCCCGTCGGTCCATAGAGTCCCAACCGGTTCATACTCGTATCCCGGTTGGTATCTCTCTATTCCTAACTTACAATACAAGTTATACATCAGGCCGGTTTACGGCTACATGTTCTAAACCGACTACGGGCCTTGGGCCTTCATCTGCTTATACCACTAATGAAGTTAACCCGGCCCAAGTAGGCCGGTTTACACCTAGTGGTAATATCCCCAACATTAGGTCCCAGATTGATTTGAACTGGTTCATGTCAATCCTTCACAAAACCTTGTGTCTTGGATATCTTCTGGTAATTGGTAAATCGCCATGTCTTCATCATTTTTGGTTGCTGTAAACCGGCATGACGTCATCATTTTTGGTTGCTGTAAACTGTCATGACGTCATCATGAAATTTATAACGCCCTCTTTAATAACAGCTCCTGGATCCGCGCGCTTGACCTAGCTCGGTTGCCTTATAAATAAGACCGAAGGGTCATTTCTTTTCTTTCCCCTTCATCCCTTCTTCTTCTTCTTCCTCACGTTGCCGGCTTTGGAGTTCCGCCACTGCCGTCGACCTCTTCCTCGTCTCGGGCCGCTGCATCAACCTGAACATACCAGAGCATTGCGGCACCTTTCCGCATCTTCTCCGTTCTCGGTAAGCTTTCTCCCCTTCTTAACCTAGATCTGTTCTTAGGGTTCCATGTTCATGCTGTGTTCATCGCGCGTTCATATCTGTTCTCTGACCTTGAATGAATCCGTGAACTCTTGCTGTGTTTAGTAGCGATCCCTAAGCATCCGCTTACAATTTCTCATCTAAGCCCATAGATCTCCCGCACATATCCGCTCAATGGTTCACTTCTGTTTCTGCCTTACACTTCGAAATATTTCCTGTTTTTGTGAGCTTGCTGTAGATCCGCGGCTGTAACAAGATTTTGTGAAACTTGTTTCTGCATACCTAGTTATCCATAGCTTCAATTGCTTCCGATGCTTAGGTCAGGCGGTTTAACTTTACCATAGAAAAAATTGCTAAACCGGTATATATATCATTAGTCCCCTGGTTGAACCGCCAGAATCCATATGATGCCGCGTTGTAGAAGACCGGTTTATAGGTACTGCCTCCGGTTTATCATAGTTAGATCAACACCTTTTTATCCGGCATGTCCTTGAACCGGGTCACCTATTTCTTGTAGATCTCGTCATGGCCAAACAAGTGTATGAGTGCAACTGGGTTCCCTCTCGCGTCACAGAATCACAGTTGGACGATCTAGTCCTGATCGGCGCTTTGGATGGTAAAGATACGATCCACTGGAGGGTTCCTGGAGATGAATGTCCTCCCACGCCCCAGGAAGGAGAGGTCGTGGTCTTCGCAGATCACATGGCCCGGGGCTTCAAACCGCCCGGTTCTAAATTTTATCGGGATGTGTTAGCCAACTTTCAGCTCCGTCCACAGGATATTGGCCCCAACTCCGTCACCAATCTATGTCACTTTCAAGTACTTTCTGAGGCATACCTTCAAGAGGAGCCTTCAGTCGAGCTGTTTAGAGATCTCTTTCATCTGAACCGCCGCACTGAATTCACCGACGGTCCTAATACCGAACTGGGCAGTATGGCCATTCAGAAGAGGAAGGAAATCACCTATCCCCACGTCAAACTCCATACTCACCCCAAGGAGTGGAATGCAACTTGGTTTTACTGCAAGGATACATCTCCTAACAATGAAAATCCCTTGCCTGGCTTCCGTCCGGAACGGCTCAGCAACACTCACCCTTTTCCACAAAGGTTAAGTGCCAAGGATAGAATTAAATATGCTCCTCAACTGTCCAAGCTCCGAGCCTTTATGGCCAACGGTTTAACAGGAATAGACCTTGCACGCTGCTGGATATCATGGAGCGTACTACCTCTGAGCCGGCGCCCCGGTTTGATGTGCAAGTACACTGGGAGCGTCGATGACCCACTCCGACATACTAAAATCCAAGTCTCCGATGACGAAGTCACAGAATCTGTAAAGAAGATGTTGAATGAACCGGAGCACCTCTATGCTCAAACCGGTCTGCTTCCTTACTACACCACCAACAAACCGCCAGCGGTAAGATTTTAATTGCTCTATGATTGAACCTGTTACTGCTTTATCTGCCTGACCTTTAATTACTGCTGATCCAGAATGATAATCCGTTTTGGAGCAAAAAACTTCCATAAGATAAAACGGAGAAGGCAGGGCGGTCAACCCGGCCCAAGACCAAGGTTATCAAGAAACCAGCTCGTAAGAGAAAAACCACCGCTTCATCTGACCCAGCTATTGATGATGATGTGGGTAATCCGGATCTTGAGGTAGAACTTGATTCACTTTGCTTACTTTTTACACGCCTTATTGATGATGATGCTTGTCAGGATGACGCTGAAGCCAGCAATGCGGGATTCGTTGAGGTAACTATTCTCTCTTCTGATTCAGAAATCTTGCCTTTGCCAAAATTTCGCCGGGAAAACCGGAAAGTTAAATTTTCTCATTATCTTGCTTATTTGGATCCCAAATTTCTTATGAAGACCCAGCAACATGAAGCTCGCCGCACAACCCGGCACAGCGGCCAGGTAGTTACTTCTGCCGGTTTACTGAACAGTCCGGTTCAAAAACGCCGCTCCGAGGTCTCCGACCTTTTTATTGATTTAAATCCTAAAGCGGGTTTCTTCCGTCAACCTCTTAATCCATCCGACTCCGATTATCAGGTCACTTCTCATTCATTGTCTGGTGAATCGTCTGCCACTCAGCTACCACCATTGAAAATAGTTGCTGGGTAAGTTAAACTGAACATATGCTTCCAGTATACTGCGTAATGGCTTATGCCTTTCCTTGACTTTTGCTTTTCTTTCAGGGCCAAACCGAAACCAAGCAAGAAAACCCGCCTGGATAAAGCGGCTGAAGAAGATGTAGCCCCAGAACATGACCAAGCGCCGGATCTTGAAATGTTCGCTCCTGAAGATATTCCCAATGATCCTCCTTTGCAAGACGACGTTACTCCGGAAGAAGGGCTTATTAACACTTCAGCCTCTGCTAATCCGCCTGCCAGCTCCGTCCGGATTGAGAAATCCCACGCTCCTGCTGACAAACCGGCCGCACCAACACAAACCGGCGAGTCCAAAGATGATGACGTTGTGATTACCGGTGTGGGCCGCTTTGAACCCGGGAATCCTGTCACCCTTACCAAGCATACCATCAAAGAGGATTTTTCCACTTTGAACAAAGGAAAATGGGATGTTGAACTAGAGACATATGCTGCCCTGAGTGCCCAAGATCTTCACTCCGGCTATTTAAACCGGCTTTACACTAGCCGTGACTGTGAAGCTGGCCTGGTCAAGATGATGAGGGATAAATTTGAGGTAATTTACTTCTTTCCTTGCTGCCATTGCATCCATCCTTCTAGCCCCCAAGGGCCGGTTTGTAACCTTGGTCAAACCGGGACTTGATACTGAACATTTCTGAAACCCATCGGTATAGCCCTCAAGGGCCGGTCTAACTTAGCATAAGTAAACCGGGGCTCCAATAGAAAACTGTCCTTAGAACATAATCTGTTCAAATAGCCATTAGCCCCCAAGTGCCAAGTTGAATACTTGTATTGAGCTTGGGACTTTGCAATCTAGTAATATATAAAAATTGAAGGTGCATTAGCCCCCAAGTATCAGGCATATAACTTTGTTATGTGGTTGATACTTCAATTTCTTGGATCGCTTGTGTAAAGCTTAAACGCTGTCTATATGCAGGCTGAGGTGAAAATCAAGGAGGACCGGATTGCCGATTTGCAGGAGGCCTTGAAAACCCAGCAGGCTGAAACAGATAAGGCAAAGCAAGAATTAACCAGCCCTTTGAGCACTGCTGAACAGCTGAAAGAAGGCTTCAAGAAAGAGCGGGCTGACTGGGCCACTGAGAAGGCCGCTTTAACCAAAAGAGCGGAAAATGCTGAAGCTGCCCTTAAACCGGTGGTGGATGAACTGACGGCCGTACAACGGCAAATACACTCCATGACTGCTGCGATCTTTGGTAAGCTCCTTTTAACTTCTGTGATAATTTGAACCTGCTGTAGCATAAATCCGGTTTGAGACCATTCCAATCTTGTTGTAGGCACACGTATTGGGCACTTAGGAAATGATGTGCGGAAGAAACTGAAAGCTGCCTACACCTTGGTGGAACAATTGTATACCGGAGCCCAACGGATCATCACCACAGCTTCTCATAACAACCCGGCACCCTCTTTAATCCAGGACACTCTTAGCAGGTTGTCAATGCTTCCAGCCCGGATTGAGGAGCTGAAGAAATCCGCCGCCCGAACCGGAGCCATTAATGCCTTGATCCGGGCAAAGGCATGGGTGCCAGATTTTGATCCTGTGGAAGCAGCTCAAGGCTATCCCAGCCTGAAAGAAGATCGCTCTGAATTCAACGAAGAGGATTTAAGGGCAATAAACCGCGCCGTGCGCCCTCTGGCTTGTCAGCTAGCTGAAGAGGCAGATTTGACGCATTATCAAGCACAATATAATGATCAAAACAAGAGAGTGCCTGCCCCAACTGTTGAAGCGGAGAATCTGATCCCTCCAATCCGTAAGCACACTTATGCTCCTGATATTGAACCGTCTTCCCTGATCCATGAAGAGGCTGTTTTCCAAGCTTTAATGGGAATCGACTGGACCACTGTTGATTTCCAACCAATGGGTAGAGACGAGGAAGCTGAAGCGGCGGAGGATGAGGAGCAGGCTTGAACCGGAAGCCGGTTTGGATAGCTGTCTGTGACATCTTTCCAAAAGAACAATGATCTTGTTTGGGCACCGTGCTGCCTTGTAATAGGATAGTTAATACTTCTGCCTGGAATATGCCTTCGTGCATAAGTACTGAAGCTTTTGTTTGAAAAACTTCAATTCATATTTCCTGCAATCAGAAAAATTTGAACTTCGGTGGCGGTTATACCGCCAGCCGGTTTATGATCTTGATATGTGTATCAGTAATATAACAAATAGGTGATACATAAATACCTGCCATGTTTGGGCATGAAGCTGGCTTAGCCAAGCCTGAAGCGGCGGTTTTATAAACCATTACCGTCAAAAAAGGGGGAGAAAATAGCTCCCGTGTAAACCGTACTGAATCAATACGAGCCCCCTGCTACTCCATGATGTTAACAGGAAAAGGTAAACCGGGCATACTCCTCCGGATTAAAGGGGAATCAAATCCATCGGCTGAACCGGAAAAAGGTGTTTGTCGACATAAAAGAAATCCGACAAAAGCAAAGAACAAACAAACCATGAAAATAACATGGAAGCAAAGGCAATGATAAAAACCGTTTGCAAAAATATGCTATACTGAGCTGATCAGATGGTGTTACCATGGTCGGACAGGACCAAGGCCCCCAATAGGAGTGACAATGATTCAAGTCAGCCAGGTCCCCAAATGATTCGTGGCATATATGCCAGATCAAGAGGCGTGACAATGGTTCAGGTTCGACCATGCCCCCAAGTGATTTTGTGGCCTTAGGCCGACCAAGAGGCGTGACTGGTTCAGACTTGACCATGTCCCCAAATGATCTGGTGGCTGTCGCCTATCAAAGGGTGTCGCGTTGGTTCGGACACGACCAAGGCCCCCAGTGATAAAAAGCAAATGTCAAGGGGTAAACCGGAGGCCGCTTTAAACAGAGCCGCTCCGTGTAACCACGCGTGATAAGAAAGACAGAGACCCCGCTTTAGCTGAGGCTCCGGTTTGATATATCAAAGATAATATATACATTGTCATGATATGTACATAGATAGAGCCGATGGCTCAAGTATAGTAAGGCCGCAGATGAGCTATGTTCCACGGCCTGTTGGTCTCCTCCTCTGATGCACGTGAGTCTTGATGCTCTCGAATATCAATCAGATAGTACGACCCGTTGTGCAGATTCTTGCTGACCATGAAAGGTCCTTCCCAAGGTGGGGATAACTTGTGCATATCTGTCTGGTCTTGGATTAGTCGAAGCACCAAATCTCCTTCTTGAAAAGTTCTGGTTCTAACCCGGCGACTGTGATAGCGACGAAGATCTTGTTGGTAAATCGCCGAACGGGCAGCCGCTAGATCACGCGCCTCGTCCAATAGGTCCAAAGCGTCTTGCCGTGCTGTCTCATTGCCCGCTTCAACATAAGCTGCCACACGAGGCGAATCGTGCCGGATATCACTAGGGAGAACTGCTTCTACTCCATAGACCATAAAAAATGGTGTGTAGCCTGTGGACCGGTTTGGCGTAGTATTGATACTCCAGAGCACAGATGGTAGCTCTTCAACCCAACATCCCGGTGTCCTTTGCAATGGGACCATAAGCCGGGGTTTAATGCCTCACAAGATCTCTTGATTAGCTCGTTCTGCCTGTCCATTGGACTGGGGGTGCGCCACTGATGAAACGTCAAGTCGGATGTGCTCACGTTCACAGAACTCCTTCATAGCCCCCTTGGATAAATTGGTACCATTGTCAGTAATGATACTGTGCGGAAAGCCAAACCGGAAAATCACCTTTTTGATGAACTGCACCACTGTTGCTGCATCGCACTTGCTGACAGGCTCCGCTTCAACCCACTTGGTACATTTATCAACTGCCACCAAAAGGTGGGTTTTCTTATCCTTGGATCTTTTAAAAGGTCCGACCATATCCAGCCCCCAAGTTGCAAACGGCCATGTTATTGGAATCATCCTCAATTCTTGAGCCGGCACATGCACACGCCTTGAAAATTTCTGACATCCATCGCACCGTTTAACCAAGTCCTCCGCATCAGCATGTGCTGTCAACCAGTAAAAACCGTGACGAAACGCCTTTGCCACAAGAGACTTTGAACCGGCGTGGTGTCCACAATCCCCTTCATGGATTTCTCTTAAGATTTCATAGCCTTCCTCAGGAGAAACACAACGTTGAAACGCCCCTGAAACACTGCAATGATGCAATTCACCATTGAGAATCGTCATGGACTTGGATCGCCGGACTATCTGCCTTGCTAGAATTTTGTCCTCTGGCAACTCCCTTCGGGTCATGTATGCAATGTAAGGAACCGTCCAATCCGGAATAGCATGTAATGCTGCCACCAATTGAGCCTCCGGGTCAGGAATAGCCAAATCCGCTTTACCTGGGAGCTGGACTGACGGACTGTGCAACACGTCCAAAAAGACATTAGGCGGGACCGGTTTGCGCTGAGAACCCAACCGGCTTAAAGCGTCCGCCGCTTCATTCTTCCGACGGTCCACATGATCCACTTGATAACCCTTGAAGCAACCTGCAATATTATCCACTTCCCGATGATATGCAGCCATGAGCGGGTCCTTAGAATCCCAAGTGCCAGACACCTGTTGAGCCACAAGGTCCGAGTCACCGAAACACTTAACCCGGCTTAAGTTCATCTCTTTAGCCATCCGGAGACCATGGAGCAAGGCTTCGTACTCAGCTGCATTGTTAGTACAAGGGAACATTAAGCGGAGAACATAACAAAACTTATCACCTCGTGGGGAAGTTAATACGACTCCAGCCCCCGAGCCTTCTAATTGCCTGGATCCATCAAAATGAATAGTCCAATATGTGTGATCCGGCTTTTCCTCTAGCGCTTGTAATTCCGTCCAGTCATTGATGAAATCAACAAGTGCTTGAGACTTCACCGCCGTCCGAGGTACATACTTCAGTCCGTGTGGCCCAAGCTCTATAGCCCACTTGGCAATCCGGCCAGTCGCCTCCCGGTTCTGTATGATATCACCCAAGGGAGCTGAACTGACCACTATGATGGGGTGCCCTTGAAAATACTGCTTCAACTTCCGGCTGGCCATGAAGACACCATAGACCAGCTTCTGCCAAAGCGGATACCTCTGCTTGGATTCAATAAGCACCTCGCTGATATAATAAACCGGCCGCTGAACCGGATATTCCTTGCCTGCCTCCTTACGTTCCACCACAATAGCCACGCTAACTGCCCGAGCATTAGCTGCTACGTATAATAATAGTGGCTCCTTGTCAACCGGAGCTGCAAGAACCGGCGGATTGGCTAACTGCCGCTTCAAGTCCTCAAATGCTTCAGCAGCCGGACTCCAGACGAAATTGTCTGTCTTCCTCAGCATTTGGTACAAAGGGATAGCCTTCTCCCCGAGGTGGCTGATAAACCGGCTCAGTGCAGCGATTCGGCCCGCCAAACGCTGAACATCGTTGATACATTTCGGTTTAGCTTGGGATGTAATAGCCGTAATCTTCTCCGGGTTAGCCTCAATTCCTCTGTTAGACACCAGGAAACCCAGTAACTTGCCTGCCGGAACACCAAAGACACACTTGGCCGGATTAAGCATCATCTTGTAAACTCGCAAGTTGTCAAAGGTCTCCTTCAAATCATCCACCAACGTCTCCTTCTGTCTTGACTTCACTACAATATCATCCACATAGGCATGCACATTGCGGCCGATCTGTTTATGCAGGCAATTCTGTACACACCGTTGATAGGTGGCTTGGGCACTCTTGAGCCCGAAGGGCATAGATACATAGCAGAAGGCTCCAAAGGGAGTAATAAATGCTGTTTTCTCCTGGTCCTTAACTGCCATCTTGATCTGATGATATCCAGAGTATGCATCTAAAAAACTCAAACGCTCACAACCCGCCGTGGCATCAATGATCTGGTCAATGCGGGGGAGGGCAAAAGGATCCGCCGGACAGGCCTTGTTAAGATCTGTGTAATCCACACACATACGCCAGGTGCCGTTTTTCTTAAGAACCAGCACCGGATTAGCAAGCCACTCTGGATGGAACACCTCAACGATAAAACCGGCTGCTAAAAGCCTGGCCACTTCCTCTCCAATGGCTTTGCGCCTTTCTTCGTTAAACCGGCGGAGGAATTGCTTCACCGGTTTATACTTAGGATCCACATTAAGAGTGTGCTCAGCGAGTTCCCTCGGTACACCTGGCATGTCGGACGGTTTCCATGCAAAGATGTCCCGATTCTCATGGATGAACTCGATGAGCGCGCTTTCCTATTTGGGATCCAGATTGGCACTGATAATGAACTGCTTGGACGAATCGCCGGGCACGAAGTCAACAAGCTTGGTCTCAGCTGCCGATTTGAACTTCAGATCTGAATCATGCTCCGTAGTTGGCTTCTTCAAAGGGGTCATATCCGCAGGATCAACATTGTCCTTATAATACTTCAACTCTTCCGTGGCACAGACCGATTCTGCATAAGCCACATCACCTTCCTCACATTCCGAAGCGACCCTACGGCTCCCATGAACCGTTATCGTCCCCTTGTAACCCGGCATCTTGAGCTGTAAGTAGATATAATAGGGCCGCGCCACAAATTTGGCATAAGCGGGCCGCCCAAACAAGGCGTGATACGGGCTCCGGATCTTCACGACCTCAAAGGTTAATTTTTCCGACTGAGAATCGTGTTTGTCCCCAAAAGCCACATCTAGGGCTATCTTACCAACAGGATATGCAGATTTGCCTGGCACTACATCATGGAACACCGTATTATACGGTCTGAGATCCTTGTCCGTTAGACCCATGCGCCGGAATGTCTCATAGTATAGTATGTTAATACTGCTTCCTCCATCCATGAGTACCTTGGTGAACTTATAACCCCCCACCTGAGGGTCTACCACTAATGCTAGCTGGCCCGGATTATCAACCCGGGGCGGGTGATCCTCTCTGCTCCACACGATAGGCTGCTCTGACCAGCGTAAGTAACGTGGTAAGGCCGGTCCAACAGAATTCACCACTCGCTTGTGGAGTTTTCGGTCGCGCTTATCCAAGCTAGTTGTGAAAACATGGTATTGCCCATTGCTCAACTGCTTTGGCTGGCTCTGATAACCCAACTGCTGTTGCTGCTGCTGCTGCTGCTGGCCGTTCTGACTATTCTAGTTGTTGTGACCGCCCTGATTGAAACCTGAACCGGAAGCTCCATCGTGACCCGGTCTGTGGAAACCGGATCCTGAACCTCCACCTGACCCATGGTCATACCGGAAGGCATTAGAGTTTTTAAACTCCTGCATAATATAACAATCCTTCCAAAGGTGGTTAGCCGGCGACTCCTTCGTCCCGTGCCTTGGGCAAGGCTGATTCAACAAATAATTCAAAGGGCTTGCGTTAGGATTGGGAGCCCCATTACGATTTGCCGCTTTACCTCTGCGCCGCTGCCCCCTGTCCTGTGCATTAGTGTTGGCCACAAAATCCATGCTACCATCTGCCTTGCGCTTTCCTCCGTTTCCATGACCCGCCGGTTTGTACTGCTGCTGTTTGGAGTTGCTATTCTTCCTTCCCTTCCCTGCTTCATCATCATCAGGCTCGGGATCCTTGGTACTGTCCGAATCAGCATACTTCACTAAAGCGGCCATGAGGGTTCCCATGTCATTACAGAACCGCTTCATGCGTCCCAATTTCAATTTTAAAGGCTCAAACCGGCAGTTGCCTTCCAGAGTTAAGATCGCAGAGTCAGCATTAATCCTGTCAGACGAGTGCAAAATTTCCGAAACGCGGCGCACCCAACGAGTCGTTGATTCTCCTTCCTCCTGGACACAAGCCGCCAGGTCTACTATGGACTTGGGCTGCTTACATGTATCCTTAAAATTCTGTATAAACCGGGCCTGCAACTGGGCCCATGAGCTGATAGAATTGGGTGGTAGGCTCTTCAACCAAGTACGAGTCGTGCCCTCAAGCATCATGGTGAAGTATTTTGCAAACGCGGCCTCATCCACGTCTAGCATCTCCATGGCCATCTCATAACTCTCTACCCATGCTTCAGGGGATAAATCAGCGGTGTAATTCGGCACCTTGCGTGGACCCTTGAAATCTTTGGGCAGGCGCACATTGCGTAAAGCGGGGATTAAGCAAGGCACTCCCAAAGCGGATGTGACTCCTGGTCCGGTGAAGGTGGTAGGGAGAACCGGTGTAAGTTGACCCGCATCATCCTGTGCTGCTAACTCGGCCTCCCTTCGTGCCCGGGCCCGGTCCACCACATCCTGAGCATCACGAACATCTCCTGTCGGGTTATTGCCACGGGTCGCTTCACGGCCTAGCGCATTGCTTGATATGGCCGGTTCATCCATGCGCCTGCTATAGCTCCGGCTTGGATGGGGCGTAGAGTGAATCCGATCACGGCTGTACGAATATGCTTCCTGCTGAATCAGCGCAGTCTGGAGAAGCTCCTTAACCCGGCGCGTCTCTATCGCTTGCGGAGAGTCCCCTTCGACCGGGATAGCCTCTAATCGCGCGGCGGCTGCAACAAGGTTGTCCATAGGATTCGAATAATGACCCGGGGGCGTCTGGACCGGCAGAGGGGCCACAACATTCTGTTGAGGAGGTTCCATCAGGCGGGGCTGGACCGTCGCTCCTGGCCCTGGTGCCTCAATCCGGTTTGCCTCTAGGTACTGCGGCGGATTACTGGGTCCGGCTCCTGGAGTGTGAAAGAGATTTCGGGGGTCAAACCCTAACGGCAGGCGCGATCTGTGCTTCCGCTTCAAGACCTCCTGTGATGCATTCTGGTCAAGCATGAGCTTATAGGCCTGGGCGTCCAAAGCGGCCCGCTCTGCAGCCATCCTGTCCTTCTCTGCTGCCAGATCCGCTTTGGCTTGCACGATCTGCTCTTTCACCTTTGCAATTTCTGCATCATGAGCCCCCTGATCCGCCGGATTGGCTTCTGCCATAAGCGCGGCCAGTGCATCAAATAGATCCGATAGGACTTGAACTGGCGGGCGCACAAGGCCTCCTGCCCCTGCTGCCGCTGCTGATCCGGAGAGCATTGCTGCGGCGGTCGAAGAATGATTCGCCGCCTGGGTGCCGGCCATGAATATTCCAACCCGGTTGATCTGGCCCGGGGGGGTCCGGAATACTGTCGCCATCGGAATAGCCCCTAACCTGGTCGTCTTGCAACTGGTATAGCGATTCGGTCTCTCCGGTCGAGGACTCGTCGCCGGAATAGACGACGGTCTCGCTACCGTGTTCTGACTCGTCCTCACGCTCTCCTTCATGGATGACTCCAACGAAGGCACGCTTCATGGCCGGTTTAGCCTGGGTAGATCTCGCACGCTGAGCCGTCTCGACGAGGTCGGTGCAGATGTCCGGCTCAGGCCCATGCTCTCCGATCTTGCCAATGAAAACGTGTATGCCGCCGAAGGGGACCCGGTACCCGTACTCGATTGAATCGGCCTCGGGACTCCATTCTGTGTCGTCGATGTAGATCCTGCCGCGACGACTCTTGGTCATCCGGCCCACAACATAGCCTTCGAGTCCCTTGAGCTTGCCCTCCAAGATCGTCAAACCATCGTGCGATAGCCCCACGGTGGGCGCCAACTGTCGTGGATTTGTCACGGCAGATGTCCTAGTGAAAGGACTTAGTCGTGGAGCCATCGCTACGAGTTTACTTGAAGGGGTTAAAGCGGACACAAAGACACGAGGGTTTATACTAGTTCGGCCCCTTCGATGAAGGTAAAAGCCTACGTCTAGTTGTGATGGAATTGATGTAGTCTCGATGGCTAGGGAGCAAACAAGCTTTGCCTAGGCTCGAGTTGTTGGTTGTCTGTCTTGAACCGCCGCCGGGTCGTCCCCTTATATACACGGGTGACGCCCGTCGGTCCATAGAGTCCCAACCGGTTCATACTCGTATCCCGGTTGGTATCTCTCTATTCCTAACTTACAATACAAGTTATACATCAGGCCGGTTTACGGCTACATGTTCTAAACCGACTACGGGCCTTGGGCCTTCATCTGCTTATACCACTAATGAAGTTAACCCGGCCCAAGTAGGCCGGTTTACACCTAGTGGTAATATCCCCAACAGATCCCATCTCAGATTTCATGGCTTCAAGCCATCGCGGAATCTGGGCTCATCATCGCTTCCTCATAGTTCGTAGGTTCATCATGGTCTAGTAACATGACTTCCAGAACAGGATTACCGTACCACTCTGGTGTGGATCTTACTCTGGAAGACCTATGAGGTTTGGTAGTAACTTGATCTGAAGCTTCATGATCATCATCATTAGTTTCCCCACTAATTGGTGTAGGAATCACAGGAACTGATTTTTGTGATGAACTACTTTCCAATAAGGGAGCAAGTACAGTTACCTCATCAAGTTCTACTTTCCTCCCACTCACTTCTTTCGAGAGAAACTCCTTCTCTAGAAAGGATCCATTCTTAGCAACAAAGATTTTGCCTTCGGATCTGTGATAGAAGGTGTACCCAGCAGTTTCCTTTGGGTATCCTATGAAGACACACTTCTCCGATTTGGGTTCGAGTTTATCATGTTGAAACTTTTTCACATAAGCATCGCAGCCCCAAATTTTAAGAAACAACAACTTTGGTTTCTTGCCAAACCACAGTTCATAAGGCATTGTCTCAGCAGATTTAGATGGTGCCCTATTTAACGTGAATGTAGCCGTCTCTAAAGCATAACCCCAAAACAATAGCGGTAAATCAATAAGAGACATCATAGGTTACACCATATCTAATAAAGTGTGGTTACGACGTTCGGACACACCATTACGTTGTGGTGTTCCGGGTGGTGTGAGTTGCGAAAATATTCTGCATTGTTTCGAATGAAAACCAAACTCTTAACTCAAATATTCTCCTCCACGATCAGATCATAGAAACTTTATTTTCTTGTTACGATGATTTTCCACTTCACTCTGAAATTCTTTGAACTTTTCAAATGTTTCAGACTTATGTTTCATCAAGTAGATATACCCATATCTGCTCAAATCATATGTAAAGGTGAGAAAATAATGATACTCGTCGCGTGCCTCAATATTCATCGAACCACATACATCAGTATGTATGATTTCCAACAAATCTGTTGCTCGCTCCATTGTTCCAAAGAACGGAGTTTTAGTCATCTTGCCCATGAGGCATGCTTCTCAAGTACCAAGTGATTCATAATCAAGTGATTCTAAAAGTACATCAGAATGGAGTTTCTTCATGCGCTTTACACCAATATGTCCCAAACGGCAGTGCCAAAAATAAGTTGCACTATCATTATCAACTCTACATATTTTGGCTTCAATATTATGAATATGTGTGTCGCTACTATCGAGATTCAACAAAAAGAGACCACTCTTCAAGGGTGCATGACCATAAAAGATATTACTCATATAAATAGAACAACCATTATTCTCAGATTTAAATGAATAAACATCTCACATCAAACAAGATCCAGATATAATGTTCATGCTCAACGCTGGCACCAAATAACAATTATTCAGGTCTAAAACTAACCCCGAAGGTAGATGTAGAGGTAGCGTGCCGACCGTGATCACATCGACTTTGGAACCATTTCCCACGCGCATCGTCACCTCGTCCTTAGCCAATCTTCGCTTAATCCATAGTCCCTGTTTCGAGTTCCAAATATTAGCAATAGAACCAGTATCTAATACCCAGGCACTACTGCGAGCATTAGTAAGGTACACATCAATATCATGTATATCACATATACCTTTGTTCACCTTGCCATCCTTCTTATCTGCCAAATACTTGGGGAAGTTCCGCTTCCAGTGAACAGTTGATGACCCACAAGTATAGGGGACCTATCGTAGTCCTTTCGATAAGTAAGAGTGTCGAACCCAACGAGGAGCAGAAGGAAATGACAAGCAGTTTTCAGTAAGGTATTCTCTGCAAGCACTGAAATTGTAGGTAACAGATAGTTTTGTGATAAGATAATTTGTAATGGGTAACAAGTAATGAAAGTAAATAAGGTGCAGCAAGGTTTCCCAATCCTTTTTGTAGCAAAGGACAAGCCTGGATAACTTCTTATAATGAGAAAAGCGCTCCCGAGGACACATGGGAATTATCGTCAAGCTAGTTTTCATCACACTCATATGATTCGCGTTCGGTACTTTGATAATTTGATATGTGGGTGGACCGGTGCTTGGGTACTGACCTTTCTTGGACAAGCATCCCACTTATGATTAACCCCTATTGCAAGCGTCCGCAACTACAGAAGAAGTACTAAGGTCCTAACCATAGCATGAAACTAGTGGATCCAAATCAGCCCCTTACGAAGCAACGCATAAACTAGGGTTTAACCTTCTGTCACTCTAGCAACCCCTCATCTACTTATTACTTCCCAATGCCTTCCTCTAGGCCCAAATAATGGTGAAGTGTCATGTAGTCGATGTTCACATAACACCACTAGAGGAGAGACAACATACATCTCATCAAAATATCAAACGAATATCAAATTCACATGACTACTAATAGCAAGACTTCACCCATGTCCTCAGGAACAAGCGTAACTACTCACAAAGCATATTCACGTTCATGATCATAGGAGTATTAATATGCATTAAGGATCTGAACATATGATCTTCCACCAAGTAAACCAATTAGCATCAACTACAAGGAGTAATCAACACTACTAGCAACCCACAGGTACCAATTTGTGGTTTTGATACACGATTGGATACAAGAGATGAACTAGGGTTTTGAGAGGAGATGGTGCTGGTGAATATGTTGATGGAGATTGACCCCCTCCCGATGAGAGGATCATTCGTGATGACGATGGTGATGATTTCCCCCTCCTAGAGGGAAGTTTCCCCGGCAGAACAGCTCCGCCGGAACCCTAGATTGGTTCCGCCAAGGTTCCGCCTCGTGGCGGCGGAGGTTCGTCCCGTAAGCTTGATTATGATTTTTTCCAGGGTAAGAGCCTTCATATAGCAGAAGATGGGCACCGGAGGGGCACCAGGGGGCCCAGGAGACAGGGGGCGCGCCCAGTGGGGGGGGGGCGTCCCCACCCTCCTGGCCAGGGTGTGGGCCCCCTCTAGTACTTTCTTTGCTCAATAATTCTTATTAATTCCAAAAATGACTAATGTGGAGTTTTCGGACTTTTCGAGCTGTGTAGAATAGGTTTCCAATATTTGCTCCATTTTTAGCCAGAATCCCAGCTGCCGGCATTCTCCCTCTTCATGATAAACCTTGTAAAATAAGAGAGAATAGCCATAAGTATTGTGACATAATATGTAATAACAACCCATAATGCAATAAATATTGATATAAAAGCATGATGCAAAATGGACATATCAACTCCTCCAAGCTTAGACCTCGCTTGTCCTCAAGTGGAAGCCGATATCGAAAAATATGCCCACATGTTTAGAGATAGAGGTGTTATTAAAAATAAAATACGGACATGAGGGCATCATGATCATTCTTATAACAGCAACATATATAGATTTTGTCATATGATTTCTTATGCTCAAGTAACAATCTATTCACAATGTCAAATATGGGTCATAACCTTCATTGAAAACTAACAAACTATAATCTCAGTTATTGAAGCAATTGCAATTTATCATAACATCAGAAAGAGTCAAGAATAGAGCCTTTCAGCAAGTCCACATACTCAACTATCATATAGTCTTCTACAATTGCTAACACTCATGCAATACTTATGGTTATGGAGTTTTAATCGGACACTGAGAAAGATAGGGGCTTATAATTTCGCCTCCCAGCGTATTCACCTTTGGGTGATGTCAACGATAATAGTTCATGCTAACTTACATCCAATTGGATATATATACATCAGGATCTTTCCAACACGAGGTGCTTGCCAAAGGATAAAATGAAAAAGGGAAAGGTGAAGATCACCTTGACTCTTGCATAAAGTAAAAGACAAAAAGTAAAAGATAGGCCTTTCGTAGAGGGAAGCAGAGGTTGTCATGTGCTTCTAGGGTTGGATGCACAAAATCTTAATGGAAAAGAATGTCACTTTATATTGCCACTTGTGATATGAACCTTTATTATGCAGTCCATCGCTTTTATTACTTCCATATCACACGATCGTATAAAGCTTATTTTCTCGGCACTAATAAATCATACATATTTAGAGAGCAATTTTTATTGCTTGAAACATGACAACTTACTTGAAGGACCTTACTCAATCCATAGGTGGGTATAGTGGACTCTCATGGAAAAACTGGGTTTAAGGATAATTGGAAGCACAAGTAGTATCTCTACTTGGTGCAACAAATTTGGCTAGCATGAGGGGGAAAGGCAAGCTCAACATGTTGGATGATCCATGACAATATACTTTAACTAAGATGTGAGAAAACATAAACCATTACGTTGTCTTCCTTGTACAACATAAACTCTTTAGCATGTCATACCTAATGAGTGCTCACAATTATAAAAGATGTCCAAGATAGTATATTTATATGTGAAAACCTCTCTTTCTTTATTACTTCCTATTAATTGCAACGATGACCAAAACTAGGATTGTCAACTCTCAACAACTTTTATTCCTCATACTCTTTATATGTGAAGTCATTACTATCCATAAGATCAATGTGAACTCTTTTATTCTTTCTATTTTCTCAAGACCATAGCAAGATAGCAAAGCCCTTGACTCAACACTAGTCTTTATTGTAGATAGCTCACGGACTCGATTACGTAAAGGGATCACAAAGCAAAACTCAAAACTACTTCATACCAAAACTTTATTCTACTAGATCAAGATATTACTAAAAAGGATCGAACTAAGTAAAACGGTAAAGATAGGAGTGTGATGGTGACACGATACCGGGGCACCTCCCCCAAGCTTGGCAGTTGACAAGGGGAGTGCCCATACCCATGTAATTATGTCATCGGAGGTGGTGAAGAAGGAGTTGTTGATGATGTAGGCTTGTCGACCGTCTTCCAAGGCTTAGGCTCACCATCATAGAAGGATGATCGAGTCTCCGGGATCCTCAAATCTACAGCCAAACTTGTTGTTCCATAGCTTCGAGCTTTGTCTCCACGCTTTCGGTACGCCTTGGTCCCTCCACATCGCGGATGTGCAGCACCCCCTCATGCATCTCAATGGTTTGAGGGTGTTGCAACACCTCCGCAAGATAGGGGTTGATAACCCTCTCGAAAAACTTGTCCTTGGGAGCGCTTGGAGTCGTCATGGTGCTCTAGATCTGTCAGAAAAACAGCTCGAAACGAAAACAGAGGATTTTTGCGTGATACGGTGGTAAAAACCTTCGGGGGATAATATAATGAATTTTTACCGACCAAAAGAAGTAACTTGCAAGAAAACGGAGTCCGGGAGGCACATGAGGTGCCCACGAGACAGGGGGGCGCCCAGTAGGGGTGGGCGTGCCCTCCACCCTCGTGGAGGCCTCGTGTCCTTCCCGGATTACTTCTTGCTTTCCAAAATTATTAAATATTCCAAAACAGAGAAAAATTGCCATTAGAACTGTTTTGGAGTCGGTTTACTTACCATACCACATACATATTCCTTTTCAGAGTCTGAAATGTTCTGGAAAGTGTCCCTTATGTATTCCTCCGGGGTTATAGTTTCAATAATATTAGTTTCAACATTAATAGGATTACCTAAGATATAATGTTTGATTCTTTGACCATTCACCACCCTCGAACTTGTGCCCTCGAAGTTGTTGATTTTTATGGCACCAGAACGATAGACCTCCTTGATAATGTAAGGACCTTCCCATTTAGAGAGAAGTTTTCCTGCAAAAAATCTTAAACAGAGTTGAATAGCAACACATAATCACCTACGTTAAACTCACGCCTTTGTATTCCTTTGTCATGCCATCTTTTAACTTTTTCTTTAAACAACTTGGCATTTTCATAGGCTTGGGTTCTCCATTCATCAAGTGAGATAATATCAAATAACCTCTTCTCGCCGGCAAGTTTGAAGTCATAGTTGATCTCTTTAATAGCCCAATATGCCTTATGTTCAAGTTCAAGAGGCAAGTGACACACTTTTCCATAAACCATCTATACGGAGACATACCCATAGGATTTTTATATGCAGTTCTATAGGCCCATAATGCATCATCAAGTTTCTTGGGCCAATTCTTTCTAGATCTATTAACAATCTTTTGCAAAATTAATTTGATCTCTCTATCGCTCAATTCTACTTGACCACTAGACTGCGGGTGATAAGGAGATGCAATTCTATGATTAACATCACACTTAGCAAGCATTTTACGGAAAGCACCATGAATAAAATGTGAACCACCATCAGTCATGAGATATCTAGGGACTCCAAACCTCGGAAAAATAACTTCTTTAAGCATCTTAATAGAGGTGTTATGGTCAGCACTACTAGTTGGAATAGCTTCTACCCACTTAGTAACATAATCAACAGCAACTAAAATATGTGTATAACCATTAGAGGTAGGAAAAGGTCCCATATAATCAAAGCCCCAAACATCAAATGGTTCAATAACAAGAGAATATTCATAGGCATTTCTTGACGTTTACTAATATTACCAATTCTTTGACATTCATCACAAGACAAGACAAACTTACGAGCATCTTTGAAGAGAGTAGGCCAATAAAAACCGGATTGCAATACCTTATGGGCAGTTCTATCTCCAGCGTGGTGTCCTCCATATGGTTCGGAGTGACACTTGCGTAGGATCTGGTCCTGTTCATGCTCAGGTACACAACGTCTAATAACACCATCTACTCCTTCTTTATAAAGGTGTGGGTCATCCCAGAAGTAATTTCTTAAATCATAAAAGAACTTTTTCTTTTGCTCGTATGTGAAACTAGGTGGTATAAATTTAGCAACAATGTAATTAGCATAAAGCATACCATGGAGCAGTACGAGAAGCATTAATGACCGCTAATTGTTCATCAGGAAAGCTATCATCAATAGGTAGTGGGCCATCAAGAATATTCTCTAGCCTAGATAAGTTGTCTGCAACGGGGTTCTCAGCTCCCTTTCTATCAATAATATGTAAATCAAATTCTTGAAGCAAGAGAACGCATCTAATAAGTCTAGGTTTAGCATCTTTCTTTTCCATAAGATATTTAATAGAAGCATGATCAGTGTGAATAGTAACTTTAGAATCAACAATATAAGGTCTGAACTTATCACAAGCAAATACAACTGCTAAGAATTCTTTTCCAGTAGTAGCATAATTTCTCTGGGCAGTATCAAGAGTTTTACTAGCATACTGGATAAAATTTAATTTCTTATCAACTCCCTGCCCTAGAAAAGCACCTACAACATAATCACTAGCATCACACATAATTTCAAAGGGTAAATTCCAATCAGGTGGCTAAACAATAGGTGTAGTGATCAAAGCCTTCTTAAGTGTTTCAAAAGCTTCTACACAATCATCATCAAAGACAAAAGGAATATCTTTTTGCAATAAATTAGTCAAAGGCCTAGAGATTTTAGAAAAGTCCTTAATGAACCTCCTATAAAAATCGGCATGACCAAGGAAACTTCTTATACCTTTAATGTCCTTGGGACATGGCATCTTTTCAATAGCATCAAATTTAGCTTTATCAACTTCAATACCTCTTTCAGAAATTTTATGCCCCAAGACAATGCCTTCATTAACCATAAAGTGACACTTTTCCCAATTCAAGACGAGACTAGTGTCTTCACATCTCTGCAAAACTTGATCAAGGTTGCTCAAGCAATCATCAAAAGAGGATCCATAAACGGAGAAGTCATCCATGAATACCTCACAAATCTTTTCACAAAAGTCAGAGAATATAGCCATCATGCATCTTTGAAAGGTAGCAGGTGCATTACATAAACCAAAAGGCATACGTCTATAAGCAAAGGTATCGAAAGGGCAAGTAAAAGTGGTTTTTGATTGATCTTCCACTGACACAAGTATTTGAGAGAAACCAGAATAACCATCTAGAAAGAAGAAATGTGTATGTTTGGATAGTGTTTCTAGCATTTGGTCAATAAAAGGTAAAGGGTAATGATCTTTCTTAGTATCTTTATTTAACTTACGGAAATCAATTACCATCCTATAACCTATAATAATTCTTTGCGGAATCAATTCATATTTATCATTAGGAACAACAATAATACCTCCCTTTTTAGGAACACAATGGACGGGACTTACCCATTGACTACCAGCAATGGGATAAATTATACCTGCCTCAAGGAGCTTTAGTATCTCCTTTCTTACAACTTCTTTCATCTTAGGATTTAACCGTCGTTGAGGATCTCTAACTGGTTTGACATCTTTCTCCAATTTTATTTTGTGTTGGTATAGAGTGGGATTAATGACCTTAAGATCATCTAGAGTATATCCAATAGCAGCACGATGCTTCTTCAGAGTTTTTAATAATCTTTCCTCTTCTTGCTCTGAAAGGTTATCAGTAATACTAACAGGATATATCTTCTTTTCATCAAGATAAGCATATTTAAGATTATCAGGTAATGGTTTGAGCTCAAACACAGGATCACCCTTGGGTGGAGGAGGATCCCCTAGGATTTCAACAGGCAAATTGTGTTTCCGAATAGGACCCTGTTGAAGGAATACTTCATCCATTTCTCTTCTTTCATTCATAAACATATCATTTTCATGGTCTAGCAAATATTGTTCTAATGGATTAGTAGGAGGTACGGCAATAGAAGCAAGACCAATTATTTCATCCTTACTAGGCAATTCTTTATCATGGGGTTGTCTATGAAATTTGGCAAAGTTAAACTCACGTTTCATATCACCCAAGCCAATTGTAACAACATCCTTTTCACAATCAATCTTAGCACTGACAGTATTCAAGAAGGGTCTACCAAATATAATGGGACAAAAGCTGTCTTGTGGGAAACCAAGAACAAGAAAATCAGCATGATATTTAACTTTCCTACACAAGACTTCAACATCTCTAACAATCCCAAATGGTGCAATATCATGCATAATTTCTTTATATAGGGAAATAGGTATTGCACTAGCACTAGAACCCATATCACATAAGCCATGATAACAATGATCTCCTATTTTAACAGAAATGACGTGCATGCCTACAACAGGTCTATGTATCTTAGCATCGGGTTTAGCAATGTTAGCAACTTCACCACAGTAGTAAATAACATGCCCATCTGTATTATCATCCAAGAGATCTTTAACCATAGCAATACTAGGTTCAACTTTAATTTGCTTAGGAGGTGTATATGTTCTAGTATTACTCTTACGAATCACAGTTGAAGCTTTAGCATGATCCTTTATTCTAACAGGAAAAGGTGGTTTCTCAACATAAGTAGTAGGAATAATAGGATCATTGTAAGTGATAGTTTTTTCTTCAACTGTAATAGGTGCAGCTACTTTTACTTCAATGGGAGGATTATATTTAAACCAATTCTCCTTAGGGAGATCAATGTGAGCAGGAAAATATTCACAGAAAGAAGCTACTATCTCAGAGTCAAGTCCATATTTAGCGCTAAATCCATGAAAAGCATCGATATCCATAAAAGATTTAACACAATCAAACTTAGGTGTCATACCTGACTCCTTACCATTGTCGGAACCCCAATCTTCAGAGTTGCGTTTAATTCTTATCAATAAGTCCCACTTGAATTCAGTAGTCTTCAGCATATAAGAACCAGCACAGGAAGTATCGAGCATGGTGCGATCATTGAGAGAAAGTCGAGCATAAAAATTTCGAATAATCATTTCTCTTGAGAGCTCATGATTGGGGCATGAATATAACATTGAATTAAGCCTCCCCCAAGATTGAGCAATGCTTTCTCCTTCGCGAGGCCAGAAATTATATATCTAATTATGATCTCGATGAACAGGATGCATATGATAGAACTTCTGGTGAAATTCCAACTTCAATCGTTTATAACTCCAAGATCCCATATCATCACATAGCCTATACCATGTCAATGCGTATTCCTTCAAAGATAAAGGAAAGACCTTCCTCTTAACAACATCATCAGGAATACCTACAAGCTTAAATAATCCACAAACTTCATACACAAAGATAAGATGTAAATCAGGATGCAATGTTCCATCTCCTGCAAAGGGATTAGCTAGTAGTTTCTCTATCATACTCGAAGGAATTTCAAAGTAAACATTTTCAGTAGGTTCAGTAGGTTGAGAAGCAACTCTTTGCTCTATTGGTCGGGGCGAAGATACCCCGAACAAGCCCCTCAAAGGATTATTTTCCATAGTAACAAGTGACAGAAAATTTCAGCACACTATATAAATGTTTCCTTACCAAGTTCCACTCACCAAAGGCGCTTCACTCCCCGGCAATGGCGCCAGAAAAGATTCTTGATGACCCACAAGTATAGGAGATCTATCGTGGTCCTTTCGATAAGTAAGAGAGTCGAACCCAACAAGGAGCAGAAGGAAATGACAAGCGGATTTCAGTAAGGTATTCTCTGCAAGCACTGAAAATGTAGGTAACAGATAGTTTTGTGATAAGATAATTTGTAACGGGTAACAAGTAATGAAAGTAAATAAGGTGCAGCAAGGTGGCCCAATCCTTTTTGTAGCAAAGTACAATCCTGGACAATTTCTTATAATGAGAAAAGAGCTCCCGAGGACACATGGGAATTATCGTCAAGCTAGTTTTCATCACGCTCATATGATTCGCGTTCGGTACTTTGATAATTTGATATGTGGGTGGACCGGTGCTTGGGTACTTCCCTTTCTTGGACAAGCATCCCACTTATGATTAACCCCTATTGCAAGCATCCTCAACTACAAAATAAGTATTAAGGTAAACCTAACCATAGCATGAAACTAGTGGATCCAAATCAGCCCCTTACGAAGCAACGCATAAACTAGGTTTAAGCTTCTGTCACTCTAGCAACCCATCATCTACTTATTAATTCCCAATGCCTTCCTCTAGGCCCAAATATGATGAAGTTTCATGTAGTCGACATTCACATAACACCACTAGAGGAGAGACAACATACATCTCATCAAAATATCGAACGAATAACCAAATTCACATGACTACTATTAGCAAGACTTCACCCATGTCCCCAGGAACAAATGTAACTACTCACAAAGCATATTCATGTTCATGATCATAGGAGTATTAATATGCATTAAGGATCTGAACATATGATCTTCCACCAAGTAAACCAATTAGCATCAACTACAAGGAGTAATCAACACTACTAGTAACCCACAGGTACCAATTTGTGGTTTTGATACACGATTGGATACAAGAGATGAACTAGGGTTTTGAGAGGAGATGGTGCTGGTGAAGATGTTGATGGAGATTGACCCCCTCCCAATGAGAGGATCGTTGGTGATGACGATGGTGATGATTTCCCCCTCCCGGATTGAAGTTTCCCCGACAAAACAGCTCCGCCGGAGCCCTAGATTGGTTCTGCCAAGGTTCCGCCTCGTGGCGGTGGAGGTTCATCCCGTAAGCTTGCTTATGATTTTTTTTCCAGGGTAAGAGCCTTCATATAGTAGAAGATGGGCACCGGAGGGCCACCAGGGGGCCCAAGAGACAGGGGGCGCGCCCAGTAGGGGGGGCGCCCCCACCCTCCTGGCCAAGGTGTGGGCCCCCTCTGGTACTTTCTTTGCTCAATAATTCTAAATAATTCCAAAAATGACTTTGGTGGAGTTTCTGGACTTTTGGAGCTGTGCAGTATAGGTTTCCCATATTTGCTCCCTTTTCAGCCAGAATCCCAGCTGGCGGCATTCTCCCTCTTCATGATAAACATTGTAAAATAAGAGAGAATAGCCATAAGTATTGTGACATAGTATGTAATAACAGCCCATAATATAATAAATATTTATATAAAAGCACGATGCAAAATGGACGTATCACCAGTCCCTTTGCAGTAGAAGCACTCAGTCTCAGGCTTAGGTCCAGACTTGAGCTTCTTCACTTGAGAAACAACTTGCTTGTCGTTCTTCTTGAAGTTCCCCTTCTTCCCTTTACCGTTTTTCTTGAAACTGGTGGTCTTGTTGGCCATCAACACTTGATGCTCCTTCTTGATTTCTACCTCCGCAGCCTTTAGTATCGCGAAGAGCTCGGGAATTGTCTTGTTCATCCCTTGCATATTATAGTTCATCATGAAGCTCTTATAGCTTGGTGGCAGTGATTGAAGAATTCTACCAATGACACTATCATCAGGAAGATTAACTCCCAGTTGAATCAAGTGGTTATTATACCCAGACATTTTGAGTATATGTTCACTAACAGAACTATTCTCCTCCATCTTGCAGCTATAGAACTTATTGGAGACTTCATATCTCTCAATCCAGGCATTTGCTTGAAATATTAACTTCAACTCCTGGAACATCTCATATGCTCCATGACGTTCAAAACGTCGTTCAAGTCCCGGTTCTAAGCTGTAAAGCATGGCACACTGAACTATCGAGTAGTCATCAACTTTGCTCTACCAGACGTTCACAACGTCCGGTGTTGCTCCTGCAGCGGGTCTTGCACCTAGCGGTGCTTCCAGGACGTAATTCTTCTGTAGAACAATGAGGATAATCCTCAAGTTACAGACCCAGTCCATGTAATTGCTACCATAATCTTTCAACTTATCTTTCTCAAGGAACGCATTAAAATTCAACGGAACAACAGCACGGGCCATCTATCTACAACAACATAGACATGCAAAATACTATTAGGTACTAAGTTCATGATAAATTAAAGTTCAATTAATCATATTACTTAAGAACTCCCACTTAGATAGACATCCCTCTAATCATCTAAGTGATCACATGATCCAAATCAACTAAACCATGTCTGATCATCACGTGAGATAGAGTAGTTTTCAATGGTGAACATCACTATGTTGATCATATCTACTATATGATTCACGCTCGACCTTTCAGTCTCAGTGTTCCGAGGCCATATCTACATATGCTAGGCTCGTCAAGTTTAACCCGAGTATTCTGTGTGTGCAAAACTGGCTTGCACCCATTGTATGTGAATGTAGAGCTTATCACACCCGATCATCACATGGTGTCTCGGCACGACGAACTTTCGCAACGGTGCATACTCAGGGAGAACACTTGTACCTTGAAATTTAGTGAGAGATCATCTTATAATGCTACCGTCGAACTAAGCAAAATAAGATGCATAAAGGATAAACATCACATGCAATCAATATAAGTGATATGATATGGCCATAATCATATTGTGCCTTTGATCTCCATCTCCAAAGCACCGTCATGATCACCATAGTCACCGACGTGACACCTTGATCTCCATCGTAGCATCATTGTCGTCTCGCCAACTATTGTTTCTATGACTATCGCTACCGCTTAGTGATAAAGTAAAAGCAATTACAAGGCGATTGCATTACATACAATAAAGTGACAACCATATGGCTCCTGCTAGTTGCCGATAACTCTATTACAAAACATGATCATCTCGTACAATAAAATTTAGCATCATGTCTTGACCATATCACATCACAACATGCCCTGCAAAAACAAGTTAGACGTCCTCTACTTTATTGTTGCAAGTTTTACGTGGCTGCTACGGGTTGAGCAATTACCGTTCTTACCTACGCATCAAAACCACAACGATTTTCATCAAGTATGTGTTGTTTTAACCTTCAACAAGGACCGGGCGTAGACACACTCGATTCAACTAAAGTTGGAGAAACTGACACCCACTAGCCACCTGTGTGCGAAGCACGTCGTTCGAACCAGTCTCGCGTAAGCGTACGCATAATGTCGGCCGGGCCACTTCATCCAACAATACCGCCGAATCAAAGTATGACATGTTGGTAAGTGTTACGTCTCCAACGTATCTATAATTTTTTATTGTTCCATGCTATTATATTACCTGTTCTGGATGTTTATGGGCTTTACTTTACACCTTTATATCATTTTTGGGACTAACCTACTAACCGGAGGCCCAGCCCGTATTGCTGTTTTTTTGCCTATTTTAGTATTTCGAAGAAAATGAATATCAAACGGAGTCCAAACGGAATGAAACCTTCGGGGGCGATCTTTTTGGAACAAACGCAATCCAGAGGATTTGGAGTGCAAGTCAAGAAGCAATTGAGGAAGCCACGAGGGTGGAGGGCGCACCCCCCCCCATACTGGGCGCGCCCCTTGTCTTGTGGGCCCCTCGAGCGTTAACCGGCGTACTTCTTCCTCATATATATATCCATGTACCCCGAAAACATCAGAGGCGACCACGAAAAACTATTTCCACCACCGTAACCTTCTGTATCCGCGAGATCCTATCTTGCAGCCTTCGCCAGCACTCCGCCGGAGGGGGAATCGACCACGGAGGGCTTCTACATAAACACCATAGCCTCTCCGATGAGTTGTGAGTAGTTTATCGCAGACCTTCGGGTCCATAGTTATTAGCTAGATGGCTTGTTCTCTCTCTTTGGATCTCAATACCATGTTCTCCTTGATTTTCTTGGAGATCTATTCAATGTAACCCTTTTTGCGGTGTGTTTGTCGAGATCCGATGAATTGTGGGTTTATGATCAAGTTTATTTATGAGAAATATTTGAATCTCCTCTGAATTCTTTTATGTGTGATTAAGTTATCTTTGCAAGTCTCTTTGAATTATCAGTTTGGTTTGGCCTACTAGATTGATCTTTCTTGCAATAGGAGAAGTGCTTAGCTTTGGGTTCAATCTTGCAGTGTCCTTTCCCAGTGACAGCAGGGGCAGCAAGGCAAGTATTGTATTGTTGCCATCGAGGATAAAAATATGAGGTTTATATCATATTGCATGAGTTTATCCCTCTACATCATGTATTCTTTCTTAATGCGTCACTCCGTTCTTTATGAACTTAATACTCTAGATGCATGCTGGATAGCGGTCGATGTGTGGAGTAATAGTAGTAGATGCAGGCAGGAGTCGGTGTACTTGTCACGGACATGATGCCTATATACATGATCATGCCTAGATAATCTCATAATTATTCGCTTTTCTATCAATTGCTCGACAGTAATTTGTTCACCCACCATAATAATTATGCTATCTTGAGAGAAGCCACTAGTGAAACCTATGGCCCCCGGGTCTATCTCTTATCATATAAGCTTGCTATTTACTTTTATTTGCATCTTTACTTTTCCAATCTATATTATAAAATACCAAAAATATATTTATCTTATCATATTATCTCTATCAGATCTCACTTTTGCAAGTGGCCGTGAAGGGATTGACAACCCCTTTATTGCGTTGATTGCGAGTTCTTGTTTGTTTGTGTGGGTGCGTGGGACTTGTGAGGATTCTCCAAAAACTGAGGGAAATACTTAAGCTACTATTGCTGCATCACCCTTTCCTATTCAAGGAAAACCAACACAAGCTCAAGACGTAGCAAGAAGGATTTCTGGCACCGTTGCCGGGGAGGTCTTCGCTCAAGTCAAGACATACCAAGTACCCATCACAAACTCATCTCCCTCGCATTTACATTATTTGCCATTTGCCTCTCGTTTTCCTCTCCCCCACTTCACCCTTGCCGTTTTATTCGCCCTCTCTTTCCCAATCTCCTCTCTCTTTTGTTTGCCTCTGTTTTCTTGTGTGTTAGATTGCTTGTCGCTATGGCTAGTCCTCCTATCTTCGTTATTACTCCCGAACATGAAATTCTTAATTTTAAGCAAAGGGAGGGAGAAAATCTAAAAGATGCTTGGCATAGAATTTGCAATGCCCAAAATAGATCTACTAGGAAGCCTTCTACTTCCGTTCTTCTTTGCAATTTTTATGTGGGCATTACCCCTTGGACTAGATGCAGCCTTGATACCATTACCGGAGGATTTTTTCTGGATAGTCATACTTTTGATGCTTATAATGCTATGTTAGATTTGTTTGGTCCACCTCCTCTTTTGGTTAATGCAACTATTTTAACTTTAGAACATGTGATGAGAAGGCTTGAAATTATTGAAAATAAAATTGCCACTATTGAGTTAATTGAAAATTTGGATAAAAAGATCCACAACCAAATTACCCAATATGGATCTAAGGTTGGGACTACTCTAAAAAATCTTAAAGAAAATGAACCTTTTGCTTCAAATGAATGTCTTGATTTCTTGCCTAGGAGCTTAATCATTGCTAAAAAGAAAGAAACTCCTAAAAATTATAAGTGCTCTATTGAAGAATTAAGTGCCAAAGATGGCACTACTTAGATCTATCCTCGCTTTTATGCCTAGCTAGGGGCGTTAAACGATAGCGCTAGTTGGGAGGCAACCCAATTTTATTTGTGTTTTTTGTTTTTGTTTCTGTTTAGTAATAAAATTTGCACCTATCTTCTGTTTAGATGTGTTCTAATGTTTTATTTAGTGTTTGTGCCAAGTAGAACCTATAGGATAACCTATGGTGATAGTTAATTTGATTCTGCTGAAAAACAGAAACTTTGCGCTCACGAGAAAAAATTCAATAAATCACAGAAACGTTATTTTGCGTTGATTCTTTTTGCTGTAGATCAATAGACAAATTGCCAAAGACTTATTATTTTGGTAGGATTTTTATAGTTCCAGAAGTATTCGAAAGATAAAGATTGCTACAGACTGTTCTGTTTTTGACAGATTCTGCCTTTCATGTGTTGTTTGCTTATTTTGATGCATCTATGGCTAGTATGTAAGGGTATGAACCATAGAGAACTTGGAATACAGTAGGTTTAACACCAATATAAATAAAGAATGAGTTGATTACAGTAGTTATGTGGTGGTTTTTCTTTCTTTCACTAACGGAACTTATGAGATTTCCTATTGAGTTTTGTGTTGTGAAGTTTTCAAGTTTTGGGTAAAGATTTGATGGACTATGGAATAAGGAGTGGCAAGAGCCTAAGCTTGGGGATGCCCATGGAACCCCAAGATATTCAAGAATAGCCAAAATCCTAAGCTTGCGGATGCCCCGGAAGGCATCCCCTCTTTCGTCTTTGTTTATAGGTAACTTTACTTGGAGATATATTTTTATTCCCCACATGATATGTGTTTTGCATGGAGCATCTTGTATGATATTAGTCTTTGATTTTTAGTTTAACACAATAATCCTTGCTGTACACACCTTTTGGGAGAAGCCCACTTGATTAGAATTTATTAGAATACTCTATGTGCTTCACTTATATCTTTTGAGCTAGATAGTTTTTGCTCTAGTGCTTCACTTATATCTTTTAAGAGCACGGCGGTGGCTTAATTTTTAAGAAATTGTTGATCTCTCATGCTTCACTTATATTATTTTGAGAGTCTTTTATAACAGCATGGTATTTGCTATGGTTATAAATTTGGTCCTAAAATGATGAGCATCCAGTTGGGTATAATAAAAACTATAATAGAAAGTGCATTTAACACTAGGATCAATTTGATGCTTGATAATTGTTTTGAGAAATAAAGGTGGTAATGTTAGAATCATTCTAGTGGATAATTATGAAATTGAGAAATACTCGTGTTGAAGTTAGCAAGTCCCGTAGCATGCACGTATGGTAAAAGTTGTGTGACAAATTTGTTGCATGAGGTACTCTTTTGATTGTCTTCCTTATGAGTGGCAGTCGGGGACGAGCGATGGTCTTTTCCTACCAATCTATCCCTCTAGGGGCATGCGTAGTAGTACTTTGCTTCGAGGGCTAAGTAGACTTTTGCAATAAGTATATGAGTTCTTTATGACTAATATGAGTCCATGGATATACGCACACTCACCCTTCCACTTTGCTAGCCTCTATTGTGCCGTGCAAATTTCGCCGGAATCATGCACCCATTATTTACCTTCCTCAAAACAGCCACCATACCTACCTATTATGGCATTTCCATAGCCATTCCAAGATATATTGCCATGCAACTTTCCACCGTTCCGTTATTATGACACGCTCCTTCATTGTCATATTGCTCTTTGCATGATCATGTAGTTGACATCGTATTTGTGGCAAGGCCACCCTCATAATTTTCATACATGTCACTCTTGATTCATTGCATATCCCGGTACACCACCGGAGGCATTCATATAGAGTCATATTTTGTTCTAAGTGTTGAGTAGTAATTCTCGAGTTGTAAATTAAAAAAGTGTGATGATCTTCATTATTAGAGCATTGTCCCAAGTGAGGAAAGGATGATGAAGGCTATGATTCCCCCACAAGTCGAGATGAGACTTCGGACTTTATAAAAATAAAAGAGGAAAAAAGAAAAAAAGAAAAAAGAAAAAAATTGAAAAGAGAGAAAAGAGAGAAGGGACAATGCTACTATCTCTTTTCCACACTTGTGCTTCAAAATAGCAGCATGATCTTCATGATAGAGAGTCTCTTGTGTTGTCACTTTAATATAATAGTGGGAATTTTTCATTATAGAACTTCGCTTGTATATTCCAATGATGGGCTTCCTCAAAATGCCCTAGGTCTTCGTGAGTGAGGGAGTCCTGGATAAGGGGGTATCCGGACAGCCGGAGTATATACTTTGGCCGGACTGTTGGACTATGAAGATACGAGATTGAAGACTTCGTTCCGTGTCCGGATGGGACTCTTCTTGGCGTGGAAGGCAAGCTTGGCGATTCGGATGTAGATCTCCTCCCCTGTAAACCGACTCTGTGTAACCCTAGCCCCCTCCAGTGTCTATATAAACCGGAGGGTTTAGTCCGTAGGACACAACAACAACAATCATACCATAGGCTAGCTTCTAGGGTTTAGCCTCTCTGATCTCGTGGTAGATCAACTCTTGTAATACTCATATCATCAAGATCAATCAAGCAGGAAGTAGGGTATTACCTCCATCGACAGGGCCCAAACCTGGGTAAACATCGTGTCCCCAGCCTCCTGTTACCATTAGTCTTAGACGCACAGTTCGGGACCCCCTACCCGACATCCGCCGGTTTTGACACCGACATTGGTGCTTTCATTGAGAGTTCCTTTGTGTCATCGCTGCAAGGTTAGATGGCTTCTCCAACCTTCAACCACGCTGCCCTGGGTGAGACTTTTCTCCCCGGACAGATCTTCGTGTTCGGCGGCTTCGCACTACGGGCCAACTCGCTTGGCCATCTGGAACAGATCGATAGCTATGCCCCTGGCCATCAGCTCAGGTTTGGAAACCTAAACTACACCGCTGACATTTGTGGAGACTTGATCTTCGACGGATTTGGGCCCATGTCAGGTGCGTCAAAAAATCACGATGAGCATGACCTAGATCTGCAGTCGGACAGTATTCAGAACATCGCACCTGCTTCAGCTCCGTACTTTGTTCCAGAGCAGGTTGTGCCTCCCGAGGACAGGTGGATGGACCCCGGCTCGGAGGCCGCATCCTCATTATCATTGGAGCCAAACACAGACTCCTCTCCTCGGGAAATCTGTACCTCCGGACCGCCGGACTCATCTCCAGTAGTGTGTTCCGGACCGCACGCATCCATGCCCATCGAATCTAATTGGGCTGCAGTCATGGAGTTCGCCGCCGCGGATATCTTTCAACACTCACCCTTTGGAGACATGCTGAATTCATTAAGGTCTCTCTCTTTGTCAGGAGACTCCTGGCCGAACTATGTCCGGCTCGAGTGGGAAGCTGGCGACGAAGAAATTCGTTACCCACCCACCACCCACTTAATAGCCGTGGTCGACGATTTGACCGGCGTGCTTAACTTCGACTCCGAAGACATCGACGGTATAGACGACGATGCAGGAGAAAAACAGGAAACACCGCCCACAGGGCGCTGGACTGCCACCTCTTCATATGATATATATATGGTGCAATGGGAGATAACCCCTTGGGGAGGAAAGCAAAACATGGGCGTCATCGGCGCCGCTCCCAGCCTCGCCACAACAAAACCGGCACTGGAGTAGAAAATCCAGATGGTGCCGAAGAGGAATATGATCCTGAACCCACCCTCGAGCAAGCCGAACAGGAACACGGGTAGGCTAGCCCAAACGAATAGGCGACGGACGAATACTTGGAGGACGATAACTATATGCCTCCCTCCGAAGATGAGGTGAGCCTCAGTGACGATGAACTCGGCGTACCAGAGGATCCCATAGAGTAGGAGCGCTTCAAGCGCAGGCTTATAGCCACTGCACGAAGCCTGAAAAAGAAGCAGCAGCAGCTTCAAGCTAACCAAGATCTGCTCACAAACAGACGTACTAAGGCCCCGGTAGCCGAAGAATACGGACTCAAGCGCCGAACAAAATACTACCCAATACGCAGGCTGCTACCTCAATTCGAGGAGGCGACACTAAAAAGTAAACGCAGGCCTACGCCCCGCCGACAGCACACCATGACAAGGGGCTGCACACAAGACCGGCATTTTATACCAAACAGCAACATGGGAAGCACTCCAGATGCATCAGCGGACAGAAACAGAGTCTACAAACCTTGGTGCAACAAATATAAGCGTCCCAAGGCAATCAATGGCGCCCAGGGAACGGCGATCAACACAGGAGCCCGTAATCCTCAACCCGTTGAGCGGGAGAAGAGACTTCCACATCTTAATTCGGGCCCCTCCAGCTTGAACCGCATACTTGACCGCCCATGTCAAATTCATGGCACTCTAGGAGCGGCTACCAATCATACCAATAGAGAATGCTGGGTCTTTAAACAAATCGGCAGGCCAGCACCGAAAGGAGCATGAAGAAGCCCAGATTATCAAGTCTAGGGATTGCTGACTCGAGGATCAGACTCACCAAATAACTCATTCTAGAGTATCATAAATAGGCGTGACGGCCATCTAGGCCCCGCCACCCCGGAGCTGGTCTCCGGATAGCCGAAAATGCCATACCAACTTTCGGTCTAACGCCTTCAAGCAGTAGCCATTCAGCACCACCAGGATACACTGCGACTCGACACATTACCACCCAAGACCCACGTGATGAAATCACAAATGCGGTCAAGACCGAGCTTCGCCTCGGTGTCGAAGAATATTAGGCTCCCTTCTTCACTGAAGCAGTGAGTCATGGTTTTTTCAATCGAACTTAGATTCGACAGCCGAACTCCCGGGCACCTACAAAGGAGTCCGAACTACTTCATGATACCCCAACCTAACCATAGCTCATACAGATCCTTCAGCGTAAGATGGACGGATCACATCCACGGCTCAGCCACTACTCACACACGCCTTTTAAGCATTATTTGCAGGTTCTCCCTCGCGCACAACTGGACCGGCGACTTGGAAGCAGCTCGGACGCACACAGGGGGGATCTCCACCCCACCTGAATACAATCCGGATATTCCTCCTGACTCGCGCACAGCCAACTACCGCCCGACACTAACAGGTTCTGCCATCATGCCTCTCTTTTATAACATGCACCGTACTCATACGCATAGACGTGTTACTTAAATACAGCATGTAGAGTCATTTGACGCTTATCTGCTATTTCTCAATGACATTTTGTCATAACGGCATCCGAACATCGAGTTATGACTTTGAACATCAAGGGATTCCTTGCACCCGTACTACAATGACTAAAGTCCGAACACCTTCTCGGTCGTTCGGCACCCCGAACTTATAGCATTATATGCATCAGCTCCGAATCATGTCTTGGGTCATTGGTTGGGTTTGCCCGGCTCCCATGTTTTGGTACCTTACGTTACGCAATATCGGCTAAGGTAGCGCTGGGAGAACTACTGCGATTGTGTCCCGGTTCTGTCGGACGAACACCTCAGTAGAGAAAGCCGAAAACCGACTGTCATGATAAGGCGAGAGCTGGTCAGCTGTTCGAGAGGTTGCCAAATCTTTAAGGATTTATTCCGCATAAATGCCATAATAAAATGCAGCGTGCGAAGGATCGGTCCCCCGATCAGGCGCTATTAGAGCCCCCGTGCGGTCTTCCGAACACCAGGGGATGCGCCTCCCATACTCGAATTCCTATGGCTAAGTGAGACTAATAAAGCCCTATAGTCTGATTGCCTGGTTCGCTGTGCTGAACACCTCCTTCATGGACCCAAGAATGGGATAAAGAGTATTCAGGTTTATCCCGAACACCCCGTAGTTCCTATGTGGGGGCAGAAGCCAATGACTAGCCAACTCTCAAGACTAACATATCAAAACGGCCGCACAGGAATAGAATTTACACATAGCAGACACCTACATATAAGTGACTCTGTTTTGCCTTACAAAGGATAGCACATCTGCTTTCAGGGAAAAATAATGTCTTTTGTGCATTCCTCGGCCACGAGGCAGGTGCCTTTCAAGACACCATCATAATATAGTTCGGGCTTGCGGTGCTCCTTCCCTTCCGGCAGACCCTCAGTCATCAACTTCTCAGCATCAAGCCTCCCCCAGTGCACTTTCACACGGGCAAAGGCTATTCGTGCCCCTTCTATGCAAACTGACCACTTGATGATGTCCAGCCGAGGGCAAGCCCTCACAATCCGCTTCACGAGCCCAAAGAAACTGCTCGATATGGGCTCAGCGGGCCACAGCCGGATAACCAAATCCTTCATGGCTAGTTTGGCCGCCTAATGCAGTTCGATCAGCTGTTTGAGTTGGTCGACAAACGGCACCGGGTAATTTGGCGCCAAATACTGTGACCAGAAGAGCCTTTCCGTAGTTTCCTTCTTCTCAGCTCGGAAGAATTGGGCATCATCAGATATGCTGCACGGTAAATCCGCAAATGCCCCTGAAAAACTTAGGATTCAATGGGTCACCATGAATCTTCCCTGCGAAAGCGTAAGGCGCTTTGAATAAAAATATAAAACCCCTACCGGCAGCAATCTTCCGCGCCTCCTGAATATCCTTCAGCGCTGTCTGGGCTTCCTCCCGAACCTCATTCGTGGTCTGGACAGATTGGGCGAGTTTGGATTCTTTCAATGATAGACTCTGCTCCAAACTTTCGCTTCTCCCTACGGCCTCCTGAAGCTCTCGTTCAGCTTCCACGACCCTCGCCTCGTGTTTCTCACGGAGAGCCTTCTCAGCGGCCGCTTTCTTTTCGGCCATGGCAACAGCATTTTCCCCTGGAGTGCGCGACATATATACTCTAAGATAGTCACAACTACTTACTTGTGCTAAAACTTACTAACAGTTTCAGAACATACCTTGTTGGTCCTCCAGCCGCTTCTTCACTCAGCCGAGTTCCTCTTCGGCCTGCACCAGACTCTGCTTGAGTCTGTACACTTCCGCAGCATGAGGGGAGGCAGTCGCCGCAGACATCTGATTCATAAAATATATACGTCATTAGCTAGGTCTCCTGCGGACAGGAAGTTGATCCCCTGTCCGGTTCCTGTCCTCTCCGGACAGTGTATCATGGGCTACTATCTATACTATGACAGTCTTCTATACATACCTCCAAGCCTTTTATAAGGCTGACGCGGGATTCATTCAGTCCGCTCTCGGCGGCCTGAATCTTTTCTATCACCATGACCATAAGGGCGCGGTGTTCATCAATAATGGACGCACTCTCCAGTGCTGTCGATAGGCCGCCTGACGCCTTCAGTTGGACGAAGGCTGCAGGTGGAGAAGGATCGCACCCTCCAGTTAAGAGGGGCTGCCCGCCTGATCTCGGAGCCTTAAGGGCCTCCGGGACTGTGTCCAGCTGCGGGCTAGATTCCCGATTGCCCCCACCGACGACATTCTTGGGAACCGCCGCTCCCGCATGTCCGGCCTCCGAGGTACGCCCCCCTGGCTCAGGTCCCTTTTCGACAACACCTTGGTGTCACAACCAGGCTCTTGGGAAGGGGCCCTAGGAGGTGTTTCACTCTCCAGGGCATCGGAACCCAACGAGTCCTCTGATGAGGCCTGTCGGGCCGAAGACCTTGCCAGACTGTAAAAAACATGGTGCGAATCAAAGTACTACATTCTAGTATATTATGGATGCATGAATATGTTCGGATTTCATGCACTCACGATTGTACCAGGGGTTAGGCCCTGGGATCCTCCTCCGGGCTGCTATCGGTAGCCGTGATGGATGCGTCGGGGATGGACGTTCTTCCGCTCTTAGGCGAATCTGCCTCTAAGGATGAGGAGCCTGCCCTTTTCTTCCTCCCCCTTGTAGGGGACTCGGGCTCTTCTTCTTTCTCATCCTCTTCCTCTTCGTCCTCTTCCTCCTCCTCGTTCTCTACAGAGGAGGGAGGTCACTGGAGTCTTCGGACTTCGTCTTCGAAGTGACACGACGACGGAGACCGCTCCTGGTCTCCTTGGCCTTTTTTGTGGCCTCCTTCTTCGGCGCCTTGTAAGGCGCTGGGACCAGCATCTTCATCAGAAGAGGTCCCGCCGGTTCTTTCGGCAGCGGGGCTGGACAATGAATCCGCTCCGCCACCTTCGTCCATTCCTGAAGGCAACCGTGGAAAGACACATTAAAAAAACATCTCCTTCGGGACATATCAATGAAACATGCGAATAGCCAAGATATGATGGCGACTTACCGGGCTGGCGGGGTGGGACAATTGGTGCCTGCGGTCTGCGGCCGAGTCCGGCCATGGTTTGCCGGACTTAAAGAGCACCTTCTAGATGTCCTTGTGCAAGGAGCCGAAAAGCTCCCGCAGGGTCCGGTGCTCGGCCCGATCATACTCCCATAAGTCACAGCCTCTGTGCTGACAAGGAAGGATCAGACGGACCAGCATCACCTGGACCACGTCAACAAGCTTGATGGCCTTGTCCTCCATACCTTTGACGCGCGCCTGGATCACTGACAGTTCGTCGGACAACGACCAGTTCACGCCCTTCTTGGGCCAGGATGTGAGTCGCAAAGGGGCTCCAGATCGAAACTCAGGAGCAGCGACCCACTTTTTGCCGTGCGGCTCGGTGATATAGAACCACTCTTGTGCCACTCCTTGACGGAGTCATTGAAAGTAGCCGTCGGCCATACAACCTTGGGCATCCTGCTCACCATGGCACCTCCGCACTCGGCATGTTCGCCATTAACCACTTTGGGCTTCACGTTGAAGATCTTGAGACATAGCCCGAAGTGCGGCGAGACATGGAGAAAGGCCTCGCACATGACGATAAACATCGAGATGTTCAGGAAAGAATTGAGGGATAGATCGTGAAAATAAATCCCGTAGTAATACATGATGCCGCGAACAAAAGGGTGGAGGGGGAACCCGAGCTCGCGGACGAAATGGGGGAGGAAAATGACTCTCTCATGGGGCTCCGTAGTAGGGACGATCTGTCCCGCCGTCGGAAGACGGTGGCCGATTTTCTTGGCCAAATATCTGGTAGCCCGCAGCTTTTTAATATCCTTCTCCTGGACGGAGGAGGCCATCCACTAGCCTCCTGCTCCGGATCCGGACATTTTCGGAGGACCTTTTTTGGTGGGGAGGATGAATGCTTGGGCGCTAGTGCTTGGGAAGAAGGAAAGGGGCGAGCGGAAGGAAAAGGAGGCACGGGTAGAAGGGAGGAGGCTTTTTTCCCCTTTATTCGAGGCAATGAAACTTTACGCCTCCCCACTTGCCTAACGAAGCCTACTCGTTCCCCACTTACTGTAATCGGTGGTACGGTTGGGTTACCCACGCCCGTATTGAAGAGGATCCCGCATTAAGGGGACACGATCTCTGCTTTGACAAGACGTGCTAAAGAAACCGCTTCGCAATACGTATGGAAGCAGGTTGTAAAATCGGTTCGGATAAAAACCGGACCGTGGCGTTATGTCACTTTTCAAAGAATTGTCATCAGAATTAGATTCATGGATTATTATTCTCTCTACGGTGGTATTTATCTTACAGAGCCAGACACGGTCCTTGTGTTTGAAATTAACTTTGGAGTATTCGGTGGTGGAACCCGCCTCGCAATGCCGAAGACAATCTACGCACCGGACTCATCGTCATTGAAGCCTGGTTCAGGGGCTACTGAGGGAGTCCTGGATAAGGGGGTATCCGGACAGCCGGACTATATACTTTGGTTGGACTGTTGCACTATGAAGATGTTGGGGAACGTTGCAGAAAACAAAAATTTTCCTACGGTTTCACCAAGATCCATCTATGAGTTCATCTAGCAACGAGTGATTAGATGCATCTACGTACCTTGTAGATCGCGAGCGGAAGCGTTCAAAGAACGGGGATGATGTAGTCGAACACGCCGTGATCCAAATCACCGGAGATCCTAGCACCGAACGGACGGCACCTCCGCGTTCAACACACGTACGGAACAGCCACGTCTCCTCCTTCTTGATCCAGCAAGGGGAGAGGAGAGGTTGAGGGAGATGGCACCAGCAGCAGCACGACGGCGTGGTGTTGATGGAGCTGCAGTACTCCGGCAGGGCTTCGCCAAGCGCTATGGAGGAGGAGGAGGTGTTGGAGAGGGAGAAGGAGGCAACCAAAGGCATGGGATGAAAGCCCTCCTTCCCCCACTATATATAGGAGGGCCAAGGGGGGGCGCCGGCCCTAGGAGATCCAATCTCCTAGGGGGTGCGGCCAAGGGGGAGGAATCCCTCCTCCCCAAGGCACCTAGGAGGTGCCTTCCCCTCGTAGGACTCTTCCTCCCTTGAAACCCTAGGCGCATGGGCCTCTTGGGGCTGGTGCCCTTGGCCCATGTAGGCCAAGGCGCACCCCCTACAGCCCATGTGCCCCCCCGGGACAGGTGGCCCCACCCGGTGGACCCCCGGGACCCTTCCGGTGGTCCCGGTACAATACCGATAACCCCGAAACTTGTCCCGATACCCGAAACAGGACTTCCCATATATAAATCTTTACCTCCGGACCATTCCGGAACTCCTCGTGACGTCCGGGATCTCATCCGGGACTCCGAACAACATTCGGGGTTACTGCATATACATATCCCTACAACCCTAGCGTTACCGAACCTTAAGTGTGTAGACCCTACGGGTTCGGGAGACATGTAGACATGACCGAGATCGCTCTCCGGTCAATAACCAACAGCGGGATCTGGATACCCATGTTGGCTCCCACATGCTCCGCGATGATCTCATCGGATGAACCACGATGTCGAGGATTCAAGCAACCCCGTATACAATTCCCTTTGTCAATCGGTATGTTACTTGCCCGAGATCCGATCGTCGATATCCCAATACCTCGTTCAACCTCGTTACCGGCAAGTCACTTTACTCGTACCGTAATGCATGATCCCGTGACCAGACACTTGATCACTCTGAGCTCATTATGATGATGCATTACCGAGTGGGCCCAGTGATACCTCTCCGTCATGCGGAGTGACAAATCCCAGTCTTGATCCATGTCAACCCAATAGACACTTTCGGAGATACCCGTAGTATACCTTTACAGTCACCCAGTTACGTTGTGATGTTTGGTATACCCAAAGCACTCCTACGGTATCCGGGAGTTACACAATCTCATGGTCTAAGGAAAAGATACTTGACATTGGAAAACTCTAGCAAACGAACTATACGATCTCATGCTATGTTTAGGATTGGGTCTTGTCCATCACATCATTCTCCTAATGATGTGATCTCATTATCAATGACATCCAATGTCCATAGTCAGGAAACCATGACTATCTATTGATCAACGAGCTAGTCAACTAGAGGCTTACTAGGGACATGTTGGTGTCTATTATTCACACATGTATTACGATTTCCGGATAATACAATTATAGCATGAATAAAGACAATTATCATGAACAAGGAAATATAATAATAATGCTTTTATTATTGCCTCTAGGGCATATTTCCAACAGTCTCCCACTTGCACTAGAGTCAATAATCTAGTTACATTGTGATGAATCGAACACCCATGGAATTCTGGTGTTGATCATGTTTTGTTCTAGGGAGAGGTTTAGTCAACGGATCCGCTACATTCAGGTCCGTATGTACTTTACAAATCTCTATGTCTCCATCTTGAACATTTTCACGAATGGAGTTGAAGCGACGCTTGATGTGCCTTGTCTTCTTGTGAAACCTGGGCTCCTTAGCAAGAGCAATAGCTCCAGTGTTGTCACAGAAGAGCTTGATCGGCCCCGACGCATTGGGTATGACTCCTAGGTCGGTGATGAACTCCTTCACCCATATTGCTTCATGTGCTGCCTCCGAGGCTGCCATGTACTCCGCTTCACATGTAGATCCTGCCACGACGCTCTGCTTGCAACTGCACCAGCTTACTGCCCCACCATTCAAAATATACACATATCCGGTCTGTGACTTAGAGTCATCCAGATCTGTGTCGAAGCTAGCGTCGACGTAACCCTTTACGACGAGCTCTTCGTCACCTCCATAAACGAGAAACATTTCCTTAGTCCTTTTCAGGTACTTCAGGATATTCTTGACCGCTGTCCAGTGTTCCTTGCCGGGATTACTTTGGTACCTTCCTACCAAACTTATGGCAAGGTTTACATCAGGTCTGGTACACAGCGTGGCATACATAATAGACCCTATGGCCGAGGCATAGGGGATGACACTCATCTCTTCTATATCTTCTTCCGTGGTCGGACATTGAGCTGAGCTCAATTTCACACCTTGTAACACAGGTAAGAACCCCTTCTTAGAATGATCCATATTGAACTTCTTCAATATCTTATCAAGGTATGTGCTTTGTGAAAGACCTATGAGGCGTCTCGATCTATCTCTATAGATCTTGATGCCTAATATATAAGCAGCTTCTCCAAGGTCCTTCATTGAAAAACTTTTATTCAAGTAGGCCTTAATGCTGTCCAAGAGTTCTATATCATTTCCCATCAAAAGTATGTCATCTACATATAATATGAGAAATGCTACAGAGCTCCCACTCACTTTCTTGTAAACGCAGGCTTCTCCATAAGTCTGCGTAAACCCAAACGCTTTGGTCATCTCATCAAAGCGAATGTTCCAACTCCGAGATGCTTGCACCAGCCCATAAATCGAGCGTTGGAGCTTGCACACCTTGTCGGCATTCTTAGGATCGACAAAACCTTCCGGCTGCATCATATACAATTCTTCCTTAAGGAAACCATTAAGGAATGCCATTTTGATGTCCATTTGCCATATTTCATAATCATAGAATGCGGCAATCGCTAACATGATTCGGACGGACTTCAGCTTCGCTACCGGTGAGAAAGTCTCATCGTAGTCAACCCCTTGAACTTGTCGATAACCCTTAGCGACAAGCCGAGCTTTATAGATGGTCACATTACCATTCGCGTCTGTCTTCCTCTTAAAGATCCATTTATTTTCTATGGCTCGCTGCTCAACGGGCAAGTCAGTCAAAGTCCATACTTCATTTTCATACATGGATCCTATCTCGGATTTCATGGCTTCTAGCCATTTTTCGGAATCCGGGCCCGCCATCGCTTCTTCATAGTTTGAAGGTTCTCCGTTGTCTAACAACATGATTTCCAAGACAGGGTTGCCGTACCACTCTGGTGCGGAACGTGTCCTTGTGGACCTTCGAATTTCAGTAGGAGCTTGATCAGAAGTATCTTGATCATCATCATTAACCTCCTCTCTAGTCGGTGCTGGCACCTCAGGAACATTTTCTTGAGTTGCGCCATTTTCCGGTTCAAGAGGTAATACTTCATCAAGTTCTACTTTCCTTCCACTTACTTCTTTCGAGAGAAACTCTTTCTCTAGAAAGGACCCATTCTTGGCAACAAAGATCTTGCCTTCGGATCTGAGGTAGAAGGTATACCCAGTAGTTTCTTTAGGGTATCCTATGAAGACGCATTTTTCCGACTTGGGTTCGAGCTTTTCAGGTTGAAGTTTCCTGACATAAGCATCGCATCCCCAAACTTTCAGAAACGACAACTTAGGTTTCTTACCAAACCATAATTCAAACGGTGTCGTCTCAACGGATTTCGACGGAGCCCTATTTAAAGTGAATGCGGCAGTCTCTTAAGCATACCCCCAAAAGGATAGCGGTAAATCGGCAAGAGACATCATAGATCGCACCATATCTAATAGAGTGCGATTGCGATGTTCGGACACACCATTACGCTGAGGTGTTCCAGGCGGCGTGAGATGTGAAACTATTCCACATTTTCCTAAGTGTGTGCCAAACTCGTGACTCAAGTATTCTCCTCCTCGATCTGATTGTAGGAACTTGATTTTCCTGTCACGTTGATTCTCAACCTCACTCTGAAATTCCTTGAACTTTTCAAAGGTTTCATACTTGTGTTTCATTAAGTAGACATACCCATATCTACTCAAGTCATCAGTGAGGGTGAGAACATAACGATAGCCACCGCGAGCCTCAACACTCATTGGACCACACACATCAGTATGTATGATTTCCAATAAGTTGGTTGCTCGCTCCATTGTTCCTGAGAACGGAGTCTTGGTCATTTTACCCATGAGGCATGGTTCGCACGTGTCAAATGATTCATAATCAAGAGACTCTAAAAGTCCATCTGCATGGAGCTTCTTCATGCGTTTGACACATATGTGACCAAGGCGGCAGTGCCACAAGTATGTGGGACTATCATTATCAACCTTACATCTTTTGGTACTCACACTATGAATATGTGTAGCAATACGCTCGAGATTCATTAAGAATAAACCATTTACCATAGGAGCATGACCATAAAACATATCTCTCATATAAATGGAACAACCATTATTCTCAGATTTAAATGAGTAGCCATCTCGAATTAAACGAGATCCCGATACAATGTTCATGCTCAAAGCTGGCACTAAATAACAATTATTGAGGTTTAAAACTAATCCCGTAGGTAAATGTAGAGGCAGCGTGCCGACGGCGATCACATCGACCTTGGAACCATTCCCGACGCGCATTGTCACCTCGTCCTTCGCCAGTCTCCGCTTATTCCGCAGCTCCTGCTTTGAGTTACAAATGTGAGCAACTGCACCGGTATCAAATACCCAGGAGCTACTACGAGTGCTGGTAAGGTACACATCAATTACATGTATATCACATATACCTTTCGTTTTGCCGGCCTTCTTGTCCGCTAAGTATTTGGGGTAGTTCCGCTTCCAGTGACCACTTTCCTTGCAATAAAAGCACTCAGTCTCGGGCTTGGGTCCATTCTTTGGCTTCTTCCCGGCAGCTTGCTTGCTGGGCGCGGCAACTCCCTTGCCGTCCTTCTTGGAGTTCTTTTTACCCTTGCCCTTCTTGAACTTAGTGGTTTTATTGACCATCAACACTTGATGTTCCTTCTTGACTTCTACCTCTGCTGATTTCAGCATAGCAAATACTTCAGGAATGGTCTTCTCCATCCCCTGCATATTGAAGTTCATCACAAAGCTCTTGTATCTCGGTGGAAGCGACTGGAGGACTCTGTCAATGACCGCATCATCCGGGAGATTAACTCCCAGTTGAGTGAAGCGTAACCCAGACATAGTGAGTATGTGCTCACTGACAGAACTATTTTCCTCCATCTTACAGCTGAAGAATTTGTCGGAGACTTCATATCTCTCGACCCGGGCATGAGCTTGGAAAACCATTTTCAGCTCTTCGAACATATGATATGCTCCATGTCTCTCAAAACGCTTTTGGAGCCCCGGCTCTAGGCTGTAAAGCATGCCGCACTGAACGAGGGAGTAGTCATCGGTATGTGCCTGCCAAGCGTTCATAACGTCTTGTTCTGCAGGGAGAACAGGTGTGTCACCCAGCGGTGCTTGTAGGACATAATCTTTCTTGGCAGCTATGAGGATGATCCTCAGGTTCCGGACCCAGTCTGTATAGTTGCTGCCATCGTCTTTCAGCTTGGTTTTCTCTAGGAACGCGTTGAAGTTGAGGACTACATTGGCCATTTGATCTACAAGACATATTGTAAAGATTTTAGACTAAGTTCATGATAATTAAGTTCATCTAATCAAATTATTCAATGAACTCCCACTTAGATAGACATCCCTCTTCTAGTCATCTAAGTACAACATGATCCGAGTCAACTAGGCCGTGTCCGATCATCACGTGAGACGGACTAGTCAACGTCGGTGAACATCTTCATGTTGATCGTATCTTCTATACGACTCATGCTCGACCTTTCGGTCTTCTGTGTTCCGAGGCCATGTCTATACACATGCTAGGCTCGTCAAGTTAACCCTAAGTGTTTTGCATGTGTAAAACTGTCTTACACCCGTTGTATGTGAACGTAAGGATCTATCACACCCGATCATCACGTGGTGCTTCGAAACGACGAACTTTAGCAACGGTGCATAGTTAGGGGAGAACACTTCTTGAAATTGTTGTGAGGGATCATCTTATTTACTACCGTCGTTCTAAGCAAACAAGATGAAAAACATGATAAACATCACATGCAATCAAATAATAATAGTGACATGATATGGCCAATGTCACACAGCTCCTTTGATCTCCATCTTGGGGCTCCATGATCATCTTGTCACCGGTATGACACCATGATCTCCATCATCATGATCTCCATCATTGTGTCTCCATGAAGTTGCTCGCCAACTATTACTTCTACTACTATGGCTAACGCGTTTAGCAATAAAGTAAAGTAATTTACATGGCGTTTCTCAATGACACGCAGGTCATACAAAAACAAAGACAACTCCTATGGCTCCTGCCGGTTGTCATACTCATCGACATGCAAGTCGTGATTCCTATTACAATAGCATGAACATCTCATACATCACATATAGATCATTCATCATTCATCACAACTTTGGCCATATCATATCATATCATGAATAAAGTAAAGTAATTTATATATGGGAAGTCCTGTTTCGGGCATCGGGACAAGTTTCGGGGTTATCGGTATTGTACCGGGACCACCGGAAGGGTCCCGGGGGTCCACCGGGTGGGGCCACCTGTCCCGGGGGGCCACATGGGCTGTAGGTGGTGCGCCTTGGCCTACATGGGCCAAGGGCACCAGCCCCAAGAGGCCCATGCGCCTAGGGTTTCAAGGGAGGAAGAGTCCTAGGAGGGGAAGGCACCTCCTAGGTGCCTTGGGGAGGAGGGATTCCTCCCCCTTGGCCGCACCCCCTATGAGATTGGATCTCCTAGGGCCGGCACCCCCCCCCCCTTGGCCCTCCTATATATAGTGGGGGAAGGAGGGCTTTCATCCCATGCCTTTGGTTGCCTCCTTCTCCCTCTCCAACACCTCCTCCTCCTCCATAGCGCTTAGCGAAGCCCTGCCGGAGTACTGCAGCTCCATGAACACCACGCTGTCGTGCTGCTGCTGGTGCCATCTCCCTCAACCTCTCCTCTCCCCTTGCTGGATCAAGAAGGAGGAGACGTGGCTGTTCCGTACGTGTGTTGAACGCGGAGGTGCCGTCCGTTCGGTGCTAGGATCTCTGGTGATTTGGATCACGGCGTGTTCGACTACATCATCCCCGTTCTTTGAACGCTTCCGCTCGCGATCTACAAGGTACGTAGATGCATCTAATCACTCGTTGCTAGATGAACTCATAGATGGATCTTGGTGAAACCGTAGGAAAATTTTTGTTTTCTGCAACGTTCCCCAACAGTGGCATCATGAGCTAGGTCTATGCGTAGTTCTTCTTGCGCGAGTAGAACACAATTTGTTGTGGGCGTAGATGTTGTCAACTTTCTTGCCGTTACTAGTCTTATCTTGCTTCAATGGTATTGTGGGATGAAGCGGCCCGGACCAACCTTACACGTACGCTTACGTGAGACCGGTTCCACCGACTAACATGCACTAGTTGCATAAGGTGGCTGGCGGGTGTCTGTCTCTCCTACTTTAGTTGGAGCGGATTCGATGAAAAGGGTCCTTATGAAGGGTAAATAGAAGTTGACAAATCACGTTGTGGCTTTCACGTAGGTAAGAAAACGTTCTTGCTAGAACCCTACTTCAGCCACGTAAAACATGCAACAACAATTAGAGGACGTCTAACTTGTTTTTGCAGCAAGTACTATATGATATGGCCAAAGTTGTGATGAATGATGAATGATCTATATGTGATGTATGAGATGTTCATGCTATTGTAATAGGAATCACGACTTGCATGTCGATGAGTATGACAACCGGCAGGAGCCATAGGAGTTGTCTTAATTATTGTATGACCTGCGTGTCAATGATTAAACGCCATGTAATTACTTTACTTTATTGCTAAACCGTTAGACATAGTAGTAGAAGTAATAGTTGGCGAGCAACTTCATGGAGACACGATGATGGAGATCATGATGATGGAGATCATGGTGTCATGCTGGTGACGAAGATGATCATGGAGCCCCGAAGATGGAGATCAAAGGAACTATATGATATTGGCCATATCATGTCACTGTTTGAGTGCATGTGATGTTTATCATGTTTTTGCATCTTCTTTACTTAGAACGACGGTAGTAAATAAAATGATCCCTCATAATAACTTCAAGAAAGTGTTCCCCCTAACTGTGCGCCGTTGCGAAAGTTCGTTGTTTCGAAGCACCACGTGATGATCGGGTGTGATAGATCCTTACGTTCACATACAACGGGTGTAAGACAGTTTTACACATGCAAAACACTTAGGGTTAACTTGACGAGCCTAGCATGTGTATAGACATGGCCTCGGAACACAGAAGACCGAAAGGTCGAGCATGAGTCGTATAGAAGATACCATCAACATGAAGATGTTCACCGACGTTGACTAGTCCGTCTCACGTGATGATCGGACACGGCCTAGTCGACTCGGATCATGTTTCACTTAGATGACTAGAGGGATGTCTGTCTGAGTGGGAGTTCATTAAATAATTTGATTAGATGAACTTAATTATCATGAACTTAGTCTAAAATCTTTAAAATATGTCTTGTAGATCAAATGTCCCATGTTACCCTCAACTTCAACGCGTTCCTAGAGAAAACCAAGCTGAAAGATGATGGCAGCAACTATACGGACTGGGTCCAGAACCTGAGGATCATCCTCATAGCTGCCAAGAAAGATTATGTCCTAGAAGCACCGCTAGGTGAAGCACCCATCCCAGAGAACCAAGACGTTATGAACGCTTGGCAGTCTCGTGCTCATGATTACTCCCTCGTTCAGTGCGGCATGCTTTACAGCTTAGAATCGGGGCTCCAAAAGCGTTTTGAGCAACATGGGGCATATGAGATGTTCGAAGAGCTGAAAATGGTTTTCCAAGCTCATGCCCGGGTCGAGAGATATGAAGTCTCCGACAAGTTCTTCAGTTGTAAGATGGAGGAAAATAGTTCTGTCAGTGAGCACATACTCAAAATGTCTGGGTTGCACAACCGCTTGACTCAGCTGGGAGTTAATCTCCCGGATGACGCGGTGATTTACAGAATCCTTCAGTCGCTTCCACCGAGCTACAAGAGCTTTGTGATGAACTTCAATGTGCAGGGGATGGAAAAGACCATTCCTGAGGTATATTCAATGCTGAAATCAGCGGAGGTAGAGATTAGAAAGGAACATCAAGTGTTGATTGTGAATAAAACCACTAAGTTCAAGAAAGGCAAGGGTAAGAAGAACTTCAAGAAGGACGGCACGGGAGATGCCGTGCCCGGTAAGCCAATTGCCAGGAAGAAGCCAAGGAATGGACCCAAGCCTGAGACTGAGTGCTTTTATTGCAAGGGAAGTGGTCACTGGAAGCGGAACTGCCCCAAGTACTTAGCGGACAAGAAGGCCAGCAACACTAAAGGTATATGTGATATACATGTAATTGATTTGTACCTTACCAGTACTCGTAGTAGCTCCTGGGTATTTGATACCGGTCCGGTTGCTCACATTTGTAACTCAAAGCAGGAGCTGCCGAATAAGCGGAGACTGGCGAAGGACGAGGTGACGATGTGCGTCGGGAATGGTTCCAAGGTCGATGTGATCGCCGTCGGCACGCTACCTCAACATTTACCTACGGGATTAGTTTTAAACCTCAATAATTGTTATTTAGTGCCAGCTTTGAGCATGAACATTGTATCTGGATCTTGTTTAATACGAGATGGCTACTCATTTAAATCCGAGAATAATGGTTGTTCTATTTATATGGGAGATACGTTTTATGGTCATGCCCCGATGGTCAATGGTTTATTCTTAATGAATCTTGAACGTGATGTTACACATATTCATAGTGTGAATACCAAAAGATGTAAATTTGATAATGATAGTCCCACATACTTGTGGCACTGCCGCCTTGGTCACATTGGTGTCAAGCGCATGAAGAAACTCCATGCTGATGGACTTTTAGAGTCTCTCGATTATGAATCATTTGACACATGCGAACCATGCCTCATGGGCAAGATGACCAAGACTCTGTTCTCCGGAACAATGGAGCGAGCAACCAACTTATTGGAAATCATACATACTGATGTGTGTGGTCCAATGAGCATTGAGGCTCGCGGAGGATATCGTTATGTTCTCACTCTCACTGACGACTTGAGTAGATATGGGTATGTCTACTTGATGAAACACAAGTCTGAGACCTTTGAAAGGTTCAAGGAATTTCAGAATGAGGTAGAGAATCAACATGACTGAAAGATAAAGTTCTTACGATCAGATCGTGGAGGAGAATATTTAAGTCACGAATTTGGTACGCACTTAAGGAAATGTGGAATCATTTCACAACTCACGCCGCCTGGAACACCTCAGCGTAACGGTGTTTCCGAACGTTGTAATGTCACTTTATTGGATATGGTGCGATCTATGATGTCTCTTACCGATTTACCGCTATCATTTTGGGGATACGCTCTAGAGACAGCTACATTCACTTTAAATAGGGCACCATCTAAATCCATTGAGACGACACCGTATGAATTATGGTTTGGGAAGAAACCTAAGCTGGCGTTTCTAAAAGTTTGGGGATGCGATGCTTATGTCAAGAAACTTCAACCTGAAAAGCTCGAACCCAAGTCGGAAAAATGTGTCTTCATAGGATACCCTAAGGAAACCATTGGGTATACCTTCTACCTCAGATCCGAAGGCAAGATCTTTGTTGCCAAGAACGGGTCCTTTCTGGAGAAAGAGTTTCTCTCGAGAGAAGTAAGTGGGAGGAAGGTGGAACTTGATGAAGTACTACCTCTTGAACCGGTGAGTAGCGCAGCTCAGGAAGATGTTCCTGTGGTGCCAGCACCAACTGAAGAGGAAGTTAATGATGATGATCAAGGTACTTCGAATCAAGTTACTACTGAACTTCGTAGGTCCACGAGGACACGTTCCACACCAGAGTGGTATGGCAACGGTGAACCTTCGAACTATGAAGAAGCGATGGTGGGCCCAGATTCCAACAAATGGCTTGAAGCCATACAATCCGAGATAGGATCCATGTATGAAAACAAAGTGTGGACTTTGACAGACTTGCCCGATGATCGGCGAGCGATAGAAAACAAATGGATCTTTAAGAAGAAGACGGACGCGGATGGTAATGTTACCATCTATAAAGCTCGACTTGTCGCTAAGGGTTATCGACAAGTTCAAGGGGTTGACTACGATGAGACTTTCTCTCCCGTAGCGAAGCTGAAGTCCGTCTGAATCATGTTAGCAATTGCCGCATACTATGATTATGAGATATGGAAAATGGACGTCAAAACGGCATTCCTTAACGGCCATCTTAAGGAAGAACTGTATATGATGCAGCCGGAAGGTTTTGTCGACCCTGAGAATGCTAACAAGGTATGCAAACTCCAGCGATCCATTTATGGGCTGGTGCAAGCATCTCGGAGTTGGAACATTCACTTCGATGAGATGATCAAAGCGTTTGGGTTTATGCAGACTTATGGAGAAGCCTGCGTTTACAAGAAAGTGAGTGGGAGCTCTGTAGCATTTCTCATATTATATGTAGATGACATACTTTTGATGGGAAATGATATAGAACTTTTGGACAGCATTAAGGCCTACTTGAATAAGTGTTTTTCAATGAAGTACCTTGGAGAAGCTGCTTACATACTAGGCATCAAGATCTATAGGGATAGATCAAGACACCTCATAGGTCTTTCACAAAGCACATACCTTGATAAGATATTGAAGAAGTTCAATATGGATCCGTCTAAGAAGGGGTTCTTGCCTGTGTTGCAAGGTGTGAAATTGAGCTCAGCTCAATGCCCGACCACGGCAGAAGATAGAGAAAAGATGAGTGTCATCCCCTATGCCTCAGCTATAGGGTCTATTATGTATGCCATGCTGTGTACCAGACCTGATGTAAACCTTGCCGTAAGTTTGGTAGGAAGGTACCAAAGTAATACCGGCATGGAACACTGGACAGCGGTCAAGAACATCCTAAAGTACCTGAAAAGGACTAAGGATATGTTTCTTGTTTATGGAGGTGACGAAGAGCTCGTCGTAAAGGGTTATATCGACGCTAGCTTCGACACAGATCTGGATGACTCTAAGTCACAAACCGGATACATGTATATTTTGAATGGTGGGGTAGTAAGCTGGTGCAGTTGCAAGCAAAGCGTCATGGCGGGATCTACATGTGAAGCAGAGTACATGGCAGCCTCGGAGGCAGCGCATGAAGCAATCTGGGTGAAGGATTTCATCACCGACCTAGGAGTCATACCCAATGCGTCGGGGCCGATCACACTCTTCTGTGACAACATTGGAGCTATTGCACTTGCCAAGGAGCCAATGTTTCACAAGAAGACTAGGCACATCAAGCGTCGCTTCAACTCCATACGTGAAAATGTTCAAGATGGAGACATAGATATTTGTAAAGTACATACGGACCTGAATGTAGCAGATCTGTTGACTAAACCTCTCCCTAGAGCAAAACATGATCAACACCAGAACTCTATGGGTGTTCGATTCATCACAATGTAACTAGATTATTAACTCTAGTGCAAGTGGGAGACTGTTTGAAATATGCCCTAGAGGCAATAATAAAATGGATTATTATATTTCCTTGTTCATGATAATTGTCTATTGTTCATGCTATAATTGTGTTATCCGGAAATCGTAATACATGTGTGAATATATAGACCACAACACGTCCCTAGTGAGCCTCTAGTTGACTAGCTCGTTGATCAACAGATAGTCATGGTTTCCTGACTATGGACATTGGATGTCATTAATAATGGGATCACATCATTAGGAGAATGATGTGATGGACAAGACCCAATCATAAGCGTAGCACAAAGATCGTGTAGTTCGTTTTGCTAGAGCTTTTCCAAATGCCAAGTATCATTTCCTTAGACCATGAGATTGTGCAACTCTCGGATACCGTAGGAGTGCTTTGGGTGTGCCAAACATCACAATGTAACTGGGTGACTATAAAGGTGCACTACGGGTATCTCCAAAAGTGTCTGTTGGGTTGGCACGAATCGAGACTGGGATTTGTCACTCCGTATGACGAAGAGGTATCTCTGGGCCCACTCGGTAATGCATCATCGTAATGAGCTCAATGTGACCAAGTGTCTGGTCACGGGATCGTGCATTACGGTATGAGTAAAGTGACTTGCCAGTAACAAGATTAAACGAGGTATTGGGATACTGACGATCGAATTTCGGGCAAGTAACATACCGATTGACGCAAGGGAATTGTATACGGGATTGATTGAATCCTCGACATCGTGGTTCATCCGATGAGCTCATCGAGGAGCATGTGGGAGCCAACATGGGTATCCAGATCCCGTTGTTGGTTATTGACCGGAGAGGCATCTCGGTCATGTCTGCATGTCTCCCGAACCAGTAGGGTCTACACACTTAAGGTTCGGTGACGCTAGGGTTGTAGAGATATAAGTATGCAGTAACCCGAAAGTTGTTCGGAGTCCCAGATGTCACATCCCTAGTTCTGGTATGCAGTAGGCTAGCCCTTCATGTGTGCATCATGTTTAACTTGCATTTAAACTTGAATTGAGGATTGTTGAAACCTCAGAAATCTAATTAAAAGAAGGGCAAGCACCCTTTAAATTGCATTCTGTAAATCCAAAATGCCCTAAAAATAGTTTTGTGAATTTTGGCAAGAGTTATATATCAAACCAAAATTCTGGAACATTTTTAAGGAATTATTTGGTCTCTGAATTTAAATCAATAATCTATTTGAATTTGGGAATATATTCATTATATAATGAATATGTTTTCAAATGCTTTGAAGTGTTTTATGTACTTTTGGAATAGTCCAGAGAGGTAACATAAAATATTTCAGAATGTTCTGGCATTGTTTGAAATTCTTTTGAATTTGAAAACAGTGGCAAAATAAATTAAAAAAAATAAAAAAATAGAAAAAAAATAAAACAGAGCACTTACCTGGCCTAGTTACCTGGCTGGCCCAGTTACGGCGCAGCCCAGCAGCAGCCCAGCGCACCGCAGCCGCCACCGTCTTCAACCTCCTGCCAGTAGGCAGGAGGGCGTGTGCCTGACGCGCGCGCGCACGCGCCAGCCACCTCATGCTTGTCTGCTCGCCGCTGGACTCACCCGAGGGCGCCACGCACCCTCCCAGGCCTCTCACTCTCTCCTGTGCCTTCTCCCCCCTCCTCTGGCTCCCTCTCTCTCCCACCGAGCGGGCTCATCACCGCCGCTCGCTGCTGCCACGGCCACCAGTCACTGCCTCGCCTCGATGATGCGCTTAGAGGCTCCGCCTCGACCCCCTCTTCCTCCTCACCGAGCCACGCCCGCAGGAGCCGCTACAACGCCGCCATGAGCTCCGTCTTCTTCCTTGGACTCCGGCGATCGCCGTCACCACTCCGTCGTCTCCAGAGCCTCCCCCGAGCTGAAGACCCCTCCATGGGATGCGCTGTGAGGCTCTGAACCGTTTCCCCCTACTCCTGTGGACTAATTAGAGCTGAAGCCCTTGTTTCCGTCGAGACCGAGACCTCACCGGCGCCGGTCATGTCGTCGTCGTCGTCTTGGCCTGCCTCCGTCCAAACCAAGCACACCACCGCACTCAGTGCACCCCCGGGAGCACGTAGAACACACCAGAACCTCCCCTAGTGCACTGCAACGCCGAAACGCTCGATGCCCGAACTCCGGCCGTCGCCGTCGTCGTGGTTGCCGTCGCCTCCGGCCACCCCAGCTCTTCCCACTTGCCCTGCTAGATGCGCGCGATCCCTAGCCATGCATAGGACCAAACCACGGTCGATTTGGTCGACTGTGGGCAAAACCCGAGCCAGCCCAGTGTGCCTCCGCCGCGTTTTGGTCACCGCCGGCGTAACTCCGGCGATGGTGACGTGGCCGCTTAGTTTAGGTTAACGACGCACTTAGTCAACACTTAGTTACACTGACAGCCGGGCCCCACTGCCTAATTAAACTTAGATTAGTTTCTGCTTAGTATTAACTAATCAGAGCGGCCCCACGCATCAGCGTTGACCGCACTGACGTGGCCATTGACTGGGCCCACATGTCAGTGACCCTAATGAGCAATGTGACATTGACCTATGGACCCCACTGGTCAGGTCTGACCTGGTCGATGCCCGTTGACCGCTGACGTCACAGTGACGTAGTGCTGATGCAATTAATCATTTTTTGGAATAAAAATAATCCAGGAAATTCCAGGAAATATCCCAAACTTCTAAAAAATCATATAAATTCAACCGTAACTCAAAATGAAATAATTTATATATGAAAAATGATCAGAAAAATCCAATCTATCCAACTGTACCATTTTCATGCATCTTAGAACAACTTATGACTACTGTTTAGGAATGTTCAATTATAATGGCATTTAAACCCTCACATATGGAGTTTGAATTTGAATCTTGGATTCAAACCAACTCCATTTAACTTGTTGCTAGTTGCATTAGATCAAACCACAGCATATTGCCATGTCACACTCATGCATCATATTGTTGCATTGCATTGATTGTGTTCTTTCTCTGTTGCCGGTGTTTGTCCCCTCCCGATAGACGTGGTTTCGACGATGAGTTCGATGACACCGATGAAGAGCTATATTATCTTCAGAAGTTCCAGGCAAGCAAAACCTCCTTGTTCATTCCGATACAATCCCACTCTCTCGCTCCTGCTCTATTTTATTGCATTAGGACAACAACGATACAACTGTTACTTACTGCGGTAGCTGAACCCCTTTTCCTCTGCTTGACCTGTCATTGCCACAGTAAATAGATGAAACCCACTAGCATGAGTAGGGGTTGTTTGAGCCCTGATGTGCCTACTCATTCATGCTTGTTTGTCATGCCTGCTACTGCTTAGAGTTGAGTCAGGTCTGATTCATCGGGGATGAATCGGAGGTGTGTGAACATGTCCTACTGTTGAGAGCTAAGTGTGTGAACACAATTTGGTAAAGGTAGCGGTGAGAGGCCATGTAGGAGTACATGGTGGGTTGTCTCATTGAAACCATCCTCAGGAACTGAGTTCTGTGTTTGTGATCCATGAACAGCTACTACCACACATTGGGATCCTTAATTGACTCTCTCGACTTATTAATCAACTCGACCTCTATCCAGGAGTTGCAACTAGTTTCTGGTGTTTGTAGGTAGTGTTAGTAGTCTACCAAGTGGCACCCGGTACAGGTGGGCTTGGGACAGACTAGGCACAGTGGCCTGGTGTACCAAGTGGCACCCGGATGGTGGGCTTGGGAACCCTGCACACATCGTTTGGGGCCGTGAGCGACACCCCGGCCGGATCTCCTTGCGGATGGAACCCGAATAGGCGATAAACCTGGACGAGAGACTTGTGTGGTTAGTCAGGTCGTGGCCGACACCCTCGCCAGGCATCCGCTTGAAGGTTGCCAAGATACATGACGTGTACATGGCGGTAAGTGGCGAGAGCGTGTGTGAAGAAGTACACCCCTGCAGGGTTAACATCATCTATTCGAATAGCCGTGTCCGCGGTAAAGGACTTCTGGGTTGCCTGTACAGTTCATAGACAAGTGAAAGTGGATACTCTAAAATACGCAAGATAAGCGTGAGTGCTATGGATGGCGTTCTCGTAGGGAGACGGGATTGGATCCATAGTGGTGTATTGATATGGTGAATATGTGGACTCGTGTGCGCCACCTCAAAAGAGTTACTTCCAGTCGGAGTTCAGGTTAGCCACCGAGTCAAAGCTGGCTTGCTGCAGTTAAACCCCACCATCCCCTTGTTGATAATGATGCATATGTAGTTAGATCTGATATAAGTCTTGCTGGATACATTTGTACTCACGTTGCTTAATTTATGTTTTTGCAGAGAGACTTCAGTCTCGCTAGTAGTACCGCGTGGACTTCGACATTTAGCTTGTTACCTCAGCTACGATCTTGTGCCCTCGGCAGGATCTGGTAGATAGTCAGGCTTCTCAGCCTTTTTCATTTGTAGATGTCTGTACTCAGACATGTTAAGCTTCCGCTTGTGCTTGACTTGTATGCTCTGAATGTTGGGTCATGAGACTCATGTTTGTATTATCTCGCTCCTCGGAGCCTATTGAATAAATACTTGAGTTGTAGAGTCATGTTGTGATGCCATGTTGTATTTGCACATATCGAGCATATTGTGTGTATGTTATTGAAATGCTTGGTATGTGTGGGATCTGACAATCTAGTTGTTTATCCTTGGTAGCCTCTCTTACCGGGAAATGTCTCCTAGTGCTTCCACTGAGCCATGGTAGCTTGCTACTGCTCCGGAACACTTAGGCTGGCCGGCATGTGTCCTTCTTCGATCTGGTGTCTGTCCCTTCGGGGAAATGTCATGCGGTGTATACCGAAGTCCTGTTAGCCTGCTATAGCCCGGTTTACCGGAGTCCTGCTAGCCCAGTTGCTACAGCCCGGATTCACTCGCTGATGACCGACACGTTCATTGTTGGGTCATGTATGCCTGTCCCTGTAAGTTAGTGCCACTTTGGGTTCACGACTAGCCATGTCAGCCCGGATTCTTTGTCATATGGATGCTAGCGGCACTATCATATACGTGAGCCAAAATGCGCAAACGGTCCCGGGCCAGGTAAGGTGGCACCCGTGGGAATACCGTGCGTGAGGCCACAAAGTGATATGATGTGTTACATGCTAGATCGGTGTGACTTAGGATCGGGGTCCTGACAGCTTTGGTATGAGAGCCTGACTGCCTATAGGATTACCAAGCCAAACTGGTCGAAGTTGAGTCTAAAAATTCTTTAGTTATATAAGGGAATTGATTGTGGGATGGAACGTAAGGCTCTTTTTACTTCTTATACCTCATGCCTTCTGATCCGAGTCATCTTATCTTCCTACGGGGTTAAGGAACTAGGCTTTCTCTTCTTTCTATCAGGATCACGTGTTACTAATCCTAGACTTATAGGATTGATAGATTTCAAGCCTCAGTTCAGTCTCCTCTATTTCCGTGTGTCATAGTTGGTTTTTGAAACCTTGATATTGTGCTTCTGAGTGGTTATGCCACCATTTTTCTAGCATGTCTCTGATCTTTTCAGCATTTACAGCCGTTATGTTGTCCGAGTCATCCCAGGTTTCTAAATAATTTGATGCAATTGCAAAATCCTTCCCTCTGTTTCGATGTCCTTTCTGGCCAGGTTAACTACACTAAATGGTGAGTTGAGGTACTCTATTGCCTCAACGTATATGTTGGAGCTATTATTATGACCCTAGGTGTCTTAGAGTGCCACCTAGTAATCGAATCATGTTTTGCGTTCCCAGTGTGATGATTCTGGCCATTATTCTCGAAAGCATCATGTGATGCCATTTAGTTAGTAGGTATTCCACTCCTGGGTTATGAACCCGAGATTCACCCCACTTACCTCATGTTGATAGTGTTTGCTAGTTCCTTTAGGAAATTAGTAACCTTTGCATTAGTCCTCGAGGTCCGTGGTATTCCCTTCTTCCAAATACTATGAACCACTTATGGCAGAAGTTGTTGGATCAAAAGATCATAACAGGAGTGCTCTCGATGTGTCCTCGATTCTATGTTGTGACTCTGCCAGCTCAACCTTTCGGCATGGGTTATCCGGAAGAAATATGTTGAACTCGTTCGACATGCTAATCTATGCACCCACAACTCAGAAAATCATATGTTCCTTGAGTTGTCCCTCTTTAGTTGTATTCCGACCCCCGTCTATCAATTGATAGTCAGGAGTAGTTGTGCCTCGTGTTCATCGACGCCTATTATTCTTGTGTTCCGTCAAGCCATTCTATCCCAGAATGACTAGGAGAAATAAACTCTAGTACCCTTTTCCATTACCAGGATTGGGTCAAAGCAGTTGTGTTCCACAGATCAAGTTGCAATCCAGCTTCTGGTCTGTTCTACCTTGAAGTATTACCATCTTTATATTACGAATATCATGGGAATTGCACACCCTCTTATGAATTCTTGATGCAGTGATACTTCTCGCCCTCATTATTCATTTCTCGGCTCCCGTGTTGTTGCAACCGGAATGCCGACAAGTGAATCGTGATGTGTGAAATCAATACTTCTAGCAACTCTATTGCTTGGTAGTTAATTGGACAATAACCTCATTCTTAGCGTGTTGATTATTGAATCATCATCCTAAGGCTAATCATGCTACCTAGTCCTTATTTCCGGTGCACTCTCCGATCAATGAGTTAGGATTGAGTCAATCCCTCGCTTTATTGTTCATACCGTCTTGCTCTGAAAGGCAAGATTGTTCTCGAGCATATTAACATATCTGTGGTTCATGATTCTCCGAATATCTTCTCGGAAGTATCACCAGGTTGTCACCTGACCGCTATGTTGAGTTCGTGATCAAGTTGGTTCCTTGTAACCACCCCTTCTCCAAGAATCTATGTTGGGTACCCCTGAGCTAGTTGGTTAAGCTAAACAACAACTTGGAGAGTTGGAAGATGGAAGCTTGTCCGATTTAGTTCATTTTAAGGGATATCTTGTATGTGTGTTGAAGAAAGATGATATCTTCATCGATTGATCCTCGTGATCAGTTGTTGGACCTATTATCTTGCCAAAACTTTGATTTGAGTGTGGGCTATCCTCAAATCAAATCAGAACCAACGATGTGCGTAATGTTGTCTTACTTGTGGTTGTTTCCTCGAGCATACACCATTATATCTTTTGGGTCTGACCAATGCTATCACCGTGTTCACATGATGGTGGAAGTCCAGTGATATGGAAATTCCGATGAGTTGCTGTTGAGCCCATCAGCAGCATTTTGTCTCCCCCATGATTCATGTTGAACATCAACCTAGTGTTGGAAACTTTGTAAGCAATGCCTTCATGTTCCGTTTATGAAGCATATGTTTGGATGAAAGAAGTGACTCCCTTTAATTCATGTGCATTTGATGCAAGTTGTCGCCGTGAATTCAAGGAAGTCAATGTTTGTTTCCTTTGGAATCATCCCAAGTTAGTCACACATGTGCAAAGTATACTATGGTTTGGTAGATTAATTACCTCCACTCCATATGTATTCCGTAGCACCCCAAGCCACTGACTGATTTGTTCAGGAAAAGGAGTTAAGTGCTAATCCATGGTAATGCACAAGACTCTGATATCCCCGATGATGGTTCCCTACCAGAACTTGGTAGTGTTTTATTGTAAGACTACCATGTGATCATGTTTGTCTGGGACAGCGTGTTCACATGTGTGTAGCAGAACCAGCTCATGTTTTGGAACTTGCTATCGTAGTTCATTTCTCGAGAATCTCGCAACGTCATCTCGTCGATTTGTGTTGCAAACTTTCATTTTTCTTCCTAGACTCGATGAGTCTGGAATATCCTGACACCGACCAGATCTGAATCTCAGGCAGATATGATGGTTGGAACATTTCCCAAGAACTATAATATTGGTCCCTCGATAATCGGTAAAGTGGATGTTGTGGCCAACACACCCAGCCGGAAGACCTATTATTGTAGTATCCTGTTTGAGGAAGTTGGCCACCTCCCCATAAGGATTTCGTAGGGTTTTACTCCAATAAGTTACTCCTTATGGATTCTTGTGCTCCCGAAGTCCGACCTTTTACTTGATGTTCTAGTTATCAAACCATATCTATAAATGGGTTGTGCTAGCACATCAAGGAAACATTAGAAGCGGAGTGCTAAATGTCTCTCGGTCAATCATCCAGATTTTGATCCCTTGGCCTCGCTAAGGTGAAATCTGAGAAAGTGTTATCTTCCTTCGCATCGGCATCCTCCATCACCATTCGTCATGGTAGTAAGTTGTGTTGCCAGGATCCTTGACACGGATATTGGTAAAACCTTGATGAATATGGAAATGCTCAAGTTCTTGGGAGCACACGCAAGTGCTAGGTTCTATCGTCGGCATTAATTGCACAGTGCTCTTAGTTTCCTCGGCAATGCTATGACCCTTTCAAACAGTGGACTCACTCTCTACTGTTGAGCTTCTCCCCAGTTACTAAAATCATCCCTTGTGTTGTTTTCAACAAGGTAATCCACATCATCCATTCTTGTCCAAGCATGTCATTCTTTTGAACTCCTTCAAGTGACCGTTTGTGATTTTCCTTGGGTTGGTTTAGAGAGTTTCGATGATCCATGCATCAAAAGTAATCCTTTTTGCCACTTAAGGGAATAATTCTACAAGTCACCTTCCCTGAGGTGCCCCGTTATGGAACCATCGCAATTTTTCTTTGCTACTTGGAAACTCTCATCAATTGTTTCTTCCATCCTTTTAAGGTGTGTTTTGCCTCTCAGCTCAAGAGATGTTCAACGTCTCATTCCGTGAGTTGATCTTGAGTGTTCGATCTTCGAGGAGATCGTTTTCTATAGAGTTTCTTTTGTCATCATCGAATTGGATAAAGATCTCGAAAGAGAAGACGTCAAGATCAATTTGAAGCCATGAATCAACATCTTCAAGAAGTGCAAGTTGGATCATGAAGATTGTGTTAGTTTGCGTCCCCCCTTCATCTTACCCTACGCTTGAATCTCGGGACGAGATTCTTGTTTAGTAGGGGTGAGCTGTCACATCCCTAGTTCTGGTATGCAGTAGGCTAGCCCTTCATGTGTGCATCATGTTTAACTTGCATTTAAACTTGAATTGAGGTTTGCTGAAACCTCAGAAATCTAATTAAAAGAAGGGCAAGCACCCTTTAAATTGCATTCTGTAAATCCAAAATGCCCTAAAAATAGTTTTGTGAATTTTGGCAAGAGTTATATATCAAACCAAAATTCTGGAACATTTTTAAGGAATTATTTGGTCTCTGAATTTAAATCAATAATCTATTTGAATTTGGGAATATATTCATAATATATAATGAATATGTTTTCAAATGCTTTGAAGTGTTTTATGTACTTTTGGAATAGTCCAAAGGGGCAACATAAAATATTTCAGAATGTTCTGGCATTGTTTGAAATTCTTTTGAATTTGAAAACAGTGGCAAAATAAATTAAAAAAATAAAACAAAATAGAAAAAATAAAACAGAGCACTTACCTGGCCTAGTTACCTGGATGGCCCAGTTACGGCGCAGCCCAGCAGCAGCCCAGCCCACCGCAGCCGCCATCGTCTTCAACCTCCTGCCAGTAGGCAGGATGGCGTGTGCCCGACGCGTGCGCGCACGCGCCAGCCACCTCATGCTTGCCTGCTCGCCGCTGGACTCACCCGAGGGCGCCACGCACCCTCCCAGGCCTCTCACTCTCTCCCGTGCCTTCTCCCCCCTCCTCTGGCTCCCTCTCTCTCCCACCGAGTGCGCTCATTGCCGCCGCTCGCTGCTGCCACGGCCACCAGCCACTACCTCGCCTCGACGATGCGCTCAGAGGCTCCGCCTCGATCCCCTCTTCCTTCTCACCGAGCCACGCCCGCGGGAGCCGCTACAACGCCGCCATCGGCTCCGTCTTCTTCCTCGGACTCCGGCGATCGCCGTCGCCAGTCCGTCGTCTCCAGAGCCTCCCCCGAGATGAAGACCCCTCCATGCGATGCGCTGTGAGCTTCTGAACCGTTTTCCCCTACTCCCGTGGACTAATTAGAGCTCCAGCCCTCGTTTCCGTCGAGACCGAGACCTCGCCGGCGCCGGTCATGTCATCGTCATCGTCTTGGCCTGCCTCCGTCCAAACCAAGCAAGCCACCACACTCAGTCCACCCCCGGGAGCACGTAGAACACACCAGCACCTCCCCTAGTGCACTGCAACGCCGAAACGCTCGACGCCCGAACTCCGGCCGCCGCCGTCGTCGTGGTTGCCGTCGCCTCCGGCCACCCCAGCTCTTCCCACTTGCCCTGGTAGATTCGCGCGATCCCCAGCCATGCATAGGACCAAACCACAGTCGATTTGGTCGACCGTGGGCAAAACCCGAGCCAGCCCAGTGTGCCTCCGCCACGTTTTGGTCGCCGCCGGCGTAACTCCGACGATGGTGACGTGGCCGCTTAGTTTAGGTTAACGACGCACTTAGTCAACACTTAGTTACACTGACAGCCAGGCCCCACTGCCTAATTAAACTTAGATTAGTTTCTGCTTAGTATTAACTAATCACAGCGGCCCCACGCGTGAGCGTTGACCACACTGACGTGGCCATTGACTGGGCCCACATGTCACTGACCCTAATGAGCAACGTGACACTGAACTATGGACCCCACTGGTCAGGTCTGACCTGGTCGACGCCCGTTGACCGTTGACGTCACAGTGACGTAGTGCTGACGCAATTAATCATTTTCTGGAATAAAAATAATCCAGGAAATTCCAGGAAATATCCCAAACTTCTAAAAAATCATATAAATTCAACCGTAACTCAGAATGAAATAATTTATATATGAAAAATGATCAGAAAAATCCAATCTATCCATATGTACCATTTCCATGCATGTTAGAACAACTTATGACTACTGTTTAGGACAATTCAATTATAATGGCATTTAAACCCTCACATATGGAGTTTGAATTTGAATCTTGGATACAAACCAATTCCATTTAACTTGTTGCTAGTTGCATTATCTCAAACCACAGCATATTGCCATGTCACACTCATGCATCATATTGTTGAATTGCATTGATTGTGTTCTTTCTCTGTTGCCGGTGTTTGTCCCCTCCCGATAGACGTGGTTTCGACGATGAGTTCGATGACACCGATGAAGAGCTATATTATCTTCAGAAGTGCCAGGCAAGCAAAACCTCCTTGTTCATTCCGATACAATCCCACTCTCTCGCTCCTGCTCTATTTTATTGCATTAGGACAACAACGATACAACAGTTACTTGCTGCAGTAGCTGAACCCCTTTTCCGCTGCATGACCTGTCATTGCCACAGTAAATAGATGAAACCCACTAGCATGAGTAGGAGTTGTTTGAGCCCTGATGTGCCTACTCATTCATGCTTGTTTGTCATGCCTGCTACTGCTTAGAGTTGAGTCAGGTCTGATTCATCGGGGATGAATCGGAGGTGTGTGAACATGTCCTACTGTTGAGAGCTAAGTGTGTGAACACGATTTGGTAAAGGTAGCGGTGAGAGGCCATGTAGGAGTACATGGTGGGTTGTCTCATTGAAACCGTCCTCAGGAACTGATTTCTGTGTTTGTGATCCCTGAACAGCTACTACCACACATTGGGATCCTTAATTGACTCTCTCGACTTATTAATCAACTCGATATCTGTCCAGGAGTTGCAACTAGTTTCTGGTGTTTGTAGGTAGTGTTAGTAGTCTACCAAGTGGCACCCGGTACAGGTGGGCTTGGGACAGACTAGGCACAGTGGCCTGGTGTACCAAGTGGCACCCGGATGGTGGGCTTGGGAACCCTGCACACATCGTTTGGGGCCGTGAGCGACACCCCAGCCGGATCTCCTTGCGGATGGAACCCGAATAGGCGATAAACCTGGACGAGAGACTTGTGTGGTTAGTCAGGTCGTGGCCGACACCCTCGCCAGGCTTCCGCTTGAAGGTTGCCGAGATACATGACGTGTACATGGAGGTAAGTCGCGAGAGCGTGTGTGAAGAAGTACACCCCTGCAGGGTTAACATCATCTATTCGAATAGCCGTGTCCGCGGCAAAGGACTTCTGGGTTGCCTGTACAGTTCATATACAAGTGAAAGTGGATACTCTAAAATACGCAAGATAAGCGTGAGTGCTATGGATGGCGTTCTCGTAGGGAGACGGGATCGGATCCATAGTGGTGTATTGATATGGTGAATATGTGGACTTGTGTGCGCCACCTCAAAAGAGTTACTTGCAGTCGTAGTTCAGGTTAGCCACCGAGTCAACGCTGGCTTGCTGCAGTTAAACCCCACCATCCCCTTGTTGATAATGATGCATATATAGTTAGATCTGATGTAAGTCTTGCTGGATACATTTGTACTCACGTTGCTTAATTTATGTTTTTGCAGAGAGACTTCAGTCTCGCTAGTAGTACCGCGTGGACTTCGACGTTTAGCTTGTTACCTCAGCTACGATCTTGTGCCCTCGGCAGGATCTGGTAGATAGTCAGGCTTCTCAGCCTTTTTCATTTGTAGATGTCTGTACTCAGACATGTTAAGCTTCCGCTTGTGCTTGACTTGTATGCTCTGAATGTTGGGTCATGAGACTCATGTTTGTATTATCTCGCTCCTTGAAGCCTATTGAATAAATACTTGAGTTGTAGTGTCATGTTGTGATGCCATGTTGTATTTGCACATATCAAGCATATTGTGTGTATGTTATTGAAATGCTTGGTATGTGTGGGATCTGACAATCTAGTTGTTTATCCTTGGTAGCCTCTCTTACCGGGAAATGTCTCCTAGTGCTTCCACTGAGCCATGGTAGCTTGCTACTGCTCCGGAACACTTAGGCTGGCCGGCATGTGTCCTTCTTCGATCCGGTGTCTGTCCCTTCGGGGAAATGTCACGCGATGTCTATCGGAGTCCTGTTAGCCTGCTACGGCCCGGTTTACCGGAGTCCTGCTAGCCCAGTTGCTATAGCCCGGGTTCACTCGCTGATGACCGACACGTTCATTGTTGGGTCATGTATGCCTGTCCCTGTAAGTTAGTGCCACTTTGGGTTCACGACTAGCCATGTCAGCCCGGATTCTTTGTCATATGGATGCTAGTGGCACTATCATATACGTGAGCCAAAATGCGCAAACGGTCTCGGGCCAGGTAAGGTGGCACCCGTGGGAATACCGTGCGTGAGGTCGCAAAGTGATATGATGTGTTACATGCTAGATCGGTGTGACTTAGGATCGGGGTCCTGACACCGGATGAGATCCCGGACGTCACGAGGAGTTCCGGAATGGTCCAGAGTTGAAGAATTATATATAGGAAGTCAGGTTTCGGCCATCGAGAAGGTTTCGGGGGTCACCGATATTGTACCGGGACCACCGGAAGGGTCCCGGGGGTCCACCGGGTGGGGCCACCTATCCCGGAGGGCCCCATGGGCTAAAGTGGGAGGGGAACCAGCCCCTGGTGGGCTGGTGGGCCCCCCTGCGCCTAGGGTTAGAAACCGTAGGGGTCGGGGCGCCTCCACCTGGCTTGGGGGGCAAGTTTCCCCCCTAGCCGCCGCCCCTCCTTGGAGATTGCATCTCCTAGGGCCGGCGCCCCCCTAGGGGGCCTATATAAAGAGGGGGGAGGGAGGGCAGCCGCACCTATGCTCTTGGCGCCTCCCTCTCCCCTTGCCACACCTCTCCCTCTCGTAGAAGCTTGGCGAAGCCCTGCCGAGATCGCTGTTGCATCCACCACTACGCCGGCGTGCTGCTGGATCTCCATCAACCTCTCCTTCCCCTTGCTGGATCAAGAAGGAGGAGACGTCTTCCTCAACCGTACGTGTGTTGAACATGTAGGTGATGTCCGTTCAGCACTAGGATCATCGGTGATTTGGATCACGACGAGTACGACTCCCTCAACCCCGTTCTCTTGAACGCTTCCGCTCGCGATCTACAAGGGTATGTAGATGCACTCCTTTCTCTCATTGCTAGATGAACTCATAGATTGATCTTGGTGAAAGCGTAGAAATTTTTTATTTTCTGCAACGTTCCCCAACAGTATTTTGTGTAATGAAAATGAAGCATGGCCTAACTATATGATATTGTAGGGATAAGCTTTCTTTGGCTATGCTATTTTGATAGCACATGATTATTTGTTAGTATGCTTTGAGTATTACTATTTTTATGTTTTATAAGCTTTTATCTTGAATCATTTGGATCTGAACAATAATGCCACAATAAAGAAAATTACATTGAGAATTATGCTAGGTAGCATTCCACATCAAAAATTCTGGTTTTATCATTTACCTACTCGAGTACGAGCAGGAATTAAGCTTGGGGATGCTTGATACGTCTCCAACGTATCTATAATTTTTGATTGTTCCATGCTATTATATTACCTGTTTTGGATGTTTATGGGCTTTACTTTACACTTTATATAATTTTTGGGACTAACCTACTAACCGGAGGCCCAGCCCGTATTGCTGTTTTTTTGCCTATTTCAATATTTCGAAGAAAAGGAATATCAAACGGAGTCCAAACGGAATGAAATCTTCGGGAGCGATCTTTTTGGAAAAAACGCAATCCAGAGGACTTGGAGTGCAAGTCAAGAGGCAATCGAGCAAGCCATGAGGGTGGAGGGCGCGCCCCGTACTGGGCGTGCCCCCTGTCTCGTGGGCCCCTCGGGCGTCCACCGATGTACTTCTTCCTCCTATATATATCCACGTACCTCGAAAACATCAGAGGCAACCATGAAAAACTATTTCCACCATCGTAACCTTCTGTATCTGCGAGATCCCATCTTGGAGCCTTCGTCGGTGCTCCGCCGGAGGGGGAATCGACCATGGAGGGTTTCTACATCAACACCATAGCCTCTCAGATGAGTTGTGAGTAGTTTACCACAGACCTTTGGGTCCATAGTTATTAGCTAGATGGCTTCTTCTCTCTCTTTGGATCTCAATACCATGTTCTCCTTGATCTTCTTGGAGATCTATTCGATGTAACTATTTTTGCGGTGTGTTTGTCGAGATCAGATGAATTGTGGGTTTATGATCAAGTTTATCTATGAGAAATATTTGAATCTCCTCTGAATTATTTTACGTGTGATTAAGTTATCTTTGCAAGTCTCTTTGAATTATCAGTTTGGTTTGGCCTACTAGATTGACCTTTCTTGCAATGGGAGAAGTGCTTAGCTTTGGGTTCAATCTTGCAGTGTCCTTTCCTAGTGACAGCAGCGGCAGCAAGGCACGCATTGTATTGTTGCCATCGAGGATAAAAAGATGGGGTTTATATCATATTCCATGAGTTTATCCCTCTACATCATGTCATCTTTCTTAATGCGTTACTCCGTTCTTTATGAACTTAATACTCTAGATGCATGCTGGATAGCTGTCGATGTCTGGAGTAATAGTAGTAGATGCAGGCAGGAGTCGGTCTACTTGTCATGGACGTGATGCCTATATACATGATCATGCCTAGATAATCTCATAATTATTCGCTTTTCTATCAATTGCTCGACAGTAATTTGTTCACCCACCGTAATAACTATGCTATCTTGAGAGAAGACACTAGTGAAACCTATCCCCCCCCGGGTCTCTCTCTTATCATATAAGCTTGCTATTTACTTCTATCTGCATCTTTACTTTTCCAATCTATATTATAAAATACTAAAAATATATTTATCTTATCATATTATCTCTATCAGATCTCACTTTCGCAAGTGGCCGTGAAGGGATTGACAACCCCTTTATTGCATACTGTTGGCCAGTATGTGGATGATTTTAGTAAGTTAGCACTTTATGCCCCAGATGACATCGCTACGGATGCAGCTAAGCAGGAGAAGTTTCTGGAAGGACTGAATGATGAGCTGAGCATGCAGTTGATGGTGGCAACCTTCAACAACTACCAGGAGTTGGTAGATAGAGATCTCATGATTGAAGGGAAGCAGCAGAAGATTGACAGCCGCAAGAGGAAGTATGGACAAGGGAAGTACAATTCTGGAGCTCAGCAGAAGCCTCGTTTTACCCCGAACTCGGGAGGACCTTTTCAGCATACCCATGGAGGCCACAATCATAATGGAGGGAGTTTGCACAACCATAGTGGCCCCAGGAATGGGAATGGTAATGGAGGAAGCAACGGCCAGAACCGTACCAACCCATCAACCCCAGCCAAGAAGGATCTGAGCCACGTCACTTGCTACAAGTGCCAGAAGACTGGACATTATGCCAATGAATGTCCCGAAGCAAAGAATGGAAATGGCAATGGGAGCTATGGGAAGAAGTCAAACCCTTTCAACAGGGGACAAGTGAACCACGTTAACGTGGAGGAGGTAGAAGCCCAGCCAGATGCAGTAATAGGTAAGTTTTTGGTTAAGTCATCTACTCCAATCGTTCTTTTTGATACTGGTGCATCGCATTCATACATATCAAGGGGATTTGTGGATAAGTATAAACTGCCCACCAAAGTTCTTAGAACACCTATGTTAGTAAGCTCACCAGGAGCGGAGTATATGGCAAGCCAAGGATGTTTTCAGATGCCATTGACCATAGGTAGGCATGTTTTCCCCTCAGACCTGATAATTTTGGAGTCGCAAGGTTCGGATGTGATTCTAGGTATGGATTGTCTATCGATGTATGGAGGAAACATCGATTGCGCCAGTAAGTCGATTTTGCTCACCACCCCAGAAGGAAAAAGGATCAAGTATGTATCACGGCATGAGCCGGAGAGGACTCAAGTGAATTCCTTATCAGGAGTTGTATAGGAGGAAGTACCAGTGGTGAAGGATTTCCCTGACGTATTTCCAGAAGAGTTGCCAGGCATGCCACCTGATAGAGACATTGAATTTTTTATTGAGATTTTGCCATGCACATGGCCCATATCTAAGAGACCATACAGGATGCCCGCAAAGGATTTGGAGGAAATTAAGAAGCAGATTAAGGAGTTACTGGATAAAGGCTATATTCGCCCAAGTTTGTCACCTTGGGGATCGCCAGTGCTTTTAGTGGAGAAGAAGGATGGATCATTGAGGATGGTTGTTGATTATCAAGGATTAAATGAAGTGATAGTCAAAAACAAGTACCCACTGCCGATGATCAATGATTTGTTTGACCAGTTGCATGGAGCTAAACTATTTTCCAAGATCGATCTGCGATTAGGATACCACTGGTTGAAGATTCGAGAGCAGGATATACCCAAGACAGCTTTTACCACAAGGTACGGGCTATATGAGTATACCGTTATGTCATTTGGTCTGACTAACGCACGTGCCTATTTTATGAATATGATGAACAAGGTGTTTATGAAGTTTCTCGATAAGTTCGTCGTGGTGTCCGTTGATGATATTTTGGTCTACTCGAAGAACAAAGAGGAGCATAAGGAGCATTTGTGTTTGGTACTTGGAAAGCTCAGAGAACATCAGCTATATGCCAAATTCAGCAAGTGTGAGTTTTGGTTGAAAGAAGTTGGATTTCTCGGACATGTGATATCTGGAGAAGGAATAGTAGTAGACCCCACCAAAGTTGTCATTGTGACAAATTGGGAAGCACCCACGTTAGTTGGAGAAATCCGGAGTTTTCTTGGACTCGCAGGATACTACCGGAGGTTCATTGAGAATTTCTCGAAGATTGCAAAACCTATGACAGAGTTGTTGAAGAAGGACACCAAGTTCAAATGGACTAAGGAATGTGATGCCAGTTTCCAGGAGTTGAAGAAACGTTTGGTTACATCCCCAGTGTTGATTCTGCCAGATCAGCGCAAGGATTATGAAGTATATTGCGACGCTTCTCGTCGAGGACTTGGAGCAGTGCTTATGCAAGAGGGAAGAATTGTTCCGTATGCCTCATGACAGCTTAAGCCCCATGAGTTGAATTATGCTACACATGATTTGGAGTTAGCAGTCATAGTGCATGCGTTGAAGACATGGAGACATTTTCTCATCGGAAACCATTGTGAGGTGTACACGGATCACAAGAGTTTGTAATACATCTTTACACAGAAGGAATTGAATCTCAAGCAAAGGAGATGGTTGGAGCGCATTAAAGATTATGATATGAGATTGCATTATCACCCAAGAAAGGCTAACGTAGTAGCCGATGCGTTGAAGCGCAAGAGCCATGTCAACACACTCATGACCGGAGAGTTACCCAAGGAGTTAGCCAAAGATCTTCGCGAGATATGTTTGGAGATAGTTCCGAGAGGCTATGTAGCAACATTGGAGATTCAGTCTACTTTGATGGATAAGATTAGAGAAGCTCAGAAGACCGACAAGGAGATTGCCGAGATAAAGGAGAAGATGAGCAAAGGAAAAGCTAAGGGATTTCGTGAGGATGAGCACGATACCCTATGGTTTGAGGACCGCGTTTATGTGCCTAATGACCCAGAGATCAAGAAGTTGATTCTGCAGGAAGCCCATGATTCATCGTATTCGATTCACACGGGGAATACCAAGATGTATCTGGATTTGAAGGATGGTTGCTGGTGGACCGGAATGAAGAAGGATATTGCGGAGTATGTAGCAGTTTGTGATGTATGTCAGAGAGTGAAGGCAGAGCATCAGAAGCCAGCAGGATTGCTACAACCATTTCCAATACCCGAATGGAAGTGGGATAAGCTAGGCATGGATTTTATTACAGGATTGACCAGGACTCGTTCAGGCTATGACTCAATATGGGTTGTAGTCGATCATTTGACGAAGGTAGCTCATTTCATTCCAATGAAGACCACTTATACAAGCGCTAAGTTGGCCAAGATATACATGGCCAGGATCGTATGTCTGCATGGAGTTCCGTGGACCATTGTATCAGATAGAGGAACCTAGTTTACCTCAAAGTTCTGGATTCAGTTGCACAAAACTTTGGGTACCAGGCTAGAGCTCAGTACAACCTTTCATCCACAGACAGATGGACAGACCGAGAGAGTCAATCAGATTTTGGAGGACATGTTGAGAGCTTGTGCGCTAGATTATGGATCTAGTTGGGACGATAATTTGCCTTATGCCAAGTTCTCTTACAACAACAGTTATCAATCCAGTTTGAAGATGGCCCCTTTTGAAGCTTTGTACGGAAGGAGGTGCAGGACACCGTTGTTGTGGGACGAAGTTGGAGACAGACAGTTGTTTGGACCAGATTTGATTAAAGAGTCTGAAGAGAAGGTTAAGATGATTCGCGATAGGCTCAAGGTAGCCCAGTCCAGGCAGAAGAGCTATGCGGATTCTAAACGCAAGGAGACAGTTTACGAAGTTGGAGACAAAGTTTATCTTCGTGTGTCCCCACTTCGAGGAGTCAAGCGTTTTGGATTTAAGGGAAAATTAGCACCACGTTTTGTGGGACCATACAAGGTTTTGGAGCGTATGGGAGAAGTTGCTTACAAGTTGGAATTGCCTGAAGGATTGTCAGGAGTTCATGATGTGTTCCACGTTTCCCAGTTGAAGAAGTGCCAAGCAGAGATGGCTGATATTCCTCTGAGAGATACAGTGCCACTGGAAGCGATTCAGTTCGATAGCGATCTGACCTATGAGGAGAAACCAGTCAAGATTCTCGAGTTTGCCAGCCGAGTCATGCGCAGCAAAGTTATCAAGTTCTGCAAAGTTCAGTGGAGCCACCATACCGAGGATGAAGCCACCTGGGAGCAAGAGGAAGACCTACTGAAGGACCATCCTAACCTATTTTCTAGCCAACCCGAATCTCGGGGGCGACATTCATCTTAAGGAGGGTAGGTTTGTAACATCCCAAGTTTTCAATTTGGAATGTTATACATTAGATCATTATTGCATATCATATTTTATTGCATTTTGGCTAGATCCTAGAAATTCTACGCAACTCAAGGACCCACGGAGAGAGTTGGGGATTTCGTTATTTTCATATTTGAGTTTTCTCAAATTTTGAAAATAGGATCATTTGGTTTCAATTATTTTCTCTTCATATATTTCTTCAAAAAAAAGAGGGATTGAAATGACTTTCCCAAAATAAAGAAATATTGGAGATTAAATATTAAAATAAAATAAGATTTTATTTTGGGATTTTATTGCTATTTTATTTGCATAGGAAAAATGCGTGTTTTCAAAATTGCATTTTAGGCCCAAATAAATGTTCATCTTGTCCGGCATATTTTTAGAGGACGGGGAAAATTTATTTCGGGATTTTTGGAGTCCGTTTAGTATTTCTTTTCTTTCTTTTTCTGCACGTCGGAATTATATATAAAAAAGGAAACCTACTTCGGGCCGTACCCGACCGAGACTCCGCCCGGGGGGCTTTATAACCGGGGCCCCCTGCCCCGCAGCCCACCCGCGCCCCCAAGCCCTAGCCACCGCCGCCCACCGCCGCCACCGCGCCCCGCCGCCGCCGTCGGAGATGCCGCCGCCGCTGGAGTTGACCGCCGCTGCCGTCGGAGTTGACCGCCGCCGCCGCCCTTTTTTACGGTTTATTTTGGCAAAACCCTAGATCTAGATCCAATTTTTTAAAATTCTGTTTTATTTTCGTTAGATCGGCTTTTCTGATAGTTTATTTATTTTGCGGACGTTCGTCCGTACGTTCATTTTAACGAACGATTTTCATCGTTTAGCCGCAGATAGCGAACGTTCGTTCGTTAGCCTGTTCGTCAGTTTTTCTTTTTCTCAGGTTTTTCGCGATTATTTCCGATCCGATTTTTGTTTCAGTATAACTTTTTTCTCGTTTATCGGAATCAGGCGATTCAAGCGCCTGGAGTTTCGTCTCGAAACCCTCTTTCCATTTAACCAACTTAAACAAGTTTTTGCTACTGTAAAATTTGACTTAGATCCAGATTAGTAAACAAAGCTTGTTTCTTTCGCCATTTGAGTTTACTTGCTTCTTTTGATTTGATTTTTTTGCAAACCGGAGTTCTTAAGTTGAACTTTCTTGTTAGATCTCTTATTTGAGTTCTACTCGTGCATTAATTTGAATGCTTATTGTATGCTTGTTTGTTTGCGATAGAGTACCCGGAGTGCGCAGCATACTACTACGAGTCTCTAGGTTTCACGGATCATCAGCAAGGCAAGTAACACTTTCATCATACCTCTTTACTATCCAGTTTTGTTGCATTAGATCAATCCTCAAACAATTGCATGGTTAGGATCTGATTAATATGTGGGTTTTAGGAAGTAGATGAGGTAGTACCTATTGTTTGTTATACTTTGAGATAACATTGCCTGAAATCAATTGTTATAACACAGATTGTTCATGTGTGTTTTAGTTCCTTAGACCACCAGAGTATCATAGTCACGTCTTACTGCACGGTGGACTTTGGGGTTGCTTAAACATCATCTATAACCCGGTGATCATAACGACAACTTACAGGTTTATCGGGAAGTTTGACAAGGGACTAGATAGCTCGAGAGTAGAATTTGCTCCTTCGACGATGGGGATATATTCTTAGGGCCCTCTAGTTGTGACATCAACCATCATCGTCTGGCCAGACACAGGTGACTATGTCACAGGGATGCCGGAACATGTCAACGAGAAAGAATAACAAAACTGGTAACGAGGAGACCGGTATAGGGAGCATGCGTATGACTCAAGAGGATACCGATACATCTCACCTCAGTTTTCGTAAAGTATAACGAAGCAAAGGGAATAACACATGACAACCAAAGGTTCACTCGAATGTCATTTGTGTAATCATAGGGATCATTGTGGACGTCCACGGTTCCACTATCGGTCATTGAACAAAGGGGTTTTGTTCATGTCTGTGATTTACCAAACCTACAGGGTAAGAGGTTTAAGGTAATCACAATCTGCTGAGTGTTAGTAGGACGGGAGTAATGAGGAAATATTTGTGAAATTGTTTTGTTAATATTTGAAATAGTTTGCAGAGGAACCGAAAGCGTTCCGGGGTCACCGAAAGGGTTTCCGAGTTTATCGGGCAATACTAGGTGTTGGGGATATAACTATTTGTGTAAACCGCCCAGGAGGGGCCGAGTTACACAAAGAAGACTCATCAGAGAGAAGCCCAAGACCAAGCATGAAGATGGCGATTCAATAAAGGGCTTAAGGCCCATAGGCGACTTAAGGCCTGTTGTAGTAAACCGCCATGATGGCATGGCTTGTAACATAAGATAGATTTAACTGGTCACCGAGCCGGACACTGTTTATAAACCGGCCAGGACTCTGCAAGCCACAGGGCGTCAACCCGTGTATATAAGGGGACGACCTGCTGGCGACTTAGGGCAGGAAACGACTCATCGAGAATCGGGCATAGCGTATCTTGCTCCCTGGTCATCGAAACATCAATACCAAACCCAACTAGACGTAGGCCTTACCATCACCGTAAGGGGCCGAACTAGTATAAACTCTCTCGCGTCCTTTGTCCCGATTTAACCCCTTCAAGCTTCCTAGTTGCGATGGCTCCACAACTAAGTCCATTCACGAGGACATCTGACGTGACAATTCCACGACAGTTGGCGCCCATCGTGGGGCCAGCGCACGGTGGATTTGAGTTCTTGAAGGGCAGCTTCGAAGGGCTCAAGGGATACGTAACGGGCCGGATGACCAAGAGTCATCGCGGCAAGATCTATATCAACGATGAAGGCTGGGGCCCCGACGCCGGCTCAATTGAGTACGGGTACCGGGTCCCCTTCGACGGAATCCACATCTTCATCGGCCGGATCGGAGAGCCGGAACCTGAGCCGGACAACGGCACCGACCTCATCGAGACGGCTCAGCATGCGAGGAAGACCTGAGCTCAACCCGTCATGAAGCGTGCTTTCGTGGGCTGCATCCACGGAGAGGAACTTCCTAAAGGATCTGAAGATGATGGTGATACGGCCGCCCTCTCAGATGGTGATTCGTCCGCCGGTTCAACAGATTCGTTGTATCAGGTGCAAGACGGTGTGCTCGGGGGCTATTCCGATGGCATCCGTATTCCTGACCCCTATGAGCCGCCAAGATGGGCAGGAATCTTTATGGCTGGAACTCAGCCCGGCTTTAACTCTACGGCTGCTGCAGCAATAACGTCCGGGTTAGGAGCAGCCGGGGCAGGTGGCCCCATACGCCCGCTAGCTCAGGTGCTGATAGATCTCATGGACAAGCTTATGGCCCTGTTAACCACCACGGTTATTCCTGCAGACAAAGATGAGCACGACGCAGCAGTAGCACAGGTGCGTGAGGAGATAGCTCAGGCCAAGGAGGCTTTGGCGGCTGAGGATACTAGACTAGCTACAGAGCGGGCGGCTCTCGGCGCCCGGGCACAGCGCTTGCAGTCAGAAGCTTACCAGCTCACGATGAGCTTAAACGCATCCAATGAGGTAATGACGAGGAGACATCAGAAGACTCAGTCCCGTTTACCTCCGAATTACGACCCTCAGGTTCTTTTTGCTACACCCGGAGCCGGCCCAAGTAACCCGCCGGAGGCCAATCAGCTTATGACGGCCGGAACAGGAGGGCCGACTCAGCCTTGGGAGATGGCACCACCTCACGTGAGCATGCCATCGCCGCGTTATGTGTCGGTTCCACCGGGTCACTTTTCCAACCCCATGGAGAACTTAATCGCAGCTTCAATGCGTTTGGCGGCTCTTCCTATGGACGGTGATGACCCGGCGGCAGTGGAGACTCGGAGAGTCAGAGAACTCCTCTAGATGGCCTTAGCTCAGCAGGAGACCTATTCTTACAGCCGGGACAGGATTCATTCAACTCCCCCGCCTTGGTTAGCACCGCCTCGCCAGAACCGAAGCCCGAGTTACAACAGGCACATGGAGTCGGAAGCTTTGTCAAGCAATGCCCAACGCCGTAACCAGCCCAGTGGCTATAACCCGGTGCAAGATCGAATACAACAGGAGAACGAGCGGGTAGCTCAGTTAGCGGCCCAACAGACCGCACATCAAGATTTTCCAGAGTATCCGACGACTTCCATTGAGGCAGGAGTAGCCACTAGAACCGGTGGTGTTCCTTGCCTGGTTCCGGCTTTGCGTAATGTGCGGTTGCCCAAGGACTTCAAGGGACCTCGAAAGGTGCTGAATTACATGGCCGACTTGCAGCCCGGAGCATGGATTGAGAGTTATGAGATGGCCATGGAGCTGTTGGAAGGCAGTGACGCGGCGATGGCTAAATATTTCACCATGATGTTAGATGGAACGGCCCGGTCTTGGTTAAAGGGTTTGCCACCCAATTCCATTGGTTCATGGGAAGAGTTAAAAGCCCGGTTCATCCAGAACTTCAAGGATACCTGTAAGCAATCTATGTCAATTGTGGATTTAACGAATTGTAAGAAGGGGGAGGGTGAATCCACCACCCATTGGGTGCGCCGGGTCAAGGAGATAATTCATTCATCTGACAAGATGGATGCCGGTTCTGCAGTCCTTATGTTGGAGAAAAATTGCAGCTTTGAGCCGCTGAGGCAGAAACTGGGGCGCCTTAAACGTGACTGCAATGATATGGGTACACTGATGGCAGCTTTAGTCAAATATGCCGATTCTGATAGTACCAAGGATCCCGCGTCTAACGATGAGAAGACAGGGAAGGAAAAAAGGAACGGCAATGGAAAGGGTCAACAACATAACCCGGGGAACCAAGGTGGCAATAAGCGTAAGGCGGACGGTAACCCGGAGTTTGTGGCCAATGCCAATGCGCGAGGTAACAATAAGAGATATAAGGGTAAGCCGCCTCGATCCGGCGGGTCAGGCCCATCTCTTGAGTAGCTACTCAATGAGCCCTGCCCGAAACACGGCACCCGGGAGCACCCCGCCACACACCTATGGAAGGATTGTGCGATCATGAAGGCATTTAAAAATTCCAACACCTTTGATGGTAGTCATGGATCTGGCGGCGGCTCAGGGGCTGGCGGTTTTCATGGCCCGGGCGGTGGTTCAAATTCCGTCTATCAGGGGCATCCAGGCGGTAGTAATCAGCAGCAATCTGGTCAAGGAGGGCAGCAGCAGCAGCAGTCGGGTTATCAAAGCCATCCGAAACAGTTGAGTGGTGGGCAGTACCACGTGTTTACCACTATTTTATGCAAACGTGACCAGAAGGTTCATAAGAGGGTCGTGAATTCCGTTGAGCCGGCAATTCCTCATTATTTGAGGTGGTCAGAACAGCCCATTGTATGGAGCAGAGAGGATCACCCTCCACGGGTCGATAATCCGGGTCAGTTAGCCTTGGTCGTAGCACCCCAAGTTGGTGGATATGTTGGGGAACGTAGTAATTTCAAAAAATTTCCTACGTACACGCAAGATCATGGTGATGGCATAGCAACGAGAGGGGAGAGTGTTGTCCATGTACCCTCGTAGACTGTAAGCGGAAGCGTTAGCACAACGCGGTTGATGTAGTCGTATGTCTTCACGATCCGACCGATCCAAGCACCGAACGTACGGCACCTCCGAGTCCAGCACACGTTCAGCTCCATGACGATCCCCGGGCTTCGATCCAGCAAAGCTTTGAGGATGAGTTCCGTCAGCATGACGGCGTGGTGACGATTATGATGCTCTACCGGCGCAGGGCTTCGCCTAAACTCCGCGACGATATGACCGAGGTGGAATATGGTGGAAGGGGGCACCGCACACGGCTAAGGAACGATCCGTAGATCAACTTGTGTTGTTGTGCCTAGAGGTGCCCCCTGCCCCCGTATATAAAGGAGCAAGGGGGGAGGAGGCCGGCCCTAGGAGGGGGCGCGCCAAGGGGAGTCCTACTCCCACCGAGAGTAGGACTCCCTCCTTCCTTGTTGGAGTAGGAGAAGGGGGAAAGAGGGGGAGAGGAGGAAGGAAAGGGGGGCTGTGCCCCTTGTCCAATTCGGACCAGAGGGGGGGCGCAGGCCTCCTTCCTTTTGGCCTCTCTCCACTATTCCCGTATGGCCCAATAAGGCCCATATACTCCCCGGCGAATTCCCGTAACTCTCCGGTACTCCGAAAAATACCTGAATCACTCGGAACCTTTCCGAACTCCGAATATAGTCGTCCAATATATCGATCTTTACGTCTCGACCATTTCGAGACTCTTCGTCATGTCCCCGATCTCATCAGGGACTCTGAACTCCTTCGTTACATCAAAACTCATAAACTCATAATATAACTGTCATCGAAACCTTAAGCGTGCGGACCCTACGGGTTCGAGAACTATGTAGACATGAATTAGAACTATTCTTGGTCAATAACCAATAGCGGGACCTGGATGCCCATATTGGCTCCCACATATTCTACGAAGATCTTTATCGGTCAAACCGCATAACAACATACGTTGTTCCCTTTGTCATCGGTATGTTACTTGCCCAAGATTCGATCGTCGGTATCCAATACCTAGTTCAATATCGTTACCGGCAAGTCTCTTTACTCGTTCCGTACTGCATCATTTCATAACTAACTCATTAGTCACATTGCTTGCAAGGCTTATAGTGATGTGCATTACCGAGAGGGCCCAGAGATACTTCTCCGACAATCAGAATGACAAAACCTAATCTCGAAATATGCCAACCCAACATGTACCTTTGGAGACACCTGTAGTACTCCTTTATAATCACCCAGTTACGTTGTGATGTTTGGTAGCACCCAAAGTGTTCCTCCGGTAAATGGGAGTTGCATAATCTCATAGTTACAGGAACATGTATAAGTCATGAAGAAAGCAATAGCAACTTACCAAACAATCAAGTGCTAGGCTAACGGAATGGGTCATGTCAATCACATCATTCTCCTAATGATGTGATCCCCTTAATCAAATGACAACTCTTTTGTCCATGGCTAGGAAACATAACCATCTTTGATAAACGAGCTAGTCAAGTAGAGGCATACTAGTGACACTATGTTTGTCTATGTATTCACACATGTATCATGTTTCCGGTTAATACAATTCTAGCATGAATAATAAACATTTATCATGAAATAAGGAAATAAATAATAACTTTATTATTGCCTCTAGGGCATATTTCCTTCAGTCTCCCACTTGCACTAGAGTCAATAATCTAGTTCACATCGCTATGTGATTTAACACTAATATTCACATCTGCATGTGATTAATACCCATAGTTCACATCATCATGTGATCAACACCCAAAGGGTTTACTAGAGTCAATAATCTAGTTCACATCGCTATGTGATTAACACCCAAAGTGTACTAAGGTGTGATCATGTTTTGCTCGTGTGAGAAGCTTAGTCAACGGGTCTGTCACATTCAGAGCCGTATGTATTTTGCAAACATTCTATGTCTTCAATGCTCTGCATGGAGCTACTCTAGCTTAATTGCTCCCACTTTCAATATGTATCCAGTTTGAGACTTAGAGTCATCTGGATTAGTGTAGAAGTTTGCACCGATGTAACTTTTACAACGAACTCTTTTATCACCTCCATAATCGAGAAACATCTCCTTAGTCCTTACTAAGGATATTCTTGACCGCTGTCCAGTGATCTACTATTAGATCAAAATTGTATTCATTTGCCAAACTCAGAGCAAGGTATACAATATGTCTGGTTCACAGCATAGCATACTTTATAGAACCTATGACTGAGGCATAGGGAATGACTTTTCATTCTCTTTCTATTTTCTGCCATGGTCGGGTCTTGAGTCTTACTCAACTTCACACCTTGCAACACAGGCAAGAACTCCTTCTTTGACTGTTCCATTTTGAACTATTTCAAAAATTTATCAAGGTATGTATTCATTGAAAAATCTTATCAAGCGTCTTGATCTATTTATATAGATCTTGATGCTCAATGTGTAAGCAGCTTTACCGAGGTCTTTCTTTGAAAGAAATCCTTTCAAACACTCCTTTATGCTTTGCAGAATAATTCTATATTATTTCCGATCAACAATATGTCATTCACATATACTTATCAGAAATGTTGTAGTGCTCCCACTCACTTTCTTGTAAATACAGGCTTCACCGCAAGTCTGTATAAAACTATATGCTTTGATCAACTTATCAAAGCGTATATTCCAACTCTGAGATACTTGCACCAGTCCATAGATGGATCGCTGCAGCTTGCACATTTTGTTAGCACCTTTAGGATTGACAAAACCTTCTGATTGTATCATATACAATTCTTCTTTAATAAATCCATTAAGGAATGTAGTTTTGACATCCATTTGCCAAATTTCATAAAATGTGGCAATTGCTAACATGATTCGGATAGACTTTTAAGCATCGATACGAGTGAGAAAATCTCATTGTATTCAACACCTTGAACTTTGTCAAAAACCTTTTTCGACAAGTCTAGCTTTGTAGATAGTGACACTACTATCAGCATCTGTCTTCCTCTTGAAGATCCATTTATACAATATGGCTTGCCGATCATCGGGCAACTCCACCAAAGTCCACACTTTGTTCTCATACATGGATCCCATCTCAGATTTCATGGCCTCAAGCCATTTTGCGGAATCTGGGCTCATCATCGCTTCCTCATAGTTCGCAGGTTCATCATGGTCTAGAAACATGACTTCCAGAACATGATTACTGCACCACTCTGGTGCGGATCTCACTCTGGAAGACCTACGAGGTTTGGTAGTAACTTGATCTGAAGTTTCATGATCATCATCATTAACTTCCTCACTAATTGGTGTAGGTATCACTAAAACTGATTTCTGTGATAAACTACTTTCCAACAAGGGAGTAGATATAGTTACCTCATCAAGTTCTACTTTCCTCCCACTCACTTCTTTCGAGAGAAACTCCTTCTCTAGAAAGGATCCATTCTTAGCAACAAATGTTTTGCCTTTGGATCTGTGATAGAAGGAGTACCCAACAGTTTCCTTTGGGTATTCTATGAAGACGCACTTCTCCGATTTGGGTTCGAGCTTATTAGGTTGAAAACCTTTTTCATATAAGGATCGCAACTCCAAACTTTAAGAAACGACAGCTTAGGTTTACTGTTAAACCATAGTTCATACGGTGTCGTCTCAACGGATTTAGATGGTGCCCTATTAAACATGAATGCAGCTGTCTCTAATGCATAACCCCAAAACGATAGTGGTAAATCAGTAAGAGACATCATAGATCGCACCATATCCAATAAAGTGCGGTTACGACGTTCGGACACACCATAACGTTGTGGTGTTCCAGGTGGCGTGAGCTGTGAAACTATTCCACATTGTTTTAATTGAAGACCAAACTCGTAACTCAAATATTCGTCTCCGCGATCAGATCGCAGAAACTTTATTTTCTTGTTACGATGATTTTTCCACTTCACTCTGAAATTCTTTGAACCTTTCAACTATTTCAGACTTATGTTTCATCAAGTAGATATACCCATATTTGCTCAAATCATCTGTGAAGGTCAGAAAATAACGATACTTGCCACGACCATCAACACTCATTGGATCGCATACATCGGTATGTATTATTTCCAATAAGTCAGTAGCTCGTTCCATTGTTCCGAAGAACGGAGTTTTAGTCATCTTGCCCAATAGGCATGGTTCGCAAGCATCAAATGATTCATAACCAAGTGATTCCAAAAATCCATCTTTATGGAGTTTCTTCATGCGCTTTACACCGATATGACCAAAACGGCAGTGCCACAAATAAGTTGCACTATCATTATTAACTTTGCATCTTTTGGCTTCAACATTATGAATATGTGTATCACTACGATCGAGATCCAACAAACTATTTTCATTGGGTGTATGACCATCGAAGGTTTTATTCATGTAAACAGAACAACAATTATTCTTTGACTTTAAATGAATAACTGTATTGCAATAAACACGATCAAATCATGTTCATGCTCAACGCAAATGTCAAATAACATTTATTTATGTTTAACACTAATCCCGAAAGTATAGGGAGTGTGCGATGATGATCATATCAATCTTGGAACTATTTCCAACACTCATCGTCACTTCCCCTTCAACTAGTCTCTGTTTATTCTGTAACTCCTGTTTTGAGTTACTAATCTTAGTAACCGAACAAGTATCAAATACTCAGGGGCTACTATAAACACTAGTAAGGCACACATCAATAACCTGTATATCAAATATACCCTTGTTCACTTTGCCATCCTTCTTATCCACCAAATATTTGGAGTAGTTCCACTTCCAGTGACCATTTCCTTTGCAGTAGAAGCACTCAGTTTCAGGCTTAGGTCCAGCTTTGGGCTTCTTCACGGGAGTGACAACTTGTTTGCCATTCTACTTGAAGTTTCCCTTTCTTTCCCTTTGCTTGAAACTAGTGGTCTTGTCAATCATCAACACTTGATGCTCTTTCTTGATTTCTACCTTCGTCGATTTCAACATCACGAAGAGCTCGGGAATTGTTTTCGTCATCCCTTGCATACTGTAGTTCATCACAAAGTTCTACTAACTTGGTGATGGTGACTAGAGAACTCTGTCAATCACTATCTTATCTGGAAGATTAACTCCCACTTGATTCAAGCGATATTAGTACCCAGACAATCTGAGCACATGCTCACTAGTTGAGCGATTCTCCTCCATCTTTTAGCCATAGAACTTGTTGGAGACTTCATATCTCAACTCGGGTATTTGCTTGAAATATTAACTTCAACTCCTGGAACATCTCATATGGTCCATGACGTTCAAAACGTCTTTGAAGTCCCGATTCTAATCCGTTAAGCATGGTGCACTAAACTATCAAGTAGTCATCATATTGAGCTAGCCAAACGTTCATAACATCTGCATCTGCTCCTGCAATAGGTCTGTCACCTAGCGGTGCATTAAGGACATAATTCTTCTGTGCAGCAATGAGGATAAACATCAGATCACGGATCCAATCTGCATCATTTCTACTAACATCTTTCAACACAATTTTCTCTAGGAACATATCAAAATAAACATATGAAAACAACAACGCAAGCTATTGATCTACAACATAATTTGCAAAATACTACCAGGACTAAGTTCATGATAAATTTAAGTTCAATTAATCATATTACTTAAGAACTCCCACTTAGATAGACATCCCTCTAATCCTCTAAGTGATTACGTGATCCATATCAACTAAAACATGTCCGATCATCACGTGAGATGGAGTAGTTTCAATGTGAACATCAATATGTTGATCATATCTACTATATGATTCATGCTTGACCTTTCGCTCTCCGTGTTCCGAGGCCATATCTGTATATGCTAGGCTCGTCAAGTTTAACCCAAGTATTCCGCGTGTGCAACTGTTTTGCACCCGTTGTATTTGAACGTAGAGCCTATCACACCCGATCATCACGTGGTGTCTCAGCACGAAGAACTTTCGCAACGGTGCATACTCAGGGAGAACACTTCTTGATAATTAGTGAGAGATCATCTTAAAATGCTACCGTCAAACAAAACAGAATAAGATGTATAACAGATAAACATCATATGCAATCAAAATATGTGACATGATATGGCCATGATCATCTTGCGCCTTTGATCTCCATCTCCAAAGTACTGTCATGATCTCTATCGTCACCGGCACGACACCATGATCTTCATCATCTTGATCTATATCAATGTGTCGTCACATGGTCGTCTCGCCAACTATTGCTCTTGCAACTATTGCTATCGTATAGCAATAAAGTAAAGCAATTATTCGGCACTTGCATCTTATGCAACAAAGAGACAACCATAGGGTTTCTGCCAGTTGCCGATAACTTCAACAAAACATGATCATCTCATACAACAACTTATATCTCATCACGTCTTGACCATATCACATCACAACATGCCCTGCAAAAACAAGTTAGACGTCCTCTACATTGTTGTTGCAAATTTTACGTGACTGCTACGGGCTTAGCAAGAACCGTTCTTACCTACGCATCAAAACCACAATGATAGTTCGTCAAGTTGGTGCTGTTTTAAACTTCTCAAGGACCGGGCGTAGCCACACTCGGTTCAACTAAAGTGAGAGAGACAGACACCCGCCAGCCACCTTTAAGCACAAGTGCTCGTAACGGTGAAACCTGTCTCGCTAAGCGTACGCGTAATGTCGGTCCGGGCCGCTTCATCTCACAATACCGCCGAACCAAAGTATGACATGCTGGTAAGCAGTATGACTTGTATCTCCCACAACTCACTTGTGTTCTACTCGTGCATATAACATCAACGCATAAAACCTAGGCTCTGATACCACTGTTGGGGAACGTAGTAATTTCAAAAAATTTCCTACGTACACGCAAGATCATGGTGATGGCATAGCAACGAGAGGGGAGAGTGTTGTCCACATACCCTCGTAGACCGTAAGCGGAAGCGTTAGCACAACGCGGTTGATGTAGTCGTACGTCTTCATGATCCAACCGATCCAAGCACCGAACGTACGGCACCTCCGAGTTCAGCACACGTTCAGCTCGATGACGATCCCCGGGCTCCGATCCAGCAAAGCTTCAGGGATGAGTTCCGTCAGCACGATAGCGTGGTGACGATGATGATGCTCTACCGGCGCAGGGCTTCGCCTAAACTCCGCGACGATATGACCGAGGTGGAATATGGTGGAAGGGGGCACCGCACATGGCTAAGGAACGATCCATAGATCAACTTGTGTTGTTGTGCCTAGAGGTGCCCCCTGCCCCCGTATATAAAGGAGCAAGGGGGGAGGAGGCCGGCCCTAGGAGGGGGCGCGCCAAGGGGAGTCCTACTCCCACCGGGAGTAGGACTCCCTCCTTCCTTGTTGGAGTAGGAGAAGGGGGAAAGAGGGGGAGAGGAGGAAGGAAAGGGGGGCTGCGCCCCTTGTCCAATTCGGACCAGAGGGGGGGCGCAGGCCTCCTTCCTTTTGGCCTCTCTCCACTATTCCCGTATGGCCCAATAAGGCCCATATACTCCCCGGTGAATTCCCGTAACTCTCCGGTACTCCGAAAAATACCCGAATCACTCGGAACCTTTCCGAACTCCGAATATAGTCGTCCAATATATCAATCTTTACGTCTCGACCATTTCGAGACTCCTCGTCATGTCCTCGATCTCATCCGGGACTCCGAACTCCTTCGGTACATCAAAACTCATAAACTCATAATATAACTGTCATCGAAACCTTAAGCGTGCGGACCCTACGGGTTCGAGAACTATGTAGACATGACCTAGAACTATTCTTGGTCAATAACCAATAGCGGGACCTGGATGCCCATATTGGCTCCCACATATTCTACGAAGATCTTTATCGGTCAAACCGCATAACAACATATGTTGTTCCCTTTGTCATCGGTATGTTACTTGCCCAAGATTCGATCGTCGGTATCCAATACCTAGTTCAATCTCGTTACCGGCAAGTCTCTTTACTCGTTACATAATGCATCATCCCGCAACTAACTCATTAGTCACATTGCTTGCAAGGCTTATAGTGATGTGCATTACTGAGAGGGCCCAGAGATACCTCTCCGACAATCGGAGTGACAAAACCTAATCTCGAAATACGCCAACCCAACATGTACCTTTGGAGACACCTGTAGTACTCCTTTATAATCACCCAGTTACGTTGTGACGTTTGGTAGCACCCAAAGTGTTCCTCCGGTAAACGGGAGTTGCATAATCTCATAGTTACAGGAACATGTATAAATCATGAAGAAAGCAATAGCAACATACCCAACGATCAAGTGCTAGGCTAACAGAATGGGTCATGTCAATCACATCATTCTCCTAATGATGTGATCCCATTAATCAAATGACAACTCTTTTGTCCATGGCTAGGAAACATAACCATCTTTGATAAACGAGCTAGTCAAGTAGAGGCATACTAGTGACACTATGTTTGTCTATGTATTCACACATGTATCATGTTTCCGGTTAATACAATTCTAGCATGAATAATAAACATTTATCATGAAATAAGGAAATAAATAATAACTTTATTATTGCCTCTAGGGCATATTTCCTTCAGGATATAAGTTCACTAAGGTACTCATGGATGGTGGTAGCAGCATCAATATCCTCTACTATGAGACCTTTTAGCGCATGGGATTGACTGAGAAGAATTTGAGAACATCCAACACTGTTTTCCATGGGGTGGTTCCGGGTAAGTCGGCTTACCCAGTTGGTAAGATTGAATTGGAGGTGGCCTTTGGTGATGAGTACGACTCCAGGGCTGACAAATTAACGTTTGAAGTGGTTAAAATCAGGAGTCCATATCACGCTCTGTTTGGGCGACCAGCTTATGCTAAATTCATGGCACGGCCGTGTTACATTTACTTACAGCTCAAGATGCCGGGTTACAAGGGCACTATCACTGTGCATGGGAGTTGAAAGGTGGCCTTGGAATGTGAAGAAGGTGACGCGGCTTACGCGGAGTCTGCCTGTGCCACGGAGGAACTCAAATTTTATCAAGACAATGTTGATCCGGCGGATATGACCTCCCTCAAGAAACCCACTACTGAGCATGACCCGGCGTTGAAATTTAAATCGGCCGCTGAGACAAAGCTTGTGGAGTTTACCCCAGGGGATGCTTCGAAGCAGTTCAGGATCAGTGCCAATTTGGATGCTAAATAGGAAAGCGCGCTCATCGAGTTCATCCGTGAGAACCGGGACATCTTTGCATGGAAACCTTCTGACATGCCGGGTGTACCGAGGGAACTCGCTGAGCACACTCTCAATATTGATCCAAAGTATAAGCCGGTCAGGCAGTTTCTCCGATAGTTCAACGAGGAGAGACGGAAGGCTATTGGGGAAGAGGTTGCCCAGCTCTTAGCGACCGGGTTTATTGTTGAAGTTTTTCACCCAGACTGGTTGGCTAACCCAGTGTTAGTACTCAAGAAGAACGGCACTTGGTAGATGTGTGTGGATTACACGGACTTAAACAAGGCTTGTCCGGCTGATCCCTTTGCTCTCCCCCGTATTGATCAAATTATTGATGCTACGGCGGGTTGTGAACGTTTGAGCTTCTTGGATGCTTACTCTGGTTATCATCAGATCAAGATGGCAATTAAGGACCAGGAGAAGACGGCTTTCATCACTCTGTTCGGAGCCTTCTGTTATGTATCTATGCCGTTTGGACTCAAAAGTGGCTAGGCGACTTATCAGCGGTGTGTGCAGAACTGTTTGCACGATCAAATTGGGCGTAATGTTCATGCTTACGTGGATGACATTGTGGTGAAGTCCAGAGAAAAGGAAACCCTTGATACCTGACTTGAAAGAGACCTTTGATAATCTCCGGGTTTATAAGATGATGCTTAACCCGGCCAAGTGTGTGTTTGGTGTGCCTGCAGGCAAGCTCTTAGGTTTTCTGGTGTCAAATAGAGGCATTGAAGCTAATCCGGAGAAGATTAAGGCGATTACCTCTCTGGCTAAGCCGGCGTGCATCAATGATGTTCAGTGACTGGCGGGTCGTGTTGCCGCTTTAAGCCGGTTCATAAGCCGGTTAGGTGAGAAGGCCCTTCCATTATATCAGATGATGAAGAAAACTGACACTTTCGTCTGGAGTGATGCTGCGGATGCTGCCTTTGAAGACTTAAAGAGGCAATTGTCTGAACCACCGGTTCTTGCGGCTCCCGTTGACAGAGAACCGTTGCTGTTATATGTAGATGCTAATTCACGAGCAGTCAGTGTTGCCATCATGGTGGAGCATAAGGAAGCTGGCAAGGAGTATCCGGTTCAACGGCCGGTTTACTATATCAGTGAGGTGCTCATTGAGTCTAAACAAAGGTATCCACATTGGCAGAAACTCGTTTACGGAGTGTTTATGGCCAACCGGAAGTTGAAGCAGTACTTTCAAAGTCATCCTATAACTGTGGTAAGTTCTGCCCCTTTGGGAGACATCATCCAGAATAGGGAGGCCACAGGACGAGTTGCCAAGTGGGCTATCGAGCTTGAGCCTCATGGTTTGAAGTACATGCCACGGACTGCTATTAAGTCTCAGGCCTTGGTGGACTTTATCAATGATTGGACAGAGTTGCAGGCACCTGAGGAGAAGCCAGATAACACATATTGAACTATTCACTTTGACGGGTCCAGCCAGCTAGAAGGCTCGGGGGCTGGAATTGTTTTAACTTCCCCTCGAGGTGACAAATTTCGTTATGTACTCCGGCTTATGTTCCCATGTACTAACAATGCAGCTGAGTACGAGGCCTTACTGCATGGTCTCCGGATGGCCAAGGAGGTGAATTTAAGCCGGGTAAGGTGCCTGGGCGACTCAGATCTCATCGCTCAGCAGGTGTCAGGCAAGTGGGATTCCAAGGATCCTCTCATGCCGGCTTATCATCGTGAAGTAGATGCTGTGGTTGGTCACTTCAAGGGTTATCAAGTGGAGCACATTGACCGAAGGAAGAATGAGGCAGCTGATGCTTTAAGCCGGCTGGGATCCCAACGTAAGCCGGTGCTGCCTAACACCTTTCTTGATGTTTTACATAATCTTTCTGTCAAGGTGCCTACCGAGGAAGAACTAGCAGTGCTAGACCCGGAGGTACAGCTGGTGGCGGCTCTTCATGTTATCCCAGATTGGACAGTGCCCTATCTGGCTTATATGACCCGGGGTGAGTTACCTGAGGATGAGACCTTGGCGAGACAAATCGTCAGGCGCTCCAAATCTATGACGATTGTTAACGGCAAGTTACATCACCTAAGTGTTACTGGGGCATTTCAACGCTGTGCGTCCCCTGCAGAAGGCCAAGAAATACTCCCTGAGATCCATGAAGGGGATTGTGGCCATCATGCCGGGTCAAAATCCCTTATAGCCAAAGCTTTTCGTCATGGTTTCTACTGGCTGACGGTTCATGCTGATGCGGAGGATCTGATCAGCAAATGTGACGGTTGTCAAAAGTTCTCACGACGAGCTCATGTGTTGGCTTAAGAATTGAGGATGATCCCAATCACTTGGTCATTTGCAGTCTGGGGGCTTGATATGGTTGGGCCTTTCAAGAGGTCTAAGGATAAAAAGACACATCTCCTGGTAGCAGTGGATAAGTTTACCAAGTGGGTTGAGGCAGAGCCGGTCAGTAAGTGTGATGCAGCCATGGCGGTTCAGTTCATGAAAAAGGTGATCTTTCGTTTTGGTTTCCCACATAGCATCATAACTGATAATGGCACTAATCTCTCCAAGGGTGCCATGGAAGAGTTCTGTCAAAGAGAACATATTTGGCTTGATGTTTCATCTGTTGCTCATCCTCAATCCAATAGTCAGGCGGAAAGAGATAATCAGGAGATCCTGAAGGGTATCAAGCCCCGGCTCTTTGTCCCCTTAAACGGACTCCGGGTTGTTGGGTGGAGGAGTTACCCTCTGTGCTATGGAGCATCAACACTACACCTAACAGATCCACGAGTTACACACCTTTTTTCATGGTCTATGGGGCAGAAGCAGTTCTGCCAAGTGACATTCGACACAACTCACCCCGCGTGGTGTCTTACGTTGAGGTGGATAACGAAAAGGCTCGTCAGGATGCACTTGATTTGTTGGATGAAGAGCGAGACTTGGCCATAGCCTGCTCGGCGATTTACCAGCAAGACCTGCGCCGCTATCACAGCCGCCGGGTTAGGAGCAGAACCTTTCAGGAAGGCGACTTGGTACTCTGGCTCATCCAAGATCAATCTGACATGCACAAGCTATCGCCGCCTTGGGAAGGACCCTTTGTGGTCAGCAAGAATCTAAACAACGGGTCATATTACCTCATTGATGTTCGAGAGCACAAAGACTCACATAAGTCGGAGGAGGAGACCCGCCGGCCGTGGAATATTGCCCATCTTCGGCCTTACTATACTTGAGCCACCGGCTCTTTAGATGTATATATTTTTGATGATGTATATATTATATAAAGCAATAAAGTAGGACCTCTGTCCTTTTTTCCCTCAAAGAATGTTTTTATGTCTTCTTTGTCAGGTGGTGGAAACTACCAACAGGGACCGGATCATATCTGAATCTGGCTTTCCCTTTGGTCCGGCTTATGATCATATCTGAATCTAGCCATGGTCACTTGGGGGCTTCCTGTTCAAACATAGGTCGTATTCGAACCAACGAGAACATAGCTATTGATACCCACTTGATCGGCATACTGCCAAACCCACTTGGGGGCTTCTTGATCATATTTGAATCACAGCTTAACTCCTTTGGGTCTGACGTGGATCGTATTCAAATCAGTGTCATTAAACAACTCTTATGGTCACTTGGGGGCTTCCTGTTCAAACATAGGTCATATTCGAACCAAAGAGAACATAGCTGTCGATACCCACTTGATCGGCATCGCCAAAGCCATTGGGGGCTATATGATCGTATCCAAATCTTAGCTTAACCCCTTTGGAACGGTTTACTGATCGTATTCGAATCAGAAGCCTCTAAACATTGTTTATTATATGTTATAAGTATAATTACTTAACTATCTTGAAACCTTCTTAAGGAGATGGTTCTTCATTCTTCCGGTTTAATATTGAGTATCCCAGGTTCTAAAAAGTGCCAGGTAAAGCATCATATGAGCCGGGAAGGTTATCAAAGGGTTCGCAGGTATGCTATTGTGATTATAAGACGATCATAAATCGGCCTGTATATGATGTCTTTGTGTTATGTTCCGGGTTATCAATACTCTATAAACCCCTGGCGCGGTAAACCGCCCAGAAACTTTTGCTTGTTTTATGTGCAGGACAAGGCAAAACAAATTTAACATCAAGGAGACCAACAATCAACATAAGCCGGAAATATATAACAATGGCGGTTTTCTGAAAGTGTTAAAGCGCCATAAACATGCGCAAAGGCATGGCAAACATTGAGAGGTTTTTTCTATCCTATTACAAGACTCCCCGAGTCTGAATAAGTGAAGCATTGTTTTTTCAAGGTTACGAAATGCCTGGCGATTCATTCCTTCGGCGGGCTTGAAGACTCCGGGTTATCCTTCTCCGCCTCTCCGTCGGTTGCTTTGTCCTGAAAGGTGGATGAGGCCCAGTCAATGCCGCTTAAGGCTTCAAATTCAGCTTCATCATCTATTAAACCGGCCGAGTCCACTTCAGGGGCAAAGGTATGCTTACGCGTTGGAGGGATCAGGCTGACTTGGTCATATGAAACGTTTGGGATTCTCTGGTTCTCGCTATCATAGCCCGGCGAATACTTAGTGAGATCAGTATCATTCCCAATGAGAGTCGCCAAGGGACGCACGACTTTGACACAGGCGGTGAAGTCTTGATTATCAAATACAGAGCCATCCTCCTTCAGGCTTGGATATCCAAGAGTGAGATCAACCAAGTCAAGTTCTGGCACCCATGCCTTTGCCCAGCTTAATGCGGCCACGGCTCCGGCTCTTGCAGATGCCTGCCTTAAATCCTGAATTCATTGAGGTAGCACTGCGAGATGCTTCAGCACATCTTGTAGGAGGCGAGGAGTGGTATTTGATAAGGCCACAATGGCCAAGGCACGTTGTGACCCAGAGTACAACTGCTCCACTAAGGTGTAAACCGCCTTAAGCTTGATCAGCATGTTTTGCTTGAGGTTGGTACTCCTGGGGCCTGTATGTTCACAAGTATAACAATAAGCCGAAGATAACTATCACAATAATCCTTGGAAGATTACAATGATTAAGGTTTTTTAGAGTGACTTACCGAAGACGGCTGAGACCATTTGGGATATCTGCCGTTTTAAGTCGGACAGTTCGGTTGTTGCTTCTGCCGCCTCGGCCCGAGTCACTAGTGAAGCCCTCTCATCAACCCAAGTTTTCTTCTCCGATTCAAAAATTTTCTTCAATTTCTCTTGTTCAGAGACGCTGAATTCGAACTTGGAGTTTGCTTTCTGAGTTTCAAGCTCTTGAAGTTTCAGCTGGCTCTTCAGGTCGGCAATCTCCGACTCAAATTGACTTATGGTGGCCTGCATTGACACCAGGTTATGGTGAGAATCATGGTAAGGTAACATTCAAGTCCCAAACATTTTACAAGTAAAGATATTTGGCACTTGGGGGCTAATGCATGCTTAAAGAAATTTTTTTAACCTATCCTACCAAGTCATACATATTAAGTCTCAAGCACTTTACAAGTAAAGATACTTGACACTTGGGGGCTAATGTGTAACACAAATTCAAAGTTTCATGCTATCACCGGGTTAAATGTATTCAATTTAAACCAGGCAACCGAACAGTAAGTAGATTTCTAAGTCTACAGCATATTCATTCATAAGCAATAGACTTGGGGGCTGGTACAGTGAGTAAGGGTCAGGAAAAAAGCATAAGTTATACCTCAGATTTGTGATGTATTTGTTTTACCATGTCAATTTCCAGGTCACGACTATTGTGCACTTGGTTCAGATAGCCCGAGACTATATCACCAATGCTTAGGTGAGTATAATCAGTGATGTCCTGTTTGGCTTTTCGACGTTGGGCAGACTCCTCCTTGGCAGTGCATTGGGCAAGAACAGTAGGCCAGCCCGGTTCAACATATTGACTTTTCACAAATTCAACTTCCGGGTCAGTCGTCTTGACCGGGCTAGGAATTTCTGGGTAATCCGCGTTGTGGATAACGTCTTCTGCAGGCGGATCAGAGGTTGGCACCGGAATATTAGAAGCCGGCTCACGTGGTGGCTGATGAGTGGAGCTGTCAGGAGAGGATGAGCCAAGCAACGGCTCAGCGACCACCGAATCTTGGGACGGTTTGTTCTTCTTTGCCCTCTGGCTGGGCTTCACTTGCAGGCTGTCAATCAAAGTAGAAGGATGAGTGTTAAGATATAAATATGAAAAAGCTTAAAGTAAGAAAGGTTATATTACCCGGGAGCCGTTTTGAAAGCCGGCATGTTTGATTGCATCGACTCGTCAGAAGAAGGAGAGGTTTCCTGATAATTGGGGTCGGATGAATTGAGAGGTTGGCGAATCAAACCCGCCAAAGGTAAAGCAGAACGTAAGTCAGAGATAACCTCAGTCCGACGCTTCCTGGTTACATCGGGTAAGCCGGAGGAGAGTTCTGCGTCTTGAGTGGCCCGAGTCTGCCTCCGGTTCTCAAGCTGTTGTTGCTTCAAAAGAAATTGAGGATCTTGGTAAGCTAGAGGATGTGAAAATCTTACTTTTTGGATCGCCCTTCGGATTTTTTGCTTTGGCAAGGGCTCTGAGTCGGAGGAGATTATAGTTACCTCTTCGTCAATTGCTTGACTGTTCCCTGTATCCTCCTGAAAGGATAGAATGTCAGTAGAGTAACAACAAAGGAGTTAAGAAAATCAAAAGGTTACCTCTTCATCATCCGAAGAAGAGTCATCCAATTTAAGCATATCGGAGGCGCTGGGTTTCTTCTTCTTTGAGGTGCCCGTCTTGACGGCTTTCCTTTCAATTTTCTTGGCTGCCCTGGCCTGTTTGGCAGCCTCATGGTCATACTTGACCTTCCAGAAATTATCACCGGCCTGTGGAAAAAGATAAGGAATCATAAGTACAAGAAGTTATAACATGTTAAAGAGTATTTATGAGGATTGGTAACTTACCGCAGGGGCCGGGTTCTTCTTGCAGAAGGGAAGTAAGCCGAAGGCATTACTAGTCACAATGCCCTCCTTCAACAGTGACTGGGTTGTAGCATCTACCACATCATCTGGTAAGTCGTCGGGACTATGACGCATTGGATCATCCTTCTCGCCTGTGTAAGTACACATTAAGCCGGAGCGGCGGCTTAATGGTAGTATCCGCCAGGTGACCCAGACTCGAACCAGATCAATGTCGTTTAGTTTGTTTCCTAGAATAGCTTGGATCTTCCTGATGGTGGGGTTGAGAGGCAGGCGCTCAACAGTGGATAACTTATCCGCCAGCGGATGATTGGATTCAAGGCGTAGGGCGCGGAAGCCGGGCAGAGGCTTCTCATCAGCCGGTGACGTGTCTTGACAGTAGAACCATGTCTGATTCCAATCTTTCGGGTGACTCGGCAGATCAGCGTAAGGGAAAAGACAATCTCTCCCCCGCTGGATTGAGATGCTGCCAAGCTCAAGACTAGGCTCGTTGGCATGTTCATTCTGTCGGTTCAAGTAAAAAAGTTCTCTGAACAACAGCAGACTTGGCTCCTCTCCCAGGTACACCTCGCAGAAGACTTGGAAATTGCAAAGGTTTGACACGGAATTGGGTCCAATGTCTTGAGGTCTAAGATCAAAAAAGTTCAGAACTTCCCTGAAGAATTTTGAGCCGGGAGGGGCAAATCCCCGGTTCATGTGATCTGTGAAAACTATCACCTCCCCGTCTTTGGGTTGAGGCTTTTCTTCGGACGGATCAGGAGCACGATACGACATAACCTCCTTTTTTGGCAGGTGGCCAGACTTCACGAACTTCGCAAGTTTACTCTTAGTAACTGTGGATGGGACCCAATTGCAAGTCACAGGGGCTTTTGCCGCCTTAGCTGCCATGACAACAGTTGGCCTATGACAAAATAAGAAGCTCCGGTTCAACTTTAACCCGGGAGAAATGTCTACATTATTTAAAGTGGCGGCTTAAGAAGGGGCCTAATGATATAAGGGTGATTGTGCAACAGTATTTAAGCCGCTACAAATATCAAGAGCAATTCAAAAAATTTAAGGTTATGAGAAGAAGGCAAGGCTTACAACTCAGTATCACTTATTTAAACCGGACACCTGGGCAGTTGCGTTTAAGGGCATTTACTAGAAGAAGCCTTCCGGGTGATAGAAACAAGTTTCACAGACGACAGCTATTATTTTGGATCAAATTATTGCTCTAAAAGGGAAATTTTCTAGACCTAAAAGCAGGGCAGAGAAGTTCATGCACTCGAAGAGGGTTTCCAAACAAGGGAAATAAGATATGTTTCTTGGCAGGATCAACACAAACACGTGCCACAGCAGTTCTACATAGCTTTTACGATCTAAACAGGGCATTGGAGGTGCAAACTAGCGAGGGTTTGCGTCGGGTGGTGATGAACGCCGACAAACTCAACAAGGTTCCAATGCAGATCTATAGAAAGGGAAGGAGAGGAACTCACGGATTTGGACGAGCTGCAGAGGTTCGCCGACGATTTCTGGTCAGAGTCAGGTTGATGCAGCGGCCTGAGTCGATGAAGACGAGGGGCTCGACTGCGGCGGCGGAGCTCGAGAGGAGGCAAGAGGAAGAGGACGACTGAAAGAGGGAAGAATGAAAGACCTAAGTCGCGCCTATTTAAAGGGAGAGGATAACTGAGACGGCACGGGAAACGAGGAGATAAGAATTACTATCCAGTGGCCCTGACGCCTCCATTTTCGAAACAATCAATAAAAGCAGAGATCCGTTGAAGGATACGATGGAATAGAAAATGAATTAAAAAAAGGATGACGTCACGTCGGGTTAAGACGGATCCAGAAGCTGATGTCACGGCGGGTTAAAGAAAACCCTCTGTATAGCCAGAAGACTGGAGATTTATTCTTTAAAAATATTTTTTAAGATTGACATGAACAGGTTCAAATCAATCTGGGGACTAATGTTGGGGATATAACTATTTGTGTAAACCGCCCAGGAGGGGTCGGGTTACACAAAGAAGACTCATCAGAGAGAAGCCCAAGATCAAGCATGAAGATGGCGATTCAATAAAGGGCTTAAGGCCCACAGGCGACTTAAGGCCCGTTGTAGTAAACCGCCATGATGGCATGGCTTGTAACATAAGATAGATTTAACTGATCACCGAGCCGGACACTGTTTATAAACCGGCCGGGACTCTGCAAGCCATAGGGCATCAACCCGTGTATATAAGGGGACGACCTGCTGGTGGCTTAGGGCAGGAAACGACTCATCGAGAACCGGGCATAGCGTATCTCGCTCCCTGGTCATCGAAACATCAATACAAAACCCAACTAGACGTAGGTCTTACCTTCACCGTAAGGGGCCGAACTAGTATAACTCTCTCGTGTCCTTTGTCCCGATTTAACCCCTTCAAGCTTCCTAGTTGCGATGGCTCCACAACTAAGTCCTTTCACGAGGACATCTGACGTGACAATTCCACGACACTAGGCATTACCGATAAATAATATATAGGTATCACCGAACGGGTTTCCGTCAGTTACTGCATTGCTACTTGCGTAGATTAGTTTGGGTTTATTGTGTTAATGTGTAAAGGGCAGCCTGTTAGAATGAATGCATGAATAGAAACTCTGGATGTCCTCTTAGTTCTCCAGGTCACCATCTCATGGAAGAAAATTCCTATTTACCTGAGATCTCAGCCTCCACTTGACGAGCATCATTAGATAGGTTGTTGCTTGCCTTGCAATTCTGGAGCCAGAAACAACAATCTCTACTACTTAAAAAGAACATAAGGTTTCCATTTCACTTTTTTTTCCACCTCCCCTTCGTCCAACCTTCCATGTATATGATAATCAATCACCTTAATATACTTACCTTCTGAATCAATTCTACTTTAGTTTACTTACCAAATTTCTGATCAAAATATAAGGTAATTCACAGTTAGAATTTGATGAACATTTATTTACACAATCGCATTATTATTGACAGGTAAATCACGAACTAGCGTAATAGAATATTTATATCTTTTGCAACGCACGGGCATTATTCTAGTCCAAGAAAAAAAATACATCTACACAGGCTACCATATTGGAAGCTGGAAATATTTCATGGCTGGAAAATAGTTTAACAAACTTCATGTACACAGGCACATAAGCTTAGCGAAGCATCACCAAATACTTCTTTCTTACACATGTCCAGGTGCATATGAGCAGATCCATTGTGTTAAATAACTGTAGGAGCTCAACAAGGTCGTATCTTTTGACACTTTACTAGATTACAGAATTAATTAACAGCGTTAACCGACCATTCAACTAAAGTATTTAAGCTGTAAAATTAAGTGCTCCCTCCGTCCGGAAATACTTGTCGGAGGAATGGATCAAAATGGATGTATCTAGAACCAAAATACATCAAGATACATCCATTTTTCTGACAAGTATTTCCGGTTGGAGGGAGTACAAGCCCATATGTTCGTCACTGACCGGATTGTGCCTGAGTAAGGTCATATGTGGAGAGCGTGCCCGACTGGTCAACGTCGAGTTTGTCAAACTCCTCTAGAAAAGAAGATATGTCCTCTTGGCTGATCTTCCCCAGTTCTTTGAGCTTGTACACGACAAATTCAGCAGCACTGCACACATGAAAGTTCACAAATCAACATCAGTGCTCATTACCTGCAAAATCTCAAGGGATACGATGGAGGGAAGAATACTAAAAACGCATTATGTGCTTACCCCACTTTTCGATCACTATCCAGATCAGCTGCTTCAAGATCCATGGTTGTTACTCTCCGTGTGAGAACCCATTTGGCCAGCATCTTCTGCCGTCGCTCGGTGTAGATCTCAGCGAGGTACATGAAGAACAGCGCCAGAATTATGGTGCTTGTAATTATCCAAAACACCGCGAAAGTGCGCCCCAATTGGGACAAGAAGCTTTTATCCCCATAACCCAGGGCAGTGATTGTGGCACAGACACAATAAAAGGAGTCAACAAGGCTCAGCTTCTCAACTTTCCAGAGAAAAACAGTCCCCACAACAATGGCCGTCAAAAGAAGCAGAGCAGCCGTGTAGAATTTGTACTTTGTCTTGTTTGTCTCAATTTGTGTGAGCATTTTGGCCTCGCCACACTTCATATTCATGTGCAGTGCCTTGAAGAACAAAACCTCTTGCTTCTCGACGAGATAATCCGCCGACTTGCTCACGAAGAGAGCAATGATCGCCATGCCGGTGAAGACGAAAACACAGGCGAGCAGCTTTGACATGTCGCTGTTAGGGACAAGATCTCCATAACCAACCGATGTCATCGTGACAATGCAGAAATACAATGCGTCAAGCACTCTGTTGGTTCTCTTACCAGATAACTGATCCATCACAAGGTAAAAGACGACGACACCAGCTACTAGGTAGAGAAATAGGAGGAACCCTACTAGTCTGAAGCTCGGCCGTACCACGCTGAACAACTCCTTGGCTGGAAGCGACGAGCCATTTTCTTCTGGTTTTTCATCGGTCCCTGATCTGGGAGCCGACCTGCATCTTCGGAACCGCCTGGCTCCTTGCGATGGCTTTCTTTGGAGCACATTGGCGTCGGGGTTATCAGGTAGCAATGCTCGTTGAATATTGTTGTCAGACATTGGCTTAGGCTAGATTTGTTGTGAATTGTGGTCACAATCAAAAACCTATAATTCAGAGAATGCAACACATTACTGTATTATTGTTCACAAACACCTTTGAGCAATACAGAAGGGAGAAGATTTTACAGGCGCGCCAATTATATCAGGGTAAAATTCCCTGCAAAAGAAGTAGGAGTAGGAGTATGAGGTAAAATATGAGGTAAAAGTCCCCGCAAAAGACGGTGGATACGCTGAATTGCATGGAGCACTGGGAGACTAATAAGGGCCAATTCCTACCAGCTTGTGCGTGTGAATTACAAGTGTCCTAGCTGACACAATAATTTCCCATTACCATCGTTCTAAGCATTAAATTACTCGATGAGAGGCGAGTCAAAGTAAGGGCCAGTTCCTTGTTATCATGAATTCCTGCTCTTTTTGACTTTCTGGGCCTCTAGGCACAGGATTTTTCCTCTTATCTATTGCTAGTATTACCAATTCTGTCGCTTTCTTTGTGGGCAAAGTCGCACTGCTACTGGTTCAGATCGGATCTCTACAGCTTAGCTTAATCTGCAACCCAGGGGATGAGACTGGGAACCGAAGTGCTGGAAACCTTGCGCTGAGATGGATGGATTGTAAACGAGGCCAGTGAGACGAGCAGGGAAAGCATCCCAGTCTAAGAGCAGCATCTACTCGTGATGCAGCTACAGAAGTAAAGGCAACTGTGGCAGCTCCGGCCATTCGCACGGAGCAAGCAAAGAACAGAGCACAGAAACGGGTGATGAGGCTCAGAGATAGAGAGAGATTATCCCGTACCTCCCTCCGGCCAAAGGATGCCTTTGGGCTTCGCTGCGCCTTCTTCTTCCTCCTCTTCTTCTCCTGCTCCTCCCTCTCCGCGTTGCCTCCCTTTTTGTCGGCCCGAGCTGAGGGGCGGAGATGGAGACGCACCACGCACGCACGCGCCACGCCGGCCGCGCCGGATCTATCTCTACGTGTTGGTGCCGCGTGGGTTGAGCTGTGGAGGTCGCCCTGTTTTGACGTGGCCGGCCCCACCGTGCCGGCGCAAGTTGGAACCCTTCGCCTCGCCGCTTTTGACCTTCCGGCTCCGCAGGGGGCGCGAATCGACGTGGCGGGCTCAGGTCGGTTGGCCGCACCGCCGGTGCACGCAGGCAAAGTCCAGCGGGCTGCTGCTCCCGTTCTCAGATCAAGATCCAACGAAAACACGAGCGGTGGTGTCGCCGCAGGGTGATCCGAGCTCGGGCTGTCTCGCCGCCGCGGCGGATCCGGCCATCTTTTTTTTTTCAATTCAAGTACGTAGTAGAAAAATGTGTCGGCAGGCGTGTTAGCTGAATGAAATGCAACTGCGCAAGGAGGTGGTGCGGGCGTACGGCACGAACTAGAGAATCGGAATAACGTAGGGCCCACATGTCACTCTCTCCTCGTGCCTTCCCTGAAAGCTCCAACCTCCGCCATCAAGAACGATGTCCCTAGCTTGCTTTGCGACGTGGTGTGGGGGAGCATTTAAAGATGCCAATGGGTTGGGTTTTGCTATGGGCTGTGTGGTCTTCGTCGCATGTGTCGTCGCCCTTTGGCAAAGGTCGGAATGACAGGATCTTCGACGCCAAGATATGGTCAACGGGAGCACTTCGCGAGCATACGGCGCAATTTTTGCTGCTATGGAGCCAGTGGCGGAGCTTGAAAGAAAAAGTTGGGCGGGCCAAACTAAAGAAGAGTACTTTTTTTCTTTCCAAATAACGAATCACAAGGACATGTCACAAGATCGAGTCCTCCACCTTGGTTATGTTGTTGTTCCAATTCAAGTAAGGGCAATGGTCTTCCTCTACTTCAGTTATGTCGTCTCTTTTCCTTTTAAAGACCAAATCAATTCTTCTTTGAGTCTTGATTTTCCTAGCTCATGACTATCTATATTGCAATTTGCATAAGATTATATCACCAAGCTAGACTGCTAGAGTAGTATTTGTCACTACTTCACTCGTAGGGACTGACCACTGGAATGTGTGGAACTGAACAAAATCTCCAAGTCAAAGAATCTGCCATTGCTTATCAAATTGCACATGTAGCTGTGTGTGATGCGACAGGAGGCAGGCCTGCAGGGGGCTAAGTCCTGGGGGTTCGCTCAGGTCATGCGCCAGCCTTGGAGACTTCGAGTTGGAGAAGAATAACTGCAGGAATGGATGACCGGCGGACGCACGACGCACTGGTGGCCGGTGAATGATGGGCGCGACCGCTACGGGAGGGAGTAGAGCAGGGGCGAGGCGAGATCCCGATGCCGACGGACATCTACGCGGCCGTTGCTGCGCGAGATGGAGGGCGGCGCGCTCTGGTTGCTCCATGGTGGGCGGCGGTGGCTACATGAGCTTGAGACAGAGAGGACGGGGAATTGGGGAAGCGCAGCGTCCTGCGTGTCTGAGACGAGGAGACGAGATGTTCCTGAGTGCGCCTGTGCATGCGTAGGCTCAGTGGACTGGGCTAAGATGACACATAGTTAATTTTTTTGTCAAATTCCTGGGCGGGGCCATGGCCCTGTTCTGCCCCTACAGAGCTCCGCCCCTGTATGGAGCAACCCTGCAAGACGACATCAAAATAGAGTATCGCTGAAAGTGCGGGCGCGGGGATTTTTTGTTGTTGACGAAAAGCAATGAGTGTTGCGTTTCATTCATATGGAGTTACAGCTAGTTCATCTTCGCCGAGAAAATGAAAGACAACAACAAACAACAAAAGCAGTAGCAGCAACTCAGCTTTAAAGATCATGTTGGTTCAAGCAACTGGAGTAGGTCTTCGACATCCATCGCCATCTAACCAAGCAAGATGACACATTTAGCATTGGTTGTCTGGTTGCCACGCGACAACACCCCTCAAAAAGAGAGATGGTTGTCGCATGGAAATGAAGTGATCCGAGGAGGATCGAACTCGCTAACCCCGCTTCAGATGAACACCTCAACCAAACCTCCACTTCATCGAGCACCACGACCACCTACACCTATCATTGGTCCATCCGGCTGGTAAGAAGCTCTTGGAACGATGCCACAAGAGGTGCGACGCATGTCGCCATCATCGTTTGATCCCAAGGGAATCTAGGGTTTCCCCCAAACCTGGACCCTGGTTCCCCGGCCTCCTCGCGCCAACGTCATCACCGGCAAGTGGGTCTTTCGCCATAAGACTCGCTCAGACGGTACACTTGAGCGCTACAAGGCTCGCTGGGTGGTCCGCGTTTCCGCCAGCCTTCTGGAGTTGACTTCACAGAGACGTTTGCCCCGGTTGTCAAACCGGGCACGATCCGCACCGTCCTCCAGCTCGCCGTCTCCCGCGGCTGGCCTGTTCACCAGATGGATGTCTCCAAACGCCTTTCTCCACGGCCATCTTGAGGAGCAGGTGTTTTGTGAGCAACCCACTGGCTTCGTCGACGCTTCACTTCCCGGCCATGTGTGCCTGCTGTCTCGCTCTCTTTACGGGCTAAAGCAGGCACCCCGAGCCTGGTACCAGCGGATCGCCGGGTTTCTTCAAACACTGGGCTTCAGCGTCACTTGCTCGGACGCCTCACTGTTTGTATATCGCCACGGTGACACGACTGCATATTTGCTGCTTTACGTCGACGACATCATCCTGATAGCCTCCTCCGCAGCCGTTCTTCAGCAGATTACTCTTCGGCTGCGTGACGAGTTTGCTATCAAGGACCTGGGTGCTTTACATTATTTCCTCGGCATTGAGGTCGTTCGGCGTCCGGACGGTTTCTTTCTTCATCAGCAGAAGTATGCACATGAGCTTCTTGAGCGTGCTGGCATGCTCAACTGCCATCCTGTTGCTACTCCTGTCGACACGAAGGCCAAGGTCTCTGCTCTTGAGGGTTCACCTGCGTCGGATGCTCCTTTCTACCGGTCTATTGTCGGCGCCCTACAGTACTTGACTCTCACCAGACCGGATCTTCAGTATGCTGTATAGCAGGTGTGTCTCCACATGCACGCCCCTCGTGACTCTCATTGGACTCTCGTGAAGCGGATCCTTCGCTACATCCGCGGCACGATGTCCCTCGGGTTGACACTTACGGCGTCCACTTCTCTGGAGATGGTGGCTTACTCCGATGCAGACTGGACCGGCTGCCCCGATACTCGTCGGTCCACCTCTGGCTACTGCGTCTACCTCGGTCCTTCCCTCGTCTCGTGGTCGTCCAAGCGACAACCCACGGTTTCGCGCTCTAGCGCGGAGGCTGAGTACCGAGCTGTGGCCAACGATGTCGCTGAGTGCACCTGGCTTCGACAGTTACTTCAGGAGCTACATCACGATGTCTCCCAGGCTACGGTTGTCTACTGTGACAACGTCTCTGCGGTGTACCTCTCCGCCAACCCCGTTCATCATCGCCGGACTAAACACATCGAGCTGGACATTCACTTTGTGCGCGAGCAGGTGGCTCTTGGACGCATGCGGGTTCTCCATGTGCCGACCGCTCAGCAGTTCGCCGATGTGATGACGAAGGGACTGCGGACTTCTACCTTTGAGGAGTTCCGTTCCAGTCTCTGCGTCACTGGCGCCGCTTCGACTGCGGGGGGGGGGGGTGTTGAGTATATTGTGTACGTGTATATGTGTGTGTAGGACCCACCTCCTGTTTCCTTGTATAGTTGAGGTTGTGGCCCACCTCTGTACTTATATATACGTGCCTGATGCACCGATCAATACATCGAGATTGCACAGCCCATAACTTGTCCTTCTATATTGAAGATCCTATCATTCCGAGCTTGCCTTGCCAAAGGGCAACAACACATGCGGCTAACAGACCACAAGCCCATAGCAAAACCCAATCCATTGGCATCTTTAAATGCTCCCCAACACCACGTTCCAAAAGCAAAGCTAGGGACATCGTTCTTGATGGCGCAACGGCACGAGGGCGATGGAGGCGGAGGTTGGAGCTTTCAGGGAGGGCACGAGGAGAGAGTGACATGTGGACCCTATCTTATCCCGGTTCTCTAGTTCTCCTTGCGCAGTGGGAGCAACTACAATAGAAAACAACCTTGTGGTAGAAGAATAGAAAAATCCATCCTGGACCATCAGATCGAAGATGGATGGCCCATATTCTAGTGGTGGATCTGTGCGCTCTTCTTTGCAGAATAGTCCCTCACTTCAGGTTTTTTTTTTTGCTTCTATCTCCTCTCTTCTTTTGACCTGTCATCTCCTTCTTCCTTCCGATGCGAGCAGTGGCGACCGAGGCTCGAAAAAAATCCCCAATCCTAATGGCAAGCCCATCTCCCTCTAGCTTGCCAATGACCACGGGGGTGTAGATCCTGTACCTAGATCGGCGACCTTGGCCACTGTAGGCACCGTTCCATCTCCGCCCCAACGAATCCAGGTCGTCTCGGCGGCGGCGGTCGAGCTGCCCGGGCGGACCTCTTCTGTGCTGCGCTGCGACGCTGGGCCAGCAAATCTCCAGGTATCGTTCTCCGACGTCTTGAGGACAACCTCGATCTACCATTGTCTTACCCCATCCAGTCATTGTCCACAGGTGGCTTCTCGATCTACTATTTTTCTTGCCCCATCCAGCCATTCTCCACAGGTAGGCCCCCTACCCCATGCCTAGCTCGGACATCTGCTGATGGCAAAGAATAGACCTCGGGTCTTCAGGAATGCAGGTTTGCCATGCGCAAAAATGGTTCTGTCAATTGAGATAAATTAGGAAAACAGTACAATCAGCCACATTGCCCTTTTTCTTCTTCCATCATATAAGTATCTTGAGCTTTGGTGCGCACCTTATTAAACATGATCCATTATATGAAATTGTAGAAAATGTTATTACTGACCCATTCTAGTTGTTGCAATAAGAAAATTACACTTGATTATTTTCAGGACCTCTGGAGACCCCTTGCACATGTGATCGAATGTAGATGAAAAGAGCGCAAAACTAATAGAATGGAGTACAATTTCTGGGAATAAATGATCATTCAATGGGTAAGTATCTTCTAGTTGGATCTATGGTTATTTTTTCTTATTCCCAGAAAGTTTTCTATATTTTGAGTTAAGTTTTCGTCATACATGAACAAACAGGGAGAAAATATTTTCAGTTTGCTTGAACCAAAAGATGCTGATGCATATTCTTTCTTCTATCGCATGTAGCCGAGGATAGTACAACGATTGTACCGCAACCTCACTCCTCAATGCCACACTCGCCGACTCGTTTTGTAGCTAGCCCTGACCTCTGTAGTTTAACTAGCAGCAGAGCACCTAGCCTGTGTAGCAGCCATTCAAATATTCTGCTCTCACTTGTTGTGTGCCTGCCCCAACAACATAACAGAATCAAGTATATATCCTCTTTGTTAACATGTATATAGGTCAGATTGTTCGATATATTGCTGTTGTTGTACAAAAAATATATGTTGCCGATCCATTGCTTGAGGAATTTGATGATTTGGGCTTTATTTTAAGCAGAGGCAAATGTTTTCCGTCAGTTAATCTGATGTACTAGTATTAGTAGTCAAGTATGAACTTGATAGCAAGAAAATCAAAACAAGGACAAGAATTCTTTCTGCCAAATTAACCCACCACGTGCTAAGCAGCGAGTCCATGAGCACCAACACGTGCACATCTAGCTACCTCTACCTAATGGGAAATTAGCAAAAGAGTGAGCCGTGTAACTAGCGAACAAACAACAACCATTCTAAGATTAGCAGCAGCCATCGCGAGAAGATTAACAGGTGAGTGAGCAGAGGGACAAGAAGGTGCCGTCGTGGTCGGGCATCGTTTTGCTTTAGTGAAACAATTTTGTTAGGTCTTTGCTCTTTCCTCATTTGGTTGTAATAACACTCTGATTGGAAAATAAAGGCAAATTTTTTACCTTTTTGTATGCAAAAAATAAGCTCTCCCCTGTATGGCATAATTTATACCTGACCAAATTGTTATTGCAAGTTTAGTGATGATATTAAGTGAAGTGTACAAATGACTATGCAGCGTACAGTTCTCTTCCTGCTAGTCAAATGTAGAAGCCACTATTTGTACTCAAGTATGCATGCAACAGTTATGTGCAAAGATGGGGCCTCAACGTTGAGAGGATTTGAAAATTAGTCTTATATACCGAGGACAAAACGATTAAATATGAGAAAGTTGAGGTGATTACTGTAAAAAATGTGTTTTATATCTACATATTAGCAAGGGGTTTTTCATAAAATGTCCATGAAGTGGACTGGGATGTCTCCACTAGAATATGGGCCATCCATCTTCGATCTGACGGTCCAGGATGGATTTTTCCATTCTTCTACCACAAGGCTGTTTTCTATTGTAGTTGCTCCCGAGAGGACGGGGAATTGGGGAAGCCCAGCGTCCTGCGTGCCTGAGACGAGGAGACGAGATGTTCCTGAGTGCGCCTGTGCATGCGTAGGCTCAGTGGACTGGGCTAAGATGACACATAGTTAATTTTTTTGTCAAATTCCTGGGCGGGCCATGGCTCTGTTCTGCCCCTACAGAGCTCCGCCCCTGTATGGAGCAACCCTGCAAGACGACGTCAAGATAGAGTATCGCTGAAAGTGCGGGCGCGGGGATTTTTTGTTGTTGACAAAAAGCAATGAGCGTTGCGTTTCATTCATATGGAGTTACAGCTAGTTCATCTTCGCCGAGAAAATGAAAGACAACAACAAACAACAAAAGCAGTAGCAGCAACTCGGCTTCAAAGATCATGTTGGTTCAAGCAACCGGAGTAGGTCTTCGACATCCATCGCCATCTAACCAAGCAAGATGACACATTTAGCATTGGTCGTCTGGTTGCCACACGACAACACCCCTCAAAAAGAGAGATGGTTGTCGCATGGAAATGAAGTGATCTGAGGAGGATCGAACTCGCTAACCCCGCTTCAGATGAACACCTCAACCAAACCTCCACTTCATCGAGCACCACGACCACCTACACCTATCATTGGTCCATCCGGCTGGTAAGAAGCTCTTGGAACGATGCCACAAGAGGTGCGACGCATGTCGCCATCATCGTTTGATCCCAAGGGAATCTAGGGTTTCCCCCAAAACTTTCTCGTGCAGTGGAGTGAGCAGAAAGCGTCAACAACGCCTTCCATAAGGATGCAGAGCCCACACGTGTCACCCTCGCCTGCCCCGACCCATGATGGGGCAGCAAGGCCTTCACCCGACGATGCACCACCCACCCACCTGCCCAAGCCAGACCACCACCGCAACCACACGCCTGACGACTGCCGGCTCCACGCGCCAACTTTGCCGCAACCACCATCCGATCTGGGCGCCAGAACCCAGATCTCCATAGTCACCACCAGCCTCGTACTCGGTAACCACCGGCCCCATGCATCCGACGGTCGTCATAGCCACTAACATATCTGGATGCCGGGCCCCAGATCTGTCACGCACCGCCCCCCGAAGCCCTTCATGTTGGAAATATACCCTAGAGGCAATACTATTGTATTATTATATTTCCATATTCATAATTAAGAGTTTATATTCTATGATATAACTGCTATGATCCTGGAATGTGTGATTCAGTGGAAAACTCATATGCACGTGTGGAATGATAAACAGCAAAATAATATTCCTAGTCTCGCCTCTAAGATTGGCTCAAATGTTGTCGGTGATCATGTTTTTCGGATCTTAGGACATCGTCAAGTGTAACGATAGTCCTAAAACAACATTGAGAGTATGAGGTTAGAAAAACGATCATATTGAATCTACCCAAATTTGTTTGTTATACTTTGAGATAATATCGCCTGAAATCAATTGTTATAACACAGATTGTTAATGTGTGTTTTAGTTCCTTAGACTATGAGAGTATCATAGTCACGTCTTACCATACGGTTGACTGTGGGGTTGCTTAAACGTCATCTATAACACGGTGATTATAACAACAACTTACAGGTTCATCAGAAAGTTTGACAAGGGACTAGATAGCTCGAGAGTGGAATTTGCTCCTCCAACGATGGGGAGATATTCTTAGGGCCCTCTCGTTGTGACATCATCCATCATCATCTGGCCAGACATACGTGACTATGTCACGGGGATGCCGGAACATGTCAACGAGAAAGAAGAACAAAACCGGTAACGAGGTATAGTGAGCATGTGTATGACTCAAGAGGATACCGATACATCTCACCTCAGTTTTCGTAAAGTATCGCGAAGCAAAGGGAATAGCACATGACAACCAAAGGTTCACTTGAATGTCATTCGTGTAATCATAGGGATCGTTGTGGACGTCCACGGTTCCTCTGTCGGTCGTTGAACAAACGGGTTTTGTTCATGTCTATGATTTACTGAACCTACAGGGTCACAAGCTTAAGGTAATCACAATCTTACGAGTGTTAGTAGGACGGGAGTAATGAGAAAATATTTGTGAAATAGTTTTGTTAATATTTGAAATAGTTTCTAGAGGAACCGAAAGCGTTTCGGGGTCACCAAAAGGGTTTCCGAGTTTATCGGGCAAGACCAGGTATTACCGATAAATAATATATAGGTGGAAAATGTTTCCGAATATGTTAAATTAATAATAAAAGGCTCTAACAATAGTTAGGAGGCTTTTATATTTAATTAAATATCAATGGGCCTTAAATGGCCAAGATGTGGAAGGAGTATTGGGCCAAGTACCTCAGAAGGACAAAGGACATGCTCCTTGTCTATAAGGAGATGAAGAGCCTGTTGTAAATGGTTACACAAACACCAGCTTCATACTGATATAAATGATTATCGGGCTATATTAGGATATTTGTTTGGAATAGTTTTCAAACATGAACACTATTCTGGATTTTATAGCGAAAGAAGAATAAATTAAAAAGCTTCAGATACTTCAAAGGACGATGTCTGGATCAAGATGTGTCTTGACATAGTTGATGTGATTCTATGTGCAATGTACCAATGACATTGTATTGTGAATAGTAGTGCCATTGATCAAAGAAAGATGAATCTAGATCCCATGTATAGATCAGACACAACAAAGTGCAATGTTTACACGCATTTGAATAAGTCAGACCCGATGACAAAGGCTCTACCACAAGCATAGCATGAGCAACACCTGATAGCCATAGGTGTTAGAGAAACTATGCAAACAGGATTACTAACTCTAGTGCAAGTGTCACACTGTTCGAAATATGCCCTAAAGGCAATAATATTGTATTATTATATTTGTTCATAATTAAGAGTTTCTATATTATGCTATAACTGCTATGATCCTGGAATGTGCGATTCAGTGGAAAGCTCGTATGCATGTGTGGAATGATAATCGGCAAAAATAAGATTACTAGTCTCGCCTCTAAGACTGGCTCAAATGTTGTTGGCGATCATGTTTTCTGGATCTTAGGATATCGTTAAGTGTAACGATAGTGCTAAAATATCATTGAGAGTATGACGTTAGAAGAACGATCATATTGAATCGACCCAAACTTGTTTGTTATACTTTGAGATAATATAATTGGAAATCAACTGTTATAACACAGAGTGTTAACGTGTGTTTTAGTTCGTTAGACCATGAGAGTATCGTGGTCAATTCTTACTGTACAGTGTACTTTGAGGTTGCTCAAACGTCATCTATAACACGGTAATCATAACGACAACTTACAGGTTCATCGGAAAGTTTGACAAAGGACTAGATAGCTCGAGAGTGGAATTTACTCCTCCAATGATGGGGAGATATTCTTAGGGCCCTCTCGGTGTGACAACATCCATCATCATCTGGCCAGACACATGTGCCTATGTCACAAGGATGCTAGAACATGTCAACGAGAAAGAAGAACAAAACCGGTAACGAGGAGACCAGTATAGTAAGCATGTGTATGACTCAAGAGGATACCGATCCATCTCACCTCAGGTTTTGTGAAGTATGGCGAAGCAAAGATAATAGCATATGAAAACCAAAGGTTCACTCGAATGTCATTTGTGTAATCATAGGGACCGATATGGACGTCACGGTTCCGTTATCGGTCATTGAACAAAGGGTTTTTGTTCATGTCTATGATTTATCAAACATACAGGGTCACAAGCTTAAGGTAATCACGATCAGCTGAGTGTTAGTAGGATGGGAGTAACGAGGAAATATTTGTGAAATAGTTATGTTGATATTCAAAATAGTTTCGAGAGGAACCGAAAGTGTTTCAGGGTCACCGAAAGGGTTTTGGAGTTTATCGGGCAATATCGGGTATTAACAATAAGTAATATATAGGTGAAAAATGTTTCTGGAGATGTTAAATTAATGATAAAAGTATATAATAATAGTTAGGAGACTTTTATATTTAATTAAATATCAACGGGACTTAAAAGACAAAGAGGTGGAAGGAGTATTGGGCTACAAGGGCCCAATAGTGGTGGCGCCCCCGTCGGTGGAGGAGTCCCCCTTCCCTTGGAGAGGGAGGCCAAATTGGTGGATGAGTCGCCCTCCCCTTGGCCTGCCAAGGGAGGGAGACTTTAACTCCCCTTGTGGCCTCCCCTCCTCCTCCTCCTCCAATATATATATACTAGAGGCTTTGACACTTTTGGACACACAAGTTTTGAAGCCTCCTCTAGTTCTCTAGTTCTAATTCTAGTTGGTCCTAATTGATCAATTAGAGCTTGACCTAAATCCTCATAATTAGACCCAGTGTGGTTCTAATCTCCTCCCTCTAATTCTCCGGCGACGATTAGCTTTTTACGGCGAAGCACTGCCGGATTGAAGACTGTACGCTTGCAAATCGTAGAGAGGTCGTTCTTTCGGTCTTCCGTTCGGAGGACTGTTCGTGGGCGGTTGACGGGATCGTTCATCTACGGTTCGAATAACTACAAGTATGATCTACACCGACTCGTCTTCTTCCGCTGCAACTCGGAGTCGGTAATGATCAAATCCAAACCGTTAATGCATCTTAATATTGTTCCTAGGTGATCCTAGGGCATTTATTTCTACTATATTTTCGAACACTTCAAGCTCACGGCCTCCGGCACATACAGCCGCCAACAGCACCACCCTACACACGGCCGCTTGACGATGCCGCGTGGTACGTCAGATTGTTTATGCTACATTTATACTATAATTTAAACATGCTTTTGAGACTAATTTATAACACTTTTTATTTAGACTAACCTATTGGTGCAGTGTCAATGGCCAGCTTCTGTTTTCTAGTGTTTTTTTTTATTTCAGGAACTTTTTAGGACGGAAAGTACAAAATATTTAACCGACCTTGCCGGAATGGAAAATTACGGTTTTATTCAGGTGACTTGGAAGAGAAGTTTGCAAATCGACTCGATTTTAGCGGAATTTTCTTATACCAGAACTATGTAAATAAATTGCAGTCGCGACGGGACTCAGAATTCTAATGCCCAGAAAGCTGCTCCACCAAAACCAAGATCCAATATGAGGGTCTCTCATCACTCGGAGGCCATGAACACCAAGGATCAGAGGAAGAAATCTTTGACACGCAGCTCAACCGACCCAGTTGCATGTCCATCCTTGACACGCTACTCGCCTGACTTAGTTGTTTGTCCACCCTCCACACAACTTGCCCATCCCCGTTGCATGTTCACCATTGACGCACAACTGTTCCTACCCAAACCAGTTGCATGTCCACCCCTGACAAGCAACTTGCCCGACCCCGACCCAGCTACATGTTGACCCTAGACATGCAACTCGCCAGACCTAGTTATCTGCCAGCTCTCGACATGCAACTCGCCCGACCCAGTTGCTTTTCCACCCTTGACACGCAACTTGCGTGACCCAGACGCAATTGCATGTCCATTATTGACACATAAATTGCCCGACCCCGACCCAGTTGCATGTTCACTCTCGACTTGCAACTCGCCCAAGTCAGTTGTCTGCCCGTCCTCAACATGCAACTTGTTTGACCCAGTTGCATGTCCAATCTTGACACACAACTCGCCTGACCAGTTGCATGTACAATATCAACACGCAACTCACATGCCATCTGACCCAGTTGCTTGTTTACCCTGGACATGGAACTCGCGTCGACCCAGCTGCATGTCCACCCAAGACACACAACTCGCCCCGACTTGACCCAGTTACATGTCCACCCTCGACAGGAAACTCGCCCGACTCAATTGCATGTCTACCCACGACACACAGCTCGCCCCAACCAAGTTGCATGTCTACCTCGACACGCAACTCGTCTTGACCCAATTACGTCTCCATCGTCAACATGCAAATTTATATTGTATTGGGGGAAGTATTTTCCTTGCAAAATAACAGTTTTGAACGATAACATCTGTTGGCATGTATTGGAGAGCAACTATCTACCTGGGGGCTCCCGTGGAGGTCACTTTTTGGCCCTGGCAGCATGTCAAGTGATGTGTCAACCGCCGCCATATGTCCCGCGCTGGGTGCACCCTCAGGATTCTATTTATTTTGCACGTGTTTTCGAGTTTCTTGTTTTTTTCTATTCAGTTTTTTCTAGGTTTTGATGGGAATTTTTTTTTCTTTTCTAGGAAGCTGTGCTTGACGGGGAAACGCTTTTCGAGGAAGCTGTGCTTTTCTATGAGAAGACATGTGCTTTCACAAGAAGCACAACTATGCTTCTTGAAAAGGGAAAAGTCCAAAAAAGTGAAAAAAATCACAACCGTGCTTCTGTTTTTGTTTTCGATTCTGATTTGTTTCCGGTTTCCGTGTTTTGTTTTCTTATTTCCGTTCTTTTCGTTTTTATTTTCAGGTTTCACCTGGGATTTTCGCAAAAACAAAATTTCATCAAAACCTATTAACATCGAAGATCTCGACGCAAGAAATCCAACGTTGAAAATGGTTGTGATTTGGATGCACTATTCAATAGAAAAACAATTTGGAAAAATTAATCTACAAAAAAAGAGAAAACTTCTAGGTTGCGCCAAGTGACGCACATGTGTAAAGAAGGTGGGAATGATCTTTGCAAGGATACCCCTTAATTAGTTATTTCACATGTATTGCCCTACAAGCAATGCGCAAAGCATGCATGTGCACTGAGCACACAATAATTCGGTTTAAAATGTTTAATCTTTGTGTAAAACTATATCTCGCCTATTGAGAATCAAAAGAAACACTCGCCTACAATGATTGCCCATGGGCTGAAGCCCAACCAACGACTTTCTTTTTTGGTTTTCGTTAGAGGAACCGGCTTTTCTGTTGTACGTCCATCCACACTAGTCGGTGTGTACATAGGATATTTTTGTTAAGAAAGTGCGTGCAATGCTCTTTGTTGTATCTTTTTATATTTGTGTTCTGTTCATTTTGTTTCTTTTTATTTATTTTCTTTTTATAGTTTTTAATTTCACATTTTTACTTTTATTAGTTTATCTTCCGATTCTCAGTTTTTCAGTCATCTCCTACTTAAAATGTTCGTAATGTATTTTAAAAAATGTTCACCATGTTTTAAAAATGTACATTAAGTATTTTAAAAATGTTCACCGCTTTTTATAAGACGTTTAGATTTTTAAAATATGTTCACCGCGTTATCCGAAATATTTGTCACGTATTTAAAAAAATATTCACGGTGTTTTAATAGTTTTCGTCACGTATTTAAAAAAATGTTCACTGCATTTAAAAATATTTATTCCATATTCATAAAATGCTCATCTTGTATTTATAAAATGTTCACCATGTTTTTCTAAAAACTTATTCACCTTGTTCGTATAAACATTTACCATGTATTTTTTTAAATTCCTTTTATTTTTTTCATTTCTCTTCTTATTTCTATTCTTTTGAGAACCGATGAGTGAACTACTCATGGTTGGGATTACAATCACGGAGCCATAGTTGCTTATAAGAGGATCAAGAACCTTCCCTATCGTCAGGCTATCTCCTAAACTCTTTGCCATGCCTGCAAGACCATGCGCTAGAGAATTATACTCTCTTCTCACAGTGCTGAACTGATGAAATGGAAATAGTTGCAGGCAGTGCATGTTCGTAATCAAGGAGAAGCAAGCTGAGCGTTGCTGTGGACCTGCAAGCAACTCTTTACCAAGCACAACGCAGTCTATCTCGCGGTCCCTTATACTCCCTCCTTTCCTAAATATTTGTCTTTTTAGAGATTTCAAATGGACTACCACATTCGGATGTATATAGACATATTTTAGAGTGTAGATTTACTCATTTTGCTCTGTACGTAGTCACTTGTCCAAATATCTAGAAAGACAAATATTTGGGAACGGAGGGAGTAGAACCGTAGTAGCTCCTGGAGCCCAGCCAGGATAGCACCGCTTCGTCCACTTAGACGGTTGCACATAGACCCACATTTTGAAGAAGGATATAAGAACCCTCCCCTGGTTGTCCCGCGTGTTGGGGATTGTTGAATGGGAAACAAAAAAAATCCTACGCTCACCAAGATCAATTTAGCAAATGAGCATCTATGGGAGGAGAGATTGCATCTACATACCCTTGTAGATCACTGAGCGAAAGTGTTAAGAAACACGGTTGATATAGTTGAACGTCTTTGCGATCCAATCACGATCGGTCCCGTGAACTCCCGATCCAAGTGTCGAACGAACGACACCTCCGCGTTCAACACACGTACGACTTGATGACGCGTTCACCTCCTCGATCCAGCGAGCGATGCTGAAGTAGTAGCTCGAGTCCTCCGGCAGCACAACGGTGTGGTGGCGGTGGTGGTGGTGGAATCTCAGTAGAGATTCGCTAAGCACTACGGAGGGGAAGAGGGCTACGAGGGAGAGGAGGGGCAGCGTCGTGGCATGTAGGGGTTGCACTGCCCTCTCTCTACCTCTCTATATATAGGGGAAGGGGGAGGGGGCGCCCTAGGGTTTACCTAGGGGGGCCAACGGCCACAAGGGGAAAAACCCTAGATGGGTTTAGGCGCCCCCCCTTAGGAGGCTTGACCCCCAAGGAAAAGGGGTGGCAACCCTAGGGGCACCCCCACCTCCTCTGGTTATGTGAGATGGGGTGAGGGGTGCGCACAGCCCCTTAGTTGGCTGGTGTGCCCCCTCCCCTTGGCCCATGAGCCCCCCCAACACTTGTCGGGGGGCCCTAAAACCCCTTTCGGCCATCCTGGCCATAACCCGGTGCCGCTGGAACATTTCCGGACTCCGACACCCTTCGTCCTATATATCAATCTTCACCTCCGGAGTTCCTCGTCACGTCCGGGATCTCATTCGGGACTCCGAACAACCTTCGGTAACCACCATAATAACTCAACTATACTTATATCATCACCAAACGTTAAGTGCGTAGACCCTGCGGGTTCGAGAACTATGTAGACATGACCGAGACACCTCTATGGTCAATAACCAATAGCGGGACCTGGATGCCCATATTGGTTCCTACATATTCTACGAAGATCTTTATTGGTCGAACCTTCGATGTTAAGGATTCTAGCTCGAGTCCTCTGGCAGCATGACGACATGGTGGCGGCGGCGGTGGTGGAATCTCAGTAGAGCTTCGCTAAGCACTACGGAGAGGAAGAGGGCTACGAGGGAGAGGAGGGGCAGCGCCATGGCGTGTAGGGGTTGCGGCTTCCCTCTCTCTACCCCTCGATATATAGGGGGAAGGGGGAGGAGGGGGCGCCCCAGGGTTTCCCTAGGGGGGCCGGCAGCCACAAGGGGAAAAACCCTAGATGGGTTTAGGCCCCCCTCCCTAGGGGACGCCCCCACCTCCTCTGGTTATGTGATATGGGGGGAGGGGGTGCGTACAACCCCTTAGTTGGCTGGTGTGCCCCCTCCCCTTGGCCCATGAGGCCCCCCAACATTTGTCGCCCCCCCCCCCCCCCCCCGAAACCCCTTTCGGTCATCCTGGCCATAACCCGGTGCCCCTGGAACACTTCCGGACTCCGACACCCTTCGTCCTATATATCAATCTTCACCTCCGGACCATTCCGGAGTTCCTTGTCACGTCCGTGATCTTATCCGGGATTCCGAACAACCTTCAGTAACCACCATAACAACTCAACTATACTTATATCATCACGAAATGTTAAGTGTGTAGACCCTGCGGGTTTGAGAACTATGCAGACATGACCGAGACACCTCTACGGTCAAAAACCAATAGCGGGATCTGGATGCCCATATTGGTTCCTACATATTCTACGAAGATCTTTATCGGTCGAACCTTCAATGTCAAGGATTCAACTAATCCCGTATGTAGTCCCCTTTATCTATCGGTATGTTACTTGCCCGAGATTCGATCATCGTATCACCATACCTAGTTCAATCTCGTTACTGACAAATCTCTTTACTCGTTGTGTAATACAAGATCCCGTGTCTAACACTTTAGTCACATTGCTTGCAAGTTCATTGTGATGTTGTATTACCGAGTGGGCCCTAAGATACCTCTCCATCATACGGAGTGACCAATCCTAGTCTTGATCCATGACAAGTCAACAGACACCCTCGAAGACACCTATAGAGCACCTTTATAGTCACCCAGTTACGTTGTGACGTTTGGTACACACAAGGTACTCCTCCTGTGTTAGTGAGTTGCATGATCTCATGGTCATAGGAACAAGACATGTAGAAAACGATAGCAATAAACTTGATACGATCATATGCTACATTTATTTTTTTGGGTCTTGTCCATCACATCATTCTCCCATTAATGTGATCCCTGTAAGGGCATATTTCTCCCTAAGTGGTTTTGGTGATTGATGACAGTACATTTGTGGACTAACCGTGTGTATTGAGCATTTCAGATATTTCATATCTAGGCACAAGACGATTCGGTGCCCCTCGGAGCCTATCGAAGACGGCTGTTCTCTATGGTTCTTTTTGGTGGATTTGAGTCATAGGAAAGCCGTACTACTAAGAGGGGGTCCGCTTCGGAAAGGTTAGGATGGAATCAACACGTACACATCTGTTCCTTTGCACCACCTTTCCTTCGCATCAATGGAGTACCGTCCGTTTATCTTTGCCTCTGCGAAAGGAAGGCTTTCAAATACTAAAGTGTTTGTGGGGTGCGGTAGTACTGCTCAAGGGAGCAGTAGTACCGCAGGTGATTGCGGTAGTACCGCTCACGACAGCGGTAGTACTGCTCCTGGTGAGCGGTAGTATCGCTGCCTCCAGTCCTGACAATGAAGCATGCAGAAGTAGGTGCGGAAGTAATTTTTTACTTCCGCTCCTACGCGGTAGTACCGCTCCTTGCGAGCGGTAGTACCGTGCCGGATTTTTGCACAACTCCAAACATAGAGTAAGTATTTATGGATGTAATTTATTTATTCTGTGTTTTTCTAGCTCTAGTTGAGCCCTGCCTTATGGTAGTACTGTAGGGGTGCGCGGTAGTACCGCTCCGACGGTTCTACCGCTCATTGCCCTGTGCAACAGGGCCTCGGCTGGTCTCTGATGTCTACTACACAACCTTCTTCTTGTAGACGTTGTTGGGCCTCCAAGTGTAGAGGTTTGTAGGACAGTAGCAAATTTCCCTCAAGTGGATGACCTACAGTTTATCAATCCGTGGGAGGCATAGGATGAAGATGGTCTCTCTCAAACAACCCTGCAACCAAATAACAGAGAGTCTCTTGTGTCCCCAACACATCCAATACAATGATAAATTGTATAGGTGCACTAGTTCAACGAAGATATGGTGATACAAGTGCAATATGGATGGTAGATATAGGTTTTTGTAATCTGAAATTATAAAGACAACAAGGTAGCAAGTAACAAAAGTGAGCAAAATCGGTATTGCAATGCTTCGAAACAAGGCCGAGGGTTCATACTTTCACTAGTGCAAGTTCTCTCAACAAGGATAACATAATTAGATCATATAACAATCCCTCAACGTGCAACAAAGAGTCACTCCAAAGTCACTAATAGCAGAGAACAAACGAAGAGATTATTGTAGGGTACGAAACCACCTCAAAGTTATTCTTTCCGATCAATCCATTGGGCTATTCCTATAAGTGTCACAAACAGCCCTAGAGTTCATAGTAAAATAACACCTTAAGACACACATCAACCAAAACCCTAATGTCACCTAGATACTCCAATGTCACCTCAAGTATCCGTGGGTATGATTATATGATATGCATCACACAGTCTCAGATTCATCTATTCAAACCAACACAAATAACTTCAAAGAGTGCCCCAAAGTTTCTACCGGAGAGTCAAGACGAAAACGTGTGCCAACCCCTATGCATAAGTTCACAAGGTCACGGAACCCGCAAGTTGATCACCAAAACATACATCAAGTAGATCACGTGAATATCCCATTGTCACCACAGATAAGCACATGCAAGACATACATCAAGTGTTCTCAAATCCTGAAAGACTCAATCCGATAAGATAACTTGGGAAAACTCAATCCATTACAAGAAGTAAAGGAGGAGAAACACCATAAGATCCAACTATAATTGCAAAGCTCGCGGTACATCAAGGTCGTGCCATATCAAGAACAGGAGAGAGAGAGAGAGAGAGAGAGAGAGAGAGAGATCAAACATATAGCTACTGGTACATACCCTCATCCCCGAAGGTGAACTACTCCCTCCTCGCCATTGAGAGCGTCGGGATGATGAAGATGGCCACCGGTGATGGATCCCCCTCCAGCAAGGTGTCGGAATAGGGTCCCAATTGGTTTTTGGTGGCTATAGAGGCTTGCGGCGGCGGAACTCCCGATCTTGGTTATTTTCTGGCGGTTTCTGTATTTATAGGAGAGGTTGGCATCGAGAACAAGTCAAGGGGACCCATGGAGAGTCCACGAGGCACAGAGGCACGCCCCAGGGGGTGGGCGCGCCCTCCACCCTCATGGGGCCCACGGGCCTCCCCTCCAGTAACTCTTTGTTCCAGTATTTTTTATATTTTCCAGAAAAAATCTCCATTGATTCTCAGCGCATTCCGAGAACTTTTATTTCTGCACAAAAACAACACCACGGTAGTTCTGCTGAAAACATCGTTAGTCCGGGTTAGTTCTAACCAAATCATACCAAAATCATGTAAAAATATTATAAACATGCCATGAATACATCAAAAATTATAGATACGTTGGAGACGTATCAGTCTCTACCATGCAAGTGGTAGTACCGCACCCAGCAGCGGTAGTACCGCAACCCTTTGCGGTAGTACAGCGGCTGCGTCCAGTAGTACCACGCCGCGCGGGCTGAGTGGGGGGGGGATAACGGTTGGATCTTTTCCCCCACTATTTAAAGGGGGTCTTCTTCCCCAAGAAGACCACCTCTTCCGTCCGCAAGCTCCATTGTTGCTCAAACCTCCATTTTCGCCTGATCTCTCTCCCTAGCCAATCAAACTTGTTGGTTTTCTAGGGATTAGTTGAGAAGGCCCCGATCCACACTTCCACCAAGAGAAATTTGATTCCCCCCACTAATCCCTTGCTGATCTTGTTACTGTTGGGTGTTTGAGCAACCTAGATGGTTGAGGTCACCTCGGAGCCATATTCCATTGTGGTGAAGCTTCGTGGTGTCGTTGGGAGCCTCCAATTAAGTTGTGGAGATTGCCCCATCCTTGTTTGTAAAGGTTTGGTCACCGCCTTCAAGGGCACCAATAGTGGAATCACGACATCTCACATTGTGTGAGGGTGTGAGGAGAATACGGTGGCCCTAGTGGCTTCTTGGGGAGCATTGTGCCTCCACACCACTCCAACGGAGACGTACTTCCTCTCAAAGGGGAGGAACTTCGGTAACACACATACTCGTCTCCACCGGCTCCACTCTTGGTTATCTCTTACCTTTACTTGTGCAAGCTTTCATTGTGTTGTATCCCGTGCTTGCTTGTGTGCTCGTTATTGTTGCATCATATAGGTTGCTCACCTAGTTGCACATCTAGACAACCTACTTTGATGCTAAGTTTAATTTGGTCAAGAAAAGCTAAAAAAAATTAGTTGCCTATTCACCCCCCTCTAGTCAACCATATCGATCCTTTCAATTGGTATCAGATCCTCGTCTCTATATTAAGGACTTTACCGTCCGAAGAATGTGGTTGGCATTGGAGACGAGGGGGAGGAACACCCCGGTGTGAATCATTCCTCGTCTATGACCGATGGGGGATCCTCGGTCTCTCCTGAAGAGTTCAATGCGGCTTTGGACACATTGAAAACCTCCATGACGGCCGAGGTTAAAGGCCTGTTTAAGGAGTTTCTTGATGGGCTTAAATTATCCACTGAACCGTTGGAAGTGGTTGATCCCGCTAACAAGGTGGCGGATGCTAACTCCAAAAAGGGGAAGCTAGTAGTGAGAAAGCTCCTTTGCCTAGTGGTAGGAGTGGGAGTGGAATCTTTGCCCATGTTGAGCCTCCCCTCACCTATGGAGGACCGGTCCCTTTCACGCATATGAATCATGTTGGTCCGCCTCCTAAGCTTGTGAAAAATGATGATTTTGCAGCTTGGGTGTATCACTTTAAACGTCATTTAAATCATAGTTCTATTAACCTTTGAAGAATTATTGAGCAAGGTTTCTACCCGCACGATCCAAGCAACTTCACTCCGAGAGAAGCCGCAGATCATCAATTCAACGAGTCCGCTCTTTTCATTCTCCAAGAAGATATTCCTCCCGAAGATATTGCACATCTCCATCCTTTCACCATGGCGAAGGAAGCATGGGAGCATGTTGTATCCTTGTACAAGGGAAGTGCAAGCATTCAACGCTCAAACTTTGAAGTGGTGCAAGATGAAGCCGATGAGTTTGCCATGATTGAGGATGAAGAACCTCGAGAGCTTTATCAAAGTTTAAATACTCTCGCGGTCTCACTCCAAGATCATGGGAGCAAGGATATGGATGAAAATTGGATAAAGCGCAAGTTTCTCAAGGCCATGATGCCTTACCACAAGGCCATGTCCTCCCTCATCCGTCAAAGGCCGGATTTCCATGCCTTGTCTTCAAGTGAAGTGTTGGATGAGTTTGTTGCTATGAGGATCTTGGACAAGACCGTCGACAATGCGGTGTTGCATGCTCAATGGTCAAAGAAGGCCAACCTTGCTTTGAAGGCCAAGGCTAGTGCAGATGAAGAGGATGAAGAGGAAGAAGATGAAAGTTTCCCCAAAGACACCAAATATGCCTATCATGAGCACATGGCTCTTGCTTGACGGCAATTTTGGGGCAACAAGAAGAACACAAGGCCCAACTTCAACAAAAACAACTCAAGTGGCACCAAGGGCAAGCAACGTGTGAGGACATGCTATAATTGTGGCAATGTGAGTCACTTTGTTGTGGATTGCCTATACGAGAAGAGGGAAGACAATGGTGGCAAGCTTATCCAAAAAGACAGGGCCAAGTCCTTCCCTAACAAGAACAACTTCACCAAGAAGACTCCTCCCAAGGGGTTGGTGGTACAATAAGAGTACAATGAGGATGATGATGATGATGAAGACGGTGAGACGGTTGCCATGGCCTCCATTGCCATTGCAACAACTCCACGGGTGTCCCTCTTTGATTCACCCAACGAGAACATCACTGCCAAGTGCCTCATGGCTAAAGCCACCAAGAAGGTAACCCACAACATCAAGACTACCATCACTACTAATCCTTCCTTGACGGATTGCACTGATGAACGTGAGGGGGCGAAAAAGCAGGAGAATGAATTTGAGTCTTTTATGGGAAAGCTCAAAGGTAAATCCAAGAAGCACTTTGTTGCTCTCTTGGAACAACTTGGTGAAGCCAATGACATGATCGAGGCTCACGAAGAGACCATCTCTAAGATGGAAGGGCATAGTCATGACTATGCTGATGAGATATCGGATCTCTATAATGGTCTTGAGGAAGAGCGTGGTCATCGTTTGGATCTTGAGGAGTCACACAATGATGGTCATGCTAAATTAAAGAACGATCTTGATCATGCTCTTGTTGTCTCTCGTGTGCTAAATTCCAAGAAGGCCAAACTTGGGGTTGACCATGCTAGACTCAAGGAGGAGTTTGACCTACTTGACAAGGCTCACAAGGCCTTGAAGAGTGCTCATGCTATCCTCAAAGAGTCTCATGATCAACTCCAAGTGAGGCTAACCAAGGAGAAAGCCACATTTCCTCATATGGTTTTAATTGATAATGCAAATGCTACTAACCCGTGTTGTGAGAATGTGCATCTTATGGAGGAGAATGCCAAGTTGAAGGAGCAACTTGATAAAGGCCTTGTGTCGGGCATACAAGGTGAGAAGAACCTCAACGACCTTTTGAGCAATCAAAAGGAAGTTGTGGCCAAGGAGGGGATTGGGTTTGCACCCAAGTCCAAGAAGAAGAAGAAGAAGAATGACAAGACCAAACAACCTCATCCTGTCAAGCAAACTTTTGTGAAGGAGGGGGAGGGTACTCCTAAGGAGAAGAACAACATGAAGGGTGGTGGTGTCAAGAAGGGCAATGCCACTCCTTCCAATAAAGCCGGCGACTTTAACCCTTCTTATGTGTTATGCCGTGCTAGTGATGGACATGTTTATGCCAAATTTGTTGGTTCTTCTGATGAGTACATTGAATGGTCTATTTGGGTTCCCAAGACCCTTGTTGCTAACATAAAAGACCCATTACAAAATGGGTACCTAAAACCAAGCATTGATCTCTTGTAGGTGTTTGCTTCCGGTGGGGGATCATGGTTGCTCGATAGTGGAGCCACAAATCATATGACCGGAAGAAAGGACTTGGTGGTGGACGTGCACAAAGTTTCATCTATGCCCACCAATGTTGAATGGGGTGGTGCTTCGTCTTCTAAGGTAGTGGGTCTTGGCAAGGTTGTCATTTCTCATGATCTCACGATCGAAAAAGTCATGCTTGTTGAGTGCCTTGCATACAATTTACTTTCTGTTCGTCAACTTGCACTCATGGGCTTTGCCACCTTCTTTGTTATTGATTCCGTGGCCCTCTTGTGGAGCAAGACTCTTAAAGTAGCCTTTGTTGGGCATGTTGAGAACGGTCTTTATGTGATTAACTTTTTGGAGCAACCCACTAAGACTGCGACATGCCTAATGGCTAAAGTTGACGTGGGATGGCTTTGGCATCGCCATTTAGCCCACGTTAATATGAGATCTTTGCAAAGTCTTCTCAAGGGGGGCCATGTCTGTGGACTAATAAATGTTAGTTTTGCCAAAGATCGTGCTTGCAGTGCTTGTATAGAAGGAAAGCTACATCAGAAGGCTCACCCTCCCACGACTATCATCTACTGGACGAGGCCTTTGGAGCTCCTTCACATGGATATCTTTGGGACTCCATCCTTTGATAGTCTTGGGGGGTAGAAAGTATTGCTTGGTGATTGTGGATGATTATTCAAGAGACACTTGGGTGTATTTCTTCAAGAGGAAGAGTGAGACCCAACAAACCTTCATCGACTTTGCAAATGAAGCTCAACATCAACACAATGCAAATATTTTGATGATAAAAAGTGACAACGACACCGAGTTCAAGAACTACACCTTGGATGAGTTTCTTAGTGATGAGGGGATCAAGCATCAATATTCTGCACCTTACACCCCTCAACAAAATGGTGTAGCGGAGAGGAAGAACCGGACATTGATGGACGCAGTAAGGACCATGATGGCAGAGTTCAAGTCTCCATACAACTTTTGGGCCGAAGCCATCAACACCGCTTGTCATGCATCCAATCGGCTCTATCTCCGCATAGGCTTGAACAAGACTCCATATGAGATACTTACCGGTAACAAGCCCAACCTCAAGTACTTCCGGGTGTTCGGTTGTAAGTGTTTCATTCTCAAGAAAGGTGTTCGTCTGTCTAAATTTGAGGCTAGAGCTCATGAGGGCATATTTGTTGGTTATGCTACAAACTCTCATGCTTACCATGTTCTCAACAAGTCCACGAGACTCATTGAGGAGATGTGTAATGTGGAGTTTGATGAAAATAATGGCTCCCAAGTGGAGCAAAGTGGTACTTGTGATGAAATTCCTCCCCAAGCCATAAGAAGAATGGGTATTGGTCATATCCTACCCATTGAGGAACCCCTTGTGGCCGAAGGAGAATGACAATGTTCCACTCAAGTGGAACCTTCACCAACCCAAGACCCACACACTTCCGAAGAACAAAGTGAAGGCCCTCCTCCAAATGAACAAGATCAAGGGCAAGATCAACATCAAGGTGGTAGTGATCCGAAAATTGATGCCCAAGGTCAAGTTCTTGCTACCGAGCAAGCTCAAGATCAAGAGCAACATCAAGATCAAGAACTAGCCCAAGACGACGGTCATGATGATCAAGTTACCCCTCAATTCTCTCTTGAGGAGCAATTGGAGTGTCGTGCCGCCAAGATTGCTTCCAAGCTCGCTTCCCAAGAGAATCTCATGGAGAATGTACTTGGAAGTTTAAGAAAGGGGGTAAGCACTCGTAGACAATTGACAAACAATTGTGAACATCATGTATTTGTTTCTTGTGTTGAACCCCAAAAGGTCTATGAGGCGCTCGAGGATCCGGATTGGCTTAATGCCATGCATGAAGAACTCAACAACTTTGAGAGAAACAAGGTGTAGAGATGGTGCCAAGGAGAACAGAGAATCATAATGTCATTGGAACCAAATGGATCTTCAAGAACAAGAAATATGCTCACCGGGATTGTCATTCGAAACAAGGCTTGTTTGGTGGCACAGGTGTCGTGGAATTAACACGTTAGATGTCCTTAGTGTGAGGACTTAGTCGCGAGGCCAACGCATCTATGTGGTAGCTTGAGAGGGGTTGAGCGGAATCGAGAGACGCAACACAAGACAAGGGTTTAGACAGCTTCGGGTCCCGGGAAACATCATCCGGTAACAACCCTACATGCTGTTTGAGGCTAGATATCATTATCATCACGAGGGAGTCGCTGTAAACTGACTCTCCTCTAGTTGTGTCTAGCCCTAGAGATTATTGTTTTCTTGTCCCCCCCTTTGGGAGCCCTGCCCCTCCTTATATAAGTTAAAGGGGCGGGTTACATATAGAGTCCATCTCGGACTAAAACTTAAACTATTTTGACTTCCCTTCCTGGGCTTCTTAACGTCTGCCGGTTTAACATTGTCTGCCTGTTTAACATTGTCTGCTGGTTTAACATTGTCTGCCGGTTTAACATTGTCTGCCAGTTTATGATTGACTTAACACTTGCCGGTGCTACCATCTGTCTTAACTCTGCCGGTTTAACACTCGTCGGTTTACCGTCTGTCTTAGCCATCTGTCTTAACTGTCTGCCGGTTTAACACCGCCCCGGTTTACCAAGTCCCAGCCGGATTATGACTCCGGCCGGGTCATACCGCGGGGTATATCCCCGACATTAGCCCCCAGTTTAATTTGGATTTATCCACGTTAAACTGATCCTGATCATCCTTAAATCCTTGTCACTTCCTTCTTCTAGAAAATCCGGTTTAATAGGCCAGCTTCATAATCAACTTGCTGACATTGGTTTCTCATAGAAAATATATTGTGAAGAATAACTCCTTTGATTCAGCTCGCAATGCAAAAAATATTGGTCCTTGTAATACTCATCTAATCTTCAGCCGGTTTAAGGATGTAGAACTTGCTGGTTTACAAAACTGATAATCCAGTGTCATGATTGTCGCAGACACCAGGCCATCCTGATTGGTGATGCCGGGTCAATAATTGTTGGTGACGCCAGATCAACCTGGTTAGCTCAAAACTGAAAATTGGAAGATATTTCTCTCTTATATCCATATTACCTGTAGCCCCCAAGTCTTGAACAGAACAAAGTGATGATTTGAGACTTGTTTTCCATATAATTACTGCCACTTTGAAGAAATCCATGTTGTTCATCTCAGTCACTAGTAAAAACTGAATACTCCATATTATGTAGCCCCCAAGTGTCGGGTTGTCATGCTTGCAGCAACCTGGGACTTGAAATTGCCTTATGCTCATAACAACTTCAACCAGTGTAGCCCCCAAGGGCCGGGTCATTATGAAATAATGAGCAGGGACTTTGTAAATATAATCATGTAAACTTTGAATAGCAACGGTGTAGCCCCCAAGGTCCAGCTCAGTAAGAAAATATTGAGCTGGGACCTGATATATACTTCAATGAAAATAACATCATATGATGTAACCCCCATCATGGGGCTTGAATCCATGTCCACAAGGTTAATAACCTTGTGCTTTACCAACTGAGCAGTGGACCCTTCAATGATAAATGAAAATTTGTGTACCTTGAATTGTTGACAGGAGCGATTGGTAGTCCCCAAGGGCCGGCTCACTATAATGTGATGAGTCGGGTCTTCAATAAGATGAGCAAAAAACGACTTTGCATTAGCCCCCAAGTGTCATGGTGCATGCTTACAGTGACATGAGACTTGCATATTTGATGTAATCTCAACTTGAATAATGTAGCCCCCAAGTGCCGGGTCGTAAGCCTGCAGCAACTCGGGACTATTCCTTCAATTGTAGAATAAATCATATCCATTAATAATATGATAGCCATTGCGCTAAAGCGACTTTGAAAACCAAATGATTTATAAGCGCATGATTCCAATGGCGCAATCCAAATATATACTGGCGACTTCTAGTCCAAAGCCAGGCTGGGTTAATAAACACCGGATTATAAGTGATTATGTACTGACAACTTGTAGTTGAAAATCGAGCCGGGTTAATGAACACCGGGTTAATTTGATGACTGATAGTCATGCCGGGTCAATAGACACCGGTTCAATCATAAATTTATCAAAAATAGAAAAATGTTGACAAAGGCAAATAAAACCGTGTAGTCAAGGCTTTTCAAGGGTTGCCAAGCCAAAATTCGAGGCTTTTCATGGGCTGCCAGGCCGTTGAGTTAAACCATTTTGCAAAGCCTTTCAAGATGGGCCTCCAACTAACTAATCGTCGTTTTAACTTTGACAAGTTCAGGGTCTGTATAAGATTGACTTTTCAAACGTTCGGCGGGTCATGCCAGGATTACCTGGATAGGAGTGGCTTACTTGATGAAGGCAGGTTAACCCGGGGTTTTAGGTGAATACACCAGGCTTCCAAGCCGTGCTTCATAGCATATTACAAGGGTCCTTTCAAACTCTTTGTTGCATTGCACAAATAACCCACAAGTAACTTTGTGAGCTGTGCTCTATGGGTGCCTATGTTTGAGCTGTGCGTAGCAACAAAACTCTCTTTGGCCCCTTGGGTGTGAAGCTCCCAAGCTTTGTTGTGGCGTGATAGCCGGATTAATGGACAGGAATCCGCTTTGTCAGCTGAAGCCCCCATTTGTTATATTTTTGAGCTGTGCTCGTCGGGTGCCTATGTTTGAGTTGTACTGCGCGACAAACTCTCTTTGGCCCCTTTTGACTTTTCTGAGAACTCGAACTTTGCGAGAGATATTTCTTCTTGAACCGGATGTTAAACCGGATTTTGAAAGCTTCAAAGCTTTATGGGAGATTGATTTCCCTTGAATCGGATTGTAAAACGGATATTTAGAGCTTCAGTGAGACTGACTTCCTTTGAACCGGAATCCTTTGATGACCCAGAACTTCTTCACTGAGCCGGGATTTTGTCATATACTTTTTGAGTCGGAAATTCTCTAGCGGCCTTTAAATTTTCATCAATATAGCAGTAGCCTCCGGGACCGGGTTATCTTTCCCTCCATCGTCCTGGCGTTCTTACATTCGCTTAAACTGGCAAGATTTGCCGAGTCATGTCATCATAGCCCCCGAGTCTTAAGACGACTCAAGGAGTTGTTTTGAGATTCTCATATTTAACCATAGCAGAAGGTGTATATCATTGGTGTTGATAGCACGATGTAAATCCACAGAAGGTTGATGTGACTGCGGCAGGTTATAAATGATCCCGTATGAGCCGTGTCAGCAACTCGGCCAATGGTTCCTTCCAACTGGCTGTTTCAAGTGGACCAAACTGAAGTGGCAGCGATTTGTGTGCATGTCCATTTATCCATCCAATGCAGACGGCGGCTGAATGATAATTTGCCTCCAAGGTATTGAAAGAAAAATCGGGCTACCCAAGAAGTGACTTGCTCATACTCAATAAACAGCTCATGCAGACAGGTGCGGCCCGGTGTGTTGATGCAGACCAGGGCGCGAGAGATGGGCGGAAAAGACGACCAGATCGTCAAAGGTGGCACAGACAGACGAGTCGGCCATGGCGTTGTAAACCGGTTCGAACGGGCGAGTCAAACGCAGGCGCGGTTCCGGCAAGCTGATGTAAACCGGGCCGTAAGGGCGGCGTCTTACACGCATCCATTCGCCGTGTAATGTGGCACGGACGAACACCGGGTAGGACGTTGCCAGCGCGTGCTCTGTATCCATAATATAAACCATGTTTTATAATGAATAATTGTCCTGCATATCAAAATATACGGTCCAAAGTAATTGTTCCCTTGATAAAAACAATATATATCAAGAAACTAATTTTAGATGGATAACACCTGATTTGTCTGGACGTTGGAAGATTCATATGTAATATCCGTCAATAAGCTAACAATAGTATAGCCCATCGGCTGTATACATAATACTCTGATGATCAACGGTCGCAGAGGTTTGCCATAGCTCCTTTTTTAATACCGGTTCCTTTTAAAAATCTTGATACCCCCACAATAGCAATCACCTGAACACTTTGACGTGAGGCTGGGAGACTCAGGCCAACTCCACCGCGCGACCCCAAACAGACGTTCGTTTTGTCCGGTTTCGGTCCGTTTGGGTAGGGGTTTGGGGTCGTGTCCGGGCATGTCCTGGGATGCGGTGGCCGTGCGCCCAGCGCGCGGCCGCATCCATTTGCCCCATCCTGTCCGTGAGGGCCAAAAATGCCTAAATTTGCATCAAACTACTTCCAACCCAAATGTTTGTCTGAAAATTAAAATAGTTTTACAACCCAATTGAAATTGTCTTAAGTAAAATAGTTTTACAACCAAATCGAAATTGTCTTGACTGAACATAAATTGGATCAATACATCTATTGGTTGCCAATGTGATCCCAGACGTGCTCAACCAAGTCATTTTGAAGATTCAAATGAGTGTGCCAATCACGCATCTCACGGTGGAATTGGACAAACTGTTCAAATGTGGCCGGGTCTTGGTGCAGGGGCTCAATATTTTCACCTTGATAATCAAATCCTTGGTCGAAGATACTCTCATCACGCTCATCCTCGACGATCATGTTGTGCATGATCACACAAGCAGTCATCACTTCCCAAAGCTTTCTTTCATCCCATGACAGTGCAGGGTTTCGAACGATACCCCACCGGGATTGAAGCACACCAAAAGCACGTTCCACATCCTTTGGGCAAATCTTTTTCTCTTCTCACCTTGGGGTTTCGAGATTGTCTTCACAAAAGTTGACCACTGAGGATATATACCATCTGCTAGATAGTATCCTTTGTTGTACTGGTGGCCGTTGATCTCAAAGTTGACAGGTGGGGAGTTTCCTTCTGCAAGCCTCGCGAAGACTGGGGAACGTTGTAGCACGTTGATATCATTGTGAGAACCTGCCATACCGAAGAAAGAATGCCATATCCAAAGATCTTGCGATGCCACCGCTTCTAATATGACAGTGCACCCGTTAGCCCCTTGTACTGGCCCTGCCAAGCAAATGGACAGTTCTTCCACTCCCAATGCATACAATCAATGCTGCCAAGCATGCCTGGAAAGCCTCTAGCTACATTGGTCGCCAACAATCTCTCTGTATCAGCGACAGTTGGCTGCCTCAAGTACTCTGGGCCAAACACCTCGATCACAGACTGGCAAAACTTGTACATTGACATCAGACATGTTGTCTCACTCATACGCACATACTCGTCCACCAGATCGCCTGGAATACCATATGCAAGCATGTGGATGGCCGCGGTGCATTTCTGATAAGAGGAGAATCCAAGCTTGCCAAGGGCATCCGTCTTGCACTCGAAGTATGGGTCATGAGCAACCACTCCCTCTCGGATACGATTGAACAAATGCCTTGCCATACGAAAACGGCGACGAAATTTATCCGGCTTGAAGAGCGGGGTGTTGGCAAAGTAATCGGCATAGAGCAGGGCGTGGCCTCTCTCCCTGTTGCGGTTCAGGTTGGGAGCCTTGCCAGGGAGTGACCCCCTGTACCGAGGAAGCTGCCGTTGAATATGGTCGTTCACGACCAGTGCAGCCACCACAAGTTCTTCATCATCCGACGACGAATCGTCCGATGAACAAAGGAAGTGATGGAAGAAAAACTCGTCTCCACTGTCCATACCTTTGTTGGCAAAAGGTCGAACACCTTGCGGTCGCGGTGGCGAAGCGGCCGCGATGATCACCTCGACGTAGCAGGGGTGGTTGCCGGCCAGCTACTGGCCGCTCTGGAGCTCTCGTTGGAATCTGCCTCGGCCGCCGTGGTCCGTCGCCGGCAGTCGTGTCCCCTCCGGCACCGGCAAGGACGGCGACGGCCAAAACTACGGCGAAAGCGCGGGCGTGGTGGCGGCCATGTCCAGACGTGGTTTGTTATGGACGGCAGGGGGGGTTGCGCGGTGAGGAGGCGGCCAGAGAATACGGCGGCGCCGGCGGCGGGGCGGGGCGGGGAGAGAGGGTGAAGCGTTGGGGAGCGGAGGGACTGCTAGTGTCCCCGACAGGCGGGCCAAGGGGAGGGCGCAAGGGCGTGCGTCGCGATCGTCCGTGCGCGTCCGTTTCACCCCAAACCGAGCGCAAGTTTAGGCCTGGAATGGGTCGAAAACGGACGGAATCCGGACATTTGTCCGTTTGAGGCCGTGCGCTGGGCCGCCTCTTTTGTCCCTTTTACCCCAAACGGACAGAGCCGGACAGGATAGGGTCGCGCGGTGGAGTTGGCCTCAGAGCTGAGTCGCGGGCGGCGGTTTGAACCACAGCAGCTTGACGCAATGACGGAGGCAGCGCCTGGCATGATCCGGATGCTGATAGTGGATAAATACATCTCCTCTGGCTTTTGTGGACGGAAGCTGAAGTGAGGCTGATAAAACCCATAGCAAGTATGTTCTCTGTATCCACCGAAACTCAGCAACAATTTAACTTGAGCACTAGAAACTTCCTGGCATCTTTAGACTGATGGAGTTGTCTCTCCAGTATGTACATCCTCCCGTTTCAAAAATATCAGATTCCATTATGGAAAAGAGTATCTTTTGGTCCTTCGGTTTGTTGTGTTGTTTGACAATAGGCCTTAATGACAGAAAACAAACCACCGGTTCCAGGCAAGAGACAACGGGGGCGGGTCGAGACGGATTATGCAAACTGACCGGATCATTATCTTTTTGCGCAAGAGCTTTTGACTTTTCCCAGCCGGTTCAATGCTTCTGTCCTTGAGCATACGGACGGAGCTGACTGCTGGAGGCGGAGGTGAGGCCGTAGAAATGGCCGGCCGTCGGGGTGAGGGCAGAGGTTCAAAACGAGCAGTGGCCGGTTTAAAGCGGGAACAAGGCCGAGCTCCGCGGCCGGCTTCAAAACGAGCAGTGTCTCCCGGCGGCAACATGTGGTGGCGGACCGACCCACAGGCAGCGGGGCGAGCCCGTGGTGACCCGGCAACGGCTTGAGCTCAGGTGAACCGGCGACGACGGTTCATGGAAGAGCACGGCTGAAGTGGCGCAAGGTGATTCCAGTTTGTCGGGCCGGCGCCAAGCACGGTGATTCAGGGCATCACGAGGAAGAAGGCGACGGCGATCTTGGCGACTTGGCGTCAGCGGTTTGACGCGGCAGTAGAGGAGATCAGAGCAAACCACGACGGGTCACAATGGTGATTGCAATTCTGAATTTTGTAGTTTTGAGGCTGGGTGACCCGGAACCAAGGAAACAGTGAGGGTAGACGATTCAAGGCCGCCCGACCGTGACAGCTTGAAGTGGCGGATTGAGGCCGCAAACCTCTTTTTACCGGAGCCGGTATGTACCGGTGCTAAATCCACCCTTCAATTTTTGGAGATTGGTGTACACTGTCTACATGCATACTAGTATTCCTTTGTATTTTGTTAAACATCATCATGTATGAAATGTCTTGTCAACTCTTGTCAGCACTTTTTGCTAGTACCGTGCATGCATGTCTCAGACATACTCTCCTCCTCTAGCTCCCATAACAAAGGTACCATTTAAATTTCATTTGACATTTTCAACCGTTTATATCTTTTAAATCAAAATTACATATGTGAAATATTTTATATATTTGATCTCCGGGTGGCAAGACCTTTAGAACAAGAACAATTTCGGATACATTTCAAATACATTTAATTTTCAACATTTCAATTAACTTATTTCACTCTATATATTATGTGTGAAACTGCTTATTTCACTGTTCGAAACTTATTTCACTCTATACATGGAACATATGAAACATGTTATTTCACTCTATATATTTTAAACACCTTTTAATTTCAATGTTTCAAATATATGAAACATGTTATTTCACTCTTTATATTTTAAACACCTTTTAATCTCAATGTTTCAAATATGTGAAACATAGTTTGAAAATATAATTTTTTGTGATGCGTGAAATCAGTTTTTTTTTAAACGAGTGGAATATAGTACTTCAAATGAGTGAATCTAATGTTTTCTCTCAAATGAGTGGAATAAGTTTTTTCAACTGGGTGAAATCAGTTGTTTTAAATAAATGATATATTGTTTTGAAATAATAAAATCAATTTGTGAATGAGTGAAATATGTATTTCAGAGAAGTAATTTCATGTATTTCAATACATATCTCACTGAAATAACAAGTTACAAATATATGAAATAGCAGTTTCATATATTTCAGAGAAGTAATTTCATATATTTTCACAAAAATTAGTTTCACAACTCGCAACACCACATTGAAATATATTTCAGGGAAGTAATTTCATATTTTTCAATACATATCTCACTGAAATAACAAGTTACAAAAATGAGAAATATCAGTTTCATATATTTCAGAGAAGTGATTTCATATTTTTTCACAGAAATTAGTTTGACAACATGCAACAACACATTGAAATATCAGTTTCACATATTTTACACAGCTCAACTACACATAGCTATTTCAATTAATATCTCACTGAAAATCATTCAATCGTTTTGAGAAATATGTAACACTTCCAGTAGTGTTTAAGAATGAGTGAAATTAGTTCTTTTAAATGAGTAAAATCATTTTTATGAAATTAGTGAACTTGATTTTGAATATTAGTGAAATATGCATTTTTAAATAAGTGAAACCAGTGTTTAAAAATGTTTGAAATTAGTTTTTTTAACAAGTGAAATCATATTTTTTTTGGAAATTAGTGAAACAGTCAAAATCATTTTTGTGAAATACCGAAATAATCTTATATTTTTCTGAAAGTGATTTCAAAGATAATTGAAATATACAAAATAAAAGTAGTTGAAATATATCCTAGATTGATCTTGTTTTGAAGGTCTTGTCGGCGCGAATTCTAATATATAAAAAGTTTAAAAAGTGAACATTTGTTTGAAAATATATCAATCATTTAAAATATGAGGATGAAAATTAATGCATGTTAGATGTATGAGAGAGAGAATGCATGCATGCACGGTTATTTTTCTCCTTCCTATCTCTCTCTTCTCTATAAAAGGCTGCCATCATGTATCTTCTGTCAGGCTGTGTCACTAGTATTCACACTGTATAGAGCAAGATATAATATACGTTATCAGATCACACGAATCTTGATGAAATGCATGTGTGGTGGATGTCACACCGGTAGGTACCGGTTCCGGTAGAAAAACTTAGTCGGGATTGAGGCTGCAGTGACGCGGCGGCTGGCCTCCGAAGCAAGCCTCGACGGAGGTGGGTAGCACTGTGGTGAAAACGTAGGCGAGCCAGATGGCTTTACGTACACGTGCGAGTAGAGCAGAGCAAAGGAACGAGTCCACGCCCACGACCCCATCTGATCAGCACGCTCGAGGTGGCCCTTGGCATTGGTGAGCCCCCAGGAGCGGGCAAGCAGCAGGCCGGCGAGGCACATCCGCGCGCGGGCCTCGGCGAGCGGGAGGAGCAAGGCGGACTGGGGCTGGCTGAGCGGGAGCAGACCAATGGGTACGGGCACCTACGGGAGCCGACCCGGCGGGCGCGGGAGCAGGGGAGAAGAGGCCGGGGCCACGGCCGCGCGCGGAGGCGCACGGGCGAGCAACGCGGAGCTGCGCGCTGGAGTAAAGTGGTGAACCAGCGAGGTAAGGCGAGGAGAGCCGCGGGCGCTCGGCGAGGCGACGGCGGAGGCCAGCCGGCTTAGCGCGGGCAACCCGGGCTACGTCCATGCCCACAACGGCGGCAGCAGGACGACTTTAGACGCCGGCTTGAGGCGCGCTCTGACAGCTGAGGCGAGTCAGCCACAGTTTGTGTCTTCTGCTGCAAGGCCGCGCTGCAACAACCGGAATCAGTTTGCAGAGAAACAGAGCGAGGGTGACTCGCAGGTCGGCGATTTGAAACGACTCGGCATGAAGCCCTCCCGGTGACTCAGAGCAAGGCTGAAGCAGTGACGGCAGAGGTCGGCCGGCTCGCGGGCGGCCCACAAGAATGATGGCGGCTCGGACTAGGCGGCAGCAGGTCGGTTTGATTCGGACGGAGCAACGACAGATCGACCCGTCCGGAACGGCGATTTGAAACGGAAATAGTTCATTGTAAACCCAGAACTCGTAGACGTTCGGCGAAACAAACCTCCAAATCGAAATTCCGGTCAATTGCACCCTGAACTATGCAATCCCGGTCTAAATCAAACCCTGACAAATGTCAATCGGGATTTGTCTAGCTGGTGGGCCTCCTCCGCGCTGGGTCAGCCTATTTATTCTTTTGTTTGCTCAAAAAATTTGTCTTTATTTTTCTGTTGCTCTTTCGCGGTAGAATTGCGGACAAGAGCGGAGCTCCTGTAGGGCTCGCGCAAATGGTCCGGCCCATTGCCAGGAAACGAGCGAAGGTACGGAGAAAATGTAACGAACTAAAAAGTTTGTGCCGCTGATTAATTCGAGCGCGCGACTTCTCGCTGGATGGCCGCGACGCCACCCAGTGCAGCTAGCAACTGGGATTGGTATTTTATACAGCCTAACAGAAAAGTAGTATGGTGAGCGACATATCCGTTTTTTCAATCTTCGTTCAAGAAAATGAACAATGTTTTCTTGAAGAAATTTAAAACTCAAACAAACTGTTAAAACGTGAACAATTATTGAAAACATGAACACAAATTTATATAGGACGAATGATTTTCAAATATACATTGAACATTTTTTAGGTGTGTGATGACCAATTTTTAACTACACAGCGAACAATTTTGTGATATACATTGAAATAATTTAAAACATATTATACATTTTTGTGATACGATGAACAAATTTTTTACATTGAACATTTTTGTAATATAATCTGAACAATTTTTAACTGAAAAACCAATTTGGTGATTATACATTGAACAATTTTTTGATACACGCTGAAAGACCATTTAAATACCCGTTGAACTTTTTTTTATGTACACTGAACAATTCAAAATTGTGAACAAAATTTGAAAAAGTGAATAAATAGCAGCGACGGCAACCACACTAGCTACCTACTCAGTACGTCTATATTGCAGCGCCAATTTTAAAGTAGAATGTATGGCGACAGATTTCATTTTTCTTCAAAGTTTTCAACAATTCTTGGAAACAAATGTGATTTTTTAAATACGTTGAATTCTTCAAAAATATAATTTGAACAGTTTTACATACGTTGAAATTTTTTTTAAACAGCACCAGCACGGGGTCGCATGTTCAAGGCACACCGTGCGCATTTTTTTAACAAAAAGATAAAAGCGGACCGGCCCAGCAGAAGCAAGATGTGTAGCGCCCATTGTGAAATTTTATTTCTTAATGAAAAAAATAAAGCGGGCCGGCCCAGCGGGGTGGAGGTGTGTGCCCTCGGCGAAATCCCAGCAATCCCGGCCATCCAAACGATTTGAAGGTTTGATTTAGACCGGGATTGCATAGTTCAGGGTACAATCGACCGGGACTTTGATTTGGGGGTTCATTTCGCCGAACGTCTACGAGTTCAGGGTTTAAAATAGATTTTTTCGGATTTGAAACTGTAGCTTACGGTAGAAGGAAACACCCGAGGCGGGGTCCAGGCGGCGATTCACGGGTCGCCCTCGGCCAAGGCGGTTCAACAGCAGCAAGGTGGAGCGGTATAGCAAAAGGAGGATCGGCCGGGCGGCTCCGCAGGACAAGTTTGTTCCCAATTGAAGCGTTTTCCTTTGTTAATCGCATTGTGAGCAGAAGTCCGCCGTCACGAGTAGTATCTTTCAAGAGATACCCTAAGCAGCCGCCGCCGCCGCCACAACTACTGCCGCCGCCTCGGTCCCCCTCCTCTTTCCTGTCCGGCGGCCTCGTCGGCGGCAAGAGGAGTGGGGACCCATCCGTCTTGTTTTATTTTTCTTAGGTTTTTGTTTCTCCGGCGGCATCGACGAGGTGGTGGCGACGATGGCGTGTTGGAATAAAGTCTCTTCGGTCTCTTCCTACCTCGACGACGTCCGATCCGGCGCCGGCGAAGGGCCTGTGAGAGTTTGTGTCCCCAGATCGGTTGGTTCCCTTCAGATCTTGGCAGTTTGTGTGTCTTTCAAGGAGTACTTTTGGCTGGCATTTGGTGTGGCGACCACGACATCTTCTTCTGTGTTGTTCTGTGGCTTAACCCGGTTTCTCCAACCCTCTGATCTGGTGGTGGTGGATTGCAAGCTTGTTCTGCTTGGGGTGATGCTCCAGCCGATGCTGCTTCAACGACTTTTAGATCTCGTCTCAAGGGGCGAGTGGCTATTGCGGTCTTCAAAGCCTTGTATGGCAAGGGCATTTGCAGGTGTTGCTTTTCTTTGCTGTTGGTTCAGTGCAATTTTCAATCACCGGCGGACAGCGTACAATCAGAGGAAGAAGAAGACTAGTATGCTTTTTATTGTAATTTTATTTTTTACTGGTCGTTCTACGTCCAGTTGTCTATCCATTGTACTGGTCTTTGTTTTCCTCGATGATAATCAGATTTAAGATGCCCTTTGGGTGTCTTTATTCAAAAAAAAAATTGTTCCCAATTAACTGGTATATCAAATTTTTTCAATACCTCCACGTGAATACTAAACCGGCCACCACTACCTAGTACTGGTTCTGACTTGATATTTGGATGTAGGGCATGGCAACAGCAGCAAGGCAGCCTCGGGATTTGATTTGCATTGTGCACACCGGATCTCTCAGTAGGAAACGACAATTCAATAACGGCATACTCTGAGTCGGTCTCGGTCCCGCCAAATTGTACTGGCTGTTTGATGGAAATCAACCCCACTCAGATAGGCAGATCGACCGGCCACGTGTGATGACGCTCACAGAACCATAGTTTCTTTTGATCTCCAAACTTCTTGACCGTGAAGGCCGATTCAAACTTTTTTAATCTTGATCAATGAACTCGGAATTGATGTAGATCTTGACCGGCTCTTCTTCACCATAAAAATTATGAACTTCTTGATCCCCGAGAAAAAATCCCTCCAAGAACTCAACAACACCGTGTGTAGCCCCACGGTGGGCGCCAACTGTCGTAGAATTAACACGTCAGATGTCCTTAGTGTGAGAACTTAGTCGCGAGGCCAACACATCTATGTGGTAGCTTGAGAGGGGTTGAACGGAATCGAGAGACGCAACACAAGACAAGGGTTTAGACAGCTTTGGGCCCCGGGAAACATCATCCGGTAACAACCCTACATGCTGTTTGAGGCTAGATCTCATTATCATCACGAGGGAGTCGCCGTAAACCGGCTCTACTCTAGTTGTGTCTAGCCCTAGAGATTATTGTTTTCTTGTCCCCCCTTGGGGAGCCCTGCCCCTCCTTATATAAGTTAAAGGGGCGGGTTACATGTAGAGTCCATCTCGGACTAAAACTTAAACTATTTTGACTTCCCTTCCTGGGCTTCTTAATGTCAGCCGGTTTAACATTGTGTGCCAGTTTAACATTGTCTGCCGATTTAACATTATCTGCCGGTTTAACACTGTCTGCCGGTTTATGATTGACTTAACACCTGCCGGTGCTACCATCTATCTTAACTCTGCCGGTTTAACACTCGCCGGTTTACCGTCTGTCTTAGTCATCTGTCTTAACTGTCTACCGGTTTAACACCGCCCCAGTTTACCAAGTCCCAGCCGGATTATGACTCCGGCCAGGTCATACCGCGGAGTATATCCCCGACAACAGGGCTACTCCGAAGTCGAGGGTATCAACTATGGTGAAACCTTTGCTCCCATTGCTCGCCTTGAATCTATTCGTTTGTTGCTTGCTTATGCTTATCATCACAACTTCAAGTTGCAACAAATGGATGTGAAGAGTGCTTTTCTTAATGGTCCTCTTAATGATTTAGTGTATGTCAAACAACCCCCGGGGTTTGAGGATACCAAGTTCCCCGATCATATGTACCAACTCGATAAGGCGCTCTATGGCCTTAAACAAGCCCCGCGTGCGTGGTATGACCACCTTACCAAGTTGTTGCAAGATCATGGATTTGAAATTGGGAAAATCGACCCCACTCTTTTTTACTAAGAAGGTCAACAGGGAGTTGTTTGTATGCCAACTATATGTTGATGATATTATCTTTGGTTCTCGTAGCAATGCCTTTAATGACGAGTTTGCCGCACTCATAACCACGAAGTTTGAGATGTCCATGATGGGAGAGTTGAAGTTCTTTCTCGGGTTCAAAGTCAAACAAATAAAAGAAGGAATCTTCATCAACCAAGCCAAATACACTCAAGACGTGCTCAAGAGATTCAAGTGGAGTGATGTCAAGCCGGTGTCAACTCCAATGCCTACCAAATGCCAACTTGACAGTGATCCCAATGGTAAAGCAGTGGATCAAAAGGTATATCGCTCTATGATTGGCTCCTTGCTTTTACCTTTGTGCATTATGTTGATGAGTAATTGTGCTCTAGTAAGAATATTGGTGTTAAGGTTTGTGATTCCCTATGCATACACTCAAGTCAGTAATCATGCAGTGAAAATTATATCCTACTTGTGGTGCATTATTCGGTGTTAATTATGCTTAATGCTTGCTTATGAGATTATTCGTTTCTTGGTTGGTCGCTTCTCAATCTTTTTGCTAGCCTTCATTTTGCACCAAGCATGACCTCTACTTGTGCATCCAAAATACTTTAAACTAGTTTTGCCACATGAGTCCACTATATCTACCTATATGCGGTATTATTTTGCCGTTCTCAGCAAATTTGCATGTGCCATCTCTAATTTTCAAAATAAACTTCTCTTTTGTGTGTTTGTTTCGCTCACGGAACGGTAACGGGTGGCTAATATTTCCATGCTGGATGTGTTATTCTCACGATGAGTGTTTATTCACTTGTCATTGCACAAGAGTAAGGCAAAGGTTTTAGGGATGCCCAGTCCCAAAATGCAAAAATGAATTTACTTTATGTTGTCAAATAATAAAATTCCTTGGAAAGTGTTGGTATGGAGGGCAACCGTGGATACGCCTAACCATGGAAAGTGAAAATATGGTGGAAAAAGGAATAAACTTTATTTTTTTTCTGGGAACCGCCTATGATATATCTAGCATGGAAAGTGTTGGGAACTCTGAGTCATTTTCATTGGTGGGATGGATACACCTCCCAAAATGTTTTTATCTCTAATTTTTCGCTTTGAGCTCTGGCACCTCTACAAATCCCTACTCCCCTCTGCGAAGGGCCTTTCTTTTACTTTATGCAATTTTTATTTTTGAAATTGAGTCTCCATCCTCTCTTATAAAAGCACCAACTAGGAGGCAATATGATCATACTTAAGTATTGGGTGTAGCTAATATTCGAGTGTGTTTCATGAATGGATCAATGTTTGAGCATGATGGGCTAGGGATAACTTCCTTGATATTTTGAAAGACATGGTTGCTTGTTGATATGCTTGAGTATCTAAATTATTATGTCAAAATTAGACTATTGCTTTGAATCACATAAAAGTCCAAATGTCCATGCTATAAATAAAAGAATATGATATGACATGATAAATAACACTCCACATCAAAAATTCTGTTTTTATCACTTTGCTACTCGAGGACAAGCAGGAGTTAAGCTTGGGGATGCTGATACGTCTCCAACGTATCTATAATTTTTTATTATTCCATGTTGTTTTATTATCAATCTTGGATGTTTTATAATCATTTTATAGTCATTTTATATCGTATTTTGGTACTAACCTATTAACATAGTGCCAACTGCCAGTTGCTGTTTTCTGCATGTTTTTTACATCGTAGGAAATCAATATCAGACGGAGTCCAAATGCCACAAAACTTTACAATGATTTTTTATGGACCAAAAGGAAGAAGTTGGGCCCTGGTTGCACCTGGGGGGAGTCCCAAGGAGGGGACAACCCACCAGGGCACACCAGGAGGCCCGGGCGCGCCCCGGTGGGTTGTGCCCACCTCGGGTGCCCCCAGACCGCCTCTTTGCTCTATAAATACCCCAATATTCTAGAAACCCTAGGGGAGTCAAAGAAATATTGATCCAGCTGCTGTAGAGTCTAGAACCACCAGATCCAATCTAGACACCATCACGGAGGGGTTCACCACTTCCATTGGTGCCTCTCCGATGATGCGTGAGTAGTTCTTTGCAGACCTTCGGGTCCATAGTTAGTAGCTAGATGGCTTTCTCTCTCTCTCGCTGAATTCTCAATACAATGGTCTCTTGGAGATCCATATGATGTAACTCTTTTTGCGGTGTGTTTGTTGAGATCTGATGAACTTCGAGTTTATGATCTGTTATATATTTTTATATCCATGAAAGTTATTTGAGTTTCTTTGATCTCTTATAGCCTCGTATTTCTTCTCCGATATTTGGGTTTTGCTTGGCCAACTTGATCTATTTATCTTGCAATGGGAAGAGGTGCCCGGTAGTGGGTTCGATCTTACGGTGCTTGATCCCAATGACAGAAAGGGAACTGACAAGTATGTATCGTTACTAGTAGGGATAAAAAGATGGGATCTATATCTATGCAATAGATAAACGGATCTTGTCTACATCATGTCATCGTTCTTATTGCATTACTCCGTTTTTCCATGAACTTAATACACTAGATGCATGCTGGATAGCGGTCGATGTGTGGAGTAATAGTAGTAGATGCAGGCAGGAGTCGTTCTACTAATATTTGACGTGATGCCTATGTAATGATCATTGCCTGGATATCGTCATAATTATTTGAAGTTCTATCAATTGCCCAACAATAGTTTGTTTACTCACCATTTGCTATCTTTCTCGAGAGAAGCCTGTCGGTGTCAAAACCGACGGATCTCGGGTAGGGGGTCCTGAACTGTGCGTCTAAGGCTAATGGTAACAGGAGGCAGGGGACACGATGTTTTACCCAGGTTCGGGCCCTCTCGATGGAGGTAATACCCTACTTCCTGCTTGATTGATCTTGATGATATGAGTATTACAAGAGTTGATCTACCACGAGATCGTAGAGGCTAAACCCTAGTAGCTAGCCTATGATTATGATTGTTCTTCCCTACGGATCAAACCCTCTGGTTTATATAGACACCGGAGGAGGCTAGGGTTACACAGAGTCGGTTACAAAGAAGGAGATCTAACATCCGAATCACCAAGCTTGTCTTCCACACAAAGGAGAGTCCCATCCGGACATAGGACAAAGTCTTGAGTCTTGTATCTTCATAGTCCAACAGTTTGGACAAAGTATATAGTCCGGCTGTCCGGATACCCCCTAATCCAGGACTCCCCTAGTAGCCCCTGAACCAGGCTTCAATGACGATGAGTCCGGCGCGCAGATTGTCTTCGGCATTGCAAGGTGGGTTCCATCTCCGAATACTCAAAGGTAGATTAAGGATCATGTCCATCTCCAGAAGATAATTTCCACACACCACTGTAGAGAGCACGATACTTTACAAATCCGATCTGCTGACAATTTTTCATGGTGTGCCCTTACGCCGCGGCCTGGCTTAATATGAACCGTTTTTTCTCAGCCTGCCACGACATGCACTGCAAGGCGGTTTTATTGGCACGCCTCGTCGAAGCAGAGATCGTGTCCCCCTTATTGCGGGATTCCCATCAATACGGGTGCGTGCAACCCCACTATGCCAGTTGGTATGACTCCGTGTTTTTAGGCAAGTCCCAAACGGTTACGCTGAGGATGCTTGATATTCACCCCCTTTATAGAGGGGCCGAGGCCTATCCCTCTTCCCTACCACGCTTGCGCCTTTCCGCATCTCGAGTTCCAACAACCGAAGCTCAAGCTTAGGCACTTCAGATCTCCAATCATGTCTGAATTCAACCTTCAAGGCTGGTGGATGGCCTCCTCTGTCACAGAGGAGGACATTGCAAAGCTCAAGGAGGCTAGATATTTGACCGCCGATGTCAAGCACAGGCTTCCCGCTCTAGGGCCCAACAAGAGCATTGTATTTGTTTCTCACTTCCTCCGAGGCTTAGGCTTCACCCTCGATCCCTTCGTGAGAGGGCTCATGTTTTATTATGGGCTAGATTTTCATGATCTAGCTCCGGACTCCATCCTTCACATCTCGTCATTTATCGTTGTGTGCGAAGCCTTCCTCCACATCACCCCACACTTTAGCTTATGGCTCAAGACCATCAATGTAAAGCAGAAGGTGATCGAGGGGTGACACGCGGAGTGCGGGGACGCTGCAATAAGCAGAAACATCGATGCCCCATGGCCAGAGGGCTTCTTCCCGGAGGTGTCCGATCTATGGCACGGAGGTGGTTCTACGTCACGGCTCCCAGAGGCACAAAGTGGGCGGTGCTAATGACCTCGTGGGATAACGTGGGACTGGACAGGGGGCCTGCTAATGACGTACCGACATTGCAGAGCCGCATTCGGGAGCTTCTTGAGAGGGACATCGGTCTTGTCAGCATAATTTAGGTAATGCTAGTTCGACGGATCCTGCCTTGCAAACGTTGGCCTCTCCGGATGTGGGAGTTCAACCCAGAAGGTCCGTGAACTATTCAGCACTTCTTCGGCATGACGCTCGAAGGGATGTATAGGTTATTCTTCAGACCACAAATAAAGTGTCTGGACACCACCGAGGATGCGGGCCTGAGCTGCAATTGCCCAGATACCCAAGTAAGTATCCCTGAAACCGAACACTTTGTTTATATTTATCACAACATTATTCTAAAAACTGTCCGCGGCCATGATTGGCTCAGCAAGGCGGAGAGGATCAGGTGTCCGGCCCCCCTTCCTGAAGGCTCGCCTAGTCCTGCAATAGCCAGGATGCTCAGGCGTGCGCTAAGTCAAGTGCCCTCGGGGAAAGACAAAGGGAAGCATAGAGAATCAGAGCTTCACACATTGCACATCCAAACCGGGGGAATTACCATCTCCATGAAGGAGGATAGCCGGGAGGGGAATCTAAGGTCTCCTCCCTTCGCGGGAAGAAGAGGGCCGCCTTCGAAGACTTGGAAGCGGATGCGCCTAGACAAGGGAAGAAAACTTCACCAGGGGGCCCTGCCCCGGAGGGCATCCTCACCGTGCCATGCCCGCAAACGGGCCAGCCCTCCACTAAGCTGTAAGTTAATCGTAAATACAAAGCTACTGCTTCCTCCTCCAAAAGCAATAACCAGGATCCATCCTTTGTAGTCTGGCTAGTAGCTCTTCTCGACAGAGTTCGTCTTCGGTGGATCTTCTTCCATAGATGATGGAGAGTGAAACCCCACCTGCCTTTCCGCCCCATGGGGCGGGCGACCCCGAGGTGTCGTCACGGAGGAGTCCAGATTCGCCGAGGCCAGAAGCTAATACTTTGGCCGCCCTGAGCTCGGAGCGTTCGGCTCCCACGGGGGGCAATAAGAAGGGTCCGGTACAGTCCGGCGACCGCCCGGACACGCCGACGGGCCTTCTGGAGCAAGCTGCTCTCTCGGAGGATCACCTTATGTTAATGGGCATGGTGTTTGAGAATATTTCATCCTCCACAAGCGGGTTGAATGAAGCTTTTACGAGCCTGCTCAAAGGCTTTGAGGTACGTAATGAAATACGTAATTTTTCGGTTGTACCACACACGCTAGGTGTGCTCAGTATAGATAGTAGCCCCTGAGACTCTGGTTGCCAGCCCTAGGCGGCAAACGGAGGATCACACTTTCAAGTAATGATCGCACTGCATTCATGCGCAGGTGGTTAGGGGTGCGGCGATAGACCGGACCGCTGAATTCGCCGAACTGAGGCAACAGATTGATGTGGTGGACGCCGACATCACACTTGTAAACGAGCGGCTTGACGAGTCACAGAGTATGTGCTCTTTTTTCCTCATTTGTTATAGGAAATATTAAGGGGAGAAAAATGTTAATGTGATATGCTTTGGCTGTAGGCGGAGCTACTGCCATGGAGGCCCTGAGGGCAGAACTTGTCCTAGCCAGGGAACAAGCACGGGCTAGCAATGCGGCTGCCCTAAAGGCGGCGAAGATTTGAGAGTCGAACAGGCTGCTCATCACCGAAGCGAAGATAAAATAGCCGAGATGGCTGTGGAGCTGAGAGAAGTCGCTGGCCGGTATGAGCTCCTTGAAAAGGATAATCAGGTGAAGTCGGCTGACCTGAAGAAGGCCCTTGATGCGGCCAAGGAGATGCGTTCCGAAATTAGGGATGCACGGGAGGAGTTTCGACAGGCCGGAGAAATCGTAGCTGGAAACCCTATTTGTTGTGGATGAAGTTCTTAGATCCAAAGTATGCCCCTCTGGATCGGCCCTGGAGCGCTGCAGACGCGTATGCGGATCTGGCAAAAAGTACGGCTGATGCGACCAAGTTTTTCAAGGATCAAAAAGATAGTGAAGCAGAAAGGCTGTTTTGGTCGCAATTCAGTGCTCCAACGCGCCAGTTGCCATTGAGTGAAAGGATGACCGCTGTGGCAGAGCTCCATAGGTTGTCCGGTCTTGCAATGAGGTCTATAATAGACCATATATGGCCGAAGGGACCGAGGCCGGACAGTTATTTTGGTTTAGTGCAACAATTCCTTGGCGCCGTATCACAAATCGATGCCATGAAGAGGTTGGCGTGCATAGAGGGTGCGCAGATGGCTCTTGCCCGTGTTAAAACATATTGGGCGGATATGGAGGCCACCATCATTGCAACCCAGAATCCGGCAGGAAGCCAGGATCGAGCCGAGCACTATTTTGAGCAGGTAATAGAAGGTGCTCGTTTAATAGAGGCTCAGTGCTCGAAGAGTGTCATGTTCGAGTGACAAGTCGTTCAATTGTAAAAACAATTCTACTTTAATTATAGAGGCTATGTTTATACTTTTGCCCAAAAGTGTTATTGTGCCTCCTGTGCGGCCGTTTGATGTATATATATAACCTGAAATTTAGCAGTCGTTGGCTTCAGCCCCCACACATACAATGCGGGGGTGTTCGCAAAAATGTGCGTAATCACACTCGATCCAACGTCTTGGTCCATTAAGGAGGTGATCGCACGTCGAACTAGGCAACCGGACTATATAGCTTTAACACTTTCACTTAGCCATAGGAGTTTGACGGTGGGGCTACTATGTAGCCCATGGTACCTTCACGTGCATCCGGATACGGGCGCGTATGTACATGACCGGGAAACAGCCCTTCGCTAATGCGGAGGAATCCTGAAGATTCTGATGAGTCCTCAAGTGGTTGACCAGTCTCTCGCTATATCATGACAGTCAGTTTTCGGCTTTCTCTACTGAGGTGCTCATCCGGAATAACCAGGGCACAATCGCAGTAGTTCTCCTTTGGCCGCCTTAGCCGATAGAAACAGAACATAAGGCAGCAAACCCAGGACCCGGGCAAACCCAACATTTGACCAAAGACATGATTCGGAGCTGATGCATATAAGGCCAAACTCGCGACGCCGAACACTCCCGAAGGTATTCAGACTTTATAACATATACTGGGCTGAGTAGCGCCCTTGATTATGAACCCTATATTTCCAGGAACGTGCGTCAGTCTGTCATGGCGAAATGGCAATAACGCCAGTATCCCCTGTGGGTGTATTGAGTACCCATGGGATGTCAAGCAACAAGAGACAATAAAGAAGGTTTACACAGGGGCTTAATCTAAAGAGAAACCTTTGAGCGGGGCCCTGCTACATGTCTGCGCTTTGTCTCCGTTGTGCCGTGTCCTGGGAGGGTGTCGCACGAATAGTGTCTGTAAAAAGGAAAACTCGTGTAAAAGAGTATGGCGTAAGCGTGCGAAGAGTTGGTTATTATCAATGGATAGTAGAAGTGTGAGACATTGGCATGTTAATAAGGTTAAGCCAAAGGGTGGGCTTTATTGCATGGTTGCAACCCCTGATGCCCTCTATGGGGGTACATGTATAGCACCCATCTCAGGTTTATCTGGGCTGTTACCGACGGTGGTGCACCGGACTTGTCTAACCGTGTCCGTGGTCTTAACGACCAATCATGCATTCTGATAGGAGAGGCCGCTTAGTGTTTGGCTGCTAGAGCCACCACATACTCTTTCGAACGTAAGGAACGCTCTGTGTTTCCGCTAACAGTGATGACGCCACGTGGACCGGTCATCTTGAGTTTAAGGTAGGCGTAGTGCGGTACTGCGTTGAAGCGAGCGAAGGCCGTTCTTCCGAGTAATGCATGATAACCGCTTCGGAAGGGAGCTATGTCGAAGAGTAATTCTTCGCTTCTGAAGTTATCGGGAGAACCGAATGTCACCTCTAATATGAGGGAGCCCTGCAGTGGGCCTCAATGCCTAGTATCACTCCTTTAAAGGTGGTGTTACTTTGGCTGATTCTGGATGGGTCTATCCCCATCTTGCGGACAGTGTCCTAATATATTAGATTGAGACTACTGCCGCCGTCCATGAGGACACGAGTGAGATGGTATCCCTTGATTACTGGGTCGAGCACCAAGGTAGCCGATCCTCCGTGCCGGATACTAGTCGGGTGGTCTCTGTGATCAAAAGTGATCAGGCAGGCCGACCAGGGTTTGAGTTTGGGGGCAACGGGCTCTACAACGTATACGTCTCTGAGCGCGCGTTTGCGCCTTCTCTTTGGTATGTGTGTCACGTAGATCATGTTTACTGTTTTTACTTCTGGTGGGAATTTTTTCTGTCCTCCAGTGTTCGGCTGGCGAGGCTCATCCTCGTCTTCGCTTGGTGTTTCCCTTCCCTTGTGTTCGGCATTTAACTTGCCGGCCTGCTTAAAGACCCAGCATTCTCTGTGAGTGTGGTTCGCAGGTTTTTCGGGGGTGCCATGAATTTGGCACAATCTGTCCAGGACTTTGTTCAGGCTGGACGGTCCCTCTTTGGTGCCTTTAAATGGCTTCTTTCGTTGACCTTGTCGAGAGCCCTTGAATCCGGCGTTGACCGCAGTGTTGCCTAGACTTTCTTGCTTGTTTCGACGCTTGTTTTTATTGCACTGTGGCTTCCCGTTGCCATCCCTAATTTCGGATGTGCCCAGGTCGCTGGTGCCTCTATGGGCCAACCAGCTGTCCTCACCCGCGCAGAAGCGGGTCATAAGGCTTGTTAAGGCTGCCATTGTCCTCGGCTTTTCTTGGCTGAGGTGTCTGGCGAGCCACTCGTCTCGGATACTGTGCTTGAAGGCTGCTAGGGCTTCGGCATCCGGACAATCAACAATTTGATTCTTCTTAGTGAGAAATCTGTTCCAAAGCTTACGGGCAGACTCTCTGGGCTGTTGTATTATGTGATTTAAATCATCAACGTCCATAGGTCGGACATAGGTCCCTTGAAAATTAGCCCTGAATGCGTCCTCAAGTTCTTCCCAACTTCCGATTGAATTTTCGGGGAGGCTTTTCAACCAGTGCCGAGCTGGCCCCTTCAACTTGAGGGGAAGGTATTTGATGGCGTGGAGGTCGTCCCCATGAGCCATGTGGATATGAAGGATAAAATCCTCAATCCAAACCCTAGGGTATGTCGTTCCGTCATATGCCTCTATGTTCATGGGTTTGAATCCCTGTGGAAATTCGTGATCCAGTACCTCTTTGGTGAAGCACAGAGGATGCATAGCCCCTCTGTATCTGGACATGTCGTGGCATGCTGTCGACTGTTGTTGTGTTCGGTGTTGATTCTGAACTGGTATTCGATCAGTCTGATCATTTTGGTGACCATAATCCTGCACCGGAGCATGTTCTCTAGATCCATAGATGGACCTGGCCGCGCCGGCCTTTTTGTCCAGGAGCTCGCGTAAATCGTGTGCAGCGTCAGTAGCTGCTCTATCACGGTCATGAAGCAGTTGGTCCGGCCTATTGGCTGTATTGTTCTTCGGCAGAATGGCCTTGTCGTCGAATTCTGGCAGCAGTTTGCGCTTTGGGTAGCTCTTTGTGTGGCGATCGTCGCCATGTTTTTCTTCAGTGTCTAGCACTTATTCCATCTGGGGTTGAGCATTTCCTGCGCGGCCTTAAGCCTCTGCTTCTGCTTCTTTAGGCTTCTCGGAGTGGCCATAAGCCTTCTGTGGAGGTTATCTCGTTCCAAACATTTTTCTGGGATGATGAACACATCATCGTCCGGACTGTAGTCTTCTCCGGAGGCAGGTTGATGAGTTCGGCCCTCGGGATCACTGTTATAGGGCGTCTGCTCCGGGCTGTGTTCGGCGTGACCTGGCTCATCCCGCTCATCGCTGGGTCCATATGGCCGTTGTTGCCTTTGGAGTTGACTGGGGTGTCGATTTTTCTAGTGCTGTTATCGCTATTTTTACTATGGCTGGACTTAGAGCGATGCCTGCGCCGTCGTTTTGGCTTTTGTCCGGGGGGTTTATCCTCCGTTGTGTCCTTTTTGTTGCCGTTATCCTCATTAGGTGTGTCCACCATGTATATATCATATATGAGGTGGCAGTCCAGCGCCCCGTGGGCGGTGGTTCCAAATCGTCCCCTGCACCGACGTCCATACCGTCGGTGTCGTCAGAGTAGAAGTCAAGCATGTCTGTTACGTCATCGACAGTGGCTATTAAGTGGGTGGTGGGTGGGCGGAGATTTTCTTCGTCGTCCGAATCCCCCTCGAGCCGGACATAGTTCGGCCAAGAGTCCTCTGACAAAGAGAGAGACCTTAAAGAGTTTAGCACGTCACCAAAGGGTGGGTGCTGAAAGATATCCGCGGTGGTGAACTCCATGATTGGTGTCCAATCAGCTTCGATAGGCATGGATGCACGTGGTCCTAGACTTACAGCCGGAAACAAGTCCGGGGGTCCGGTGACACAGACTTCCTTAGAGGTAGAGTCTGTGTTCGGCTCTACCGCCGATGAGTATGCAGCCTCCGGGGCGGGGTCCATCCACCCGCCCTCGAATGACGCGATCTACCCCGGATTTAGGTCAGGAGCTACTGCAAGTGCGATATCCCGAATATTATATGACAGCAGATCTAAGCCGTGCTCGTCGTGATTGTTCGGCGCTCCTGGCGTAGGTCTGAATCCGTCAAAGATCAGGTCTCCGCGGATATCGGCCGTGTAGTTCAAGTTTCCGAACCTAACCTGATGGCCAGGGGCGTAGCTGTCGATCTGCTCCAGTTGGCCAAGCGAATCGGCCCGCAGTGCGAAACCGGCAAACACGAGGATCTGTCCGGGGAGAAAAGTCTCACCCTATACCGCGTTATTGTTGATGATTGAAGGAGCCATCGAGCCTTGCTGCAACGACACAGAGGAACTCTCAATGAAAGCACCAATGTCGGTGCCAAAACCAGCGGATCTTGGGTAGGGGGTACCGAACTGTGCGTCTAAGGCTAATGGTAATAGGAGGCAGGGGACACGATGTTTTACCCAGGTTTGGGCCCTCTCGATGGAGGTAATACCCTACTTCCTGCTTGATTGATCTTGATGATATGAGTGTTACAAGAGTTGATCTACCACGAGATCGTAGAGGCTAAACCCTAGGAGCTAGCCTATGATTATGATTGTTCTTCCCTACGGATCAAACCCTCCGGTTTATATAGACACCGAAGGAGGCTAGGGTTACACAGAGTCGGTTACAAAGAAGGAGATCTAACATCCGAATCACGAAGCTTGTCTTCCACGTAAAGGAGAGTCCCATCCGGACACGGGACGAAGTCTTGAGTCTTGTATCTTCATAGTCCAACAGTCCGGCCAAAGTATATAGTCCGGCTGTCCGGATACCCCCTAATCCCGGACTCTCTCAAAGCCACTAGTGAAACCTACGACCCTCGGGTCTTCTTTCTCATATATTTGCCTTGCGATCTACTTTTTCCTTACGTTTGTTTCCAGATCTATTAAACCAAAAATACAAAAATACCTTGCTGCAATTTATTCTTATTTATTTTATTTGGCATTCGATCTATCAATCTACTACAAATTTACCTCACGTCCTTTGCCTATCTTGAGGCGCCGTACCCCAAAAGGGATTGACAACCCCTTTAACACGTCGGGTTGCAAGGTGTTGTTATTTGTGTGCAGGGGCTGTTTACGTTGTGTTGCTTGGTTCTCCTACTGGTTCGATAACCTTGGTTTCATATCTGAGGGAAATACCTATCGATGCTGTGCTGCATCATCCCTTCCTCTTTGGGGAAATAGCGACGTAGCTTCAAGCGACATCAAAAGGAATTTCTGGCACCGTTGCCAAGGAGGATCTTCAACATAACCAGGTTCCTAATCAAAAATCTCATCCCCTTGCAATTTACATTATTCGCCATTCGCCTCTCGTTTTCCTCTCCCCCACTTCACAAAAATTTGCCATTTTATTCGCCTTTCTTTTTTTGTTTCCCGTTTCTTGCCGGATCTGTTTTTGTGTGTGTTCTTGTTTGCACAATCATGATGCTTCAAAGAAATTATTATGATGTTCCTTACCCCAATATTTTGCTTTAAATTGAGAAAAGTACTAAGGAATGCATGAGTACACAATTTGAGCATAACAAGTACTTTACAGAAGAACTTAAGGAGCACTCTGTTGCGCTAGATGCTATCACAAAACAACTTGATGATATTAGTAGAGAAGTTTGCAATCTCCAATCTACACTACAAAAAAATACACTTCCGTGATGATACGTGTTTGTCATAGTAGGTCGCGTTTTTTGTCATGCATGTACATCCATGACAAATTTATGACAGAATCAAGATAGTCATACCTGTGCTGTCGTAGAAGTGTTCCATGACATTACCAAAATTATCATCACGGAAGTGTCCACTTCCATGACGATAAATCGCGCATCACAGAAGTGCTTTCATCAAGGGTGACCGACACGTGGCATCCACCGTAACAGAAGCCGTTAAGCTATCGGGTCAGATTTTGGATCCGGTAACCCGTTACCAGCCCCAACCAATGGGAAATTTCCACGTGTATAATTCTGATTGGCCGAAGGAAACACCCGTCAGCTCATCAGTGAGCCGGATGTCGCCCGTCCATTGGAGGAGACATGCCTATGATACGTCGACACATGGCTGGGCCCAACAGAGGCCCATATAGGTTAAAAGGCCGGCCCAGTCAAGGGCCCATATAACTTAATCAGGTACTAGTGGGCCAGCCCAATAACGACCTGCTTAATAAAGGCCCATTTACGGCTTGAAGCCAGATCTGGCCCGTTAATTGTTCGCCCAATATTTGGACCCATTTACGGCCCGAAACCAGATCTGGCCCGTTAATTGTTCGCCCAATATTTGGGCCCATTCACGGCCCGAAGCCAGATCTGGCCCGTTAATTGTTCGCCGAATATTTGGTCCCAACTACAGCCCAGTGACTTTCGGCCTGTTAGAGGCCAGATGTAGACATGGGCCCATTTCAGCCCGGTGTGACTTTCGGCCTGGGAATGGCTCGTGCTGCCCATGGGCCATATATGGTCCGACGGGACATTGGGCCCACTAATGGGCCGTGCTAAAGTTGGCAACAGTTAAGCCCAACATGACCTTGGGCCTGTTAAAGGCCTGTCGCGTAATTCGGCCTGTTGATGCCTGTACTAAGCTTTCGGGCTCTTAAAGGCCCATGATATCAGTGGGCCAACTAAGGCCCGAGATATGTTTCAGCCTGGTAATGGCCCGTGAGCTAACTGGGCCCAAAACGGCCCGGTCTACATTTCAGCCTGCTGAAGGCCCGTCGACGACTAGAGAAAATTGAGGCCCAACATGCATTTTGGCCTGCTAAAGGCCCGTGGTTTCATCTCGGCCGTAACTGGCCAGTACAATATTCAGCCTGTTAATGGCCCAATGCTACCTGGGCCAAACTAAGCGCTGGGTCGACAAAAGGCCGAACTAAATATAGGCCGGTGTAAGTTTGGGCCTGGCGCAATGTGTGAAGGCCCCAATCATTCGGGCCCAAGAAAGACGCAGGCCGACCCAATTGTGGCCCGCTAAAAACCTGGCCCGCTAGAGTTGAATGTTTCGGCCCGGTCGACTACATCTGATTTTTTTTCAGATAGCAAAATGATGGCAGTAACTAGTAGGAATTAAGAACAAACTTACTCTATACAATAAAGAAATTACGGCATAGTAACTAAGAATAAACCTACACTATACAATAAAGGATTTAAGGTATATTACATCCACTGGGCATCGAAGTTCGCCACCAGTGATCATAAAGCGCAACGAAGAAGCAGATTACAAAAACTGGGCCCCATTGTAGCGTAACAAAATAATACTAAATCGAGACCACTTCCAAGTCAGTTCAAGAAAGGTTAGCCTTGCGGGGGAACTGCTGCGCAAGCTGCTGAGCAAGGCTGTGAGACCGGCCTAGCATGTCGGTCATAGCTTCCAGGTGTAGTTGTTTAGCGATGAAGTTCTCATTGGTGTTCTCCACAAACTTTCTTAGAGATAGGACTTCAAGTCGAAGTTGAGTTACAAAATGCCTTTCTGCTAGAACTTGGGACTGAAGAAGTTGAACTGATTCAGACAACGAATTTTGTGAGCTTGTCTGACTATTAGTCTCAAGTAACTTGAACACTGCATCAAGACAAGACTTTGGGGTTGTCTTGCTATCTTCAAGATGTTTTGCCTTCTTTGCTGCAATATATGTTGGGTTTGTCTCACAGCCTTAAGCAGACTTGTGCATGCCATCAGGCATATCACCCTGAAACAAAGCAGAGAGATGATAGATTTTGCATGTGTATAAACAAAGATGATAACTGTTCTGTCAATTCTATGCAATTTCAAATTAGAAAATAAAGAGTAAGTTCAAAATATCAATAGCATAATTTGGCATTGTTCATAATGCGGGGAGCTTCACCACACTACTGGATTACCATGTCAACATAACAAGCATAGATGAAGGGCAAAGAAAATCATTGTATCTATTTTGGATAATGTGCATGACACGTTGTTCATATCATCAGCCACATCAGTAAGATAAAACAGGAGATGACAAGGTGCAAACGTGGGCTGCTTCACCACACACTGGATTATAGATCCACAAAACCAAGCATACATATAGGGAGTGTTAAGTAATGTGCATGGTATGAATAAGGAATTTGGTTTTACAAGTAAAACTTAGAACTTACGGTTCTTACGAACATGCATTTTGGTAGAAACAGCAAACTAAACAGCAGTAAACGATAGGGAGTATGAGCAAATTAAATAGCAGTTGAGGATAAAGGCTTTAGAAGGACTGACTTACATTAACAGTTAACACCGGCTTTATAATGCCCTTCTCCATGTCAAGGGAAGGATAACTCAAGAATTTCAGCACAAAATCTTCTTCATAAGCATTGCCTGTACTCTACATTTTGTAGAGAGTAATTATAGATATGATAATACTGGAAGGGATAGAGGATAATGAAGATAAGATGCAGATTGATGCTACATAATGAACTACCAACCCCTGGAAGTACAAGCGTTACAGGACAAAATGTACTGACAAGAGAAATGGGCTACACTTCTGCACTGGCATTGTCTGTGTATTCTACTTGTTGGTAAGATTAAATATAGATCTGATCTTTTTTAGTAAATGGTGGGCGAGGGAGATAAGATGCAGAATGCTACAAAATGAACCAATCCCTCTTCCCATAATACAAGAGTGTTTTGAACACTGGTGTACTGTACAAAACGTTCTTATATTATGGGACAGAGGGAGTAGCTGTTAATGTAAGTAAAGTGATAGACCACGTTCAGTCCTTACAAGAGGACTACAGAGCTAAACCTCTTCAAAAGCATTGGGTTGATTCTAAATTTGTGTAAGAGTCCATACGGATCTTATAATGTCCACCAAATGGACGATTACGAGGCTAACGTGTGTAGTGATGATACATAATCAAACAGCTATGAAAGTAAGTATGGTCATACAGGGCAAGAGGTACTCATAAGAGCAATGCAATGTGCAGTATAGTTGCGAGATTCTGTGGTCCCTTGAGAATGAATGTTCTTCTGCTAACAGTTTTCGTACAAGTGAGACATTATGGCAAATGCAGAAATGTAGTTCAAATTGTGATGTGATATCATAGATAGTACCTTACGCTGTAGCCGAGACCAATGTGTAACAAGATTATTCCAGTCACCGTCGGATAAATGTAGCACCAGAGACTTTACAGAAATTTTGTTCAGAGGCTTGCCATCGAAGTGCGCTTGCCTCAGGTAGGAATGATACTTCATCAACGAGTGCTTGAAAAGCGCAACCAACCCTTGCTCGTCATCACAATCCAGTTTGCTCCTCACCTATTTAAAAGAATGAAATCTTGTGTCTTTTGTCAGCAGAAACATATGCAGTAATGACCATGAATAACATTAGTACATTACTTATGCGTAAGTTGCGGAGGAAGACTAGAAATTGTTTTGTGTCTGTGGTATAATCTTTCCATGAAGGAAAGATGCGCACAAAGTTCCTGACAACAACATAAGCTTCATCTTCTAAACTGGGAAGAAATGGAACAGGGGTCCTATTTGCTGCAATTAGGGCTCTCTCTGGTTCGAAAAGGGATTTGGCAACTGGATTTGGTGTAGTCTTTGCTGGAATGGGGGTTTTGCATCGTAGAGCTGGTGCTATGTCAACTGGCATAATCATACTATTTGCTGCAGTTGGGGTCTGCTGAGTTGGGGCATCAGAAATGACCAGTGTAGTAGGCTAGAGTCTGCTAGAGTTGGGGTATTTTGTGGGTCAGGTGATATTGCAACTACACCTAATGGGCTATTTGACTTATCAGGTGCCACTACCTTTTCCAAATACTTTGCTTGTGCTCCTCCATGATCAGCAATCGCCCTGTTCCTTTTGAACGTCTGATACACAAGAACAACATTTGAATGGATAAATATGGTATGATGACAGATGGAATATGTACTGAAAATGGATAGGCAGGGCGTATTCACATACACGATGTGTAAACTAAGCTAATGGCAGTTCAACAAAGTAGAAGCAATGCAAAGCATCAGTTGCAAGATATGTGCAAGCAATGTAACCTTGGAAAGTTAGAGCAAGTACCTTGATGGGTGAATAAGATAGGCCATCTTCCTCTGACTCCTCCACTAGGGAGCTACATTGACATAGGTCTCCCTCTAGCTCAGAATCACTATTAGGATCATATTCTGAGCATGAATCTGTAGGTGGAGAGTGTTCATCCAGACTTGATTTCAGTCCCTTAATGCCAAGTTTGACAGCCATGGCATTGTTCTGCTTTATTCTTTTCATGCGCGCAAGCTCATAATCATTATGATGCTGTTCAGAATCTGAGATTCATGAAAACATAAAAAGTAGTCAGATTATCTATGGAATGCATTGCAGATTCAACTTGGAGAGTGTCTCCCTATAAACCCCTGCATATGCAAAGTTCACCTCCCCAACCGTGCTGACCAGACCACGCACAGAAATACAAACCCCTTATGTCTCTATAACAGGCAGACACACATTTCAAAACTGAAGTAGGAACATTAGAATCATATGAAATTCGTATTTGAACAAATAAACTAAGAAATTATGAGTGGCGTAATGTTTAGCTTCAAGGGTGGAGTGTTGGTAGTGCGACACAAAGCAAGTAGGCAGATTCTATTCCATGTAAAAGATCGAAACCTAGGTAAAAGCTGGAAATGACACTTTCTTTCTATACAATGCAGTGTTCGTTACCCACACATGATGGAAGAGATCACTAGAGAAATACTATTCACTCATTTTTACGGTTCCAGTATTTAGAAACATGGTGGTCCACCCTAAAAGAATATTCACAAAAAATATGACAAGGCAAGCATAGATGTAGTGAATCAATCATTTACTTGTGAGTTTATTAGGACAAGTATGCAGAATTTTTACTACAGTAAGAGACCGTCCAAAATCTGAATGAAGAAGTTTGTCTAGCACTTATTGTTTGCAACTAATCGACATGAATAATTGGATATTATATCGAATGAGCAAGAAAGAAAAGTAAAATTGTCAACAAACCTGGCTTGCAGTAGTAATCTGGGTCAATGTCACTATGACCAACAATCCAAAATGACTAGTTTCTGTTCCGAGGGCCGGAATTTCAAAAACCCTGTGAACTTTAGAGGTACTAAAGATTACCGAAATACATCTGAACCATTATGTGTAGGTAGCACTGAGTACACAACAAACCCTAATGACAGTCCTGCCTAATGAGTAATGAATCAATTAGAAAATGGGTGATGAAGAGTGACTGCTGGATGTTGAGGACGTATCTCAGGATAAATCGGGTTGGCTTGGTGGGTCCTGCATGCCTGAGCCCTGAACGAACTGGGAAGGTAGGCACGCCCGGGCAGCGGTGACGCTGTTGGGTGAGCGGCTCCTGGCCTCCTGTTAGTCCGGCGTCTCCTCCTAGAGTCATGCCGTCCGGGGATGGCAAGTCGCCGGCGAGGCAGGCGGCTGGGGGCGAGTAGAGATCGAAAGCGCGCAGCAGAACAAAGGGGAATCGGGGCCTGGGACGACCCAAAATCCCAGGGTGGGCCGGCCCACCGTGGGCACCCTGTAGAGATACACACCCGAGGGGCGAACATGCATTTTTGAAACTAATTTAGGAACATTTAGCTGACCAATTAAACAACTCTGTTTTAATAATATTAGATTCATATTTGAACATCTAAGCTTGTTTAGCTTGATGGGTGGAGCAGTGTTATTATGACACGAAGCACATTTCTGATCGTATAGTGATCATAAAATGGGGAAACTCTAAGCATATTTTTTTTAGCAAAAGAGGGTTTCCCCTCTGATTTCTATTAAAGAAACTACCACGGAACCAACATGATCAATTAAACCCTAAGCATGATCAATTAAACCGTATTATGGTTGTGCCATGGCAGATTTGAGGCTGCAAACCGGAGAAATGATATTTAGCATCCATTGTTTGCTTCGAACTAAGAACTAAATTCTAAGAGCTAAAAAGAAAGTAGAGTAACCAAGTTAAGATCTATTTTCTGGCTGAGATCAAAAAGTTGAGGAGATATGAAGTACCACCTCTCTTGCGGCGCCATGTAGGCATCCGGGGTGCGATGGCTGTCGGTGGCGTTGAAGCAGATCTGCGATGATACACGGGTGCATCGAGGGATAAGTCCCGTTGCGGTGGAAGAGAAGGTCGTGTGAGCGGCCCCGGCAAAGAGGACGACGGTGCCGATGAATTGAGAGGACGCGATGCAAGGCTATTGGTCCGTCGCCGTGGATGAGAAACGTCCATCTCTAGTAGTGGACGACATGGTCTTGGTAGGCGCTCCGGCATGGTGGAGGACGGTGGCGATGGATGTGGTGGAGGACGACGGCGATGGATGGGATGGCGGCGGAGGCTGGTGTGGGAATGGGGTGTTCTAGCGCGGACGGTGTATGAATGGGAAAATGGAGGGAGAGGTACGGGGAACCATGTTTTTGGGACGCGCCTGTCTGAAATATGGGAAAGTTATGAACTTAGCCCCTGTTTAAAATTTGGACGCCTCGTCGGTTGGGGATAGGACGGTAATCTCGCATCTCGCTAATATTTGCCTAGAGCGATTTCGGGCGAGGAGAGGGTGGTTGGCGCCCACGGTGTATGAACAGGGCTGACAGGTAGGGCGGTTGTGTCACGTCTGAGTGAAGTTACAAACCTGCCCCTATTGAAAATATTTGCCTACATCAATTTCGGCTGAGTCGAGTTTGTTTTGCCGCCCACCGTGTATGAATTGGGAATGGAGGGAGAAACAGAGGTCTTTCGGACGAGCTTGAATCAAATGTGTTTTGCCGCCCATGTTTGACGCCCACCGTGTCGGAATGGGCTCAGAGGCGGTCGTGTCATGTCTAATTGAAGTTACTAACCTACCCCTATTTAGAGCAGTGGAAATCGGGCCGATGGATTGTCTGTGTAATGGGTAGACAGTAATTTCCATCTCCCAAACACTTGGCTTTGGGCAGCCGACGTGGGAGTGGACATTTTGCTGCTTCTTTCGAATTTTGGGACAATAAGCATCCACATTTACCCTGGCAACTAAATTCGAATCCATTTTGTATTCCTATATGAATCTTTATAAATCATTCTATGTGTTTTTATATATCTTCAAAAGGACGACAAAGATGTATTCCACTGTCATATATAAATATGGTTTACAAATGCTGATACTCAAATTCAGAAACTAGAATCCAGTTTAAGGTGAATTCGAATATTTGGAACACTTCATGTCCAACTGAAATGTCAGACGCAACATAATGTGTACTCCCATTTAGATATGTACACAAGCGATGTATCAAGATTCAAATACCGAGTCAATCAACCAAGAATGTACAGAACTAACAGACATATAAACACTTATAGAGTATATGGATCAATAATATCAACTAACATACATAAGCCAGGCCGCAGTACTTTTTTTGGCTACATCAGCATCCTTTTTTAGCCAGCATCTTGGCCCTTTCCGATGCGTGCCACTTATGGTCCATCTACGCTACTACTATTGCTGAATGCACATTCAGCCCGATTGACATATTTGTAGGTCTGGCACAGCAATCAAAATGAAATGTCTCCGAGTCTTATCAACTAATACAGACTTGTGCTCAAATAAAATTACAAACCAAAAAACAAAAAAGAACAATTATTACACGATCTCTAAAACAAATGGTTTGATTGATTACATGAACACAAAGGTTATTCAACTATGGAAAGAACATTTCACCTATGATTTACCAAGTAGGAATTTAATTTCCTTTTTTCCTTCAGGACCTTAACAATCTGGTTAGTCTCAGCTTGCTTCGCTTTGAAATCCACCAAATATTTAATGGTTGTCTTGAGTACTGCTTGTGATTGCGCTGTTTGCTTCCTCAACATGTCAACTTCATCTCTAAGTGCAGAAGCAGAATCTCTTTCTACCACTAGTTTAGCCTCTAGAGCATCAGCAGTTCGCAATTCATAATGCACGATTGGGCCGGTGCCACTGCTGTGGGATGATGCAACGGCCATGGGGACCTCGCTCTTTGATCTTGGGCTAACCTGTTTTGCCATTAAAGTTCCGATTGGATTCAGAAAAGTTAAAGTTAGCAAAACATCTCAACTGGGAGTTATAACAGCAAACCAGTTAAACAAACAAGGAATTAAAGAGTTTCAATTGGATCCTGAAAAGTAGTTATTAACATCATTGTAACCCGCTGTTGCAGCAGCAAAGCAGTTAAACAAACAAGTAGATATTTAAGTTAAGGCAAATAGGTAATTCTTAACAGTAAGTATCAAACACATAGATAGGCGCAGTCTACAATATGATTAACAGGCTGTGCTATTATGTAATCAGTAGCAAACTAAACTAAGCCAAGCAACGTAATTGAACAATTTTGCAATAAGTGGCTAACTAAAATTCCGAGAAGCAGGTAACTAAACTTATGCTAGTTCTTTGTACAGGCACACTGCAACTTCTTTTTCGCTTACAAGGTTGTACGAAGGAGTCCATGGCATCAATTGCTTGGATATGCAGTCCCAATACTTCTTTCTTCCCACACTGCATGGGTAAGTCGAATGGTTAATCTGGTAAGATGGTGCGTCCTTGATATGTTACATGAGGACGTGTAGTCAGACTAGTTGTAGCCAAACACATCACACTGGCTTTTACTGTATATTTGATGCGATTACTTTTGGCATATCGAGATCTAAGCAATCTACAATAGGATGAAAAGACTGGCATCCTTCACATTATTGGCGAACTCAGTTCATAGAAACAAGCAATTCAACCATTCTGTGGGTAAATCAAAAGCGCCACTGGAATATTTTTCGCTATCCAATCATACACGCAAAAAGGGGCGACGCCACCATAGGGGCTGGTATGGGCGGCCGCCTCAGGTGGCTGGAAAGTGTGCACCTAGTTTGAGTCATCCAGGTTGGCCCACGCTAGTTTTGTTTGTCCCAATGCATGAGCAGGCAATGTAAAAAATGAAGAAAAATGTTTCAATTTGGATGGGCCAATAACATAAGTGCAAGTCAGGCCCTATAGCAAGCTCGCGGCCCAAACGAGTGCCTCCCATATCGATCGACAGCAGGAAAAATCCCAATTCATTCGCTCGAGCCTCCAGTCTGGTTCGCTCCTAACCTAGCTGCCGCTGGACAGACCGACACAGCACTTCCTCGCTCCCTCATTGGAGGGCGGTCGCCGGGCTTCAAGCGAACAGAAGGACAAGAAGATGAAGATCCAACCCTGGGTGTAGCCTGCGTGGGAGGTAGCGGCGGCAGCACAGGCATGGCATCGAGCTTGCGCAAACGGACAGTCGCAGCTTGCAAGAGTAGCATGCGCAACGAGCAGGTACATCACAGCCCTGATTATATCTAATTCAACTCTTCAATTTCTGGCCAATAGTTAAACCTGCGGTGTTGTAAAATTGCCTGTATGTAGGGAATCTATGATAAAATGAAACCAATTTCTACTTATTTTATAACTCCCACTATCAATACTGAACTGATTGAATCTGATGTACCTAATCAAGTTTACAGTGCAAACATACAAGCTCATGTTGTTCTTGAGCCTGAAGTGTCTAATGAACAGACTGCTAATGAAGGATTTGATGCAAACATTTTACATGCTCCTGGTGATGAACATATAGTGTCTAATGAGGGATCTAATGCAAGCATTTTGCAAGCTCATTGAAGGATTTAGTGTCTAATGATGATCTACTATGTTGAGAGAGACAGAGATTTGCAGGCATTGATGACAAGCAAATTGTACTGCATTTTCATAGCTTCAGGAAACGTCGAGGCCATCTACCAGAAAGTCCCCGTATCATGACAACATAGCATAAATACTTTTCTAGTCTGTTGTTTGAAACTATTGACATACTTGTGTAGGATAGATATATTAATATGCAGTTTGCGCACTGGTTATATGTGCAATTACACTTCGATATTTTCAGCCAGAGAACAAATAATTCAAGCAGGTACATACCATGTTTGTAGTCCTTGTACACCATGTTGCATTCTGTGTTTTTTGGTGCTTGCATCATTTAGTGTTTATAATCTGAACTACTTTGGATCATTAACTGGTTTTCAAAGTGCATGTAGCTTCACATTTCTCAAGTTATGTTGATTTCCGGAGTGCAAGTGCCTTCGTATTTTTTAAGTTAAATGTTCGCCCCTGGTAACTTGAATTCGTGGATGAGCCAGTACGAATTAAATGAAATGCAGGGACTTACGCTAGCTCGTTGTACAGGCTCACTGCAGCTCTGCTTGCGCTTGGGATGTTCCATGTACAAGTCCATGTTACCACTTGCTTGGATGTGCAGGCCTTGTGCTCCTTGCATCCCCCTCTGCATTTTTGACACGGCGAATGGTTGATCAAATAAGAGGAATCGACCTTGATGTTGTACCGGAGGACAAATAATTACAAGGTTATACGGGTGTGCAGGATGTGTACCAGACGTAGCGCCGTCATGCTTCGCTAAAAATAGATTTGCTTGTTTCAAATGATATTTCCAGAAGAAATAAGAGTTAAAGTAAGAGTTGCATAGGCGTGTAAGCTAAGAGAGCAGTGAAAGATATCCAAACATCATCGGAACAGTGTAGAAGGGAGTGATGTGTGGATACCTAGTTCCGTCCGGCGTTTGGGCATGCTCGCCTAGCTAGAGTGCGGGTCACTTTAGAGCCGTTGAGGGTGATGCACTGGCGTTGGCTGGCCGTGCACGAATGCAGATCTTGAGTGGCAGCGGAGCGCTACGATGAGGTGGACGAGACCGTTGGTGAAGCCCCAACGGCCTCGGGGGGCGGAGGTGCGACGATGTGCTTGGTGAAGTAGCCCCGGTGAGCTGGGAGACGGCGTCGGTGAAGCGCACCTGATGCGGTGGAACTCGGTGTCTGTGAGGCACATCGGTTGCGGCGGCCGACGTTGTTGGTGGACCACCTGGTGCGGTGGACGAGGGCGTAGATGAGGTAGCTCCGGTGCGGTGGTGAAGCGCGACCGTCGTCTTCATCGTCGTCGTCCAGCACAAAGGGAACAGGCGGGAAAGAGGCGAGATGAGGGGCGATACGAGGGATGGCGGCGAATTAGGGATTTGAGCAATCTGGGCATGGAAGGGGATGGTGGAGAAGAGACATTTTGCAGGGCTGGAATTGGGGCCGCCAGATATTTCAATCCGAAACGTGGAAGCGCGAACTTATATTGTCGTCGTCCTCTTTTTGGGGGGAGGGGGGTGTGTGGCTGGGTGCTACGCGTCCGTCCGACACACGCGACCACCCCGACAGGACTATGCTTCGATGCCTTAAGGCACCTGCCTTTGTGTCCATGACATGTGAGCCCAACATGTGGCTGGCCCACATGTCAGTCACCCAAGGGAAGTTGCCTTTAAGGCACTGAAGCAGCGTCCACCCCGACACGACCCTGGTCTGCCTGGTGCGCCTACATTTGAGAATGCAAACGAATCTTCTTTCATTTGCAAACAAATCTGTATGTATTACCATGCCCGTGTTTTCCTTGCAATAATTAGTCATTCGAAACGAGATACTCCATCCGTTCACTTTTGTAAGTCGTTTCAGACAACTTAAAATGAACTGTTTTGCACATTGTCTGAAATGTCTTCAAGGTCTTATAAAAGTGAACAGAGGGAGTACTATAAATTAATTAATGAGGAGTTATTTGAAAAAAATCGGTACCCACGCTAACGTGGACTAGAGTGTGTCACATAATTAGTTATTTGAATTAGAGTGTGTGTCACGTAGTTAGTTATTTGAATTAGAGTGTGTGTCACGTAGCAATCTCCAATTCTAACGTGGATTTCGCATTTCGCTGTATCCACGCTACTTTTTTAATACAAATTCATATGTATATGATGAACACCATGGTTGTGAGAAAACTTTTGGATGGATTCAAACATATGACCTACAAAATAGCACAACCAAATTGAGTCAATGTCAACTTTTCGAAACTTAGTATGGCACGAATTCGAAATAATTACCCGTATGCCTGGTCCTCGGTTCAAATCTTACAATGTACACCAAATTGAAACATCGATATTATATCTCGTACTATGTACATTCAAATGTTGTTTTTAGCCCCCCCCCCCCGCACAAACGCTACATACTTCCTGTATCGGTCAATCTTCCTCTCCTAACCACCTTAGGAAGCTATCGGTTTCCAACACACGTTCATTCTTTCTCTCCATGTTTCGATCTCTAAGTCTCTCAACTACACAACCCCCCTTTTCCACTCTGTTACCAAATGTATTTACCTCACACTTGCGCCATTGCGCCACATGCCGAGCTCTCTCTCTCTCCCCCCTCTCCCTCTCACCCTCTCGCGCTAAATACATGCATTGCCTATCTAGCCCCCCAACCTCTTGTGCGCACGCACGCACGTTGTATATCTAGGTCACTCCCTCGAGACTGTCTCACTCTTTCTTCCGCACGATGGGCCACACTCGCTCAATCTCGCTCTCTTTATCTGAGTCTCATTTAACCTTGTTTTCTTTCACACACAAATGATATATCTCCCTGTTCGGGCCTCGATCGACACACTCTATACTCTATCACGCAGATTGTCTATCTAGGTCAGTCCATCCAAGCCGCCGCCACTCTTTCGACCTCATGGTGGGCCACGCTCACTCAATCTCTCTCTCTCTCTCTCCGTATGTCTCGATTGACCTCGCTCTTTCTCGGACAAAAATGATATATCACCATGTTTGAGCCCAATTCGACCTATTCACATTGTATACTCTCTCGCGCACATCATCTATCTAGGTCACTCTCTCCAACCCGTCTCACTCTTTCGATCGCACGGCGACCCTATGTGATCGGTTGACCTTGCTTCCTCCCATGCACAAAATATATCTACATGTCTGTCACTGGATCATCTCTCAAGATCTATCTTACAGCCCTCACCCTTGCCAAAAGCTCAATCGGACAATATCTCTCCGGAGCATATATATTTGTTCAATGAATGTCGGACCACACTCACTTTGTCTCTCTATCTATATGTCTCTGATTGACCTTGCTTTCTCACACCGTATCTTCCACGCGTTGAAACCACTACCTCTCCATCCCCCGCAAAGCCGGAGCTATTTACATTGCGAGGGGCACTCCAACCTTGGATTAATTTGTGTAGGCATTTATTCCGGTCAGTTTAGATTATATTTTCATAGCATTCGGCCCACAACTACTCCAAACACCGTTGCAACCCACGCAACTCCCCTAGTTGATTTCCCTCTGGCTTGGTCATCGCTCTCTCGCATGTTCTTTCTCGCCTTTAAAGTTGCACCATGATATTATTGAAAAAACTATGTTATTCTCTTTAATTATTATAAATAAGCTACAAAACTACACACCGATAGTCCACTTGGAACGGAACAAATTTCGACCCACAAATTAAAGTGCTACAAACTACACACCGAGGGTCCCACATGTCATGAAACAAATTTGGACCCATATAGAAATTAAAAAATAAAGGACGAGGATCGAACATGCTACTGGGCCTTCAAGCCGCACGTCAATAGGCAACATACGTAGAATAGCAATGTTTGTTGTACCCCCTTTGTTCACATAATGTTTTTATATTACCACAGCCTAATTCATGGATAACATGTAATATTATTTTTAGTACTATTCGCCTTCACTTACTGGTGGGTTCCATGTGTGCTCTCTCTCTCTCTCTCTCCTCCCCTTCTGCGTTTAGACGCACGGGCAAACAGGAAGAACTCGCGGGCGATGTTGCCATTGACCATATCTGGACGTGTTCACAAGTCACGACACCAGTTTCACTTACTAGCAGCACTATTTAGTGTGTACATGCAATGCATGTTAATTTGGAAGTATATTAAGTGCATGTGGATATTAACTACTAGGATGTTATTTGCGTGTTGTCATGTGATTAGCACTATTTTTGGCATGAAATTAACTGCATGCTAAACGTGTTGAGAGCTCGACATTGAAGCAGTCTAGGTCTTTGGATGACAAGGAATACATGTGGCTTGATGACATTTTATATTTAATTTGATACGGATCTAGCAGAACATTCAATTGATCAAACCATACATTTCGTTCAGTCTGACTCCGACTTTAAATTATATGATGATCGATATAAAATAAACGGAAATGATAAACATTCGGATTTTAAGCATGGCAATCCGAACGTTTTTCATGGCAAATTTAGATTACGCGGCGGCGGCGGGGGCGTCTCGCGGTGGGAAGCGGCTCCTCTGCCATGCTCTGAGTGTCGTCGGGCCACTGACCGACAGCGACGGCAACGTCTTGCGCCGTTGTTGGCGTACTCCTGGACGTTGTCCTAGCTTCAAGGAAGGCCAAAATGTTCTGGACTTCGGAGCGAGTCAACTGGCGGGAGGAGGCGACTGGCGTTGGTGCAAGGAAGCGGTCGACGGCGGCCATCCATGTCGCCGAGGGGGGCACTGGCACCCGCGCAGGGACAGGCGCTGTCAATGGTGCAGCGGAGACATTCGTGTGCACGGGCATCAGCACGGGCGCGCATGTTAGTGCACGCGTAGGCGCATGCGCTGGCAGGTGCACGGGCACTGGCATGGGCGTGCGCGTTAGTGCACGCACAAGCGCATGCGCTGGCAGGTGCACGGGCGCGTGAAAGTCGGTGGGCACCTCGTGGAACCTCGTGGCATCAAGCTCGGTGGCAATGTGCATCTCCCGGCCCATCAATGCCACGGGGATGGGCGCTGGCGCAGTCGGGGCGACGGGAGCCGGAACGGGAGCGGGGACAGGCGCGGCCTCTTCCCGCAAGGACAGTTCAAGCTCGTCCCAAAGCGCCTTATGTTCTTGAGAATCCGGCTGGGTGTCTTCCTCATGAAACTGGAACACTAAGGGCAGACCATCGTGATGCGGCATGGTGTACATTTAGGTCAGGCTAGTTGGAGGTAGACGACAGGAGAATCGGAGAGGAAGAGAGATGATTGTAGCGATACCGGGTAGTGCAGGGTTGATTTTAAACTGCGGCGCCATCGACATTAAAAGTGGGAGTAGTTGGGATGATGGTGGGTGGCAGAGCCTGGTCAAAGGGCTCGCCTCTCGGTGAGTGTACACAGCAGTCTGCTCGGACGCCTCCCTGACAGCCGGCGCAGCGGTCTGCTCGCACGCCCCCCGTCGACTCACACGCTTGCTGGGACGACACCTGCTGATGAGAAGCGGGGACTCGTGGCGGCACGTAAACGCCCACAGTTTCAATAGTGAAAGCATTCATGTTAACGTGACAGGTCTTTGTTCCAAAATAGCTTGGCTCTTCATTTGTGCAACTTGTCATAAGCAGCTTGTCTCAAATTGAAGAAAAAACTTACGAAGTAATATTTGTGCCATATCACGTGACCATGCTCAGTTTCAAGAATTTATGCTCACTTTTGGATTTTCTGAAATTTAAGATCCAGGATTCGAAACAATATCATAACCTGCATCATGCAATAAATTTTCAAGCCGTACATCTGTCCTATTGTATTTCTTAAGAAAGGATTTGGTCAAACATTTTGCTTGGTTAGACGTCAGACAAGTTATATATGCAGAGTAAAAGAATAATCCCTCCGTACCAGTGCATTGCCTGATATATTAACTCAAGTACTAGGAACGAACGAACGGGCTCAATTTTGTGCTCATCCTGGTGTAGTAGTAGTAGTAGTAGTAGTACTAGGCAATGCAGTTGACGGGTGACCTTGACGAGCAGCGACCGAGGGAATTGAACCGTGCTCGGCACGGTAGGTAACGTTGTCTAGTTACTAAAGCATCCCTCCGTTGTTCATCGGTAGTAATCATTATAGACCGGGGACATGAGGGGAATTTCCTAGGGCTGGAATTCTGGCCGCTAGATATTTCGACTTGAAACGCTGAGGCTCGACTGGTTGGGGTTGCCTAATGTGCATACCACGCATGCCACCGAAGGACACGAGCCCAGGTTTTTTAGGATCAACACGAGCCAAGGTCTGGCTGGTACGCCGTTGGGTCCTACCATTCGAGAATATGAAATGAACCTTTTAAATTGCCAAACGAATCTATGTGTATTACAATACCTGTATTTTCCTTGCAAATACTAATCTCAACATGGTAATTGATTCATGATGAGTTGTTGAATTAGAGTGAGTTTGTGATATAGTGATCTCAACGTGAATTTCACATTTCATGGTATCCCTAGTAAGTTTTCCAATGCAAATTCAAATTTAAAAGATGAACAATATGGAGGTGAGAAAACTTTGTATGTATCAAGCATATGACCACACACACACACAGACACACACGCACGAACACAACAACAATCCAATAAGTATAGTGCATCTATTTTTCCAAACCATGCATGTATGACACGAATTCAAAAATACTCCTTCTATCCCTAAATATTAGTCTTTTAGAGAGTTCAAAAGTGACTACATACGGAGCAAAATGAGTGAATCTAGACTCTAAAATATGTCTATATGCATCCGCATGTGCCAGTACATTTGAAGCCTCTAAAAAGACTAATATTTAGGAATGAAGGGAGTAAAATGTAAGACATCCATGGTCCTCAGTTCAATATTTAAAATGAACATGAAACTGAAACATGAATATTAAGTCTAGTACTACAGTACATGCAAATGTTGTGTTTAGGCGGAGCTATGATTGTCGGGGGTCAACCCCTCGACCTTAGATAAAATTGTGGAGCTCTGTTTAGGGTTGTTTAGATTATATTTGTCCCCACCCTCCCAACCACCGATTGGTTGTGCACCCCCACCCCTCCTCCCCGGGAGAATATCATGTGCCCCCATACCTTAGATGCTATATGCCAATACGAGTTGCTTGGAGCTTGTAGATCTGAGATATAGCAGCTCACATGATGTGTCTTAATTTTTTTGCAGGAAACCTTGATGAGTTTGAGAATTTCACACAATTTGTACAAAAACTACTTAGATGCCCTTTGATCCCATATCCAACAACCTCGAAGCTCGTATCACCGTAGCATCTAAGATATAGGAGGACATCATATTCTCCTGTATGTAAGAATATCATGTGCTACCACACCTTAGATGCTTTGGTGATACAAGCTCTTCAGAGGCGTTGGATTTGTGACCCAACACCTCCTCGGTGGTTCGAATGGTTTTTTTGCAGAAAAGCCCCAAAAGAGTTTGGGCACTGCTTACAAGCACAAAGAGTACTCAGATGCCATTGGATCTCAGATCAAACGACCTCCAAGCTCGTATCACCATAGCATCCAAGCTGCGATAGCACCTTATGTTTTCTCGCACGGGAGAGTATGAGGTGCTCCCGCACCGTAGATTCTATGGTGATATGAGTTCACTGAGATCTAACGGCCCACAATATGAGGTTTGAATGTTTGTGCAATATACAACTGATAGAGTTTGGGAAATGCACAGAAAGTACAAGTACTACGCATGTGCCATCTGATCACTGATCATACGACCTAGATGCTCATATCACCATAGTGGGTAATTAAGCTACGAGGAGTACCTAATATGAGCACCGGGGAGCCGTTGGATCAAAGATGCAGTGGCACACACGAGGCCTGAATGTTTTATTTGCAAAAAAAAAACCTTTGGAGAGTTTGGAAATCGTGCATAATTACAAAGACTACTCCCAAGCCATTGGATCTCACTTCCAACGGTGTAAAAACTCGTATCACCATAGTATCTAAGCTGCGGGGTGGATATGATATTCTATGCCGCTGTCATTTTTGTTCATAAACTTGCAAAATACGTGTAACTCGTGCCGTTACTTGTCTAACCATGCAAAGTGTTTGTTCAAAAAAACATCCTACACTGAAATATCGGAACAACACACGGGGGTCCCACTTGTCATTAATCAAATTTGGACCTAAAACTAACAAATCTGAAAGACAAGATTCGAACTGGCAACCTGGACTACAAAGCGTAAGTCGATAGCCTGAAAAAACGACCGGTTGTTGGCTTTGTCCCATAACTTGATTTTATACAGTACTTGCGTTGAGTAGAGTAGAGGGAGTGCTTCGTCAACATGTGCATGACCATTGTCTCACTTACTGGTGGGTCCCAGGTCTGTGATCTCAATCTCTCTTCTCTCCATCGTCTAACCTTTGCACGGGCACACACGAAGAGCGGCGCTAGCTTGCCATGGTGTTATTACAACTAAAAAAAACTTGGAAAATAGAAGAATCGCCTAGAACAAGAGACGTTGTGGCTGGTCGAGACGGAGCTAACCACATCTATCCTCCATGCCACGTTTGCATGATGAAGCTGTGTGGCTAGTGGGGTGTTTTCGACCGCCTGGCTGGGTCCCGAAGTCGAACCATAGGTACTACGTCTGATACAGTATATTTTTACACGCACATTTTTCCTTCGTGCCGAGACGTGGCACACCCTACCGCGCGGTTTCAGGGTCCTCCCGGGTGGTGCATGCATATATTCTTCCTGATGTGGGACGCCCTACCGTGCGTTTTCTGTGTCCTCCTCGGTCATAGCGCGGAAGCAAGTAAATGAGTCGTCAAATTACAAAAGACCACCTTTCCCGCCGAGTACATCAGTGAAGCACGGTGGCTAGCTAGTTGGGCTAGTTCGACCGATTAGCTAGGCCGCCGCCACATTTGTTTTTCACCCCTTTTTTTATCTACTTGCCGGCAAGTAAATTTAAATATCCACCGCGGCGTTGCTCTGGTGTTTGGGTGCGGCATGATTTTTAATTTTTTGATTAACGGGAGAAGGCGCGGCAGGATTTTTAATTTTTTGATTGACGGGAGCAGGCGCGGCAGCAATTAGTCACGATGACTCCGCCTGTAAAAACCCACTGCTCCCTGATGTGAGAAGTCGTCGACTGGTGTTTTACCGTGGTTAAAACCAAAAGATTCCCTGCTCCTCGGCTGGCTCCCTCCACCTTCGCGTAGATTGCATTGCCTTTCAGCCATTTCTCCCCCTTTGCTTCCTCTCCCCATTGCTTCTACATGGTGCCATGGTGGCACAGCAGATCACAGAGTCCGAGGTGAGGCGCCTGACACAGGAGCTCCATGCCAAGGATGCGGAGCTCAGGTCCAAGGACGTGGAGCTCCGTGAGCTCAAGCAGGAGAGGAGTGCCATGCTCCTCCGTTATGTGCGGGATTTCACAGAGCTTCAAAAGTGGCAGGCGTCCACCACAAAGATGCTCGAGGCATCGACGGTGTTGCTGCAGAAAGCGGGAGATACGATAGGCCGTCAGGGGAGCCGGCTGGAGTGCGAGCGGGCTGATCGTGACAAGGTCCAGGATTGCCTCAGCCACTTGGTGAACCAAGTTGCCACGCACGTGTTGCGGCTGCGCGATGCCTACCGTCGTGCCAGCGCGACGATGCCGGCCGTCGGGCTAAACCCGTTCGACCACCCGGTCGAATTCAACGAGCCGCGGCTTCCTGACCTGGTCTCCTTCTTCACCTATATCTCCGAGGAGCTGAGCCGTCTCCGCGCGATGGTGAGGGCTGAGCTGGACAAGGAGGGGTTGCGGGCTGCCGTCGCTGTTGCCGGGCGAATCCTTTCAGGGCTCTGTCACCGGAATCCATTCGTGCCATTGGACGCCATCTTTGACAAGCTGGCTCCCGTCGACCGGGGGCGGCCTCTGCGGGCGGTTGCACCATGCATCACCAACATCGTGCGCCTCGAGAAGCAGAGGGACTTCGGTGGTGTTTAGGCGCCCTCTGCATGGGCATGTCCATGTCTCGGTGCAACATGACCGTTGGATCAAACTCAGACGATGCAGATCAGTCACTGTAGCACAAAGCGTGTGGGTGTGTTTGGTTGCATTCTCATCTCAATATAGTTGTTTCCTCTTCGTGTATTTTTGTCAACCTACTAGTGTGGACTCATGCACCCTTCATGCACTCTGCCAAACAGCCAAAAGTGGGTCGAGAAGGGAACTTTTGCTCCCATCCCGTGCACCCTTCATACACCCTGTCTAACACTATTCGTGCTTCATATGGTTCATGTTTCATGGAGTACTATAGCACTGTACTCTCCGTGCGTTGTGGACCTAGTTCTGCTAACATTGATCTCATTGTTCATTCTCGACTGGACAGTCGAAAAAGAGGTACTATGTTACATATAGGAGTAGTTGACATGCGCACAACATCATTTGTTATCGTCATATCTTACTACACTAGCAACAATATTGTGTGGTACTACTGACATACTACATGCCTAGTAGTAGGAGCACTGTGTATGTTCAAGTGGCTGCCGTGTTTCGCACTCCTCCGTCATAAGAGTGGAAACGCTTGCTGTAATCATTTTTTCTTCAGAATGAAAAATAGTGGACATGCTCTACCATGCGGATCCTCCTCCAGCCATGCACTAAATTACTCACTTTTGCCGATGTGTGGGACAGCCAGCACCTGGGTCCACCAGCCATCCAGTAAATTACTACGTAGTAGAGTGACAGTAGACTACCTCGATCGAACCACCGCATTAATGCCCAATGAGCCATCAAATCACAAAACCCCCTCCTTTCCAGCAGTAAGTTGGACGGACGAAGCAACCATCATTTCACTCTTCTCTCTCAGCTTGCTCTCTTGAAGAAAACCCCCACTTGCTTTGCTTCTCCCTCATCTCGTTCCTCCTTTCACTCTTCTCTCTTAGCTTCCTCTCTTGGATGGACATCGGAGCACCAGCCGACGTGATGTCTATGGCTCTGGCCAAAACCGTCGAGGCTCATGGTACGAAGAAGCGCAAGCACCCCGCCGAGACTACCGCAAACAAGCTCAAAGCCATCGCCCTGTCCAAGCCCCCCTCTCCGGGATCCCTCATTAAGCAAGTCCAGGTAATGTCTCTTGTTGACGATCTTTTTCTCGATCTTGATCGTTTTTTTCATCTAACACGCAGTACTAGTACTGGTAGTACAACTTTCTAGGTGATCTTGCATGTGATTTTAGTGTGCCAAATGACGGTTCTAAATTCCTCTTTTGATCAAAACATGCGAGAGGTTTACACTGATTTCTTATAGATTACTTTCAACTACTCCCTCTGTCACAAATTTCTTGTCTTAGATTTGTCTAGATACGGATGTATCTAATACTAAAATGTGACTTGATACATCCGTATCTAGACAAATCCAAGACAAGAATTTTGGGACGGAGGGAGTACTTTATGAACATCAATGCTACCTTTTAAGAGGGTATATTTGCCTCAGTAACTTGTGTTATGGATATTGCATGTAATCCCTCTGCTCTCAGGCCTTTGAAGACATGTTCTAGTGTCTTTGTTCACTCATTTCTGTGTGTATATGTAGTCATATATGGAGTATAATATCGAAAATCATCTTATATTTTTGAACGGAGGTAGTACTAAAATATGGTTTCTGTTTGAATTAGAACCATGTCCGCGGTGGAGATGAAGTTCTCAAAGTCATGTCGTGTGAACTGGAAGACCTGATGATGAGTTCTATTGCTGAACTATCCAGCTGCTGTGTCCTTGTCGCCATGTGTCCTGAACTAGTGTTTTCCTGTAGCATTGTTGTCAGGCGTGTTCTCGAGGCTGTACTTGACCACAACAATTTCCTGGCTGTGCCTTCGATTATGAAGGGTGCGGTTCTTGTAAAGCTTCCCAACAAATCTGATGCGGCCTGTCTTCATCATCATGTTTATGAGTGGAAAGACCACTCTGTTAGGTTCTCCAAGGTTGACAAGATGGTGATGGTGCATGTAGACATCTTACACGAAGTCCATGGCCTAGTCAGTTATGCGGGGTTCATCCCGTAGGTCGGTGGAAAGAAATAGTCTGCAGAGTTTAGTTAGTGCAACTTTGCTTGTCTGTAGTAAGTACTATTGTTTAGTACTTGATTTGTGTTTGTGAACCCTGTATTGTTTATTAGTACTACCGCTTTTGGTGTGTGGTCAGTCCTGAGAACGGTCTATGTTAATGTCTGTCCACTCAATTCAGTATGTACATTTTGAAGTATCCAGATCATATTTTTTGTGAGGACGGTTTATCAATTATGGTTACACTCCAGTATCTGTATGCATTGCAGGGTTTATCGCACCCTCCAGGATTTCCAGTCCCATGAATGTTCGGTCCATACGATTTGTCACGACCTTTGGACTGTCCTACTTGTGGGAGTAGGCGGGGCCCCTGCATGCCATGCGTAGTTGGACGATCAATCTTCTGTTTAGTACTTCAAAATAGTGATTTCCTGGTAAGGATTCACTCGTGTCACATCAAGTAAATCTTATTGATTTACTGTCTAAATCTTATTGATTTAATGACATGTTTTCTTTCTTTTCCTGCAATTTTATGATGCAGGTTTTGCCATGTGACATTCATCACAGAATAAACCGTTTGGTTTGCTCTACGATGGCTATTTTTGCAGGTTTCACTTCTTATGTCGTGTCAGTAACGAAGGCACTGTCCATCACTTATATTACTGGAAAAAATTGGATCAGTCTGTTGTCTGAGTACAAGCTGAATCCCTATGATGAACTGTAGTTTGGTTTAACAAAAATGCCACAATTAGTCCTTCTCGCGTTTAAAAGAAATGAAGAAAAAAACTAGATCACGGTCACGGATCCTAGTCAAGTTAGAAAGCTGATCATAGCAGACTAGACACGATCGCCACTGTCTCGCACAGATCGAGCACCAGCAGTTGCTCTAGCAATGACAACGGCAGCAGCTCAGTCTGATCTAGCTGAGGATTGGGCACCGACCGCGTCAGGGGATCAGTCTGATCTACCGGAGGATCGGGCATCGACACCGGCACTTGCTCCGACACCGGCACCAGCTCTACAAGGAGCACCATCTCCGGCAGCAACAGCGGCTTCGGCACCTACACCAACACTTGCACTTGCATCTGCTCCGGCCCGTGCAGTTGCACCGGCAACAGACTGGGCTGCAGTTCGCACTTCATATACCAAAGTCCTTACAAAAACTGACATGTCCACCTTCTTGGTAAGCATTGGCCGCCCAAGTGCTTCGTTCTTTTTTCTTTCCATGTTGTTTCACATGATTCACTGTGTTGATCTAACTGTTTGGGTATGTCTTCTTGTTTACAAACAGAGAATTCCTAGAGCAACAAGGGAGTCGTTCAACAATCCGGGTGACCGCGGCCAAGTTTCTCTTACCATGCGCAGCCTTGGTGTGAATGAACCTGCTCAATATACCGTAAGTACAAAGGATGGTCGCATGATAATTGATGCTAAAGGATGGTCAAGGTTCAAATCTAAATCATATCTTGCGGTAGGGGATGATGTCAAAATTGAACTTTCCCGGCAAGGAGAGCTGGTCCAAATCAACTTTGAAATTCTTTAGTAGCAGCACGCAACTGCCGAACTGATCTATCCTATGAGAGATTTTGATTTAATAATCTGGCATGGTGAAACAAGTGTCCTATGTTTATAAGTAGTATGATAGTATTATTTATCGCATGGTATATCGTTGATAGAATTGCAACTCTGATTACTGGTTAGGAACTGTCGTTCGATTTCATTCCAACAGCTGCCGTGCTTTATTCAATTTTGTGTATTCGCCTTGCGACAACATCTAAAACCAGCGCCATACCGATCGCTTGCAATATAAAGTGCTGAGGTAGAACACATGGGCCCCCAAACATGCAGGGTCGGCCTGCGGCCCAAAGTCCAGAACCGTGAGCCTATCTGAGTATTATATTCTCAGCTGAACCCCCATAAAAAAAGCTGAAACCCCATAATGCCCGTGCGCTGCAGAGGGAGTATATTTCTCGGCAAGGTGAGCCTGTTATATAAAAGATTTGTATATTTCTTTACAGAGGGAGTATCTCTCTATCAAAATATATATTTATGTGTAACTAGTTACTCCTGTCTTTCTACTTCCTTTCGCTGATATGTGGGGCAACCGGCAACGGGGTCCACGTGCCATATGCACAAATTAGAGTGCACAACTTCACGGTAGACACACCCCGGTCGTAGCGCCGCAGTAATGCCCAATGAGCCGTCAAATCACAACCCCCCTTTCTAGCTTTAGCAGTAAGCCGGACGGACGAAGCGACAATATTTCACTAGGCCTGAATCCCCTTCTCCCTCGTCTGCTTGTTCAGAGAAAACCCCCGCTCGGCGATTGCATAGGGTTTTCTCATGGAGAACCAGGTACGAATTCTTCATCCATCCCCGATAAATCCAAGTCCCTTGGTCGCAGGTAATCCTAGGATGGCAGCCGCCGCCGTTGATGCATTTTTCTCCGTATTGAATCTAGTGTGTTTCAGTTGTAGTGCCCAAAGTGCGAGTACCCTACAGATTTCTGCGCCTTCAGCAAGACGCCACACTTGTTCCTTCTCATCCTAACACATCATTTTGAAACATGCACAATATGTTCCTAGAATCCTCTTTTCTATCCAGGAGGGTGGGTTTTTTTTGAACATGCTGTGTTCTCATATTATTTTTCCTGCAGTGTATTATTTGCTCTGCCAGAACACATGTACTCAAGATGCTCGGCCTTGCCATAACTGAATACACTAGTTTAATGGTCACAGTGAAGACAAGCCATGGATATTACTTCCGAGTTGGGTTCATGAACCAAGAAGATCACTGCTTTTTTTATGGCCGAACTTGGATAAAGTTTCTCAAGTTTTACAGACTGAAAGTTGGCACATGAATGTTGATGGAAATAGCAGAACCTGGTCTCATCTTCACTGCGATCTTCCACCCCGGCATCGTTCCAATTGTTCATCCATGCTTGTTGCATCGGTTACTTCTTAATCCACCTGTTCTGTCTAACTAATCAAAATTTAACTTTAGAAGTAGCAACGAATCTCTCACGAAGATGCTACTTCTAACTAATATTTTCTTATAATTGGTGGCACGTGTAGGTTTTTTCAGAGTTAAGCAGGCTGCTCATTTGTTACTCTGTAGTAACTCGGCTATTACTGATGGCACTGAAGTTGACTGGGACGACATCCACATGTTCCTACACTTTATTGATCATCTTGAGGTCCTTGTGGGGCGTTTCAATGGTTGAAGGCCACGTGGGATATGTGTGCCACTGCTGCACTCGTTGAACAGGTCCAACTGTGTCGAGAAACTTATGGTATGAGCTATTTTCTGTTATATATGTTGTTCATAAACTATTGCTTATACACAGTTTTACAGATGTGATCTTCTTGAAACAGGAACTGCCGAGTTCTATTGTTCCTATACAGATGCCTGACCATGGTCAGGTCAGACTTGTGCTTGGTCACAACATGATGTTTATGTCGACCTACTCAATTCCCCTTGGAGGTGAAAAGATACTTATTCATGGGTGGTCTCAAATAATGAAGGCCCATCCATCTTGGAGAATAGGACAGAAGATTATGTTCATGCTTTTCCATGACTCTAAAGCGAATATCCTGTTTATTGACCACGTTGCGAGATGAAGCCGCTTTCAGAAGGTTGTGGATGCGCGGGGTGGCGCCTGGGCCTTGTCCTGGTGCTTTGCAGCCTCACCCTTGGTTAACTATAGGCAAAGTAGCACTGTTCGAGGCGTGCTTTGTACGGTTGAACCTGTATAAGTACTCATACTGCTTTCAGCTTTGGTTGTTAAGTGCCCCTGCTGGTTTCAGTTAAGGTTGTTAAGTACTCCTGCTGCTTTTACAGTCTGTCGTGTTTCTTCAGTCCTGTCTTCCTCCAGCCGCCAAAACCAAACCAGCGCCGCCTGCTTCCGCCTCCCACGGCTGGCTGCGCCTCAGCGCATGCATCGCCGCCCCACCATCTCCTAAATCGTTAACACCGATGTCCTCCGCGCGCTTTGGTGCGCTTGCCGCAGCACCACCCTCTCGTGTTGTCAACATGGTCAACAAACAACCGGAATCAGTAGAAGTACGTGGAGAGGATGACAGTAGGGGCCCACCACGTCAATGTATGGAAAAATAAAATGCTTCCTCCTAGTGTTTTCCAGACATCTGGGACCCAGGACATTGTGAGCGTATATAGTCAATAGACAAGAGAACAGCACAAGATCAGCTGACACCTGGGACGTAGCTACTCGAGCAGTACTTTTTTGTTTGGTATTGTTGAGACGGAGCAGGGTTTGAACTGGGCTATGGCCCGTATAGCCCAGGCTTATATTTCATGTTCACCATGTGACCAGCCCGACTATTTTTTCTTTGTGAAAATGAGCCCAGTTTATTTTTTCTGAAGAATACCCAATCCAGGCCTACTTATTTTTTTACGCCCTGATGGGCTGCAACTCTTTCAAGACGCCTGCAAATCTTGAAAGTAATATGAAATGGGTTGTAAATATAAAAACAGATGACAAATTGGTAATTACTTTATAATTTCTGATTTTTTTCACATTTTTAGATTCCTATTTCACTGGGCATTAACCTAATTTAAATATATCTTCAAAGTACTTTAAATCTGGCTCGACGTTTCGGTATTCAAAATAGTTTGGAACCCACAGAAATATGCGAAATTGGCCCTGGCCAACCAAAAAAATGACTGCAATAAATTGCATAAGAAGTTGCCATGAGCTATATATAAATATTAAAAAAAAGAGGGAGTGGTCTGACTTGTGGGCTTGTTTAGTTGACGCGTATGCAAGATTTTTTAGTTATTATATACGTCAACAAACGATTCTAGCAGAAGTTGGATATCAATCCAACGGCCTTCGTGTTTCTTCAATCTCTGATCTTCTTGCTCAAGCCGCCAAAGGAGCGCCGGCGGGACCGCCTGCTCTCACCTCTCATGGCCGGCTATGCTGCCGCGCAGGCCTCAGCGCCCCCTACCACTCCCACCGTTGGCCAGGGAATCCCTCTACTCACCCACACCCCCTATTATTCTGCGGTGACGGTAGCCTCACACCGCAGCCGAACCGGTGAACCCTCGTACTCCTCTCCACGCGGGCTTCCACTGCCGCGTCTTCCCCGGCTCCGCCTCATCCCCTTCCTAGGCCTCGCCGTCGTCCACCGCCGTGGTGCTCTCGGCGCGGCGTGGTCAATGTGGTGAACGACCGACTTCCATCGGAAGAGTACTGTACATGGAGACGCTGACAGCTGGGTCCACGGCAGCCGCAAGGAAGTGCTTCCTTATTACGCGCAAAATAATTATTCCCCCACCTGACAGTAGGGACCCACCGGACGGGCCACCAGTATTTCGCGAAAAAATGTTTCCCCCTGACTGCTGGGACCCACAGGACGGGCCACCGTATTTCGTGAAAAACGTTCCCCTCGCTGTCAGCTTGGACCCACCGGAAGTGCCTCCTTATTACGCACAAAAAATGAATACCCCCTTCTAGCTGGGACCCACCCTGGTGGGAGGCTGACTTGTGGGCCCACTAAGTTGACTGGGACGGAGGCCTTTGTCGACTTTAGTCAATATATGAATGATTCTAGCTCCAGTGACCGTACGATGTCCATCCAATGGCCGTAGTGCTTCTTCAACCTCTGGTCTTCTTGCTCCAGCCGCCCAAAGCAGCGCCGGTCGTGCCGCCTGCTCCTGCCGCCCATGGCCGGCTGTGATGCCGCAGAGGCCTCACCGTCCCCTACTACTCCCACCGCTGGCCAGGCCATCCCTGTACGCACCCACACCCCCTGTTATTCTGCGGTGACGGCAGCCTCACACCGCAGCCGAACGAGTGAACCCTCATACTCCTCTACGCGTGGGCATCCACTGCCGTGTCTTCCCTGGCTCCGCGTCGTCCCCTTCCTAGGCCTCGCCGTCGTCCACCACCCCGGTGCTCTCGACGCGGCGTGGTCAACATGGTCAAGGAATGGCTTCCATCAGATGTGGACTGTACGTGGGGAGGCTGACAGCTGGGTCCACGGTCGCAGCAAGGAAGTGCCTCCTTATTACGCACAAAATAATTATTCCTCCACCTGACAAAAGGGACCCACCGGATGGGCCATAGTATTTCGTGAAAAAAAACGTTTCCCCTTGTCTGCTGGGACCCACCAGCTACATCTTCGCACGCAAGGAAGTGTGTCCGAAAAAAACGATTCGCCCCCTGACTGCTAGGACCCACCAGCTACATCTTCGCACGCAAGGAAGTGCGTCCGGGCAAAAAAAAAACAATTCGCCCCCTGACTGCTGGGACCCACCATCTACATCCTCGCACGCAAGGAAGTGCTTGACAGTCGGGACCCACCTGGTCGAAGCGTACGTAGCGTTATCATTCTGGTCGCGAACGTGTACGTACATACTGGTGGATGTAGAGGCGCGCACGTGTCGTAGTAGAGGCGCGCACGTGTTGTAGTAGAGGTGCGCACATAGCATGTACATGTACGTACAGTGGCCAGGGTGCAAGAAAGAAAATACGGCCACGTATATGTACATACGGGCGGGGTCTCGAACGCCTACTCGCGCATATATACGTATGGCCAGGGCTCGTGTACATTGGCTGGGTCGGAACGGAGAAACAACGTCGTTATCGTGTTCATGGGGAGGCAACGGAATGCGTCGTGTTCATCGGGAGGCAACAAAATGCGTGGTCGTGTTCATCGGGAGGGTTTGGACGGAACAGGCGATGGAAACGAGGCCTGGCGTACCGCATAACAGAGGAAACGGCCTTGTGTTCCACCGGCCATGTTTGAAACGGGATCCTGTTCATCGGGAGGGGTCTGGCGTACGACAAAACGGAGGAAACAGACCTCCTACAGTCGAAACGGGGGTCCTGTTGATCGGGAGGGGTGTGGCGAACCGCAAAACGGAGGAAACAGACCTCCTAAGGTCGAAACGTGGATCCTGTTGATCGGGAGGGGTGTGGCATACCACAAAGCGGAGGAAACGGACCTCCTACGGTCGAAACGGGGGTCCTGTTGATCGGGAGGGGTGTGGCATACCGCAAAACGGACGAAACGGACTTGTGTTGGAGCGCTACGGTCGAAACGAGGGTCCTGTTCATCGGGAGGGGTGTGGCGTACCGCAAAACGGGAGTCCACGGGATACTGTTCATCTCCACCGTCGACCTCCTCCAGCCTCCACAGGCTACCGTCAACCTCCTACAGCCTCCACGGGCTCCTGTTCATCCAGCCTCCACCGCGCGCTACTCCACTAGCTACTGTTCAACCACCCTCCACCGTCTACTGTTCATCCACCCCACCACCATCTACTGTTCATCCAGCCCTCCATCGTCTACTGTTCATCCAGCCCTCCACACCACAGGGTCCTGTTCAACCACCCTCCACCGTCTACTGTTCATCCGGCCCTCCACACCACGGGGTCCTATTCATCCAGAGGCAACGCCACCGCTCACTGTTCATCCCCCCCGCAACGCTCACTGTTCATCCCAGAGGCAGCATCGATCGGCTTCTGTTAGCAGCAGTAGCGAAGGAATCGCTCGACCGGGTTCAGTTAATAGCCATCGATCGATCGCTCGGGTTCAGTAACGCGTAGCCTACAGTGCAATCGCTCGGGTTCAGTTAGAGCCCAACGCCTCACTCGGGTTCAGTTAGAGCCAACGCCTCGCACACACGCGCGTACATGTACGAGAGAAACGCGCATCGCTCGGCCCCCGACCTCCCACCGTAACCGGGAACTCCCCGAAATTTTCCTCGCCCTCGCTTCTACCACGGTTTTTTCCGTCATGGACGGCCCAAAGAATGTCATGCAGCTGCGTCTCCGGCCCGCCCAGCACGAAAAGCCCATTTTCTGTCATGATTTTTTGTCATAGAAGTAGGAGCCCACCACATCTATGATGATACCGGGTTTTGTCACAATTATCGTCATAGAAGTGTCATATGTATGACAGAAAAAAATTTCGTTCGGCCCAAAATGTCACGGATGTGTCTTTTTTTTGTAGTGCTAAGTATGCTTTTGCTGAAAGTTTGCTAGGAAAAATATATGATGCACAAGCTACCTTAGTAAATCAATTGGCTACTAAACCAATCATGTTAGAAGACAAAAGTGATGAAGGTCTTAAAATGATTTGTCCTTCTTCTATTGATTCCTTGTTTAGTAAAATTAAGATTGATGAAAAAGGGACTGGAGATGAGTGAACTTTAGGTAGAAGGTGTCCCAATATTTCGGAGGGTAAAAATCTTGTTGAGAAAATTGATAAAAGTGGGTTTGAAGAGGTCAAAACTTTAGCTAGTGATGTGCCCTCTCTTTTGGATTACAAAGACTTTAATTATGATAGTTGCTCTTTGATTGATTGTATTTCTTTGTTGCAATCCATGCTAAATTCACCCCAAGTCTGTGAACAAAATAACACTTTTACTAAACATATTGTTGATGCTATGATGAAAGCTTTGGAAGAAAAATTGGAATTAGAAGTTTCAATTCCTAGAAAATTGCATGATTAATGGGAACCTACAATAAAAGTCAAGATTAAAAATTATGAGTGTTTTGCTTTGTGTGACTTGGGTGCTAGTGTTTCTACAATTCCGAAATCTTTATGTGATGTGCTTGGCCTTACCAATCTTGAAGAATGCTCTTTGAATTTGTACTTGGTCGATTCTACTATTAAAAAGCCTATGGGAAGAATTAATGATGTTCTTATTCTTGCAAGTAGAAACTATGTGCCCATAGATTTTATTGTTCTTGATATTGATTGCAATCCGTCTTGTCCAATTATTCTTGGTAGACCATTTTTATGCACTATCAGTGCAGTGATTGATATGAAAGAAGGCAATATTAAGTTCCAATTTCTTTTGAGGAAGGGTATGGAACAGTCTATCATATGAATCAATCATGAGGGCATCTTATGGATCTAGCACCAAAGATGACAAAACTTAGATCCTTGCTTTATGCCTAGCTAAGGGCGTAAAACTATAGCGCTTGTTGGGAGGCAACCCAATGAATAAAATTTATTTTTGATTTTTTGCTTTCTGTTCTTGTGTGTTAACACAATTATTCTACTGTTATGATTGTGTTTTTTGTGTTTTAATTAGTGTTTGTGCCAAGTAAAGCCTTTAGGATCTTCTGGGGTGATCGTCGTTTGATCTTGCTGAAAAAGACAGAAACTTTGCGCTCACGAAAATAATTTTCATAAATCACAGAAAAGAGATATTTTCCTGATTCGTTTTTAAGAAGATTAATATAAAAATTATGCTGGTCTTCCTAATTTGGTAGAATTTTTGGAGTTCCAGAAGTATTCGAAAGTTCCAGATTACTATAGACTGTTCTATTTTGACAGATTCTGTTTTCTTTGTGTTGTGTGCTTATTTTGATGGCTCTATCGTTTTCTTTGATGAGTTTTTGCCATATAAAAGTTGGAATATAGTAGATATAGTACAAAAATAAAATAAGAATTGGTTTGACACATCACTTATAGTAGTGGTTTGCTTTCTTTTACTAACGGATCTCACAAGGGTTTTGTTGAGTTTTGTGTGATTGAAGTTTTCAAGTTTTGGGTTATCTTTCGATGGATGAAAGAAGGATAGAAGAGCCTAAGCTTGGGGATGACCCGGCATCCCAAGATATTATCCAAGAATGAGCAACCAACTAAGCTTGGGGATGCCCCCGAGTGGCATCCCCTCTTTCTTCTAATGACAATCGGTATTTTACTCGAAGCTATATTTTTATTCGTCACATGATGTGTGTTTTTCTTGGAGCGCCTTTCATGATATGTGTCTTTGCTTGTTTTATTTTGTGGTTTAAGTCATCAATCCTTGCTGGACACACCTATTTGAGAGAGCCAAAATTATTTCATGACTTATTATAATTGCTCTGTATGCTTCACTTAAATTTTTATGAGCAATGGACTTGCTCTAGTGCTTCTTTTAATTCTTTTTGAGCACGGTGTGCTTAGTATTTTTGAAAAAATGCTCTATTGGTTCACTTAGATTTATTTGAGAGTTAGTAAAATTGTGAAGGAATTATCTCTTGCTTCACTTAAATTATTTTGAGAGAAAGAAAATATGTTATGCTCATGATCTTCACTTATATTTGTTTGAGCTTATGAAAAGAAACACATGAAAATTAGTCCCAAAGTGATAGATATCCAAGAAGGATAAAGAAAGAAAAATATATATGTCATGAAGATCATTGGACAAAATAAACTTGATTCTTAGTAATAGTTTTGAGACATGATGATGTGATATGTGAGTTATGTTGATGAGTAATTGTGCTCTAGTAAGAATATTGGTGTTAAGGTTTGTGATTCCCTATGCATGCACGAAAGTCAATAATCAGGCAATGAAAATTATATCCTACTTGTGGTGCATTATTTGGTGTTAATTATGCTTAATGCTTGCTTATGAGATTATTCGTTTCTTGGTTGGTCGCTTCTCAATCTTTTTGCTAGCCTTCATTTTGCACCAAGTATGACCTCTACTCGTGCATCCAAAATCCTTTAAACCAGTTTTGCCACATGAGTCCACTATATCTACCTATATGCAGTATTCTTTTGCTGTTATAAGAAAATTTGCATGTTCCATCTCTCATTTTCAAAATAAACTTCTCTTTTGTGTGTTTGTTTCGCTCGCGGAACGGTAACGGGTGAGTAATATTTTCCATGTTGGATGTGTGATTCTTACGATGAGTGTTTATTCACTTGTCATTGCACAAGAATAAGGCAAAGGTTTTAGGGATGCCCAGTCCCGAAATGCAAAAAGGAATTTACTTTATGTTTTCAAATAATAAATTCCTTGGAAAGTGTTGGTATGGAGGGCAACCGTGGATACGGCTAACCATGGAAAGAGAAAGTATGGTGGAAAAAGGAATAAACTTTATTTTCTGTTTGGGAACCGCCTATGATATATCTAGCATGGAAAGTGTTGGGAACAATGAGTCATTTTTGTTGGTGGGATGGATACACCTCACAAAATGTTTTTATCTCCAATTTTTCGCTTTGAGCTCCGGCACCTCTACAAATCCCAACTTCCCTCTGCGAAGGGCCTTTCTTTTACTTATGCAATTTTTATTTTTGAAATTGAGTCTCCATCCTCTCTTATAAAAGCACCAACTAGGAGGCAATATGATCGTATTTAAGTATTGGGTGTAGCTAATATTCGAGTGTGTTTCATGAATGGATCAATGTTTGAGCATGATGGGCTAGGGAGAACTTGTTTTAGCATTGACATTTTGAAAGACTTGGTTGCTTGTTGATATGCTTGAGTATCTAAACTACTATGTCAAAACTAGACTATTGCTTTGAATCACATAAAAGTCCAAATGTCAGTGCTATAAAGAAAAGAATATGATATGACATGATAAACAATGCTCCACATCAAAATTTTTGTTTTTGTCACTTACCTACTCGAGGACGAGCATGAGTTAAGCTTGGGGATGCTGATACGTCTTCGACGTATCTATATTTTTTGCTTATTCCATGCTATTTTATTATCAATCTTGGATCTTTTATAATCATTTTATAGTCATTTTATATCATTTTTTGGTACTAACCTATTGACATAGTGCCAAGTGTCAGTTGCTGTTTTCTGCATGTTTTTTACATCGCAGGAAATCAATATCAGATGGAGTCCAAATGCCACAAAACTTTATGATGACGTTTTATGGACCAAAAGGAAGAATTTGGGACCTAGTTTCACCTGGGGGGAGTCCCGAGGAGGGGACAACCCACCAGGGCACGCTAGGAGGCCCAGGCGTGCCCCGGTGGGTTGTGTCCAACTCAGGTGCCCCCCGGACCACCTCTTTTCTCTATAAATACCCCAATATTCTAGAAACCCTAGGGGAGTCGACGAAATATTGATCCAGCCGCCGCAGAGTCCAGAACCACCAGATCCAATCTAGACACCATCATGGAGGGGTTCGCCACTTCCGTTGGTGCCTCTCCGATGATGCGTGAGTAGTTCTTTAGAGACCTCCGGGTCTGTAGTTAGTAGCTAGATGGCTTTCTCTCTCTCGCTGAATTCTCAATACAATGGTCTCTTGGAGATCCATATGATGTAACTCTTTTTGCGGTGTGTTTGTTGGGATCCGATGAACTTTGAGTTTATGATCAGTTATATCTTTTTATATCCATGAAAGTTATTTGAGTTTCTTTGATCTCTTATAGCCTCGTATTTCTTCTCCGATATTTGGGTTTTGTTTTGCCAACTTGATCTATTTATCTTGCAATGGGAAGAGGTGCGCGGTAGTGGGTTCGATCTGACGGTGCTTGATCCGAGTGACAGAAAGGGAACCGACACGTATGTATCGTTGCTACTAGGGATAAAAAGGTGGGATCAATATCTACGCAATAGATAAATGGATCTTGTCTACATCATGTCATCATTCTTATTGCATTACTTCGTTTTTCCATGAACTTAATACACTAGATGCATGCTGGATAGCGGTCGATGTGTGGAGTAATAGTAGTAGATGCAGGCAGGAGTCGTTCTACTAATCTTGGACGTGATGCCTATGTGATGATCATTGCCTGGATATCGTCATAATTATTTGAAGTTCTATCAATTGCCCAACAGTAATTTGTTTACCCACCGTTTGCTATCTTTCTCGAGAGAAGCCACCACTACTAGGGAAAGCCTTATACACAGAATCGTAGCAGCAGTGCGGTTTAAAAACAAACGCTACTGCTAATTAGCAGTAGCGAGCTTGACGAAAGCTTGCTACTAATAACGCGGTAGCAGTAGCGCTCTAGGTGAAACAAGCGCTACTACTATAATCGCCACGACGTTGCCTCCAGGCTAGATATAGTAGTAGCGCCCTTCCCTAGACGCGCTACTGCTAAAGTACTTAGTAGCAGCATTTTTATTGAAAACGCGCTACTGCTAAGTATGTTAGCTATAGCGCGTGTGCTAAAGTGCGCTACTGCTAGTTCCACTTAACCACCCGCGGGCTCAAAATTTTGCTAAGTCCTCCTTTCCCCCCAATTCCCCCCACTCCTCTATCGCCGCCGCCCGAGCCTGTCCTCACCGCCGCCGCCCGAGGCCGCCCTCAACCTCACCGCCGCCGCCCGCCGCCGCTCTCGACCTCACCGTCACCGCCCTCGACCTCATCGCCGCCGCCCGAGCCCGCCTAGCACCGCCGCCTCCTGATCCCGAGCTCGCCCTCGCCGCCCCTACCTCTCTGTTGCCGGGCACCTCCCCGCCACCGTCTCTCCCCTCTCTGTAAGCCCCCCTGAAAGGATCGAGAAGCGGTGTCTAGAGGGGGGGGGGGGGTGAATAGACTCTAAGCAAAAAAAGATGCAGTTTTTAATTTCTTTAAGTTGAAGTGGAGTTTTGGCACAAGTTCAACATTCACAATACATATCAAGCAAGCATGCGAAGAGTATATGGGCAGCGGAAAGTAAAGCATGCAACTTACAAGAATGTAAAGGGATGGGATTGGAGTGTGCAAACGCAATTGGAGACACGGATGTTTTTGTCGTGGTTCCAATAGGTGGTGCTATTGTACATCCACGTTGATGAGACTTCAACCCATGAAGGGTAACAGGTGCGCAAGTCCACGAAGGGCTCCACCCACGAAGGGTCCACGAAGAAGCAACATTGTCTGTCCCACCATGGTCGTCGCCCACGAAGAACTTGCCTCACTAGGGTAGATCTTCACGAAGTAGGCGATCTCCTTGCCCTTACAAACTCCTTGGTTCAACTCCACAATCTTGTTGGAGGCTCCCAAGTGACAACTAGCCAATCTAGGAGACACCACTCTCCAAGAAGTAACAAATGGTGTGTTGATGATGAACTCCTTGCTCTTGTGCTTCAAATGATAGTCTCCCCAACACTCAACTCTCTCTCACAGGATTTGGATTTGGTGGAAAGAAGATTTGAGTGGAAAGCAACTTGGGGAAGGCTAGAGATCAAGATTCATATGGTAGGAGTGGAATATCTTGGCCTCAACACAAGTGTAGGTGGTTCTCTCTTAGAAAATGTATGCTGGAAGTGTAGGCACGTTCTGATGGCTCTCTCCATGAATGAAGAGTGGGTGGAGGGGTATATATAGCCTCCACACAAAATCTAACCGTTACACACAACTTGCCAATCTCGGTGGGACCGAATCGTCAAAATCGGTCAGACCGATTTAGCAAATAATGTGACCGTTAGGATTTTCAGTGGGACCGACATGCAACTCGGTAGGACCGATATGGTTAGGGTTAGGGCATAATGTAATCTCGGTGAGACCGATTACTCAAACTCGGTGGGACTGATTTTGGTAATAAGATAACCAGAGAGTTGGTCAGGCAAACTCGATGGGACCGATTTGCTCATTTTGGTGAGACCGAAATGTTACGAAGAGGAACAGAGAGTTTGCACTGTAATCTCGGTAGGAACGATTACACAAACTCGGTGGGACCGATTTTGGTAATAGATACATATAGAGAGATTACAATCCCATCTCGGTGAGACTGAGATCCCTATCGGTGCGACCAATTTGCCTAGGGTTTGTGGCAGTGGCTATGACATCTGAACTCGGTGGCGCCGGATAGAAAGAATCGGTGGGGCCGAGTTGGACTTTTGGTTTAGGTCATATGTGGATGTGAGAAGGTAGTTGAGGGCTTTGGAGCATATCACTAAGCACTTTGAGCAAGCAAGCCATTAAGCAACACCTCATCCCCTCTTGATAGTATTGGCTTTTCCTATAGACTCAATGTGATCTTGGATCACTAAAATAGAGAGAGTAGAGTCTTGTGCTTGGAGCTTGAGCCAATCCTTTGTCCTTAGCATCTCGAAGGGGTTCCACATCCTCTAGTCCATGCCACTCCATTTTTGAACTTATCTGAAACATACTAGGTAAAAGTGTTAGTCCAACAAGAGATATGTTGACATTAATTACCAAAACCATCCAGGGAGCACTTGTGCTTTCACCCCCACCCCTCCCCCCTTTCTCTCTGCTTAGTTAGTACTAGATGTTTTTAGTAGTAGTAGATGTTAATTTAGGGTTCATAGATAATGATTTTTAGTAGTAGTAGATGTTAATTAGTAGTAGTGACGGTTAATAGTAGATGTTTTTACTATTGTATAATGTAGTTTTTTTTACTGTTCTTAGTAAGTGTTTAAAATAATTAGTAAGTAAATTAATAAACTAGTTGAACTAGTTTAGTTTTAGTTGAACTAGTTTAGTAAGTAAAATAATAAACTGGTTGAACTAGTTGAATTAATAGAACTAATGTATTTTTAGTAAGATAATTAATATAACTAGTTGAACTACTTTATTTTTAGAAAGAACTAGTTTTTTCTATTTATAGTAAGTTTATATTTAGTAAGAACTAGTTGAATTAATAGAACTAGTTGAACATGTCATATTTGTTGTTATTTTTTTAGTTTAAGCAATTATTCGGGATGTATTAGTGATAACTTATAGGGTTTTTGCTTTTGCAGAAATCAAGGAGCCCCTCCATCATCCCCGCCGTCGTCCTCGTCACCGACCCCCTCCGACCTCGAGGTGAGACCAGCCAAATCTCCATCTATATCTTGTGTTGCTCAAATAGGATATGTGGTTGCCCAAGTGGCCGGTTATGTTCAGGTTACACCTCCGAGTGGCCTATGTTTTGCCGGAGTGTTGATTAATTTCCGTTCTGGCAAATTTCACGCGCTCGATATGTCCTTTTTTAGCGAAGGTCATGCCGGATTTTTCCGTGAATTCTGGCATGACTTGTGCTAGAATATGTAGGAAATATTGAGTGGCCTGGATTTTTTTGAAAAATAATGATCTAATTTAGGTTTTTTTAGTGCATATATTTAATTGTACAAGTTTAATCTTTGAATTGTGAACGTAGGAAATGTCGTACTCGGATGATGAAAGTCGCCTGGGGGAGTGCAGCTGGTGCCACGACGATCAAGGTCTGTGCGACAGGTTCCTTCAGCTGGACGAAGATCGGTGCTTCAGCATTAAGCTCGAGGATACCTTCGATGTTGAAACGGTACACAATGACGAAAAGTGTTTTTTTCGTAATTAAGCATGACTTCAACTATTTCAACGTCTAATTTTCATCTTTTACAATTCGACTAGCTTATCCCATGCCATGCAAGACGCTATGTCTTGGAGAGGATGGGTTTTGAAGACCATGAAAATTCTGAAACAAAAAAAATACACCTAAGGACCCATCATGATATGGATTTTGAAGTAAATCTGTACAATTCTCAGAGCGTAACCCATTTTGGTAGCCAAAATTAGGAAGCACTTTGCAAAATGTATGGTTTTTATGAGGGTATGATTGTCACCATGGATCTTGGTGATCCTGACATCGAGCAAGACAATATGGACATTTGGGTCCGTGTTGATACGCTTCCGATTCTACCGCTATGTGAGTTTCTTAAACATAGTTATTAACTAATTTATATTGTTTATTTCAAAATAGTTGACAGCTTATTTCCATTGACAGCTTATTTTTATTCTTCAAAGAATGTGCGGAAGATGGTAGACAAAACCCACTACACCGATGGCTCCGAATTAACTTATAAGGAGAAAAATCATCTGATCGCATATTGTACTTATCTTGAGAATTACAATACCTATTATCGAACTCATCCAAATTATGGTGAATACGTGCCACTAGTGCACGTGTTGAACCACAGTAACTTCTATGGAGATACCCTGGTAAGATTTTTTACTATTACGACATCCATGCATCTTTTGCATACTTCTAAAACTAGTACATCATTGCTAACTACAAAGTTATTACTATGTTTTTCAACAGAAAATCCCGATGGATTGTGTGCCTCATCTGATGTATCAGAATGGTCGCCTTGCAGTTCTGAACATACAGCCAGGTTAACCTACGGATCACACCTGTGCATATCGGATTTCTAAAACTGGTGAACACATGCTAATCAAAGAATGGAAAAAATGTTTGGACATTCGTAAGGAGGTTCTTGGAAGTAACATTAAGCGAAAGGCAAGAATTGGAGACAGGATAATCTCCATTCTCCATAATGGAGAGTCAGGGGCTATCTTGTTTTTTGCTATTTTACCTTAGAGAATATAGTAGGTCCAAAGAGAATGTAGTAGGTCCTATGAGGTACAATATGTTTATTATGTGGTACAATGTGTTAGAGTTGATGATGAGGAGTAGTTGTGATTACGACTAGTGACCAATTTGCTATGTGATGTCTCATTGATGAAAATGATGATCTTGAGGAGGTGTTATATGACAATGATGTATTATGATGATAAGTTGTTAATGATATGATGATGATGATATTTATCATATCATTGGGTGAAAGAACCGCCGATTAGTTTCAAGTGGATGGACATCCACTTGAAACTAGTCCACGGTTCTTTCACCCCGTGATGTAATAACTCATTATGATGTCAAAACAATCTGTAAATTCCTGTTGTATGAAAACTTGTGTAAAGGTGTATGAATACCACATGAAATAAAAAAGAAATAAAATACAAAATAATAGTAGTAACGCGGGCAGGGAGAAGCGCTACTACTAATTACCAGTAGCGCTCCTCGGGGAAAGTGCTACTACTAAGTCGATATAGCAGTAGCGTGGGTGTCCGGGGGATGAACCCCGGGTAGGCAACGGAACCCGGATCCTTTTCAAAAACAGCAGGGCCCGCATTGCCCCGTAAGCCGGCATGCGCTTGGCCGGGTCGCTCGACCCAGCAGGGCCCGCAACTCGGGCAAACTCTCCGACACGGCAAGGTATGTCAACCCGGCCGCAAGCAACTGGGGCAGGACAACTCGACCCGTGGCGTCCATGGCAACCCAACCACGGGTCAGCTCCCATCCCATCCAGGCCATACGATGGGACGAGACCTAAACTACCAATGACCAAGACAACAGTATTTCCACCCATGCCTATGGTCAGCCGGAGCATGGCAACAGTGCCCCTCACCTACCCGCTGACCAAGGCTGGCGTGGCAACAATGCTCCCGCCCTCACCACTGACGGCAGCAAGCGGTGGCCTGATGGAGAGCACTGTACACGACTCGACTCGGCCACACCCTGACGATCGACAAGACGACGCACAGTCCCCCTAGGCACGCGGGGCCCGCGCCTAGGGGAACCCGGCGAACCACAAGCCCACAAGCGGGACCCAGCTTGGAGTCCCGGACACCGACAATACAGACCCACTGACTCGGCATATTACCATTATAACCCTGGGTGGGTTGATCTATAAAACCCCCCAGGAACCCACGCCCACAGGGGCATCGGATCGACATCATCATACGACACACAGAGACGAAAAGCAAGAAATAGAAGCATAGGAGTAGCCACCCAGGAGCAGTACCAAGGAGAAGGAGCAGCCCAAGTCTTGGCTATCTTCCTTCCTCCTCCATACAGCTCCAGGAGCAACATTGTACTATCAATCATCCAACCAAACTCGGCAGGACTAGGGGTGTTATCTCTCCGGAGAGCCCCAAACCTGGGTATGTCCGGCGTCCCGCGCCCGCGCATGCCAACCTTGCCTCTGGAGCCCACCAACGCCCTCGAGCCTCCTCCTCTCTTTAGCCATCCCTTGGCATCTGCCGTCCACCCACCATGACAGTTGGCGCGCACCGTGGGGCAGCTCGAGGAGCTGGCCGGGAGCATGCTTCAGATGGGGCCCTTCTCCTACACCGACGAGTCCGTCACGCTGGCGGACGACGTCGTCGGCACGCTCGCCACCTCCTTCGCTGCGCTCCGCATCGCCGATGCGCTCGCGGCCGACAAGTACCCCAGCGAGGTGCTCAGCTACTCCGACTCTCCCCTTTCCCTCGGTGGTGGCATTGTAGTCGGGGTGATAGAAGTTCATGTGGAGGTTTACACCACGGGAGATGGAAGGCCGCGGAGGCCAGGGCCACCGCGGAACGGACCAAGCCATCCGACCCGCTGCGCGCTGCGATGCAGAGCCTCCGCATCCCCATCGGCACCAACGTCGACGCCACCAACATCGCTGAAGCCCGAATCCAGCTCAAGGATAGGCGCCAGCAGATGCTGGACCTGTCCGAGATGCTGGCCACCACCAGGCGCCGCCTGGAGGCAGCTCATATGGAGCACGACGCTGCTCACGGAGTTATGCCCGCCACGGCCGAGCCAAGCCGGGTCGCTGACGCGCGCGCCCGGGAAGGAGCGATCGGCTGAGCCTTCGAAGCCGTCCGGACCGTCTACGAAACCCCAGTGAAGAACATGTGCGTTGCGGAGGCAGCCGCGGTTGGCATCGACCAACTCGCGGGCGAGGAGCTCAAGGAGCGCATCGGGCGGATGTGTGAACTCCTCCACGCCGCCAACATCCAGCAGGATTGCCTCAACCAGCTCGCCAAGCCGGCGGGATCTGGCTCCACCCGTCTTGGCGGGCCCAGCAAACTTCTGCACCCGGCTTCCTCGCCACCCGGCGAGGGGCACTCCGGCCGAGCCCGGACTCGACGCAACCCGGCCGCCACCGCCACCGACGCTCTGGGCAACGAGCCTGCCCCAGAGACCCAACACGGACCCGGCCAGCTTGGCCGGCGTTCGGCTCCAACCGACCCGGCCCCTCGGGGCCTGGCCGCCAGTCGACTCGGCCCGCGCGCCATCGACGACGCTGACGCGCGCCACTGCCTCGATCAGCTCGCTCGCTCCCTTGAGGTGGAGGAGAGCGGCACCATCGGGCCGGCGTGCTTCGGCCCACGCATCCGGGAGGAGCCCTTTTCGAAAGGGTTCATGCTCCCCTGCGACACTCCCAAGTACAATGGGACCGTGAAGCCGGAAGACTGGCTCACCGACTACACCACGGCCATTGGCATCACCGGTGCCAATCATCGTCTAGCCCTGCGCTACGCACCGCTCATGCTCCAGGGGTCGGCCCGCATGTGGTTGAACAGTCTGCCGATGGACAGCATCAACGCATGGGTCGATTTCGAGGAGGCCTTTGTCCGCAACTTCACGGGGACCTACAAGCGACCCGGTCGCCCTAGCCAGCTCGCCATGTGCGTGCAGGGGCTGGTGGAGACGGGTCGCGAGTACCTCGCACGTTGGACCGAGCTCCGAAACAGCTGCGAGGGCGTCCATGAAGGCCAGGCGATCCAATACGTCATCAGCGGGTGCCGAGATGGCACCCTCATCAAGCACAAGCTCTTACGCTCTGAGCCGGCACCATGGCCGCGCTCATGGTGACGGCGGACAAATACGCCAACGCCGACTCTGCCATGAAGATCTAGGTGGCGCTGGACGAAGCCGGCAAAGCAAAGCCGATTCCACCTCCGAAGCCGGCCGGCGAGAGCAGCCGGTAGCAGCATCATTAGAGCGCAAGGCCGACCAACCGGCGCAGCGTCATGAAAATCGGCTCATCGCGGCCGCCGAGCCTGTGGCGGACCCGGCAGCGAAGTGCCGGCAGACCGGCAAGATGGCAAGGCAGCCCGCCATGAGTTTCGAAGAGATGCACGACGCCCTATGCAAGCACCACAGCGACGCAAGAGCCTCCACGCACACGCTTCGACAATGCGCTATCACCAAGCGCATCATGAGGGGAGACGTTCCGCCTCCTCCGGCTCCGGCTCCAGCTCAAGGCGCAGGGCAGCCGCCTCCGCCTCCACCACCGCCTCCTGTTGGTGGCGCGATGTGGAATGACGCCTACCTGGACCAGAACGTGGCCTACGTCATCTTCACCAGCCTCGGCGACGACAAACGCAGAGCGCCTTCTTCGATAGGAGGTGAACATCGTCATCCCGGGCAAGCCAGATTTCATGCACTGGTCGGATCACCCAATCACCTAGACCCGTGAGGATCACCCGGCGGTCATGCCGAATCCGGCTGGATACGCCCTCGTCCTCAATCCTACCATTGTCGCATGGCGCACATGCAAGTTCTCTCGAGTTCTCATCGATGGCGGCAGCAACATCAACATCCTGTACCACGACACGATGACCAAGCTCGGCCTCAAGGCCGAGGACCTGGAGCTAACCCGAATAGTCTTCCACAGCATCGTGCCCGGCCTTTCCTGCTCGCACATTGGCCGGGTCCGGCTCATTGTCCTGTTCGGTGATAGCAGACACTTCCGGCGCAAACCGATCTGGTTCGAGGTGGTGGACCTGTCCAGCGCATATCATGCTTTGCTGGGCCGGCCTGCGCTCGACAAGTTCATGGCGGTTCCCCACTACGCGTACCTGAAGATGAAGATGCCGGGCCCCACGTGCCTCATTACCATCACCGGCGACTACCGCAAGTCTCTAGAGTGCGCCCGAGACGGCGCCAAGCTGGCCGAGTCACTGGTCATTGCAGAGGAGCGGCGCCAGCTCAACCGGATCGTCGCCCTGGTAGGCGAGGCCTCCGACGCGTCGATCCCGTCCTCGGACCCGGCCGACGAGGCTGCCTTCAAGCCCTCCAAGGAGACAAAGAAAGTGAAGCTCAACCCTGTAGACCCAAGCTGCAGCAAGTACGTTGTCGTAGGCGCCTGCTTTGACAGCAAATAGGAAGGCGAGCTCGTTGAATTCCTCCGTGAGAATCGGGATATCTTCGCATGGACTCCCAAGGACATGCCGGGTATCCCGAGGAAGTACGCCGAGCACAAACTTCACGTCCGCAAGGACGCCAAGCCTGTCCGTCAACCCCTCCGATGATTTTCTAAAGAGAAAAGAAGAACCATTGGTGAAGAGGTCGCTAAGCTTTTGGCGGCCGGCTTCATAATGGAAGTGTTTCACCCCGAGTGGCCGGCCAATCCAGTCCTCGTCCTAAAGAAGAACAAGACCTGGCGCATGTGTATCGACTACACCAGCCTCAATAAGGCCTGTCCCAGGGATCTGTTTGCTCTCCCGCGGATCGACCAAGTCATCGACTCGACCGTCGGGTGCGAGCTCCTGTCCTTCCTGGACGCTTACTCCGGCTACCACCAGATCAAGCTGGACCCGGCCGATGCCCTGAAGACGTCCTTCATCACGCCCTTTGGGGCGTATTACTACATCACCATGTCATTCAGATTGAAGAACGCCGACGCCACCTTCCAATGCTGCATGCAAAAATGCATGCTGCCGCAACTCGGCCGCAACATCCACGTGTACGTGGACGACATTGTGGTGAAGACCAAGCCGCACCTCATGCTCCTCGACAAGTTGAAGGAAACATTTGCCAACCTCCGTGAATACAAGGTCAAGCTCAACCCGAAAAAGTGCGTTTTCGGCGTCCCGGCCGGAAAGCTACTCGGCTTCCTCATCTCGGAACGCGACATTGAGGCGAACCCGGAGAAGATCAAGGCCATCGAGCGCATGCGCAAGCCGACTCGGCTGTGCAATGTCCAAAAGTTCACCAGGTGCTTCGCCTCGGTCAGCCGGTTCCTAAGCTGGCTGGGCGAGAGGGCGCTCCCCCTGTACCAGCTGATGAAGAAGACAAGCCTGTTTGAGTGGAACGGCAAGGCAGACGAGGCCTTCCAAGACCTCAAGCGCATGCTCTCCACCGCACCAGTCCTGGCCGCGCCGACCGACAAGGAGCCGCTGTTGCTCTACATAGCAGCGACCTCGCGAGCGGTCAACACGGTGCTGGTGGTCGAGCAACCAGAGAAGGGCAAGATCCAAGCCGTCCAGCGGCCAGTCTACTACCTGAGCGAGGTGCTCTCTATCTCCAAGCAGAACTACCCGCATTACCAGAAGATGTGTTACAGCGTGTACCTCACCGCCAAGAAGCTGAAGCAGTACTTCCAAGAGCATGCCGTCATCGTCGTCAGCATGGCGCCTATCGGAGAAATCATCGGGTGCCGGGACGCCTCTGGCCGGGCCACCAAGTGGGTGATCCAGCTAGCCGGCCACACCATCCTCTACGAGCCCCGCACGACGATCAAGTCTCAGGCCCTAGCCGATTTCCTCATCGACTAGACCGAGACCCAGTACCTGCCGCCACCTCCCGACTCGACGCAATTGCGCATGCACTTCGATGGGTCCAAGATGCAGCTCGTCTTAGGGGCCGGCATCGTACTGTCTTCTCCGAAGGGCGACTGGCTCCGTTATGCACTCCAGATCCATTTCGCCGCCTCCAACAACGTTGCCGAGTATGAAGCCCTTGTGCACGGCCTCCGGCTTGCCAAGGAACTTGGCATCCGGCGCATCCTGTGCTACGGCGACTCGGACCTGGTGGTGCAGCGCTGTTCCGACGAATGGGACGCCCGCGACTCCAACATGGCAAGCTACAACTTCCTCATCCAGAAGCTGTCCGGATCCTTCGAAAGCTGCGAGTTCCTCCACGTCCCGCGCATGGAGAATGAGGCAGCCGACACGCTCGCCAAGATCGCCTCGTCACGACAAGCCATCCCGTCCGGCGTCTCCCTCGAGCATCTGCGCAAGCCATCCGTCAAGCCATCGCCAGACTTCAAGTCCATTCATGTTCCAAACGACCCAGCCACACCCCAAGTCGGCTCGGGGACTGCTGAACCCGGCCCAGGAGCTTCTCAGCTCGACCCGGCCACCATCATCCCGGACCCGGCCATCGCCATCCCCAACCCGGGGGCTGCTCAACCCGGCTCGGGGGCTGCCGACCCGGAACCCACCCAGGTGGCCGTCTTCGTAGTAGTTGCAGCTCCATCTTGGGCTCTCCAGATATCGGAGTTTCTGGAGAACGGGGTTCTCCCAATGGACGAGACCAAGGCTCGGCAAATTCAATGCCGGGCATCTGCCTACAGGATCATCAACAATGAGCTCGTCAAACGCAGCTCTACCGGCGTGTTCCAGCGCTGCGTCGAGCAGGATCGCGACATCGACATCCTCCTCGACATTCACCAGGGCGAGTGCGGGCACCACGCCGCATCACGATCCTTGGTGGCCAAGGCGTTCCGCCACGGTTTCTATTGGCCCACGGCCCTCGAAGACGCCGAGTCACTCGTTCTCCAGTGTGAAGGGTGCGAACGCTTCAGCAAACGCAGCCACTGATAACCCACAAGTATAGGGGATCACAACAGTTTTCGAGGGTAGAGTATTCAACCCAAATTTATTGATTCGACACAAGGGGAGCCAAAGAATATTCTCAAGTATTAGCAACTGAGTTGTCAATTCAACCACACCTGGAAACTTAGTATCTGCAGTAAAGTGTTTATTAGCAAAGTAATATAATAGTGGTGGTAATGGTAACAAAAGTAAAGACGACAAAAGTAATGTTTTTGGTATTTTGTAGTGATTGTAACAGTAGCAACGGAAAAATAAATAAGCGAGAACCAGTATATGGAAAACTCGTAGGCACCGGATTAGTGACGGATAATTATGCCGGATGTGCTTTGTCATGTAACAGTCATAACATAGGGTGACAGAGAACTAGCACCAATTCATTAATGTAATGTAGGCATGTATTCCGAATATAGTCATATGTGCTTATGGAAAAGAACTTGCATGACATCTATTGTCCTACCCTCCCGTGGCAGCGGGGTCCTATTGGAAACTAAGGGATATTAAGGCCTCCTATTAATAGAGAACCGGAACAAAGCATTAGCACATAGTGAATACATGAACTCCTCAAACTACGGTCATCACCGGGAGACTTGCAAGATAGGATCAAGAACTCACATATATTCATGAAAACATAGTAGGTTCAGATCTGAAATCATGGCACTCGGGCCCTAGTGACAAGCATTAAGCATAGCAAAGTCATAGCAACATCAATCTCAGAACGTAGTGGATACTAGGGATCAAACCTTAGCAAAGCTAACTCGATTACATGATAAATCTCGTCCAACCCATCACCGTCCAGCAAGCCTACGATGGAATTACTCACGCACGGCGGTGAGCATCATGAAATTGGTGATGGGGGATGGTTAATGATGACAATGGCGACGAATCCCCCTCTCTGGAGCCCCGAACGGACTCTAGATCAGCCCTCCCGAGAGAGATTAGGGCTTGGCAGCGGCTCCGTATCGTAAAACGCGATGATTTCTTCTCTCTGATTTTTTCTCCCCGAAAGCCAATAAATAGAGTTGGAGTTGGCGTCGGAAGGTGTCCAGGGGGCCCACGAGGTAGGGGGGCGCGCCCAGGAGGGGGTGGGTGCGCCCCCCACCCTCATGAACAGGGTGTGGGCCCCCTGGTCTTCATCTTTGGCCAGGATTTTTTATTATTTTTTTCTAAGATGTTCCGTGGAGTTTCAGGTCATTCTGAGAACTTTTATTTTCTGCACATAAAACAACATCATGGCAATTCTGCTGAAAACAACATCAGTCCGGGTTAGTTCCATTCAAATCATACAAGTTAGAGTCTAAAACAAGGGCAAAAGTGTTTGGAAAAGTAGATACGATGGAGATGTATCAACTCCCCCAAGCTTAAACCCTTGCTTGTCCTCAAGCAATTCAGTTGACAAACTGAAAGAGAAAAAGAAAAACTTTTACAACTCTGTTTGCTCTTGTTGTTGTAACATGAAAAGCCAGCATTCAAGTTTTAGCAAGTATTATGAACTGACCATACTCACAATAACATATAGGTCTCAGAATTACTCATATCAATAACATAATCAGCTAGCGAGCCATAATAATAAAACTCGGATGACAACACTTTCTCAAAATAATCATAACATAATATAACAAAATGGTATCTCGCTAGCCCTTTCTGAGTCCGCAAAACATAAATGCGGAGCACCTTTAAAGATCAAGGACTGACTAAACATTGTAATTCATGGTAAAAGAGATCCAGTCAAGTCATACCCAATATTAACCAATAATAATGAATGCAAACGACAGTGTGCTCTCCAGCGGGTGCTTTTAATAAGAGGGATGATGACTCAACATAAAAGTAAATGGATAGGCCCTTCGCAGAGGGAAGCAGGGATTTGTAGAGGTGCCAGAGCTCGGTTTTAAAATAGAGATTGAATAACATTTTGAGCGGCATACTTTTGTTGTCAACACAACAACTATGAGATGACGATATCTTCCATGCTAAACAAATTATAGGCGGTTCCCAAACAGAATGGTAAAGTTTATACTCCCCCTCCTCCACAAGCATCAATCCATTGCTTGCTCGAAACAACGAGTGCCTCCAACATTTAACGAGTCCCAGGGGGAGTTTTGTTTGCAATTATTTTGATTTAATTTGCATAAAGCATGGGACTGGGCATCCCGGTGACCAGCCATTTTCTCGTGAATGAGGAGCGGAGTCCACTCCTCTTGAGAATAACCCGCCTAACATGGAAGATAAGGGCAGCCCTAGTTGAAACATGAGCTGCTCGAGCATACAAAACAGAATTTCATTTGAAGGTTTAGAGTTTGGCACATACAAATTTACTTGGAACGGCAGGTTAATACCGCATATAGGTAGGTATAGTGGACTCATATGGAACAACTTTGGGGTTTAAGGAGTTTGGATGCACAAGCAGTATTCCCGCTTAGTACAGGTGAAGGCTAGCAAACGACTGGGAAGCGACCAACTGAGAGAGCGACAACAATCGTAAACATGCATTAAAATTAATTTACGCCGAATACAAGCATGAGTAGGATATAATCTACCATGTACATAAATATCATGAAGGCTATGTTGATTTGATTCAACTACATGCGTGAACACGTGCCAAGTCTAGTCACTCAATTCATTTAAAGGAGAATACCGTCCCATCATACCACATCATAATCATTCTAATAGCATGTTGGCACGCAAGGTAAACCATTATAACTCATACCTAATCAAGCATGGCACAAGCAACTATAATATCTAAATGTCATTGCAAATATGTTTACTTCATAATAGCTGACTCAGGAAGGATGAATCATCATATTTACAAAAACAAGAGAGGTCAAGTTCATACCAGCTTTTCTCATCCCAATAAGTCCATCATATATCATCATTATTGCCTTTCACTTGCACGACCGAACAATGTGAATAATAATAAGAGTGCACGTGCATTGGACTAAGCTGGAATCTGCAAGCATTCAATAAACAGGAGAAGACAAGTAATGTGGGCTCTAAGTTAAATAAACAATCATGCATATAAGAGCCACTAAGCATTTTCAATATAGTCTTCTCGACCCCAAAGGAAAGAAAAGAAAATAAAACTATTTACACGGGAAAGCTCCCAACAAGCAAAAGAAGAACGAGAAATATTTTTGGGTTTTCTTTTTAATCCTATAACAAAGAAATAAACTACTACTAACAATTTTTTTGGTTTTCCTTAAGGTTTATTAAACACACAAGAAGAAAGCAAGAAAAAGAAAATAAACTAGCATGGATATTACAGTGAAAGAGTATGAACACCAACATCTAGCAATGAGTGTGTGTGAACATGAATGTAATGTCGGTGGGAAATACGTACTCCCCCAAGCTTAAGCTTTTTTGCCTAGGTTGGTCTATTGCCAGGGATAACCTGGCAGATACCCGTAGGTGAAGCTGGGGTCATACTGCGATGAAGAAGACTCTGACTGCCACTGGCTGGCAACCACCTCTGGATCCCAAGAATAAACAAACTGTCATGGAGGCTCGTCTTGTGGCTCTGGTTCCGGGGCTGGTGCAGGATTTTGATAGGCTTGAACGGCTGCCCACGGAACGATGTGAGGACCTGCAGACAAGTTAAACAAAGAGGGAGCAGGAAAAGTAATAGTCTCAGGGTGATGTTTATCAAAGTACAATTTATATTTGAGCTCCCCTTCATGGCTCTTAACAAGAAATTCATGCGCTAGCATACTCTTATAATCTAAATAAGCATGGGCAACGATGTTTCCTCTTTCTCCTCATGCCTAATAGGTATTTCAAAATATTCATCTAGGCGTGAAGCATAAATGCCTCCAAAAACGGGGCCCTTAGTACGGTTCAGACTTAACCGTCTAGCAACAATTCCACCCATACTAACAGAGTTATTGCGGTATAAACCATGGAACAAAATGATAATATCAGGAACACTAAGGTTTCCACAGTTCCCGTGACCAATCAAGCAATGACTAGCAAATAAGGCAAAGTAGCGTAGAACAGGAAAATGTATGCTAGTAATCCTTGCATCAGAAACCTTCCTGGTTTCTCCCACAGTGATAGTGTTAATAAAAGCTTCTACTTCGTTACGGTGTGGTTCATCCAAGGTGCCCTCAAGGGGTATTTTGCAAACCTCGCAAAATTCAGCTAATGGCATCTCCTTAACAATGTCATATAAATGAAACTCTACTGATGGAGGTGATTTGTTAGGGAAAAAGTAGAAGTTTTGCACAAAAGTATTTGTGAGTAAGAGATACTGATGAAGTTGGTCACAGAGGAAGTCGGTGAGGCCAACATTCTCAATCAATAAATAGAAATCCTCATAAATCCCGGCTCTCCTCAAAAAGTCATCGGAAGGCCATTCACACGGCCGGACGTCCGCGGTGCGAGGCAAATTAAATTCGGGCTTCTGCTCTTCTTACTTTTGTTTTTCCTTCGAGCTTCGGCTCGACGAGCCCCTTAAAAGTCTCTTCATTTTTTTTCTGAAATAATCTTATATTTTTAGTAACTTCAAATAAAAGTGAACCAACTTCAATAAAATTGATAGCAACAACTCCCACAATTGCCTAGATCCTATATCAAGCATTAGAACTACTTGGAACCATATAAATTTGACATGCAAGCTCAAGAACATGGTCACCTATGCAGCATAAATTTGCAATGAATAAAGCACTAGAACAAAAACTAATTGGACCAATGGAGGAGTCACATACCAAGGAACAATCTCCCCAAGCAGTTTTGCGAGAAGTGCTTTGAGCAAGGAGATCGAAAATCACAGCAACAGGGGCTGGAACTCGTGCTTGAGTTGGTTTTTCGTGTTTGTGTGAGAGAGAGGAAGAAGATGGGTGCAGGGATAAGTGGAGGAGGGCCACCGTGGGCTCACGAGGCAGGGGGCGCGCCCAGGGGGGTAGGGCGCGCCCTCCACCCTCGTGACCAGGTGGCAGCTCCCCCTGCGGTAATTTTTGCACAGTAAATCCTCAAATATTCCCGAAAAAATCATATTAAATTGGTATGGCATTCTGAGGACTTTTATTTTCGGAAATTTTTTATATTGCATGGATAAGTCAGGAGACATACAGAAAATACTATTTTACTTTATTTCTACTAAATAACAGAAAATGTAAAGAGGGTACAGAAGGTTGTGCTTCTAGTTTCATCCATCTCGTGATCATCAAAATGAACCCACTAATATGGTTGATCAAGTCTTGTTAACAAACTCATTCCAAATAATCACGGAACTGAAGAAATTTCGAATAACACTAAGTTACCTCAACGGGGATATGAAAATCCCCAACAATAAGAATATCATACTTTTTCTTGACAGTAGGGAGAGGAAATTCAAAACCTCCAAATATAATTGATGGAATTTTTCCAATAGAGTTGATACTATAAACTTGAGGTTGTTTCCTCAGAAAGTGTACCGTGTGCTCATTGCCATTAACATGAAAAATGACATTGCCTTTGTTGCAATCAATAACAGCCCCTGCAGTATTAAGGAAAGGTCTTCCAAGAATAATAGACATACTATCATCCTCGGGAATATCAAGAATAACAAAGTCCGTTAAAATGGTAACGTTCGCAACTACAACAGACACATCCTCACAAATACCGACAGGTATAGCAGTTGATTTATCAGCCATTTGCAAAGATATTTCAGTAGGTGTCAACTTATTCAAGTCAAGTCTACGATATAAAGAGAGAGGCATAACACTAACACCGGCTCCAAGATCACATAAGGCAGTTTTAACATAATTTCTCTTAATGGAGCATGGTATAGTAGGTACTCCTAGATCTCCAAGTTTCTTTGGTATTCCACCTTTAAAAGTATAATTAGCAAGCATGGTGGAAATTTCGGCTTCCGGTATCTTTCTTTTATTAGTAATGATATCCTTCATATACTTAGCATAAGGATTTGTTCTGAGCACATCAGTTAATCGCATACGCAAAAAGATAGGTCTAATCATTTCAGCAAAGCGCTCAAAATCCTCATCATCCTTTTTCTTGGATGGTTTCGGAGGAAAAGGCATGGGTTTCTGAACCCATGGTTCCCTTTCTTTACCATGTTTCCTAGCAACGAAGTCTCTTTTATCATAACATTGATTCTTTGATTGTGGGTTATCAAGATCAACAACACGTTCAATCTCTACATCATTATCATTACTAGGTTGAGCATCATCATGAACATTATTATTAACATTATCACTAGGTTCATGTTCATTACCTGATTGTGTTTCAGCATCAGACATGGAAATATCATTTGGATTATCAGGTGGTTCAGTAATAGGTTCACTAGAAGTTTGCAAAGTCCTATCATTTTTCTTTTTCTTCCTTTTAGAAGAACTAGGTACATCAATATTATTTCTCTGAGAATCTTGCTCGATTCTCTTAGGGTGGCCTTCAGGATACAAAGGTTCCTGAGTCATTCTTCTAGTTCTAGTAGCCACTCTAACAGCATAATCATTTTTCTGACTATTTATTTCATCAAGCACTTTTTTTGAGCTTTAAATACTTGTTCTACTTGGGTGATAACCATAGAAGCATGTTTTCTAACAAGTTTAAGTTCACCTCTAATATTAGCCATAAAATCACCCAAGCATTTAATCATAAAGGTATTTTGTTTTAATTTTCTACCAAAATAAGCATCAAAATCATCTTGCTTAAACATAAAGTCATCAAACTCATCCAAGCACTGACTAGCAATTTTAGTAGGAGGGACTTCAGCTTTATCATATCTATAGAGAGAATTTATCTTTACTACCTGTGTCGGGATATCAGGATCAGGAGGTTCTTCAGTGAATAAGGAATTGAGATCATATACTTCCTCAACAGGCGGTAAATTAAGACTGTGTATTTCTTCAATATGAGGTAAATTCTTAACATCTTCAGCTTTAATACCTTTTTCTTTCATTGATTTCTTTGCCTCTTGCATATCTTCAGGACTGAGAAATAGAACACCTCTCTTCTTCGGAGTTGGTTTAGGAATAGGCTCAGTAGTTGGCTCAGGAGCTGGCTCGGGAGTTGGCTCGGGAGGTGCCCAATTAGTTTCATTTGTCAACATATTATTCCATAGAATTTCAGCTTCATCCGGTGTTCTTTCCCTGAAAAGAGAACCAGCACAACTATCCAGGTAATCTCTGGAAGCATCAGTTAGCCCATTATAAAAGATATCAAGTATTTCAGGTTTCTTAAGAGGATGATCAGGGAAAGCATTAAGTAACTTGAGAAGCCTCCCGCAAGCTTGTGGGAGACTCTCTTCTTTGACTTGCACGAAGTTGTATATTTCCCTCAAAGCAGCTTGTTTCTTATGAGCAGGGAAATATTTAGCAGAGAAGTAATAAATCATATCCTGGGACTACGCACACAGCCAAGATCAAGAAAATTAAACCATATCTTAGCATCCCCTTTAATGAGAACGGAAATATTTTGAGTAAATAAAGGTAGCGCGATCTCTCATCATTAGTAAACAGGGCGGCTATATCATTTGACTTAGTAAGATGTGCCACAACAGTTTCAGATTCATAGCCATAGAAAGGATCTGATTCAACCAAAGTAATTATATCTGGATCAACAGAAAATTCATAATAATCCTTATCGGGAACACAAATAGGTGAAGTAGCAAAAGCAGGGTTGGGTCTCATTCTATCTCTAAAAGATTCTTTACTCCATTTAACTAGCAACCTCTTAAGTTCGTATCTATCCTGGCAAGCAAAAATAGCTGCAGAAGATTCGACATCAAAAAGATAACCCTCAGGAATAGCAGGCATATTTTCATCATCACTCTCATCATTGTATTCGGATTCAATAATTTCTCTTTCTCTAGACCTAGAAATTTGCTCATCTAGAAATTCACCAAGGGGCACAGTAGTATCAACAAAAGAAGTAGTTTCATCATAAGTATCATGCATAGCAGAAGTGGCATCATCAATAACATGCGACATATCAGAGTTCATAGCAGTAACAGGTTTAGGTGTCGCAAGCTTACTTATAACAGAAGGAGAATCTAGTGCAGAGCTAGATGGCAGTTCCTTACCTCCCCTCGTAGTTGAGGGGAAAATAGTGGTTCGATCATCTTTCAAGTTCTTCATAGTGTCCAGCAGATATAAATCCCAAGTAACTCAAAGAATAGAGCTATGCTCCCTGGCAACGGCGCTACAAAAAGGTCTTGATAACCCACAAGTATAGGGGATCACAACAGTTTTCGAGGGTAGAGTATTCAACCCAAATTTATTGATTCGACACAAGGGGAGCCAAAGAATATTCTCAAGTATTAGCAGCTGAGTTGTCAATTCAACCACACCTGGAAACTTAGTATCTACAGCAAAGTGTTTAGTAGCAAAGTAATATGATAGTGGTGGTAACGGTAACAAAAGTAAAGACAACAAAAGTAATGTTTTTGGTATTTTGTAGTGATTGTAATAGTAGCAAAGGAAAAGTAAATAAGCGAGAACCAGTATATGGAAAACTCGTAGGCACCGGATTAGTGATGGATAATTATGCAGGATGTGGTTCGTCATGTAACAGTCATAACATAGGGTGACACAGAACTAGCTCCAATTCATCAATGTAATGTAGGCATGTATTCCGAATATAGTCATACGTGCTTATGGAAAAGAACTTGCATGACATCTTTTGTCCTACCCTCCTGTGGCAGCGGGGTCCTATTAGAAACTAAGGGATATTAAGGCCTCCTTTTAATAGAGAACTGGAACAAAGCATTAGCACAGAGTGAATACATGAACTCCTCAAACTACGGTCATCACCGGGAGTGGTCCCAATTATTATCACTTCGGGGTTGCTGGATCATAACACATAGTAGGTGACCATAGACTTGCAAGATAGGATCAAGAACTCACATATATTCATGAAAACATAATAGGTTCAGATCTGAAATCATGGCACTCGGGCCCTAGTGACAAGCATTAAGCATAGCAAAATCATAGCAACATCAATCTCAGAACATAGTGGATAGTAGGGATCAAACCCTAACAAAGCTAACTCGATTACATGATAAATCTCATCCAACCCATCACCGTCCAGCGAGCCTACGATGGAATTACTCACGCACGGCGGTGAGCATCATGAAATTGGTGATGGAGGATGGTTGATGATGACGACGGCGATGAATCCCCCTCTCCGGAGCCTCGAACGGACTCCATATCATCCCTCCCAAGAGAGATTAGGGCTTGGCGGCGGCTCCGTATCGTAAAACGCGATGATTTCTTCTCTCTGGTTTTTTTCTCTCCGAAAGCCAATAAATAGAGTTGGAGTTGGCTTCGACAGGTGTCCAGGGGGGCCACGAGGTAGGGGGGCGCGCCCAGGAGGGGGGGCACTCCCACCCTCGTGAACAGGGTGTGGGCCCCCTGCTCTTCATCTTTGGCGAGGATTTATTATTATTTTTTTCTAAGATGTTCCGTGGAGTTTCAGGTCATTCCGAGAACTTTTATTTTCTACACATAAAACAACATCATGGCAATTCTGCTAAAAACAACGTTAGTTCCATTCAAATCATACAAGTTAGAGTCCAAAACAAGGGCAAAAGTGTTTGGAGAAGTAGATACGACGGAGACGTATCAGCCACCAGCCGGCGTCAGCGCTCCGCACCATACCGATCGCCTGGCCCTTCGCGGTCTGGGGCCTCGACATGGTGGGACCATTCAAAACCGCTCGAGGTGGCATGACACACTTACTGTTGGCAGTGGACAAGTTTACCAAGTGGATCGAGGCAAGACCTCTCAAGAAATTGGACGGGCCAACAGCCGTCCGGTTCATCAAGGACATAGCGGTGCGCTACGGCATGCCGAACAGCATCATCACCGACAACGGCACCAACTTCGCCATGGGCGCGCTCGAGCAATACTGCTCCGTCTCCGGCATCCGCCTCGACCTGGCTTCCGTGGCACATCCGCAGTCCAACGGGCAGGTCGAGCGGGCCAACGGACTCATCCTATCCGGCATCGAGCCACGACTCGTCGAGCCACTTATCCGCTCACTCGGCAGCTGGCTTGACTAGTTGCCAGCGGTACTCTAGAGTCTGCGCACAACACCAAATCGGCCGACCGGGTTCACCCCGTTCTTCCTCGTCTATGGATCTGAAGCTGTCATCCCGGCCGACGACGAGTTCAACTCACCACGCATCACGATGTACACCGAAGCCGAAGCAAGAGAGGCACGCGAAGACGGCGTCGACCTGCTCGAAGAAGCACGCCTTCTGGCACTCAGCCGTTCGGCTATCTACCAGAAAGGCCCGAGGCACTACCACAGCAAGAAGATCAAGCCTCTCGCATTCCGTGAAGGCGATCTCGTCCTCCGACTCGTCCAAGAGTAGGCAGGCCAACACAAGTTGTCCTCTCCATGGGAGGGCCCGTTCATCGTGAGCAGAGCCTTGTGCGACCGCAAACACCACCGGCGAAGAAACGACCCGGCCGTGGAACGCAGAACTCCTCTACCCGTTTTAGAGTTAGCCGCACGAGTGTATGTATCGTCGCCTTTTGTAAACGCATGAAACTACGGGGTCCCCGAATGAAACTCGGGGGCTACCTTTTGCCGACCAATTTATTGTGTCCATATTTATCTGCATCACTTCACCACTGAACCCGGCCACCGGCTCGACTCGCTCGACCCGGGGGCTCGGGGGCAGTCCGGCTCGTTCGCCACCGCGCCGCCTTACTAGGTGATTCCTGAAAATGTTGGGACGCTGCGGTCCTCCACTTCGCCCTAAAACCGCAGATCCAGCTTTGGCAGTCGGTGGGCAAGCACAACAGGCCAAAGCTCCTTTATGATTCATACACTAAGTCAAACGCCGCCGGGTCGACCAACCCAACCCATCACTCATCAAACAAGTAGCCGCACGACCGGCTGCTCGCCAACCGGCCAAGCCGGATTGCCGCCAGCCGGCCCAATGGGTGTTCCGCTCTTGCTCAACGCTTCTAAGGACCCAAGTCATGCGCGCACCTCTCGAAGAATCAAACCCCTTGTCACGGACCTTAGCCTTGGCCATCTGACTCGCAGGGGGGGGGGGGGGGCGAGGTTTGAGAAAGGAAAAACACATGAAATCGGTTCGAAAAAGCGGATGGCAAAGAGCAAAAAAGCACTCACGATATTCACACACAAATATTTAAAACAAAGGCCCACGGCCCGAGTTCATTACACCCTGAACAACCCCAAGTGGGTGGGTGGACCTGCTACTTAACAAATTCTGCCTAAAGTATCTCAGGCATCCCCAGCGCCGCGTCGCGACGTCGACGGCCCTCCTCTGGTGGCCTCCGGGTCCGGCATGACACCGGTGTCCTCCTCAACATCCGCGTCGCCGTATACGCCCGTCTCCTCCGAGCTCCCCTCCGGGTCATGGAGAAGCAAGCCATAGTCGTCACCATCCACGGCCCTGCCATCTTCCGTCCACTCCGGATGGAACTCGTCGTGGAAGGCGAACTCGGCGATGTAGCTGGCCCGGGAGGCGATCCGGCCGGCTTGCTCCTGCAGCAACTGCTACGAGCCAGCACGCTAGCCCATCAGCGCGTCCAGCTGAAGATCCGGATGCTAAGACAGCGTGAACTGAAGCGCCATCTCAGCACCGGCACGGGCGGCGGAAACACGCCACTCGCCAAGACGGTCCGAGCCCATCTCCAATCAGCGCGCCAGGCGCGAGAAGCTGCGGATGGACGGAGTCCAACCACAGGGCCGCCGTCATCGCGGTGCCAGCCTGCGACAGCCGCTCCATCTGCGTCCCCAGGATCCGCAGGCGGGCCTCTACAGCGGCAATGATCTCCGAGAAGGACCAGGCCACCCACAGATCCGTTCCAGACCCGACAACGCCGGTAGGGTCGTGCTGGTAGCGGACGGCTTCCTCCGCCAGCCGCTGTGTCTCCGGGAAGGCCCCTGCCGCAAAACGAAGAAACAAGATTAGAAGAACAACAAGGAAGAAAAGCCGGGTCCCGACCTGGCAAATCACAAGACGCAGCACTTAATGGAGAAAGACTCTTCCAGGTGCTGCGCCTCGAGCAACGTACCATGCTGCTCCCGCTCCAAGACGCGGTCGTGCTCCCCGAGTGCCCTCTCCAGATCGGCTGCCTTAGCAAGGGCTGCCTTCATCTTGGCGTCCTTGTCTTTGGCCGCCTTCTCAGCTGCCTCCCGGCGACGAGTCTCGTCCTGACGAGCCTCCTCGGCCGCGGCGGCCTGCTCCCGCAGGCGATCCACCTCGGCCTAGAGCCGGCCCTTGTCGTCGGCCAGCTGGCCGCACTGCTGGTCCACCTCGGCCAGGGCCCGCTGCGTCTCCATCACCTTGGCGGCCTCTGCCTTCAGAAGCTCCACCTCGGCCTCGAGGCGGCTCTTGTGACCCGGCAGCTGCTGATGCAGCCGGTTGGCCTCGTCAAGAGATCGTCGGGCCGCGGCCGCCCCCGCCCTCGCCTGCGCCGCCTCGACGCCAAGACGACTGATACATCTCCGTCGTTTTTACTTTTCCAAACACTTTTGCCCTTGTTTTGGACTCTAACTTGTATGATTTGAAGGGAACTGACCCAGACTGACGCTGTTTTCAGCAGAATTGCCATGATGTTGTTTTATGTGCAGAAAACAAAAGTTCTCGGAATGACCTGAAACTCCACGGAATATCTTAGAATAAATAATAAAAAATCCTCTCCAAAGATGAAGACTAGGGGGCCCACACCCTGTTCACGAGGGTGGGGGGCGCGCCCGGGCGCACCCCCTACCTCGTGGGCCCCCTGGACACCTTCCGACGCCAACTCCAACTCTATTTATTGGCTTTCGAGGAGAAAAAAATCAGAGAGAATAAATCATCGCGTTTTACGATACGGAGCCGCTACCAAGCCCTAATCTCTCTCGGGAGGGCTGATCTGGAGCATGTTCGGGGCTCCGGAGAGGGGGATTCGTCGCCGTCGTCATCATCAACCATCCTCCATCACCAATTTCATGATGCTCACCGCCCTGCGTGAGTAATACCATCGTAGGCTTGCTGGACGGTGATGGGTTGGATGAGATTTATCATGTAATCGAGTTAGCTTTGTTAGGGTTTGATCCCTAGTATCCATTATGTTCTGAGATTGATGTTGCTATGACTTTGCTATGCTTAATGCTTTTCACTAGGGCCCGAGTGCCATGATTTCAGATCTGAACCTATTATGTTTTCATGAATATATGTGAGTTCTTGATCCTATCTTGCAAGTCCATAGTCACCTACTATGTGTTATGATCCGGCAACCCCGAAGTGACAATAATTGGGACCACTCCCGGTGATGACCATAGTTTGAGGAGTTCATGTATTCAGTATGTGCTAATGCTTTGTTCCGGTTCTCTATTAAAAGGAGGCTTTAATATCCCTTAGTTTCCAATAGGACCCCGCTGCCACGGGAGGGTAGGACAAAAGATGTCATGCAAGTTCTTTTCCATAAGCATGTATGACTATATTCGGAATACCTGCCTACATTACATTGATGAATTGGAGCTAGTTCTGTGTCACCCTATGTTATGACCGTTACATGACGAACCACATCCGGCATAATTATCCATCACTGATCCGGTGCCTATGAGTTTTCCATATACTGGTTCTCGCTTATTTACTTTTCCGTTGCTACTGTTACAATCACTACAAAATACAAAAAACATTACTTTTCATGTCTTTACTTTTGTTACCGTTACCACCACTATCATATTACTTTGATACTAAACACTCTGCCGCAGATACTAAGTTTCCAGGTGTGGTTGAATTGACAACTCAGCTGGTAATACTTGAGAATATTCTTTGGCTCCCCTTGTGTCGAATCAATAAATTTGGGTTGAATACTCTACCCTCGAAAACTGTTGCGATCCCCTATACTTGTGGGTTATCAACGATCGGTGTCGGCAACAAGCTGGTCATAATGATGACCAGCCCGGAGTAGCCGGGTCTACCAAGACAGCACCTCGGCGGCAAAGAAGAAGAATTCAGCAGAAGAAAAAAGACAAGACTTAAGATTTGGCCCAACTGTTACACAGTTGGCCCGAATCTCGGGGGCTACACCCAGTGGGTGCGCTAGCAAGCCCCCACTGGAAAAGAGCACGAGCATACCTGCGGCGACGCGAAGCTCCTCCTCCTTGGCAGTGAGCTGCTCCTTGAGCTCCCGATGCTTGCCCAGGAGCCGGTTGAAGGCGGCAACCCGAAAAGCGTCAAGATGCTGAAAAAAGGGAGAAATCAGAACAAGCCCCGGCGATCTAAAGATTCAACCCAACTACTACCTAGTTGGCCCGAACCTCGGGGGCTACACCCAGTAGGTGTGCTGGCGCACCCCCACAATGAAGAAATTGCAAAGAAACAAAAGAAGAAGGACTTACCAGGACGGCGCGCTCCAGGTCACGCGTCCGCTCCGTCTCGGCCTGGGCGAAGGCCTCAAGCCGCTCCGTCCGGCCTCGCAGACGGGGGCTGACGGCATCCAGGGCCGCCTCCTCCTGGGTCTGGGGCCCGAAGACGGCCGCGCCCCCGCTCCATGCGGGATGTGGCACGGCAGCTCGGCGCCCGCCCTACTGGGGCACCAAGGCGTGCCCCCCGCTGGCCGCTTGCGACGTGGCCAGCACCTCCTCCGATGCCCCTCGCAACGTTGATGGTGACTCGGACGCCAGGACGCACTGCGTCGCCAGGTCAGGCACCGCCGCCCGCGGTGCCTCCTCCATAGCCGACGGCGCCTCCGGCGCCGCCACCTGCGGCATCTCCTCTAGTACGCCGCCGCCTCCACCGCCATCAGCCCCCGCGCACTCGACCATGTTGGACCGTGGCGGAGTATCGCCCCCCACCTCCATGACCTCCTGGTCGAGGATCACCACCTCAGCCCGGCCCCCACGGCGACGCTCCCTCATCGACGGCGGCTCAAAAACCGTCGACGCGACCACCGTACCCTCCGACATCTCGTGCTAGGCCGGCTCCATGCCGGATCGCGCCCATGCCACCGCCGCGATGGTCCAAGCCTGGACCGACGCCGCCTCCAGCTCCGCCTCGGCCCGGTTCCTGTCCCGCCGGGCTAAGGCCTCGGTGTCGTCTAGGTCCAGGGCGAGGTCTGAGTCACACTGTCCCTCCTCCTAGGCCAGGCCGGCAAGGTCGGACCGGCTCCTGCGGAACACGGCCCCTTCGGCGGCCGCGACCTCCGCCGCCGCCCTCGCCAGCGCGATGGGCGACCTGAAGAAGAAGGTAAAATAAGAAAAGAGACAAGAAATCCAGGCGCAGGCAGGAAATAAGACTTACCCTGTCAAGACCGGGACCGGGGTCGGCCTCCCGCGCTTCTTCTTGGACGGCCTCCCGGGCTCGGCCGGGTCCGCCACGCGCTTCGATCCGCGGGGTCGCGGCGCGACGCTGTCCTTTCCATGCGAGCGGCTCGGCGCCGCCCCATGTGAGGACCCGGCTCCGGCCGCGTCGCCGCCTACCCCGCCCAAAACCGCTACACCAACAACCGGCATCAGCATCGCCTTCGCCGCGACATGATCAACAATTCAAGACGAAATGAAAAAGGAAACATGCAAGACTTACTGGCCTGGCGCCAAGATGGTGCGGTTTAAGCCCGAAGTACTCCAAGAAGGCGCGGAAGAAGGTGCTCACCGGCAGCCCGAACCCACGCTCAAAGTGAGTAAGGAAGACGACGCGCTCCTGCCCCTCGGGCCGGGGCCTCTGCTCGCCGCGCGGCAGGCGGACGCTGACGTCCGTCTCCCGCGGCAAGCTCCGCGAAGCTCGAAGCAGCGTGATGTCCTCGGGGGTGATGTTGGAGCCCATCCAAGAGCCCGACGGTAGCGCCATGGATAGAAGCGGGAAGAAGAGGACGAGCGACGGAGGAAGCTCTGCTCGGGGCTGCGGGCGCAGTTGTGCGTCGGTGGCAAAGAGCAGAGCACGAGCAGGGGGACAGGAGGGCGCGAGCGAGAATGGTGTCCGCCGCCCCCTTGCCCCCCTCAATTTATAAGCCCCGGTTCAAACATGGGGAAGTGGGATCGTCTGCATGCGCTCGTTCCGCTACCCCGCAATAAGTGCGCACGTACGCGCGCACTAACTGCTCGGGGAAGAGCAACCGGCCCCCAGACGCCACAATAAATCCGCGCACATGGCCCAAGGGCACGCAGTGGAGGGCCCCCCAGCCCGTCGCCCGGTCCCGTCATGCGCGTGGCCTGTCAGTCCCCTCCGACTTCCGGGCGCCACGTGGCGCCTACGCGAAGCCCAAGGGATCGCCTCAAGATTCGACGGACTCCTCTGTTCCCGCCACGACCGGGATGCCGCGATCCGGTTTCCAAGAAAACCGGCACATAGCGGGTGTTGCCGGACTCGGCGTTCGCAGAATCCGCCTTGCTCAAGGGGGAAACTGCGAAGGCCCACTCATCAGAAGACGGCGGACCTTCACAGCTTCGGGGACTACTGTCGGGGGGATGAACCCCGGGCAGGCAACGGAACCCGGATCCTTTTCAAAATTCCTGTTGTATGAAAACTTGTGTAAAGGTGTATGAATACCACATGAAATAAAAAAGAAATAAAATACAAAATATTAGTAGTAATGCGGGCAGGGAGAAGCGCTACTACTAATTATCAGTAGCGCTCCTCGGGGAAAGTGCTACTACTAAGTCGATATAGCAGTAGCGTGGGTGTCCGGGGGATGAACCCCGGGCAGGCAACGGAACCCGGATCCTTTTCAAAAACAGCGGGGCCCGCATCGCCCCGCAAGCCGGCACGCGCTTGGCCGGGTCGCTCGACCCGGCAGGGCCTGCAACCCGGCCAAACTCTCCGACACGGCAAGGTATGTCAACCCGGCCGCAAGCAACTAGGGCAAGACAACTCGAACCGACGCAACCAAGGCTTCCACGGCAAGCCAGCACCACCCGTGGCGTCCACAGCAACCCAACCACGGGTCAGCTCCCGTCCCATCCAGACCGTACGATGGGACAAGACCTAAACTACCAATGACCAAGACAACAGTGTTTCCACCCATGCCTATGGTCAGCCGGAGCATGGCAACAGTGCCCCTCACCGACCCGCTGACCAAGGCTGGCGTGGCAACAGTGCTCCCGCCATCACCGCTGACGACAGTAAGCGGAAAAGGCCTGACAAAGAGCACTGTGCACAACTCGACTCGGCCACGCCCTGACGATCGACAAGACGGTGCACAGTCCCCCACACGGGGCCCGCGCCTAGGGGAACCTGGCGAACCACAAGCCCACAAGCGGGACCCAGCTCGGAGTCCCGGACACCGACAATATGGACCCATCGACTCGGCATATTACCATTGTAACCCTGGGTGGGTTGATCTATAAAACCCCCCAGGAACCCACGCCCACAGGGGCATTGGATCAACATCATCATACGACACACAGAGACAAAAAGCAAGAAACAGAAGCATAGGAATAGCCACCCAGCAGCAGTACCAAGGAGAAGGAGCAGCCCAAGCCTTGGCCAGCTTCCTTCCTCCTCCATACAGCTCCAGGAGCAACATTGTACTATCAATCATCCAACCAAACTCGGCAGGACTAGGGGTGTTATCTCTCCGGAGAGCCCCAAACCTGGGTATGTCCGGCGTCCCGCGCTCGCGCATGCCAACCTCATCTCTGGAGCCCACCAGCGCCCTCGAGCCTCCTCCTCTCTTTAGCCATCCCTTGGCATCTGCCGTGCGCCCACCACGACAGTGGGCTAAGGCATGCTACTACTAACCTTTAGCTGTAGCGCCGTACCAGTAGCGCTCCAGCCCGTGCTAGTGATAGGCCTAAAACCCGCGTTGCTGCTAGCCTTTTCCCTAGTAGTGCACTAGTGAAACCTACGGCCCCCGGGTCTTCTTTCTCATATATTTGCCTTGCGATCGACTTTTTCCTTGTGTTTATTTTCAGATCTATTAAACCAAAAATACAAAAATACCTTGCTGCAATTTATTCTTATTTATTTTATTTGGCATTCGATCTATCAATCTACTACAAATTCACCTCACGTCCTTTGCCTATCTTGAGGCGCCGTACCCCGAAAGGGATTGACAACCCCTTTAAAACGTCGGGTTGCAAGGTGTTGTTATTTGTGTGCATGGGCTGTTTAAGTTGTGTTGCTTGGTTCTCCTACTAGTTTGATAACCTTGGTTTCATATCTGAGGGAAATACCTACCGCGGCTGTGCTGCATCATCCCTTCCTGTTTGGGGAAATACCGATGTAGCTTCAAGCGACATCACCTTGCAGATATTTTCACGAAGCCTTTGGATGAAGCTAGATTTCACGAGTTAAGGCATGAGTTAAATATCATCGATTTGAGCAATGTGGCTTGAACCTGTGCACAGCCCACCATACTCATCATGCTATCTTGTTTAGATGTAGGTATGGACATAGGGGGGGGGGGGTATTGTTCTCTAAATGAACTCTTCCTCCCCCCATTATGCATAAATCGATCAACTCTTTCACATTCGCCATTTGTGATGACACTTGTGCTTCAAAGACGAAATTTGGTCATGCGCCGAAGGATAATTCTTCACGGTGCCACACCAATTGACTCAAACGTAGGTGGCTCTAGCCACCGCCCCCTCTTCGTGAGAGGTTTGGTTCGTTGTTGGTCCTCATTGTCTCATTTCTTTCTTTTGGACCTTGTTCGTGGTTAAGTTGCTTCATCTGTGGTCTCTCTTGTGTGTCCGTTTACTTGAAGTTTGTATTGCAAAGGCCTTCTTGTTTCCTTTTGTCGAAACTTGCACTTTCTTGGGCTTGCGGTACTACCATGGCAATCCACGGTACTACCGCTGGAGATGGGTGGCTCATGTGCTTGCACAGCTGCGACCATGACATGGTACTACCGCTTCAATCACGGCAATATTTTTTTATTGCCGCAGGTAGAGTAGTACTACCGCCCTGGGTCCAGTACTTCTGCCCGGGAGGTACTACCGTGATGACCCGCGGTACTACCGCGCTATCAAGACCATGTGGGGGTTAAGGGCGGGCAGGGGGAGTTTCAACTTGTTGGGGAACGCAGAAATTTCAAAAAAAATCCTAGGATCACGCAAGATCTATCAATGTGATGCATAGCAATGAGAGGGGAGAGTGTGTCCACGTACCCTCGTAGACCGAAGGCGGAAGCATTAGTTAACATAGTTAATGTAGTCGAACGTCTTCGCGATCCAACCGATCAAGTACCGAACATACGGCACCTTCGCGTCCAGCACACGTTCAGATCGATGACGTCCCTCGTTCTCTTGATCCAGTTGAGGCCGAGGGAGAGTTTCGTCAGCATGACGGCGTGGCGACGGTGACGATGAAGTTACTAACGTAGGGGTTCGCCTAAGCACTACGACGATATGACCGAGGTGTGTAACTGTGGAGGGGGCACCGCACACGGCTAAGAGATCAACTTGTGTGTTCTAGGGTGCCCCTGCCCCCGTATATAAAGGATCAAGGGGGAGGTCGGTCGGCCCTCCTAGGGCGTGCCCCACAAGGGGAGTCCTACTGATTCCACCAAGAGGGAGAGTGGGGGAAGGAAGGATAGGGAGAGGGAGAAGGAAAGGGGGGCGCCTCCCCCCTCCTAGTCCAATTCAGACCCAAGGGGGAGGGGGCGCGCGGCTTGCCCTGGTCGCCCCTCTCTCTCTTCACTAAGACCCATGTGGCCCATTAGTTCCCTCGGGGGGTTCCGGTAACCCTCCAGCACTCCGGTTTTATCCGAAACTTCTTCGGAACACTTCCGGTGTCCGAATATAGCCGTCCAATATATCAATCTTTATATCTCGACCATTTTGAGACTCCTCATCATGTCTGTGATCTCATCCGGGACTCCAAACAAACTTCGGTCATCAAAACACATAACTCATAATACAAATTATCGTCGAACGTTAAGCATGCGGACCCTACGGGTTCCAGAACTATGTAGACATGACCGAGACACATCTCCAGTCAATAACCAATAGCGGAACCTGGATGCTTATATTGGCTCCTACATATTCTACGAAGATCTTTATCGGTCAAACCGCATAACAACATACGTTGTTCCCTTTGTCATCGGTATGTTACTTGCCCGAGATTCAATCATCGGTATCATCGTACCTAGTTCAATCTCGTTACCGGTAAGTCTCTTTACTCGTTCTTTAATACTTCATCCTTTAAATAACTCATTAGTCACAATGCCTGCAAGGCTTACAGTGATGAGCAATACCGAGAGGGCCCAGAGAAACCTCTCCGAAACACGGAGTGATAAATCCTAATCTCAATCTATGCCAACCCAACAAACACCTTTGAGGACACCTGTAGAGCATCTTTATAATCACCCATTTATGTTGTGATGTTTGATAGCACCCAAAGTGTTCCTCCGGTATTCAGGAGTTGCATAATCTCATAGTCTAAGGAACTTGTATAAGTCATGAAGAAAGCAGTAGCAACGAAACTATAACGATCATAATGCTAAGCTAACGGATGGGTCATGTCCATCACATCAGTCTCCTAATGATGTGATCCCATTCATCAAATGACAACACATGTCTATGGTTAGGAAACATAACCATCTTTGATTAACGAGCTAGTCAAGTAGAGGCATACTAGGGACAATATGTTTTGTCTATGTATTCCCACATGTACTAAGTTTCCGGTTAATACAATTCTAGCATGAATAATAAACATTTATCATGAAATAAGGAAATAAACAATAATTTTATTATTGCCTCTAGGGCATATTTCCTTCAGTATCCCACTTGCATTAGAGTCAATAATCTAGATTACATAGTAATGATTCTAACACCCATGGAGCTTTGGTGCTGATCATGTTTTGCTCGTGGAAGAGGCTTAGTCAACGGTCTGCAACATACATGTCTGTATGTATCTTGCAAATCTCTATGTCCCCCTCCAACACTATATGCCAGATGGAATTGAAGCGTCTCTTGATGTGTTTGGTTCTCTTGTGGAATCTGGATTCCTTTGCCAAGGCAATTGCACCAGTATTGTCACAAAAGATTTTCATTGGACCCGAAGCACTAGGTATGACACCTAGATCAGATATGAACTCCTTCATCCAAAATCCTTCATTTGCTGCTTCTCAAGTAGCAATGTACTCCACTTGACACATAGATCCCGCCATGACGCTCTGCTTGGAACTATGATACGTCCATTTTGCATCATGCTTTTATATCAATATTTATTGCATTATGGGTTGTTATTACACATTATATCTCAATACTTATGGCTATTCTCTCTTATTTTACAAGGTTTACCATGAAGAGGGGGAATGCCGGCAGCTGGAATTCTGGCTGGAAAAGGAGCAAACGTTGGAAACCTATTCTGCATAGCTCCAAAAGTCCTGAAACTCCACGAAACAACTTTTTGGAATTAATAAGAATTTCTGAGCGAAAGAAATAGGCCAGGGGGCCCACACTCTATCCAGGAGACAGGAGGGCGCCCCCCTATAGGGCGCGCCCCCCTATCTCCTGGGCCCCCTGGTGGGCCTCCGGCGTCCATCTTCTGCTATATCATCACTTTTACCCTAGAAAAAATCGTCGGCAAGCTTACGGGACGAAACTCCGCCGCCACGAGGCGGAACCTTGGCGGAATCAATCTAGGGCTCTGGCGGAGCTGTTCTGTCGGGGACACTTCCCTACGGGAGGGGGAAATCATCACCAACGATCCTCTCATCGGGAGGGGGTCAATCTCCATCAACATCTTCACCGGCACCATCTCCTCTCAAAACCCTAGTTCATCTCTTGTATCCAATCTTGTATCAAAACCACAAATTGGCACCTGTGGGTTTCTAGTAGTGTTGATTACTCCTTGTAGTTGATGCTAATTGGTTTACTTGGTGGAAGATCATATGTTCAGATCCTTTATGCATATTATTACTCCTCTTATTATGAACATGAATATGCTTTGTGAGTAGTTACGTTTGTTCCTGAGGACATGGGTGAAGTCTTGCTATTAGTAGTCATGTGAATTTGGTATTCGTTCGATATTTTGATGAGATGTATGTTGTCTTTTCCTCTAGTGGTGTTATGTGAACATCGACTACATGACATGTCACCATTATTTGGGCCTAGAGGAAGGCATGAGGAAGTAATAAGCAGATGATGGGTTGCTAGAGTGACAGAAGCTTAAACTCTAGTTTATGCATTGCTTCGTTAGGGGTTGATATGGATCCATATGTTTAATGTTGTGGTTGGATTTACCTTAATACTTCTTTTGTAGTTGCGGATGCTTGCAATAGGGGTTAATCATAAGTGGGATGCTTGTCCAAGTTAGGGAAGTACCCAAGTACCGGTCCACCCAGATATCAAATTATCAAAGTACCGAACGTGAATAATTTGAGCGTGATGAAAAGTAGCTTGACGATAATTCCCAATGTGTCCTCGGGAGCTCCTTTCTCATTATTAGAAATTGTCCAGGCTTATCCTTTGCTACATAAAGGATTGGGCCACCTTGCTGCACTTTATTGACTTTATTTACTTGTTGCTCGTTACTATTTATCTTATCACAAAACTATCTATTACCTACAATTTCAGTTGTCGCAGAGAAAACCTTACTGAAAACCCGCGTATCATTTCCTTTTGCTCCTCGTTGGGTTTGACACTCTTACTTATTGAAAAGAATATGATAGATCCCCTACACTTGTGGGTCATCAAGACTCTTTTCTGGCGCTGTTGCCGGGGTGTGTAGCGCTTTTGTTGAGTGGAATTTGGTAAGGAAACATTTATATAGTGTGCTGAAATTTTCTGTTACTTGTCACTATGGAAACTAATCCTTTGAGGGGCTTGTTTGGGGTGTCTTCACCCCAACCAGAAGAGCAAAGAGTTGCTCCTCAACCTACTGAACTTGATGAAAATATTTACTTTGAGATTCCTTCGGGTATGATAGAGAAACTGCTAGCTAATCCATTTGCAGGAGATGGAACATTGCATCCCGATTTACACCTTATCTTTGTGGATGAAGTTTGTGGATTATTTAAGCTTGCAGGTATTCCCGATGATGTTGTCAAAAGGAAGGTCTTCCCTTTATCTTTGAAGGGAGATGCAATGCCATGGTATAGGCTATGTGATGATACAAGATCTTGGAATTATAAGCGACTGAAGTTGGAATTTCACCAGAAGTTCTATCATATGCATCTTGTTCATCGTGATCGTAATTACATATATAATTTACAGCCTCGCGAAGGAGAAAGCATCGCTCAAGCTTGGGGGAGGCTTAAGTCAATGTTATATTCATGCCCCAATCATGAGCTCTCTCGGGAAATGATTATTCAGAATTTCTATGCTTGACTTTCTCTTGATAATCGCAACCTACTCGATAATTCCCGTGTTGGTTCCGACAATGGTAAGGATTCAGGTATGGCACCTAAGTTCAATTGAGTTAAATCTTTTATGGATACCGATGTTTTTCGTGGATTTAGCGCTAAGTATGGACTTGACTCTGAGATAGTAGCTACTTTTTGTGAATCTTTTGCTACTCACGTTGATCTCCCTAAGGAGAAGTGGTTTAAATATAATCCTCCTGTTGAAGTGAAAGTAGTTGCACCTATTACAGTCGAAGAAAAGACTATTACCTATAGTGATCCTATTGTTCCTACTGATTATGTTGAAAAACCTCCTTTTCCTGTTAGGATAAAGGATCGTGCTAAAGCTTCGACTGTTGTTTGTAAGAGTAATACTAGGACTTATACACCTCCTGATCAAATTAATGTTGAACATAGTATTTCTATGGTTAAAGATCTCTTGGATGAGGACTTAGATGGGCATGTTATTTCTTTCTTGGGTGAGACTGCTAATATTGCTAGACCTGATACTAAGACACGTAGACCTGTCGTAGGCACGCATGTTATTTTTGTTAAAATAGGAGATCATTGTTATCATGGCTTATGTGATATGGGTGCCAGTGCTAGTGCGATACCTTATGATCTTTATAAAGAAATTATGCACAACATTGCACCCATTGAATTAGAAGACATTGATGTTACTATTAAGCTTTCTAATAGGGATACCATTAAACCTATCGGGATTGTTAGAGATGTTGAAGTTTTGTGTGGGAAGGTTAAACACCCTGCTGATTTTCTTATTCTTGCTTCCCCACAAGATGCCTTTTGTCCCATTATTTTTGGTAGGCCCTTCTTGAATACTGCTAGTGCTAAGATTAATTGTGAAAGGAATATTGTTACTGTTGGCATAGATGGTATGTCTCATGAGTTTAATTTTGCTAAGTTTAGTAGACAACCTCATGAAAGGGAACCACCTAGTAAGGATGAGATTATTGGTCTTGCTTCCATTGCTGTTCCTCCAACTGATCCTTTAGAACAATATTTGCTAGACCATGAAAACGATATGTTTATGAGGGAAAGGGAAGAAATAGATGAAGTGTTCCTTAAACAGGAACCTATGCTGAAACATAACCTTCCCATTGAAATTCTTGGGGATCCCCCTCCGCCCAAGGGTGATCCCGTGTTTGAACTTAAACCATTACCTGGTAATCTTAAGTATGCTTATCTTGATGAAAAAGAAATATATCTTGTTATTATTAGTGCTAACCTTTCAGAGAAAGAAGAAGAAAGATTATTGAAAACTCTGAAGAAGCACTATGCAGCTATTGGATATACTCTAGATGATCTTAAGGGCATTAGTCCCACATTATGTCAACACAAGATTTCAGTGGAGAAAGATGCCAAACCATTTAGAGATCCTCAAAGACGATTAAATCCCAAGATGAAGGAAGTGGTAAGAAAGGAGATACTAAAGCTCCTTGAGGAAGGTATTATTTATCCCGTTGCTGATAGTGAATGGGTAAGGCATGTCCATTGTGTTCCTAAAAAGGGAGGTATTACCGTTGTTCCTAATGATAAAGATGAATTGATCCCGCAAAGAATTATTACAGGTTACAGGCTATCAAAACACACCCATTTTTGCTTTCTAGATGGTTATTCTGGTTTCTCTCAGATACCTGTGTCAGCGAAGGATCAATCTAAAACTACTTTTACTTGCCCTTTTAGTACTTTTGCTTATAGACGTATGCCTTTTGGTTTATTTAATGCACCTGCTACGTTTCAAAGATGCATGATGGCTATATTCTCTGATTTTTGTGAAAAGATTTGTGAGGTATTCATGGATGACTTCTCCGTCTATGGATCCTCCTTTGATGATTGTTTGAGCAACCTTGATCGAGTTTTGCAGAGATGCAAAGACACTAGTCTCGTCCTGAATTGGGAAAAGTGTCACTTTATGGTTAATGAAGGCATTGTCTTGGGGCACAAGATCTCCGAGAGAGGTATTGAAGTTGATAAAGCCAAAGTTGATGCTATTGAAAAGATGCCATGTCCCAAGGACATAAAAGGTATAAGAAGTTTCCTTGGTCATGTCAGTTTTTATAGGAGGTTCATTAAGGACTTTTCTAAAATCTCTAGGCCTCTCACTAATTTATTGCAAAAAGATATTCCTTTTGTCTTTGATGATGATTGTATAGAAGCTTTTGAAACACTTAAGAAAGCTTTGATCACTGCACCTATTGTTCAGCCACCTGATTGGAATTTACCTTTTGAAATTATGTGCGATGCTAGTGATTATGCTGTAGGTGTTGTTCTTGGGCAAAGAGTTGATAAGAAATTGAATGTTATCCGGTATGCTAGTCGGACTCTTGATACTGCCCAGAGAAATTATGCTACTACTGAAAAAGAATTCTTAGCAGTTGTGTTTGCATGTGATAAGTTTAGACCTTATATTGTTGATTCCAAAGTTACTATTCACATTGATCATGCTGCTATTAAATATCTTATGAAAAGAAAGATGCTAAACCTAGACTCATTAGATGACTTCTCTTGCTCCAAGAATTTGACTTGCATATTATTGATAGAAAAGGAGCTGAGAACCCCGTCGCAGATAACTTGTCTAGGTTAGAGAATGTTCTTGATGACCCACTGCCTATTAATGATAGCTTTCTTGATGAACAATTAGCGGTCGTCAATGCTTCTCATACTGCTCCTTGGTATGCTGATTATGCTAATTACATTGTTGCTAAATTTATACCTCCTAGTTTCACATACCAGCAAAAGAAAAAGTTCTTTTATGATTTAAGACATTACTTCTGGGATGATCCACACCTTTATAAAGAAGGAGTAGATGGTGTTATTAGATGTTGTGTGCATGAGCATGAATAGGAACAGATTCTACGTAAGTGTCACTCTGAACCTTATGGAGGACACCACGCTGGAGATAGAACTACACACAAGGTACTACAATCTGGTTTTTATTAGCCTACTCTTTTCAAAGATGCTCGTAAGTTTGTCTTATCTTGTGATGAATGTCAAAGAATAGGTAACATTAGTAGACGACAAGAAATGCCTATGAATTACTCTCTTGTTATTGAACCGTTTGATGTTTGGGGCTTTGATTATATGGGACCTTTTCCTGCCTCTAATGGTTATACACATATTTTAGTTGCTGTTGATTACGTTACTAAGTGGGTAGAAGCTATTCCAACTAGTAGTGCTGATCATAACACTTCTACTAAAATGCTTAAAGAAGTTATTTTTCCGAGGTTTGGAGTCCCTAGATATCTTATGACTGATGGTGGTTCACATTTTATTATGGTGCTTTCCGTAAGATGCTTGCTAAGTATGATGTCAATCATAGAATAGCATCTCCTTATCATCCCAGTCTAGTGGTCAAGTAGAGTTGAGCAATAGAGAGCTCAAATTAATTTTGCAAAAGACTGTGAATAGATCTAGAAAGAATTGGTCCAAACAACTTGATGATGCATTATGGGCCTATAGAACTGCATACAAAAATCCTATGGGTATGTCTCCTTATAAGATGGTTTATGGAAAAGCGTGTCATTTATTCTTGAACTTGAACATAAGGCATATTGGGCTATCAAAGAGCTCAATTATGATTTCAAACTTGCCGGTGAGAAGAGGTTATTTTATATTAGCTCACTTGATGAATGGAGAACCCAAGCCTATGAGAATGCCAAGCTTTTCAAAGGAAAAGTCAAACGCTGGCATGATAAGAGGATACAAAAGCGTGAGTTTAATGTAGGAGATTATGTGTTATTATTCAACTCTTGTTTAAGATTTTTTGTAGCAAAACTTCTCTCAAAATGGGAACGTCCCTACGTTATCGAGGAGGTCTACCGTTCTGGTGCTATAAAAATCAACAACTTCGAAGGCACGAATCCGAGGGTGGTAAACGGTCAAAGAATTAAACACTATATTTCAGGTAATCCTATCAATGTTGAAACTAATATTATTGAAACCGTAACCCCTGAGGAATACATAAGGGACACTTTTCAGAACGTTCCAGAATCCGAAAAGGCATAGGTATGTGGTACGGTAAGTAAATCGACTCCAAAAAAACTCCAATGGCAATTTTTATCAGTTTTGGATTATTTAAAAATTTTAGGAAGAAAGAAGTAGTACAAAAGGGACACGAGGCTCCCACGAGAGTGGAGGGCGCGCCCCCCTGTAGGGCGCGCCCCCTGTCTCGTGGGCACCTCGTGTGCCTCCCGGACTCCGTTTTCTTGTATGTTAAGTATTTTGGTCGGTAAAAATTCATTATATATACTCCCGAAGGTTTTGACCATCGTATCACGCAAATATCCTCTGTTTTTGTTTCGAGTTGCTTCTGTTTCAGATCTAAGAGCATCATGTCATCTCCAAGCGCTCCCAGGGACAAGATTTTCGAGAGGGTTATCAACACCTATCTTGCGGAGGTGTTGCAACACCCTCAAACCATTGAGATGCGTGAGGGGGTGCTGCACATCCGCGATGTGGAGGGACCAAGGTGTACCAGGAGCGTGGAGACAAAGCTCGAAGCCATGGAGCAGCAAGTTTTCAAGTGCCAAGGGATGGTGGAGCATGGACTCAACGCCAACCAGATGATGATCATGGAGTTCACCAATAACCACAAGCTGGATGCCAAAGTCGTTGGGGAGACCATTTGCAAGCTTCAAGAGAAAATCGAGCACCTCCAAGCCCAGATCTATGACCTACAAAACCAGAACTGTGAGTATGAATATAGATTCAAGAGGATGAGTTTGGCTGCAGATTTAAGGATCCCGGAGACTCGATCATCCTTCTATGATGGAGAGCCTATGCCTTGGAAGACGGACGACAAGCCTACATCATTAACAAATCCTACTTCACCACATCCGAGGACATAATCACATGGGTATGGGCACTCCCCTTGGCAACTGCCAAGCTTGGGGGAGGTCCCCCGGTATCGTATCACCATCACACTCCTATCTTTACCACTTTATTTAGTTTGATCCTTTTAGTAGTATCTTGATCTTGTAGTTTGAAGTTTTGATATCAAGTAGTTTTGAGTTCTGCTTTGTGATCTCTTTATGTAATCGAGTCTGTTAGCTATTTATAATAAAGATTAGTGTTGAGTCAAGGGCTTTGCTATGTGCTATGATCTTGAGAAAGTAGAAAGAATAAAAGAGTTCATATTGATCTTATGGATAGTGATAACTTCACACATTGTTGCAATTAATAGGAAGTGATAAGGAAAGAGGGGTTCACATATAAATATATTATCTTGGACATCTTTTATGATTGTGAAGCACTCATTAAGTATGACATGCTAAAAGAGTTGATGTTGGACAAGGAAGACAATGTAATGGTTTATGTTTTCCGACATCTCAGTTAAAGTATATTGTCGTTGACCTTCCAAACATGTTGAGCTTGCATTTCCCCCTCATGCTAGCCAAATTCCTTGCACCAAGTAGAGATACTACTTGTGCTTCCAATTACCCTTAAACCCAGTTTTGCCATGAGAGTCCACCATACCTACCTATGGATTGAGTAAGATCCTTCAAGTAAGTTGTCATCGGTGCAATCAATAAAAATTGCTCTCTAATTATGTATGACTTATTAGTGCGGAGAAAATAAGCTTTGTACGAACTTGTTGTGGAAGTAATAAAAGCGACATACTGCTTAATAAAGGTCCACATACAAGGGGCAATATAAAGTGACGTCCTTTTGCATTAAGATTTTATGCATCAACCCTAAACGCGCATGACAACCTCTGCTTCCCTCTGCGAAGGGCCTATCTTTTACTTTATGTTTTTACTTTATGCTTGAGTCAAGGTGATCCTCACCTTTATGCTTGAGGCAAGCTCCTCGTGTTTGAAAGATTATGATATATATATCCAGTTGGATGTAAGTTATCATGGGCTATTATTGTTGACATCACCTAAAGGTGAATACGTTGGGAGGCAACATAATAAGGCCCTATCTTTCTCAGTGTCCAGCTGAAACTCTATAACCACAAGTATTGCGTGAGTGTTAGCAATTGTAGAAGACTACGAGATAGTTGAGTATGTGAGCTTGCTGAAAAGCTCTTTTATTGACTCTTTCTGATGTTACGATAAATTGCAATTGCTTCAATGACTGGGATTATAGTTTGCTAGTTTCCAATGAAGTTTTTGAACCATACTTGACATTGTGAATTGCTTGTTACTTGACCATAGGAAATCATATGACAAAATCTATATATGTTGCTGTTATTAGAATGATCATGATGCCCTCATGTCCATATTTTATTTTTATCGACACCTCTGTCTCTAAACATGTGGACATATTTCTCGATTTTGGCTTCCGCTTGAGGACAAGCGGGGTCTAAGCTTGGGGGAGTTGATATGTCCATTTTGCATCATGCTTTTATATCAATATCTATTGCATTATGGGTTGTTATTACACATTATATCTCAATACTTATGGCTATTCTCTCTTATTTTACAAGGTTTACCATGAAGAGGGGGAATGCCGACAGCTGGAATTCTGGCTGGAAAAGGAGCAAATGTTGAAAACCTATTCTGCACATCTCAAAAGTCCTGAAACTCCACGAAACAACTTTTTGGAATTAATAAGAATTTCTGAGCGAAAGAAATAGGCTAGGGGGCCCACACCTGTCCAGGAGACAAGGGGCGCCCCCCCCCCCCACCTATAGGGCGCGCCCCCCTATCTCCTAGCCCCCCTGGTGAGCCTCCGGTGTCCATCTTATGCTATATCATTACTTTTACCCTGGAAAAAATCTTGGGCAAGATTACGGGACGAAACTCCGCCGCCACGAGGCGGAACCTTGGCGGAATCAATCTAGGGCTCTAGCGGAGCTGTTCTGCCGGGGACACTTCCCTCCGGGAGGGGGAAATCATCACCAACGTCATCACCAACGATCCTCTCATCGGGAGGGGGTCAATCTCTATCAACATCTTCACCAGCACCATCTCTCTCAAAACCCTAGTTCATCTCTTGTATCCAATCTTGTATCAAAACCACAAATTGGTACCTGTGGGTTGCTAGTAGTGTTGATTACTCCTTGTAGTGGAGTTTCAGGACTTTTGTGAACGTCGACTACATGACACTTCACCATTATTTGGTCCTAGAGGAAGGCATGTGAAGTAATAAGTAGATGATGGGTTGCTCGAGTGACAGAAGCTTAAAGCCTAGTTTATGCGTTGCTTCGTTAGGGGTTGATATGGATCCATATGTTTAATGCTGTGGTTGGGTTTACCTTAATACTTCTTTTGTAGTTGCGGATGCTTGAAATAGAGGTTAATCATAAGTGGGATGCTTGTCCAAGTTAGGGCAGTGCCCAAGTACCGGTCCACCTACATATCAAATTATGAAAGTACCGAACGTGAATCATTTGAGCGTGATAAAAACTAGCTTGACGATAATTCCCAATGTGTCCTCGGGAGCTCCTTTCTCATTATTAGAAATTGTCCAGGCTTATCCTTTGCTACATAATGGTTTGGGCCACCTTGCTGCACTTTATTTACTTTATTTACTTGTTGCTCGGTACTATTTATCTTATCACAAAACTATCTATTACCTACAATTTCAGTGCTTGCAGAGAAAACCTTATTGAAAACCGCTTATCATTTCCTTCTGCTCCTCATTGGGTTCGACACTCTTACTTATCGAAAGGACTACGATAGAGCCCCTACACTTGTGGGTCATCAAACTGCACCAACTGGCAGCTCCTCCATTCAATAAAAATATGTATCCAGTTTGCGACTTAGAGTCATACGGATCAGTGTCAAAGCTTGCATCGACGTAACCGTTTATGACGAGCTCTTTTTCACCTGCATAAATGAGAAACATATCCTTAGTCCTTTTCAAGTATTTCGGGATGTTCTTGACCACTGTCTAGTGCTCCACTTTGGGATTACTTTGGTACCTCTCTACTATGCTTATAGCAAGGCACACATCAGGTCTGGTACACAGCATTGTATACATGATAGAACCTATGGCTGAAGCATAGGGAATGACTTTCATTTTCTCTCTATCTTCAGCAGTTGTCGGGCATAGATTCTGACTCAACTTCACACCTTGCAACACACGCAAGAACCCTTTCTTTGACTGATCCATTTTGAACTTCTTCAAAACTTTATCAAGGTATGTGCTTTGTGAAAGTCCAATTAAGCATCTTGATCTATCTCTATAGGTCTTGATGCCCAATATGTAAGCAGCTTCACCGAGGTCTTTCATGGAAAAACTCTTATTCATGTATCCCTTTATGCTATCCAGAAATTCTATATCATTTCCAATCAACAATAAGTCATCCCCATATAATATTAGAAATGCTACAGAGCTCCCACTCACTTTCTTGTAAATACAGGCTGCTCCAAAAGTCTGTATAAAACCATATGCTTTGATCACACTATCAAAGCGCTTATTCCAACTCCGGGAGGCTTGCACCAGTCCATAAATGGATCGCTAGAGCTTGCACACTTTGTTAGCACCCTTTGGATTGACAAAACCTTCTGGTTGCATCATATACAACTCTTCTTCCAGAAATCCATTCAGGAATGCAGTTTTGACATCCATCTGCTAAATTTCATAATCATAAAATGCGGCAATTGCTAACATGATTCGGATAGACTTAAGCATCACTACGGGTGAGAAGTCTCATCGTACTCAACTACTTGAACTTGTCGAAAACCTTTCGCAACAAGTCATGCTTTGTAAACAGTAACATTACCGTCTGTGTCGGTATATTTTTTGAAGATCCATTTATTTTCTATGGCTTGCCGATCATCGGACAAGTCCACCAAAGTCCACACTTTGTTCTCATACATAGATCCCATCTCAGATTTCATGGCCTCAAGCCATTTTGCGGAATCTGGGCTCATCATCGCTTCCTCATAGTTTGTAGGTTCACCATGGTCTAGTAACATGACTTCCAGAACAGGATTACCGTACCACTCTAGTGCGTATCTTACTTTGGAAGACCTACGACGTTCGGTAGAAACTTGATCTGAAGTTTCATGATCATCATCATTAACTTCCTCACTAATTGATGTAGGAATCATTGGAACTGATTTCTGTGATGAACTACTTTCCAATAAGGGAGAAGGTACAATTACCTCATCAAGTTCTACTTTTCTCCCACTCACTTCTTTCGAGAGAAACTCCTTCTCTAGGAAGGATCCATTCTTAGCAACAAATATTTTGCCTTCCGATCTGTGATAGAGGGTGTACCCAATAGTTTCCTATGGGTATCCTATGCAGAAACACTTCTCCGATTTGGGTACAAGCATATCAGGTTGAAGCTTTTTCGCATAAGCATCGCAGCCCCAAACTTTAAGAAACGACTTTGGTTTCTTGCCAAACCACAGTTCATAAGGCGTCGTCTCAACGGATTTTTATGGTGCCCTATTTAAAGTGAATGCAGCCATCTCTAAAGCATAACCCCAAAACGATAGCGGTAAATCAGTAAGAGACATCATAGATCGCACCATATCTAATAAAGTACGGTTACGGCATTCGGACACACCATTTCGTTGTGGTGTTCCAGGTGGCATTAGTTGTGAAACTATCCCATGTTGTTTCAAATGAAGACCAAACTCGTAACTCAAATATTCACCTCCACGATCAGATCGTAGAAACTCTATTTTCTTGTTACGATGATTTTCCACTTCACTGTGAAATTCTGTGAAATTTTCAAATGTTTCAGACTTATGCTTCATTAAGTAGATATAACCATATCTTCTCAAATCATCTGTGAAGGTATGAAAATAACGATACCCGACACGAGCCTCAACACTCATTGGACTGCATACATCTGTATGTATTATTTCCCATCAGTCAGTAGCTCGTCCGATTGTTCCGGAGAACGGAGTTTTAGTCATCTTGCCCATAAGGCATGGTTCGCAAGCACCAAGTGATTCATAATCAAGTGATTCAAAAAGTCCATCAACATGGAGTTTCTTCATGCGCTTTATACCGATATGACCCAAATGGCAGTGCCACAAATAAGTTGCACTATCATTATCAACTTTGCATCTTTTGGCTTCAATATTATGAATATGTGTATCATCACTATCGAGATTCAACAAAAATAGACCACTCATCAAGGGTGCATGACCATAAAAGATATTACTCATATAAATAGAACAACCATTATTCTTTGATTTAAATGAATAACCATCTCGCATCAAACAAGATCCAGATATAATGTTCATGCTCAATGCTAGCACCAAATAACAATTATTCAGGTCTAAAACTAACCCCGATGGTAGATGTAGAGGTAGCGTGCCGACGGCGATCACATCGATTTTGGAACCATTTCCCACGCGCATCGTCACCTTGTCCTTAGCCAATCTTCATTTAACCCGTAGCCCCTGTTTCGAGTTGCAAATATGAGCAACATAACCAGTATCAAATACCCACGCGCTACTATGAGCATTAATAGGGTACACATCAATAACATGTATATCAAATATACCTTTCACTTTGCCATCCTTCTTATCCGCCAAATACTTGGGGCAGTTCTGCTTCTAGTGACCAGTCCCTTTGCAGTAGAAGCACTCAGTTTCAGGCCTAGGTCCAGACTTAGGTTTCTTCTCTTGAGCAGCAACTTTCTTGTCGTTCTTCTTGAAGTTCCCCTTCTTCCCTTTGCCCTTTTTCTTGAAACTAGTTGTCTTGTTGATCATCAACACTTGATGCTCCTTTTTGATTTCTACCTCCGCAGCCTTTAGCATTGCAAAGAGATCAGGAATAGTCTTGTTCATCCCTTGCATACTATAGTTCATCATGAAGCCTTTATAACTTGGCGGCAGTGATTGAAGAACTCTGTCAATGAAACTATCATCAGGAAGATTAACTCCCAGCTGAGTCAAGTGGTTATGGTACCCAGACATTCTGAGTATGTGTTCACTGACATAACTATTCTCCTCCATTTTACAGCTGTAGAACTTGTTGGAGACTTCATATCTCTCAACTCGGGCATTTGCTTGAAATATTAACTTCAACTCTTGGAACATCTCATATGCTCCATGACGTTCAAAACGTCTTTGAAGTCCCGATTCTAAGAGGTAAAGCATGGCACACTGAACTATCGAGTAGTCATTAGCTTTGCTTTGCTAGACGTTCTTAACATCATCAGTAGCATCTGCAGCAGGCCTGGCACCCAGCAGTGCTTCCAGGACGTAATTCTTCTGTGCAGCAATGAGGATAATCCTCAAGTTACGGACCCAGTCCATGTAGTTGATACCATCATCTTTCAACTTAGCTTTCTCTAGGAACTCATTAATATTCAAAGGAACGGTAGCACTTGCCATTGATCTACAATAGCATATACATGCAAAATAACTATTAGGACTAAGTTCATGATAAATTAAAGTTCAATTAATCATATTACTTAAGAACTCCCACTTAGATAGACATCCCTCTAGTCATCTAAATGATCACGTGATCCAAATCAACTAAACCATGTCTGATCATCACGTGAGATGGAGTAATTTTCAATGGTGAACATCACTATGTTGATCATATCTACTATATGATTCATGTTCGACCTTTCGGTCTCAGTGTTCCGAGGCCATATCTGCATATGCTAGGCTCGTCAAGTTTAACCCGAGTATTCTGCATGTGCAAAACTGGTTTGCACCTGTTGTATGTGAACGCAGAGCTTATCACACCCGATCATCATATGGTGTCTTGGCACGACGAACTGTAGCAACGGTGCATACTCAGGGAGAACACTTGTACCTTGAAATTTAGTAAGGGATCATCTTATAATGCTACCACCGTACTAAGCAAAATAAGATGCATAAAAGTTAAACATCACATGCAATCAAAGTATGTGACATGATATGGCCATCATCATCTTGTGCTCATGATCTCCATCATCGAAGCATCGTCATGATCTCCATCGTCACCGGCGCGACACCTTGATTTCCATCGTAGCATCATTGTCGTCTCGCCAACTATTGTTACTATGACTATTGCTACCGCTTAGTGATAAAGTAAAACAATTACATGGCGATTGCATTGCATACAATAAAGAGACAACCATATGGCTCCTGCCATTTGCCGATAACTTTGCTACAAAACATGATCATTTCATACAACAATTTATATCACATCATGCCTTGACCATATCACATCACAACAAGCCCTGCAAAAACAAGTTAGACATCCTCTACTTTGTTGTTGCAAGTTTTACGTGGCTGTTACGGGCTTCTAGCAAGAATTGTTCTTACCTATGCATCAAAACCACAATGATTTTTCATCAAGTGTGCTGTTTTAACCTTCAACAAGGACTGGCTATAGTCAAACTCGATTCAACTAAAGTTGGAGAAACATACACCCACCAGCCACCTATGTGCAAAAGCATGTCGGTAGAACCAATCTCATGAATGCAGTCTTGTAATGTCGGTCCGGGCCGCTTCATCCAACAATACCGTCGAATCAAAGTAAGATGTTGGTGGTAAGCAGTATGACTATTATCACCCACAACTCTTTGTGTTCTACTCATGCAGATAACATCTACGCATAGATCTAGCTCTGATGCCAATGTTGGGGAACGCAGAAATATCAAAAACATTCCTACAATCACACAAGATCTATCTATGTGATGCATAGCAACGAGAGGGGAGAGTGTGTCCACGTACCCTTGTAGATTGAAAGCGGAAGCGTTAGTTAACGTGGTTGATGTAGTCGAACATCTTTGCGATCCAACCGACCAAGTACCGAACGTACGGCACCTCCGTGTTCAGCACACATTTAGCTCCATGACGTCCCTCATACTCTTGATCCAGTTGAGGCTCGGGGAGAGTTTTGTCAGCACGACGGCGTGGCGACAGTGATGATGAAGTTACCGGAGCTGGGCTTCGCCTAAGCACTACGACGGTATGACCGAGGTGTGTAACCGTGGAGGGGGGCACCGCACACGGCTAAAATATCAACTTGTGTGTTCTAGGGTGCCCCCTGCCCCCCGTATATAAAGGAGCAAGGGGGAGGCCGGCCGGCCCTCCTAGGGCGCGCCCCACAAGGGGAGTCCTACTAGGACTACTAGTCCTAGTAGGATTCCACCAAGAGGGAGAGAGGGGGAAGGAAGGAGAGGGAGAGAGAGAAGGAAAGGGGGGCACCGCCCCCTCCTAGTCCAATTCGGACCCAAGGGGGAGGGGGCGCGCGGCCTGCCCTGGCAGCCCCTCTCTCTCTCTCCACTAAGGCCCATGTGGCCCATTAGTTCCCCCAGGGAGTTCCGATAACCCACCGGCACTCCGGTTTTATATGAAACTTCTTCAAAACACTTCCGGTGTCTGAATATAGATGTCCAATATATCAATCGTTATGTCTCGACCATTTTGAGACTCCTCGTCATGTCCGTGATCTCATCCAGGACTCCGAACAAACTTCAGTCATCAAAACATATAACTCATAATACAAATCATCATCGAACGTTAAGTGTGCGGACCCTACAGGTTTGAGAACTATGTAGACAGGACCGAGACACATCTATGGTCAATAACCAATAGCGGAACCTGGATGCTCATATTGGCTCCTACATATTCTACGAAGATCTTTATCGGTCAAACCGCATAACAACATACGTTGTTCCCTTTGTCATCGGTATGTTACTTGCCCGAGATTCGATCGTCAGTATCATCATACCTAGTTCAATCTCGTTATCGATAAGACTCTTTACTCATTCCATAATACTTCATCCCATAACTAAATCATTAGTCCCAATGCTTGCAAGGCTTACAGTGATGAGCATTACTGAGAGGGCCCAGAGATACCTCTCCGAAACACGGAGTGACAAATCCTAATCTCGATCTATGCCAACCCAACAAACACCTTCGGAGACACTTGTAGAGCATCTTTATAATCACCCATTTATGTTTTGACGTTTGATAGAACACAAAGTGTTCCTCCGGTATTCGGTAGTTGCATAATCTCATAGTCTAAGGAACTTGTATAAGTAATGAAGAAAGTAGTAGCAATGAAACTGGAACGATCATAATGCTAAGCTAACGGATGGGTCATGTCCATCACATATTTCTGCTAATGAAGTGATCACGTTCATCAAATGACAACACATTTATATGGTTAGGAAACATAACCATCTTTGATTAACGAGCTAGTCAAGTAGAGGCATACTAGGGACAATATGTTTCGTCTATGTATTCACACATGTACTAAGTTTCCGGTTAATACAATTCTAGCATGAATAATAAACATTTATCATGAAATAAGGAAATAAAATAATAACTTTATTATTGCCTCTAGGGCATATTTCCTTCACTACTCCCCCATACCCATTCATCCCTTCCCCTCACCTCGTCTCTCTCTCTCTCTCACTCTCTCTCTCCTGTCCAAGAACGGCACCGGAGGACCTCGTCAGATCTCTGTCTCCTACCACTGTCCTTCCATTTCAACCGATGGGATTGTTCCCCACCTCTCCCTCTTGCCATGGACCCTGATATCGCCCCTTGTTCCTCTCTCTTTGCCTCTCATTTTGTGCTTCTAGGTTTTGGGAGATGCATGTGTAGGTATTGAGATTTTTGGCTAAATCTTTGCAAGAGGAGATTGTTGGAGAGTGTTTGTGCAGTAGATATGCTATTTGGTGTGATACAACCATGTAGTTTTCATCAACAGTAGTACCGATTCATCTTACGGATCTTCTCAGATGCAATCTTGCCAGATCCGCCCGTGTGGTAGTACTACCGCCCGGGGCACGGACGTAAAAAATTACATCCGCTCTGAGCGCAGTGTACTACCGTGCCAACCTGGTGGGGTACTACCACGGTCAGAGGAGTAGTGAAGTTTTACTTCAGCATCATGCCGCGGTACTACCGCTTGACCAAAATTACCTTGTTTTGTCACACCCAATCTCATTTCTTTCTGTTTCATTTTGGTTTGGCCTTAGTCTTTGCAATAATCCTTCTTGCTCTTCTCGTGTGTTTGCGTTGTTTTGTCATAGGTGGTGGGCTCCGGTTCCAGGTGCTCGAATCCCAGCCGTGATACAAGCTCCAAGCGTATTTGCAACCAAGAAGTTCCTGAGGGGTCCAGTGCCCCAACTCGCCACGTCAAGACCTCAGCTACCAAGTTCAAGGATCCAGTTGTCGGCTTGGATGAAATGCCTCAAGCTGAGTTTCTCATCGAAGGAAAGCTCAACCCCTACGTCAAGCCAAGGGAACTCATAAGGGGCAATGACTTGTTCTGGACCAAGGCCAAGCAAAACATCTATGTACTCGTCCAGTGGATTGACATGGACCATCTGAGGAAGAACTAAGACTATTTTGGTGAGCCTCTGGATTTGGTGGAGCAGTTTGGTATTGAGGAGCTCCTCACGTTCCACCTGGACTTTGACCCGGAGATTGTGGCTCAATTCTTTGCTTCTGTCCACTTCCACACGGATGTGAAGTGCACCATGACTCGGATGACTAATGGAAAGAGGATGTTTGCTGAGTGGAAGGAGTTCGTGGATCTTCTGCATGTTCATGATGAGGGGCTAGATGTGCCCGTGGGTGTCCGCCCACATGCCAATCCAGAGTTTGCCAACAAGAACAAGCTTCAACCTTACCTTGTTGAGAAGTCTTTACCCAATGGCAAGAAGGCTTATGTGCTGAACCCATTTCTTGACATCATGCACCAGATCTTCCGCAACTCTCTGTTTCCTTGCATAGGCGACAAGGACAAGGTGCATTCCTATCTTGTGGACATGATGCTTATTTGTGAGGACGCGCTCGTGAGTAACCCGGACCACTTGATGTCTCTCATATCATGTAGTGTGAGCTTCAGTTTGCGGTGTTCCATCGCAAGGTCCCTATCTATGGACCTTATTTGCACCTCTTGATTTCGAAGACTTGGGAGAAGCTCTTTCCAGGTGAAGAGTTTCATGCTCCCAATTGGATTCGCCATGAGCCCATTAGGCTGCGCCAGAAGAACAAGTGGGCTAACACCACTACCCGGGCTGAGGCAGAAGCAGCCCACATGGATATTGATGATGATGAGATTGAGGAGGAGGAGGCAGAGGACAGTTCTGAGGGGTATGCACCTCCCTCTGCTGAGCCATCTTGCGCTAAGAAGCTCAAGGCCAAGGTGAATGCTCTGTTATGCATGTAGGCCAAGGGGCAATACAAGGCTCATGTTGCTCAGAAGAAGAGTCGCCAGCGCGACAAGAAGATTTTGAGGAAGCTTGGCAAGCACATCTCGAGTGGGTCTGAGATGATAATCACTCCTGAGGATGCCTGGATGTTGAATCAGGGCTATCAGTGGGCTGAGTCAAATGAGGAGACCATTCCTGCTACTTCAGATGATGAGACCGTTGGGTGATCACTTTAGTGGGAGCTACCACATGTGTCTTAGGTGTCCTCTCTGCCCTTTTGGTGTCTCGATGCCAAAGGGGGGGAGAGTGTAGGATTTGCAAGTCTTTGCTTTGTCTTGCTTTTGTTGGAACTTCTTCATTTCCTTTGGTTTGTGTTAGTTCTGTGTGAGTCTGAAGACCTATCCTATCATATGGTGTAAGACATATGCGCTCACTCTTATCTTCATATTGTCTAGTGTGATTAGTAGCTTGTGAGATTATCTTATCTTGTGCCCTCATTACCATGCTCACTTGCTATACCTTGCTTCCATGCTTATTGTCACTTATCTTGTTGCAAGGATTGCCCTGTCTATAAAATATAGGGGGAGTGTTGATCCTATAGTGTGTGTGTTTTGCAGTCCAAAGCATATCTATGGAATGCACACATCTAGGGGGAGCCCGTCTGTATTTTATAGATTTTGGGTTTGCCTATGCTCATATATATCTCCATGTGCAAATCCCGTATTGCCATCAATTGACCAAAAATGGGAATATTGTAAGGGCATATTTCTCCCCAAGTGGTTTTGGTGATTGATCATAGTACATTTGCGGGCTAATTGTGTGCATTGAGCATTTCAGATATTTCATATCTAGGCACAAGACGATTCGGTGCCCCTCGGAGCCTATCGAAGACGGCTGTTCTCTACGGTTCTTTTTGGTGGATTTAATTCATAGGAAAGCAGTACTATTAAGAGGGGGTCCGCCTCGGAAAGGTTAGGGTGGAATCAACATGTACACATCTGTTCCCTTGCACCACCTTTCCTTCGCATCAATGGAGCACCGTCCGTTTATCTTTGTCTCTGTGAAAGGAAGGATTTCAAATACTAAAGTGTCTGTGGGGTGCGGTACTAGTGTTCAAGGGAGTAGTAGTACCGCAGGTGATTGCGGTAGTACTGCTCACGGCAGTGGTAGTACTGGGCCCAATGGTAGTACCGCTCCTGGTGAGCGGTAGTACTGCTGCCTCCAGTCTTGACACAGAAGCATGCGCAAGTAGGTGCGGAAGTAATTTTTACTTCTGCTCCTACGTGGTAGTACCGCTCCCTGCGAGCAGTAGTACTGTGCCGGATTTTTGCACAGCTCCGAACTCAACGGAAGTATTTATGGATGTAATTTATTTATTCCGTGTATTTCCAGCTCCAGTTGAGCCCTGCCTTACAGTAGTATCGTAGGGGTGCACGGTAGTACCACTTCGGCGGTTCTATCGCTCGTTGCCATGTGCAATAGGGCCTCGGCTGGTCTCTACCATGCAAGCGGTAGCACCGCACCTAGCAGCGGTAGTACCGCAACCCTTTACGGTAGTACCTCACCGCGCGGGCTGGGTGGGGGGATAACGATTGGATCTTTCCCCCCACTATTTAAAGGGGGTCTTCTTCCCCAAGAAGACCACATCTTCCCTCCCCAAGCTCCATTATTGCTCAAACCTCCATTTTCACCCGATCTCTCTCCCTAACCAAGCAAACTTGTTGATTTTCTAGGGATTGGTTGAGAAGGCCCCGATCCACACTTTCACCAAGAGAAATTTGATTCCCCCACTAATCCCTTGCAGATCTTATTATTGTTGGGTGTTTGAGCACCCTAGGCGGTTGAAGTCACCTGGGAGCGAAATTCCATTATGATGAAGCTTCATGTTGTCATTGGGATCCTCCCATTAAGTTGTGGAGATTGCGCCAACCTTGTTTGTAAAGGTTCGGTCGCCGCCTTCAAGGGCACCAATAGTGGAATCATGACATCTCGCATTGTGTGAGGGCGTAAGGAGAATACGGTGGCCCTAATGTCTTCTTAGGGAGATTGTGCCTCCATACCACTCCAACAGAGACGTACTTCCTCTCAAAGGGAAGGAACTTCGGTAAGACATACTCGTCTCCACCAGCTCCACTCTTGGTTATCTCTTACCTTTACTTGTGCAAGCTTTCATTGTGTTGTATCCCATGCTTGCTTGTGTGCTTGTTGTTGTTTCATCATATAGGTTGCTCACCTAGTTGCACATCTCAACCTACTTTGATGCTAAGTTTAATTTGGTCAAGAAAAGCTAAAAATTGTTAGTTGCCTATTCACCCCCCTCTAGTCAACCATATCGATCATTTCTATCCCGTTATCAAATGACAATTCATTTCTCTGACTAGGAAACCATAGCCAATCTTTGATCAACGAGCTAGTCCGGTAGAGACTTACTAGGGACATGCTGTTGTCTATGTATCCACACATGTATTTGAGTTTCCGGCCAATATAATTATAGCATGGATAATAAACGATTATCATGAACAAGGAAATATAATAATAACCACTTTATTATTTCCTCTAGGGCATATTTCCAACAGTCTTCCACTTGCACTAGAGTTAATAATCTAGCATTAAATGGTAATGAATCTAACAGCCATAGAGTTCTGGTGTTGATCATGCTTTGCCCGTGGAAGAGGTTTAGTCAACGGATCCGCAACATTCAGATCCGTATGTATCTTGCAAATCTTTATGTCTTCCTCCTTGATATATTCGCTGATAGGATTGAAGCGTCGCTTTATGTGTCTGGTCCTCTTGTGAAACCTTGGTTCCTTGTCCAAAGCAATGGAACCAGTGTTGTCACAGAACAGAGTCATTGGGTCAAGTGCACTGGGCACAACTCCAAGATCTGTCATGAACTGCTTCATCCAGACACTTTCCTTCTCTGCCTCCATGGAAGCTATGTACTCTACTTCACATGTAGAATTAGCTACCACGCTCTACTTGGAACTGCACTTACCATTCCCCCATTCAGAACATATTAGTATATGATTTGAGATCTAGAGTCATCCGGATCAGTGTCAAAGCTTGCATAGATCTAAGCCTTTACGATGAGCTCTTGATCACCTCCATAAACGAGAAACATTTCCTTAGTACTTTTCACGTACTTAAGGATATTCTTTACCACTGTCTAGTGTTCCACTCCTGGATCACTTTGAAACCTTCCGGCTATACTTACGGCAAGGCAGACATATGTTCTTGTGCACAACATCGCATACATGATAGAGCCTATGGCAGAAGCATAGGGGGGCGACACTCATCTTTTCTCTATCCTCTATAGTCGCTGGGCATTGAGTCTTACTCAACTTCACACCTTGCAAAACAGGCAAGAACCCCTTCTTGGATTGATCCATATTGAACTTCTACAAAATCTTATCAAGGTATGTGCGTTGTGAAAGTCCTATCAAGAGTCTTGATCTATCTCTATAGATCTTGATGCCTAATATGAAAGCATCTTCTCCTAGGTCCTTCACTGAAAAACACTTGTTCAAATATTCCTTCATGTTTTCCAAAAGTTCTATATTATTTCCAATCAGCAATATGTCATCCACATATAATAATAGAAATGCTATAGGCCTCCCACTCACTTTCTTGTAAATACAAGCTTCTCCATAAACTTGCATAAACCCAAACGCTTTGATCACCTCATCAAAGAGAATATTCCAACTCCGAGATACTTGCACCATCCCATAAATGGATCGCTGGAGCTTGCACACTTTATCAGCATACTCTGGATCGGCAAAACCTTCCGGTTGCATCATATGCAACTCTTCCTTAAGGAAACCGTTAAGGAACACTATTTTGACATCCATCTGCCAGATTTCATAATCGAAAAATGCACCTATTGCCAACATGATTCTGACGGACTAAAGCATCGCTATGGGTGAGAAAGTCTCATCGTAGTCAACTCCTTGAACTTGTGAAAATCCCTTTGCCACAAGTCGAGCTTTATAGATGGTGATATTATCGTCCGCGTCCGTCTTATTCTTGAAGATCCACTTATTCTGAATGGCCTTTCGCCCTTGCCACTTGAGCTTCCATTTGTTTTTCCCTTTAAGAGGAAAGGGTGATGCAGCAAAGTAGAGATAAGTATTTCCCTCACTTTAGAACCAAGGTATCAATCCAAGAGGAGGTACAAGCAAGTCTCCAATCTATGCACCTGCACAAACAATCAAACACTTGCACCCAACGCGATAAATGGGTTGTCAATCCCTTCACAGTCACTTGCAAGGATGAGATCTAATAGAGATAGATATAAAAGTTTACTAAAATGTAAAATAAAGTAAAAACAAATAAAACTCTGCGAGGTATTTAAGGGTTTTTTGATTTATAGATCTGAAAATATATGATGGAAAGTAGACCCGTGGGCCATAGGTTTCACTAAAGGCTTCTCTCTTGAAAGAAAACATGCGGTGGGTGAACAAATTACTGTCAAGCAATTGATAGAAAGTGCAAAGTTATGACGATATCCAAGGCAATGATTATGAATATAGGCATCACGTCCATGTCAAGTAGACCAAAATGATTCTGCATCTACTACTATTACTCCACACATCGACTGACTCCTACCTGCATCTAGAGTATTAAGTTCATAAGAATAAAGCAACACTTTATGTAAGATGACATGATGTAGAGCGATAAACTCAAGCAATATGATATAAACCCCATCTTTTTATCCTTGATGGCAACAATATAATACGTGCCTCGCTACCCCTTCTGTCATTGGGTGAAGACACCGCAAGATTGAACCCAAAATTAAGCACCTCTCCCATTGCAAGAAAAACCAATCTAGTTGGCTAAACCAAACTGATAATTCGAAGAGAAATACAAAGATATTTAATCATGCATAAAAGAGTTTAGAAAAGACTCAAATATTATTCGTAGATGTTCTGATCATAAATTCACAATTCATCGGATCTCGATAAACACACCGCAAAAGATTATTACATCGGATAGATCTCCAAGAACATCGAGGAGAACATTGTATTAAAGATCAAAGAGAGAGAAGAAGCCATCTAGCTACTAGCTATGGACATGTAGGTCTGTGGTAAACTACTCACGCTTCATCGGAAGGGCAATAGAGTTGATGTAGAAGCCCTCCATGATCGAATCCCCCTCTGATAGGGTGCCGTAAAAGGCCCCAAGATGGGATCTCACAGGGTTAGAAACTTGCAGCGGCGGAAAAGTATTTTGGTGGATGCTTCTGGTGGTTTGGGAATATTTGGGAATTTATAGGCCAAGAATTATGGTTGGACGACTCCCGTGGGCCCACAAGCCAGGGGGCGCCCCTTGAGGGCTTGTGGAGCCCTCGGGACTCTTCTGGCCCCCTCTCCAAGCTTCGTGGATGTCTTCTGATCCAAGAAAAATCGTCGCGAAAGATTTATTCTGTTTGGACTCCGTTTGATATTCCTTTCTAAAGAAGCCAAAAATAAGGAAAAAACAACAACTAGCATTGGGCACTAGGTTAGTAGTTAGTCCCAAAAATGATATAAAATAGCATATTAATGCATATAAAACATCCAAAACAGATAATATAATAGCATCAAACAATCAAAAAATTATAGATACATTGGAGATGTATCAGCCCTTTAGGTAGTACTTCCAAAGCCCATACTTTCTTTTCATACATGGATCCCATCTCGGATTTCATGGCCTCTAACCATTTGTCGGAATCCGGGCCCACCATCGCTTCTCCATAGCTCATAGGTTCATGTTGTTGTTGTCCAACAACATGACCTCTAAGCCAGGGTTACGGTACCACTCAGGAGTAGTACATATCCTTGTCGACCTATGAGGTTTGATAGTAACTTGATCTGAAACTTCATGATCACTATCATTAGCTCCCTCTTTAACTATCGTAGGTGTCACACAAACATCTTTCTGCGCTGCACTACTTACTAGTTAAAGTAAAGGTTCAACAACCTCATCAAGATCTATCTTCCTCCCACTCAATTCTTTAGAGAGAAACTCTTTCTCGAGAAAGGACCCATTCTTAATGACAAACAGTTTGCCCTCGGATCTGAGATAGAAGGTATAACGAATCTTCTCCTTTGGGTATCCTATGAAGATGCATTTGTCCGCTTTGGGTTCGAGCTTTTCCGGCTGAAGCCTTTTGACATAAGCATCGCAACCCCAAACCTTAATAAACGGCAACTTAGGTTTCTTGCCAAACCACAATTCATATGGTGTCGTCTCTACGGACTTAGACGGTGCCCTATTTAAAGTGAATGTAGTTGTCTCTAATGCATAACCCTAGAACAAGAGTGGCAGATTGGAAAGGAACATCATAGAATGCACCATATCCAATAAGGTACGATTATGACGTTCGGATACACCATTACGTCGTGGTGTTCTAGGTGGCATCAACTGTGAAACGATTCCACATTGTCTTAAGTTATTGCCAAACTCATAACTCAGATACTCTCCCCCTTGATTAGATCGTAGAAATTTGATCTTCTTGTTACGATGATTCTCAATGTTACTCTGAAATTTCTTGAACTTTTCAAACATTTCAGACTTATGCTTCATTAAGTAAACATACCCATATCTACTCAAGTCATCGGTGAAGGTGAGAATATATAATATCGACCGCGCGCATCAACACTCATCAGACCGCACACATCAGTATGTATGATTTCCAACAAGTCACCTGCCCGTTCCATTGTTCTGGAAAACGGGGTTTTGGTTATCTTGCCCATGAGGCATGGTTCACATGTGTCAACTGATTCAAAATAAAGTAACTCCAAAAGTCCATCAGCATGGAGTTTCTTCATGCGCTTAACACCAATATGACCTAAGTGGCAGTGCCACAAGAAAGTGGTACTATCATTATCAACTCTACATCTTTTGGCATCAATGTTATGAACATGTGTATCATCACTATCGAGATTCAATAAGAATAAACCCCTCACAATGGATGCATGACCATAAAAGATATTACCCATATAAATAGAACAACCATCATTCTCTGATTTAAATGAGTAACCGTCTCGCATTAAACAAGATCCAGATATAATGTCCGTGCTCAACACAGGCACTAAATAACAATTATTCAGGTGTATCACTAATCCCGATGGTAATCAAAGAGCGAGCATGCCGACGGTGATCACATCAACCTTTGAACCATTTCCCACGCCCATCGTCACTTCGTCCTTCGCCAGCCTCCATCTATTCCTTAGTTCCTGCTTTTAGTTGCAAATGTGAGCAACCGAACCGGTATCAAATACCCAGGCACTACAACGAGAGTTGGTAAGGTACACATCAATAACATGTATATCATATATACCTTTGTTGACGTTGGCCCCCTTCTTGTCGGCCAGATACTTGGGCCGCTTCCAGTGGCCAGTTCCCTTGCAATAAAAGCACTCAGTCTCCGGCTTGGGTCCAGCCTTGGGTTTCTTCACGGGAGGAGCAACTGCTTTGCCACCTTTCTTTAAGTTTCCCTTCTTTCCCTTGCCTTTCTTGAAACTAGTGGTTTTATTCACCACCAACACTTGATGCTCCTTCTGGATGTCTGAATCAGCGACTTTCAGCATTGTATACAGCTCAGAGACTGACTTGTTCATCCCTTGCATGTTATAGTTCAACACAAAGCTCTTGTAGCTAGGTGGTGGCGATTGAAGAACTCTGTCAGTGACAGCCTCTGGCGGGAGCTCAACTCCCAACTCACCTAGACAGTTGTAGTACCCAGACATTCTGAGTATGTGCTCACTGACAGACCCGTTCTCCTCCATCTTGTAGGCATAGAACTTATCGAATGTCTCATACCTCTCGATCCGGGCATTCTTCTCAAAGATAAACTTCAACTCCTGGAACATCTCATATGCTCCATGATGTTCAAAACATGTTTGAATTCCCGGCTCTAAGCCGTACAACATGGCGCACTGCGCTATTGAGTAGTCATCAACACACGACTGCCAGGCGTTCACAGCATCCGCAGTTGCTGGAGGGGGTGGCGCACCAAGCGGTGCATCACGGACATAAGCCTTTTGGGCAGCGGTGAGGATAATCCTCGGATTACAGGCCCAGTCCACAAAGTTACTTCCATCATCTTTTAGCTTAGCTTTCTCTAGTAACGCATTGAAATTCAGGGGAGCTACTGCGCGAGCCATTTATCTACAACATAAATTTGCAAAGACAACTTTAGACTATTGTTAATGATAATGAGTTCAATTAATAATATTACCTAAGAACTCCCACTCAAATCAACATGCCTCCGGTTGTCCGAGTGTAACACGATCCAAATTCACCAACCCAAGTCCGATCATCACGTGAGATGAGATGGTTTCAATGGTGAACATCTCCATGTTGATCATATCTACTATATGAATTGTGTTCGACCTTTTGGTCTCTTGTGTTTCGAGGCCATGTCTGTACATGCTAGGCTTGTCAAGTTTAACCCAAGTGTTCCACATGTGCAAACTGGCTTGCACCGTCGTATGCAAACGTAGAGTTATCACACCCGGTCATCACGTGGTGCTTCGAAACGATGAACTTTCACAATTGTGCACACTTGGGGAGAACACAATTTTATCTTGAAATTTTAGTGAGGGATCACCTTATAATGCTACCGTCGTCCTAAGCAAAATAAGATGCACAAAAGGATTAACATCACATGCAAATCATAAGTGACATGATATGGCCATCAACTTGTGCTTTTGATCTCCATCTCCAAAGCACCGGCATGATCTCCATCGTCACCGGCATGACACCATGATCTCCATCATCGTGTCGCCATCGGGGTTGTCACGCCAACCATGCTTCTACTACTATTGCTACGTTTAGCGATAAAGTAAAGCCTTACATAGCGCTTAATGATTGACACACGGGTCATATGCTACCTCTTGAGCACTGCATTGGTTTTCCCTTGAAGAGGAAAGGGTGATGCAGCAAAGTAGCGTAAGTATTTCCCTCAGTTTTTGAGAACCAAGGTATCAATCCAGTAGGAGGCTCCTCACAAGTCCCTCGTACCTACACAAACAAACAAGAACCTCGCAACCAATGCGATAAAGGGGTTGTCAATCCCTTCACGGCCACTTGCGAAAGTGAGATCTGATAGAGATAATAAGATAAGATAAACATTTTTGGTATTTTTATGATATAGATTGGAAAGTAAAGATTGCAAAAGAAAGTAGATCGGAAACTTATATGATGAAAGATAGACCCGGGGCCATAGGTTTCACTAGTGGCTTCTGTCAAGATAGCATAAGTATTACGGTGGGTGAATAAATTACTGTCGAGCAATTGATAGAAAAGTGCATAGTTATGAGAATATCTAGGCATGATCATGTATATAGGCATCACGTTCACAACAAGTAGACGGACTCCTACCTGCATCTACTACTATTACTCCACATATCGACCACTGTCCAGCATGCATCTACAGTATTAAGTTCATAAGAACAGAGTAACGCATTAAGCAAGATGACACGATGTAGAGGGATAAACTCAAACAATATGATATAAACCCATCTTTTTATCCGCGATGGCAACAATACAATACGTGCATTGTTGCCCCTGCTGTCACTGGGAAAGAACACCGCAAGATTGAACCCAAAGCTAAGCACTTCTCCCATTGCAAGAAAGATCAATCTAGTAGGCCAAACCAAACAGATAATTCGAAGAGACTTGTAAATATAACCAATCATACATAAAAGAATTCAGAGGAGATTCAAATATTTCTCATAGATAAACTTGATCATAAACCCACAATTCATCGGATCTCGACAAACACACCGCAAAAAGAGTTACATCGAATAGATCTCCAACAAGATCGAGGAGAACTTTGTATTGAGATTCAAAGAGAGACAAGAAGCCATCTAGCTAATAATTATGGACCTGAAGGTCTGTGGTAAACTACTCACAACTCATAGGAGAGGCCTTGGCGATGATGTAGAAGCCCTCCGTGATCGATTCCCCCTCCGGTAGAGTGCCGGAAAAGGCCCCAAGATGGGATCTCACGGGTACAGAAGGTTGCGGTAGTGGAAATAGTGTTTCGTGGTTCTCCTGGATGTTTTCAGGGTATGGAGGTGTAACGCCCACGATGCGGCTATATCTCTCACGTGTTGAGGCACGACTTAGAGGCATAACCACATTGTAGGTTTTGTCGCCAGAAGGGTCATCTTCACACAATCCCATGTAATGAACAAGAATGGGATAAAGAGAGTTGGCTTACAATCGCCACTTCACACAATACATAAATAAATTCATACATCGTTCAAAATACACTCATAGACCGACTACGGTCAAATCCAAATGAAAGAAGATAACCCCAAATGCTAGATCCCCGATCGTCCCAACTGGGCTCCACTACTGATCATTCGGAAACGAAACATAGTAACGACCAAGGTCCTCGTCAAACTCCCACTTGAGCTCGGTTGCGTCACTTGCACTGGTATCCTCAACACCTGTAACTGTTTTGGTAGAATCTATGAGTCACAAGGACTCAGCAATCTCACACCCACAAGATCAAGACTATTTAAGCTCATGGGTAGGAAAGGGGTAAGGTGGTGGAGCTGCAGCAAGCACTAAGCATATATTGTGGCTAAATACGCAAGTAAGAGCGAGAAGAGAAGCAACGCATCAGTCGAGAAGTTAGAAGTGATCAAGAAGTGATCCCGAAACTACTTACATTCATACATAACCCAAACCATGTTCACTTCCCGGACTCCACCGAAAAGAGACCATCACGGCTACACACGCGGTTGATGCATTTTAATTAAGTCAAGTGTCAAGTTCTCTACAACCGGACATTAACAAATTCCCGTCTGCCACATAACTACGGGCACAGCTCTCGAAAGTTTATACTCTGCAGGGGTGTCCCAACTTAGCCAATAACAAGCTCTCACGGTTAGCGAAGGATATTCCTTCTCCCAGAAAGACCTGATCAGTCTCGGAGTCCCGGTTTACAAGACATTTCGACAATGGTAAAACAAAACCAGCAAAGCCGCCCGATGTGTCGACAAATCCCGATAGGAGCTACACATATCTCATTCTCAGGGCACACCGGATGAACACTATGTACAACTAAAACCAGACCTCAAGATTCCCCGAGGTGGCGCTGCAAGTGGCTCTAGTTCGGACCAACACTCAGAGGAGCACTGACCCAGGGGGGGTAAAATAAAGATGACCCTCGGGCTCGTGCCTAAGGGAAAAGGCTTAGGTGGCAAATGGTAAAACCAATGGTGGGCCTTGCTGGAGGAGTTTTATTTAAGGCAAACTATCAAGGGGGGCCCAAAATCACCCAACCGCGTAAGGAACGCAAAATCAAGGAACATAACACCGATAGACGGAAACTAGGGCGGCAAGAGTGGAACAAAACACCAGGCATAATGCCGAGCCTTCCACCCTGTACCAGGTATATAGGTGCATTAATTAAATAATAGATATTGTGATATCCCAAAATATCCATGTTCCAACAAGGAACAAACTTCATCTTAAACTACAACTAGCAACGCTATAAGAGGGGTTGAGCAAAAGCGGTAACATAGCCAAACAACGGTTTGCTTGGAATGGATGGTTAGAGGCTTGACATGGCAAAATGGGAGGCAGGATAAACAAGTGGTAGGTAGCACAACCATAGCGATAGAGCGAACAACTAGCAAAGCAAAGATAGAAGTGATATCGAGGGTATGGTCATCTTGCCTGCAAAGTTCTCAGAGTTGTCGAAAGCTTGATCCTCATTAGCGTACTCAACAGGTTCCTCGTTCACGTACTCGTCTCCCAGCTCTACCCAAGGAAAGAACAAAAGCAATAGAACAACAATTAATCACGGTGCAATGCACAAGCAACATGCTGCAATACATGGCATGATGTGCAAGATATGATATGCAATGCATATGCATGCTCCAGAAGGGAAAGAATGATCATGGCATAAACTTGGCAAACCAAGTATGCCGCTGGAAAGATGAGGTGATTTCGGTTGAAATCGATATAAAGATCACCAGAAACGGATGCACGGTTTGCAAATAGCAAGCAAAACAAGAATGACACAATTCTGTGATTAACAACACGATGCTACTTAGCATGCAACAAAAAACTAAGCTATTGTACTCCAACATAGCAACGAATCACATGGCAGTGATATACAAGAGATGCTTGACAAAACATGAACACTAAGCTATGGCTAAATCACACAATAGCAGGTTCAAACAAGCATGTCAAAAGTGCAAAAGATAACAACATCACAGTCTTGGTGGAAACACTAAATGCATATTGTGTGAATAACATGCTACAGGAACATATCATAGCAAATCAAGGCATGGCATGAATCTACTAAATGCATAGAACAAAAGTCTCTTACTGAACATGAGCCAAAAAGGCACAGAAGATGTGATGGCACCCATGTAAACATAGCAAGTTTTATTAACAGTTTCAGACAGCAGAAAAACAGAGCATAGCACAAACAGATTTATGATAACAACTTTGCGAGCTCGAATCACTCATTACAAAGCATTGCATGAAAAAACAAGCATACTAACAGCAAGATGACATGTTCATGAAGCTAACCATGGCAAGATCAAGTTCATAGGATGCATGTATCACTAGCAACAACCATGGCAATATGGATTAACATGTTAACATTCTGCCAGGAACATTTTATAGCAAAAGTAGAGCAAGAACAAGACATGCTAGGGCACTCCATAATTGCAAAAAGGGGCATGGATGGATAGAGCATAACCATATATTCAAAACATCCTTACTGAAGTATCCCAAAACAAGCATGGATATCATTGTAGCATCAAGTTTACATGACATCAAAATAACAGCAGAACAGGGACTGAAATCAGCAACATCACGAAGCCTAGTTTGCATGCTTGTGCTAGCCACCACATTGATCACAAAAATACATGGCAAGCACCTCTGTAAATATGGCATGTTGTAGATCAAACACCTGTAGAGCTCATGCTCATAGGACAGACACACAAAATGCAATGAAAAAGACAAATCACCAAGTTCTGTTAACAGACAGCAGTTAACATCATATAGCACTTGCAACGATTATTTAGGCATCAAGATGAACTCAAACAAGCATGGAAAGATGGAACAAAATGAAGAGCATCTCATGATGAACATTTTTACATATTATATGCACAAATCGGAGCACCGAGCATGAAGTTATGGCATGATGAACAGGGCATAAAAATAACAGGGAGCTCCGGGACTGTGGAATTTCACCTCGCGGATCTGGGGGTTGACCCGGCATTCAAAACGAGGCAAGGCGGATCTGGCTGGAGTTCAACGGAGACGAGGTGACGGTGGCCGAAGTTGGACGGAGAGGGCACCGACGGGATGGGGCCGGCCGGATCTGGCCGGACCTCGCCGGATCCGGCGCCGGCGGAGGTGGTGGCGGGGCCGGGCGGCGCGGGGACGGCGACTGGAGGCGGCGGCCGGTGGAGTCCGGTGGCGCGGCGGAGTCCGGCGGCGCGGCGGAGGAGCGGGACGGCGGGCGGAGGTCGGCGAGGACGCGGGAGGCGCGGGATCGGGCGGCGCGGCGATGGGCTCGGGGGGGCCGGCCTCGGGCCCGGCGGGCTTCGGTGGCGGCGGGCGGTGAGCAGCCACGTGGCGCGCCCCGACTGGTGCGGGCGCGGAGGCGATTTTGTCCGGCTCGGGCCGGACGTGTCCGGCAGCGAAGGAGGGTGGAGCTAGGGTTTCATTTGCGCGAAAAATTCGGGGAGGGCACCTATTTATATGTAGGAGGAGGTAGGAGTGTCCAAATGGGGTGTAGTTTTCGCCCACACGATCGTCATCCGACAACGGAGAACATGGAGATGGTTTAGATGGGTTATTGTGCTGTTTTGGAGGGGTGTTGGGCTGCAACACACAAGAGGCCTTTGCGGTTACCCAGTTAACCGTTGGAGCATCAAACTGCCTCCAAATGGAACGAAACTTGATAGGTGGTCTACCGGTGGTGTACCAAGGTCACTTGGCAAAACTCGGTCCATTCCAAGAATGTTTTTCTCCCGCTCACGAAAAGAAACAAGAGGGGTGCGCCGGGTGCATGTGAGAGTGTCGGATTGCAAAACGGACAACGTGGAAAATGCTCGGATGCATGAGACGAACACATATGCAAATGAGATGCACATGATGGCATGATATGAAATGCATGACATGAACAAAATGCAACACGAAAGACAAAAAACCAACCACGGAGAGAATATCATAACACATAGCCGAAAATGGCAAGAGTTGGAGTTACAAATATGGAAAGTCACATTCGGGGTGTTACAACACTCCACCACTACAAGAGGATCTCGTCCCGAGATCTAGGACTGAAAGAACTCCGGATATTCGGAACGGAGGTGATCCTCGCTCTCCCAGGTGGCTTCTCGGTCGGAATGGTGTGACCACTTCTCTTTCAGGAATTTGATTGACTTGTTGCGAGTCTTGCGCTCAGTTTCTTCAAGAATAGAAGTGGGGTGCTCATGATAAGACAGATCTTCTTGGAGGTCAATCTCTTCGAAGTTGATAGTGCGCTCAGGCGTCTTGAAGCACTTGCGAAGCTGTGACACGTGAAACACATCGTGCACATTTGCAAAGTTGGACGGAAGCTCAAGTTGATAGGCGAGATCGCCTCTTTTTCCAATGATCTTGAAAGGACCCACGTATCTTGGGGGCAAGCTTCCCTTTGATACCGAAGTGACGAGTGCCTTTCATTGGAGAGATGCGGAGGTAGACATGGTCTCCGATCTCGAAAGCCAAGTCACGATACTTGCTATCATAGTAACTCTTCTGGCGCGATTGCGCGGCTTTGAGATTTTCACGGATTACTTTACACATTTCTTCAGCCTCTGTGATCAAGTCGTTGCCAAGAAGTTGGCGTTCACCAGTCTCGGACCAATTGAGAGGAGTACGGCACTTTCTGCCATATAGAATTTCGAATGGGGCCTTGCCCGAACTTGCTTGGAAGCTGTTGTTGGAGGAGAACTCGGCATATGGAAGACAATCTTCCCACTTCATGCCAAAGGAAATGACACAAGCCCTAAGCATATCTTCAAGGATTTGATTGACTCGCTCGACTTGGCCACTAGTTTGAGGATGGAAAGCTGTGCTGAAGCGAATGTTGGTGCCCATGGCCTTCTGAAAGGAGTCCCAGAACTTAGAGGTGAAAATGCTTCTGCGGTATGAAGAAATCAATTGTGGAATGTCATGCAAGGAGACAATCCTGGAGGTGTATAACTCTGCCAGCTGAGCTGCTGTGATAGATTCTCTGATTGGAAGGAAATGAGCCACTTTAGTAAGCTTGTCAATGACAACAAAAATAGCATCATTCCCACGCTTGGACTTAGTAAATCCAGTCACGAAGTCCATTTCGATATGATCAAACTTCCATTCTAGAATAGCAAGAGGTTGGAGGAGACCAAATGGTCGTTGGTGTTCTGCTTTCACCCTTCTGCAGACGTCACATTCATTCATGAATTGAGGAACTTCTTGCTTCATTCGAGTCCACCAATACAACTGCTTGAGGTCATGGTACATCTTTGTACTTCCAGGATGAATGGATAGAAGGGAATTGTGTGCGTCATTCATAATGACTTTCCTTAGATCGCCTTTAGGAACAACAATTCGATCCTCGAAGAATAGCGTATCTTTCTCATCCAAGCGATAGCACTTGTATTTGGAGAGGCCCTTGGCAATACCAGGTTTCACCTTCTTCACCATGGTATCCAGGAGTTGTGCCTCACGAATTCGATATTCCAAAGTAGGAGAGACTAGGAGGTTGGCAAGAAAGCCTTGAGGAACACTTGGAGATTTAGTTTGCGGAAAGCTTCACAAAGGTCCGGTTGGAAGGGCTTGAGAATTAAGCTGTTGCAATAAGACTTTCTGCTCAGATCATCTGCAATCACATTCGCCTTGCCAGGAGTATATTCAATACTTGGATTGTACTCTTGAATCATTTCAACCCATCGAGTTTGCCTGAGGTTGATGTTGGTTTGAGTGAAGATATACTTGAGGCTCTTGTGATCGGTGAATATGTTGTTGGAAATATGCCCTAGAGGCAATAATAAAAGTATTATTATTATATTTCCTTGTTCATGATAATTGTCTTTTATTCATGCTATAACTGTATTATCCGGAAATCGTAATACACGTGTGAATACATAGACCACAATATGTCCCTAGTGAGCCTCTAGTTGACTAGCTCGTTGAGATCAACAGATAGTCATGGTTTCCTGGCTATGGACATTGGATGTCATTGATAACGGGATCACATCATTAGGAGAATGATGTGATGGACAAGACCCAATCCTAAGCCTAGCACAGAGATCGTGTAGTTCGTATGCTAAAGCTTTTCTAATGTCAAGTATCTTTTCCTTAGACCATGAGATTGTGCAACTCCCGGATACCGTAGGAATGCTTTGGGTGTACCAAACGTCACAACGTAACTGGGTGGCTATAAAGGTGCATTACAGGTATCTCCGAAAGTATCTGTTGGGTTGGCACGAATCGAGACTGGGATTTGTCACTCCGTGTAAACAGAGAGGTATCTCTGGGCCCACTCGGTAGGACATCATCATAATGTGCACAATGTGACCAAGGGGTTGATCACGGGATGATGTGTTACAGAACGAGTAAAGAGACTTGCCGGTAACGAGATTGAACAAGGTATTAAGATACCGACGATCGAATCTCGGGCAAGTATAAATACCGCTAGACAAAGGGAATTGTATACGGGATTGATTAAGTCCTTGACATCGTGGTTCATCCGATGAGATCATCGTGGAACATGTGGGAGCCAACATGGGTATCCAGATCCCGCTGTTGGTTATTGACCGGAGAACGTCTCAGTCATGTCTGCATGATTCCCGAACCCGTAGGGTCTACACACTTAAGGTTCGATGACGCTAGGGTTATAAAGGAAGTTTGTATGTGGTTACCGAATGTTGTTCGGAGTCCCGGATGAGATCCCGGACGTCACGACGAGTTCCGGAATGGTCCGGAGGTAAAGATTTATATATAGAAAGTCCTGTTTTGGTCACCGGAAAAGTTTCGGGGTTTATCGGTAATGTACCGGGACCACCAGAGGGGTCCGAGGGTCCACCAGGGGGGGGCCATGGGCCCCAGAGGCATACATGGGCCAAGTATGAGAAGGCACCAGCCCCTAGGTGGGCTAGGGCGCCTCCCACCATGGTCCATGCGCCTAGAAGGGGAGAGGGGGCAAACCCTAAGGGCAGATGGGCCCTAAGGCCCATACTCCCTGCGCCTCCCTCTCCTCCCCCCCTCTTGGCCGCCACCCAAAACCCATCTAGGGCTGCCGCCCCCCTAGGGGTGGGAACCCAAGAGGGGGCGCACCCTCCTCCCTCTCCCCTATAAATAGTGAGGCCTAGGGGCTGCCCATAACACGCGATTCGATCTCTCGTTGGTGCAGCCCTGCGTCTCTTCTTCCTCCTCTTCTGTGGTGCTTGGCGAAGCCCTGCAGGATAGCCTCGCTCCTCCACCACCACCACGCCGTTGTGCTTCTGCTGGATGGAGTCTTCCTCAACCTCTCCCTCTCTCCTTGCTGGATCAAGGCATGGGAGACGTCACCGGGCTGTACGTGTGTTGAACGCGGAGGTGCCGTCCGTTCGGCACTTGGTCATCGGTGATTTGGATCACGACGAGTACGACTCCATCAACCCCGTTCACTTGAACGCTTCCGCTTAGTGATCTACAAGGGTATGTAGATGCACTCTCATTCCCCTCGTTGCTGGTCTCTCCATAGATAGATCTTGGTGATACGTAGGAAAACTTTTGAATTTCTGCTACGTTCCCCAACAGTGGCATCATAAGCTAGGTCTATTGCGTAGATTCTTTGCATGAGTAGAACACAAAGTAGTTGTGGGCGTTGATGTTGTTCAATATGCTTACCATTACTAGTCCAATCTTGTTTCGACGGTATTGTGGGATGAAGCGGCCCGGACCGACCTTACACATACTCTTACGTGAGACAGGTTCCACCGATTGACATGCACTTGGTGCATAAGGTGGCTAGCGGGTGCCAGTCTCTCCCACTTTAGTCGGAACGGATTCGATGAAAAGGGTCCTTATGAAGGGTAAATAGCAATTGGCATACCACGTTGTGGTTTTGCGTAGGTAAGAAATGTTCTTGCTAGAAACCCATAGCAGCCACGTAAAACATGCAAACAACAATTAGAGGACGTCTAACTTGTTTTTGCAGGGTATGCTATGTGATGTGATATGGCCAAGAAGAATGTGATGAATGATAGGTGATGTATGAGATTGATCATGTTCTTGTAATAGGAATCACGACTTGCATGTCGATGAGTATGACAACCGGCAGGAGCCATAGGAGTTGTCTTAATTTATTGTATGACCTGCGTGTCATTGAACAACGCCATGTAATTACTTTACTTTATTGCTAACCGGTAGCCATAGTAGTAGAAGTAATAAGTTGGTGAGACGACTTCATGGAGACACGATGATGGAGATCATGATGATGGGGATCATGGTGTCATGCCGGTGACGATGATGATCATGGAGCCCCGAAGATGGAGATCAAAAGGAGCAAAATGATATTAGCCATATCATGTCACTATTTGATTGCATGTGATGTTTATCATGTTTATGCATCTTGTTTACTTAGAACGACAGTAGTAAATAAGATGATCCCTTACAACAATTTCAAGAAGTGTTCTCCCCTAACTGTGCACCGTTGCTACAGTTCGTCGCTTCTAAGCACCACGTGATGATCGGGTGTGATGGATTCTTACGTTCACATACAACGGGTGTAAGACAGATTTACACACGCGAAAACACTTAGGGTTAACTTGACGAGCCTAGCATGTACAGACATGGCCTCGGAACACAGAGACCGAAAGGTCGAGCATGAGTCGTATAGTAGATACGATCAACATGAAGATGTTCACCGATGATGACTAGTCCGTCTCACGTGATGATCGGACACGGCCTAGTTGACTCGGATCATGTAATCACTTAGATGACCAGAGGGATGTCTATCTGAGTGGGAGTTCATAAGATGAACTTAATTATCCTGAACATAGTCAAAAGACCTTTTGCAAATTATGTCGTAAGCTCGCGCTTCAGTTCTACTGTTTAGATATGTTCCTAGAGAAAATATAGTTGAAAGTTGACAGTAGCGATTATGCGGACAGTAGAAAGCTTATGTCCTTAATGCACTGCTCAGTGTGCTGAACCCCAAACGTCGTTTGTGGATGTTGCAAACATCAGACATACACATTTTGATAACTACGTGATAGTTCAGTTAAACGGTTTAGAATTGAGGCACCAAAGATGTTTCTGAAACGTCGCGAAACATATGAGATGTTTTGAGGGCTGAAATTGGGATTTCAGGCTCACGCCCACGTCAAGAGGTATAAGACCTCCTACGATTTTCTTAGCCTACAAACTAAGGAGAAAAGCTCAATTGTTGTGCTTGTGCTCAGATTGTCTGAGTACAACAATCGCTTGAATCGAATGGGAGTTGATCTTCCAGATGAAATAGTGATGGTTCTCCGAAGTCATTACCACCAAGCTGCTAGAGCTTCGTGATGAACTATGATATATCAGGGACATATATGATGATCCTTGAGATATTCGCGATGTTTGACACCGCGAAAGTAGAAATCAAGAAGGAGCATCAATTGTTGATGGTTGGTGAAACCACTAGTTTCAAGAAGGGCAAGGGCAAGAAGGGATACTTCATGAAACGGCAAATCAGCTGCTGCACCGGTGAAGAAACCCGAGGTTGAACCCAAACCCGAGACTAAGTGCTTCTGTGATAAGGGGAACAACCACTGGAGCAGAATTACCCTAGATACTTGGTAGATGAGAAGGCTGGCAAGGTCGATAGAAGTATATTGGATATACATTATGTTAATGTGTACTTTACTAGTATTCCTAGTAGCACCAGGGTATTAGATACCGGTTCGGTTGCTAAGTGTTAGTAACTCGAAATAAAAGCTACGGAATAAACGGAGACTAGCTAAAGGTGAGCTGACGATATGTGTTGGAAGTTTTTCCAAGCTTGATGTGATCAAGCATCGCACGCTCCCTCTACCAACGAGATTGGTGTTAAACCTAAATAATTGTTATTTGGTGTTTGCGTTGAGCATAGACATGATTGGATTATGTCTATCGCAATACGGTTATTCATTTCAGGAGAATAATGGTTACTCTGTTTATTTGAATAATACCTTCAATGGTCTTGCACCTAAATGAATGGTTTATTGAATCTCGATCGTAGTGATACACATTTTCATGCCAAAAGATATAAGATAGTAATGATAGTACCACTTACTTGTGGCACTGCCATGTAAGTCATAATGGTATAAAACGCATGAAGAAGCTCCATGTTGATGGATCTTTGGACTCACTCATTTTTGAAAAGTTTGAGACATGCGAACCATGTCTATTGGTGTATACGCATGAAGAAAATCCATGCAGATGGATCATTTGGACTCACTTGATTTTGAATCACTGGAGATATGCAAATCATACCACATGGGCAAGATGACTGAAAAGCCTCGTTTTCAGTAAGATGGAACAAGATAGCAACTTGTTGGAAGTAACACATTTTGATGTGTGCAGTCCAGTGAGTGCTGAGGCATGCAGTTAATATCGTTATGCTCTTACTTCATAGATGATTCGAGTAGATGTTGAGAATATTTACTTGATGAAACACAAGTCTGAATTATTGAATGGTTCAAGTAATTTCAGTGTGAAGTTGAAAGATCGTCGTGACAAGAGGATAAAAGATCTATGATATGATCATAGAGATGAATATCTGAATTACGAGTTTGGCACAGAATTAAGACATTGTGGAAATTGTTTCACAACTAATACAGCCTGGAACACCATAGTGGGATGGTGAGTCCGAACATCATAGTTGCACCCTATTGGATATGGTGCATACCATGATGTCTCTTATCGAATTACCACTATTGTTCATGGGTTAGGCATTAGAGACGACCACATTCACTTTAAATAGGGCACCACGTAATTCCGTTGAGATGACACCGTATGAATTATGGTTTAGAGAAACCTAAGCTGTCATTTCTTAAAAGTTTGGGGCTGCGACGCTTATGTGAAAAAGTTTCAGGCTGATAAGCTCAAACCCAAAGCGGATAAATGCATCTTCATAGGACACCCAAAACAGTTGGGTATACCTCCTATCTCAGATCCAAAAGCAATAAGGGATTGTTTCTAGAATCAGGTCCTTTCTCGAGGAAAAGTTTCTCTCGAAAGAATTGAGTGGGAGGATGGTGGAGACTTGATAAGGTTATTGAACCGTCACTTCAACTAGTGTATAGCAGGGCACAAAGAGTTGTTCCTGTGGCACCTACACCAATTGAAGTGGAAGCTTATGATAGTGATCATGAAACTTCAAATCAAGTCCCTCCCAAACCTCGTGGGATGACAAGGATGCGTACTACTTCAGAGTGGTACGTAATCCTGTCTTCGAAGTCATGTTGCTAGACAACAATGAACCTACGAGCTATGGAGAAACGATGGTGGGCCCGGATTCCGATAAATGGCTCGAGGCCATAAAATCCGAGAGAGGATTCATATATGAAAACAAAGTGTAGACTTTGGCAGAACGACTCGATGGTCGTAAGGCTGTTGAGTACAGATGGATTTTAAAAGGAAGACGGACAATGATGGTAAATGTCACCATTAAGAAAGCTCGACTTGTCGTTAAGATGTTTTCCGACAAGTTCAAGGAGTTGACTATGGTGAGACTTTCTCACTCGTAGCGATGCTAAGAGTCTGTTGGAATTATATTAGCGATTACTGCATTATTTATGAAATCTTGCAGATAGGATGTCAAAACATTGTTTCCTCGACGATTTTCTTGAGGAAAGGTTGTATGTGATACAACCGGAAGGTTTTGTCAATCCTGAAAGATGCTAATAAGTATGTAAAGCTCCAGCAATCCTTCTAAGGACTGGAGTAAGCATCTCGGAGTTGGAATGTATGCTTTGATGATGATCAAAGATTTTGGGTTTATACAAAGTTTATGAGAAACTTGTATTTCCAAAGAAGTGAGTGGGAGCACAATAGAATTTCTGATGAGTATATGTTGTTGACATATTAATGATCAGAAATGATGTAGAATTTCTGGAAAGCATATAGGGTTATTTGGAAAGTGTTTTTCAATGGAAAGCCTGGATCAAGCTACTTGAACATTGAGCATCAAGATCTATAAGGATAGATCAAAACGCTTAATGGTACTTTCAAATGAGCACATTCCTTGACATGATCTTGAAGGTGTTCAAGATGGATCGGTGAAAGAAGGAGTTCTTGCCTGAGTTGTAAGGTATGAAGTTAAGACTTAAAAGCTCGACCACGGCAGAATAGAGAGAAAGGACGAAGGTCGTCCCCTATGCTTAAGACGTAGGCTCTACAGTATGCTATGTTGTGTACCGCACCTGAAGTGTGCCTTTCCATCAGTCAGTCAAGGGGTACAAGAGTGATCCAAGAATGGATCACAGGACAGCGGTCAAAGTTATCCTTAGTAACTAGTGGACTAAGGAATTTTCTCGATTATGGAGGTGGTAAAAGAGTTCGTCCTAAAGGGTTACATCGATGCAAGCTTAACACCTATCTGGATAGCTCTGAGTAGAGATACCGGATATGTATAATGGAGCAACAATTTAGAATAGCTCCAAGTAGAACAGTTATTTGGAATAGCTCCAAATAGAGCGTGGTAGCTGCATCTAGGAGATGACATAGAGATTTGTAAAGCACACACGGATCTGAAAGGTTCAGACCCATTGACTAAAACCTCTCTCACAAGCAGAACACGATCAAACCCCAGATCTCATTGAGTCTTAATCACATGATGATGTGAACTAGTTTAATGACACTAGTAAACTCTTTGGATGTTGGTCACATGGTGATGTGACCTGTGAGTGTTAATCACATGGCGATGTGAACTAGATTATTGACTCTAGTGCAAGTGGGAGACTGTTGGAAATATGCCCTAGAGGCAATAATAAAAGTATTATTATTATATTTCCTTGTTCATGATAATTGTCTTTTATTCATGCTATAACTGTATTATCCGGAAATCGTAATACACGTGTGAATACATAGACCACAATATGTCCCTAGTGAGCCTCTAGTTGACTAGCTCGTTGAGATCAACAGATAGTCATGGTTTCCTGGCTATGGACATTGGATGTCGTTGATAACGGGATCACATCATTAGGAGAATGATGTGATGGACAAGACCCAATCCTAAGCCTAGCACAGAGATCGTGTAGTTCGTATGCTAAAGCTTTTCTAATGTCAAGTATCTTTTCCTTAGACCATGAGATTGTGCAACTCCCGGATACCGTAGGAATGCTTTGGGTGTACCAAACGTCACAACGTAACTGGGTGGCTATAAAGGTGCATTACAGGTATCTCCGAAAGTATCTGTTGGGTTGGCACGAATCGAGATTGGGATTTGTCACTCCGTGTAAACGGAGAGGTATCTCTGGGCCCACTCGGTAGGACATCATCATAATGTGCACAATGTGACCAAGGGGTTGATCACGGGATGATGTGTTACGGAACGAGTAAAGAGACTTGCCGGTAACGAGATTGAACAAGGTATTAAGATACCGACGATCGAATCTCGGGCAAGTATAAATACCGCTAGACAAAGGGAATTGTATACGGGATTGATTAAGTCCTTGACATCGTGGTTCATCTGATGAGATCATCGTGGAACATGTGGGAGCCAACATGGGTATCCAGATCCCGCTATTGGTTATTGACCGGAGAACGTCTCGGTCATGTCTGCATGATTCCCGAACCCGTAGGGTCTACACACTTAAGGTTCGATGACGCTAGGGTTATAAAGGAAGTTTGTATGTGGTTACCGAATGTTGTTCGGAGTCCCGGATGAGATCCCGGACGTCACGAGGAGTTCCGGAATGGTCCGGAGGTAAATATTTATATATGGGAAGTCCTGTCTTGGTCACCAGAAAAGTTTCGGGGTTTATCGGTAATGTACCGGGACCACCGGAGGGGTCCGGGGGTCCACCGGGGGGGGCCATGGGCCCCAGAGGCATACATGGGCCAAGTATGAGAAGGCACCAGCCCCTAGGTGGGCTAGGGCGCCTCCCACCATGGTCCATGCGCCTAGAAGGGGAGAGGGGGCAAACCCTAAGGGCAGATGGGCCCTAAGGCCCATACTCCCTGCGCCTCCCTCTCCTCCCCCCCCTCTTGGCCGCCACCCAAAACCCATCTAGGGCTGCCGCCCCCCCCCCCCCTAGGGGTGGGAACCCTAGAGGGGGCGCACCCTCCTCCCTCTCCCCTATAAATAGTGAGGCCTAGGGGCTGCCCATAACACGCGATTCGATCTCTCATTGGTGCAGCCCTGCGTCTCTTCTTCCTCCTCTTCTGTGGTGCTTGGCGAAGCCCTGCAGGATATCCTCGCTCCTCCACCACCACCACGCCGTTGTGCTGCTGCTGGATGGAGTCTTCCTCAACCTCTCCCTCTCTCCTTGCTGGATCAAGGCATGGGAGACGTCACCGGGCTGTACGTGTGTTGAACGCGGAGGTCCCGTCCGTTCGGGCACTTGGTCATCGGTGATTTGGATCACGACGAGTACGACTCCATCAACCCCGTTCACTTGAACGCTTCCGCTTAGCGATCTACAAGGGTATGTAGATGCACTCTCCTTCCCCTCGTTGCTGGTCTCTCCATAGATAGATCTTGGTGATACGTAGGAAAATTTTTGAATTTCTGCTACGTTCCCCAACATATGTCCACTTGCCTTGCCAAAAAGAGATGTCTCCATGTTATTAATGCATGGACAACTGCCGCCAACTCAAGATCGTGAGTGGGGTAGTTCCTTTCGTTGGGCTTCAACTGACGAGAGGTATAGGCCACAACTTTCTTCTCTTGCATCAACACAACACCGAGACCTTGAAGAGAAGCATCACAGAAAACTTTGAATGGCTTGGATTCGTCAGGAGGAGTTAAGACAGGAGTTGTGACTAGCTTCTCTTTGAGAGTGTTGAAAGCAACGTCACACTCAGGTGTCCAGACATACTTTACATGCTTTTGGAGGAGGTTGGAAAGAGGCTTTGCAATCTTAGAGAAGTTCTCAATGAATCTTCGGCAATAGCTTGCAAGACCAAGAAAACTGCGGAGCTGCTTGACATTCTGAGGAGGTTCCCAATTCACAATTGCAGACACCTTCTCAGGATTAACAGCAATTCCCTTGGCGGAGATGATATGACCAAGGTAAAGAACTTCATCAAGCCAGAACTCACATTTGGAAAACTTCGCATAGAATTGATACTCTCTGAGCTTGTCGAGCACCGATCACAAACATTTATCATGATCCTTCTTATTCTTGGCGAAGACCAAGAGCTCATCGAGATACACCAAGACGAATTCATTGGTGTAGGGGTTGAAGATGAAGTTCATCATTCGAGAGAACGTTAGAGGAGCATTGACAAGGCTAAAAGACATGACAGTATATTCATAAGAACCAAAGCTTGTTCTGAATGTTGTCTTGGGAATATCTTGTTCGCGAATGCGAATCTGATGATAACCCATACGAAGGTCAAGCTTGGAGAATACTTTAGCACCTTTGAGTTGCTCGAATAGATCATTGATGTTGGGAAGTGGATACTTGTTCTTGATTGTCTTCTTGTTCAATGGACGGTAATCGATGCACAGTCGGTCCGTGCCATCCTTCTTCTGGACAAAAAGAACTCCACAACCCCATGGAGATGAACCCGGTCTGACCAAACCCAGATGCTCTTGTTCATCGAGCAGTTTCTTCAATTCCTTCAGCTCTTTAGGTCCAAGCTTGTATGGACGCTTGCAAACGGGTTCAGTGCCAGGCTCAAGATCGATAACGAACTCGACTGGCCGGTGCGGAGGCATACCCAGAAGCTCTTCTGGAAAGACATCTTGGTACTCACAAACGACTGGAATCTGAGAGATTGCGTCTAGCTCGCCCTTCTCACTAAGAGAAAACAACCGAATGGTTTCATCACGAGCGGCATAGATGATCACATCCTTAGAAGAGTGTGTCAATTGAATCTCCCTGGCAGCACAATCAAGTTGAGCCTTGTGCTTAGAAAGCTAGTCCATGCCGAGAATTAGATCAATATCCGAGTCACCAAGAACAATTGGTTTAGATAGAAATTTATAGTTTCCCATCTTGATAGAAACATCCGGGACACAATTATTAGATGACATTTGCTTACCCCGGGACACAATCTTCAACGGGATAGGAATCCTTTCCGTCACAAAATCATGATTGGCAACAAAAGGTCTTGAAATGAAAGAAAGCGATGCACCAGTATCGAATAAATTTTTTACAGGAATGTCATTAACTGAGAGATTACCCATTATCACATCAGAAGAATCATCTACTTGCGCTGCATTCATCATGTTCACCTTTGCATGCCTTGGATTATGCTTGACCACTGCATTGCTTGAAGATCTCACCGGAGGAGGAGGTGGAAGGCGCCTTTGGTTGAAGCACTTGTTTGCGTAGTGACCTTTCTGCTGGCACTTGTTGCAATTCACCTCTGAGAGCGGACGATGATAAGGAGCATTTGACCTTGTAGCTTGAGGCTGAGACTTGTTCTGATAGCCTTGGTTGGGTGGGTGGGAAGATCCACGACCACCTGAGTTCTTCTGCTGGAAGGACTAACGAAACGGAGGAGGAGGAAGGTAGAACTTCTGCTGCTTAGCTACCACTTATGAGGAACAATAAGACTGAACTGCATCCCTGATTATCTTCTTAGAAGCCTCACACTTGAGCTGAGCACCCTCTTGCTTGAGGGCCATGTTGTACAATTGATCGAACTGAGTAGGCTCAACAAGAACAAGAGCTAACTGCAGATCCTCTCTGAGGCCACCTCTGAATTGATAAATCATACTCTTTTCATCAGGAATGTCTTGTTTAGCAAAGCGAGCAAGTTTCTAAAATTGCTTGTTGTATTCGTACACGGACATGCTGCCTTGCTTGAGATTGCGGAACTCCTCATGCTTGCTCTCAACAACACTGGTAGGAATGTGGTGAGCTTTAAAGTCCCGACAGATCTCAGTTCAAGTAATCACTCTACCTCCTCTGGAATCTTTGTATTGCTGATACCAATCAGCTGCTTGGTCCTTGAGCTGAAAAGAAGCAAACTTGACGTAGTCCTCAGGCCTGACATTGCTACATTCAAAATGCTTGTTTATGTCCACGAGCCAATCATCGGCGTCTGTGGCCTCGGCACAGTAGCTGAAAGACTTTGGCTGATTTGCAAGGAACTGGTTGAGGGTAGGAAACTGAGGCTGATGGTTGAACTGCCCTTGACCTTGATTCCCTTGGTTGCCTTGGCCTTGGTTGCGTTCTTGCAAGATTTTCAAAAGCATCTGGGTGCTGGCGTTGGTGGCCGCCATGACAGCTTGCCATGCCTCCGGAGGCGGAGGAGGTGGCGGAGGTGGTGGGTTCGATCGATCTTCTTCACCCTGATCTGGGTTGTTGCGAGTTGGCGGAGCCATCCTGAGGAAGATGACATCCATTAGAACCACCATTGACATGATAGATAAGTAGAATCAAAGACTAGAAATTGCAACATATAGTGTTCACAATAAACATTCGAACAAGGATGAACGAATGAATTCCAAAGCTAACATCACACGTCCATTAAGGTGAGAAGCCACTTGATAAGAGATTGATGAAAGAAAAACCAAGGTACGACTGGAACAAATAAGTGGTAAGGATTACCCAATCACAAACCAAATATCTGCGGGAAGAAATGCTAGAGCTACTTGAATCCCACCTATAAACTCCCGAAACTTTTTGGTTATGCAATCAAGTGTTGGGGATACAGGGAAGCAATATATCTCACCCAAACTAACAATCCCTACATCCAGCTGTATCCATCTATCAACACATAACCAAGAAACCTACGGAAATCATGTACCTCAACCTTCGAAAAGCATCTGTTATACGAGTTATGGCAATACTCCCGAACTCCCCAGTACTGGGTGGCGTCGAGGTTATCTCACCAACAACTACATAAAAGAGATTTTCGATGTCGGCGAAACTCAGGTATTCTAGAACTGTAACGATAAAATTGTGATGACTACACCTCGGATCTCAACTCCCCGAGACACTGCCACAACCCCTAAATGGCAGGAGGCACCAAGAACAATGTTCTTGTCACAAAACTATCATAATGATCCCAAGATACTCGCGTGATCCTAAAAAAAATTAGTGAAATCTGAGGAGAAGAAAGTCAAAACATCTATGTTAGGAGACCTCACCGGAGCGACGAAGGGACTAAGGAGTAAAAAGAATTCCTACTCTCCGATATATATAATCCTAAGACTCAAAACATTTTTGTTCTAGACTCAATAACGCAAGCGATTCGATCAAGCAGGGGGGCTCCTAAGTCAGGGATGGCTCTGATTACCAACTTGTAACGACCACGATGCGGCTATATCTCTCACGCGTCGACGCACGACTTAGAGTCATAACCGCATTGTTGGTTTTGTCGCAAGAAGGGTCATCTTCACATAATCCCATGTAATGAACAAGAATGGGATAAAGAGAGTTGGCTTACAATCGCCACTTCACACAATACATAAATAAATTCATACATCATTCAAAATACACTCATAGACCGACTACGGTCAAATCCAAATGAAAGAAGATAACCCCAAATGCTAGATCCCCGATCGTCCCAACTGGGCTCTAGTACTGATCATCCGGAAACGAAACATAGTAACGACCAAGGTCCTCGTTGAACTCCCAGTTGAGCTTGGTTGCATCACTTGCACTGGTATCCTCGGCACCTGCAACTGTTTTGGTAGAATATGTGAGTCATGAGGACTTAGAAATCTCACACCCGCGAGATCAAGACTATTTAAGCTCATGGGTAGGAAAGGGGTAAGGTGGTGGAGCTGCAGCAAGCACTAAGCATATATGGTGGCTAACGTATGCAAGTAAGAGCGAGAAGAGAAGCAACACATCAGTCGAGAAGCTAGAAATGATCAAGAAGTGATCCTGAAACTACTTACATTCATACATAACCCAAACCGTGTTCACTTCCCGGACTCCGCCGAAAAGAGACCATCACGGCTACACACGCGGTTGATGCATTTTAGTTAAGTCAAGTGTCAAGTTCTCTACAACCGGACGTTAACAAATTCCCGTCTGCCACATAACCGCGGGCATGGCTCTCGAAAGTTTATACCTTGTAGGGGTGTCGCAACTTAGCCCATCACAAGCTCTCATGGTCAACGAAGGATATTCCTTTTCCCAGGAAGACCCGATCAGACTCGGAATCCTGGTTTACAAGACATTTTGACAATTGTAAAACAAGACTAGCAAAGCCGCCCGATGTGCCGAGAAATCCCAATAGGAGTTGCATATATCTCATTCTCAGGGCACACCGGATGAGCACTATGTACAACTAAAACCAGACCTCAAGCTTCCCTGAGGTGGCGCTGCAAGTGGCTCTAGTTCGGACCAACACTCAGAGGAGCACTGGCCCGGGGGGGTTAAAATAAAGATGACCCTCGGGCTTGCGCCCAAGGGAAAAGGCTTAGGTGGAAAATGGTAAAACCAAGGTTGGGCCTTGCTGGAGGAGTTTTATTCAAGGCGAACTATCAAGGGGGTCCCATAAATCACCCAATGGCGTAAGGAACGCAAAATCAAGGAACATAACACCGGTATGACGGAAACTAGGTGGCAAGAGTGGAACAGAACACCAGGCATAATGCCGAGCCTTCCACCCTTTACCAAGTATATAGGTGCATTAATTAAATAAGAGATATTGTGATATCCCAAAATATCCATGTTCCAACAAGGAACAAACTTCATCTTCACCTGCAACTAGCAACGCTATAACAGGGGCTGAGCAAAAGCGGTAACATAGCCAAACAACGGTTTGCTAGGAATGGATGGTTAGAGGCTTGACATGGCAAAATGGGAGGCAGGATAAACAAGTGGTAGGTAGCGCAACCATAGTGAAAGAGCGAACAACTAGCAAAGCAAAGATAGAAGTGATATCGAGGGTATGGTCATCTTGCCTGCAAAGTTCTCAGAGTTGTCGAAAGCTTGATCCCCGTTAGCGTACTCAACAGGTTCATCATTCACGTACTCATCTCCCGGCTCTACCCAAGGCAAGAACACAAGCAATGGAACAACAATCAATCACGGTGCAATGCACAAGCAACATGATACAATACATGGCATGATATGCAAGATATGATATGCAATGCATATGCGTGCTCCGGAAGGGAAAGAATGATCAAGGAATCAACTTGGAAAACCAAGTATGCCGCTGGAAAGATGAGGTTATTTCGGTTGAAATCGATATAAACATCACCAGAAACGGATGCACGGTTTGCAAATGGCAAGCAAAACAAGAATGACACAATTCTACGATTAACAGCACAATGCTACTTAGCATGCAATAAGAAACTAAGATACTGTACTTCAACATAGAAACGAAGCACATGGTAATGATGTACAAGAGATGCTTGACAAAACATGAACACTGAGCTATGGCTAAATCACACAAGAGCATGTTCAAACAAGCATGGCAAAAGTGCAAAAGATAACAGCATCACAGTCTTGGTGAAAATACTAACATGCCAGAAATAACATTAGGAAGCCATGTTTAGAGCAAGCAAACAACATGCTACGGGAACATATCATAGCAAATAAAGGCATGGAATGCATCTACTAAATGCATAGAACAAAAGTATCTTACTAAACATGAGCCAAAAAGGCACAAAAGATATGATGGCACCCATGTAAATAGAGCAAGTTTTATTAACAGATTCAGACAGCAGAAAAATGGAGCATAGCATAAACAGATTTATGATAACAATTTTGCAAGCTCGAATCACTCATCACAAAGTATTGCATGACAAAACAAGCATACTAACAACAAGATGACATGTTCATGAAGCCAACCATGGCTAGAGCAAGTTCATAGGTGTTGGCACGGAAAATCGCCGCGCAACACCAAGATAATTGTCGTGCTTTCGTGATGATGAACAATATCTTTCCGAGCAAAGCAACAAAGATCCCTCGCTTTCGTGGAGCAGAACCGGCCGCTTTTCAGCGCAAAACGACAAAGATTACCAAACCCTAGGGCTGCTAGGGCTCGGCAGAGAAGAATGATAGAGAAAAAGACATACGTAAAAAGTAATGTATTTGTTGATAGATCGATTGATGTTTTTCTCAATCGGCCATGGCCTATTTATTAAGGCACGCGGGACTTGGCGTATACAGAAGTACTTGTCCTACAAGTATAGAACTCCAAAACTAAACCGACCAGGATCTGATTCGGTTGCCATGTATACTACCCTTTGCCTTATATGAATATATAAAATATTCTGGCCACGTTGCAATCACAACCCAAGTTATACACATACGTATAAATACCCTTGAGCCTACAAGGAAAATAATAAAATACTCCGGCAAGGTCGTTAATCACACCGGCTAATAATGACTGATCATTCATCATGTATTGTTGCATCTTCCCATACGTGACTCCATAGCTCATGCAAGAATCCTTCATCTTAGCAACCATAATTTAGCCCAGCGTACGAGAATTTGTCCAAGTAGCCGCTAATCCTTGCAAAATCCCATATATTTGTCCTGGGTAAATAGCTTCAGTGCACCTGATCTCCTGATGTGTCATCTGCACTGGACTATGTCCACGCCTGCATTTTGAATTAAACAACAAGAGTAGATATATGTATGAACGAATAATCCGACCACATTCATTTAAATTAATTTGGCCGATCATATAGACTATTAGCCAAATTACACCATGAACACATGCCCCCCTGTTTTTGGTATAATTGTATTCACCAAAAACACTATCACATTTCCATAGGAAGGCTTCGATAACTTCACCGGCCATATAATTTGTTGAAGGGTGATGTCCAAATAGCACATCGGCCAATTTCCTCTTTGGAGATATATTCAAATAATATGTCAGCCATATTTTCTTAGGGTGATATTTAGAATAATATATCGGCCACATTATCTCAAGCCTCCTTTCACATGCTAGGATAGTAATTTTTTGAATATTTTCCATTGGGAGATTTTGGCAACTTCTCCACAACACGCTTCTCCATCCATGTCATCTTCGGCACCATTGGTTTTTGTCGATCGAACAAGCGACTCTTCTCAGCTATCTATTCTTTCATTCTAAATGCTCGTAGTCGTTGGACATGCCGTTCCTTAGTGTGTGTGAGTCCCATGGGACACCACCGAGTTCCTGGTTTAGTCCCCAGTGCAGCTGAAATAATTCTGCTGCCCCCCGAGTCTCTCGGCCTATACTGTCGTACTTTTGTTCTGGGAGCAAATAATTTGTTATTGGACGAAGAAATCATCCACTGATCATATGTACTCATAGTTCCATATTGCCCCCTGCCTCCAGTGAATATATCGGCACATGCATCAGCTGATTCATTAGTACTAGCATGTACAACTTCGTTCTCTGAACGTGTGTGCACCTTAGCCTCTAACTTGGATGCATCAATGTCTCTTGTTTCTGGACTATTCTCTACACTTGCAGCCGATTGGTGTTCACCAAGTTTCATAACATTAGAAGCATCCAAATCATTTGAACTTTGTATAGACTTAGATTCAACATGCCTCACCGGCACCCACACAAACTTCTTATCACCTCTATGAATTATGCCATTTGTATTGTGCCTCCTAGGTGAGTTTGAAGTTCCCAAGACCACCATGTCATCATTACCACGAATTACATTGCCATCATGTGGTCTCACTTCCTAATTAAACTAAACCCCTTTTTCATGCAATGATTTCCTGTACATTGGCCCTGCTGGAATCCACTCTGGTCGAGAATAACACATTGGCCTTGTAGGATATGGCGCCCAAGGATTAAAACCCCACTGAGGAAACCATGGATAAATAGGAGGTGCACATCCCCCATATGTCGGATCCATTTTAAAATACATCTGCTGGTCATATGAATTTCCTTGTTGTCACTGATGACTGGTAGTTTTGGAAGGAGATCTAGGACACTTATTACCTCCAAGCCGATTAAACACATTGCTTGCCTTGCGTGAGGTGTACTTTTCCAACAACAGGCTAACTGTCGGCTTTGGTCTTGGAGCTTGTTTCCTTCTTCCATTGACTTTCCACACTCCTACTTCTGGATTTTTTGGTTTGATCATCCTTGGAGGAGCACTATCGTCAACAACATTCTTTTCTCTTGTAGATTCGTTCTGATCCGGCCGAATAAGCATTTTATTACTCTTAAGCTCGACCACATTGATGGAAAAAGGGTCACTATCAAGCTTTATCTTAGAACTTTCTGTAAATGTCAATCATCCTTCATTAATGGCCGATTGCACCTGTCGACGAAACATGTTACAATCATTAGTAGCATGAGAGAAAGAATTGTGCCACTTACAATAAACTCGTCTACCCAACTCTTCTGGAGGTGGAATTACATGGCCCTCTCTCACTCTAATTATTTTATTTTGCAGTAACATATCAAAAGTTCTATCACACTTGCTAACATCAAAAGTGTATTTTGTTTCATCTCTTCTAGCACGCGTGGGCTGCAAAGCAGAACAAGCAAAGGGTTTTGACTTTGACGCTGGAAACCATTCGGCTACACATATATTAATGTCAACTTCACTAGCCGAATTACTATCATAATCAAAAGCATTACCTACATGATTATCCTTCTCATTATCAATATTATCTTCAAACCGGTTATATTGTTTAATCTCCTTAGTCTGGTTTTCTTGCGCCAAAGCCTTCTGCAAAACTTGATTAACATCTAAAAATTCTTGCCCTTCTAGTTTATCCTTAATATGAGCAATAAGACCTGAAAGGCAAGATCGGCTAAATCCTTTTTGGCTATGGTCAGGCTGAAACATCGGTTTTTGACACCCTAAACCTCCTAATATAATCATGAATATGCTTATTATATTTCTGCCTAACCATAGTTAAATCTGAAAGCCGAAGTTCTATTTCACCGCTATAAAAGTACTCATGAAATTTTTGCTCCAATTGTGCCCATGTTGAAATAGAAATAGGAGCAAGCAATGTAAACCAAGTAAATGCAATACCGGACAAAGACAACGGAAACAATTTAATCCTATAAACATCCGATGTGCCGATATCACAACATTGGGCTAAAAATTGTCCGATATGCTCGAAAGTAGATCTACCATCTTCCCCCATAAATTTAACAAAATCTGGAATTCTAAAACCACGAGGATATGGTGTCGAGTCAAAGTAATCATGGTATGGTTTTTGATATGCGTGTGCTTTACTCTTAGGTTCTAAACCAAATTCTCTTAGTATACTAGCAACCTTATCCTTAAAACTATCATTCGGCTGTTGAGAACTAGTTTGTGGAGCAGATGGAACGCTAGCACGTGATGGAAACTCCGGCAAAGAAACTTGAGCTTGTGATGCTTGCAACGGAGACCCATTAACATATGAATCGGGTACCAGCCCGCACGGAATCCTGGTACTGACAGTCAACAGCGGTGGTGTACTATATTCTACAGTTAGATAAAAAAGTTGTTGCAAACTAGAATTGGAAATAGCACTTCGGTTATTGCTGTTGTGATTTTGTGGAACCGAAGTAGGAGCAGCTACGCTAGGCATAAAATTATTAGCCGAACTATGCACATAGTTCTGGCCACCTTGATCACTATTTAAAGGAACATTGGGCTGCACAACGTTATTAACCGATGCACCATGTGTATGAATATTACTAGGAAAGTTAATGAATCCTGTATTTTTCAGCGGCATCAGCTTTTTCTCAGAATATCCATCATTGATTTGCAGCACTAATGACCGAACATGACTAGGTAAACTATTTTCAAGATCTTTGTGAAGCTGCTCCTTAAATTCTTCAATTCTATTAGCTACTGATTGAGTAATGGTGTGTGTCATAGTTTTCACATCAGAATCGTACTTGGTAGCTACGCACACATCGATTAGATGAGAAATTTCTTCGGTTGACTTTTTTACCTCGGTATTGAACGAATCTGAAGGGTTCGGCACATGTACCTTTTTGACGACGCCAATCCTTGTCTTGCGGTATCCAGTCAACTTCAATTTTAGTCGCTCAACTATCTCTTTCTTAAGCTCTTGTTCAAGCTCACGCGGATCATCTTCCGACAGATCGTCGAGTGTGACGGTGATGACGTTCTCCGGGTCGATGTCGCTCCCGTTCCTGGACTCGGTACTCATTGTGTGCTTCTTCTTTTTTCCGTCCCCATCGGAGTCGCCAATTGTGTTGGCACGGAAAATCGCCGCGCAACACCAAGATAATTGTCGTGCTTTCGTGACGACGAATGATTGCTTTCCGAGCAAAGCAACAAAGATCCCTCGTTTTCGTGGAGGAGAACCGGCCGCTTTTCAGCGCAAAACGACAAAGATTACCAAACCCTAGGGCTGCTAGGGCTCGGCAGAGAAGAACGATAGAGAAAAAGACATACGTAAAAAGTAATGTATTTGTTGATAGATCGATTGATGTTTTTCTCAATCGGCCATGGCCTATTTATTAAGGCACGCGGGCTTGGCATATACAGAAGTACTTGTCCTACAAGTATAGAACTCCAAAACTAAACCGATCCGGATCTGATTCGGTTGCCATGTATACTACCCTTTGCCTTATATGAATATATAAAATATTCCGGTCATGTTGCAATCACAGCCCAAGTTATACACATATGTATAAATACCCTTGAGCCTACAAGGAAAATAATAAAATACTCCGGCAAGGTCGTTAATTACACCAGCTAATAATGATTGATCATTCATCATGTATTGTTGCATCTTCTCATACGTGACTCCATAGCTCATGCAAGAATCCTTCATCTTAGCAACCACAGTTTAGCCCAGCGTACGAGAATTTGTCCAAGTATCCGCTAATCCTTGCAAAATCCCATATATTTGTCCTGGGTAAATAGCTTCAGTGCACCTGATCTCCTGATGTGTCATCTGCACTGGACAATGACCACGCCTGCATTTTGAATTAAACAACAAAGGTAGATATATGTATGAACGAATAATCCGACCACATTCATTTAAATTAATTTGGCCGATCATACAGACTATTAGCCAAATTACACCATGAACAATAGGATGCATGTATCACTAGCAACAACCATGGCAATATGGATTAACATGTTAACATTCTGCCAGGAACATTTTATAGCAAAAGTAGAGCAAGAACAAGACATGCTAGGGCACTCCATAATTGCAAATAGGGGCATGGATGTATAGAGCATAACTATATGTTCATAACATCCTTACTGAAGTATCCCAAAACAAGCATGGATATCACTGTAGCATCAAGTTTACATGGCATCAAAATAATAGCAGAACAAGGACTGAAATCAGCAACATCACGAAGCCTAGTTTGCATACTTGTGCCAGCCACCACATTGATCAAAAAATACATGGCAAGCACCTATGTAAAGATGGCATGTTGTAGATCAAAACACCTGTAGAGCTCATGCTCATAGGATGCACACACAAAATGCAATGAAAAAGACAAATCACCAAGTTCCGTTAACAGACCGTAGTTAACATCATATAGCACTCTTGCAACGATTATTTAGGCATCTAGATGAACTCAAACAAGCATGGCACACTGGAACAAAATGAATAGCATCTCATGATGAATATTTTGACATATTATATGCACAAATCGGAGCACTGAGCATGAAGTTATGGCATGATGAACAGGGCATAAAAATAACAGGGAGCTCCGGGACTTTAGTGGAATTTCACCTCGCGGATCTGGGGGTTGACCCGGCACGCAAAATGAGGCGAGGGGGATCGGGCCGTAGTTCGCCGGCACGAGGCGACAGTGGCCAGAGTTGGACAAAGAGAGCACCGGCGGGATGGGGTCGGCCGGATCTGGCCGGACCTCGCCGGATCCGGCGCCGGCGGAGGCGGTGGCGAGGCCGGGCGGCGCGGGGGGAGCGACCGGGGGCGGCGGCCGGTGGAGTCCGGCGGCGCGGCGGAGGAGCGGGACGGCGGGCGGAGGTCGGTGAGGACGCGGGAGGCACGGGATCGGGCGGCGCGGCGATGTTCTCGGGGGGTGGCCTCGGGCCCGGCGGGCTTCGTGGCGGCGGGCAGTGAGGAGCCACATGGTGCGCCCCAATTGGTGCGGGCGCGGCGGCGATTTCTTCCAGCTCGGGCCGGACGTGTTCGGCGGCGTAGGAGGGTGGAGCTAGGGTTTTATCTGCGCGAAAAAATCGGGGAGGGCACCTATTTATAGGTAGGAGGAGGTAGGAGTGTCCAAATGGGGTGTAGTTTTCGCCCACACGATCGTGATCCGACGATGGAGGACATGGAGATGGTTTAGATGGATTATTGGGTTGTTTTGGAAGGGTGTTGGGCTGCAACACACAAGAGGCCTTTGCGGTTACCCAATTAACCGTTGGGGCATCAAACGGCCTCCAAATGGAACGAAACTTGACAGGTGGTCTACCGGTGGTGTACCAAGGCCACTTGGCAAAACTCGGTCCATTCCGAAAACGTTTTTCTCATGCTCACGAAAAGAGACAAGAGGGGTGCGCCGGGTGCATGTGAGAGTGTCGGATTGCAAAACGGGCAACGGGGAAAATGCTCGGATGCATGAGACGAACACGTATGCAAATGAGATGCACATGATGGCATGATATGAAATGCATGACATGAACAAAATGCAACACGGAAGACAAAAACCCAACCATGGAGGGAATATCATAACACATAGCCGAAAATGGCAAGAGTTGGAGTTACAAATATGGAAAGTCACATTCGGGGTGTTACAGAGGTATATATGGGCGAAGGAGGTCGGTCAGGGGAGCCTCGAGGGGCCCACGAGGGTGGGGGGCGCCCACCCTCTAGGGCACGCCTTGCACCCTCGTGGCTGCCTCGGCTGCTTCTTGACGTCCATTCCAAGTCTCCTGGATTGCGTTTGTTCCAAAAAGATCGCTCCCGAAGGTTTCATTCCGTTTGGATTCTGTTTGATATTCTTTTTCTTTGAAACACTAAAATAGGCAAAAAAAACAGCAATTTGGGCTGGGCCTCTGGTTAGTAGGTTAGTCCCAAAAATGATATAAAAGTGTAAAGTAAAGCCCATAAACATCCAAAACGGGTAATATAATAGCATGGAGCAATGAAAAATTATAGATACGTTGGAGACGTATCATCATACAATAATTAAAGACAACCCTATGGCTCCTTCCGGTTGCCGTATGCATCGACATGCAAGTCGATATAAACTATTACAAACATGATCATCTCATACGTCAAATACATTTCATCATGTCTTTGGCCATATCATATCACAACATACCCTACAAAAACAAGTTAGATGTCCTCTAATTTGTTGTTACATTTTTACTTGGCTGCTATGGGTATCTAGCAAGAACGATTCTTATCTACGCAAAGCCACAACGGTGATGTGCAAGTTGCTATTTAACCTTCTACAAGGACCGCCTTTGTCGAATCTGATTCAACTAAGGTGGGAGAGACAAACACCCGCCAACCATCTTTATGCAACAAGTTGCATGTCAGTTGATGGAACCAGTCTCATGTACGTGGACATGTAAAGTTGGTCTGGGCCGCTTCATCCCACAATACCGCAAAATCAAGAGAAGAGCAAGGAAGGAAGCAATCTCAATATCAACGCCCACAAACTCCTTTGTGTTCTACTCGTGATGTCATCTACGCAAGACCTAGCTCACGATGCCACTGTTGGGGAACATTGCATGGGAAACAAAAAAAATCTACGCTCACCAAGATCAATCTAGGAGATGAAAATCTATGAGAGGAGAGATTGCATCTACATACCATTGTAGATGCTAAGCTGAAGCGTTAAGAAACGCGGTTGATGTAGTCGAACGTCTTGGTGATCCGATCACGATCTGTCTTGCAAACTCCCGACCCAAGTGCCGAACAGACGACACCTCCGTGTTCAACACACGTACAGATTGATGACGCCTTCACCTCCTCAATCCAGCGAGCGATGGTGAAGTAGGAGCTCGAGTCCTCTGGCAACACGACGGCATGGTGGCAGCGATGGTGGTGGAATCTTAGCAGAGCTTCGCTATGCACTACAGAGAGGAAGAGGGCTACGAGGGAGAGGAGAGGCAGGCGCTGTGGCATGTAGGGGTTGCGGCTTCCCTCTCTCTACCTATCCATATATAGGTGGAAGGGGGAGGAGGGGGCGCCCTAGGGTTTCCCTAGGGGGGCGGCGACCACAAGGGGAAAAACCCTAGATGGGTTTAGCCCCCCCCCCCCCCCCCCCGTATGAGGCTTGGCCCCCAAGGCAAAGGGGTGGTAGCCCTAGGGGGCTCCCCCACCTCCTCTGGTTACATGAGATGGGGTGACGGGTGTGAACAGCCCCTTAGTGCGCTAGTGTGCCCCCTCCCCTTGGCCCATGAGGCACCCCAAAACTTGCCGGGGCCCCGAAACCCCTTTCGGTCATCCTAGCCATAACTCGGTGCCCCTGGAACACTTTCGGACTCCGGCACCCTTCATCCTATATATCAATTATCACCTCCGGACCATTCCGGAGTTCCTCGCCATGTCCCGGATCTCATCTGGTACTCCGAACAACCTTCGGTAACCACCATAACAACTCAACTATACTTATATCGCCACCAAACGTTAAGTGTGTAGACACCACGGGTTCGAGAACTATGCAGACATGACCGAGACACCTCTACGGTCAATAACCAATAGAGGGACCTGGATTCCCATGTTGATTCCTACATATTCTATGAAGATCTTTATCGGTCGAACCTTTGATGTCAAGGATTCATCTAATCTCATATGTAGTTCCCTTTGTCTATCGGTAAGTTCCTTGCCCGAGATTCGATCGTCGGTATCACCATACCTAGTTAAATCTTGTTACCAGAAAGTCTCTTTACTTGTTACGTAATACAAGATCCCGTGTAACACTTTAGTCACATTGCTTGCAAGCTCATTGTGATGCTATATTACCGAGTGGGCCCTAAGATACCTCTCCGTCATGTGGAGTGACAAATCCCAGTCTTGATCCATGTCAACTCAATAGACACCCTCGGAGACACATGTAGAGCACCTTTATAGTCATCCAGTTACGTGCGACGTTTGGTACACACGAGGTACTCCTCCTGTGTCAGTGAGTTGCATGATCTCATGGTCATAGCAACATATACTTGACATGCAGAAAATGATAGCAATAAACTTGATACGATCATATGCTACTTTATAGTTTTGGGTTTTGTCCATCACATCATTCTCCCAATGATGTGATCCCGTTATCAAATGACAACTCATGTCTATGACTAGGAAACAATAGACAATTTTGATGAACGAGATAGTATGGTAGAGGCTTATTATGGACATGTTGTTGTCTATGTATCCACACATGTATTTGAGTTTCAGGTCAATACAATTATAGCATGGATAATAAACGATTATCATGAACATAGAAATATAATAATAACCACTTTATTATTGCCTCTCGGGCATATTTCCAACACCGCGCGACATCGCCAACCCAGCTATCCCCAGTCTCTTGGTACTGTGTTGCGTCAGTATTTAGCTTCACTATTACTTCTGCCAGTTTTGTCCAATGATTGGCTTTGACGACTAGGGTATGGTTTGTCACCTCCTCGAACAAGGTATTACATCGCTTTCCCTTGTCCGACTCCCCCACAATAGAATTCGCTGATAGCTCTGCCTCATGTTTGCGTAGAGAAGCTACCAATCCCGAGACTGTACCTCTGCCATCCCCATTGATAAAATCACTCCTGAGGTTCCATCCCTGCCAGCAAATCAAAAGGATTCTTGTTCTGACATTTTCAGTATGTGCTGCAAGTAGCAACTAAAGCCAATCATCTCCTGTGTATCGGAACTGACTTTCTTTTGGAAAATCCCATACTGACCTCATCTCATTCGTGAGAGCCTTGCTCCTAGTGCAAGCAATAGTAGCATGGAACTCATCTTCTCTATTGTTTCTGCAGATGTCGCTCACGTCATCTTTTGCAAGTGTTCTCCTTTGTGCGTTATGCTTGGTAGCTAGTGATTGCGTTGCAACGTGCCAACCAAATATTTTAATTTTCTCTGGGATCTTGGCCATCTATATCAGGTCCCATACTCCTGTCACCTGCGTCATTTGTAGAATTCGATGCCGATAGATCGCCCTGACTTCTGGTCCTCTTGGCCAGCTTATACGCACTCTTAACTGTGAACATCCCGGATTTCTCATAATACCAAGCAACAATGTACTCACATTCATTTGTGGGTATCCAAATCTTAGCGTTTTCCATCTCATCGAATGGGTACATTATTTGATTTATGAGCTTCAAATCCCACTCCCTAGTCCCTGGTGCCATGAGTTGGTTCCCCCACCTTAGTCTCGACCTCCTGGTGAAAGTAGCAGTACGAAGACCCACATTTCTAGAGATCCACTGGTCACGCTGAATTTGAATCTTCCTTCCATCCCCAACTCTTCATATAATGCCTTTCTTGAGCAGTTCTAGCCCCCATTCAATCCCTCTCCAAGCTTGTGAGGCACCAGCAGGGAATACTGTATCCAGAAGGTTTCCATATGGGTAGTACTTGGACTCAAGGACTCTAGCGCAAAGGCTGTCTGGATTCTGTATTAGTCTCCAGCCTTGTCTCGCCAACAACGCTTGGTTAAAGAAGTGCATATCCCGAAAACCCATGGCACCATTTCTTTTTTTGTTTTGGTTAAGTTCTCCCATGACACCCAATGGACTTTCTGGAGTCCCTCCTTGTCTCCCCACCAAAAACATCTAATCAATGTCTCATATTTTTTGCAGAAACTTAGATTGAGCTTGAAGACTCCCATGACATGGGTTGGCAAAGCTTGAACCACATACTTGACATTTACCTCTTTTTCTGCTTGGGACATAAATCCCTCGTTCCAATTAATGCACCTTTTCCCAAATCTCTCCATAATAGGTTTAAATTTGCCATTCTTCATTCTACCCTCAGGATTCTCTTCTTATTTCTAGATTTATATTTGATTCTCCATTTTTTTGTTCATTGCTTTACTTAAAAATGTTTAGAGTGTATGTTTTCGGTAGTGTTCACTATGTTTTAGAAAATGTACATCAGATATGTTTGAAAATGTTCGCCTTGTTTTATGAAATGTCCGTCACATATTTTCAAAAATAATCACCGTGTTTTAAAAGATGTTCAATACAATAAAAAAATGGTCACCACATATTTATAAAATGCTCATCATGTATTTGGAAATATATTCACCTTGTTCTATAAAGTGTTCACTGTGTATTTAAAATGGTTTACTATCTAATTTAAAAAAGTTACCATGTGCGCGACGAGACGAGGTGGACTGATGGATAGAAACCGATCGGTCAATATTGAACCAACGTGTCGTATTATATGGTTCACCTTGAATTTTCAAATGCGGTGTAGCTAGTCAGTTTACACATGCAGACTGTCGGCCCAGTGGCAAACTGGTACCCAGGGCTGGTAGACCGGAGCCTTGACGATGGCATTCGGCTAGAGGCTCAGCTACCTAATGTTGTACCAGCTCGTCAAGAAGTATAGCTGCGGGGCGTTGCCTCTCGATGAAGGTTTCCCGGGATCGATCTGAGAAGCCCTCTTACCCCGCAAGCCTCCACGAGGAGACAGTAAGAGACGGTTTGACAGGAGCACTTAATGTGAGCCACGCCGCTACGATGGATGATGTCAGGAATCAAGACATGACACGACAAATGGCGCCGTTTGAATTTTGTGGCATTGGGGCACGCCGCACCTAAGGTCATCCACGGTGATCTTAAGAGATTCACCTGCCCGGCGTGCTGCTACATGGTTGTCCTGTGGCAACTCACGTAGGATAGTAAAAAGGCGTGCCCCGCCTTGGCCGACGCGGTGGACAAAGTTTGAGAATAGGGTTTAGGATTTTCCGCGGGACAATGCCTCTCCACGTCTCTATATATAATGATCAGCACATACAATTACACAAGTACAGAATACGTGTACGTGACACACTAGACCTATTTTAACACTCCCCCTCAATATGAACTTCTACTCTATACAAGGATTAGATTGGTACTAAAACGGTCTAGCATCTGTCGAGTGGCTGGTTTGGTGAACACATCAGCCAGCTGATCATTAGAGGAAATGAACCTGACCTCAAGAGCTCAGAAGCAACACGCTCACGCACAAAATGGAAATCAATCTTAATGTGCTTGGTACGTGCATGAAAAACTGGGTTGGCAGTCAGATATGTGGCTCCTAAATTATCACACGAGAGAACGGGAACACGCTACTTTGAAACACCAAGCTCTTTGAGTAGTGACTCTACCCAGATGGCTTTAGCAGCTCCGTTTGCCAAAGCTTTATACTCAGCCTCTATACTGGATCTTGACACTGTCGGTTGTTTCTTAGAACTCCAGGAAATGATATTCGGTCCAACAAAGATAGCAAAGCCTCCGATGGATCGACGATCATCAGGGCATCCCGCACAATCTGCATCAGTAAAAAATACTAATGCTCGTGGAGGCAGCCTTCCGAAACTTCATCCATGTGTGCAATGAACCTTTCACATAGCACAGAATGCGCTTAACATCTTCCAGATGAACATTAGTGGGCTGCAAGAGATACTAGCATACCTTGTTCACTGCAAACGAAATATCTGGACGAGTGAGTGTCAAATACTGCAGTCCACCAACGACACTGCGATACCGGAAAGAATCATCGGTATTGAGAGGTTGTCCAGATACTCGGGAAAGCTGATCTGAGGTAGACAACGGTGTGGAAGTGGGCTTACTATTCTCCATGCTCACACAGTGCAAAAGATCAAGGGCATACTTCCATTGAGTCAATGTCATCCCCCCTGAATTGTACGACGCTTCCAAACCAAGGAAGTACTCCAAAGGCCCAAGATCCTTGATAGGGTAACTGGCCGCAAGCGAGTGAGCAAGACCATCAACAGCTCGTGGAGAAGATCCGGCAATAACAATATCATCCACATAGACGAACATATAGATCTAAACATCACGATAGCGGAAGAAAAACAGAGATGTGTCTGCTTTGGAGGAGACAAAACCAAGCTGAATAAGACGTGCACTAAGCCAAGCATACCACGGAAGAGGGGACTGTTTGAGTCCACAGTGTCGGCGTCCTGGATATGGGGGTATCCAGCCCTGCCTGCCTACGACCCACCATGTGGCTCTATCGACGGCCTGGTACGGCCCAGCTTCAGCATCAACAACTCAAGACCCTCGCGAGGCGGACGACGCGAAGACCCCCGAGGGGATTGGCCTCCTCGGGCAGGCTCCCGAGGGGCAGAGAGTTCTATGCAAGGTATACCTCACGAGGCTCAGCTGACGTTGAGCCATGACGACCAAGGTCAGGCAGGCGCCAGGTGGGCGCAGAGCGCAGGTTTCCTCTTTGGTGCAAAGGAGGCAGGCCGCAGGCACGGAGTCCCGAGGAATCAGCCAAAGGTTTCCGATCTGGTGCAACAAGACCAAGACCGCCAGGACGGAGGTCATCGACGAGCCCACCACAGTGTCACGACCAGAGGCTTTTTGCAGGCGAAGACTACTTTTGTCAGGATAAGTTGCACTCCTTGTCCCCTTTCAAATCCGGCCGTTGTGGGATCCCTTTCCGCCAACATTTGGGAAGAGGACCAAGGCCACTATAAATAGGACTTAGCCACCACCGTGGAGGGGGATCGGATCCATTCTCACGCGGCCACCTCACCAGCTCTCTTGAGCTCAAGAACACCTCTCCTCCTGAGGCCAGTTCATCCACTACACTAGTTCATCCTCAGCCCTCGAGGCAATCTACCAAAACGCTGGAGTAGGGTATTACACCGCAAGGTGTCCCGAACCAGGATAAACTATTGTGTCTCTTTGTCTCTTCGAGCTCATCGCGCTAGGCTTAGGAGGATCGCGAGTAGGCAGACTGGGTAGTTGAGATCTCCGCACGCACCCCAGAGTTCGAACCTCAAAAGGGTTTTCAGAACCCGTAATCGGGCATTTGGCATGCCAGGTAGGGGTGCGTCGGAATCTTCTACCCCGACCACAAGATCGCGCCGCCGGCCCCGATGGCGGGCGCTCCTCCGTCAATCCAGCTGACACGCGCTCCCGCAGAAGCGCCTGGGTTGCGGTGTTTCACCCTCTCCCTGCGGCAGGTGCAGTGGTCATCCAAGTTCTGACCGAAGATGTCGCCATGTTATGACGGCGCGGCATATCCGGCCACCTTTCTTCAAGCATACGAGGAGGCAGTCTGGGCGACCAGCGGATACAACAAGGTGAAGGCCAACTGGCTTCCCATAGCCCTTGTAGGCGCACCGCGCGCCTGGTTACTCGACCTTCCAGCGTCCTCTGTGGCCTCATGGGAAGAGTTGCGCAACCTCTTCCTCGTCCGCTACACGGCACCGGCGCCCCCGGTCGTCGCAACACTCCTAGGTGGCTCGCAGGCACCACCCTCCAACCGCCACATCAAGTAGTTCTATCGGCGAGTAAGCCCCACCCACGCGGGCTCGGGGGCTCACCCCGGCTGGACGGTGCCCAAGGCCAACCTCACCTTCGGCCTCGAAGATCATCCAGCCGCCACAACGGGAGCAGGCGTGCTCCCAATGCTTTGCACCCCCACCATCTGCAACATGGCGGTCACCAGAACCCTCATCGACAGTGAAGCCGGTCTCTACATGCTCTCCCCGGAGGCATTCGGCCTACTGCACGTCCCGCCCAGCCGGCTCCGCCCCTCCAAGCCTTTCTCCGGGGTCGGCGGCGGCTCCATCAGCCCCTTGGGGCAAATCCGCCTCCCTGTCACCTTCGGGACACGCGACAACTACCGCACCGAGCTCATCGACTTCGACATCGCCAGGATCGACCTGCCATACAATGCCATTCTGGGGTACCCGGCCTTGGCCCAGTTTATGGCTGCTACCCACCCCGCGTACAACGTCATGAAGATGGCCGGCAGCAACGGTGTCCTCACGGTGGCGGCGGACACCAAGGGCGCGCTGCAGGCCCTCAAGCTCGCCCTCAGGTCAGCCGTGTCCGCGCTGCCCGACGAGAAAGGGGGTCAGAAGGCCCCAGAAGCAATGCCCGTCCAAGAAACCTCAGCAGGATGCACATCCATCGAGCAAGACACAACACCCTCAGGACGATGTGCCTGGGGCCTCGACGGACCCCACGACCACCGAGGCTCCCGAGGGTGGACCTCATGAAGCCATGGAAGACCCGCACCCTCATGAAGAACAAGACTTCGCTGATGCCTCCCCCTCGTTGAGCACCCTGTCTACTTCGTCAGCATGGTACTGAGGAAGGCCCGGGCACGCTACCCCATGCCTTAGAAACTTCTGCTCGTGCTCCTAGTCGCCTCCCAAAAATGGTGCCACTACTTTCATGGCCACCCCGTCAAGGTTGTTTCAGCATACCCGCTGGAGAGGGTGCTCCGGAGCCCGAATGACGTCGAGCGAGTTGCCAAATGGAACATCGACCTTCAGGCATTCAATCTCGAGTTCAGCACCACCAAGGTCATTAAGGATGCGTCCCTGATGGACTTCGTGGCCGAGTGGACTAACACTCCCGGCTGCAGAGTAAGCAAGGACCGTTCCCTCTTGCGAGGAGACGAGGAACCGGACGGGTGGATCATGTACTTTGATGGAGCATTCGTGCGACAAGGCACGGGAGCAGGGGCCATCCTCATCTCACCCATCAAGGACAAGCTCTACTACGCGGTGCAGCTCTGCTTCCAGCAGGGCGAGAAGGTCTCCAACAACATTGCAGAGTTTGAAGGCTTGCTCGCCGGGCTCAGGGCCGCGGCAGCGCTGGGGTGAAGCGCCTCACCATCAAGGGCGACTCTCAGCTCCTCGTCAACTTCTCCAACAAGGAGTACACGCCCAAGGACGAGCATTTGGAGGCGTACCTAGAAGAGGTACGCAAGATGGAGAAACAATTTATGGGCGTGGAGTTGCAGCACGTGCCGCATACAACGGACAAGGAGGCAGATGACATCGCCAAGAGAGCCTCCTGCAGGCTCCCTCAGGAGCCAGGGGTGTTTGAGGAGCGGCTTTTCAAGCCATCTACGGCTCCCCCCACCGCGACTCCAACATCGCCTTAGGAAGGCTTACCTTAGCCACCGGAGACAGGTGCCCCAGCCTGTGGCCATGCCTCGGGGGCCTACCTGCTGCTTGCGCTCGAGCCTCAGGAGGGGTGCTGTACCGGAGAGTTCAAGGCCTACCTGCTCCAAGGGACCCTGCCAGAGAAGGAGGAGGAAGCCGAGAGCGTGCCGCGTCAAGCCACCGCATACTGCATCCAAGATGGTGAGTTATATCGCAAGATGCCCAATGATGTTTCATTGCGGTGCATCTCCAGGGAACAGAGGCTTGAGCTGCTAGCGGACATACATGGTGGGGACTGCGGGCATCATTCCTCAGCATGCACTCTGGTGGGCAAGGCATTCCGCAACGGCTTCTACGGGCCCACCACGCTCAACGACGCCGCAGAGCTGGTGTGCTCTTGTGAAGCATGCCAGTTTCACGCCAAGCAAATCCACCAGCCCGCACAGGGCCTCCTGACAATCTCGCTCACATGGTCGTTCGCGGTCTGGGGGATGGACATCTTGGGGCCGTTCCCTCGAGCGCCAGGGGGCTACCGGTACCTCTACATCGCCATCAACAAGTTCACCAAGTGGGCGGAGGTAGAAGTCATGCGCACTATTCTAGCTGGATCGGCCATCAAGTTCATCAAGGGAATCGTGAGCTAGTTTGGGGTCCCCAACCGCATCATTACTAACAACGGCTCGCAGTTCACCAGTAACCTTTTCAAAACATATTGTGCTAACCATGGAACGCAGATATGCTATGCCTCAGTGGCACACCCACGGAGCAACGACTAGGCCGAGCGGGCCAATGCGGAAGTCCTGAGGGGCCTCAAGACCAAGACCTTCAAGAAGAAGCTCGAGGCCTGCGGCAGGGGCTGGCTCGACGAGCTGCAGTCCGTGTTGTTGTCCATCCGCATAACCACGACCAAGCCAACGGGAGAGACGCCATTCTTCCTCATCTACGCACTACAAAAAAAATACACATCTGTGATGATACATGTTTGTCACAGTAGGTCGCGTTTTTTGTCATGCATGTACATCCATGACAAATTTATGACAGAATCAAGATAGTCATACATGTGCTGTCGTAGAAGTTTTCCATGACATTACCAAAATTATCATCACGGAAGTGTCCACTTCCATGACGATAAATCGCGCGTCACAGAAGTGTTTTCGTCAAGGGTGACCGACATGTGGCATCCACCGTAACGGAACGCTGTTAAGCTATCGGGTCGGGTTTTGGATCCGATAACCCGTTAATAGCCCCGACCAATGGGGATTTTCCACGTGTAAAATCATCATTGGCTGGAGGAAACACGTGTCGGCTCACCGTTGGGACAGATGTCATCCGCTCATTGGACCGAAGGCGCCTATGATACGGCGACACGTGGCATGGCCCAACAGAGGCCCATTCTTGTGAAAAGGCCAGCCCGTTTGACTTAGTCAAAAGGTGGCGGGCCGGCCCACGGAAAGCCTGTTAACGGCATGTTTGCATATAGCCCATTTACAGCCTGCTAACCCAGGGCCCGTTACACCCTATCCGAATTAGGCCCAGTAGCGTCATCTGGGCCGTCCAATATGATTCCAGCCCGTTTTAACTTCCGGCCCATGTGTGGCCCATGACTTCTTTCGGCCCATATGAGGCCCTTTGTAACTCTTGGCGGCCCGTGGTGAAACTAGCCCGTAATGAACAGTGTATCACGTTATACCCATTAACGGCCTGTTATTCCATTGGGCCATTTCCAGCCCAAGTTGTCTTTCGGCCTTCTCAGGGCCCATTGATTCTTGGGCTCATTTGCAGCATTCGGTTACATACGGCCCGTTACTGTCATTTTCTGCTTGTGGGCCAAATTCAGCCCGTCGTTACAGTCGGCCCGTTTGCGGACTGTTAATACGTTGGGCCGTTTTCATGTCAAAAAAACCAGTTGGGCTGTTTTCATAGAGTTATCAAATACGGCCTATTAATGGCCCGTTATGGTCCACGAATAGTACGTCCCATGATTGGCGAAATGATGATACACCCCGTAGAAGGCCCATGGATCCTACGGCCCGTATGATGCCCATGGATAGTATGGCCCATAGAAGGCCCATGGATCGTACGGCCCGTAGAAGGCCCATGGACCCTGCGGCCCGCAGAAGGCCCATGGACCCTACAGCCCGTAGAAGGCCCATGGACCCTAAGGCCCGTATAGAAATCCGATGGATCCTACGGTCAGAAGAAGGCCCATGGATCATACGGCCTGCATGAGGCCCATGGTTACAACAGTCCATGTGTTGCCATGATTATTTTGGCCTAGTTACCAAAAATAGGTTATTGTGACTACAAGCAAACAACAAAACAAGACAATAAGGAAATAAATAAGCAAGCAATTAACGCTAGCCTATTACCGCTATTACACATATTACATCCACTGGGCATCAAAGTTCGCCACCAGTGCAAATATAGGGAACAAAGCAGCACATTACATACACTGGCCGTCAAAATTGGCCACCAGCGCAAATAAACGGGCAGCAAAACAAGAGCATAACTGAAACAACTCCAGAAGAGCTCAAGAAACATTATCCTGGGTATCCACCATGCTGGCAATAAGCTTAGCAAGCTGATTAGCTTTGTATTGTTTGGCGCTAAAATCCTCCAACGCTTGCTGTTGCACCAGAAAGTATGCATCTGAATGCTCCAGGGACTTCCACAGTCCTTCCGCTTCTTGTCGTGGCACAGCTGATCGATGTCTTTCAGCTTGTAGTTGAGACTCAAGAAACCGAACTAATTTAGACAGTGAGTTTGAATAGCTTGTGAAAGCGGTAGTGGCCAGTAACTCGAACACTAAACCAAGACAAGACTTTGGGGTTGTGTCGCTGTCTTCAAGGTAGTCTTCCTTAGCTGTTTTGTCAGCTTTGTTGGAGACCAACAAGGATGTGTCACTATCTTGAACCTTATCTGCATTACTTCCTTTACCATTGCTTAATAAGGCACTCTTCCCCAATATTCTGTCAGCATTCTAAAAGAAGAAACAAGCAGACACATAACAAGTTTAGCATGTACTAGTATATGAAACTCATTTCGGTGAACCAGTTCATTAGTAAGGTGGACAGGATTAAACTACCAAGTCTTCTATTGCCAAGTACTAGTACATAATAAAAGCATCAAACAAACATATATCTATGTCCTATGGTCACTGCATTGTCTTGCCAAATCAAAATAGAGACACGGTTCAAATCATATCAATTCAAGACAAAGCAGCAGTGAAAGAATACAAAGCGTGGGAAACTACACGGCACAACAAGATTTCAGATGGGTACCACGGGTCTACATGTACAACAACACTATTGGCTCTGTTGTGATGCTAGTAATGTGCATGATATGAAAGTCAACTGTATACACAATTGAAATTAAAATCAAAAGAGCTATTGATAAGAGTAAAACTGTTAAAGAAACATGCGTGAACATACCTGTTGTGCCATTGGAGTTTCGATTGGATCCTTCAATTTAAAAATAAGTTTGTATGAGTAAATATAGTGATACAAGAGCAAAGCAATCATAGTTAAAAAAGGCGCGCCTAAGCGAGCGCTTCAGCGCGCCTAGGCTCTAGGCGTTGGCAAAATGCATTGCGCATAACTACACTTAATCTATGCATAACTGCGCATAAGCATGCGCTTTGGTCAGTAAATCGCAAGGCGGTGGCAAAACGCACAATTAACGCCTAGCGCTTTTTTGAACTATGATAGCAATGGAATCTTAAATTAGAACAGTTGTTCTTCAGGTTTAGGCACTTGTTCTACATGAACAGAGTACAGTAAGACGCAAGAACATAATACTTAAAAATAGAAAATGAGCTCATAGACCTTACCATATTCTTGGTTCGGGACCATTACAGAACAAGGAGTTCCCAGTCATCGTCCAGTAAATGTGTCTCAGGAGAACGTAAGGGAATTTGATGAGTTTCTTTGCCAGTGAAGTACATTTTTTTCAGGTAATTCCGATACTGCCACCAAGCATTCTTGAAGATAGCAGAGGTATTAGCATAGGTTACCTCATCCTGAGTTTCCAAATCGGTCCTTCTCTATAGAGAAAAATGGGAAAATTTGTTGTATTATAACCATCATGTAGGTAGGATGTATGGGACGAAGCAAAGTAATTGCCATGAATAACATTACTTACACATAACTCCTGGACAAACACCTGCAACTGGCATTTTCCTTCATCTTCAGTATAATATTTCCAAGATGGGAAGATACGCACATACGATTTAACAACATCAAATGCGATAGATGCTAAACTACGACTAGCTGGTTGTGCTTCCTCCACAGGAATAGGCGTACTTAGTACTGGCCCTTTGGGCACTGGAGCTGCCTTACTAACTGCTGTTGTTTGGGAGCTCTGTGGTAGAGATGGTGTTGTGTCAATAGGAACTAGGTTACTATTGGCTGGGGTTGGGGTTAGATTGGGTGAAGCTGGTTCTCTGTCCATCGCAGTAGGGGTACAATCTGCGAGAGTTTGGGTTATGTGTGGTAGGGCTGGTTCTTGTGCATGTACAACCGGGGTGCTATCTCCACCAAGAGGTAGCACTGTTTTATTTGAAGACCATGTTTTTAGTCCGCTAGATACTGGCATCACCTGCTCCAATTCAAATGGCTAATAAACAGGAAACATAGTTGAATGTACAGACATTGTATGAGAGACAGATGCAATAGATAGTGTGGAAAAAAGAGGGCATGAAATAGTTGACATGTATATTGTTTAACTAAAATGGATAGCATGAGATAATTTCACATATATGATGTCTATCTAAACTGGATAGCATAGCATAACATAATTCAAAGATATGATGAATAACTAAATAAGATCGCATGACATAATTCACCTACATGTTATCTAAGTAATCAGGATCGCATCATTTAATTCACATATGTGATTTATATGCTAAACAGAGGGCATTCGATATGATGTCTGAACTAAGAACATGGTGTTGAATATTGTGTATATGATGTCTAAACTATGCAATGCAAGACACCGTATGCATGATACGAGCAGTATAGCTGTGCCAAGTTAGAGCATACACCTCAGTGGGGGAATAGGACTGGTCACCTGTCTCTGAATCCATCTCTGAGGAGCTATCGGGGCCCAACAAGAGATCTGCTTCGACAGGTAGCACTGTCTGCTCTGAAGGCCTTGTTTTCACTCCAAATTTTTTCATCTCCCACCCAAATGGCTGATTCACAGGAAGAGTAGTTTAATGTACAAACATTGTTGACAAATGGAAATGTAATGAAGAAAAGGATGGGCAAGATATCATTCAAATATATGATGCATGGTTAAACAGGATGGCATTGCACATTTCACATATATTATGGCTGGCTAAAAGACATGAGACTGCATAATTCCCATATATGATATAGAAACTAAACAGGTAGCATTACAAAACATGTCTAAACTAAGCAGATGACATATATGATGTCAAAAGTATGCACTGCAAGGCAATATATGCATGATATGACTAACATCATCATGCCAAGGTAGAGCAAACACCTTGGGGGGTAAATAGGAGTGGTCAGCGGCGTCCGAATCTGCCTCAGAATAGATATCTTCCTCTGGATTATAATCTGGAGAGGGGTGGGGACGGTTTTCCATTGAACCCACCATGGAGCGATGTCTGCATGACATTGTATTGCCGCGCAAAACTCTTCTCTTTTTCTCTACATGTTCAGCATGACTGTGTACAATATATGACATGCATATGAAAAAATATGGTGAGATTATGTAAGGAGAGCATGCAGAAATTTAGAGTGATGGTAACAACCAGTGGATCGACATTTTTCCGTTGAACCAAAATAGCCCTAATGGATCGACGTGAATGTATAGTAATAAATGATGCAACAAGTGTACAACCTCTTTGCCTTAGCCGTGCCGACCTCAGCATCATTTGGTTGGTCGCTGAAGCAGTTGAGGCAGAGGTGGTTGTCGGAGGTGTGGAGGAAGATCTGAGGAATCTGTAGACAGCGTCCAGGGCACTTCTATGTTGTGATGGATCGTTCTATCGTTGGAGCAGCTCCGGTGAGCCGTAAGACGTCAAGGCTGAAGCAGCACAAGACAGACATCATCAATCTCAAGTGGGATTCTAATAGCATCTCCAGTAGATGATGTAAAATGGATGTAAAATTAACATCACCAAAAACCACCTGACTACAACAGATGAGGTAAAAAGTGTTGACTCTGAACTTAACTGTCGAAACTGAAATTTACTGTGGAATCTAAATGCTACTGTCGAAATTGAACGCAATGGTAGCAGAGAGGCACTTGACATGTAGTTTAGGGAGGGCCTGCAGTTCATCTTCAACCTGCACCCCCCCTGAGCCGCCAGCCACCACCGGCCGAACCTCCGGCCCCAGTGCCGCCTCACCGCCCTGAAACAACTCGCCATCGCCGCCCCGGCCAGCCCTCTAGGCCCCCCGCCCCCCCGCCCTGAACCCTAAGATAGATAGTGGGGTACCTCTTCAGCGAGCCCCCATCCCCGCTGCGGGCGGTTCTTCTATAGCATGCACTTTTTTACTAGAAGATCTTTCGGTGTGCCATTGAGAATAATTAGCCATAATATTATCAAGCAATTTGGTAGCATCCCCTAACGTAATTTCCATAAACGTGCCTCCCGCGGCCGAATCTAAAAGATTTCTAGAAGCAAAATTCAATCCGGCATAAAAAATTTGTATGATCATCCATAAATTCAAACCATGAGTAGGGCAATTGCGAAGCATTAATTTTATTCTTTCCCAAGATTGGGCAACATGCTCATGATCAAGTTGTTTAAAATTCATGATATCGTTCCTAAGAGTGATAATCTTAGCGGGAGGAAAATACTTAGAGATAAAAGCATCTTTGCACTTGTTCCAAGAATCAATACTATTTTTAGGCAAAGATGAAAACCAAACTTTAGCACGATCTTTAAGTGAAAACGGAAATAACTTTAATTTGACAATATTGTTATCTGTATCTTTCTTCTTTTGCATATCACACAAATCAACAAAATTGTTTAGATGAGTAGAGGCATCTTCACTAGGTAGGCCGGCGAATTGATCTTTCATAACAAGATTCAACAAAGCGGTATTGATTTCACAAGACTCATCATTATTAAGAGGAGCAATAAGAGTACTAAGGAAATCATTATTATTGGTATTCGAGAAATCACACAATTTGGTATTATCTTGTGCCATGGCAACAAGTAATCCAACACACAAGAAAACAGGAAGGCAATGGGAAAAAAGGCAAACGGAAAAGAGAGGAGGAGATTGGGAAAGAGAGGGCGAATAAAACGGCAAGGGTGAAGTGGGGGAGAGGAAAACGAGAGGCAAATGGCAAATAATGTAATGCGAGAGATAGGGATTGTGATGGGTACTTGGTATTGTTGACTTGCTTGCGTGAGCCTCCCCGGCAACGGCGCCAGAAATTCTTCTTGCTACCTCTTGAGCATTGCGTTGGATTTCCCCGAAGAGGAGAGGATGATGCAGCAAAGTAGAGTAAGTATTTCTCTCAATTTTTGAGAACCAAGGTATCAATCCAGTAGGAGACCACGCACAAGTCCCTCGTACCTACACAAAACGATAGCAACTCGCAACCAACGCTTAGGGGTTGTCAATCCCTTCACGATCACTTATGAGAGTGAGATCTGATAGATAATATTTTTGGTATTTTTGATAGATAGATGCAATGTAAAAAGGTAAAAGGCAAAGTAAAAACAAAGCAAGTAAATAAAGTGATAGAGATTGATATGATGAGAATCGACCCGGGGGCCATAGGTTTCACTAGTGGCTTCTCTTGAGAGCATAAGTATTCTACGGTGGGTGAACAAATTACTGTTGAGCAATTGACAGAACTGAGCATAGTTATGAACATATCTAGGCAATGATCATGTATATAGGCATCACGTCCAAAACAAGTAGATCGAAACGATTCTGCATCTACTACTATTACTCCACTCATCAACCGCTATCTAGCATGCATCTAGAGTATTAAGTAAAAACAGAGTAACGCTTTAAGCAAGATGACATGATGTAAAGGGATAAATTCATGCAATATGATAAAAACCCCATCTTGTTATCCTCGATGGCAACAATACAATACGTGCCTTGCAACCCTTTCTGTCACTGGGTAAGGACACCGCAAGATTGAACCCAAAGCTAAGCACTTCTCCCATTGCAAGAACTACCAATCTAGTTGGCCAAACCAAAAAGGAAAATTCGAAGAGACTTGCAAAGATAACTCAATCATACATAAAAGAATTCAGAGAAGAATCAAATATTTTCCATAGATAATCTGAATCATAAACCCACAATTCATCGGTCTCAACAAACACACCACAAAAAGAAGATTACATCGAATAGTTCTCCACAAGAGAGGGGGAGAACATTGTATTGAGATCCAAAAAGAGAGAAGAAGCCATCTAGCTACTAGCTATGGACCCGAAGGTCTGAAGTAAACTACTCACACTTCATCGGAGGGGCTATGGTGATGATGTAGAAGCCCTCCGTGGTGGATGCCCCCTCCGGCGGAGCTCCGGAACAGGCCCCAAGATGGGATCTCGTGGATACAGAAAGTTGTGGCGGTGGAATTAGGTTTTTGGCTCCTGTTCTGATCGTTCGGGGATACGTAGGTATATATAGGAGGAAGGAGTACGTCAGTGGAGCGTCGAGGGGCCCACGAGGTAGGGGCACGCCCTCCACCCTCGTGATCGCCTCTGGCACTGCTTGGAGTAGGGTCCAAGTCTCCTGGATCACGTTCGGTTGGAAAATCATGATCCCGAAGGTTTCATTCCCTTTGGACTCCGTTTGATATTCTGTTTCTTCAAAATACTGAAAAAGGCAAAAAACAGCAATTCTGGGCTGGGCCTCCGGTTAATAGTTAGTCCCAAAAGTAATATAAAAGTGGAAAATAAAGCCCAATATAGTCCAAAACAGTATATAAAGTAGCATGGAGCAATCAACAATTATAGATACGTTGGAGACGTATGAAGAAGTTATTTTTGGAAGGAAAGCCACCCGATGGACTTCGAGTGCATGTCAGGGAATAAGGAAGGTGCCCACGAGGGTGGGGGGCGCGCCCCCCTGCCTCGTGGCCCGCCCTTCGGTCCACCGACGTACTTCTTTCACCCATATATACCTACGTACCCTAAAACTTCCAGAACAGAAGATAGATCGGGAGTTCCGCCGCCAGAAGCCTCTGTAGCCACCAAAAACCTCTCGGGAGCCCGTTCCGGCACCCTACCGGAGGGGGAACCCATCACCTGTGGCCATCTTCATCATCCCGGCGCTCTCCATGACGAGGAGGGAGTAGTTCACCCTCGGGGCTGAGGGTATGTACCAGTAGCTATGTGTTTGATCTCTCTCTCGTGTTCCCTCTATGGCACGATCTTGATGTATCCAGAGCTTTGCTATTATAGTTGGATCTTATGATGTTTCTCCCCTTCTACTCTCTTGTGATGAATTGAGTTTCCCCTTTGAAGTTATCTTATCGGATTGAGTCTTTTATGAGAACACTTGATGTATGTCTTGCCGTGCTTATCTGTGGTGACAATGGGATATCATGTGCCTCTTGTTGTATGTTTTGGTGACCAACTTGCGGGTTCCGCCCATGAACCTATGCATAGGGGTTGGCACACGTTCTTGACTCTCCGGTAGAAACTTTGGGGCACTCTTTGAAGTACTTTGTGTTGGTTGGATGAATCTGAGATTGTGTGATGCATATCGCATAATCATGCCCACGGATACTTGAGGTGAGAATGGAGTATCTAGATGACATTAGGGTTTTGGTTGATTTGTGTCTTAAGGTGTTATTTTAGTACGAACTCTTTAATAGATTGATCCAAAAGAATAACTTTGAGATGGTTTCGTACCCTACCATAATCTCTACGTTTGTTCTCCGCTATTAGTGGCTTTGGAGTGCCTCTTTGTTGCATGTTGAGGGCTTGTTATATGATCTATCTATGTTATTATTGTTGAGAGAACTTGCACTAGTGAAAGTATGAACCCTGGGCTTTGTTTCCCATCATTGCAATACCGTTTACGCTCACTTTTACCACTTGTTACCTTGCTGTTTTTATAATTTTGGATTACAAAAACCTTTATCTACTATCTATGTTGCACTTGTATCACCATCTCTTCGCCGAACTAGTGCACCTATACAATTTACCATTGTATTGGGTGTGTTGGGGACACAAGAGACTCTTTGTTATTTGGTTGCAGGGTTGTTTGAGAGATACCATCTTCATCCTACGCCTCCTACGGATTAATAAACCTTAGGTCATCCACTTGAGGGAAATTTGCTACTGTCCTACAAACCTGTGCACTTGCAGGCCCAACAACGTCTACAAAAAGAAGGTTGTGTAGTAGACATCAATCTCCAAAAAGATCGAGGAGAACTTTGTATTGAGATTCAAAGAGAGAGAAGAAGCAATCTAGCTAATAACTATGGACCCGAAGGTCTGTGGTAAACTACTCACAACTCATCGGAGAGGCCTTGGAGATGATGTAGAGGCCCTCCATGGTTGATTCCCCCTCCAGCGGAGCGCCGACAAAGGCTCCAAGATGGGATCTCGCAGATACAGAAGGTTACGGCGGTGGAATTAGGTTTTTTTGGTGCTCCTGGATGTTTTCAGGGTACGGGAGTATATATAGGCGAAGGAAGTATGTCGGTGGAGCAACGAGGGGCCCACGAGGGTGGGGGGCGTGCCCATCCCCAAGGGGGGCGCCGGGCACCCTCGTGGCCGCCTCATCTATTTCTTGACGTCCACTCCAAGTCTCCTGGATTGCGTTTGTTCCGAAAAGATCGCTCCCGAAGGTTTCATCCCGTTTGGACTCCGTTTGATATATCCTTTTCTTTGAAAAACTGAAATAGGCAAAAAAACAGCAATTCGGGCTAGGCCTCTAGTTAGTAGGTTAGTACCAAAAATGATTAAAAGTGTAAAGTAAAGCCCATAAACATCCAAACCAGGTAATATAATAGCATGGAACAATCAAAAATTATAGATACGTTGGAGACGTATCAAGCATCCCCAAACTTAATTCCTGCTCGTCCTCGAGTAGGTAAATGATAAAAACAGAATTTTTGATGTGGAATGCTACCTAGCATAATCCTTAATGTAATTTTCTTTATTGTGGCATGAATGTTCTGATCCAAATGATTTAAAATAAAAGTTCATATTGACATAAGAAATAGTAATACTTCAAGCATACTAATCAAAGTAATCATGTCTTCTCAAAATAACATGGCTAAAGAAAGTTCATCCCTACAAAATCATATAGTTTGGTCATGCTCCATTTTCGTCACACAAGAATGCTCTCATCTTGCACACCCCTGATGACAAGCCAAGCAATTGTTTCATACTTAAGTAATCTCAAACTTTTTCAACTTTCACGCAATACATGAGCATGAGCCATGGATATAGCACTATGGGTGGAATAGAATATGATGATGGAGGTTGTGTGGAGAAGACAAAAAAGGAGAAAGTCTCATATTGACAAGGATAATCAACAGGCTATGGAGATGCCCATCAATTGATGACAACATGAGGAGTAGGGATTGTCATGCAACAGATGCACTAGAGCTATAAATGTATGAAAGCTCAACAAAAGAAACTAGTGGGTGTGCATCTAACTTGCCTGCTCACGAAGACCTAGGGCATTTTGAGGAAGCCCATCGTTGGAATATACAAGCCAAGTTCTATAATGAAAAATTCCCACTAATATATGAAAGTGACAACAAATGAGACTCTCTATATGAAGAACATGGTGCTACTTTTAAGCACAAGTGTGGGAAAAGATAGTAACATTGTCCCCCTTTTTATTTTCTTTCTTTTTTTCTTCTTCTTTTTTTTCTTTCTCTTTTTTTTCTTTTTTTGGGCCTTTCTTTTTTTTCTTTATTTGGCCTTTCTTTCTTTTTTCTTTGGCCTTTATTTTTTTCTTTTTCGCCTTTCTTCTTTTTTTTATAAGGGACAATGCTCTAATAATGATGATCATCACACTTCTATTTATTTACAACTCATGAGTTACAACTCAAAACTAGAACAAGATATGACTCTATATGAATGCCTCTGGCGGTGTACCGGGATGGGCAATGAATCAAGAGTGACATGTATGAAAAATTATGGAGGTGGCTTTGCCACAATAGGATGTCAACTACATGATCATGCAAGGCAATATGACAATGATGATGCGTGTCATGATGAACAGAACGGTGGAAAGTTGCATGGCAATATATCTCAGAATGGCTATGGAAATGCCATAATAGGTAGGTATGGTGGCTGTTTTGAGGAAGATATAAGGAGGTTTATGTGTGATAGAGCATATCGTATCACGGGGTTTAGATGCATCGGTGAAGTTTGCACCAACTCTTAAGGTGAGAAACGGCAATGCACGGTACCGAAGAGGCTAGCAATGATGGAAAGGTAAAAGTGCGTATAATCCATGGACTCACATTAGTCATAAAGAACTCATATACTTATTGCAAAAATCTACAAATCATCAAAAACCAAGCACTACACGCATGCTCCTAGGGGGATAGATTGGTAGGGAAAGACCATCGCTCGTCCCCGACCGTCACTCATAAGGATGACAATCTAAGAACACCTCATGTTTCAAATTTGTTACACAACAGTTACCATACGTGCATGCTACGGGACTTGCCAACTTCAACAAGTATTCTTTAAATTCACAATTACTCAACTAGCATGACTCTAATATCACCACCTCTATATCTCAAAACAATTATCAAGCATCAAATTGATCATAGCATCCAATTCACTTCCTATGATAGTTTTTATTATACCCAACTTGGATGCCCATCATTCTAGGACTAATTTTATAACCATAGCAAATACCATGCTGTTTCAAAAGACTCTCAAAATAATATAAGTGAAGCATGATAGATCAAATATTTCTACAAAATAAAGCCACCGCCGTGCTCTAAAAGATATAAGTCAAGTACTAGAGCAAAACTATCTAGCTCAAAAGATATAAGTGAAGCACATAGAGTATTCTAATAAATTCCAAATCATGTGGGTTTCTCACAGAAGGTGTGTACAGCAAGGATGATTGTGGTAATCTAAAAAGCAAAGACCCATATCATACAAGAAGCTCCAAGCAAAACACATATCATGTGGCGAATAAAAATATAGCTCCAAGTAAAGTTACCGATAAACGAAGACGAAAGAGGGGATGCCTTCCAGGGCATCCCCAAGCTTAGGCTTTTGGTTATCCTTGAATATCTTGGGGTGCCATGGGAATCCCCAAGCTTAGGCTCTTGCCACTCCTTATTCCATAGTCCATCAAATCTTTACCCAAAACTTGAAAACTTTACAACACAAAACTCAACAGGAAATCTCATAAGCTCCGTTAGTGCAAGAAAGAAAAACCACCACATAAGGTATTGTAATGAACTCATTCTTTATTTATATTGGTGTTAAACCTACTATATTCCAACTTCTCTATGGTTCATACCCCCTGATACTAGCCATAGATGCATCAAAATAAGCAAACAACACACGAAAAACAGAATCTGTCAAAAACAGAACAGTCTGTAGAAATCTGTAACTTTCGAATATTTCTGGAACTCTAAACATCCTACCAAAATAGGAAGTCCTGGGAAATTTGTCTATTTATCTACATCAAAAAGAATCAACACAAAATCATGTTTCTGTGATTTACTAAAATTATTTTCGTGCGCATAAGAGTTTCTATTTTTCAGCCGAATCAAATTAACTATCACCATAGATTATCCTATAGGTTCTACTTGGCACAAACACTAATTAAAACATGAAAACACATCTAAACAGAATCTAGATGAAATATTTATTACTAAGGAGAAGCAAAAAGTAAGAAACAAAAACAAAATTGGGTTGCCTCCCAACTAGCGCTATTGTTTAACGCCCCTTGCTAGGCATAAAAGAGAAAAATAGATCTAAGTAGTACCATCTTTAGTTTTTAATTTTTTAGCGGGGTCTTGTTCGAATCTAGGAGATTCTTTACATTTCCCCTCATACTCAGAAATTTTTAGATCTAAAGAATCCAACCACTTATTACAAAGGGTAATCAACATATTCATGCGGTGAAGATTTCCGCTAACACTCTTGAGAGGTTCAAGGGACTTTTGTAAAAACTTTGTTACTTCGCAAATTTCTAAAAAACTTGTGTGACCTCCGGGGTATGATGTGATCCCCCTTTTTGAGGTTGTGTTCCCACTATTCCCTCTATGACTTCATGCGCAATATTGGGATCAATCTCGATAAAATTTCCTTTGGCAATACAATCCAAGAGTTGTCTATGGGACATATTTAGTCCAACATAAAAATTGCGAAGAACAATTCTAAAATTCACCTCTAAAGTGCACTTACGGTAAGATTCCATCATCCTAAACCAAGCATCTTTCAGGTTTTCTCCTTGCCTTTGCTTGAAGTGAAGAACTTCAAACTCGGGAGACAAAGGAGTAGATACAGAACTAGCCATAGCGACAAGCACACAAAAAACAAGCGAAAGGGAGAAGATTGGGAAAGAGAGGGCGAATAAAACGGCAAGGGTGAAGTGGGGGAGAGGAAAACGAGAGGCAAATGGAAAATAAAGTAATGCGAGGGAGATGAGTTTGTGATGGGTACTTGGTATGTCTTGGCTTGAGCGAAGACCTCCCCGGCAACGGTGCCAGAAATCCTTCTTGCTACCTCTTGAGCACTGTGTTGGTTTTCCCTTGAAGAGGAAAGGGTGATGCAGCAAAGTAGAGTAAGTATTTCCCTCAGTTTTTGAGAACCAAAGTATCAATCCAGTAGGAGGCTCCTCAAAAGTCCCACGCACCTACACAAACAAACAAGAACCTCGCAACCAACGCGATAAAAGGGTTGTCAATCCCTTCACGGTAACTTTCAAAAGTGAGATCTGATAGAGATAATAGATAAGATAAATATTTTTGGTATTTTTATGATATAGATTGGAAAATAAAAGATGCAAATAAAAGTAGATGGAAAACTTATATGATAAAAGATAGACCCGGGGGCCATAGGTTTCACTAGTGGCTTCTCTCAAGATAGCATAAGTATTACGGTGGGTGAACAAATTACTGTCGAGCCATTGATAGAAAAGTGCATAGTTATGATATTATCTAGGCATGATCATGTATATAGGCATCACGTCCGTGACAAGTAGATCGAAACGATTCTGCATCTACTACTATTACTCCACACATCGACCGACTCCTGCCTATATCTAGAGTATTAAGTTCATGAAGAACAGAGTAACGCATTAAGAAAGATGACATGATGTAGAGGGATAAATTCATGCAATATGATATAAACCCCATCTTTTTATCCTCGATGGCAACAATACAATACGTGCCTTGCTGCCCCTGATGTCACTGGGAAAGGACACCGCAAGATTGAACCCAAAGCTAAGCACTTCTCCCATTGCAAAAAAGATCAATCTAGTAGGCCAAACTAAATTGATAATTCGAAGAGATTCGTTTGTTGCTTGACATCCACTCCAAGTCTCCTGGATTGTGTTTGTTCCGAAAAGATCGCTCCCGAAGGTTTCATCCCGTTTGGACTCCGTTTGATATTCCTTTTCTTTGAAACACTGAAATAGGCAAAAAAAACAGCAATTCGGGCTGGGCCTCTGGTTAGTAGGTTAGTCCCAAAAATGATATAAAAGTGTAAAGTAAAGCCCATAAACATCCAAAACAGGTAATATAATAGCATGGAACAATCAAAAATTATAGATATGTTGGAGACGTATCAGCGCGCACCACGCCGAACCCGGGTGTTTCGGCCTCATCCTCGCGAGGAGCCCTCGATCAAGCTCACGGGCACCAGCACCCCTCATATCCATGCCTCCCGGGCAGCGCGATGCGGTGCATCAAGTCCGAGCTAATCTATGGTGGGGGAATCATATAAGAAGGAGTGACCCGCTCGTCAATTTTTTTATTTTCCTCTGTAAGCAGCCCTGCAGCGGCCCCGCGGCAGCTCCTCAGACCCCAGGGCTCCCCGGGAAGGGGGCCCCGTCGTGTACCTGAGGCCAGGTATTCGCGAGGCGGAAAACTACTACGCACATACCAAGCTAAGTTTTCCTATTCTAACTTAACCGGATCACAAATGTTACAACACAGCATCAAGATAGCAAGCATAGCATAAATGGCATAACTGCCATAGTTCATTACATGCCCTCGTGGGGTACACCATCTTCTTTTTTGAATTACAAGAGAAAGGAAAGGCTAAACAAAGAGGGCCCAAAGACGTACGAACCCGGCACCAGCGCCGCATCCTCAAGCAGCGCCTCAAGGTGTCGGTCTTGAGTCCAAGTTCACAAGCCCCCAGCCTCACGCTGGGCTCCACTCCAGCTTCACTGGAGCGCCACGGCGGGACGAACCACCGACGTCCTCGACCCGGGTATGGTGGCGCGGGGGCCGGTCGTAGCCACCACTGCTCGAGCTCTCATCTGAGGAAGAGTTGTCGTCGCGGGAGGAGGAGCGCGCGCCACCAATACCAAGCTCACCATCGCCACCTTCATCGTCACTGACATCCTCCGGGCAGCACCCCACGTGGCAGCCGTCCTCCCTGAACACCCTCACGTAGAGGGTCGCCAGGCCGTCGTATTTGAAGTGGAGGGTGCACCTTCTGCCCTGGCCTCGCGCGCGAGCAAACGTCTACCAGCCGCAGGTCAGGACCACGCTGCCGGAGGCGGCGACCTCGGCCCTGACCCATGAAGCTCTGCTGCAGCACCCGTCAGCCTGCAGCCAGAGGCCGTCGAGCCCCGAAGAAGGAAGCTCGCCGGAGAAGAAACACGGAAGTCGGAGCGAGGTGCTGGCCGGGCTCTCCGACCACACCACGAATTCAGGGAGCACGTCCAGCAAGGAGAAGCGCGGACGAGGTGGGCGAACGATCATGGTGCGCCTCCCCTTGTCATGGGGGCTGCTCCGAACCCGGTGGCCCCTGCCGCGAGAAGAGGTGCTATCACGTGGCGCCGAGAGCAACATCGCCTCTGGGGGTGCACGCTCGCGCCCCCTAGAGACCGTCGCAGAAGCCGCGGGGTGCTTGCGGGGACGGTCGCGGCCTCTCTTGGGAGGCGAAGAGGCTGGCCTCTCCTTGAAAGCCTTCCCCTTCTCGGCTGCTGAAAACCTCCTCGGCGACTCCATGGGAGTGAGGTGAAGAAGAGAAGAAGCAGGCGAGAGCAAGACGAAGGAGAGATGGGCGAGGGGCTCTGCCCCTCCTTCGCATTTATAGACAAGGGAGGCCAACCGCTAGCCTCCACGACCTCGAGCCATCATGATCTTCTGCATGCCGCATCGTCCCGTCAAGTCGAATAGTTGCCGAGGCAGCATGGGGAAGCGGAGTCGCCCACGTCCCATTAATCGCCACGCGTAATCAAGGCTGCGGTCGGTTAGGGCTCGCGGCGCTCCACACTTGCCTTTGTCTTCGCTTGGAATCCAAGTCCGAGCGCGCCTTGGGCCCGGGGGCTACTGTCGGCGTCCTGGATATTGGGGTATCCAGCCCTGCCTACCTGCGGCCCACCGCGTGGCTCCATCGACGGCCTGCTATGGCCCAGCTTCAGCATCAACAACTCATGACCCTCGCGAGGGGCCAAGCCTCGTGAGGCGAACGATGCCAAGACCCCCGAGGGGATCGACCTCCTCACGCTGGCTCCCGAGGGGCGGAGAGTTCTATGCAAGGTATACCTCACGAGGCTTAGCTGATGTGAGCCATGACGACCAAGGCCAGGCGGGCGCCAGGCGGGCGCAGAGCGCAGGTTTCCTCTTTGGTGCAAAGGAGGCAGGCTGGTTTCCATTCTGGTGCAACAAGACCAAGACCGCCAGTACGGCAGGACGGAGGTCATCAACGAGCCCACCACAACGTCACAACCAGAGGCTTTTCGTAGGCAAAGACTACTTTTGTCAGGATAAGCTGCACTCCTTGTCCCCTTTCAAATCCGTCCGTTGTGGGATCCCTTCCCGCCAACATTTGGGAAGAGGACCAAGGCCACTATAAATAGGACTTAGCCACCACCATGGAGGGGGATCGGATCCATTCTCATCCGACCACCTCACCAGCTCTCTTGAGCTCAAGAACACATCTCCTCCTGAGGCCAGTTCGTCCACTGTACTAGTTCATCCTTAGCCCTCGAGGCAATCCACCAAAACGCTGGAGTAGGGTATTACACCGCAAGGTGGCTCGAACCAGGATAAACTGCTGTGTCTCTTTGTCTCTTCGAACTCGTCGCGCTAGGCTTAGGAGGATCGCGAGTAGGCAGGCTGGGTAGGTTGAGATCTCTGCACGCACCCGAGAGTTCGAACCTCACAAGGGTTTGCGGAACCCGTAATCCGACACACAGAGAGCCCGCTGCAGCTTGCACACATGTGAGGGATACCGAGCGTCCTCAAAACCAGGCGGCTGCTACATATAAACATCCTCGGATAAGAAACCATGAAGGAAGGCGTTACTGACATCAATCTACCGAAGACTCCAGCCACGAGAGACAGCAAGAGCAAGAACCAATCGAACAGTAGCCGGCTTGACAACTAGACTGAACGTGTCGCCATAGTCAATGCCAAGCTTCTCGGTGAAACCACAGGCGACCAGCCGGGCCTTGTACTTATCAACAGAGCCATCTGGACGATGCTTGGTCTTGAAAATCCATTTACTCCCAACAATGTTGACTCGGCACGGACGAGGCACAAGAACCCAAGTCTTGTTGTGATGAAGGGCAGCTATCTCATAAATCATCATTGTACGCCAGGCGGTCTCATGGAGAGCATCGCGATGAGATACAGGCACCGCATGAAATGCGTGCCGGCGAGGATCATACTGGACGGTCCCATCAGTCGGTACAAGCGCACGCCGAGTGTGATCGCGGGTACGTGTGACCATGGTGTGACCAGGAGCAGTTGGAGGCGTCGCGGTCGAGGGGACAGGGATGCCCTCGACAGAAGGCGACGCGAGCTAAGCAGTCAGCGACGACAAAGTAGCATCATCCTGCATCGAGGGAGAAGGTGAGTCGGGCGCGGCATCAGCGTGCGGCGAGGCGGCCGCGCGCGGTGAAGGAGCCGCCGATGGGCTGGGTGAGGCAGCCGTTGTGGCCGCCAATGGGCCGGGCGAGGCAGCCGCTGGGGCCGTCGATGGGCCGGGTGAGGCAGCCGCTTGGGCCGCTGATGGGCCGAGCGAGGCCACCGATGGGTTGGGCGAAGGAGCAGCCGACCGTGCGGGGGACGTGCATGTCCCATGCACGTCGATCACCGGGGAGAGTGGCGCGTCGGCCACATGTGGATGCGGAGCGATAGATGGGATGGGCATGGCCGGGCGGAAGGCGTGCATGAGCCATGCACGTCGGGCACCGGGGATGGAGGCACGTTAGTCGCGGTGTCCTGCACAGAAGTAGCATGGCCTGGAATAGGCGAGTCAGTAGTCAAATAGGACAGGTCATATTTGCACATATGGTCACCCGTAGTCGGTTCATCGAAAGGAAAAGAGAGAACATCAGCCAAGTAGGAGACATCTACAGTGACCCCAGGGGTGGCATAGGGAAAAATAGACTCGTCGAAAACAACATCACGAGAGATGTATATATACGTCCTGTGGAACGATCGAGACACTTGTATCCCTTATGCATCGGACTATAGCCGAGGAACACGCACATGGTGGAACGAAAAGCAAGTTTGTGTGTGTCATATTTGCGCAAACTAGGCCAGCAAGCACACCCAAAAGTGCGCAGGAAGTTGTAATCGGGTTGCACCTTAAGGAGACAATACATGGGTGTATCTTGTTGAAGGACATGTGTAGGCATGCAGTTAATGAGGTAGCACGCAGCGAGGAATGCTTCATCCCTAAAACGTAATGGGAGAGAAGAATGAGCCAGCAAGGCAAGACCTATTTCAACAAGATGACGGTGTTTGCGTTCGGCAACTCCATTTTGCTGCGAGGTGTGCGGGCAAGACACATGATGGGAGATCCCAGTGCATTGAAAATAGCGATGCAATTTGTGGTACTCGCCACCCCAGTCCGACCGAACGGCTATGATTTTAGTGTGGAGAAGACGCTCAACATGAGCCTGAAAAGTATAAAACACTTGCTCAACGTCAGACTTGTGCTTAAGGAGATATATCCAACAGAAGCGAGAATAATCATTGACAAAGCTCACATAATACTTATAACCTCCAGAAGAGGCAATAGCAGGCCCCCATACATCAGAATGAATTAACTCAAGAGGCATAGTGGAAACATGATGATATAAATTATATGGAAATTTTAGACTCTTAGCACACTGACAAGCATCACACACTGAAGTCTGACGTTCAGAAGAACACACTAGATCATTATTCTTAACAACATTTTGAACAATATTATTGGAGGGATGACCGAGACGTTGATGCCACTGGGATGGAGTGGTCTTGACGCTGAGAGACACTTGGCAGGTGGAGGAGGACGACGCGGGACTAAACAGGATGGGGTAGAGTCCACCATGACTTCTACCGTGAAGAAGAATTTTCTTCGTGGTTGTATCCTTAACAAGGAAAAAGAAACGATGAAATTCCACAAAAGCATTATTGTCAAGGACAAGTCGGTAAACAGAAAGGAGATGTTGATGAATATGTGGAAGACGAAGAATATTTCGTAAACGAAGAGATGAACCGGGTATAGTGGAATGACCAATATGCGAAATAGACAAACCTGCACCATTTGCCACTTGCACTTGATCCTTCCCGCCAGAGCGCTCATGGAAGTCTAGACGGTCAAGATCGCTCATAAGGTCGTCTGTCGCACCGGTGTCCAGGATCCAGTGCGACGGGTCATGGGCGGAGGAGGAGGTGGAGGCGGAGTTGGCGGCGTGGTTGTCAGTATCATAGAGGCTGCGACAATCGCCTGCCTCGTGCCCCTAGTTTTTGCAAATCTGGTAGTGGGGATGCCATCGTCGGTTGCGACCTCCCCCGTTGCCGCCTCCATTGCAGCCATTGCCGCCGCTATTGCCACTGTTGCGGCCAGGGGCACCTCCCTGGCTGGGGCCGTAGCCACCTGATTCGGGCGGGAGGGAGGCGCCAGAAGGACAGCCGCCACTCGGGCGGCCCGAGTCATGCGCATGACCGGAGTTGGTGGTGTAGACCGGCCGGGACGCGGCGTTGGCGGAGGACTGCCAATCCTCAAGTTCCGATTGCTGCTGCTGTAGGGCCTCGTAGTGAAGGACACTCGAGTAAAATGCGGGAAACGTGATAGGCACGCCCACGAAGTTCATCGAAGCAGCGATAGGGTTAAACACCGAGCCGAGCCCGATCAGCATGTAGTCGATGATCTCATCATCGCGAAGAGGAGAGCCGGCAGCGGCCATCGAGTCAGCAACAGCCTTCACCTTCTGCATGTACTCGCTGGGGGGTCTGTCTCCTTTCCTCAGCGCCTGGATTTGGCGTCGGAGATTACGCACGCCGGTGTTGTTCTTGGTGGAGAACATGGTGTGCACGGCCGCCCAAGCTGCGGCCGCTGACCTGCAGCCAATCAGCTGCACGGAGATCTCGACGTTCATCGAACCGAGGAGATTCCCAAGGACCTTCTGATCAAGAGTCCACCACTGCTCGTACTCGCGATTGGACACGGTGCGAGCACCGTCACCGATGCTTGTCGTCACGGTCGGTGTCGACGCCCTGGCCGAACCATCGAGGAAACCATGGAGGCGAACTCCGGCAAAGTTGGGGAGGGCGAGAGCCCTCCATAGCATGAAATTATTGCGTTCCAGAGAGACCGCGATGGGCGGAAGGACGGGGACGGGAGCCGACGCCGTGGGTGGAGACAATGAGGGTGAGCAAGGAGGAGGTGGTGGATGTCGCGGCCAGAGGTGGACTTCGCGGCGGCCGCGAAAAAGCACTGCAGCGGTGGCGGCGGAGGGAGGAGGGGGCGGCGGCTAGGATAGGGTTGGCTCTAATACCAAGTTTGAGAATAGGGTTTAGGGTTTTCCGTGGGGCATTGCCTCTCCACGTCTCTCTATATATAATGATTAGCACATAGAATTACATACGTACAGAATATGTGTACGTGACATGCTAGACCTATTTTAACAGACAACACCCATTCTCCCATCGTAACTGAAGCCGGACACGTGGCAGCTCCCGCTGGAAGAAGGAGAAGACAGGATTCAGTATAAATAGGGGAGGGCTACTACCTGGGAACGGGTCGACTCACATTCACAACAAAGAACACACATTATAACTCTCCACACAGCAATATCATTCTACAGCAGGAGTAAGGTATCACACCTACATGGTGGCCTGAACCTGGGTAGCTCCGGTGTGCTCTGTTATCCCTTTCTATCATTCCCCACGACCGATGACTTTGGAAGCACGACACGTTCAGTCCCTGACCGAACTCTCAAAGGGTTGTAACTAACAACCTAATGTCAGGTTCTTAGACACTGACACGGACACCTCCTCGGTGAGCTCAGTTATCCGGTCATGAAATATTGCGAAAAAGTTGAGGATAACACAAAGTCTAAAGAAACAACCACAACAACGCACAAGGGAACGAAGCGTAGCCTGAATTCTCAGAGAGAACATGTGGTAGTTATGTTAGCAGAGATATAAATAAGGTTAGCCACCAGTAGTCTTGCTATAATTACTACTCCCTCCGTCTCAAAATAAGTGTCTTAACTTTGTACTAGCTCTAGTATAAATTTGTACTAAGCTCAAGACACTTATTTTGGGATTGAGGGAGTATGTTTTTCTTGCGGTTTGCCAACCATTTGAAATCTTGCGAATCAAAAAAGCCTCGTATACCAAGGAGAGATGCTGTCGTTTGCTAGCCGGGCCAAGCCAAGTATGTCAATTCTCTCGCGCGACGTCTCCACAGAAATAGAACTCCATCCTTGCTCTTCAAGTTGGATATCCGGAAGGCCTTTGACTCGGTGCGATGGGAGTACATCCTTGACCTACTCCGCCGGTTGGGATTTCCAGTCCGCTTTCGGGATTGGGTGGCGGCCCTCTTCTGCACGTCCTCTTCACGCGTCCTCCTCAACGGTATTGTCGGGCCCGCCATCTACCATGGACGAGGGCTCAGACAAGGGGACCCCCTTTCACCCCTTCTCTTTGTCCTCGCGATCGACCCCTTACAGCAGCTCCTCGACATTGCCACAAGTCACAACCTGCTCCAGAAAATTCGAGGCCGTGGATCTACTGTCCGTACCTCCCTGTATGTCGACGATGCGGCGATCTTCATCTCCCCTTCACGGGAAGATGTGGCCAACCTTGCGGCCATCCTTAGTGCATTTGGAGGGGTCACCGGTCTGTCCACCAACTTTCAGAAGAGCTCTGTCGTCGCAATTCGCTGTGGCAACCTAAACCTTGACGACATACTCCACAGCCTACCCGCCTCACGAACTTCTTTCCCATTGAAGTATCTGGGCCTCCCGTTATCCATTTGGCAGCTGAAAAGGGTGGACTTCCAACACCTTGAGGACAAGGTGGCTGCGAAGCTCCCTCCTTGGCAAGGGAAAAACATCACCACAATTGGCCGGGCGGCCTTGGTCAAATCGGTCCTCACTTCTCAAGTCGTCTACCACATCACATCCCTGAACGTCCCCGCCGGCGTGCTACACAATGTCAATAGAATTGAGCGTGCTTTCCTCTGGTCATCTCAGAGTCAAACTTCAGGTGCAAAATGCAAGGTCAACTGAGAGACTGTTTGCCGCCCTACGCATCTCGGCGGGCTTGGAGTCCTACACTTGGGGAAATTTGCAAGAGCTCTAAGGTTGAGATGGCCATGGGTGGAGTGAAAGGACCCGACTAGATTGTGGGTGGGCTTAGGAAACCCGTGCTCTGAGGTGGATATGGACCTCTCCTACGCCTCCACCATCATCACCGTGGGAAATGGAGGGAAGACGCCCTTCTGGGAGGCACCATGGTTGAGAGGGAAAAAACCGAAGGATATCGCCCCCTCATCTTCGCAGCCTCCAAGCGGAAGAAGTGGGTGGTGAGGGATGCACTGCGAGACAATGCTTGGGTGCGCCAGATCAACCCTTCCATCAACCTAACGACCAACCACATCGTGGAGTTCGTGGACCTTTGGGTCCATCTGGACCAATTCGAGCTTTCACCAGAGATTGATGATGACATATCCTGGAAATTTGAGGCGAACGGTGAGTATTCAGCGGCCTCTGCTTATAGGGTCCAGTTCTTGGGCTCCATGACGACGACCATGAACAAGACTATTTGGAAGGTTTGGGCACCTCCCAAGGTCAAGTTCTTCTCCTGGTTAGCGATTCAAAACAGAATATGGACGGCGGATAGATTGGAGAAGCGAGGTTGGGAGAATTGCGAACTGTGCACCCTCTGCAGAAGGGCAAACGAGACGTCCGCGCACCTCTTCTTTCGGTGCAGGTTCACCTTGCGCGTGTGGAGATTGGTAAAGGAGTGGCTTGGCCTAGGGGCTCTCGAGATCCATCAATGGCAGGCGGAGCGCAATATCAAACATTGGTGGACAAACATGTCGAAGCCCAATGCGGCGAACCGGAAGGCCATGGCTTCCCTTACTATGCTTGTTGGTTGGGCCATTTGGAACGAGAGAAACGCTAGAGTTTTTAGGAAGAAATCAACGCCGCCCTTCTACATTCTAAAACTAATCCAAGATGAAGCCAAACTTTGGGTCACGGCAGGAGCTACGCACCTGAGCATTATCATGCCGCGAGAGTAGTTATTGTTTTCATTTTGATGACGGACGGGCTATGTTGTGGAGCCACTATTATGTACCCTAAAACTCTCCTTTATTAATGAATGAGGCAAGTCTTTTGCCTCTGTTTAAAAAAAAATCTCAAGCTCAACCTGCGGACACCTACAAAGCCAAAGCTGGGCCATTCATATGCCCACCGGCCAGAATACGTTACGTACGGTACGGGTTCCATTTCCATCTCAAGGGGGCCTATCTCAACGGACTCGTCCAGTCATCCTCCTCCGGCTCTTCCCCACCCTGCTCTTCTGATCCTGTTGCAGTGCCAATCCAGCCAGTTCGCAGCCGTCACGAAACAGAGCAGGATGGCTTCCTTAATGGCAGAAAGCAACGTCGTTTGTCCGCCCGACGTGTGAATGTCGTGCACACAAAATACCATGACGGAAATGGCGAAACATGCTCCAGTGGCTCTAGGCTGCTGCGAGCTGATAAAGTCGTTTTTGGATCTACTCCACACTGTCAGCATGAACACCATCACTGTCGACGTAGCTAGTATGGCAAACCAGCAATGGAAGTATGGAACAGTGTATATATAATGGCGAAATACGCAACCTAATACATCTTCTGTATATTTTTTTGCGGTGAAATACGCAGCTCACCAATACATCTTCTGCAGTTACAACTTAGTACAAGCCAGTCTGTACAAATTCATCATGGTTTCATGATACATGCACACGCAGCTACATACAACAATACAAGCAACCCCGCACATACTTTGATTGGGTCGTTACAGTACCTATTTATCATCTACAGTACACATCTATATGTACACACACAATCTTTAATTAACTTCAGATTATTTATCTACGAGTAGCTAGTGTAGTCGATCGGATAAGCCATGGATGTGTCAGGAACGTACGGGTGCTTATAGCGTAGCGAACCAGACACTAACCATACGGCAAGCTAGCGAGCTAGACAGGGTAGGACGCGAGCTGGGCGAGGCCGCAGACGCCCTCGCCGCGCACGCCGCGGCGGATCCTGACGTAGCCGCCCTCGCCCCACGACCCGCCCCACGAGTTCTTCATGATCCAGTACTTGATGCCGTCGCTCGCCGTGCCGTACCCGACCGCCGTGATGGCGTGGTTGAGCTCCGTGCCGCAGCCGGACCCGCCCAGCACGCCGCTGTCGTAGAACCGGAACACGCTGTCGCCGCCGTTGATGGCCACGGACACGGGCTGGTGCGCCACGGCCGCCATCAGCGCGGCCTCGTTGTTGGCCGGCACGTCCTCGTACCCCCGGATGGACGCGGCCGAGGCCGAGCGGCGGCACGACCCGTCCGTGCCGCGGTACGGGTAGGACGACTCCGTGGTGAGGCCGCCGCCGCGGACCATGTACTCGAAGGCGTTGTCCATGAGGCCGCCGGCGCAGCCCTCGTCGTCGCCGTTCACGTCGCAGTCCACCAGCTGCTGCTCCGACAGTGACATAAGCCGCCCCGTGCGGATCTTGGTCAGCCCTTCCACCGCCGCCACCGCCGAGAACGCCCAGCAGCAGCCTGCATATGCATGTCACCCAAGTTATTTGATTAAATGATGAAACAGAGGCAGTTAAGCTTAGGACATGTCCAAAATGGAAAATTAAGAATGATACTCCAATCATTGAAGTAAAGTGAACGCTGACTCCTCTTGCTGTCTGGGTTGACCGAAAAGTGCACGCATGACTTGTTTGTAGACTCTGGTCATCCCGGTACAATCTCACGTCAATATTTTTTTACTTTCCCTACGCGCGTGTTGCCACTTGCAAGTTCTTTTTTAACATTTTTAGAAGTCTAAAAAAGCTTGATCCAGGTGGTAACTGTTCTGGTGCTTGCAATGTTCTGCAGCTTAATTTGCATGCATCTGCAGTAGCGTGCGTGCCAGTGTTGCCGTGTTGATCGTACGTACCGCAAGAGCCTTGGTCCTTGACGCCGGTGACGGCACCCATAGCCCTCCAGTCCATGCTCCCGGCCGCGTCGGCCAGGCTGAAGTTCTCGTACCTGAACCCCCCCAGCGCCTCTCCCGGCGCCAGCCACGGCCGCCGCCGGGCGCTGGAGGCCGGTCCTCGCGGCGCGGAACTCCTCGTCGGTGAGGTCGGCGAACCTGTTGGTGGCCAGCCGGTGGCTGCTCTCCTCCGCGGCGTTAAACGAGTCGATGAACTTGGCGTTGGCGCGGAATACCTCCAGCCGCCGCGCCTTCTCCTCCTCGTCCGCGTACGTGCGCCCGTGCTCCGCCATCCACTTCTGGTGCCTCGACACCATGGCAGCGTCGACGGCGATGGCGTCGTTGCCGGCGAGCTCCCGTGCCGCGAGCGCACGGGGAGCGGCGACGGCGCAGCTCACGACGAGGAGTGCGAAGATTAACGTGGGCAGAGACATGGCTAGCTGTGGCCTGTGGGAGTGTGCTACTAGAGCTCAGGGTGTGTGGTAAGGCTACGTGTTGCTTAAGCTTCTTGCTTGCCCAAATGCTGCAGGATGGCATGGGTTTATATAGAAAGAAAGTTGGGAATGGATTTTCAAGTGCAGATTAAGAAAATGTACACGACCACACTAACACCACACTCACGACGTCACTCGCTCACACCCATACACGTCCTCTCACGCTCTATGCAAGTATATGCATGCACGCTACTGCCTTCCTTTACAAATTGTAAGTTGTACGTATGACGTATTTTGAATGTGAGTTTTGACCCTATATGTAAGTGATGATTACGAAATACCCCCTCCGTTAACAAATACACGATGTTTTAGAATTTAGACACTTCAATATGGATTATATAGAAACTGAAATAAGTAAAAAAAATACACAAAAACATCTTTATGTACATCCGACCTATGTTAGAACATCTTATGCTATGAACAGAGAGAGTAGCAAAAAGAAGAAGGGTAGTGTTCTTAAAAGAGAATCCTTGGAGTTCTTAAAGAAGAATCCTCGAAAAAAAAAACATGTCAATTATTTTATTAGTTATCGATCATAGCTTTACGGCCTGCATATTGCAATGGAAGGAGTGCGAGGTAATTAGGAATCTGGTCCTTCGCAAGTCACTAGCAACACACTCAGGCACACACGCATGCACAACTCTTTGCACATGCATGCTAAAAGTATGTTTGATTCGCGACCACACTTGAGCAGACTCTGCGGGCTATGTCTCCAACAGGTTTTGCAAGCGTTTGTAATCACATGTTTTGCTTGGCTTGGCAAAAAAAAAATCAATTGAACAAATTTGTCACGAACATATGTATTAATAGTTCATTTTCGCGAATTTGGAGCCCATAGACCTCAGTCTACTAGTTAAGAAGAAAAGAATAGCCTAGACGATTAACGGAAATCAGGCAAGATTACACGTCCACAAACGATCTTCACGGGACATGAGAGCACACATGGCACAAACGGTTTACCTGACTACCTTGCAAGGTGTCTACACGCGTTAATGAGAAGAAATGGTGTGTCACGATCTTGTCACCAGTCCTTTTTTCAAAAAGGAGGTTGAAACCCCATCCTCTGCATCAATTGATGCACAACCATTTTTATTAAAGTTGATGCAAGGTAGCGATGCCAAAGTCTTCAACAAGTAGAATAACTATGTACACACATTTCAAGATACAAATGTAACTCATAGGACTATGTCGACTTCTTCCAAAGCAACGCCTTGAAGAAAGGATATGCCCTACGCCGCCGTCATCACTGAGACAACACCTTCAAAAAGATAACGACGCAAGTTCACCGTTGTTGAGTCCGACCAGCAAAGGCAAGAACAAGAGTTTACACCCCAGACATGAAGTGTTGATCCAACACCATGGCAAACGATCTTCCGGTAGTCACGCCTGCCAATCCTCCACCCCGGGCCAGGGTGGCACAAGTAGAGGAGTGGAAAGTAAGCCCACCAAAGACATCACCATGGCCGTCAGGAGGCCGGCCATGCCGTGATGCGGAAGTAGGCACTGCCACCTCATACCGGCGTGAACCAACCTGCAGGATCCACCATAACCCCGAGGTCATTGCCCCAACGTCCTCCATCTTAAAAGAGGAGCCTTTGATGCATCCATGTTCCATGATGTATTGGGAGCCTACCTACCGATGACCATCAAACTTGTACACGTCGTCGCCGGGCGCCAGAGTTGTCGCGCACATGGTTCACGTCGCTGCCGCGACACCACCCTGCGCGATCCAACAAGCCACTCGCAAACACCGTGCAATGTCGTCCGAACATCAAGCGTTGTCATCCTTCTGCCTAGGGCCACCATCCTGGCACAAAGGGGTTCTCATTGTTGAACGCCGAGGGAGCTCAGCTCCACCTCGACGCGGGTCCTTCAACCTAGGGTCGCCGTCCCAGCATGAAATCGGCCCCTCCTAATTAACGATAAAGGGTTTCCCCCGCTTTATATTATAAAGCAACACTCCGAGCATACAACCAACCATACAACAAAGGGAAAAGAAAAGAGCAAGAACGGTAAAGATACAAGACACCGAACGAGCCACTAACGAGCGTCGAATGCAACAAGCAAGCCTGAGCATCGAGGCCCTCGGTGAACCCGATCCTGCACACGACACGACAAAGACAGGGTAGTGAATCGCAGTCGGAGGCCATGCTCCGTCAACTCCACCGGGGCCCATGGTTGATCAACCAGCCGTATCTACCTTCAAAGAAGGCCCCTGCCCTCTCATCCTGGACCGTAGGACACCACGCCGTCGGCAGGTAAAGCCGCTCGCCCCAAGCGGAAGGCCGGAACCAACGAAAGCCGGGGAGAAGACAACAACATGTCCACCTCCCATCGCTGCGCCACACCCCATACATAGCCACTGCCGCTGCCAGATCAGCGTTGACCGAAAGTAGCCGGGCAGGAACATCACTGAAGAAGACCGCCCCCCACACGCACTGAAGCCTCGACTGCTCCTCTGCCGACCAAAGGTGTTGCCTTCAAGAAGAATAACGGCGCCGGTGCGTCATCACCACCCAATCGGAGAGTTTGGGCTTTCGCCCAGGTCGCGGAGGTAGAGGGTGACGGAAGGACCTCGATGCCGCCACCAGAGGAGAGCCGCCGACATCGTGGCCGCAGCAGCCAGCCAAGGGTTTCCCCCGGTCCATGCCCATCCAACCCTCCCTCCCCAACCGACTGCCAGAGCCAGGCATACGGATGCCGACAACGCAGACCGGTGCGGCAGGAAGAAGCACAAGGGAGGAGGCCATCGCTTCAGATCCCGCTCTAGGGGCCAAAGGGAAGTCCCCCGGAGCAAGTTCCATGTCCGCCGTCGGCCCTCCGCCCACGTGGCCAGGCACGGCGCCCATCCGCATCCACAACGGCCACCAACCACAGGGTCGCCACTGTGCTTCCCGGAAGTGGCCGCCTCCATAGATCTGGCGCACCACGTCGCGCGCACGAGATGGACGACCACCGCAGGCCCTTCACACCACCGCCAGGCACCGGCCCCCCCGCCGCCGCCCATCATCGCCCCGCTGCGCCCACTGCTAGCGCCACACCACCGCTCGACCTCGCCGGCCCGCGCCAGCCACCGTCGAGCACAGGAAGACATGCCCGCCACCGCCGACGCAGATAGGGCTTCGACCTTTCGCGCGAGACGGCGGCAGCGAGGGTAGATGTGGGGGAGGGGGCCCGGGGGCTGGCGGCTAGGGTTTCCCCTCCGCGTCGATCGCGCGAGCGACCGGGAGGGGAAGGGGGGGCTGTCTCTCTGGCAGATCCACGGCCCCTCCTAATACCCATTGATGTGGCAATGAGAATGGAGTTAACGGCGCATCGATAGCCGCTACCGTTGTTGCACTCAAGGAGGAGGAGGGAGCATCACCAACACATGCCCCTTTCCTCTGCCGCCCTACAACCACCAAAGAGGTGAGGACGTGAGGGCCGACACACCGGAACTGCCATTGCCGCCGCCGTAGCTCTTGACGAGAAGGAGGAGAGAGCTCCGCCACCATGGGCTCCTCTTCCTCTCCCCTTCCCTACAACCACCAAAGTGGTGAGGTGAAGGGAGAGGTCGGTGCATCAGCAGCTGTTGGGGATATAACTACTGAGTGTAAACCGCCCAGGAGGGGTCGGGTTACACTCATAAGGAGTCATCTGGATTGAAGCCCATGAAGACAAGGAGTATGGCGCTTTACTACAGAGACTTGAAGGCCCAGAGCCCAAATGCGGATTAGGGCCCGTAGACATAAACCGCCATGAGATATGTAACTTGTGTTGTAAGATAGGAAAGGTAGAAACCGAGCCGGACACGTGTATGAGACGGCCTCGAGATTCTGTAAACCGCCGAGCGTCAACCTGGGTATATAAAGGGACGACCCGGCGGGGGTTCTGGGACAAGAAACAACAACTCGAGAGATAGGTAAAGCGGATTCGCTCCTTGCTCATCGAGACCCCATCAATTCCACCACAACTGGATCGTAGGCTTTTACCTTCACCACAAGGGGCCGAACCAGTATAAACTCCCCATGTCCTTTGTCCGGTTTAACCCCTTTAAGCTAATGTCCACGACTAAGTCCTCTCACTAGGACATCTGACGTGATAATTCCATGACAGTTGGCGCCCACCGTGGGGCTATCGCACGATGGTTTCGAGTTCTTAAAGGGCAACTTTGAAGGACTCAAGGGATACGCTATTGGCCGGATGACCAAGAGTCATTGCGGCAAGCTCTACATCGACGACGCAGGCTGGGGTCCCGATGCCGTCTCAATCGAGTATGGGTACCGGGTCCCCTTTGGAGGAATTCACGTCTTCATTAGCAAGATCGGTGAACCGGGCTCTAAGCTGGACATCTGCACCGACCTCGTCGAGATGGCTCAGCATGCAAGCCCTGCCTGGATTCAGCCTGTCATGAAACGTGCGTTCGTAGGATTCATCCACGGTGCGGAGTCTGAACCAGTGTCCGACGGTGAGACAGATGTCTATTCTGATGGCAAATCATCCACCGGTGAGACCGAGTCACTGTACCAATTGCAAGATGGCCGGTTTGGGGGCTGTTTCGATGGCGACAGTATTCCGGACCCCCTTGAACCACCAAACTGGGTTGCGATCTTCATAGCCGGTACACAGCCCATGTTGCAACCTTCAACTGCAGTAGTGATGATTTCCGGATCGGCAGCCGGGGCAGGAGGCCCCACGCGCCGGTCGGCTCAAGTTCTGTCTAGGTTATTGGATGCCTGGACGATACTGTTGACCACAGAGGTTACACCAGAGACTTGAGATCAGCATAACACGGAGGTCACAAAGCTGCGAGATCAGATAACTCGGGCCAAAGAGGACTTGGCGGCTGAGGAAACCAGGATGGCTGATGAGCGGGCCGCTTTAGACGCTCAATCACAGCGGATTCAGGCATAGAATTACCGACTCATGCTAGATCAGAACGCTTAGAATGACGTGTTGAGGAGGAGGCATCGGTCTCGTCTACCGCCGGTTTATGAAGCAATGAATCTCTTCAACACGCCAGGAGCAGGACCCAGTAATCTGGCAGCGGTAAACCGGACTGAAGCACCTGGGACAGGGGCGCCGGATCAGCCACGGGTAACAGACCCGCTTCAACGTACCCATGACCCGCCGCAATACATGCCGACACCACTGGGTCACTTCTCCACCCCTTTGGATAACATGATCGCTGCGGCATCGCGGCTGGCGGCTATTCCAATGGAGGGTGATTCTCCAGCAGCAGTTGAGACGCGGCGGGCTAGAGATCTTCTTCAAACAACTATGATTCAGCAGCAGGCTTATTCGTATAGTCGAGATAGAATTCATTCAACCCCTCGCCCGAGCAAGAGTTACAGCAGACACATTGATGAACCGGCTGTGTTGAGAAGTGTGTGGAACCGTGACGCCCCTCGAGGGCCTAATCCGGCGCGTGGTGGTGCAAATGCTCAGGACGTGGTGGATAACGGTAGAGCGCGTCAAGAAGCCGAGTTAGCGATGCAGCGCGCGGACCGTCAGCTTACTTCGGTTCGTCCGACGATGTCAGTGGAACGAGGTCTTGCTTTCAGCTCTTGGGGGGGTGCCGTGCCTCACCCCGGCTCTATGCAATGTGCGGCTGCCCAAGGATTTCAAGGATCCGCGTAAGCTGCCCAACTACACAGCTGATTTACCCCCCAAGTCATGGGTCGAAAGTTATGAGATGGCAATGGAGATGCTGGATGTGGATGAAGTGGCTTGCGCGAAATATTTCACCATGATGTTGGATGGAATGGCTCGCACTTGGCTAAAAAACCTGTCGGTTAACTCCATTGGGTCATGGGACGAGTTAAAGGCCCAGTTTATAACAAATTTCAAGGACACATGCAAGCAACCCATGTCAATTGTGTACCTAGCCACCTGTGTTCAGGAAGAAGGCGAATCTACAACCCATTGGGTGCGCCGGGTTTTAGAGATCTTGCATTTATCGGACCGCATCAATGCTGATTCGGCAGTCATAATGTTGGAGGGCAATTGCCGGTTTAAGCCTCTGAAGCTGAAGTTAGGATGGCTCAAGAGTCACTGCAATGACATGGGAACACTTATGGCAGCTCTGGTTAAATATGCCGAGTCTGATAGTACCAAGGATCCTGAGTCTGATGAGGAAAAGTCGGGGAAGGGAAAGAAGAATGGTGGTGCGAAAGGGCAGCAGCATAACCAGGCGGGCCATGGGAACAATGGTAAGCGTAAAGCGGATAGTAATTCAGATTTTGTGGCTAACACCAATGCGCAGGACAATGGCCAGCGTCGTAAGGGTAGACCGCCCCTGCAGAGTGGAGGATCAGGTGTCAATCTTGAGCGCCTGTTAAATCAGCCTTGCCCGAGGCACGGGACGTGAGAGAAGCCAGCCACGCACCTCTGGAAGGATTGTTTTATTATGAGGGGGTTCAAAAACTCAAATCTATTCCGATATGACCATGGACCATCCGGTGGTTCAGGACCGGGGTCTCATGGGCCGGGTTATGGTGGAGGCAATTCTGGTTCAGGTTTTCAAAGTAATCAGGGCGGCCATGGCAATCAAGGCAATGAGGGTAATCAAGGTGGTTATAATCAATAGGGAAATCAGCAACAGCAACAGTCAGGTTATCAGAGTCACCCGAAGCAGTTGAATAGTGGGCAGTATCATGTCTTCACCACTAGCCTATGCAAGCGTGATCAGAAGCTTCATAAGAGGGCAGTGAACTCTGTTGAACCGGCGGTACCCCGTTTTTTGCGCTGGTCTGAACAACGTACTGTGTGGAGTCGAGAGGATCATTCGCCCCGGGTTGATAATCTGGGTCACCTAGCTTTGGTGGTGGCACCTCAGGTTGGAGGTTATAAGTTCACCAAGGTGCTCATGGATGGAGGAAGCAGTATCAACATCTTGTATTATGAAACCTTCCGTCGCATGGGATTGATAGATAAGAATCTTAAACCATCGAACACCGTTTTTCATGGTGTGGTGCCTGGTAAATCGGCTTACCTGGTTGGTAAGATAGCTCTGGAGGTTGCTTTTGGAGATGATCATGATTCAAGGTTGGAGTCATTGACTTTTGAAGTGGTGAAGATCAGAAGTCCGTACCATGCCCTGTTTGGAAGGTCGGCTTATGCCAAGTTCATGGCAAGGTTGTGTTATGTTTATCTACAGCTCAAGATGCCGGGTCATAAGGGGACCATCACAGTACATGGAAGCCGAAAGATCGCTTTGGAATGTGAGGAAGGTGATGCGGCTTATGCTGAGTCGGTTTGTGCAACAGACGAATTGAAGTTCTATAAGGACAATGTTGATCCGGCAGATATGTCTTCTCTAAAAAAACCAACTACAAAGCATGATCCGGCTTTGAAATTTAAATCGGCTGATGAGACTAAGCTGGTTGATTTTGTTCCTGGCGATTCATCCAAGCAGTTTAGCATCAGCGCTAACTTGGATCCGAAATAGGAAAGTGCACTCATCGAGTTCATCCGTGAGAACCGAGACATCTTTGCATGGAAACCTTCTAACATGCCAGGTGTACCGAGGGAACTCGCTGAGCACACTCTAAATATTGATCCCAAGTTTAAACCGGTCAAGCAGTTTCTCCGCCGTTTCAATGAAGAGAGACGCAAGGCCATTGGTGAGGAGGTAGCCCGGCTCTTGGTGGCAGGGTTTATTGTGGAGGTTTTTCATCCTGAGTGGTTGGCTAACCCGATGCTGGTACTCAAGAAGAACGGCACCATATGTGTGTGGATTACACAGATTTGAACAAGGCTTGTCCAGCTGATCCCTTTGCTCTCCCACATATTGATCAAATCATGGATGCTACGGCGGGTTGTGAACGTTTGAGTTTTCTGGATGCTTATTCGGGTTATCATCAGATTAAAATGGCAGTTAAGGACCAGGAGAAGACAGCTTTTATAACTCCCTTTGGTGCCTTCTGATATGTGTCTATGCCTTTTGGGCTCAAGAGCGCCCATGCGACTTATCAGTCATGTGTGAAGAATTGCCTTCATAATCAGATTGGGCGCAATGTTCATGCTTATGTGGATGATATCGTGGTAAAGTCCAGGAAAGCAGAAACGCCAATAGCCAATTTGAAGGAAACTTTTGATAATCTCAGGGTTTATAAGATGATGCTTAATCCGGCCAAGTGCGTTTTTGGTGTACCGGCAGGCAAGCTCTTGGGTTTCCTGGTGTCCAACAGGGGCATTGAGGCTAATCTGGAAAAGATCAAGGCTATCACATCCTTGGCTAAACCGACGTGTGTCAACGATGTTCAATGTCTGGTAGGCCGTATTGCAGCACTAAGTCGTTTATCAGTTGGTTGGGAGAGAAGGCGATCCCTCTATATCAGATGATGAAAAAGACACACAACTTTGTCTGGAGTGATGCTGCTAATGCGGCGTTTGAGGATCTGAAGAAGCAGTTAGCCGAACCGCCCGTTCTTGCTGGCCCCATTGATAAGGAACCATTGATGTTATATGTGGCTGCTAACACCCGAGCTGTTAGCATGGCCATTGTGGTGGAGCGGAAGGAGGTGGGTAAGGAGTATCCGGTTCAGCGGCCGGTTTATTACATAAGAGAGGTGCTTATTGAGTCAAAGCAGAGATATCCGCATTGGCAGAAGCTGGTGTATGGAGTTTTTATGGCGAGCTGGAAGCTTAAGCAATACTTTCAGGGCCATCCCATTACTATGGTCAGTTCCGCTCCATTGGGAGATATCATTCAGAACAGGGAGGCGACTGGCCGGGTTGCTAAGTGGGCTATCGAGCTTGGACCTCACGGGTTAAAATATATGCCTCGCACTGCTATCAAGTCCCAAGCGCTCGTGGATTTCAACAACGACTGGACAGAGTTACAGGTGCCAGAGGATAAACCGAATAACACATACTGGACTATTCACTTTGACAGGTCTAGGCAATTGGAGGGCTCGGGGGCTGGAGTGGTTCTTACTTCCCCTCGAGGTGACAAATTTTGTTATGTTCTCCGCTTGATGTTTCCCTGTACTAACAATGCAGCTGAGTATTAGGCTTTGCTCCACGGTCTTCGGATGCCTAAGGAGATGAACTTAATCCAGGTACGTTGCTTTGGCGACTTCGATTTAGTGGCTCAGCAAGTGTCTGGTACTTGGGACTCTAAGGATCCACTCAGGGCGGCTTATCGGCGTGAGGTGGATATCATTGCCGGTCACTTCAAGGGTTACCAGGTTGAGCACATTGATTGGCGCAAGAATGAAGCGGCGGACTGATACGTCTCCAACGTATCTATAATTTTTTTTTATTGTTCCATGCTTTTATATTACCCCTTTTGGATGTTTATGGGCTTTATTCTACACATTTATATCATTTTTGGGACTAACCTACTAACCGGAGGCCCAGCCCGTATTGCTGTTTTTTTGTGCCTATTTTAGTATTTTGAAGAAAAGGAATATCAAACGGAGTCCAAACGGAATGAAACCTTCGAGAGCGTGATTTTTGGAACGAACGTGATCCAGAGGACTTGGAGTGCAAGCCAAGAAGCGATCGAGGCAGCCAGGGGATAGGAGGGCGCGCCTACCCTCTCTGGGCGCGCCCCCCTGTCTCCTGGGCCCCTCAGGCGGCCACCGACGTACTTCTTCCTCCTATATATACCTATGTACCCCGAAAACATCCAGGGAGCCAACGAAAAACAATTTCCACCAGCGTAACCTTCTATATCCGCGAGATCCAATCTTGGAGCCTTCGTCGGCGCTCCACCGGAGGGGGAATCGACCATGGAGGGCTTCTACATCAACACCATATCCCCTCCAATGAGTTGTGAGTAGTTTACCACAGACCTTCGGGTCCATAGTTATTAGCTAGATGGCTTCTTCTCTCTTTTTGGATCTCAATACCATGTTCTCCCCCTCTCTTGTGGAGATCTATTCGATGTAACTCTTTTTGCAGTGTGTTTGTCGAGATCCGATGAATTGTGGGTTTATGATCAAGTTTATCTATGAGAAATATTTGAATCTCCTCTGAATTATTTTATGTATAATTGAGTTATCTTTGCAATTCTCTTCGAATTATCAGTTTGGTTTGGCCTACTAGATTGATCTTTCTTGCCATGGGAGAAGTGCTTAGCTTTGGGTTCAATCTTGTGGTGTCCTTACCCAGTGACAGCAGGGGTTGCAAGGCACGTATTGTATTGTTGCCAGCGAGGATAAAAAGATGGGGTTTATATCATATTGCATGAGTTTATCCCTCTACATCATGTCATCTTTCTTAATGTGTTACTCTGTTCTTATGAACTTAATACTCTAGATGCATGCTGGATAGCGGTTGATGTGTGGAGTAAGAGTAGTAGATGCAGGCAGGAGTCGGTCTACTTGTCATGGACGTGATGCCTATATACATGATCATGCCTAGATAATCTCATAATTATTCGCTTTTCTATCAATTGCTCGATAGTAATTTGTTCACCCACCATAATACTTTTGCTATCTTGAGAGAAGCCACTAGTGAAACCTATGGCCCCCGTGTCTATCTTTTATCATATAAGCTTTCAATCTACTTTTATTTGCATCTTTACTTTTTGCATCTATATTATAAAATATCAAAAATATATTTATCTTATCATATTATCTCTATCAGATCTCACTTTCGCAAGTGGCCGTGAAGGGATTGACAACCCCTTTATTGCATTGGTTGCGAGTTCTTTGCTTGTTTGTGTAGGTGCGTGGGACTTTTGAGGAGCCTCCTACTGGATTGATACCTTGGTTCTAAAAAATTGAGGGAAATACTTACGCTACTATTGCTGCATCACCCTTTCCTCTTCAAGGAAAACCAACGCAAGCTCAAGACGTAGCACAGATGCTTTAAGCCGGCTCAGATCCCAGCATAAACCGGTGCCGCCCAATGTTTTTCTCGATGTTCTGCATAATCCGCCGGTCAAGATACTAACAGAGGAGGATCTGTCTGTTCCTGACCCAGAGGCTCAATTGGTGGCGGTTCTTCATGCTATCCCTGATTGGACGGTGCCATACCTAGCGTATATGACCTGGGGCGAGTTACCCGAGGACGAAGTTCTGGCCAGACAGATAATCCGGTGTTCCAAGTCCATGACTATTGTCAATGGTGAGTTACATCATTGCAGTGTCTCGGGGCATTTCAGCATTGCGTTTATCCTGAAGAAGGCTGTGAGATCTTGCGTGAAATCCACGAAGGAGATTGCGGTCATCATGTCGGTTCAAAATCCCTGGTGGCTAAGACTTTCCAACACTGTTTTTATTGGTTAATAGCTCATGCTGATGCTGAGGATCTGGTCAGCAAGTGTGATGGCTGTCAGAATTTTTCATGCCGAGCTCATGTTTCGGCTCAGGAATTGAGGATGATTCCAATCACCTAGCCGTTTGCAACTTGGGGGCTGGATATGGTTGGGCCTTTTAAGAGGTCCAAGGATAAGAAGACCCACCTTCTGGTCAAGCGGAGACAGCTAATCAAGAAATCCTGAGGGGTATCAAGCCCCGGCTTATGGTCCCTTTGCAGAGGACACCGGGTTGTTCGATGGAAGAGTTGCCTTCCGTATTATGGAGCATTAATACCACCCCCAATGGATCTACGGGTTATACACCCTTCTTCATGGTTTATGGAGCAGAAGCAGTTCTCCCAAGCGATATTCGCCATGACTCGCCTCGAGTGGCAGCTTATGTTAAAGCGGACAATGAAAGAGCACTCCAAGATGCATTGGACCTATTAGATGAAAAACGGGATATTGCGGCATCTCATTCGGCGATTTATCAGCAAGACCTGCAGCGTTATCACAGCCGCCGGGTTAAAACCAGAGCTTTTCAAGAAGGCGACTTAGTGCTCCGGCTTATCCAAGATCAGAGCAACATGCACAAGTTATCCCCACCTTGGGAGGGCCTTTTGTGGTCAGCAAGAATCTGAACAATGGGACATACACTCATACTACCTTATTGATGTTCGAGAGCACAAAGACTCACGCAAGTCGGAGGAGGAGACCCGCCGGCCATGGAATATTTCTCATCTTTGACCTTACTATACCTGAGCCATAGGCTCCTATCATGTACATATTTTTGACAATGTATATATTATGATCAATAAAATAAACCGGCATCCTTGCTAAAGCGGGCCCTCTGTCATTCGTCTTATATATCTTCTTGGTTACATGGGGGCTTCTGCTTGTAAAGCGGAGTTCTGACCCCAGTGAATGGAGTTCTGATCCGGAAAAGGCTTTGTAAAATGGTTTAACTCAGTGGCCTGGCAGCCCATGAAAAGCCTCATCTTTTTGACATATTTTATTTGCAAATCTTTCTTTTTTGATGTTTATTTCGATGAGGTTTATATTCAATCCGGTACTTGCTAACCCGGACTGTTTTTAAGTTGCCAAGTGCAAACTTATAAGATGATCAGTGTCCATTAACACGGCTTGGCTTTCAACTATAAGTTGTCAGTACACTATCAATTATAATCTAGTATTTGTTAAACTGGTCTGGCTTTGACTATAAGTCGCCAGATGATCATCCGGTGTTTATTATAACCCGGCATGGCTTCATCATAAACCAGCACAACATGGTGGGAGTTATCGGCACTCAAAGATTTGGGTTATCACCCTTACTACAATAAAGTGATAAATCAACAATGTGATTCAATGTCACATGTATGATGTATTTCATATTTACTTATTTTTGAAAGTATATCATGGGTTATAAACTCTTGCTTTATATTGGGTATCATAACCCATCCGGCAGTAATCCGCCAGGGCAATTTTAAGTATATCATATGCAGGAACAGGATTGCATAAAACTGTTAAGGAGCATAAGTTGACATAGCACTATCATGACAGATTAACAATATCAGACAAACTGGCTATGCACGATAGCATAGCAGACCAAGTGTTTAAAACTAGCCTATTACAAGGCAGCAGACGCCCAAAAGAATAAATGTATCACTGATATCTCGGTATGAAGAAGCTAAACCGGCCCCCGGATTATGATTCTTCCTCAGGCTAACGTGAAGGTTCTGGATCATCCTACGCCAGATCACCCTCCGCCTCCCCACCCAGTGGCTGGAAGTAAATGGTTGCCCAGTCAATCCCAGATAAAGCTCGGAAGACAGCTTCATCACTTATAAGATCGGACGGTTTAACATCAGGGGCATAAGTATGCTTACGGATTGGCGGGATAAGATTTGGCACTTCATAAACTGATGCATCAGTCTGTTTGTTGTCTGCGTCATAAATCGGCCGGTGGAAAGACAAATCAGTCTCTTTAGCAAGATTACTTGCAAGTGGACGCATTTCCTTCGTCAAAGCCCTGAGGGCATCATTGTCAAAGTCTGACCCATCTTCTTTTTGGCTGCGATAGCCGTTTCCAATGTCTTCCAGATCAAGATTAGATATCCAGGCCTTGGCCTAAGTCAATGCAGACAGAGCACCGGCCCTTGCAGCTGATCTCTTTACCTCCTCAAGCTGGGCATGCGTCATGGATAACTTTGCCAATGTATCCTTGATTAAAGTTGGGGGCAGTTTGTTGTATGAAGCTGCGCAGATGACTTGTTGAGCGCTGGTATATAATTGCTCTATCAATGCATAGGCAGCCTTCAGTTTTTTGCGCATGTCTGAACCAAGATGAGCAACACGGCTACCTGCAATGGTTACAATATTATTGTTAAACCAGCAGTTTTAAGGGTGCTTAAGTATAGCTTATGAAGAGGGTATTTACCAAAGACAGCAGAGGTCATAGTGTTGATTTGCCGCTTTAGGCCAGTCAGCTCTTCTGTCACCGGTTTAAGGGCCACTTCAGCATCCTCCGCCCGCTTTAACAAAGTTGCTCTTTCAGCTTCCCAATCTGCTTGTTCGCCTTTGAAGCCGTCCTTCAGTTTTTTCATGGTTGCTAAAGCGCCGGTCAGCGCTTCTTTAGCCTTGGAGGTTTCTGCTTGCTGGGACTTAATATTCTCTTGAAGGTCGGCGATTTGAGATTCCTTCTTGTTCAGATCAGCCTGCAAGAGACAGTTTAATGAGTTAATAGTGCAACTTTGTGTTGGGGAACGTAGTAATTTCAAAATTTTCCTACGTACACGCAAGATCATGGTGATGGCATAGCAACGAGTGGGGAGAGTGTCCGTCCACGTACCCTCGTAGACCGTAAGCGGAAGCGTTATGACAACGCGGTTGATGTAGTCGTACGTCTTCACGATCCGACCGATCCAAGCACCGAACGTACGGCACCTCCGAGTTCAGCACACGTTCAGCTCGATGACGATCCCCGGGCTCCGATCCAGCAAAGCTTCGGGGATGAGTTCCGTCAGCACGACGGCGTGGTGATGATGATGATGCTCCACCGGCACAGGGCTTCGCCTAAACTCTGCGACGATATGACCGAGGTGGAATATGGTGGAGGGGGGCACCGCACACGGCTAAGGAACGATCCGTAGATCAACTTGTGTGTTATGGGGTGCCCCACTGCCCCCGTATATAAAGGAGGGAGGGGGAGGTGCGGCCAGCCCTTTTGGGGTGCGCCTGGAGGAGTCCTACTCCCACCGGGAGTAGGACTCCCCCCTCTTGCCTTGGTGGAGAAGGAAAGGGGGGAGGGGAAAGAGGAAAGGGGGGCCGCCCCCCCCCCTTCCTTGTCCTATTCGGACTAGGGGGGAGGGGGCGCGCGGCCTGCCCTGGCCGGCCCTCCTCTTCTCCCTCATGGCCCACTAAGGCCCATTAACCCCCGGGAGGGTTCCGGTAACCCCCCGGTGTTCCGGTAAAATCCCGATTTCACCCGAAACCTTTCCGATGTCCAAACATAGGCTTCTAATATATCAATCTTTATGTCTCGACCATTTCGAGACTCCTTGTCATGTCCGTGATCACATCCGGGACTCCGAACAAACTTCGGTACATCAAAACTTATAAACTCATAATAAAACTGTCATCGTAACGTTAAGCGTGCGGACCCTACGGGTTCGAGAACTATGTAGACATGACCGAAACACGTTTCCGGTCAATAACCAATAGCGGGACCTGGATGCCCATATTGGCTCCCACATATTCTACGAAGATCTTTATCGGTCAAACCGCATAACAACATATGTTGTTCCCTTTGTCATCGGTATGTTACTTGCCCGAGATTCGATCGTCGGTATCCAATACCTAGTTCAATCTCGTTATCGGCAAGTCTCTTTACTCGTTTCGTAATACATCATCCCGCAACTAACTCATTAGTCACATTGCTTGCAAGGCTTTTAGTGATGTGCATTACCGAGAGGGCCCAGAGATACCTCTCCGACAATCGGAGTGACAAAACCTAATCTTGAAATACGCCAACTCAACATGTACCTTTGGAGACACCTGTAGTACTCCTTTATAATCACCCAGTTACGTTGTGACGTTTGGTAGCACCCAAAGTGTTCCTCCGGTAAACGGGAGTTGCATAATCTCATAGTTACAAGAACATGTATAAGTCATGAAGTAAGCAATAGCAACATACTAAACGATCAAGTGCTAGGCTAACGGAATGGGTCATGTCAATCACATCATTCTCCTAATGATGTGATCCCATTAATCAAATGACAACACATGTCTATGGTTAGGAAACATAACCATCTTTGATTAAGGAGCTAGTCAAGTAGAGGCATACTAGTGACTATATGTTTGTCTATGTATTCACACATGTATCATGTTTCCGGTTAATACAATTCTAGCATGAATAATAAACATTTATCATGATATAAGGAAATAAATAATAACTTTATTATTGCCTCTAGGGCATATTTCCTTCAGTGTCCCACTTGCACTAGAGTCAATAATCTAGTTCACATCATCATGTGATTCAACACCAATATTCACATTTGTATGTAATTAACACCTATAGTTCACATCGTCATGTGACCAACACCCAAACGGTTTACTAGAGTCAATAATCTAGTTCACATCACTATGTGATTAACACCCAAAGAGTACTAAGGTATGATCATGTTTTGCTTGTGAGAGAACTTTAGTCAACGGGTCTGTCATATTCAGAGCCGTATGTATTTCGCAAATATTCTATGTCCACAATGCTCTGCACGGAGCTACTCTAGCTAATTGCTCCCACTTTCAATATGTATCCAGATTGAGACTTAGAGTCATCTGGATTGGTGTAAAAGCTTGCATCGTTGTAACTTTTATGACGGGCTCTTTTATCACCTCCATAATCGAGAAACATGTCATTAGTCCTCACTAAGGATATTCTTGACCCATGTCCAGTGATCTACTTATTAGATCAAAATTGTATTCCTTTGCCAAACACAGAGCAAGGTATACAATAGGTCTGGTTCACAGCATAGCATACTTTATAGAACCTATGACTGAGGCATAGGGAATGACTTTTCATTCTCTTTCTATTTTCTGCAATGGTCGGGTCTTGAGTCTTACTCAACTTCACACCTTGTAACACGGGAAAGAACTCCTTCTTTGACTGTTCCATTTTGAACTATTTCAAAAAAATTATCAAGGTATGTACTCATTAAAAAATCTTATCAAGCGTCTTGATCTATCTATATAGATCTTGATGCTCAATGTGTAAGCAGCTTCACCGAGGTCTTGCTTTAAAAAACTCTTATTCAAGTATCCTTTCATGCTATGCATAATAATTCTATATTATTTCTGATCAACAATATGTCATTCACATATACTTATCAGAAATGCTGTAGTGCTCCCACTCACTTTCTTGTAAATACAGGCTTCTTCAAAAGTCTGTATAAAAATATATGCTTTGATCAACTCATCAAAGCATATATTCCAACTCCGAGATGCTTTCACCAGTCCATAGATGGATCGCTGGAGCTTGCACAATTTGTTAGCACCTTTAGGATTGACAAAACCTTCTGGTTGCATCATATACAACTCTTCTTTAAGAAAACCATTAAGGAATGTAGTTTTGTTTACCCATTTGCCAGATTTCATAAAATGCGGCAATTGCTAACATGATTCAGACAGACTTAAGCATAGATACGAGTGAAAAACTCTCATCGTAGTCAACACCTTGAACTTGTCGAAAACCTTTTGCGACAATTCTAGCTTTGTAGATAGTAACACTATTAGCGTCCGTCTTCCTCTTGAAGATCCATTTAATCTCAATGTCTCGCCGATCATTGGGCAAGTCAATCAAAGTCCATACTTTGTTTTCATACATGGATCTTATCTCAGATCTCATGGCCTCAAGCCATTTTGCGGAATCTGGGCTCACCATCGCTTCTTCATAGTTCGTAGGTTCGTCATGGTCTAGTAACATAACTTCTAGAACAGGATTACCGTACCACTCTGGTGCGGATCTTACTCTGTAAGACCTACGAAGTTCTGTAGTAACTTAATCTAAAGTTTCATGATCATCATCATTAACTTCCTCACTAATTGGTGTAGTAGTCACAGGAACAGATTTCTGTGATGAACTACTTTCAAATGAGGGAGCAGGTACAGTTACCTCATCAAGTTCTACTTTCCTCCCACTCACTTCTTTCGAGAGACACTCCTTCTCTAGAAAGGATCCATTCTTAGCAACGAATGTTTTGCCTTTGGATTTGTGATAGAAGGAGTACCCAACAGTTTCCTTTGGGTATTCTATGAAGACGCACTTCTCCGATTTGGGTTCGAGCTTATCAGGTTGAAAACCTTTTTCATATAAGCATCGCAACTCCAAACTTTAAGAAACGACAGCTTAGGTTTACTTCTAAACCATAGTTCATACGATGTCATCTCAACGGATTTAGATGGTGCCCTTTTAATGTGAATGCAGCTGTCTCTAATGCATAACCCCAAAACGATAATGGTAAATCAGTAAGAGACATCATAGATCGCACCATATCCAATAAAGTGCAGTTACGACGTTCGGACACACCATAACGTTGTGGTGTTCCAGGTGGTGTGAGCTGTGAAACTATTCCACATTGTTTTAATTGAAGACCAAACTCGTAACTCAAATATTCGTCTCCGCGATCAGATCGCAGAAACTTTATTTTCTTGTTACGATGATTTTTCCACTTCACTCTAAAATTCTTTGAACCTTTCAACTATTTCAGACCTATGTTTCATCAAGTAGATATACCCATATCTGCTCAAATCATCTGTGAAGGTCAGAAAATAACGATACTTGCCATGAGCATCAACACTCATTGGATCGCATACATCGGTATGTATTATTTCCAATAAGTCAGTAGCTCGTTCCATTGTTCCGGAGAACGAAGTTTTAGTCATCTTGCCCAATAGGCACGGTTCGCAAGCATCAAATGATTCATAACCAAGTGATTCCGAAAATCCATCTTTATGGAGTTTCTTCATGCGCTTTACACCGATATGACCCAAATGGCAGTGCCACAAATAAGTTGCACTATCATTATTAACTTTGCATCTTTTGGCTTCAACATTATGAATATGTGTATCACTACTCTCGAGATCCAACAAACTATTTTCATTGGGTGTATGACCATTGAAGGTTTTATTCATGTAAACAGAACAACAATTATTCTCTGACTTTAAATGAATAACCGTATTGCAATAAACATGATCAAATCATATTCATGCTCAATGCAAACGCCAAATAACATTTATTTAGGTTTAACACTAATCCCGAAAGTATAGGGAGTGTGCGATGATGATCATATCAATCTTGGAACCACTTCCAACACACGTCGTCACTTCACCCTTAACTAGTCTCTGTTTATTCTGTAACTCCTGTTTCTAGTTACTAATCTTAGCAACCGAACAAGTATCAAATACTCAGGGGCTACTATAAACACTAGTAAGGCACACATCAATAACCTGTATATCAAATATACCCTTGTTCACTTTGCCATCCTTCTTATCCACCAAATATTTGGAGTAGTTCCACTTCCAGTGACCATTTCCTTTGCAGTAGAAGCACTTAGTTTCAGGCTTAGGTCCAGCTTTGGGCTTCTTCACGGGAGTGACAACTTGTTTGCCATTCTACTTGAAGTTTCCCTTTCTTTCCCTTTGCCCTTTTCTTGAAACTAGTGGTCTTGTCAATCATCAACACTTGATGCTCTTTCTTGATTTCTACCTTCGTCAATTTCAACATCACGAAGAGCTCGGGAATTGTTTTCGTCATCCCTTCCATACTATAGTTCATCACGAAGTTCTACTAACTTGGTGATGGTGACTAGAGAATTCTGTCAATCACTATTTTATCTGGAAGATTAACTCCCACTTGATTCAAGCGATTGTAGTACCCAGACAATCTGAGCACATGCTCACTAGTTGAGCGATTCTCCTTCATCTTTTAGCTATAGAACTTGTTGGAGACTTTATATCTCTCAACTCGGGTATTTTCTTGAAATATTAACTTCAACTCCTGGAACATCTCATATGGTCCATGACGTTCAAAAACATCTTTGAAGTCCCGATTCTAAGTCATAAAGCATGGTGCACAAAACTATCAAGTAGTCATCATATTGAGCTAGCCAAACGTTCATAACGTCTGCATCTGCTCCTGCAATAGGTCTGTCACCTAGCGGTGCATTAAGGACATAATTCTTCTGTGCAGCAATGAGGATAAACCTCAGATCACGGATCCAATCCGCATCATTGCTACTAACATCTTTCAACACAATTTTCTCTAGGAACATATCGAAATAAACATATGAAAGCAACAACGCAAGCTATTGATCTACAACATAATTTGCAAAATACTACCAGGACTAAGTTCATGATAAATTTAAGTTCAATTAATCATATTACTTAAGAACTCCCACTTAGACAGACATCTCTCTAGTCATCTAAGTGATCACGTGATCCAAATCAACTAAACCATGTCCGATCATCACGTGAGATGGAGTAGTTTCAATGGTGAACATCATTATGTTGATCATATCTACTATATGATTCACGCTCGACCTTTCAGTCTCCGTGTTCCGAGGCCATATCTGTATATGCTAGGCTCGTCAAGTTTAACCCGAGTATTCCGCATGTGCAACTGTTTTGCACCAGTTGTATTTGAACGTAGAGCCTATCACACCCGATCATCACGTGGTGTCTCAGCACAAAGAACTTTCGCAACGGTGCATACTCAGGGAGAACACTTCTTGATAATTAGTGAGAGATCATCTTAAAATGCTACCGTCAATCAAAGCAAGATAAGATGCATAAAGGATAAACATCACATGCAATCAATATAAGTGATATGATATGGCCATCATCGTCTTGTGCTTGTGATCTCCATCTTCGAAGCACCGTCGTGATCACCATCGTCACCGGCGCGACACCTTGATCTCCATTGTAGCATCGTTGTTGTTACGCCATCTATTGCTTCTACGACTATCGCTATCGCTTAGAGATAAAGTAAAGCAATTACAGGGCGTTTGCATTTCATACAATAAAGCGACAACCATATGGCTCCAGCTAGTTGCCGATAACTTCGGTTACAAAACATGATCATCTCATACAATAAATATAGCATCACGTCTTGACCATATCACATCACAACATGCCCTGCAAAAACAAGTTAGACGTCCTCTACTTTGTTGTTGCAAATTTTACGTGGCTGCTACAGGCTTAGCAAGAACCGTTCTTACCTACGCATCAAAACCACAATGATAGTTCGTCAAGTTAGTGATGTTTTAACCTTCGCAAGGACCGGGCGTAGCCACACTCGATTCAGCTAAAGTGAGAGAGACAGACACCCGCCAGCCACCTTTAAGCACGAGTGCTCGCAACGGTGAAACCAGTCTCGCGTAAGCGTACGCGTAATGTCGGTCCGGGCTGCTTCATCTCACAATACCGTCGAACCAAAGTATGACATGCTGGTAAGCAGTATGACTTGTATCACCCACAACTCACTTGTGTTCTACTCGTGCATATAACATCAATGCATAAAACCTAGCTCTGATACCACTGTTGGGGAACGTAGTAATTTCAAAATTTTCCTACGTACATGCAAGATCATGGTGATGGCATAGCAACGAGAGGGGAGAGTGTCCGTCCACGTACCCTCGTAGACCGTAAGCGGAAGCGTTATGACAACGCGGTTGATGTAGTCGTACGTCTTCACGATCTGACCGATCCAAGCACCGAACGTACGGCACCTCCGAGCTCAGCACACGTTCAGCTCGATGACGATCCCCGGGCTCTGATCCAGCAAAGCTTCGGGGATGAGTTCCGTCAGCACGACGGCGTGGTGACGATGATGATGCTCCACCGGCGCAGGGCTTCGCCTAAACTCTGTGATGATATGACCGAGGTGGAATATGGTGGAGGGGGGCACCGCACACGGCTAAGGAACGATCCGTAGATCAATTTGTGTGTTATGGGGTGCCCCCCTGCCCCCGTATATAAAGGAGGGAGGGGGAGGTGCGGCCGGCCCTTTTGGGGTGCGCCTGGAGGAGTCCTACTCCCACCGGGAGTAGGACTCCCCCCTCTTGCCTTGGTGGAGAAGGAAAGAGGGGAGGGGAAAGAGGAAAGGGGGGCGCCCCCCCCCCTTCCTTGTCCTATTCGGACTAGGGGGGAGGGGCGAGCGGCCTGCCCTGGCCGGCCCTCCTCTTCTCCCTCATGGCCCACTAAGGCCCATTAACCCCCGGGAGGGTTCCGGTAACCCCCCGGTGTTCCGGTAAAATCCCGATTTCACCCGGAACCTTTCCGATGTCCAAACATAGGCTTCCAATATATCAATCTTTATGTCTCAACCATTTCGAGACTCCTCGTCATGTCCGTGATCACATCCGGGACTCCGAACAAACTTCGGTACATCAAAACTTATAAACTCATAATAAAACTGTCATCGTAACGTTAAGCGTGCGGACCCTATGGTTCGAGAACAATGTAGACATGACCGAGACACGTCTCCGGTCAATAACCAATAGCGGGACCTGGATGCCCATATTGGTTCCTACATATTCTACGAAGATCTTTATCGGTCAGACTGCATAACAACATACGTTGTTCCCTTTGTCATCGGTATGTTACTTGCCCGAGATTCGATCGTCGATATCCAATACCTAGTTCAATCTTGTTATCGGCAAGTCTCTTTACTCGTTCCGTAATACATCATCCCGCAACTAACTCATTAGTCACATTGCTTGCAAGGCTTTTAGTGATGTGCATTACCGAGAGGGCCCAGAGATACCTCTCCGACAATCGGAGTGACAAAACCTAATCTCGAAATACGCCAACTCAACATGTACCTTTGGAGACACTTGTAGTACTCCTTTATAATCACCCAGTTACGTTGTGACGTTTGGTAGCACCCAAAGTGTTCCTCCGGTAAACGGGAGTTGCATAATCTCATAGTTACAGGAACATGTATAAGTCATGAAGTAAGCAATAGCAACATACTAAACGATCAAGTGCTAGGCTAACGGAATGGGTCATGTCAATCACATCATTCTCCTAATGATGTGATCCCATTAATCAAATGACAACACATGTCTATGGTTAGGAAACATAACCATCTTTGATTAATGAGCTAGTCAAGTAGAGGCATACTAGTGACTATATGTTTGTCTATGTATTCACACATGTATCATGTTTCCGGTTAATACAATTCTAGCATGAATAATAGACATTTATCATGATATAAGGAAATAAATAATAACTTTATTATTGCCTCTAGGGCATATTTCCTTCACTCTGAAGTCCCAAGCACATAACAAGTTATACACTTGGCACTTGGGGGCTAATGCGGATTGTTTTTTATCAGCTGACATTTTAAGTCCCAAGCATACAACAAGTTATATACTTGGCACTTGGGGGCTAATGCATATCGAACCTTCATGACAGGAAAGGTACCAGTTCATCCTAAAGGTATAAACCGGCCCTTGGGGGCTACACAAGAAAAAGTTCAATATTTTTCTACTACAAGTCCCGCTTCACATCAATTTCATGAACCGGCCCTTGGGGGCTACTGGAGTTGATATTCTAAGCCAGTTATAAGGAAAGAAAATTTATGCAATAGGAAGTGATATTTACCTCATACCGTTCCTTCATCAGGCCCACTAAACTGGCTTCATAGTCACGGCTGGTGTACAGGCGGTTTAAATATCTAGAATGGATATCTTGGGCGCTGAGATGAGCATAGCTTGATAAATCGGTCTTCCATTTACCCTTGTCCATGGCAGAAAATTCTTCCTTAGCACTGTGCTTTGATAAAGCGACAGGGTTGCCAGGAGCCGTATGACCAAAACCGGTAATCACAACATCATCTGTGGTATTATCAATAGTTTTGGCCGGACTTGGCGGTTTGGCAGTTGTTTTTGCTGGACTTGGTGGATCGGCAGCTGGGCTCGGCGGATCAGTAGACTGGCTCATTGGATTCATCTCTGCTGGCTCAACAAAAGTATCCTAAGGCTGAGGTACCGGGTCATCCAGGATAATATCAGCATTCTGATCAAGAGCCTCTGAGGTCTTCTCCGGTTCAGTGGCCGGATTATCATCGGTTGGTGTAGTCAGCTTGGCTTTCTTGCTAACTCTGGCTTTGGCACTAAAAATAACAGACGTAGAGGTTAGTACAATAACCAGTACAAGGCATAAAGGGTTAAGTATAATATGCTTACCCAGGAACAGTCTTGAGTGGAGGCATTTGTGTGGTTGATGACACGCCGGAGGATGAATGAGAGGTTCCCTGATAATTTGAATCAGATAGATTAAGAGGGTATCGGAAATAACCCGCCTTGGGATAAAGTGTATTAGAAGAACAAGAGACCTCTTGACGGCGTTTGCGAACCGGAGAGTACGGTAAACCGGAGGAGGTAACCACTTGGCCACTGTGTCGGGTTGTGCGGCGAGCTTCAGGCTGCTCTATCTTCAAAGAAAAGTGCGGATCCGAATAATCAAGAGGATGTGAATATTTTACTTTTTGGACTGCTCGACGGAGTTTTGGTACTGGCACATGATTTGAGTCGGAAGATAGAACAATTACCTCTGCTTCACCAGCGCGGCTAGCTTCCGCATCATCCTGATAATAATCATTGTCAATGAGGTGTATGAAAAAAGAACCAAGAGAGTCAAGTTCTACCTCTGAATCCAGGTCATCGAGTTCTTCATCATTGGGCAAGCCAGAGGCCTCGGCGGTTCTTTTCTTTGCGGGTTTCTTTGTAACCCTGGTCTTGACGCGAGGCGCCCTCACCGGTTTATCCTGTGGTTTCGCTGGTTTATCTTGTGACTTGTTCTTCCAGAACGGATCATCACCCTGCACAGATGGACAACAAATTATAGAGGAATTTTTAAGAGGGGGCGGATTAAGACAAAAATGAGGCAATTTTTACAGCTGGCGGTTTATTGGAAGCACATAAGGGACTAAGCCCTACTTTGCTGCATACCGCCACCGGTTCATCAAGCATCTTCTTGGCAGATTCGGTGACCTCGTCATCAGTGAGCTGGATGTCAATATGATGCTGAGGGTCATTTAAATCCCCCGTGTATTCACACATTAAATCGGGGCGCCGGCTTAAAGGCATAATGCTCCAAGAGACCCAGCACCGAACGAAGTCGACGCGTGTCAGACCGTTTGCCACAAAAGCTCTGAGTTTTGATAACTGAGGGGCGTATTTTGATCGTTCCTTGGCAGTCAGTCGCTGAGGATGGATATTCTCTGGTAAGCCGGTGTGCATGATAGCCCGACAGAGGATTCTCTTCAGGTGGAGATGTATCATGGCAGTAAAACCAAGTTTGATTCCAGTCCTTGGGATGACTATGATGCTTGGCGTGAGGGAAGCTGACATCTTTCCTCTTCTGGATTGAAACCCCGCCCAGCTCAGTGTTAGGCCCATCTGTGAACTCGGTGCAACTATTCAAATAGAAATAATCTCTGAACAGCTCAACAGTGGGTTCTTCTTGCAGATAAGCCTCACAAAAATTTTGGAAATTACAAATATTGGACACGGAGTTAGGCCCAATATCTTGAGGGTGGATCTAGAAGCTGGCAAGAACGTCACGAAAGAACTTTGAACTGGGCGGGCTAAATCCTCGACCCAGATGGTCAGCAAAAACAACCACCTCTCCATCCTTGGGCTCAGGAAGATTTTCTGGACCGGGAACTCTCTAGTTTATGACTACCTTCTTAGCTAAAACGCCAGTGGCAACAAGCCCATTTAACTGTTCTTCAGTAACCCGGGAAGGAACCCAATTGCAAGCATAGAACGTTTTGGCCATTTCAGTGGAAAGCTGGAAAAGAAGATCAATGCCAGTTTATGATTCATGACTGGCGCAGATAAACCGGCCTAAGGACAGAGGGAGAAGAAATTGAAACATATGTACATGATAAACCGGATTTTTACATTGAGGTTGAGTTGGCGGTTTAAGAGAGGGCTAATGGTACCTGGCGGGTTATCATCTTCTAAAGGTTAAACCGCCTACAACGGTGTGGAAACTATAGATCTGAAAGTTCCTAAGTATTACACAAACAGGTTTTACAGGTTGGTACTATAATTGGATCCACCACGGTTTTAAAGGAGAAAAAATCCAAAGCCTTAAATGGTGACAGCGGAACAGCTAAAGACCAGATGGGATCTGCTTACTGAGAAAGAGATGTTATGATGAGGAAAAATGCACTATAGCTATGGCCGCATAGGGAGAATATCAAGTTTTATCAAGTTCTGATGTGGCAGCAAAGTACAGTACTGAAAAACGATGAACACCGAAGAACACCATTGAACACCGAAACCCTAGCAGTAGATCTGGGGCAGAAGGAAAGAAAACTTACAGAGGTTGAAGGAATAGCAGAGAGGCGCCGTGTTTCTCTGGTCAAATCAGGTTGATGCAGCGGCCGACGTTGGAGCAGTAGCGAAGGTCGAGGCGGCGGCTGTGCTCGAGCACTGAGGCAACGCGAGGAAGAAGACGAGACAAAGAGGCACGAAAGGGGAAAAGAGAAAATGACCCCTGGTCCTATTTATAAGACGAAGGAATAAGCGACAGGCGCGAGAATCGAGGAGCCAAAAAAAATGGATATGTGACAGCTGTCACCTTGATTTTTGGAGGCTTATTAATAAAAGGGAAGTACATATGGTTTTAATGAACAGATGACATCATGCCGGTTTATTACAATCTTGGAAGATGACGTCACGGCAGTTTAAAAAGTTCACATGAAGATTATGTCATGGCGGTTTACAAGATTCACGTGAAGATGTTCAAGAAGAAATTTTCCAATTTATTGAAGATTGACATGAACAAGTTCAAATCAATCTGGGGCCTAATGTTGGGGATATAACTACTGAGTGTAAACTGCCCAGGAGGGGCCGGGTTACACTCATAAGGAGACGTCCTATTAAAGCCCATGAAGACAAGGAGTATGTCGCTTTACTATGGAGACTTGAAGGCCCAGAGCCCAAAGGCGGATTAGGGCCCGTAGACATAAACCTCCATGAGATATGTAACTTGTGTTGTAAGATAGGAAAGGTAGAAACCGAGCCGGACATGTGTATGAGCTGGCCTCGGGATTCTGTAAACCGCCGGGTGTCAACCTGGGTATATAAAGGGACGACCCGGTGGCGGTTCAGGGACAATAAACAACAACTCAAGAGATAGGTAAAGCGGATTCACTCCTTGCTCATCGAGACCCCATCAATTCCACCACAACTGGATTGTAGGCTTTTACCTTCACCGCAAGGGGTCGAACCAGTATAAACTCCCCGTGTCCTTTGTCCGGTTTAACCCCTTTAAGCTAATCTTGTTGCGATGGCTCCACGACTAAGTCCTCTCACTAGGACATCTGACATGATGATTCCACGACAGCAACCGCTGCCTGAACTCTCAATCAGGAAGGGAAGTGCAAGTCGCCCTTCCGCGGATTTAGGATCGGTTTTTTTTGTTTCTTCATCACTCCTCCTTGAGCCATAGGCTTCAACTTTATCATAAAAGCCGATGAAATCCCACCACTCACCCAAGCGAGAACATAACTCTGATCCCTGTGAGCTATGAGAGAGGAATATGCAGGTTCATGCGAAGAGGAATATCACAGTTAGATCACCTATTGTCTACCTCTATCACTACTAGGGCAGAGCTTCGGATGGGCCAACCTGAGCCGTAGACAAAAACTACAAATACCCCTTAGTATTTTGGCCCATTTTTTAATATAAAAACCAGCCCATGGCCTATTATCTTGCCCCCCAGCCCATTGCCCCCCCCCCCCAAGAAATGGGCCCAAGCTCCACCACCATTAACTAAGTAGAGGACATGATGAAAGCACTGACTTCAAAGAAACAAATAAGTGCATGAAGTTCTACCAGACACACCGAAGAGACGACTACTAAACATTTTTGTCCTGCATGCCGCCAACCACGCGGACTAGCCAACATCTGCTCTTACTACAGTATACTAATACCACTAACTATTACACATAACTTTAGATGGGACAAACCATGGGAGGACGGGGTCTAGCCCCTGGTCACTTTCCTTGTCTTTGCCATGGTGGAGGCTGGAAGGGGGCTATTTGAGAGAAAAGAAGTGTGGCCGCACCCCCGTCGCTCCCGTGGGCGACGATCGGGCAAAACCCTAGCTCCACCGCCCCTCCCCTCCCTCCCCTCATCTTCCCTCACCGTCATCAGGGGGAGGGGCAGCAACGGTGAGGACCTTCTTCCTTCTTGCTGGGGAATGGCAACACGGACTGTGATCGCCGTCGGGGATGCGGCGCTAGCATGGGGCACTGTGGCAGCATCGCGCATGTTCAGGAAAGCGGTGGGACTGCACGGGGGCTTTGGGGGCGTGGCGGCACGCGCGCTGGCATCCTTGTTGCCACGGTTCTGGGCTAGGGTGCAGGAAGCGGACGACCCTCGTTGATGGTGGATGAAGGGAGAGGATGTGGCGCTGGCTTTGCTAGACAGTGCCATGCATGCGGCTGGTGTCATGCCTTGCCTGGGCGGGTGATACGTCTCCAATGTATCTATATTTATTGTTCCATGTTGTTATATTATCATTCTTGGATGTTTTACAATCATTTTATAGCGACTTTATATCATTTTTTGGGACTAACCTATTGACATACTGCCCAGTGCCAGTTGTTATTTTTTGCTTGTTTTTTACTTCGCAGGAAATCAATAGCAAACGGAGTCCAAATGCAGTGAAACTTTTTGGTGTGTTTCTCTGGACCAGAAGACATCTGTTGGACCAAAGAAGTACCAGTGGGGGCGAGGGGAGCACAACCCACCTGGGCACGCCTAGGGGCCCAAGCACGCCCTGGTGGGTTGTGCCCACCTCGGCCGCCTCCCGCATTGCCTCTTTGCTCTATAAATACCCCAATATTCCAAAAACCCTAGGGGAGGTGACGAAAAACAATTCCAGCCGCCGCAAGTTCCAGAAACCACAGATCCAATCTAGACACCATCATGGAGGGGTTTATCATCCTCATTGGTGCCTCTTCGATGATGCGTGAGTAGTTCATTATAAACCTACGAGTCCGTAGTTAGTAGCTAGATGGCTTCCTCTCTCTCTTTTGATTCTCAATACAATGGTCTCTTGGAGATCTATTTGATGTAACTCTTTTTGGGTGTGTTTGTTGGGATCCGATGAACTTTGAGTTTATGATCAGATCTATGTTTTTATCCATGAAAGTTATTTGAGTCTTTTGATCTCTTATATGCATGATTACTTATAGCCTCGTATTTCTTCTTCGAATCTTTGGTTTAGTTAGGCCGACTAGATCGATTTTTCTTGCCATGGGAAGAGGTGATTTGTGATGGATTCGATCTTACGGTGCTCAATCCCAGTGATAGAAGGGAAAATTACATGTATGTATCATTGCTATTAAGGATAACAAGATGGGGTCTATTCCTACATGAATAGATCTTGTCTACATCATGTCATCGTTCTTATTGTATTAATCCATTTCTCCATGAACGTAATACAGTAGATGCATGCTAGATAGCGGTCGATGTGTAGAGTAATAGTAGTAGATGCAGGCAGGAGTCGATCTACTAATCTTGGATGTGATGCCTATATAATGATCATTTCCTGGATATCGTCATAATTATTTAAAGTTCTATCAACTGTCCAATAGTAATTTGTTTACCCACCATATGCTATTTTTCTCAAAAGAAGCCACTAGTGAAATCTACGGCCCCCGGGTCTATTTTCTCATCATATATTTTTCGATCTATTTTGCTATTTGCTTTTTTTATTTATTTGCAACTTTTATTTTCAGATCTATATTATAAATAACCCAAAAATATCTTGCTGAATTTTATTTGCTCTTAGTTGTATCTATCAATCTGCTACAATTTTATCTCATCAACTTGACAATTTCTGGCACCGTTACCCGAAAGGGATTGACAACCCCTTTAACACGTCGGGCTGCAAGTATTTGTTCTTTGTGTGCAGGTACCGTTTACATAGTGTTACGTGATTCTTGTACTGGTTTCGATAACCTTGGTCTCATCACTGGGGGAAATACCCGCCGTTGCTGTGTTGCATCATCCCTTCCTCTTTGGGGAAATACCGACGTAGTTCAAGCCGCAATCAAAAGAATTTCTAGCGCCGTTGCCGGGGAGACATCGTCAACATCTACCAGGTTCCTAATCACAAATCTCATCTCCTTGCAATTTACATTATTTTCCATTTGCCTCTCGTTTTCTTCTCCCCCACTTCACAAAAAAATGCCGTTTTATTCGCCCTCTTTTTCGTTCGTCGTTTTCTCATCAGATCTGTTTTGTGTGCAACTTTGTTCGTCACTTTTTGTCACTATGGATAGTTGTTCCTCTATTGTGTGCACCCCCGAGAACGAGGTTCTTAATTTCAAACAAAGGGGAGGGGAGAATTTAAAAGATGCTTGGTATAGAATTTGCAATGCTCACAATAGATCTATTCGTAAGCAATCTACTGTTGTTCTTCTTATGTGGGCATTACCACTTGGTATAGATTCGTCCTTGATATGATTACTGGTGGAAATTTCTTGATGTGTCCCTCTCTTGATGCTTTTAATGCTATGGGAAATTTAGTGGGATCACCACCTCATATGATTAATGAAACAACCTTAACTCTCCAGCATGTTATGGAAAGGCTAGATGCTATCGAAAAGAAAATGCTCACCGAAGAACACATTGAGAACTTGGATAAAAAGATGCATAATTTTGCTAGTAAAATTGGGTCAAAAGCAGGAGAAGTTCTTAAGTTGTTAAAAGAAAAGGGGACCATAATTCATGAAAGAATTGAAGACAGCCCATGTCAAATCGGTAAATTGGAAGAAATATTTAGTAATCTAAGCATGGCTTTTGCTTCCGCTAAAACGATTGAAAAAACTCTGTAAAACTTAGCAAGATCATTCAAGTTACTAAGAACAAAGGTGCAACTTCTAGTAATAATGATAAAGGAGACCTTAAGAAGATTAGCATTCACCCCGATTTTATTGAAGTGATAAGAGACCCTACCGGCAAGAATGAATTTCTCAAGATTGTTCCTAGAAGTATTGTTGTTGAAAGTTTATATGCTAAATATTTGAAGAATTCTAAATGTTTGATTGAAGAGTTGGAAACCAAAGATGACAACACTTAGATCTTTGCATTATGGCTAGCTGGGGGCATAAAACGATAGCGCTTATTGGGAGGCAACCCAATGAATAAAATTTATTTTTGTCTTTTTCTTTCTGTTCTTGAGTGTTTGCACAACTATGCCTCTGTTATGATTGCGTTTTTTGTGTTTTAATTAGGGTTTGTTACAAGCAAAGACTTTGGGATCATGTTGGATGATAGTTGATTTGATCTTGTTGAAAAACATAAACTTTTGCGCCCAGTAAAATAATTTTCATAAATCACAGAAACATGCTTTTGCTCTAAATTTTTTAAACAAGATTGATATAGAAATTGCCCACATTGTCCTAATGTTTCAGAACTTTTGGAGTTACAGAAGTGTACGAAGTTCCCTGATTACTACATATTATTCTGTTTTTGGCAGATTCTATTTTCTTTGCGTTGTGTGCTTATTTCTATGAATCTATGGTTGGTACTGGAGGGTATAAGCTATAGCAAATTTGGAATATAGTAGATATACTGCAAAAAATAAAATATGAATGGGTTTACAACAGTACTTAGAGTAGTGATTTTCTTTGTTATACTAACGGATCTCACAAAGGTTTTGTTGAGTTTTGTGTGATTGAAGTTTTCAAGTTTTGGGTGAGATCACGATGGATGAAGGAATAAGGAGTAAGAAGAGTCTAAGCTTGGGGATGCCCCATGGCATCCCAAGCTATTATCTAAAGGAGAAGCAAGAAACGAAGCTTGGAGATGCCCGAGTGGCATCCCCTCTTTCTTCTAACGACCATCGGTATTTTACTTGGAGCTATATTCGTCCTTGATATACAAGACGCTCCAAGCAAAACTCATTCCATATGCTTGGAGCGTCTTGTATATGAGTCTTTGCTTTTTTGCTTTTTATTTTGTGTCATCTATCCTTGCTGGACACACCTATTTGAGGGAGCCAAAATTATGCTATGACTTCTTAAAATTGCTCTCTATGCTTCACTTAAATTTTTATGAGCTATGGAATTGCTTTAGTGCTTCACCTATATCTTTTTTAGCACGGGGTGCTTTATTATTTTTAAAGAAATGCTCCCATGCTAGATTTACTTGAGAGTTAGTAATTTTTTTAAGAAATTCTCTCTTGCTTCACTTAAATTATTTTGAGAAAAGAAATTTTTATGCTCGTGTTCTTCACTTAGATTTGTTTGAGCTATCAATAGCAACATATGAAATTAGTCCCAAAGTGATAGATATTCAAGGGGGATATAATAAAAACTTTCATGAAGATCATTGGACAAAATAAACTTGATTCTTTATAATAGTTTTGCGATATGTTGATAGTGATACGTGAGTCATGTTAATGAGTAATTATGTTTTACTAAGAATATTGGTGTTAAGGTTTGTGATTCCCCATGCAAGCACGAAATTCAATAGTTACGCAATGAAATTACATCCTACTTGTGGTGCATTATTCGGTGTTAGTTATGCTTAATGCTCGCTTATGAGATTTTTTTTCTTGGTTGGATGCTTCCCAATCTTTTCCTAGCCATCATTTGCACTAAGTATGATCACTACTTGTGCATCCAAAATCCTTAAACCCAGTTTTGCCATATGAGTCCACTATACCTACCTATATGCAGTATTTCCGTGCCGTTCTAAGCAAATTTGTATGTGCCATCTCTAATTTCAAAATAAATTTCATTTTTGTGTGCTCGTACCGCTCATGAAACGGTAGGGGGTGGCTAATATTTTTTCCATGCTAGATGTGTTATTCTCAAGATGAGTGTTTATTCACTTGTCATTGCATGAGAGTACGACAAAGGTATTAGGGATGCCCAGCCCAAAATGAAAAATGAATTTACTTTATGTTGTCAAATAATAAATTTTTGGAAAGTGTTGGTATGGACGACACCCGTGGATTTGGTTAGCCGTGGAATGTGAAAGTATGGTGGAAAAAGGAATACACTTTATTTTCTGTTTGGGAACCGCCTATGATATATCTAGCATGGAAAGTATTGGGAACTACTCGAACATTTTCGTTGACAGGAAAAGCATGTCATCCAAAATGTTTTATCTCTATCTTTTTCGCTTTGAGCTCTGGCACCTCTACAAGTCCCTACTTCCCTCTGCGAAGGGCCTTTCTTTTTACTTTATGCAATTTTTATTTTTATTTGAGTCTCCATCTTCTCTTATAAAGCACCAACTAAGGGGCACTATGATCGTACTTGAGCATTGGGTGTAGCTAATATGAGAGTGTGTTTCATCAGTGGATCAATGATTGAGCACGATGGCTAGGGATAACTTGCTTTAGTATTGATATTTTGAAAGGGCATGGATGCTTGTTGATATGCTTGATTATTGAAATCTTCATGTCAAAACTAGACTATTGCTTTGAATCATATAAAAGTCCAAACATCCATGCTACAAAGAAAATAATATGTTATGAACATGTTAGGCAGCATTCCACATCAAAAATTCTGTTTTTACCATTTACCTACCCGAGGACGAGCAAGAATTAAGCTTGGGGATGCTGATATATCTCCAACTTATCTATAATTTTTTATTGCTCCATGTTGTTATATTATCATTCTTGGATGTTTTACAATCATTTTATAGCAAATTTATATCATTTTTCGGACTAACCTATTGACATAGTGCCCAGTGCTAGTTACTGTTTTTTGCTTGTTTTTTACTTCGCAGGAAATCAATACCAAATGGAGTCCAAACACAGCGAAACTTTTTTGTGATTTTTTCTAGACCAGAAGACACCTGTTGGGCCAAAGAAGGACCAGAGGGGGCCTCCGAGGGGAGCACAACCCACCTGTGCGCACCTAGGGGCCCAGGCGCGCCCTGGTGGGTTGTGCCCACCCCAGCCGCCTCCTGCACCGCCTCTTTGCTCTATAAATACCCCAATATTCCAGAAACTCTAGGGGAGGCAAAGAAAAATAATTCCAGCCGCCGCAAGTTTCAGAAACCACATATCCAATCTATACACCATCATGGAGGGGTTCATCATCCTCATTGGTACCTCTCCGATAATGCGTGAGTAGTTCACTATAGACGTAAGGGTCCATAGTTAGTAGCTAGATGGCTTCCTCTCTCACTCTCTCTTTTGATTCTCAATACAATGGTCTCTTGGAGATCTATTTGATTAACTCTTTTTGCGGTGTGTTTGTTGGGATCCAATGAACTTCGAGTTTATGACCAGATCTATGTTTTTATCCATGAAAGTTATTTGAGTCGTTTGATCTCTTATATGCATGATTACTTATAGCCTCATATTTGTTCTTTGAATCTTTGGTTTAGTTAGGCCAACTAGATCGATTCTTTTCCATGGGAAGAGGTGCTTTGTGATGGGTTTGATCTTACGGTGCTCAATCCCAGTGACAGAAGGGAAATGACACGTATGTGTCATTGCTATTAAGGATAACAAGATGGGGTATATTCCTACATGATTAGATCTTGTCTACATCATGTCATCATTCTTATTGCATTACTTTGTTTCTCCATGAACTTAATACACTAGATGCATGCTGGATAGCGGTCAATGTGTGGAGTGATAGTAGTAGATGCAGGCAGGAGTCGGTCTACTAATCTTGGACGTGATGCCTATATAATGACCATTGGCTAGATATCGTCATAATTATTTGAAGTTCTATCAATTGCCCAACAGTAATTTGTTTACCCACCGTATGCTATTTTTCTTAAGAGAAGCCACTAGTGAAATCTACGGCCCCCGGGTCTATTTTATCATCATATACTTTCAGATCTATTTTGCTATTTGCTTTTTTATTTATTTGCAACTTTTATTTTCAGATATATATTATCAAAAACCCAAAAATACCTTGCTGAATTTTATTTTCTTTTATTTACATCTATCAATCTACTGCAATTTTATCTCGTCAACTTGACAATTTCTGGCATCATTACCCGAAAGGGATTGACAACCCCTTTAACACGTCAAGTTGCAAGTATTTTTTCTTTGTGTGTAGGTACCATTTACATAGTGTTGCGTGGTTCTCCTACTGGTTCGATAACCTTGGTCTCATCACTGAGGGAAATACCTACCATTACTGTGCTGCATCATCCCTTCCTCTTTGGGGAAATACCGACTTAGTTCAAGCCGCAATCAGCGGGCCTCACCCAGATATTGAATTGCCATATCTGGCGGGTGGGGCGGCATCGGTCGGCAGGGTCCGGCCGAGTGGGGATGGCTACCGGGGGACTTGTCCATGTACGTGGATGTCATCTGATGCACCGTGTCGCGTCTTCTTTGTTCCCTCTGTCCTTGCTAAGGAATGGGGACGTGGTTGGATGGTTGTGAGTTGATGCTCTATTGACAATGTGGAGGTCCGATGGTGGCCATAGGTGGTGGCTTGGGCCGCCGACGCGACCATTGTTGTTGTGGCTACGGTGGTTTGTGGTCGGTGACGGGGTGCGGATGGTGGTAGGTGCCCCTTCTTATCCTGAGTCTGAATCGGCAGGGCGTGGGTTACTCAAGCGTATGGGGTTGCTCGTGCTCGGGAGGGAAGTTGTGGTTCTGAGGCAGATCAGAGGCTTTGCTTCGGGTAGGTGGGGTAGGCTTGGTCTGGATTTCATGCTGAGTGGTGGTCATCGTGTTAGCGTTGCGTTGGTGCGTGGATCAGCGCAGGTGACCACAGACATGGCATCGTGTGAGCTCGCCTGAGCAAGCGCTCGGGGCTGGCTCGCCGGTGGCCGTCTGCAGTCTCGGAGTAGTATCCCCCCTCCAATCCACCGGCTATTGGCTGGGGACGCAGGTGTGGATGGCTCCTACTATGGGGGCGCCTACCCAGACTCGGGGACTGATGGCAGGCAAGGAGTAGATAGAGTGTCGTCGCCCTTCCTACCGTGGGTGTGTGTGTTGTGATGTGAGCGGCATACGGTATCTCGTGATAGGGATGCCGGGGCGGCGGCCCCGGATGGAGGTCCACATGGTGGCTCTTCGGTGAGTTTCATTGCGGTGCTGGTAGCTCTTCTTTCTGATTTTGTGGGCAACGGGAGGAGTGGCGGCCGGCAGCTTGGATGTGCCTTCTCTCTCTGAAGGGGCGGCGTCCTAATCCAGATCTGGGGATCTGGCACTCACCCGTTTCCCCTGGCGACCTCGTTGTGGCATCGGTGAGTTGCCAGCGAAAGCTCCGCGCCTTGACACCGACGTTGGCGACATCCGTGGGTTCCACACTCTTCTTGAAGACGGCGTTGTGGTTCTTCTCTCTATGTCAGGGCTCCGGGTGAAGACCATTGTCCGGTGTGGACTTGGCAGCGGCGCCGTTCTCCCTCTTGGGGGCGTTCTCATAGCGTGGGGTGTTTAGGTCTTTTGGTGCCCGTTGCTGGTAGCATAGTCATGTGCGTTTTGCGTGTGCCGGATATCTCAGGATCGGCTTTGTACGAGGGCTACCTCATCATCTTGTATCGTTCGGCCTTGGACCTTTTCGAATATATTGCTTTATTTATAAAGCGGGGCGGAAGTCTATTTCAAATGAAGGCGGAAGGGGATAGCTCCACCTATTGGGATACTTTGCCATCATGCGGAATTATTGATCTTCGATCCTTTGCCAATACCTCTTGGCGGTTTGAGAAGTACCCGTGCATGCATCAAGAGATATCGCACTCCATGCCTTGATCAAGGTTTGGTCTTCCAAGATCGTGTAGTTCTTCCATCTCTGGCTTTTTCCACTCTTTGCTTGCGATGGCTCATACACCAACTCATCGATCTCCTCCAATTCTTCTTCACCTCCATGATCATCCACACCGCCCTTCGTTTCATTGTACTCAAATGCGGCGAATGGGGCCTCATGATGTCAACGGCGTTGGTGTCCAACAAGTTCACGAACTCGGCAGTTGCATTGTTCGAACCACCGCTATAGCGAACGGCAACAAGTCACGAACTAATTGCGAAAGCAAAGAATATTTCCATCCGAAGAGTGAATGGATGACCGAGCCATACCTTGCACCCATTTCGTCGAACACATCGCCTGCGGTGGGAGCAGCACCGTTGAGCGGGATTGCCGGGGAACCCATTTCCGGGCCGGAGGGAGTGGATGAAGTAGCCGGCCGCCTTGTAGCCGGAATCTTCCTCCGCTTTGCGCCCGGGACCTTGGCGACCTTCGCCGTCGCCGGCCGGGATCGCGCAGCCGCGTTGGCGCCCGGAGCGCGGGCCCTGCCGGCGGGGGCAGCCGGGTTCCCACCCTGCACGAGCACGCTGCCCTGACACTTGCGGGCAGCCGCGGTGGCGCCTTGGGCGACGGTGGGGCCAACATGGCCGGCGACGAGATCCGCCCAAGGGGATTGAGCGTGCGCGACCTCGGCGGAGACAGGGGAGGGCAAGGTGTCATCCATGGTGGCGGCAGATCACCGGGGAAGATGAACCGGAGCGGGAGGTGGCCGGAACAATGGTGGTCGGGGGTGGGAGGAGTGGGAACGGCCACGCGGAAATGTCCCTCCCGCCAAATCTCGCTGCGGATAGGGGGCCGAGCTCGGGTCGTGCTCCCGCCCCATGAAACTAGAGGTCGGGGGAGATCTTTTACCGCGCCCCGCAAAAAAAATTTCGGGTCGGACGCGAATGCGGAGTCTATTCGGGCGGGATTTTTCACGCCGACCCGAATTTTGACGGTTATTTTGTGGGTCGGGGCCTTTTGAGGAGTCTGCTAGAGTTGCTCTAAGAATGTCCTTTGGCGACCATAGAGGAGAAGGTGGATGAGATAGCGGTGGCTAGGGTTTACACCCGAGCAGCGCCGTGGGAGTACCACGGGGCAGAGCACGGAGCACACGCTGTCGGAGCCACACTGGTCGCTACGAGGGCCATCATCGGAACCGCATTTCAGTCATCAAGTTAGGAACGCTTAACTGTTTGTAACCACTGGCAGACTAGCCTAACCAACGGGAATTCCATGGAGCAGATCAATCACACACACTTCAGTGACAGACTAAGACCGCAGGAGGGGCCCTACAGAGAGCAGCTAGAGGCGTGAAGAAAGGTCCCAGCGGCTACATCACACATATGTACATAACTCGCTGCCGCTGTCTGAGCTAATGGACATTTCCCCCATTGATTAGAGAGATGATTATATAACGAACATGATACATACAGGCATATATGCGCACAGTTTTTCTGCAGCTATCGAGCTACCGGACATCGCCGCATTGATTAGATAACGAACATATGACGTCGATCGCTGCCGCGCGTCTTTTTTGACCGAGCGGGACGTGCGGGAACATGGAGGCCATGCGCGCCGCCGGCCGCGCCCGTCGCGCTATCGCGGAGATCGTTCTCCCCTGGGCTCTGCTGCCTGCTCCACCTCCACTGATGGCGTGGCTGCCGTGAGCCGCCGGCTATCCGCGATGGAATCGCGAGTGATTCCTGTGATTCCGCCCGAGGTTGAGGACGGGAACGCGGGGTCATAGTCATACACGCACTGCTGGCGGTTGCGATGCTCCGTGGATTCGTGTGGGTGGCCGTGGAAGTTCGAATCTCTTGGAGGGACGCCCTCTCTTATCCATCCATGAAACATTTCAGAATTCCACGACAGCTGAACTGGTTTTCTATGGGGTCCCTTCGTTCGGAGTGTGTACTCACCGATGCAGTTAGTACAAGGTGGACGCTCTGTGCACGCATGTAATGTAATCATCATCATTTCTGTCAAACAGAGACATGCATATAGTATGCCGGCCACAGCCCACAGCGCACAAGGATGGATGTCAACGTCGGGGTATCTCATCTCCGTTCATGTACGCAATCAGTGCCCGATCGATGCGACGGGCACCTTCGTGTGCATTTAAGAACAGCGGGGCCAGGCGCCCAAAGTCGTCACCCTAATTACCGAGCTCACCATAGTTTGTCCGCTACGACTACGAACGCTGCAGATAAGATTCCGTCCGGGTCGCCGGCGGCGGCTGTGCGTGCTCCTATGTGCGACCGTGAGCCGCTCTTTCGGTTCCCACCGCGCCTACGCAACTCCTCTCGATGAAATGGAACGGCCATTGCTTCGTTCCGTGGAGGGCAGAGTTTCTTTCTACTGTGAAATGGTGGTGATTTGCCTCCAACTTTGTGCTGTATTTGCTTAACAGAAGAAGACATCAAATGACCAGAATTGCGGCCAGGAACGATCCACGTACGTATGGGTTGCACACAGACCTGACATACTAGCCACCCCATCGAGCTTGTCCAGTTGAGGGCTTGTTCGGTTGCGTGTGAATCCGAGTGGATTGAAGGGGTTTGAGGGGGATTTAAACCTCTTCTAAGTCAAAATATGAACCAATCCCTGCCAATCCCCTCCAATCCTCTTGGGGAGAGGATTAACCGAACAAAGCCTGAAGCATAAGGTATGTGGGCACAACGTCAACGCGCGGCCACTGCATGTTTCTGCTTAAGTAAGCTCAAAAAGAAAGTTTATACTCAAGTGCTACCAGAGAGAATGAGATGTATTGTTTGCTACGTCACTAAGCACTTGCATAAAGGGAGACACCTTTGATGCTTATGTTAACCGTGTACATAACGGTCACGTAACTATGAAAGCAAAATATGGGGGATGCTCCTCCTTCCCTAATCCCTCTTCTGATAGATGATGCAACTCTTATTACCGGTAAATAAAGAGGAGGTGATTAGGTTAAAATAAAGTACGAAAGCAAAATAAATCACCTTCAAGTTCCTTGCATACAATTAATCAGGGTATGTCGAAATATCATGCAATTTTAGAATAAACTTAATATGGGAAAATAACATAACAAACGTGCTTGCAAAATAAACCAATCACGACAAACTAGACATGTCTAGCATATATTTCTAAATCAGGCAAATGCAAATGTCAATAGTGAGATGGTTTGCAACTTCGCATATTGTGTTGGTTGTAAAGTCCGTGACAAGAATGTTGTCGCCCATATATATTATTTTTTTGACAGGTAAACTTTATTTCTCATATAATCACGAGGTTATTTACAATAAGGTGAGAAATAAAGTCCGGGGTTGTATTTTCCCAAACCTCAGAGGATTTACTAGAATGAGATAATTTTGCTATGCAATCAACTATGGTATTAGCTTCACGGGAGCATTTCATGACTTCGTATTGGGAGAAGTCCAGCCCCAGTTCCTTGCACTCCAGCAAGATGGCTGATTCCTGGGCTAGGAATTCCTCCAGATTTAGAGCTTCAACTGCGTTTGAGCTGTCCGACTCAATGAGTAAGCTGTCCATATTGGTGGAGCTAGTGTGATACCATGTTAGAGGAGGAATAATTGAAATGATCAATCGTCTGTCGTTGATGTAATCAGTCTGTAGCAAAACATTCATGCCGGGCACTCTGAAAACCCTTCAAACGGTGTAGGTTATCAAGGGGCGTAATTCGGAAGGCCGAGATGGAACACGATGCACACATGTGGTAAGCCGAGGTGGCTGACTGAGAGCATCTAAAGCCGGGCGCCTCAAACCCGCCTCATACGTTCGCGCGGGCCGCCCGGTCGCTGTCTGGTCACGATTTTCTGACCCAGACGGCTCCCTCAAACGACCATCAAACGTCCGGGCTGACTGACACCCCTTATATCCAGCCCAAATATGAGGCGGATATGGGGGTGCCCATCATGTAGGACTGACGAAGGGGTCCCGCGCAGAAACGCTCGGAAACTCGGCGGTCCGACAAACGCCTCCTCCATCGCCGCAGTGTGAACACCGTGTGGCGCCGCTCTGGCTCACCGCCCGAGACCAAATCCACCTATTTAACCCGGCCGGCGTCCCATAACCCTAACCCGTCCACCTCCCCCTCTTTGCGCCGCAGTCCGAGCCCATCCACCTCGTTCCTCTCCCGCTCCGGCGCTCCGCCATGGTCCGGAGCAAGATCACCTACTACGCAATGCTCACGCCGAAGCGCCGGTATGATATCCAGCAGAAGATCCGGGCAAGACAAGCCGCGCGCATCGCCCGCATCGCTGTCGGGCTGCCCCCGGACTTGCCGGAGCCGGAGGAGGAGGAGGAGTAACCGGGGGAAGAGGAGGAAGAGGAGCTGGCTCCGATGGAGGTGGAGGAGGCGGAGCAGCTAGAGCAGGAGTTGTCGGGCTTCAACATGGAGCAGGCGGAGATAGAGTTCGCCGTCGCCCAATCGGAGGAGATGGCGGAGCAACAGGCCATCCCGGAGTCCATCTAGGATGAGGCCTATGTGGAGGCCAACCGGACGTTCCTCCGGCAGGAGCAGGCGGTGTCCGACGCGCTCTTCGCCGAACTCGATGCGGAGATAGAGGAGGAGGGGGAGACCGGAGCGAAGCAGCCGGAGCTTCAGCTGCCGGAGCCGGGCACAAAGATCGTCGGCATCTCCGACGATGAGTAGCTTGGTGATCGACGTAGTACGTAGATTTATTTCGTTTGTATGTCCTTGTATGGATTTAAGAATCTAATATGAAATGTCCGGATGCAACTACTGAAATTTGAGGCGTGCTCGGTTACCACCAGCGGACACACCCGGACGCGTCCGCAGGCATTTGAGGAGCCATATTTAACATATCCAATTGTACATGCTTCTGAGGGTACGTTGTTGCTCTTTTTCTCATGTTATAAGGAGAATTAGAACAATTGGTTTCACTCGTTTGGTAGCCATCCACTTGGTACCAAAATATTTGCACACGTCGTGCAAGCCAAGTAAGTCTCTGGAATTTTTCAAGATTTAGTGGGTTGAGATTATAAACTATCAACCCTCCGCTAGATCTCCATTTGATCTGAGTCCTTTGTTCTGATGTAACGGTTACGTGGAGACCAGTTAAGGTTAAACATACACTTATACAAGTAGCTACAATATGCCTTGAATTGTCACTGTTGTGTAGACAAGTTTCACTAAATATCGTTACTAGGATTAGGTTCTAATAGGACACACTATAGGTAGAGCTTATGCTTCTGGCCTCTCATGGCTTAACGGGGATCACCCGATCTCAGAGATTATAATCTGAAATTTAGCTCGCGGAAGCATGCGAACCGCTGGAAAAGCCCTATTTGGCGCTCAAGATGGGAAATAAAGGTTTATCCGTACGCAACATACACTAGAACGCAAGACAGGCCAACCCTTCAAAGACTGAAAGTGGGTTATTTCAGTTTTGGGAAAACCTTCTAGAAGGTTCCTTTGGATTTCCTTTTTTTCTTTTATTGTTTTTGGTGGGCTTTAACTTTTTTTGTATGTTTTCTTCATTTTTCATTTTTCATTTTTCATTTTAAAATATATATTTTAAAAAAAGTGTGAATATTTTTTCAAATTTATGAGCATACTTTTTTCAAATTTTTGAATTTTTTCAAAGTCCATGAACTTTTTTTCAAACTCGTGACAAATTTATAAAAACATGAGCATTTTTCATATTCACATATATTTGTTTTTCAAATTCAAGGGCATATTTATATTCATGAACTTTTTATTAAATCCACGATCATTTTATGATTTTACCAATCTTTTTCAGAAAACCAATTTTTGGTAGGCTTCTTTTCCTGAGAAAACAGTCACAACAGCAAAAGCCTTGTGAAAAAAAAACTAACCACAAGAAGCGAGTGAGGTAGCCGGACCGCACAAGCGAGGGCCGAGTTTTTATCAGGAGCGGACCACATGCGTACGCAACATGGATACAACCAACAGTACCATTGCTTCCTCTATATGTGATCAAGAAATGATGGTCAAGCAAATGGCCATGATTAAGTCGTGCACAAAAAGTTCTATGGCATCCGATTAGTGCAAAATAAGCTACCGATCAACCCCTGCGCATTATCGACTCTGATTCGGACTATCGAGACAAGCCTGGCTTCACTACTCTGTCATATGAAATCTAAATTGGAGGATTTTGGACTTCTTGGAATACTTAAATCATGCACTTTGCCAGGGTACCAGCCACACATCGAAATTCATTCTGAGTATGGAGAAATTGCTAAAATAGTATGAGGCTTTCATAGGAGTCAACCCCAAAAAGTGTTGCGCCACCTCCACCTCAGCATAGAGGTGTGAGAGTTAAAACCCTTATTCCATGCTACATGGTGGCCACCAATGGGCTTTGCCACCAAAAAGTGCTACCGGAGATATTAACAAGAAAATACGATATAGTCTGCTCATGTGTCTCGATCTCCTATATTATTGCGACTAGCTAATTGTGCGTGTGTTGCAACAGGGCATACATATTGCGATGGTTCAACACCAGTCGTATCCAACATATACCTTACACACACCATATTCTTCATTTTAGTGAGATTTGATTTGATTTGAGTATGTGTAGGGAAATGTAAGGAAAGTTTTGATTTCATTGAGTTTTTCGTAAATTTTTATTTTATTTAATTTTATTGAGTTAATGCATGACATGGTTTTGGTAAGATTTGATTAAGTTAATAAAGGTCTGAAGGACATGAGCATCTAGTAGGACAAGGAAAGAAAATTACCGGTTTCAATATATATTTAGTCCAGCAAACCAAGATGGGGGTGCGTGGAGTGGAAAAACAAACGTAGAGGGAGGGAAAGGAGGTGAGGAGAACTTACCAAGTCCCCTTTATTAGTAGAGATTGTGATATAGGTCTCCTATATGGCGATAACCACAAACATATGAGCGGATGTACACTCACCCACATAAACGCATGCACGCACACCCTACCCTTATGAGCATCTCCGAGAGACTGAGTTGGCACATCATCTTGAAATTGACGAAATCGCCACAGATGCCTTCGTAGTTGATGGGAATGCTTCCTTCCACGTCATCTTTTGACGAAAGCGTGTGTTGTTAGGTGTAGGGAAAAAGCTAAATCTCGCTTACTACGAGACATCCATTTATCTCGCCTGCAGCGTTTCGCCAATGATGGGCCGGCCTAATAGCATGATTTTAGGAACTAGGAAACTTCTATGCATAGCGTCCATTGGTTTTGGGAACCTTTCATCGGGTTTTGGGAAGGTTACAACCTTTTATTCTTCTATTTTCTCCGTTGTATTCACCAATTATATTGGTTTTCTTTTGATTTTTAGTTTTCCTTTTTTGTCATGTTTTTCTAAATTGACGTTGACATTTTTCCAAATTCACGCCGCAAATTTTCCTTTTTATTTAAAAAATGCAGGTTGATGTTTTTAAACATGTGATTTTTTTGATGAAATAAAAAATTAATGGCATGAATGTTTCATAAAGTCACACAAATACAATTTTACATTTCATAAACATTTTTTCAACATACATTGAACGGGCTTAAAAATTTATATAAAAGTCTAGTTTTGGGAATACATACATATTAAGAATATTTAGAAAATATTAAAAATAAAAGAGAAAACAAAAAGGAAAAAAATGTAAAAGAAAACGGAAAGAGAAAAATATGGAACAGAAACACGCGCGTGTAGTCGTGTGCTGCGCCAGCCCATGTGCGTTGGGTTCTGTCCCGACGTGGGGTTCGTATCCAGCGCGCTGACCATATAGATTTCGAAAAAAATTCCATTTCTTTTCTAAAAAGAAAAAAACAATTATATGTTGAAGTCAATCTGAGGAGCCAACCGCTCTACCACTGAGCTACTACTGAGGAACAAGGGGAGATTCGACCTCCTAGAGTTCAACTCCTGTTTTCCGATGAAAAATCCTTTTTTGAAAAAAAAGAAGGAAAAGATTATTGGACATTTATGAATTTGATCAAGTATTTTTTTTTTTTGAGAAAATGATGGAGTTTATATGGTCTCACGGACCGGACCATGGGCCAACTTTTCTTGGCTAAACCCACACACATATCCGCCGGGGCACGAGGCCCCGGTGCGCGCGCCGTCAGCCCGCACTATGGCGCGGGCGGCGAAAAATTCGCCGAAACCATCGCCCGGCGTTGCAAAGGGGGTGAAAAGACCACCCGAATTCGTGGTGGATTTGGGGGCAACCTCCCGCCGTGTCGCCCGTGCACGCCGCTTCGAATATCCCCCCCGGCCCCCGCTGCGCCAAACCCAAACCAAAACGACCCCGTACCAAAGCCGGATCGCGTCGTAGGGTCCGCGCGACCGCACCCGCACGGGCGCCCCAACCCACCCCCCACCCGCCGCCCGCCCGCACCATCCCATCTCCTCCCCTCCCCTCCCCTCCCCGCCGGCCGCCTCGTCTCCTCGCGCCGCGTCCACTCCCCGACCCCAAGTCCAACGGCCCCCGTGTGTCCCTCTCCCCCCTTCCTCTACCCGCAGCGGAGAGGAAAGAAAGCCCTCCAAGAAGAGGAAGAGGAAGCGAACTCGGATCCGCGCCCCGCCCCGCCCCCAGTCAAATCAATCCCCTCCGAATCTCGCCGCGGGCGCCGCAGGTACTCGCGTCCGATCCATCCATCGATCCCCCCCCCCCCCCCCCCCCCCCCCCCCATTTCTTTCCTCGATTGGCCCCTTTCCTTTTGCGGCGCCGGTAGAAAATTAGGGTTTTTTATTTCCGCATTTTGGCGATCCCGCGTGACGGCATCTCTCTCCCCGCCTTTGTTTCTCCGCAGGATCGCCGTCAAACCCTAGGGAGGAAGGAGGACAAGGTGCGCCAGCGCGAGCCTCGGCTCCCCATGCCCTAGCCGGCCGGCCCGCCCGCCTCCTTTGTTGCTGCCGGTCGGGCCCGTCGCCTTGGGGCTCGATGTCGTGGAGGGATCCCGCGGTGCGGGCGACGGGGAGGTTCAACTCCCGGCCGCAGCCTGTGCCGCCGGCCACGCCACACCCCCCGCCGGTGGTGGTTATCGACGAGGATGAGGACGACGTTGCTGCGGAATCTGAGGTTTTCATTATTGATGATGATGATGATGTGGAGATAGCCCGTGTGACGGCTGCGTGCAGTAGCAAGAAAGGGAACAGCTTTAGTAGCAATGTGATCAACATAGATGATGATGATGATGACGAGGAGGAAGAGGAGGGTGGTCGGGCTGGCCCCAGCATGGCAGGCGCTGGCTCTCCAGCGGCGACAACTACCCCTGTGCGTGCTTCTCCTAGAAACAGATATGGGCTGGATTATGTTTCTGACAGTGAGGACAGTGATCTCTCTGAAGGACCGGACTCAGACTCGGACGGCTATGGCAGCTCGGATTGTGAGATTCTGGGTGACACTGGGACTGCTCGTAAGGTTTGGGAGAAGGCTGCTTCAAGAAGAACAACGCTTCATCATCCCCCGCATCGAAAAGATGGCAGGGCTAGTACTTCTGCATCGAGTGCCGAGTCAAGTACACACTATGATGAACCTCCAGAGAACCTCTTCTCTCCAGTGTGCCCTCTAGATAATGACATCTTGAAATATTTTAGTGGTGCATTTAACCCAGCTGGGCAAAGTAGTAGAAATGGTGCAAAACATGGCACTGGCCCTTCTTCAGTGCCTAATGCCCAGGAAGGTCCGATTGACAATGATTCCCATGGAAAAGAAACTGAAGACCACAATCCCGCTCGCAGTTCAGATCCTGATATGCGTTACAATGGCCCTGTTCCTGAAAAAGCCCCAGAAAGAAGTCACCATCCTCACCTAGATGAAACCATGAAACCCGAAGGGCACACACGCTATAACTTTGCCTCTGCAAATAGGGTTTTTCCTGCATACTCAGCTGATTGTAAAGATGATAGTCCTATATTTGTCAGCACTCCTGAAAGGATGGATGAAAAAATACCTGAAGGCACATCTTTGGCAAAGGATGGACGGACTGCCCACAATGAAGCTGCCAAACAGAAGAAAAAGATGTGCTTTGCACCAGATGATGATTCCTGTGTGGATCAACTCAGAGAAGATCCAGTTTTTACTAGCAGGCTTGGTGGCTTGAGACAATCTGGAGAATACTTCAATGATAATGCTCCCACAAATGAAGCATCGGGGACTTGCTCCTTGCCTCAGAAGGATTTGGTTGAAGATCCTGAAAAGTTAGGACAATCTCCTATGATAATTGGCGGCCGTGAAAAGCACAAAGAATCTGATGAGTACAAAAGGGCACAAGAGGAGGAGTGGGCATCCAGACAGCATCAGTTAGCAATACAGGTATTGTAATTTGCCTGCTTATAATTTGTCTTGAACTAGAACTACACAGCAACATCAATACAGGTAAAGCTGATAAGTGTATATTAAGTCTGTTAATTTTAAGGAGCAGCAGGCTTATACGATTGTGTCTTTGGCATGCTTACTTTTAAGGATTTTTTTTCTTTAATTATATGATCGGAATTCAAAATCTCACACTGGTGCATGATTCATGATTTTATTTTGTTTTCAAAAAAATATCACAGGCTGAGGAGGCAAAGGAGGCGAAGAGGCTACGGAAGAGAAAAAAGGCTGAAGCTTTGCGACTGCTCGACATGGAGAAGAGACAAAAGCAAAGACTGGAAGAAGTCCGTGAAACACAAAGAAAGGTCTCTGTTCTAACTTATACAACGCCTAGCTGATTCGTGCATGATTCTCTGCCATCCTTTGTAGTATCTAGGTCATTGTCTTTTTTCTTTGGGTGATCTTGTGTTGTACTTACTATTCCCTTTATTTTGTTGAAAAGAGTGAAGAAACTATACAGATGAAGGAGCAGTGTCGAGGGGCGGTAAGATTGGAGCTTGAAATTATTGAAAGGAGATACACTGATATGGCTTCAATATTGCGTGCATTGGGCATTCCTGTTGGAGGGGGCGAGGTATGTCGACATTACTAACATTACTGATACACACAACCTGTCTTGAGCTTCCTAGTGGCAATAGATTATTTGCTCTTATCTCTGCTACGTAATATTTCGATTGCTGTATTGATTATGTTTATTTCTATGATTAGAAAGTATACAAAAACTAAATATTTTGAAGAACCGTAGCTTCTAAATGCACCATAGCACATTTGGATCGCTACCTGAATTTCATAAACAAATGTTATGGTCCAGATCTACAGATAGTCCTGAATGTAAGCACTGGAAAACATAATTTTTGTGCAATGACCATATGTAAATAAAAATGTTCTATCTCCTAATGACAGCTTTCTGATATCATGCTTATTCTTTCAGGTTAAAGCTGCTTATAAGCAAGCCCTCCTGAAGTTCCATCCGGACAGAGTATCGAGAAACGATATTTATGAGCAGGTCAAAGCAGAGGAGACGTTCAAGTTCATCTCGCGCTTTAAGGAGAAGCTGAGGATATAGCTTCCCTGCTACCAGTCATATAGGAGGGTTAACTTTTTGATAGGCTGAAATCTTGTCAGCAGGTCAAGCTGTGAAATTAATTGACGCTGAACGTAAGACAGTGTAATCCTTAGGATTAGCGCGGAGCATTCCTGATCCATCATTTGAGTTTTTATTTTCAGTGGCATGTGCTCTGCTTAGCTTAATGTTATTCCATGTTTAATGCCGGGGAAATGTTTAGAGGTGGCAGGCAGAAGGATCATTTTCACTGATGACCCATCACTGGTGCTTTTTTCCCATGACGAGAAACGAAGGACTGCTGATTGTACGATTTGTTTCCCTGCAATTTTTTGAGCAGTCAACTATACCTGTAATATAAGTGAAAATGATTATTTCTTCTTCTCCAACGTTGAAACAAGAGCGTTACCAAAATCTGAACGATGGGAGAGATGTCGAAGACGCCAAAGGTCTGGTTTTGTTTATTTTCGGCCGCCCGATTACTTGATGCTTGTAATCGGAGGCCACAATGGAAGCTGGGTGGTTGCACGCAGCCAGCTCCTTGCTGGCATTGCAATGTCTGAACTTGCTGAAGCGTGGGCGCTTCGTGGTGGCCGTTTCCCTTGCCTGATGAAGGCTTTGCCTCGGTGATTTTCCATTCTGACTGGCTATCTCTAGTGCAAACGATCAGCTCGGGGACAATCCACAGATCGGCTGTGGCCCTGTCGGTGCGGCGGTGGCAGACGTCAAGAACTTGCTGGAGCCTTTCTCTCCTGTGTGTTGTGTGACTGTCTGTTTGCCGTGTTTAAGCGATCTCTCAAGTCTCAACTCTTCGGTGGAGATCGTAGCTACGTCCTGTGGGCAAGCTGTAAACCGTGGTGTTCCATCGTAAATGAAGTGTCCAAGTTTCAAAACAATTTTAAAATAAAATAAAAATGAAAACGAGCTTATTATTTTGGAAGATCAACTTGAACTCTGTAGGAATACACTCGTGATGTACATCACTTGTTTGTTGCTGGGGAGCTTCCTCTTCTAGGAGCTCCTTTTTTTTTTAGAAGATTCTAGGAGCTCCTATAAGCCGCTCTCTGGCGGGACCTATATCTCTAGCGAGACACATGCTCCCCTGCCTAAAGCTTTCCGGGACGTCCAGTTTCGCTCAGTTTTTAATCGTTGGCAACTCGCTCGGACGCTTGTCCGCTCGGGTATCACTAGTTCGCTCACTTCTGGTTCGTTTTGGTTTTCCTATTTTCATTTCCTCTCATATATTTTTTCATTTTTGCTGATTCTTCACTGGTTTTTTTAATTTTGCTGCTTCCTTTGTTTTATCATCGGTTCTCTTTATTTCTTTCACAGTTTTTACTGATTTTTTATTTTATTTTCCTTCCATTTTCTTTGTTTCATTCTCGGGTTTCACTGTTCTTTTAAACCTTTTTTTTCTTTCTACCTTCTTCTTTGTTTCTTTATTTTTCATCGGTTTTATTTGTTATCTTTGTTTTCCTATTTGGTTTTTTCTGTTTCCATTCTTTTGAATTGGTTTTCTTCGGTTTTTTTCTTGCTTTACTTTTTTTATTGGGTTCCATTCTTCCAATTTATTTCTTTGTCGTTTTTATCGCTTTGTTTTTTGTTTAACACATGACAACCTTTTTCAGTACACATTCAACATTTTTCGCATACATCAGAAACATTTCTTGTATACACGTTTAACATTCTGAAGTACATGATTAAGATATTTCAAAAACTTATATTTTTTATGTCTACTTTTTCTCATACACAATGCACACTTGTGGTATATTTTAAACACATTTTATAAGACACATTTAACATTTTATAGATACACTATTAATATTTTTTGAATACATGGTCAACATTTATCAGTACATGGTTAATATTTTATTAATAGCAATAAACATTTTTCACACATAGTATACATTTTCCGTATACAATAGGAACATGTGTACATACATGTTTCACATTTTTAAATACAGAACCAACTTTCTTAAACATATATTTTTTATGTCTACTTTTATTTAATGTATGTCATACATTTATTGTATACACCAGGAGTATTTTTTATACACGTTTAATATTTCTTAAATACATGATAAACATTTGTTCACATTGTATTTGCTTTGCATATATCTTCTGGATACATAACAAACAGTTTTCCATGCATATTTAACATTTTCAACCGGTTGATTAACATTTTCAACCAGGAGATGGGCCGGCCAGGTGCGCAGTAGGCCACAGCATCGCCCCCCCCCCCCCCCCCCCACCCCCATCATATTGCATCTAACTGCACAGAAGTGGTGAACGGAATACGGGTCAATTCTGGAGGCACTTTTGGAAGGATCATTATGGAGATAAAAGCAAATAGAAACGCCCTTTATTTCATGTAATTTTGTGCATGAATTTAGAGCTACAAACCATGAAGCTCATAAGATAGCTAGGCTTGGTACTACTCTTCCTCAAGGGAGACATATTTGGTTGGGATCACCCCAAGATTCTGTTGTTATGCCTATAAATGTTGATATGAGTTGATAAAGCCTGGCTGTCTTTTCTATAAAAAAACCTTTTCGTTTTTTCTATATGTTTTCACTTTTTTTATACTTTCAAATATTCTACATAAATACATTGCAAAAGTACTTTACATAAAAAAATTCAAAAAAAATGTTAACCAAGCATTTGAAAAATGTTAAATGTGGATAGAGAAAATATTTCTCATGTATACGAAAGATGTATACAAAAAATATAAAATGTGTGTGAAAAAAGTGGATCCTGTATTTCAAAAAATGTTAATCAAAACATTTGAAAAATATATTAAACAAATATGTGAAAAGCATTAATCAAGCATTTGGTTTTTAAAAAATGTGTATATAGAAATTTTGACCATATATTAAAAGATGCTAACTTGTATTAATTTTTGTTAATCAAACAATTACAAAAATGTTGATCATTTATTAAGAAAATTTTAAACTTGTATGTTAATCAAGCATTGGAAAGAATTGTTAAATGTGTATAGAAAAATGTTGACCATGTGTAACTATTAATCTTGTATTGGGAAAATGTTAATCAAGCATTTGAAAAATGTCAAATGTGTATAGAAAAAATGTACTTTGCATAAAATATTTCAAAAAAAAAGTTAACCAAGCATTTCAAAAAATGTTAAATGTGGATAGAGAAAATGTTTCTCATGTATACGAAATATGTATACAAAAAATATAAAATGTGTGTGAAAAAAGTGGATCCTGTATTTCAAAAAATGTTAATCAAAACATCTGAAAAAAATATTAAACAAGTATGTGAAAAGCATTAATCAAGCATTTGTTTTTTTATAAATGTGTATATAGATATTTTGACCATATATTAAAAAATGTTAACTTGTATTAATTTTTTTGAATCAAACAGTTCACAAATGTTAAATGTTTATATAAAAAATGTTGATCATGTATTAATAAAAAAATAAACTTGTATTTAGAAAATGTTAATCAAGCATTGGAAAGAATTTTTAAATGTGTATAGAAAAATGTTGACCATGCGTAACTGTTAATCTTGTATTTGGAAATGTTGAATAATCATTTGAAAAATGTCAAATGTGTATAGAAAAAATGTTGACCTTTTGTTCAATAAATGTTAATATTATGTTGTAAAAGTGTTAAAGGTGTAGTAGAAAAAATGTATTACATATGTATACAAAACTGTATAGAAAAACAGTGAAAACCCGAGAGAAAACAAAAGAAAAGCAATGAAGAAAAAGAAAGAAAAGAAAAACCCAGTGAAAGTTAGAAAGGAACAAAGTAAACTAATGACAAACAAAGAAAAAAAAGCAGCAAAAAGAAAGAAAGGAAAAAAATCGGTTGAAAAAAAAGGAAAAACAACAAAAAAGTGGAAAACGGCTCTTTCCTTTCAACTTGGTCGCAACCTACTAACTTATCACAGACGCGACGGTGACTAGGTGGCTAGCCAGTGCAACACTGCAGCAAGGACAACCCACGATTGAATCCCGGGCGCTTTCTTTTTCTCAACTCTACTTCTTTTAAGTATGTGTTAATGGGCCGGTCCGTTACTATAGATGGTTTAGGCGAAAGCTCTTAGCGTCTCGCTATAATGAATATATACCTCTCGCGACCGCACTCTCCGCAAACACTCGGTATCCTGTAAAGAGGAGCACCCCCAACTCGGTTGGCACATGGCATACTTAAGCCACTTGGCTACTGTACCAAAGGTTTTTTGGTTTATTTAAAACTATGAACATTGTTTTTAGTGTGAAACCTTTTGAAATTTGGCAACATTTTTTTATTTAAAAATGAACATTTTTTAAAACGTGCTTTTAAATTTCAAACTTTTTTTGGAAAAAGGTTTTTATTGAGAATTCCACAATTTTTTGAAATTGCTTTATAATTTTCGAAGATTTTATGCAAATTTTGATTTTCTTGAAAAAGTGAATTACAAACATTTCTCATATTTAAAATTTTATTTTTTCCTAAAAACACCAAAACAATTGTTTTTAAATTATAAATAAATTTTTAAATAATAATGATTTTTTTAAAAGTGAACACTTTTTGATTTTTTTTGAAAAAAAATAAGTAATGGAAAGAAATCTATACCGGCCCATAAACGATAAAAACCGGGTAGGATACCCTTCAGAAGGTTTCCAAAACCACAATTGGTAGAAGTGTGTTATAGGTTAAATGAGTCGGTCCATCTTACGTCTTGTCGTTTGTTGCCCATGTAGAGTGTCGACATTCGACGCAATGTGCGCCAAAGAGGATTTTTGAGACCTCCTATTTGACACCTTCAGCGCAAGGTAAGTTGTACAACGCTCACAGCTCACCCTCGTGGGCTAGGCCTAGCGGCGTTGGCACGCTCACTCATGCGTCCGCCTAAGTTTGTTCTTTCATTTGACGGTTTGGCGGTTGACACATTGACCAGTTGACCCATTTGATTAGTTGTCTAGTTGCATGTTTGACTATTGTCTCTGAGAGCAGCTTTTTTGCGGGTGTATCCTAGAGCAGTTGACAATTAACTTTTCTTTAAAAAGTTCATGAAATCAAAAAAAATTCGTGCATTTGAAGAAAGTTCACAATTTTGACAACAAAGTTTGTGAATTTCAAAACAAGTTTGTGATTCTCACAAGAAGTTCAAGTTTTTCTTGCAATTTAGGAAAAGTCTGTGCATTTGAAAAACAGTTTACTAACCCCAAAAGGGTTTGTGAATTTGAAAAGTTCATGAATTTGTAAAAACATCACAATTTTTAAAAAGGAAGCAAAAAAAAAACTCAATCCAAACAAGCTCATAAAAACTAAAGGAAAACCGTTAAACCCCGCAAGAAAGGTACTAGAAGCTCACCAAATTCGAAAAACAAAAAACAAAACCGGCTCGAGCTTCCAGCTCGCGTAACGCCGTATAGCGAGGCCCATATATAATCTAGCAAATTAGCACGGGGTGTGCGCTGTATATCAGTCTTTAACTGCAAAATCACTAGTTAGAGTGCACCCCTTATAAAGTTCACTCCCACGTCCTCTCATGATGACAAATGGTGCATTGCTTGTGTGACTTGTCACAATGTGGGAGTTTTGTATATTTTTTGTTTATTCATTTTTTAAAAACGTTTTATCTCTTGAAACTTGTTTCCACATCATGAATCATTTTCACCATTGCGTTTCTCATGTCGAGACCTTAAAAACGAAATTCCATATTAATAGGCTTGGATGATCTTTTTTCTAGAAACAAAACCTAGGAAAAACTGGAAATAGAAAAATACCAGAAACCTGGAAAGACATGTTTTTTTGAAAACTCGAAAGAAAAAAAACCAAAAAACAAAACCAAAAGCACGTATGTGATTCACTTTTTCGGAAGCACACTTTGTGATTTTTCACTTTTGAAGCACAACTATGCTTCACGTGAAAGCACAAATATAGTTTTCATTTTTTAGAAAGCACAAATGTAGGAAGGACAAATGTGCTTCTTGCCAAAGCATAGCTATGCTTTTTTTTGTGAACCACAATTGTGTTCTTGCACAACTTTATGTGAGAGAAAAAATCGCAAAACCTTGAAAAAATCAAGCAAAATCTATGTCTTTAAGTGGCGCTATTGGCGCCAAATAGGAACGGGGATGATATATCCTTACTGTGTCACCATGAAGGAAGAGGAAGACGTATGGGCATGCTCAATTGCGTATGTGCTCTGCTTTTTTTGTGGCCGTCCTGGTCTATGTAGAATATAAAAAATCTCAACTATTGGGGAGTTTGCTGTCGTGATGGTGCGTCATGGTTTAATTTGGCTTCATATTTTTATTTGTTTTGTGTTAATATGGACTACAGAGAGTATTATTCTTATGAGAGGACCACATTAATTATCATTCTTTGGACATGAGGATCACGTTAATTATGGAAAATATTATCGAGCTTTGGATGGAAGGATCACTAGAATATGTATATGTCCCATTGCAACGCACATGCAATTAGATAGTAACATTGACATGCTATGATGAAGTATTTTGAATCGGTTGGTCCACATCCTCCAGCGGCAAGAACGAGGTGAGGAACCCTCAAAAGGGGATGGGGGTGCTAAGTGTCCCAGGACTTGGAGCTATATATTGAAGATAATAACAATTCTCCGATTAACTCGATCATATGAAGACACGATGAGGGTGCTAGCAAGATTAAAATCATACTATAATGTTGTCCTATGATGCATGCTAGGCATAGAACATGCATATCTACAAACACAATAACTAATCAAATCATACCGTCTAGTAGAGAAAATCAGGCTGCGGTGGCTACAACATTGGGCTAGACATCCCTATTCAGTGCATCACTGTTATCACCCATGTCATGGCCGGGGAACTCGAGAAAGTAGTCAAAGTTGTGGATATGGACGGAAGAAAGTGGGCAATCACACCGAGACGCTCCGAAAAACCTTATCGTGTTTCTTCTGGTGCAAGATCACATAGGGCACGGGTTAGGAAATCACCCTTCTCACCGTGTCGGAGCACAAAGGGCGAGGGTTAGGAGGCATGATTTCCTGGACGGACGTACACTTGGTCGACGGGATGGAGTAGCCGAAGGCAGCAGTAGCGAGAGGAACAACTGTGTATATGAGCGAGAGACATATACATATGTGATATGATTAGGCTACTATTAGGTTTGCCTATGTTTCCAACATATAGATGGTCGGGTACGAAGATTATTTGTACTGATCCGAAATGGCTACATTTAACGTGTTTCTTAATGATTTATAAGTGCAGACATGGCATAGGGTTGAGCATGACTCAACTTGTTCGCAAAACGGAGCACACCACTAGTACACAACATGGCTATGCACACGGTTCAAACTCCCAATCGCACATAGTTTTTGGAAACACGTGCTTGAGTGGGTTTGCTATTGGGGAGGGGGAGGGATCCATCACTGACCAAGGAGAAATCCTGTGCGACGGCTAATGCAAAACCACACGTATATATGCCGCAATCGTGTGTGATAGTGTCTGCAGTCACTCACAAACGTGTGTGATTGTCAAAATATCTTTGGCGAGTCTTCTGCTAGAAAATCCTGTGCTATCTTTTTGTCCGGCTAATGATGTCCTGGGCTAGGGGTACTAACCGGTACGCCCCATAGTCCATGGGCCGGACTTATGGCCCGCCGATCACTAAAGGAAAGGACAACCAAAGATGTGAACCTCGGCGTGATCAAGATGAAGACCACCAAAGACTTGGCGTGTACTTCAAGGATAGCTCTATAGCCGGCGCGTTGGTGAGTATGTGTGTAACCTAGGTACCCCAGTGTATATATAGGTCGTGGGGCTTAGTCTTTGGAGGCGCAATTGCCAGCCTTAAGGTTTAGAACACAATCATATGATCTCGAGGTAGATCATCTTGTACTCTGTACTCAATCACATCAATATAATCAAAGTAGGACATAGGGTTTACCTCTTCGAGAGGGCCCGAACTTGGGTAAACATCGTTTCATGTTTTCCCTCTGTTACCATTGTTCCTAGACCTACAACTCAGGACCACCTACCCGAGATTCGTCGGTTTTAGCACCGACATTGATGGCCCATGTAGGTCCCGCTACACGTTCGCTCCGGAACTACGGAGACATCAATCAATTATCTGACCCAAAATGGCGCACTCCTGGCGCCAGACTTTCAAGTCATCGGATCAACCGAAAAGCAAAAGCACATCGGATCATTCCTCCTTCCTAAAGAGTTGGAGGTTGATGATCTTGAAACTATAGCCGAGCCTCCTGATCTATTTCCTAGCTTGAGTAAGGACCTCTCTGCGTAGGTGAACCAGAACGAATGCCAACCGATGGAGGATGGCAAGCCTGACTAATCAGAAGGAGCCTCGAGCTCGAACCCGAAGGTCAGTCCAACTGGGTCAGCTTCAGCGCCACAACCTCGGGAGGAATACTTTGGAGCGGCAATTCTGCAATAGGTTGGGCTCAAAATTTTAATCCCACTCACCCCCACATCGAGTACTGTCCGAGTAACTCAGGAACACTCGATGTTTGGGATCTAATCTACATAAAAAATCTCACGAGACAGTTCGGCAATTCTGGATGTGTTTCCTGTTCGCTAAGAAAAAATAATCCTAGGCTGCTACAATATAGAAATCTTGTCGGCCTTCCGCCACAACTGCCACGACAAGGGTATCCTGAACATACTCGCTCATCGACGTGTCCAGACCTTTTCCGAGCTATCAGACTTGGTATCAAGATTTTGTGTCATGGAAGACACATGGTTGGCTAAAAAGGAGTAGAGGGATTCAGTCAGAGTTGAAGCGGCAAACTGTGATAGGCATATATGCCTTAACGAGCGCCTTCGATGCTCCAGAGCAGAAGACTCATCACAGAAAAGAAAGAAACCAGCTATGGGGCCAAAAGCCGCCCTCGATAAATTCCTGGATCAACCATGCCCCATCCACTCTGTTGTGATGAACACAAACCCAACCCATAGTCTTCGGGCTTGCTGGGTGATTAAACAGGTGGCAAGGGGAGGAGAGGACCTCCTCAATAGTACTGACACGTACATTAAACATGCAGCAACATCCTCTCACGAGTGTGAGATCCTGATGGTCTACAAAACTCATCCTTTAAGGAACCATAGAAAGCGATTTCTTCGCAAAATAAGCCATGTCCATCAGATAGCGACATCGGGCAAGTGGTCGGACGTGCCTATTTCTTTTGGGCAAAAGGATCAGCCGAAGACCAACCTAAGCTGAGGAACGTCTGCCCTAGTCCTTGACCCTATAGTGGACGGATGTCCGCTACGTAAAGTTTTGATGGACGACAACAACAATTTAAAATCTCATATACAATGAGACTCTGCAAAAGATGCAGTGCGATATATCACGCATCGAACTAAGTTACACCATAGTTATTATCCAGGGAAAGGGGCACAATGTAGTGGGAAAATCACCCTTGATGTACTATTCGGAACTCCCGACAACTACCGCTCTGAAGAGTTAATCTTCCACATTGTGACCTTCCGAAGTGGTTAACACACTCTTTTGGGACGTGACACATTCATAAAATTCCATGCCATCCCACATTACACCTATATGAAACTCAAGATGTCGGGACCCAATGACATGATCACTATAGTAAGCAATCCGGACACAACACTTCGAGGCGAGAATAAAATGGCGTTGCTAGCCCAAAGATCTTTACTCGAAGCCTTCATGGCCGAGGACCTAGCAGTGCTGCGTGCCACCGCTGATAGAGACGATGTCTGATACGTCTCCAACATGTCTATAATTTTTGATAGTTCCATGCTATTATATTATCTATTTTGGATGTTTAATATGCATTTATATGATATTTTATATTATTTTTGGGACTAACCTATTAACCGAGGGCCCAATGTCAGTTTCTGTTTTTTTGCCTGTTTTAGAGTTTCGCAGAAAAGGAATACCAAACGGAGTCCAAACGGAATGAACTTTCGTGATGATCTTTCTTGGACCAGAAGCAAACCAGAAGACTTGGAGATGAAGTCGGAGACGCAACGAGGTGGCCACGAGGATGGAGGGCGCGCCCGCTACCTCGTGGGCCCCTCGTGGGTCTCCTGACCTAGTTCCTTCGCCTATATATACTCTTATACCCCAAAAACATCAGGGGGAGCCACGAAAACACTTTTCCACCACCGCAACCTTCTGTACCCATGAGATCCCATCTAGGGGCCTTTTCCGGCGTCCTTCCGGAGGGGATTTGATCACGGAGGGCTTCTACATCAACACCATTACCCTTCCAATGAAGCGTGAGTAGTTTACCACAGACCTACGGGTCCATAGCTAGTAGCTACTCCCTCCGTTCCAAATTACTCGTCGTGGTTTTAGTTCAAATTTGAACTAAAACCACGACGAGTAATTTGGAACGGAGGGAGTAGATGGCTTCTTCTCTCTCTCTCTCTCTCTCTCTCTCTCTCTTTGATTCTCAATACCATGTTCTCCTCGATGTTCTGGGGGATCTATTCAATGTAATACTCTTTTGCGGTGTACTTGCCGAGATCCGATGAATTGTGGATTTATGATTAGATTATCTATGAATATTATTTGAGTCTTCTCTGAATTCTTATATGCACGATTTGATATGCTTGCAAGCCTCTTCGAACTATCGGTTTAGTTTGGCCAACTAGATTGGTTTTTCTTGCAATGGGAGAAGTGCTTAGCTTTGGGTTCAATCTTGCGGTGTCCTTTCCCAGTGACAGTGGGAGCAGCAAGGCACATATTGTATTGTTTCCATCGAGGATAAAAAGATGGGGTTTTCATCATATTGCTTGAGTTAATTCCTCTACATCATGTCATCTTACTTAATGCGTTACTCCGTTCTTTATGAACTTAATACTCTAGATGCATGCTGGATAGCGGTCGAGGATAAAAAGATGGGGTTTTCAGTCTACTTGACACGGATGTGGTGCCTATATTCATGATCATTGCCTTAGATATCATCATAATTATGCGCTCTTCTATCAATTGCTCGATAGTAATTTGTTCACCCATCGTAATATTTACTATCGTGAGAGAAGCCACTAGTGAAACTATGGCCCCCGGGTCTATTTTACATCATATTAGTTTTCTGTCAACTTGCCAATTTGTGTCGCCATTCCGTTAATTTGCAATCTTTACTTTACAATCTATAAACCAAAAATACCAAAACTATTTACTTTACCGTTTATCTATCTCTATCAGATCTCACTTTTGCAAGTAACCGTGAAGGGATTGACAACCCCTTTATCGCGTTGGGTGCAAGTTTGTTAATTGTGCAGGTATTCGGTGACTTGTTCTAGTCTCCTACTGGATTGATACCTTGGTTATCAAACTAAGGGAAATACTTACTCTACTTTGCTGCATCACCCTTTCCTCTTCAAGGGAAAAACCAACGCAAGCTCAAGAGGTAGCAGGAAGAATTTCTGGCGCCGTTGCCAGGGAGATCTACGTCAAGTCAAGACATACCAAGTACCCATCATAAACTCTCATCTCTTGCATTACATTTTTTGCCATTCTCCTCTTGTTTTCCTCTCCCCCACCTCTAAAATGATTTTCGAAAAGACTTACCTTTTTATTTGCCTTTCTTCTGTTCGATCTTTTGTTCGCTTGTGTTACCATGTGCCTTCTTTTTGCTTGCATCTTTGCTTGCTAAAAGTTTATGGATCCCCATCCACTTGCTAACCTTTTTAAGAGATCCAATTATGATGAACCAATTGCTAGTGAGTTGAGTGCACTAGATCTTTATGAGGTTTTGCTTGAAATTTGCGAATCTGAAAATTGTGATGAAGTGTTTTATGAAGTGATTTGTAAGTGCATCTAGTGCCCCTTAGTGATTTTGGTGTATTGAAGACTTATAGGTTAAGGGACTAATGTGTTTATGAATGTACACAGGTCTATAAGTCTATGAGGAGTTTGATATTTACAGAGAAAGTCGACCCCTAAAAATGAATATCTTCGACTGAAGATTTTGGTATTCTTGAAGACTTTCATGAAGACTTTGAAAGTGAAGAAATTGGTGTGTCCGTGAAGACTTGATATTCATGCGAGGAATATGAAGCTTGAAGACTTTCGTTTTCATAGTTTTGTTTTTCTCTTTCTTGAGTCATAGGAAACATCGTACTGTTAAAGGGGGTCGAGGAAATACTAAGGAAAAATTTCCATGTGATGCTCAACTCAAAATCCTACACCTACCAATCCCTTCGAGTGAAGCCATTGGAAATCTCATACAGTTCAGTCAATTTGTTCAGTGACAGAGACGAAGTTCTTCTGGTCGCTGAGGAATTTGTTCTGACTGAGGAGTTAGGAATTCGCCAGTGCGGATTGCCTACACAGTGAGGAACATGATAGCCCTGAGGAATTTGAGAGTCAAATTTCCGACCGAGTGACCCAACTCTATGAAGGTTTGGAAGTTGCCTGAAGACTTACCACGAGTGATTGGACGAGGTCTGTGTGACCTTAGTTCAAGGAGAATACGATGAGGACTTGGTGTCCTGAGCTACGTGCTCAGCGACTGGGTGTCCGGGACTGTGTGTCCTCGAGTTTAAATACTCAGCTGCTCCAACCAGACGTACAACTGAGACAACAGTTGGAACTGGTCTACCAAATCATTGTCTTCACCAACCTTACTGGTTCTATTTCCTCAACTCTTTCATTTCCTCATTACTGTGTTGAGTGATTGTTCATATCTGTGTTTGAAGACTTTGACTGAAGACTTTCTCAATTTCCTCAGTTCAATTTCTTCAGTCTGTTTGTCTTCATCTTGTGTTATCCTGTGTTTACGCTTTCTGTACTCTGTGTTTGTCTTCATTTCATCATGATGACTATGTGTGTATTCTGTTATGCTTACTTCTGAGTACTTATTCCGCTGCAAGTAGTTCTTCGCTAAGGAATTTCCTCACCGGCAAATTCCACAGTGAAGAATTCATAAAAATCGCCTATTCACCCCCCTCTAGTCGATATAACACACTTTCAATTGGTATCAGAGCAAGGTACTCCCTTGTTCTGTCTGATTTTGGTTTAACCACCTGGAGTTCTAGTTATGTCGACTGTAGGATCGAGGAGCGTTTCCTGTCCCATCTTTGACGGTCATGAGTATCCTCGGTGGAAGGCCATGATGAAAAAGCGGCTCATGGCTATGGACAGCGAACTGTGGACCGTCATTGAGATCGGTCTTACCGATCTATGCAAGATGGCTGAGGCTGATGACATTCGCAAGTACACTCTACTCAACCTCACAGCGAAGGATGTCATCTGCTCAAGTTTGTCCCGAAATCAGTTCAGGAACATCATGCATCTCAATCACGCGAAGCTAATCTGGGACCGTCTCTCTGAGGTCTATGATGGACATCTTACTCATCATGATCCTTGGTTTGAGGATTACAAGGAATCTCTCAAAGAGATGACATTCGAACCAGAATCATCATCATCCACCCCTGCCTTATGGCAAACAATGTTAAGGTAACCGAATGCTACCTATCCGAATCCAGTGATGATGAATCTGGCGATGAATTTGGACCTAGCTATGTTAAACTTGCTTCCCTTGCCACTAAACAACAAAGAGCTTTGGAAAAAGTTCAATACATGTTAAATAAGAGCGATGATATGTTGGGTGAAGAAATGGATCAGTCAAAAGCCTTGGCTGAAAGACTTCAGGGACTCCATTCCAAGTTTGATGATCTCCAAGGTCATCATAACGCTCTCTTATCTAATGACGAGAAGCTTTATATTGAACTTCTTCAAAGAAAGCAAGATCTTGAGAAGCTAAGACTGAGTTATGAAGATCTTCAGAAGGAGCGCGATTCATTACTTGCTCAACAAATCAGCGCTACTCAGGAAGAATTTGTTCCTCCATGCTTTAAGTGCATTGAACGTGAATCTGCTAATTCTTCACCTGAATGTTCAAATGCTTCAAATGTTACAAATTCTTCACCTGCCTCTGCTATCACTAATGCCTCATCTGAGGACATTGCTGGTATCACTGACGATGCAGGGCTGAAGGAATTGTATATGACAGGCATGTACAAAAGCCTCAAAGGGCATCAGACTCTTTGTGATGTGCTTAAAAAGCAGATCCTCAACAGGAACCCTAGGAAAGAGGGTATTGCCTTTGAGAGGAAACTCAATGCTGATGGAACATATTGGAAGCCTGAGCAGTACCCCAAAACCTCATGGGTTGCTGCAAAGGGACCTCCAGTTGATCCATCTAACTTATCTGGCTTTACATGTGAATCTCCTCATTCTTTTGATGAGTCATTTGACTCCAACTATAAACTGTTCAAAAATCAGAATGGTGAAGTATTTGCTAGATATGTTGGGACTAACTGCAGGAACGGTTCCCCTATGAAGAAAATCTGGGTCCCCAAAAGTTATGTTGAAAGTCTTCAGGTGAATGTCCTCATGACACCACCAGTGAAGAATAGGAACCCCAGATCAAACTCTTCATATGGACCAAATTCTTCATATGGATCCAAGTCCACATACGGACCAAATTCCTCACGTGGATCAAATTCCTCAAATGGATCAAAGTCATCATATGAACACCATTGTGCTAACCCTTCTGTTTCGCAGGGTAGAGCTAAGGGCTATGAATATGCGCATTATTCTTCAAATCATTATGTTCATAAGTCCTCGAAGAATTTCTCTGCTTATTCATATGCTTACCCTAACCCCTCTTATGTGAAACGAAGTGGACTAGCTTCTATGCCACCTTTCTCATATGGTGCTCGCAGAGTGATGAATTCTTTGCCACCCCTTCAGATGTGGGTGGTGAAGAAAAAGAACTAACTCCTTCCGCAGGGTCAGGTCTCTAGATGTGCTTTAACGTCTGAAGAATTTGCTGGGGGCCTGACAAAAATGCCTGAAAGGACGCAGGCGAATCATGATGAAATGAACTTTAATTTCACATGTCCTCACACTGCTTATCTGTGCTATTGCTTGATGAAATTGAACTGATGAATTTGACATCATATTCTTCACTGATGAAGTATATGAGTTCATAAGATGCACCAATTCAGCTGCAGGATGATCAACCCAAAGCAAACGAGTGGGTCCTCGATAGCGGATGTACGAATTACATGACTGGTGACAAGAACCTATTGATGGATGCTCCCTTAACACCGTCACATCTGAAGCATATCATCTTCACCGACAAAGTCAAAAGTCAGGTATTGGGTCTAGGTAAGGTTGCGATCTCAAAGGATCGACACATGGACAAAGTCATGCTTGTCGAGTCCTTAGGATACAACCTCATGTCTGTCTCAATGCTTTGTGATCTCGATATGGTTGTTGTCTTTGGAAGATATCGTTGTGTTGTGATCATGGAAGCTGACCATTCCAAAGTCTTCGAAGGCTTTAGGAGAGGAGATCTGTATATTGTTGATTTCTCTACAGGACCACAACCAGCCGTGTGCTTACTGGCAAAAGCTTCAGAAGGCTGGCTATGGCATCGACGACTTGGTCACGCAGGCATGATGAATTTGCACACGCTTGCAAAGAAGAAGCATGTCATTGGCATTGAGAATGTCAAATTCCTCAAGGATCACTTGTGTGGTGCCTGTGAAGCTGGAAAAATGACCAAGGCCAAGCATCCAGCGAGGACTATCATGACCACTACTCGTCCATTCGAATTGCTTCACATGGATCTTTTTGGTCCTAATCATTATTCTGCTGTTTCAAATGATGCATCTCTATATGGCTTTGTTATTGTTGATGACTATTCTCGTTACACATGGGTACACATTGTCACTTACAAACATGAAGTGCAGGAAATCTTCAAACGATTTTCCTCGAGGGCTTCAACCAACTTTGGTGTGAAGATCAAGCACATCAGAACTGACAATGGGACTGAGTTCAAGAATTCCGGTCTTGATGGCTATCTTGATGAACTTGGTATTACTCATGAGTTATCTGCTCCTTATACTCCTCAGCAGAATGGCGTCGTGGAGCACAAGAACAGAACCCTCGCTGAAATGGCTCGCACTATGCTTGATGAATACAAGACACCTCGTCGTTTCTGGATTGAGGCAACTAATACTGCGTGCCACGTCATCAATCGGGTATATCTTCACAAATTCTTCAAGAAGACTGCCTATGAACTCACTGACAAGAAACCCAATGTTATTTATTTCAAAGTCTTCGGTGCTAAATGTTGGATTAGAGATCCTCATCACAATGCTAAATTTGCACCGAAAGCACATGAAGGTTTTATGCTTGGTTACGGAAAGGACTCGCACACCTACAGAGTCTTCAACAACGCTCTTCACAAGGTTGTTGAAACTGTAGATGTGCGGTTCGATGAAACTAATGGCTCGCAAAGAGAGCACCTACCTTCTGTGATAGATGAACCAGCACCTGAGGATTCTATCAAGTTCAAGGCTACTGAGGATGTCATTCCTACCAAAGAATCTACTGAAGAATTCATTCCAGAACGCGAAGATCGTCGAGCTAATGCACCTGAAGACAATGCTGAAGAAAATGGTGCTGAAGAAAATGTTGATCAAATTCCTCGACGACAACCAACTCATCCTCGCGTTGCAAAAGAAGTGCAAGTTGAAAAGATCATCGATGACATTGAAGCACCAGGTCCTCTCACCCGCTCAAAAGCTTCACATTTATCTAACTTTTGTGGGCACTATGCTTTTGTCTCCATCACAGAGCCCACTAAGGTAGATGAAGCATTTATGGAGCCTAAGTGGATTCAGGCCATGCAAGAAGAATTACATCAGTTCGAGCTCAACAATGTCTGGGAACTGGTCAAACGTCCAGATCCTCGCAAGCATAATATCATTGGCACAAAGTGGATCTACTACAACAAGCAAGATGAAAATGGCCTTGTGGTGAGGAATAAGGCACGACTTGTAGCTCAAGGCTACACACAGGTTGAAGGAATTGATTTTGATGAAACTTTTGCACCCGTTGCTAGACTTGAGGCTATTCGCATATTACTTTCTTATGCTAACCATCATAATATCACTTTATATCAAATGGATGTGAAAAGTGCATTCCTCAATGGTAAGCTTGAGGAAGAAGTATATGTTGCTCAACCCCCAGGTTTTGAAGATCCAAAGAATCCTGACAAAGTCTTCAGACTCAACAAGGCCCTCTATGGCCTCAAGCAGGCCCCTCGGGCGTGGTATGATACTTTGAAGGAATTCTTCGTGAAGAATGGCTTCACACCCGGTTCACTCGACCCTACTCTCTTTACTAAATCTTATGATGGTGAACTGTGTGTGCCAAATATACGTTGATGATATTATCTTTGGCTGTACTGACCAACGTTATAGTGATGAATTTGCCTACATGATGAGTGAAGAATATCAAATGTCTATGATGGGAGAGTTAAAATTCTTCTTAGGTCTTCAAATTCATCAATAGCACAATGACATATTCATATCTCAGGAGAAATACCTCAAGGATGTTCTGAGGAAATTCGGCATGCAAGATTGCAAAGGCGTCAAAATTCCTATGCCCACAAATGGCCATCTATGCACTGATGAAAATGGTATTGACTTCGATCACAAGGTATACCGCTCCATGATTGGTTCTTTATTGTACTTATGTGCATATAGGCTAGATATAATGCTTAGTGTTTGCATGTGTGCCCGATTTCAAGCTACACCGAAGGAATCACACCATAAGGCTGTGAAGCATATTCTTCGATATCTAGCTCACACACCAACACTAGGATTATGGTACCCCAAGGGCTCTACTTTTGATCTCATTGGATATTCTGACTCTGACTATGCTGGTGATCGTGTGGACCGCAAGTCAACGTCTGGTACTTGTCATTTCCTTGGACGATCTTTGGTCTGTTGGTCCTCGAAGAAACAGAACTGCGTATCACTATCCACTGCGGAAGCTGAGTACATTGCTGCTGGTTCTTGCTGTGCTCAATTGCTGTGGATGAAGCAATTGCTCAAGGACTATGGCGTCAACGTGAAGAATGTGCCTATCCTCTGTGACAATGAGAGTGCCATCAAGATTGCTCACAACCCAGTTCAACACTCGAAGACAAAGCACATTCAGATTCGTCATCATTTTCTTCATGATCATGTGTTGAAGGGCGACATTTCCATCGAGCACGTGAAGACTGAAGAACAGCTAGCCGATATCTTCACAAAGTCCTTGGATGAGAAGAGATTTAGCAAGTTGCTGTGTGAGCTAAATATCTTAGAGTCTTCGAATGTTCTTTGAAAAAGGACACTCATCCTAACACTTATGCAAAATTGATGACTTAGATGTGCAACACATGAAGAAACGTTTTTCTCCAATCAATGAAGAATAACACTCTAAGTGTGAAGAAATTAATGAAGAATTTGATTCTCAGAACCCTACGACAATTGTACGCGGTGTCTGAAATCATCATTCTTATACGGTGGGTCACGCCACCACCAAAGTTGAAAATCTTCATTTTTGAAATTCCTCACTTTTGAAATTCTTCAGTTTTTCAAATTCTTCAACTTTGCAAAATCTTCACTGTTTCCGTCGTTTTTCTTCATTGGCTATATATATATATATACACACACACACACACACACACACACACACACACATATATATATATATATATATATATATATATATATATATATATATATATATATATATATATATATATATATATATATATATATGAGTTTATGTCCTATACAACATTCACTTATGGCTATTTCTTCAAGTTGCATTTTCTGCTAAGTGAATGTGATCGGACCCTTCCCCCTCTATGCTATACTCAAACCAGTCTATTCACAAATTCTTCATGTGCATTCTATTTGAAACTCATTCAAAATCTTCACTGTGTCCTTGTCAGCTGAAGAAATTGCGAACGGAACTTAAAAACTTATCTTATCCAAATTTTCGGTTTTACTGCTCAAACCGCCCCATATCCCATGATAGAATTATCTATTCACCCATGATCTAACACGATCTCCACTTTTTAGTACGTGGGTGACACATGTCAAGCGAATGAGAAGGGTCAGGGGCACGCTCGTCCTAAATCTTTGGGCAAACAGTTTTTCACTGCGACTATAAATACCCCCCCACCCCTTCCTCACTTCCTTTACTCCGCTCGACCGCTCTCTCTCTCACTCGAGCTTCTGAAACCCTAGCGCCGCTGCTACTCCATCGTCGCCGGTGAGGAAGAGCTTCACTGCCTCGACCTCGTCACTGTCATACTCGCGCCGGCCGCGGAAATCTTCACTCCGCCGCCGCCGTAGCTGTCTTCCTCCGCCGAGTTAGGGCGTGGAAGATCTGAACTGACGAGCTTCAAATCTACACTTCTCAGTTCATCATGTTCTTAATCAAGGGTAATTAAAAGTTACTTTTACTGCCCTCTTTGATTCAAATTTTCTCTACAAAATCTTCAAAGGTGTTTTATTGTTCAAATCCTCAAACACAAAAGACCTCACTAGTCATCTATTCTTGATTCGTTTCTCTAAGCATCATTTTTCTTCAAGATTCCTCAATTGTGTGGATCCTCGATCTATACAACTCTGGAACCTAAGACAAAGAACGCTTAGTGAAATTCTTCAAGGCTCATCTGGTCAAATTCCTCAAACTTGTTCTTTTTGAAAACCTTCTGAGAACGCATATGACCTCTCCAAATTCCTCGCAACTATACTTTGTTCACAGGTACTCATGTCCGCTGCTGAATCACTAGGTTCTCATGAACTTAACTCATTTGCAGCGTTCCTCGAAGAAAAATTGCATACTTCTTCAGAGAATTCGATTGTTCAAATTCCTCAACTGAAGAATATGGTAGATGGTAAGAAGCCACAGAAAGGAGGAAAGAGGCCTGAGGTCATGACTGTGTTTGAAATACCTGAGGACATCTATGCTGACTATTGCACACCTGATGAGGCTATGTTCGGAAAGGAGAACAAAAATCAGCGCAAGGTGCGCATACAGAGGATTGAAAGGAGATGGGCAAGAGAATGGAGGGAGTACAGATATGTAACTCCAAAGTACATGAAGAAATTCGCACTAAATCCTCCATGCCCAAGAGCTCCATTGGCACCTGGCCAAGAAGCTGACCCCACCAGCATCAAGCATGGTGAGGATTTTCCTGAAGAATGGGCCAAACGCCAAGCCAAGTTGGCCAGACAAGCCAAAGAAGCAGTGAGGAAATTCAATGAAGACTCTGCTACTGCTGCTGCTGCTGAGGCCTCTGTCAGGCCTAGAAAATCAATGGCAAAGAAGCCCGCTCACAAGCCAAGTGCTTCACCAACTATGCCGTCATGGCCAAGTTCCTCAGCAATGCTCTCACGGCCAGAATCTTCAAAGCCCTCACGGCCAGATTCTTCAAAGCCCTCACGGCCAGTTCCTCATGCTGCTCCTGCTCCTCCAAAGTCCTTAGCTCCTCCCCCAAAGTCCTTAGCTGCTCCGGCAAGGTCCTCAACACCTGTACATCTGGCCACGTGCCAAAGAACTGCAGGCATCTCTATTGCCTCTGGTGTCTCAGCGAGTTCCTCAGCTGCACCAAACTCTTCATCAGGCCCCACTCTGCTGAAGACAAAGGCAACAGCTGGTCGAGGTCCTCGGCCAAGTCTGAAGAAGAAACAGGTTGCCTTCCAAGTGCCATATGACGATGAAGCTGATGATGATGAACTTGCAGAAATCATCAGAAACAGACAAGAAAGGGCCGCTAGAGCCAAAGGCACAAATGTGCCACTGCTTTTGGATCCAAAGGCGATCCTGGACTACATTGATCTCTGGCACAAGGACCCAAACACACCTATGCCTGATTTTCATTTGACTCCTGGCCAAAGTCACATGCTGACCTATTTCATCACTGAAGAGAAATGGAAATTTGAGAAGGCTAGGCAAATCAAGAAGGCTCAGTTCAGGAAAGAGAAGTTCCTGAGGAAAAACGTTGTCAAAATGACAACTGATGAACTCCTCAAGATACAGTCTGAAATGAAAGCCCTAAGAGATGATTTCAATGCTTATTATGCTGATTGGCAAGGAGCCAAAGTCAGGTTCGTTAAACTGACTGAGAAGTTCACCAATGTTGCAGCCCCATCGCAACAAGAAATTCCTCAAGCTGAAGCTTCTACTCAGCAAACTGAAGAACATGCCAGCACCGCTGATGACTTTCAGGCTGCTGATGAAAATGCTAGTTCCAGGGCTGATGACTCCATTCCAGCCGCTGAAGACATTGCCAGGGCATCCACTAGTGGTGCGCCTGAAGAAAATGAAGAAGTCAGGGCAACTGCATTAGTTGCACCTAAGGAAATTCAAACAGATTCCTCAGCTCCTCCTGCGCCTACACCAACTCCTACTCTTCCATCTGCATCAGATGTGAAGAAGACCAAGGCTGCAGAGCGAGCTGCAGTGAAGAAAAGGAAAGCATCAGCTACTTCAGATTCCTCAGCTCCGAAGAAAATGAAGCCTATGACCAACTCATTACACAATCCAATTGATGCTGTTCCGATTTCCACCATGCCATCAAAGGACCTTATTCCTTTTGGTAAAAAATATGTGATCCCTAGCGGATCTGATGAAGAAAATCATTCTGCTGCTTCGTCAGAGCAGATTGATGAAGAAATTGAAGTGGATGCGATCCCTTGAACGCCTGTTGCTTCCTCGCCAATGCCTCAGTTCACAGCTGAAGAGGCTGGCGTTGAAGAAATTGAAAATGAAGACGTGGATATTGGATGCACTACGCCTGTGATGAATGATGACTTTTGGGAAAGTCAGCATCCCAATTCTCCACTCTTCACCCCAATACAACAAATACCTCAGTCCCCTGCACCAACCGTTCAGATGGGCTCTGAAGAAAGTCATCCCACCTCGTCTGTGCATGAAGAAATTCCAGCCACTAGTGCTAAAGAAACTGCTGCTATTGATCCTTTGATCACGCAGACTGCCATTGAAGAGGAACCAGAAATTCCTTAGCCCGAAGAACCGAAGATTGCGATTCCTGAGGTTGTGATGCAACTCACTGATACTCCTCTGCCCAAGCCAAAGGATCCATTCACAAAGAAGCAAAAGTTCAAGGCTGAAGATATCTTCAGCGAGCATGTGTTCTTCACAGATCACAACCCCTATGATTCTGCTCGCATAAGGAAGAGGCGTTTCTGGACTGCTAGTCAAGCAAATTTCTATTCCTCAGTGCTATTCAACAAAGACAAAGTCTTCGATCATGAACACATTCCTCACGTGGACATGGAATCTCTGCCGGGCTTCAAGCCAGTCCTCAGTGTTCTCCATGATGCTGGATTGCTGAATTTCTGCACTGACATCTGTGATTGGAATGAAGAACTCATTCTTCAATTCTATGTGATGCTGCACATCACAGGAAATTCTGAAGATGTGAACTCATGGGTGCTGGACTGGATGTCAGAAAATACTCACTACAAGGCACCAACAACTGAATTGCTTCGTGCCCTCCCACTCAGTCCTCCCCTTGAAGGTGCTCGTTGCATCTACAATGAACCTGAGCTTACAAATCATTACATGCAAGTGCTGATGAAGCCTTTGAAGCCAGGGCAGGCCCCTCGAACCAAATTCCTCGTCAAGGAATTACTGTATGTGCCTCGGAGTGTCTATCACATTCTAACAAAGACAATGAGTCCTATCAAAGGCCACGACTCAAATGATGAAGAAGTTGTTGGCATCATGAAGAATATGCTTTTCAATATCATTCATGGCGTTCCCGTCAACTTCCATGATTTCTTCATGAGGACTCTGGTGAATATTGCTATGTCACCATTTGAGCTGAAGCCTTATGCACCATGGATTATGAGGTTCATCAGGACAAGGTCTTCACTCAATTACAAGGCTGATACTCTGAACCACGGCAGCTACTTGCCTCCAATTGAAGTCCTCAAACAGACATTTTCCTCAACCGATGACAAAGGAAAGGCAACTGCTGTGATAGATGAAGGCATTCGTCCATTGGATGGTCAATTTTGCAAGGCTGCATCCTACTCCACCAATGATGACTCTGCCACACATGACTCTGCCGCCAACACCTCTGCCAAGCAAATTCCTCAATCCACAACACCCAGGGTGATGACTGATCGTGAGTTACTCCTCAGTCTTCATCAGAAAGTTGATCGCAATCATAAATGGGTCAAGCGTCAGTTTGGTTCAATTCTTCACAACATGACCTCAACACATAATGCAGTGAAGAAAAACCAATACTACCTCCATGAAACCTTCAACCGTACCTGGACTGTTCTATCTCATGTCTACAGCGCAGAAGATCTGAAGAGAATGGGTCTCAAGGAAGAATTTGACTGGTCTGCACCTCCACCGAAGAAATTCAGGAAGGTCAAGGTTCCTTCCTTGGTGGCCAGCTCCTATTCTTCATCGCGCGACACTGATGAAAATGAAGACTTGGACGACACTGTGGCAGGCCCTACTACGACAACCGACCCCGACAACGCTGACGCTCCTCCATCAATTTGAAATTCTTCAGGGGCGTTAGTCTTCAGTTTCGATCCTTTTGGTCATTCGATGACAAAGGGGGAGAAATTTGAGTTAGTCTTCAAGCGGGTCTATTATATGGCCGTTTGTTTTGCTAAGTTACAACTCTCGCTCTTCTAAAACTTTTATTGGATCGAGTTGTAATCTTAAACCCGATGGTGCTCTGATACTTTTGATGCACTGTGCTCTGATACTCTTGATGCGTTATTCTACATGCTTGTTCCTCATTAATATTATTGCACGCATGCTGAATTTCATCAGGCACCATATTTCATCATGCATTTCAAATTCTTCATATTATATGTCAAATGCGTGTATGAATTACAAGATATAGGGGGAGATCTCCATGATTCAACTCTTCAAGTGTGCATTGCTTCAAAAGCAAATTCCTCACTATGCACATCTTCAGGGGGAGTTCTTCTATATCTTGCAATCAAATTCCTCAATATCAGTACTTACACTTCATATGTTTATCCTCGTTGAAAACTTAACCTATATTGTCATCAATCACCAAAAAGGGGGAGATTGGAAGTGCATCTAGTGCCCCTTAGTGATTTTGGTGTATTGAAGACTTATAGGTTAAGGTACTAATGTGTTTCTGAGTGTACACAGGTCTATAAGTCTATGAGGAGTTTGATATTTACAGAGAAAGTCGACCCCTAAAAATGAATATCTTCGACTGAAGATTTTAGTATTCCTGAAGACTTTCATGAAGACTTTGAAAGTGAAGAAATTGGTGTGTCCGTGAAGACTTGATTTTCATGCGAGGAATATGAAGCTTGAAGACTTTCATTTTCATAGTTTTGTTTTTCTCTTTCTTGAGTCATAGGAAACACCGTACTTTTAAAGGGGGTCGAGGAAATACTAAGGAAAAATTTCCATGTGATGCTAAACTCGAAATCCTACACCTACCAATCCCTTCGAGTGAAGCCATTGGAAATCTCATACAGTTCAGTCGATTTCTTCAATGACAGAGATGAAGTTCTTCTGGTCGCTGAGGAATTTGTTCTGACTGAGGAGTTAGGAATTCGTCAGTGCGGATTGCCTACACAGTGAGGAACATGATAGCCCTGAGGAATTTGAGAGTCAAATTTCCGACCATTGCTGTGCTGCGCGCCAGCTGTCCCAAAATATCTTATCCACCTAACGGTCATATCATTGAAGGGCATTTATGTCTTATCATGTCGGGCTGATCCCTAGGCTATAAATAGCCGCCCCCTACAACCACTAGCTGGTTGGCTGCTCCGAGAGAAACTGACACTTGTCATTTGAGAGCATCCCATCCTCCAAGGACTTTGAGCGAAAATCATCGAGTGAGGAAAAAGCCAAACCCAAACACCTACAAACCCAGAGTGATTGAGCATCACTGAAGAGATTGATCCTGCGTGGATCCGATGCTTGTTACCTTTGAAGACTGTGCTTCTTCCAGACGGTTAGGCATCATGGTCTAGAGCATCCAAGAGGAATTGTGGATCACCGAGTGACTGAAGTCTGTGAAGGTTTGGAAGTCGCCTGAAGACTTACCACGAGTGATTGGACGAGGTCTGTGTGACCTTAGTTCAAGGAGAATATGGTGAGGACTTGGTGTCCTGAGCTGCGTGCTCAGCGACTGGGTGTCCGGGACTGTGTGTCCTCGAGTTTAAATACTCAGCCGCTCCAACCAGACGTACAACTGAGACAGCAGTTGGAACTGGTCTACCAAATCATTGTCTTTACCAACCTTACTAGTTCTATTTCCTCAACTCTTTCATTTCCTCATTACTGTGTTGAATGATTGTTCATATCTGTGTTTGAAGACTTTGACTGAAGACTTTCTCAATTTCCTCAGTTTAATTTCTTTAGTCTGTTTGTCTTCATCTTGTGTTATCCTGTGTTTATGCTTTCTGTACTCTGTGTTTGTCTTCATTTCATCATGATGACTATGTGTGTATTCTGTTATGCTTACTTCTGAGTACTTATTCCGCTGCAAGTAGTTCTTTGCTAAGGAATTTCCTCACCGGCAAATTCCTCAGTGAAGAATTCATAAAAATCGCCTATTCACCCCCCTCTAGTCGATATAACGCACTTTCATGATTCATGATAGATCTTTGAATGAAAAGCATGATTGCAATGATGTTATTATAAATCCCACCAATGTTAATTGTGTTAACTATATGCAAACCCCTAAGCTTGGGGATGCTAATTTTGCTATGTCTACTATTTGTTGCAATGATCATGATCGGGGTGATTCTTCGTATGATCTTGAAAATTTATTTAAAACCCATGATGAATACGAGATTGATAATAATGTTTGCAATAATATTGAAAGTGGGTTTGGAATAGTGTCAACTTTAGATTCCACATATTTGGAGAATGTTCAATCTTATGAAATTTTTCATAAAAGTGGGTTTGGAGAGGTCATGACTTTAGTTAATGTTAATCCCACTATTTTGGAAGAGTGTAAACTTCGCATGCATGTGGATCGTGTTGAGAAAATGTTATATGATAGCTATATTGTTGATTTTTCTTATGATCCTACATGTAATTATTATGAGAGAGAAAAACATGGTTGTAGAATTTTTCATGTTATTAAATTACCTCTCTTCATGTTGAGATTGTTATCGTCTCTTTCTTCTTCCTTGCATATGCTAGTTTTTCCTTGCCTTGATAATTTGTTTGCTTGTAAAATGCCTATGCATAGGAAGTATGTTTGACTTAGATGTGTTTGTCATGTGTTTTATTATGCTCTCTTTGTGCTTCAATTCTTCTCTTTTATGTGAGCATCATTGAAATTATCAATGCCTAGCTAAAAGGCTTTAAAGAGAAGCGCTTGTTGCCAGACAACCCAATATTTTTCCTTGCTGTTTTGCTTTTAATAATTCATCTAGCCTCTATATAGATGTGGTTTCATGTTTTAATTAGTGCTTGTGCCAAGTTAAACCTTTTGGATAGCTTACGGTGATATTTGTGTTAGTCCTGCTGAAAATCAAAAACTTTTGCGCCCAGGAAAATAATATTAATAATTCACATAATCGTGATTTTGATCTGATTCTTTTTGTTATAGATTGTTACACAGATTTCTCAGGTTTTACTAATGTTTCAGAATTTTTGGAGTTACATAAGTATTCTAGAGTTACATATTGCTACAGACTGTTCTGTTTTTGACAAATTCTGTTTTTTGCGTGTTGTTTGCTTATTTTGATGAATCTATAGGTAGTATCGGGGGCTATGAACCATGGAAAAGTTGGAATACAGTAGATATTACACCAATATAAATAAAGAATGAGTTTGCAACAGTACCTTAAAGTGGTGATTTATTTTCTTATACTAACGGAGCTCATGAGATTTTCTGTTGAGTTTTCTGTTGTAAAGTTTTCAAGTTTTGGGTAAGGATTTGATGGACTATGGAATAAGGAGTGGCAAGAGCCAAATCTTGGGGATACCCAAGGAACCCCAAGGTAATATTCAAGGACAACCAAAAGCCTAAGCTTGGGGATGCCCCGGAAGACATCCCCTCTTTCGTCTTCGTCTATCGGTAACATTACTTGAGGCTATATTTTTATTCACCACATGATATGTGTTTTGCTTGGAGCGTCTTGTATGATTTGAGTATTTGCCTTTTAGTTTACCACAATAATACTTGCTGTACACACCTCTTAAGAGAGATACACATGAATCGTGATTTATTAAAATACTCTATGTGCTTCACTTATATCTTTTGAGCTAGGCAATATTGCTCTAGTACTTCACTTATATCTTTTTAGAGCATGACGGTGGTTTTATTTTATAGAAATTGATGAACTCTCATGCTTCACTTATATTATTTTGAGAGTCTTTTAGAATAGCATGGTAATTTTCTTTGGTTATAAATTTAGTCCTAATATGATAGGCATCCAAGATGGATGTAATAAAAACTTTCATATAAAGTGCATTGAATACTATGAGAAGTTTGACTCTTTATGAGTGTTTTGAGATATGAAGATGGTGATATTAGAGTCATGCTAGTGAGTAGTTGTGAATTTGAGAGATACTTGTGTTAAAGTTTGTGATTCCCGTAGCATGCCGTATGGTGAACCGTTATGTGATGAAGTCGGAGCATGATTTAATTTTTGATTGTCTTCCTTATGAGTGGCAGTCGGGGACGAGCGATGGTCTTTTCCTACCAATCTATCCCCCTAGGAGCATGCGCATAGTACTTTATTTCGATAACTAATAGATTTTTGCAATAAGTATGTGAGTTCTTTATGACTAATGTTGAGTCCACGGATTATACGCACTCTCACCCTTCCACCATTGCTAGCCTCTCTTGTGCCGCGCAACTTTACCATGTACCTTCCTCAAAACAGCCACCATACCTACCTATTATGGCATTTTCATAGCCATTCCGAGATATATTGCCATGCAACTTTCCACTGTTCCGTTTATTATGACACACTTCATCATTGTCATATTGCTTTGCATGATCATGTAGTTGACATCGTATTTGTGGCAAAGCCACCTTTCATAATTCTTTCATACATGTCACTCTTGATTCATTGCACATCCCGGTACACCGCCGGAGGCATTCACATAGAGTCGTATTTTGTTCTAAGCATTGAGTTGTAATTCTTCGAGTTGTTAGTAAATAAAAGTGTGATGATCTTCATTATTAGAGCATTGCCCCATGTGAGGAAAGGATGATGGAGGCTATGATCCCCCCACAAGTCGGGATGAGACTCTAGACGAAAAATAGAAAAAAAAGGGAAAGAAAAAAAGGGAAAAAAGAAAGAAAAAAGGAGAAAAACAAAAATAAAAATGAGAGAAAAAGAGAGAAGGGGCAATGTTACTATCCTTTTTCTACACTTGTGCTTCAAAGTAGCACCATGATCTTCATGATAGAGAGTCTCCTATTTTGTCACTTTCATATACTAGCGGGAATTTTTCATTATAGAACTTGGCTTGTATATTCCAATGATGGGCTTCCTCAAATTGCCCTAGGTCTTCGTGAGCAAGCAAGTTGGATGCACACCCACTTAGTTTCTTTTTGAGCTTTCATACACTTATAGATCTAGTGCATCCGTTGCATGGCAATCCCTACTCACTCACATTGATATCTATTGATGGGCATCTCCATAGCCCGTTGATACGCTAGTTGATGTGAGACTATCTTCCTCTTTTTTGTCTTCTCCACAACCACCATATTCTCTTCCACCATGGTGCTATATCCATGGCTCATGCTCATGTATTGCGTGAAGGTTGAAAAAGTTTGAGAACATCAAAAGTATGAAACAATTGCTTGGCTTGTCATCGGGCTTGTGCATGATTTAAATATTTTGTGTGATGAAGATAGAGCATATCCAGACTCTATGATTTTGTAGGGATAGCTTTCTTTGGCCATGTTATTTTGAGAAGACACGATTGCTTTATTAGTATGCTTGAAGTATTATTGTTTTTATGCAATATTAAACTATTGTTTTGAACCTTTCGGATCTGAACATTCATGCCACAATAAAGAGAATTACATGGATAAATATTTTAGGTAACATTCCACATCAAAAATTCTGTTTTTATCATTTACCTACTCGAGGATGAACATGAATTAAGCTTGGGGATGCTTGATATGTGTCCAATGTATCTATAATTTTTGATTGTTCCATGCTATTATATTATCTGTTTTGGATGTTTAATATGCATTTATATGCTATTTTGTATTATTTTTGGGACTAACCTATTAACCAAGGGCTCAGTGCCAGTTTCTATTTTCCCCCTGTTTTAGAGTTTCGCAGAAAAGGAGTACCAAACGGAGTGCAAATAGAATGAAACTTTTGCGATGATCTTTCTTGGACCAGAAGCAAACCAGGAGACTTGCAGATGAAGTCAGAGATGCAACGAGGCGACCACGAGGGTGGAGGGCGTGCCGAGGGGGGTAGGGCACGCCCCTACCTTATGGCCCCCTCATGGGTCTCCTGACCTTGTTCCTTCGCCTATATATACTCTTATACCCCAAAAACATCAGGGGGAGCCATGGAAACACTTTCCACCGCCACAACCTTTTGTACCCATGAGATCCCATCTAGGGGCCTTTTCCGGCGTCCTGCCGGAGGGGGATTCGATCACGGAGGGCTTCTACATCAACACCATTACCCTTACGATGAAGCGTGAGTAGTTTACCACACACCTACGGGTCCATAGCTAGTAGCTAGATGGCTTCTTCTCTCTCTTTGATTCTCAATACCATGTTCTCCTCGATGTTCTGGGGGATCTATTCGATGTAATACTCTTTTGCGGTGTGTTTGCCAAGATTCGATGAATTGTGGATTTATGATCAGATTATCTATGAATATTATTTGAGTCTTCTCTGAATTCTTATATGCATGATTTGATATCTTTGCAAGTCTCTTCAAACTATCGGTTTGGTTTGGCCTACTAGATAGGTTTTTCTTGCAATGGGAGAAGTGCTTAGCTTTGGAATCAATCTTGCGGTGTCCTTTCCCAGTGATAGTAGGGGTAGCAAGGCACGTATTGTATTGTTGCCATCGAGGATAAAAAGATGGGTTTTCATCACATTGCTTGAGTTAATTTCTCTACATCATGTCATCTTACTTAATGCGTTACTCCGTTCTTTATGAACTTAATACTCTAGATGCATGCTGGATAGCGGTCGATGTGTGGAGTAATAGTAGTAGATGCAGAATCATTTCGGTCTACTTGACATGGACGTGATGCCTATATTCATGATCATTTCCTTAGATATCATCATAATTATGCGCTCTTCTATCAATTGCTCGACAATAATTTGTTCACACACCGTAATATTTACTATCTTGAGAGAAGCTACTAGTGAAACCTATGGCTCCCGGGTCTATTTTACATCATATTAGTTTTCTGTCAACTTGCCAATTTGTGTCTCCATTCCGTTAATTTGCAATCTTTACTTTACAATCTATAAACCAAAAATACCAAAAATATTTACTTTACCGTTTATCTATCTCTATCAGATCTCACTTTTGCAAGTAACTGTGAAGGGATTGATAACCCCTTTATCATGATGGGTGCAAGTTTGTTGATTGTTTGTGCAGGTATTCGATGACTTGTGCATAGTCTCCTACTGGATTGATACCTTGGTTCTCAAACTGAGGGAAATACTTACTCTACTTTGCCGCATCACCCTTTCCTCTTCAAGGAAAAAATCAACGCAAGCTCAAGAGGTAGCAATGTCATCCTTGACAGGAGGTCTAAACCTACGTCATTTAAACCAGTTGATGAAATAGTAAAATTTCAGGTACACCCAACGGACACTAATAAAAAAATGTCCATGGGAACGCAACTGGACCCGATTGTGGACCGATTCCACTTGTAAGCTGTGTTGGTTTTGTCCCCAAAGAGGCTGGAATGATGCAGTACAGTCGATGTAGGTATTTCCCTCGGTTAGAAACCAAGGTTATCGAACTAGTAGGAGAACCATGCAACAACTCGTTAGCAGCACCTACATACAAAATAACAAATACTTGCACCCAACGCAAACAAGGGGTTGTCAATCCCTCGACGGTTAATTGTAAGGATTAAATCTCGTAGTGATAGATAGATAGAGAAGAACACAAAATAAAATAAAGTAAATAAAAATGCAGCAATGTATTTTTAGATTTTAATATATGATTTAGATAGACCCGGGGGCCATAGTTTCCACTAGAGTCTTCTCTCTTCAAGATAGCATACAGCGGGTAAACAAATTGCTGTTGGGCAATTTACAGAAAAGCAAATAATCATGACGATATGTAAGGCAATGATCATGTATATAGGCATCACGTTCAAGACAAGTAGATCGACTCCTGCCTGCATCTACTACTTTTACTCCACCCATCGACCGCTATCCAACATGCAACTAGAGTATTAAGTTCATAAAGAATGGAGTAATGCCTTAAGCAAGATGACATGATGTATACAAAGTACACTCATGCATGAATAAACCCTATCTTTTTATCCTTAATGGCAATGATACAAATACATGTCATGTCCCTTTTTATCACTAGGATTGAGCACCATAAGATTGAACCATCACGAAGCACCTCTCCCATTGCAAGAAAAATCAATCTAGTTGGGCAAACCAAATAAATAGACCAGAGAGAAATACAAAGCTATAATAATCATGCATAAAAGAGTTCAGAGAATACTCAAATAATATTCATAGATAATCTTATCATAAACTCACAATTCATCATATCCCAACAAAATACACCCCAAAAGTATTACATCAAATAGATCTCCAAGACATCAAGGAGAACATTGTATTGAAGATCAAAGAGAGCGAAGAAGCCATCTAGCTACTAGGTATTGTCGTGGAAAGGTCACGGAAGATGTCCTAGCAAAAGGACTTAGTCGTGGAGTCCCTTTATATACAGAGGTCGATGTTACTTGTCATGAATCGCCGCTGGGTCATCCCTTTATATACAGAGGTCGATGCCCAGCGGCTCATAGAGTCCCGGTCGGCTCATAAACAGTGTCTGGCTCGGTGACTATCTATTCTTGGCTTACAATACGAGTCATACATATATAGTGGTTTATCTCTACGGGCCTTAAGCCGCCTTTGGGCCTTGGGCCCTTAACTGAACCGCCATCTTCAAATATCATCTTGGGATTCATATTATGAATCGCCACAGGTATAACCCGGCCCCTCCTGGGCGGGTCATACCCAGTAGTTATATCCCTAACATTAGGCCCGAGATTGATTTGAACTGGTTCTTGTCAATCTTCAATACTTAAGAAAAAAATCTTCTGCTCTTCATTGTGCGAGAGTTTATAGCCCGCCATGATGTCATCTTCTGGATTTGTGATAACCTGCCATGACATCACCTGTCATTAATTCACATTTTGTCAACATATCTCAACAGATCTTTATCTTAATAATGGTCCGAGAATCGAGGTGCCTGAACAGCTGGATAACCATGTTTTGGTCTCCTTGTTTTTCGCGCCCACTTACGAGTCTTTCCTTATAAATAGCCACGACCAGTCTTCTTCTCATTCTCCCCCTTTTCCATCGTCTTCTTCCTCTCGTGACCTTCTGCCGCTCGAGCTCCGCCGCCACCGCAGAGCATGCCGTCGTCTTTGTCCCGGGCCGTTGTATCACCCTGAACAAACCAGAGAACGGCGGAGCCCCTCCGCAGTCAATCTGCATCTGTAAGTACTTGCTTCCCTATACCCCAAATCCGCATTAGGGTTTTGACTTGTTCGTCGTGTTCTTTGTAGTGTTCTTCTTAGCCTGTCCACCACATCACCTTTTGATCTAGAAACAGTACAAAACATATGCGGTAGTTGTTTTGCTTTCACCTTCAATACCAGTAGATCCCCTTTCCTGGAAGAAAAGATCCCCTTAGAGCTTATGAACTCATCTGTACTGGTTTTCTTAGGTCTAGATTTATTTCCTTTTCTAAACAGCCGCTGATCCAAAATAATGATTGCAATCTGTGAAACTTGTTTGTGTGACATTTAGCCAAAAAACTGCATTTTGTTAGATCCACCTAGCCATGGCGTCTCAAACCACCTAATTAAATTGCAATGCTCAATAGATAACATCCAACTACTCATGGCGGCTTAAATAACCTGACTGCTCACGGCAGTTTAAATAACCTGACGTAATTAGTCATATACCATTAGGCCCCTTTATAAGCCGCCATTCTGAATATGTGCTGTAATACTTTTCCTCCGGCTTAAATTTGAACCGACAAATTTACTCTTTTTAGGCTTCCCTCTTCACAATGCCATCCAAAACAACCACTTCATGTAACCGGGTCGAATCCATCGTCACGGAGAGTAAACTTGACGATTTTGTGAAAACCGGCTATCTGCCCAAAAAGGATGTCATGTCATACCGTGCTGCTAATCCAACAGAAGAAAATCCTCAGCCCAAAGAAGGGGAAGTCATTGTCTTCACGGATCACATGAACCGGGGCTTTTCGCCACCCGGCTCAAAGTTCTTCAGAGACGTTCTGCACTTTTTTGACCTTCATCCTCAAGACATCGGGCCCAATTCCATGTCTAACATATGCAACTTTCAAGTGTTCTATGAGGTGTATCTTGAAGAAGAGCCCAACTTGTTACTTTTCAGAGAATTGTTTTACTTGAACCGCCAGAATGAATACTCCAATGGACCTAGTTTGGAAATCAGCGGGGTCTCAATCCAACGACGGAGAGACGCCATTTTTCCTTACGCGCAACCACCGAGTCACCCCAAGGACTGGAACCAGACATGGTTTACTGCCAAGATACTTCTCCGGCTGATGAGAACCCTCTACCCGGCCTTCGTGCCCTGCACCTCGAGTACAATCATCCTCTTCCAGACAAGTTGTCAGTTGTTGATCGCCAGAAGCTCGCCCCTACCATGGCTAAAGTCAAGGCTCTTTTGGGGAACTGCTTAAATGGTATTGACTTGGTCCGGTGCTGGGTCGCATGGCGGATCATCCCGTTGAGCCGCCGCTCCGGGTTAATATGCACTTACATAGGTGACAAAGAGGATCCTCTGTGCCACATCCCTGACGATTTACCTGATGATGTTGTCAATGATATGACGAAGTCACTTTTGAATGAAAGCCTAACAGACTGTGGCAAGGTGGGCTTAAGCCCTTTCTACAAAGCTAACCCGGCTCCAGGGGTAAGCCGCCAAACTGAGTTAATTTACCATTATCCTTGATGTTTTATCTTTTACTCAAACCTTTGCTGATGTGTACAGGCTGATGACGAGTTTTGGAAGAAAGAATATGATCATGAGGTTGCAAAGAGAGCCTAGAAACTCAAGAAAGCTGACAGGAGAGCCGCCACCAAGAAACGAGGAAAGAAGCCCAGCGCTTCTGAATTGCTTCGACTAGAAGACACCTCTGAGTCAGAGGTAGCCCTTGATTCTCTTGGCTCTTTTTTCAACTATCTTATTGACACTGACTATCATCAGTATGACACGGGGACGAGTCAGGGAGTGGAAGAAGAGGTAACTATTATTTCCTCCGACTTCGAGCCTTTGCCAAGACAAAAAATCTGAAGAGTAACCCAGAAAGTAAGATTTTCACACCCCTTAGCTCATCTGGATCCTCACTTTATTTTAAAGCAACAACTACTCGAGAGCTGGAGGCAGACCCGGACCAGCAAGGATGCAGAACTCTCCTCCGGCTTACCGAATACGCCGAGGAAGTGCCGAAATGAGGTCACCTCTGACTTAAACTCTTTTTATCCTTTGGCGGGTCTCACTCGTCAACCGCTCAACTCTTCTAATTCAAATTATCAGGAAACTTCACATTCTTTTGGCGACTCAATCCAGTCCAATATGCCGACTTTCAAGACCGCTCCAGGTAATGACGATTTACTTATCCTTTACTCATTACAATCCTTTTATACTTGTACTGACCTTTTTTATTTCGTGAAGTGGAAAAGCAAAACCCAGCAAGAGGGTGAATAAAAACAAGCCGGTCGATGAGCCGACCATCAATGAGCTGGAGCTCTAGACCGCAGCGCCTGAGGCCTCTGTTCCTGAGCTGCCGCTTGAGCCGGTTCATGACATGCCAACAATGACTGTTGACCCGCCTGTCGATCAAGCCGCCGACGGCTCTTTAAACCCTGAAGCTTCAAGCCCGGTTAAGACAGCCAACCCACAAGATGTTGATGTGGAAATCACCAAGACCGGCTATACTGAGCCGGGGAGACCTACTATGCTAGCCAAGTGTTCTGCCAAGGAGGAGCACATTGAACGACGTAAAGTCAGATTTGATGTTGCTGACTATACTTAATTAAGCATTGGCGAAGTACTTTCTGGTTATCTTAGCCAAGTGCACAACAGCGCGATCTTGAAGTTGACATGGTGGAACAAATGCACCAGAAATTTGAGGTATGAATTCTTTCCTTTATTGAATTATCCTTACTATGCCAGCCCCCAAGTCTACTGCTTATGATGAATATGCTGTAGACTTAGAACAAACTTATAAGCATCAGTAATATCCTTTGGTAGAATCCTTTTAAAAATCCAACTTAATCCGTAGTCCCCAAGGGCCAGTTTAATCAGCATGAATGAGCCGGTCCTTCATATGCTTGTGTAGAAGACAGTACTTGTGTAGTTTTAACAGCAATATGCATTAGTCCCCAAGTGCCAAGTACTCTTGCTTGCAAAGTGCCTGGGACTTACTCTCATAAGCCGCCAGTTAGACAAAACTTTCGGTAGACATTAGCCCCCAAGTGCCAAGTGTTGTTGCTTGCAAAAGGCTTGGGACTTAATATTGTATACTAATATTTATGATTTTGATCCGGTATTTGTACAGACCACCACTGCTCAACTTCAATAGAGTTGTATGAATTAAAGAACCGCTTGGAGCTGCAGGAGACTGAAACCCAGAGGGCAAACTTCAAATTTGAATTCAGCGTGTCTGAACAAGTTAAACTGAAGGCCGACTTTGAAGTTGAGAAAAAGGCCTGGGCTGAAGAAAAGATTGCCTTGACCCATCAAGCTGAAAAAGCAGAGGTGGCTCTTGAAGAGGTGACCACTGAATTGTCTGGCTTAAAATGCCATGTGTCTCAGATGGTCTCGGCTATCTTTGGTAAGCCGCCTTACGAGTGTCAAGTGTTGAATATAACTCTTGATCATATGAACTGTCTTTAACTCACCTGTTATTACTATGCAGGTCCCAGGAGCACCAACCTCAACCAAGACATGCTTGTGAAGCTGAAGGCGGTTTATACATTGGTAGAGCAGCTTTACACTCGTGCCTACCGTGCATTAGCCACAGTTGTTCTGTCCAATGAAGCCCCCATGCTCTTGGTTGACGTGCTAAGGAAGCTTTCTGTGCTGCCCCAGCGGTTTAATGAAGTAAAGCGTTCATCTGCAAGAGCCGGAGCCATATCTGCCTTACGCTGGGCCAAAGTATGGCTGCCGGAATTAGACCTGGCAGACATCGCCATTGGGTACCCCAGCCTCAAGGAGGATGGCACTCCGTTTGAACAGACGGACTTTGCTGCTTGCGTGAAGGAGATACGTCCTGTGGCCAGCTTGATTGCCAATGAGACAGACCTCACCAAGTATCATCCGGCTTATGACGTGGGAAATCAGAGGCAGCCAACACCGACTTATAAAGTGACAAGCCTGATCCCTCCAATCCGTAAGCACACCTTTGCCCCTAAAGTTGACCCGTCTAGGCTAATTGATGATGAAGCTAAGTTTGAAGCTTTGAATGGCATTAACTGGTCATCATCAACCTTCCAGGACACAGATCAGGACAAAGAAGTGGGGAGGTTTACTCGGAAGCATCAGGCCAACAAGATAATTGATCCGCCGGGCGGTTCATATTTGTAGCCTTATGAAAAAACAGTTGAATCATTTGGACTCGGGGAGTCATGTAATAGGGTAGAAATGACTTTGCTCTGTCGTGCCATCGTGCACGTTTTTGGTGCTCAACACTGTTAAGCCGCCCTCTTATTTTTGCTTTCTTTACACTTATCATTTGTGTGTCTTGTGCATAAGAAAATCCTTGAATTATCTTGTGATATTGAATGTGCACTACCAGTTTATGTGGCCTGCGCAGTAAGGGTGATAACCCAATCTTTTAGAAGCCAAGACTTCCAAATGTTTATGATCGTCATATGCTGGCAACTTATCGTCCAAAGTCGAGTCGGATTAAATAGAGACCACACATATATGTTTTTAGATATGAACAAAAAGTTTCAAAACAAACCCAAAAGACTGTTTTCAGAAAACTTAAGTCAAACAGAGAGAAAAAGCGAGGCTTCTGATTCGAATACGATCAGTAAGCTGGACCAAAAGGGGCTAAGCTATGATTTGAATACGATCAAGAAGCCCCTAGTGGGTTTGACATTGCACCGATCAAGAGGGTACTGACAGCTATGTTCTCTTTGGTTCGAATACGACCTATGTTTGAATCATAGGACAGAGGTCCTACTTTATTATTTATCATAATATATACATCGTCAAAAATATGTACATCATAAGAGCCGGCGGCTCAAGTGTAGTAAGGCCGAAGATGAGCGATATTCCACGGCCGGCGGGTCTCCTCCTCCGACTTACGTGAGTCTTTGTGCTCTTGAACATCGATAAGGTAGTATGACCCGTTGTTCAAATTCTTGCTGACCACAAAGGGCCCTTCCCAAGGTGGGGATAACTTGTGCATGTCCGTTTGATCCTAGATGAGCCGGAGCACCAAATCACCCTCCTGAAAGGTTCTGGACTTAACCCTGCGGCTATGGTAGCGGCGCAGGTTTTGTTGATAAATCGCTGAACGAGCTGCTGCAAGGTCACGCTTCTCATCCAAGAGGTCAAGTGCATCCTAACGTGCTTCCTCATTATCGGCTTCAACATAAGCCGCCTCGCGAGGAGAGTCATGACGGATGTCACTAGGGAGAACCTCCTCTGCTTTGTAAACCATGAAGAAAGGCGTGTAACCCCTAGACCTGTTGGGGGTAGTATTGATACTCCATATGACAGAAGGTAACTCCTCCACCCAACAACCCAGCGTCCATTGCAAAGGAACCATAAGCCGGGGCTTGATGCCTCTCAAGATTTCCTGATTGGCTCTTTCAGCTTGACCATTGGACTGAGGGTGAGCTATTAATGATACATCAAGACGAATATGCTCACGTTGAAAAAAAATTCTTTCATAGCACCCTTGGACAAGTTAGTGGCATTATCAATTATGATGCTGTGAGGAAAGCCAAAGCGGAAAATCACCTTTTTCATGAATTAAACCACCATTGCCGTGTCACACTTACTGACCGGCTCTGCTTCAACCCACTTTGTAAATTTGTCAACAACCACCAAGAGGTGGGTCTTTTTATCCTTGGACCTTTTAAAAGGCCCAACCATATCAAGTCCCCAGACTGCAAACGACTAAGTAATTGGAATCATCCTCAATTCTTGAGCCGGCACATGAGCTTGCCGTGAGAATTTCTGACAACCATCACATTTACTGACCAAATCCTCTGCATCAGCGTGAGCCGTCAGCCAATAGAATCTATGACGAAAAGCTTTGGCCACAAGGGATTTTGAACCGGCACGATGGCCACAATCTCCTTCATGAATCTCATGAAGAATCTCTTGACCCTCCTTAGGAGAGACACAACGCTGAAACGCCCTAGTGACACTGCGATGGTGTAATTCGCCATTGGCAATTGTCATTAACTTAGACCGCCGGGTTATCTGCCTGGCCAATGTTTCATCCTCAGGTAACTCGCCCTGGGTCATATAAGCCAAATATGGCACTGTCGAATCTAGGATGACGTGAAGAGCCGCCACCAATTGTGCTTCCGAGTCAGGAACAACGAGATCTTCCTCTGTAGGCAACTTGACAGAAGGGTTATGCAGAATATCCAAGAAAGTGTTAGGTATCACCGGCTTACGCTGATATCCCAACCGGCTTAAAGCATCAGGCGCCTCATTGTTTCTGCGATCAATGTGCTCCATTTGATAACCCTTGAAGTGCCCATCCACGACATCAACTTCACGGTGATAAGCCGCCATTAGGGGATCCTTAGAATCCCATTTGCCTAAGACTTGTTGAGCCACCAAATCTGAGTCGCCAAAGCACCTCACCCGGCTTAAGTTCATATCCTTATCCATCCGAAGACCATGGAGCAAGGCCTCATACTCAGCTGCATTGTTAGTACAGGGAAACGTCAACCTTAGCACATAACAAAATTTGTCACCTCGAGCGGAAGCTAAGACAACTCCAGCCCCCCGAGCCCTCCAATTGCATGGACCCATCAAAGTGAATAGTCCAATATGTGTTATCCGGCTTCTCTTCAGGCATCTACAACTCTGTCCAGTTGTTGATGAAATCCACTAGTGCTTGAGACTTGATAGCAGTGCGAGGCATATATTTCAAACCATGAGGCCCGAGCTCAATGGCCCACTTGGTGACTCGTCCTGTGGCTTCTCTGTTTTGATGATATCTCCTAAAGGAGCAGAACCGACCACAATGATGGGATGACCCAGAAAATATTGTTTAAGCTTCCGGCTGGCAATGAACACCCCATAAACGAGCTTCTGCCAATGTGGATATCTCTTCTTGGACTCAATAAGCACCTCATTGATGTAATAAACCGGCCGTTGAACCGGATATTCCTTGCCAGCCTCCTTGCGCTCCACCACAATGGCCACACTAATAGCACGGCTGTTAGCAGCCATGTATAACAACCATGGCTCCTTATCAATGTGAGCGGAAAGAATTGGCGGCTTAGCTAGCTGCCTCTTCAGGTCCTCAAACGCGTCATTAGCAGCATCACTCCAGACGAAGTTATCTGTTTTCTTCATCATCTGATACAGCGGTATGGCCTTCTCACCCAACCGGCTTATGAACCGGCTTAAGGCAGAAATACGACCCGCTAAATGCTGAACAACATTGATACACCCCGGCTTAGTCAGAGAGGTGATGGCCTTGATCTTCTCCAGGTTAACCTCAATGCCTCTGTTTGAAACCAGAAAACCCGAAAGCTTGCCTACTGGCACACCAAAAATGCACTTGGCCGGGTTAAGCATCATCTTGTAGACCCGGAGATTATCAAAGGTCTCCTTAAAATCATCTATCAAGGTCTCCTTATCCCTAGACATCACCACAATGTCATCCACATAAGCATGAACGTTGCGCCCAATCTGACTGTGAAGACAATTCTGCACACATCGTTGATAAGTCGCCTGGGCACTCTTGAGCCCAAAAGGCATAGACACATAGCAGAAGGCTCCAAAGGGAGTAATGAAAGCCGTCTTCTCCTGGTCCTTAACTGCCATCTTGATCTGATGATAACTAGAATAAGCATCCAAAAAGCTCAAATGCTCACAACCCGCCGTAGCATCAATGATTTGATCAATACGAGGGAGAGCAAAAGGATCATCCAGGCAAGCCTTGTTTAAGTCCGTGTAATCCACACACATGCGCCAGGTGCCATTCTTCTTAAGCACTAGCACCGGGTTAGCCAACCACTCTGGATGAAAGACTTCAACAATGAACCCAGCCGCCAAGAGCCGGGCCACTTCCTCACCAATGGCTTTATGCCTCTCCTCATTGAACCACCGAAGAAACTGCTTGACCGGCTTAAATTTCGGATCAATATTGAGAGTGTGCTCAGCGAGTTCTCTCGGTACACCCGTCATGTCAGAAGGTTTCCATGCAAGGATGTCCCGGTTGTCACGGATGAACTCGATGAGCACACTTTCCTATTTGGGATCCAGGTTAGCACTGATACTGAACTGCTTAGATGAGTCGCCAGGAACAAAATCAACTAGCTTGGTGTCATCGGCCGACTTAAAGTTCATCATCGGCTCATGCTCTATAGTTGGCTTTTTCAAAGACGTCATGTCCGCCGGGTCAACATTGTCCTTGTAAAACTTCAATTCCTCTGTTGCACAGACAGATTCAGCATAAGCAACATCACATTCCTCATATTCCAGGGCTATCTTCCGATTCCCATGCACTTTGATGGTTCCCTTATAACCCGGCATCTTGAGCCGCAGATAAACATAACACGACCGTGCCATGAACTTTGCATAAGCCGGCCGTCCAAATAGAGTGTGATACGGGCTTTTGATTTTGACCACTTCAAAAGTTAACTTCTCAGCCCTAGAATCATGCTCATCTCCAAAGGCCACCTCTAGCTCAATCTTCCCCACTAGGTATGCCGACTTACTAGGCACCACTCCATGGAAAACAGTGTTGGATGTCTTAAGATTTTTGTTAGTGAACCCCATGCGACAGAAAGTCTCATAATAAAGGATGTTGATGCTACTGCCTCCATCCATGAGCACTTTAGTAAATTTGTATCCACCAACTTGAGGCGCCACCACCAAGGCCAAGTGACCCGGATTGTCAACCCGGGGAGGGTGATCCTCTCTACTCCACAGAATGGGCTGCTCAGACCATCGCAAGTAACAAGGAACTGCCGGTTCAACAGTGTTCACAACCCTCTTATGAAGCTTCTGGCCCTGTTTGCACAAGCTGGTAGTAAACACATGATACTGTCCACTATTCAACTGCTTTGGATTACTCTGATATCCGGATTGCTGCTGCTGCTAACCTCCCTGGCCGGATTGCTGATTGTAACCACCCTGATTACCTTGGTTAAAGACGCCTTGATTACCTTGGGGGCCTTGGAAGTTGGAATTAGAACCGCCACCTCCGTAACCCGAGCCATGAAAACCACCGTCGCCTGAGCCGCCGCCCGGCCCATGATTGCTGTCAAACGCGTTAGAGTTTTTGAAAGCCTTCATGACCGTACAATCTTTCCAAAGGTGAGTGGCTGGTTTCTCCTTCGTGCCATGCCTTGGATAGGGCTCATTTAGCAACTGCTCAAGAGTGGGACCTGACCCGCCAGACCGAGGAGGCGGCCTCCCCTTACGTCATTGATTGTTGCCCTACGCATTGGTGTTAGCCACAAACTCCGAGCTACCATCAGCCTTACATTTATTATTGCCCCCTTGATTCGCCGGGTTATGCTGTGGGCCCTTAGCGTTGCAATTCTACTTTCCCTTCCCTGTCTTCTCATCGTCAGACTGGGATCCTTCGTACTATCATAGTCGGCATATTTGACTAGAGCCGCCATCAGCTGGCCCATGTCATTACAATCACGCTTGAGCCGCCCCAGCTTCTGTTTCAGAGGATCAAAATGGCAATTTTTCTCCAACATTAAGACTGCAGAGCCGACATTCATGTTATCGGACGAGTGTATAATAGCTTTGACCCGGCGCACCCAATGGGTTGTGGATTCACCCTCTTCTTGCTTACAATTAGTCAAGTCCACGATTGACATGGGCTGCTTGCATGTGTCCTTAAAGTTCTGAATAAACTGGGCCTTTAATTCTACCATGAACCGATGGAATTGGCGGGCAGTCGCTTTAACCAAGTACGGGCCATCCCATCCAGCATCATGGTGAAGTACTTGGCACACACCGCATCACTGACGTCCAATAGCTCCATGGCCATCTCATAACTTTCAATCCATGCTTCAGGGGGTAAGTCGGCTATGTAATTAGGCACTTTTCGAGGTCCTTTGAAATCCTTGGGCAAACGCTCATTATGTAGAGCTGGCACCAAACAGGGTACACCCGCAGATCTAGAAGTCACACCTGCCTCAATTGAAGTCGTTGGATAAACCGGGAAGGGCTGGTAAGCCAGCCGTTGAGCTGCCTGCCGAGCCGCCAGCTCGGCTTCTTGACGCACTCTGTCCTGATCAACCACATTAAGAGCTCCATCACGGGCCAGGTCATGCCTGCACGGCTGGTCACGGCGCCGGGTGTTGCTTGAAATAGCTGGTGAATCCCTATGCCTACTATAGCTCCGGCTCCGGCTTGGGCGGGGGGTCAAGTGAATCCTGTCTTGACTATAAGAATACGCCTCCTGCTATGCCAATGCTGTCTAAAGAAGCTCTCTGACCCTTCGTGTTTCAACTACCGTTGGAGAGTTGCCATCCACTGGGAGAGCCACCAATTGTGCCACTGCAGCAATCATGTTCTCCAAAGGGTCAGAATAATGACCCGGTGGTATCGGTACACACTGAGGTGGGGTAATATTCAGACGAGGGGGCACCGCAGCCCGGTTTACCTCTGGCGGGTTACTAGGTCCTGCACCAAGCGTGCGAAAGAGGTTTCTGGGCTCATAATCTGCATGTAGACGGGACTGGTGCCTTCTCCTCATGATTTCATTTGATGTGTTCTGATCCATCGTAAGCTGAAAGGCCTACGACTGAATTTGCTGAGCCTGAGCATCCAGAGTCGCCCACTCCGCGGCCATCCTGACGTCCTCTACCGCCAGGTTAACCTTGGCTTGTGCTACCTCCTTCTGTAACTGTGCACTTCCGCATCATGTTGAGCTTCATTCAACGGGTTGACCACGGTGGTTAATAGAGCCGTTAACTTATCCATTAAAGCCATCAGAACTTGAGACGGCGAGCGCACAAGGCCTCTTGCTCCGGATGCCGTCACCGCTGCTAACCCGGAAGTCATTGCTGCCGCGGCCGTAGAGTTTTGTCCGGGTTGCGTGCCAGCCATGAAGATCCCAACTCTGTTTGGCGGCTCAAAGGGGTTCTAAATACTGTTGCCATAGGAACAACCCCCAAGCCCGCCATCTTGCAGTTGATACTATGAATTGGTCTCGCCCGTGGACGACTCACCATCAGAGTAGATGGCCGTCTCATCGCCAGACACATATCCTTCAGAAAATTCCCCTCCATGGATGCATCCCATGGAGGCACGCTTCACGGCGGGCTGAGCTCGGGCGGGTCTCGCACGCTGAGCCGTCTCAATGATGTCGGTGCAGATGTCCGGCTTAGGGCCCGGCTCGCCGATCTTGCCGATGAAGACGTGGATTCCGCCGAAGGGGACCCGGTACCCGTGTCGGATTTCGGGTTCCGGCAGACCCTCTAGATTCGAACACTGGGGTGCGCGCGGAGATTTCGCCCTCTACCTACCTGCACCTCACCGCCTTGCTATGATCTAAGCTATCAAAGGAACAACACAAGATACACAGAGTTTATACTGGTTCAGGCCACCATTGTGGTGTAATACCCTACTCTAGTGTGGTGTGGTGGATTGCCTCTTGGGCTGATGATGAACAATACAAGGAAGAACAGCCTCGCGAGGGTCTGTTCTTGGTTGGTGCGGTGAACTACGAGGGGGAGTTCAGTTGCTCTCCGGATCGATGCCCCTACCTTGTGGTGGCTAGTCCTATTTATAGGCAAAGGCCCTGGGCCTCTTCCCAAATATTGAGCGGGAAGGGCGCCAACAATTGGCCATTTTGAAGGGGAACATCTAGTACACTTATCCTGACTAAAGTTGGTCCTCTCCTGCTAAGGCTCTGGTGGTGACGCCGGCTTGGGCTCCACGATGACCTCCATCCTGCCGTTGCGACGGTCTTGGTCTTGTTGCACCGAAATGGATGCCTTTGCTTGATGCTCTCGCCTGCACTTGCTCCCTTTGCACCAAAGAGGAAAGAAGGACACTGCGCGGGCTGGCGCCCGCCTGGTGCCCTTGGTCGTCACGGCTTGCATCATGGGCACCTCACGAGGTACCCCGCCTTGATCTCTCCGCCTCCTCGCGAGCCAGCCTGATGAGGCCGTGCCTGAGGAGGTTCCTTGTCGTCCACCCGCAAGGCTTGGCCCCTCGCGAGGGTCTTGAGCTTGTGTTGATGAAGATGGGCCGTGCTGGGCTGCCCCTTGAGCCACGCCACAGGCCGCAGGCAGGCAAGTCTGGGGACCCCCATTCCCAGAATGCCGACAGTAGCCCCCGGGCCCAAGGCGCGCCCGGACTTGGCTGAGCAGAGAGGCGAAGGGGAAAGTGCAAAGCGTCGCGGGCCCTAACAGCCTGCGAACTCGGGCTCCGCGTGGCGGTTGGTTGGACGTGGGTGGCCCCGCTCCCCCATGATGCCTCGGCAACTGCATGAACTGACAAGTCCCTGCATGCAAAAACTGGTCATGATTACCTGTGATCGATGCGAATGTCGAGGTCGTCGCTCCAGGTAAGGTCTTCATGACCCGGGGCTGGGGCGAGATCGCCTGGGTTTGCAGGACGAGGGGCACCCTCGTGATCCACCTGGAGTTCAACGGTGCTTCCATGATGCTCTTCAAGGTCTTCGACGAAGATGGGCGTCGGCTGGAGTGCTGTCCCAGAGGCAGCGGCAAAAGCCCCGGAGCGGCAGGGACCAGGCCTGCCGTTGCACGTTCTTCCAGCGGCTCCTCAAGCGGCGGGGGCGCCGGAGGATCCAGCGACTCCACCGAGCTCTTCGCGACTCCGGAGACGAGCGACGACAGCTACGAGCCCCCGAGCCTGCGCCGCTCTCGGAGCAGGACGGGCTCGTTAGGCCGCCGCCGTATCTGATCTAGATGAGGTTGGCGCCGGTGCCTGGTGGCCCACTGTTGATGATGGCGTCTGCCGCGACGGTTCCTGTAGTTAGGACTCCTTAGGATACGCGTCTTTTGTCCCTACGAGGAGCCAAGAACACACCCCGTGGGGGCTTGTAAGGTGTCTGTAGCTCCGTTTGTCAATATGATCCTTATCGTGAAGCAGTGTGAGATGCTTATTCCGTCTTAGCTTAGTCTCTTCCTTTCGAACCTCACGAGGGCTTGGTGCTCTGCGCCGACAGGTCCCGGTCCCAAGGCGGCTTCAGCCGTCGCTGGTATGCCAGGTCACGATGCCGTGGACAAGGCCAGAGGGTGAGGGCTGGAGAGCCAGTAGGAGCCCTGAGTCGCGATGCTCAGGTACCCCCCCTTTAACGTGCAAGCGGTTCGCGCGGACGAGAGTGAAGAGGACGCCGTGAGGGCCTCGCCTGACGCAGCTCCTTGAAGGGGTCCTACGGGCCCACCACAAAAAGAGCAAAAGTCCGCTATGACAAGCGGCGGTCAGCCGCTAGTTGCTTTGGAGAGGCGACGAGGCACTAAAGGCCTGCCGAGGTGTAGCGGGGCACCTGTGAGTCAGCACGGGACTCACGCGGCCCTTCCTCAAGGCGGGTTGCGCCTGGCACTGGGCCTTAACTTGTGATGTGTTCCTGCAAATTTGGCTAGATGCCGATGCTCTACGTCCTTGGGTCCCGGCCCTCGAGCGAGTCTTAGCCATCGCTGGTTTGCCAGGGCACGATGCCGTGGACAAAGCCAGAGGGGGAGGGCTGGAGAGCCAGTAGGAGCCCTGAGTTGCGATGCTCAGGTACCCCCCTTTAACGCGCAAGCTTGGTTAGATGTCGACGCTCTACTTCCTCGGGTCCCGGCCCTCGAGCGAGTCTCAGCCGTCGCTGGTTTGCCAGGGCGCGATGCCGTGGACAAAGCCAGAGGGTGAGGGCTAGAGAGCTAGTAGGAGCCCTGAGTCGTGATGCTCAGGTACCCCCCCTTTAACGCACAAGCTTGGTTAGATGTCGACGCTCTACGTCCTCGGGTCCCGGCCCTCGAGCGAGTCTCAGCCGTCGCTGGTTTGCCAGGGCGCGATGCCGTGGACAAAGCCAGAGGGTGATGGCTGGAGAGCCAGTAGGAGCCCTGAGTCGCGATGCTCAGGTACCCCCCCTTTAACGCGCAACCAGCCGACATGAAGGAAGAAGAGGTGCCACGGACAGGCACCAAATAACAAGCATGATGGGTCGAATGCATGGCCCGAAAATAAACGCAAGAGGGGTACATGTCACTGGGTTCGACCCGAGCGACTTGGGGATGATGCAACCCGAGGGGAGCCCCTAACAAAGTAAGCTAAAAACATGAGCAAAAGGGATACACGCCACAGGGACGGACCCACGCGGCTTGGGAATGATGCAGCCCCGAGGGCGCTCCCAGCTGGAAACGAAACTTGAAAGATGTCACCTGATAGTGCTGACGATGAAGGGGTGTTGAAGTAGCAGACATAGCAGGTTGCGGGAGGCGATCTTCACGAGCCCCCAGGCCCAGGAGCCTCGGGAGGCTCCGGAGGCGCTGGTGGCTCATCGCGAACCATCTCCATCTCCGCCAGGACTACGGAACACCTGGCCCCCTGAGCCTCTAGGATGCTCCTCATGAAGCACTGGCGCACCGCAGCCCTGTTTGGCAAGCTGCAGGGCATGCGAATGTAGCTGTGGGGTGGGCCTTCGCAGCGCCCCACGCGTGAGGGCCAGAAGTGCTCCTGAGAGGCGACTCGGTTGAGCCCTGGGATGTCGATGCAGATGCACAGCCCACCATCCTCGCCTGGATGGGGAGCTGCGGCGGGTAAGCGGCGGCTGCCACTCATGACTCTTGACTCCTGCAACTCCTGCGTGATCTGACTTACGAACTACTGAGGGTTTGGCCCTCCTTGCTTTGCTCCTTCCCGAGGGAAGCGTGTTTTGAAACATGCCTCCAAGTGGTGCCCAAGCGCCTCCCTCGTGACCTTAGCAAGGTCGGTGGCCCTCCAGGAGGGAGCCCCTGAGCCTTGCTTGAGGAGGGCGCCGGGCGCGCCTTCCTATGCGACAGAAGGAGGTGCCCCCTGAGCAGGCGCAGACCCTGAAGGGCCTGCCTCCTGAGGGGTCGGGCCTGGCGATGTCTTCTTCTTCTTGGGAGCGGCCTCGGGGAGCCTCCCGCTCCCGCGATCTGGGTCTTCAAGTGATGCGGCCTGAAAAGCTCGCTCCAGGGAGCACACTGCGTCTCTTTCTTCGCAAGGCACCGTGATGACTCCGCCACTTCCTGGCATCTTGAGGACGTTGTAGCCGTGATGAGTTACGGCCATGAACTTGGCGAGAGCTGGGTAGCTGAGGATGGCATTGTACGACAGGCGGATGTGGGCGACGTCGGAGTCGATGAGCTCGGTGTGGTAGTTGTTGCGCGCCCCGAAGGTGACAGGGAGGCGGACCTACCTGATTGGAACTGTGGAGCCGTCGGTAACTCCGGAGAAAGGCTTGGTTGGTTGAATCTGATCATAAGGCACTTGGAGATTGTTAAACGTCTCTACGGACAGGACGTTGAGCCCTGCCCCGCCATCGATGAAGGTCCTAGTTACTTGCACGTTGCTGATGACTAGGGAGCAAAGCATTGGGAGGACTCCGGCTGTGGCCGCGCACTTGAGCTGATCCGCTGAGCTGAACGTGATGGCGCATGCCGACCACCTGAGGGGGCGCGTGGCTTCAAGCTTGGGGAGGACTGCATTCACTTCGCGGGCGAACTGCTTGAAGATGCGTTGAGAGGCTGGGGCTTGAGCTCCGCCCAGGATGTAGGCGATCGCGCGCGGCTCCTGGAAGCCCCCAGCCCCCTCGTCCTGATGATGGTCCTCGTTTCTCCTTGGCAGCGGAGGTAGTGGAGGGAGGCCTGCGTTTCCTTGTGGGCGATCCTCGTGAGGCTGATCCCTCCAGTCTCCCTCGCGAGGCTGATCCTGCCAGCGATCCTCGCGAGGTCGGTCACGCCACCCTTGGCGAGGGCCGCGGTCTTCCCAGCGTCCTGTGTTCCTTCCTCCTCCTCGGCCATAGCCACGATCATTGCGGTCGGGGCGTCGGCCGACCCTTCCTTCTCGCATGGCTCGGAGCTCTTGGCATTCGTTGGTGTTGTGTGTGTGGAGGTTGTGGTACACACAGTATCGGCTGCCCTTGAAAGACTCGGGCTGATCTCTGCCCCGCTTGGTGTCTGTCTCTGCTGCGAGCACGACAGCCCCCTTGCGCTTCACGTCCTTGGCCTTGGATTTCTTCTCTTCTGGGTCTGCGGCTGGCAGCTCGAGGAGGGAAAGGCGCCCTTCCTCATCCCTGGTGCACTTGGTTGCCAAGTTGAACAGCTCCAAGGAAGTGCACAGATCTTCATGCATCGCTAGCTCCTCCTTCATCTTGATGTCACGCACGCCGTCGGATAAGGCCGAGATGATGGCCTCCTCGGTCACCTTGGGAATCTTGAGTCGTGCGTTGTTGAAGCGCTGGATGTACTTCTGCAGGGTCTCCCCTGGTTGCTGCTTGATGCGGCGCATGTCGCTCACGGCAGGTGGCCGGTCACGAGTACCTTGGAAGTTGGCGATGAAACGGGTGCGCATCTCGTCCCAGGAGGAGATCGTGCCTGGAGCCAGGTTCAGGAGCCAGGTGCGGGCCCCGTCCTTGAGTGCCATGGGAAACCAGTCCGCCATAACCTTCTCATCCCCGTTGGCGGCTTCGATGCCCAGCTCGTAGAGCTGGAGGAACTCCACAGGGTCGGCCGTGCCATCGTAGCGAGGAGGCAGGTCTGGCTTGAACTTGCAGGGCCACACGACGCTGCGCAGCTCGGTGGTGAAGGCGCGGCAGCCTGCTGTGGCCACGGGAGGCCTCTGGTGACGAGGAGCTTGGTCTTGCGGGCCCCCATGCGCTGCAGCTGGGAGTAGCGCGGGGTCTTGGCGTGCTGGAATAAGGGCGTGGTCGCGACAGACCGGAGCAGGGAGCACTCGGGCAACTTCTTGGGGGCGAGAAACCTCTTGGCAGCTCCGCTCTTGCTGTGCTGGCGCCGGACGGGGTGGGTTCCGTCCAGGGGCCACGCGCCTTGGGGCCAGGGTGCCTTCTTGAGGGGGAGGCGGCTGAGGAGCTCCCGGAGCTTCATTGCCCGCGCAGGGCGGGGCGCGGTGCAGCGAGAAGGACGGCGCGGGGGAGCCCCCTGCGGCGCGGACGAGCTCGGCGACGCGGTCGAGCCACTCTTTGTAGACATTGTCGACTGGGCGGTAGCACAGGAGCTCGTTTGCCGCGATGAGCGCAGCTCGAGCCTCCATGGCCGCGTAGGGCATGCGGGACGAAGAACCAGCCGGGGCGAGCGAGGGAGTGGCAGTGCAGCCGTCTCGCCGCATGGATGGATGCTGGGATGATGCTTGCTGCTCGTTCCCCGCCGGGCCGGTGGCGGCGTTGACGGCAAGCGACGGGGAATGGCGGGGGTGGCCACCGACGGGGGCCATCTGGGTGACGCGGGAAGCGAGAGCGGCTCGGCACTCGGCGCGGGCTCGACGAGCGTCTGACATGGACGCGATGGTCGGGGAAGAACAGGGCGGCGGAAGACGAATTCTGGCGCACCCCTACCTGGCGCGCCAAATGCCGGATTTCGGGTTCCGACAGACCCTCTAGATTCGAACACTGGGGTGCGCGCGGAGATTTCGCCCTCTACCTACCTGCACCTCACCGCCTCGCTATGATCTAAGCTATCAAAGGAACAACACAAGAGACACAGAGTTTATACTGGTTCAGGCCACCATTGTGGTGTAATACCCTACTCCAGTGTGTGGTGTGGTGGATTGCCTCTTGGGATGATGATGAATAATACAAGGAAGAACATCCTTGCGAGGGTCTGTTCTTGGTTGGTGCGGTGAACTACGAGGGGGAGTTCAGTTGCTCTCCGGATCGATGCCCCTACCTTGTGGTGGCTAGTCCTATTTATAGGCAAAGTCCCTGGGCCTCTTCCCAAATATTGAGCGGGAAGGGCGCCAACAATTGGCCATTTTGAAGGGGAACATCTCGTACACTTATGCTGACTAAAGTTGGTCCTCGCCTGCTAATGGCTCTGGTGGTGACGCCGGCTTGGGCTCCACGATGGCCTCCATCCTGCCATTGCGACGGTCTTGGTCTTGTTGCACCGAAATGGATGCCTTTGCTTGATGCTCTTGCCCGCGCTTGCTCCCTTTGCACCAAATAGGAAAGAAGGACACTGCACGGGCTGGCGCCCGCCTGGTGCCCTTGGTCATCATGGCTTGCGTCATGGGAACCTCGCGAGGTACCCCGCCTTGATCTCTCCGCCTCCTCGCGAGCCAGCCTGACGAGGCCATGCCTGAGGAGGTTCCTTGTCGTCCACCCCGCGAGGCTTGGCCCCTCACGAGGGTCATGAGCTTGTGTTGATGAAGATGGGCCGTGCTGGGCCGCCCCTTGAGCCACGCCGCAGGCCGTAGGCAGGCAAGTCTGGGGACCCCCGTTCCCAGAATGCCGACAACCCGTACTCAATTGAGCTGGCATCGGGGCCCCAGCCTGCGTCGTCGATGTAGAGCTTGCTGCGACAACTCTTGGTCATTCGTCCCATAGCGTATCCCTTGAGCCCTTCGAAGCCGCCCTTCAAGAACTCAAATCCATCATGCGCTGGCCCCATGGTGGGCGCCAACTGTCGTGGAAAGATCACGACAGATGTCCTAGCAAAAGGACTTAGTCGTGGAGCCATCGCAACTAGGAAGCTTAAAGGGGTTAAAATGGGACAAAGGACACGAGAGTTTATACTGGTTCGGCCCCTTGTGGTGAAGGTAAAGGCCTAATCCAGTTTGAGGTGGAATTGCTTATGTCTCGATTACCAGGGAGCGAATCCGCTTGACCTAGTTTTTGATCTGATGTTACTTGTCCTGAGTCGCTGCTGGGTCGTCCCTTTATATACAGAGGCCGATGCCCAGCGGCTCACAGAGTCCCGTCCGGCTCATAAACAGTGTCCGGCTCGGTGACTATCTATTCTTGCCTTACAATACAAGTCATACATATATAGCGGTTTATCTCTACGGGCCTTAAGCCGCCTTTTGGCCTTGGGTCCTTAACTGAACTGTCATCTTCAAATATCATCTTGGGCTTCATATTATGAATCGTCATAGGTATAACCCGGCCCCTCCTGGGCGGGTCATACCCAGTAGTTATATCCCCAACATGAATGGACCTGTAAGTCTGTGGTAAACTACTCACACATCATCGGAGGGGTAGCAACGTTGATGTAGAACCCCTCCGTTGTTGATGCCCCCTCCGACAGAGTGCTAAAAAAGGCCCCAAATGGGATCTGTCAAGAACAGGAACTTGCGGCAGCGGAAAAAGTATTTCGGGTGGCTCTATGTTGATTTCCCAATTTTAGAGAATTTACAGAGGCAAAATTAGGTCAAAATGGTAAACAACGGCCCCACAAGCCACCAGGGCGCACCCACCCCCTGGGCGTGCCCTGGTGCCTTGTGGGCTACTCCATCTTCTAGCCCTCTCCCGAAACTTCCAGGGTCTCTTTTGTCCAGAAAAAATCTCCAAAAAGTTTCGTGGCACTTGGACATCGTTTGGTACTGATATTCTGAAAAACCAAAAACAAGAAAAAAAAACTAACTCACACTTGGCACTAAGTTAATAGGTTAGTCCAAAAAAATGATATATAATTGCTTGTAATTGCACATGAAGCATCCAAGATTGATATGGGAAAATACGAATTAATGGTAATGGTCTTAGGGAAATTTAGTTTGGGGAAAGGGGAAGGGGAAGAAAATTCTATGAACCTTTCTTTTTTTTCGTTAAGTTCAAGTTTGACGAGAGTAATATTCTACAACTAGCAACTCATTTATTTTGAGACCGACCCACTGCCTATCTAGAATTTAATTTACTAGTCCTTTATATTCCAACGTGGAAAAGTGTGTTAACTGCAACATGCCTAATATTTAATAACAAACAAATATAGTCATTCAAACTGGTATTGTGCAGGTCTAAGTACACTAGTTATTGTTAAATAAAAATGGAGAGGCATGTTAACTACAACATGCTTAACATCAACCAAATGTAGTCATTCATAGTGGTAGTGTTGAAACTGGTATTGATGAAATTGAACTGCACAGTTCATACTTACACATATAGAACATCACATTGTGATTGAAATAAACAAGGCATACTACGGACAACCAAAGATAGCAATTGAAACTAGACATATGCTAACTACAAACAATCGAACAACCAAAAACTGTTAAAAGAGGCATATGCTTGCTACAACAAGCTTAACAACAACCAAATATAGTTATTCAATCGGTATTGTTGAAACCGATATTGACGAAATTGAACTGCATAGTTCATACTTGCACATATAAAACATCACTTTGTGAATAACTGAAATAAACAAGGCATATTACGAATAACCAAAAATAGCAATTGAAACTGGACAAATGCTAACTACAAACGACCGAACAACCAAAAACCGTTAAAAGAGGCATATGCTCACTACAACAGGCCTAAGAACAACCAAAATAATCATTCATATTGGTATTGTTGGAACCTGTATTGATGAAATTGAACTGCACAGTTCAGCTTGCACATATAGAACCCCACTTTGTGAATAACTGAAATAAACAAGGCATACTACGAACAACCAAAGATAGCAATTGAAACTAGACATGTGCTAACTACAAACAACCTAAAAATGTTAAAAGAGGCATATGCTCGCTACAACAGGCTTAACATCAACCAAATATAGTCATTCCTATTGGTATTGTTGAAACTGGTATTAACGAACTTGTACTACACAGTAAATAGTTGCACATGTAGAGCATCACCTTTCTAAATAACTGAAATAAACAAGGCATACTATGAACAACCAAAGTAGCAATTGTAACTGGACATATGCTAACTACAAACAACCGAACAACAAAAAACATTAAAAGAGGCATATGCTAGCTATAACAGGCTTAACAACAAGCAAATATAGTCATTCCTATTGGTATTGTTGAAACTGGTATTGATGAAATTGAACTGCACAGTAAATAGTTGCACATATAGAGCATCACATGAACAACTGAAATAAACAAGGCATACTACAAACAACCAAATATAGCAATTAAAACTGGACATATTTTCACTACACTACCAAAGGGGGTCAAGAAAACAAATCATGGGTTCCTCCATGTGAAGAGGCACGACAAAATAAATCATGAGTTTCCTCACTTGGTTTACCCCTGAATGTTAAAGTGACTCGACACCCCTGTCTCATCTCCCACTAATAGAGTATGATAGAAGTCCTCAAACTCTGCAGGTCTAGATTCTCTTATTTCCCCATCAGAAGGAATCAAGCATATGTCACAAAAGTCAGTGAGTGGTATCTGACGAGTTTCAGAATATAAGTTAAACTGCACCTCAAAGGGATTATTCTTACTTAGAAAATCAAAATTTTGCACAAAGGAATTTGTAAGGAGATGGTATTGTTCACACTCAGCTGCAATGAAGTCGGTTATCCCGGCGTTTGCAGCAAATTGTGCAAACTCTTGATGAATCTCGACACCCTCTATGAAGGGATTATGCGGACATTCGCACGGCCGCACATCTGCCTTCTCCAAGTATGGAGGTCATTATGCGATGATTCCCCAATGACCCCTTCGACATTTTTCTTGGAGGCAAACTTCCTAAAGAAACTCATTTTATTCCTATGGATAAAAATCTAAAAATTTTAGTCCACAAAATTTTTGTCAACAGAACTTAACAAGATTAATAGCAACTACTCATAGGCATGCATAGAGGCCATATTGAGCATTCAAACTACTTAGAACTCTAAGAATTCAACATGAAAGCTCATCTGCATCAGCACCAAGAGTAGCTAATTATTCAAAATACAAACCACTAAAGCAAAACTAATTGGATCAATGGAGGAGTCACATACCAAGTAGCAATACCCCAAAACAGTTCTGGAAAAGGAGCTTCGAGCAAAGAGATCCAAATCCGCGGGTTTGAGAGCAAGAACACGAGAGAGAGAGAGAAAGAGAGAGAGCAATGGTGATTTTTTCTGGAGGTAGGAGATGACATGGGCTAAAAATATAAGTGAGGGGCCCCATGTGGGGACCACAACCCACCAGGGCGTGCCCAAGGCTGCTGGTGCGCCCAGGTGGGTTGTGCCCCCCTCTGATGTTATTTGCACTAGAAATTCAGAAATAGTCAGAAAAATCCGTATTAAATTTTCAGGGCATTCTGAGCACTTTTATTTTTGAGTCATTTTTTATTGCACGGAAAAACAGTAAACAGCCAAAGCATGGCAATTTTTATTAAACTAAGAAAAACAGAGAACAAAAGGTAGTGACAGAAGGTAGTGCCTTCTAAATTCATCAACTTCATACCTCTAAAAAATGATCCATTAATAAGGTTGATCAAGTCTTATTAACAACCACCTTCGATTAGCATAAACCGAAGAACTTTCGTAAAACACTAAGTTACCTCAACAAGAATATGCATGTCTCCAACAATAAGTATATCATATTTATTGTTGGCATTGGGTAGAGGTAGTTGAAAACTTCCAATAGTGAGTGTTGGACATTTTTCAATAACATTAATACCATTCACTTGGGATTGTTTATTCGGAAAGAGCACCGTATGCTCATTACCATTGATATGAAAAATGACCTTGCTTTTATTGGAATAATAATAGCCCCTGCATTATTCAAAAAGGGTCTACCAAGGATAACCGACATATTGTCATCCTCGGGCATCTCAAGTATAACAAAGTCAGTTAAGATAGTAACATTTGCAACAACAACGGGCACATCCTCACAAATACCGATAGGTATAGCAGTTGATTTATCAGCCATTTGTAAAGATATCTCAGTAGGTGTGAGTTTATTCAAATCAAGTGTTTTATATAAAGAGAAAGGCATAACACTAACACCAGCTCCTAGATCACACAAAGCAGTTTTAACATAATTTCTTTTGATGGAGCAAGGTATAGTTGGTATTCCCGGATCTCCAAGTTTTTTAGGTACTCCATCCTTAAAAGAATAATTAGCAAGCATGGTGGAGATTTTAGTTTCGAGTATCTTTCTTTTATTAGGATGATGTCTTTCATATACTTTGCATAAGGGGCCATCTTTAAAATATCATTCAAGCAACTACGCAAAAAGACTAGCATAAGCATTTCAGGAAAGCGTTCAAATTCTTCATTAGCTTTTTTCTTAGTTGATTTAGGTGGAAAGGGCATGGGCTTCTGAACCCATGGCTCTCTTTCTTTACCATGTTTTCTAGCCACAAAGTCTCCTTTATCATATCATTTATTTTTAGGTTGTGGGTTATCAAGATCAACCGTAGGTTCTATCTCAACATCATTATCTGGTTCATTATTATTGTCTGGTTGAGTGTCTTTATGAATATCATCATTATCTTTTTCATTATCACTAGATGAATGTTCATTACCAGATTGAGTTTCAGCATCAGAAATAGAGACATCATTATTATTTTCAGGAAGTTTTTCTATCTCAAGTTCATTAGAGCTATGCGAAGTCCTATCGTTTTTCTTTTTCTTTTTATTTCTAGAAGGACTAGGTGCATCAGTGTTAATTCTTTGAGAGTCTTGTTCAATTCTTCTAGGGTCTCCCTTAGGATAAAGAGGTTCCCGAGTCATTTTGCCTCCTCTAGTTGCTACTCTAACCGCAAAATCATTTAATGTTATTATTCATTTCATTTAGTAATTCTTTTTGGGATTGAGCAACTTGTTCTAACTGAGTTTGGACCATAGAAGCATGTTTTCCGACACCTCTAACATCATTGGAGATTCTAAATAACAAGTCACTCAAGCGAGCAATCATATCAGAGTTATATTTCAATTATTTCATGACATTGGCATTGAAGTCATCTTGTTTCCTAATGTAGTTATCAAACTCATAAAGGCATTGACTAGGATGTTTATTGTAAGGGATATTACCTTCATCAAATTTCATTAAAGAATTTACCTCTACCGCCTTGGGTGGTGGTGTGTCAAGTCCATGGATTTCTTCAATAGTAGGTAAATTTTTGACATCCTCTGCTTTAATATCATTTTCTTTCATACTTTTCTTTGCCTCTTGCATATCTTTAGGACTGAGAAATAAGATACCTGTTTTCTTTGGAGTGGGTTTAGATGTTGGTTCAGGACGAGTCCAATCATCATAATTTTTCAATATATTATTGAATAACTCCTCAACTTGTTCAACAATTCGTTCCCTGAAAACACAACCAGCACAACTATCTAGGAAGTCCCTAGAAGCATCGGTTAGTCCATTATAGAAGATATCAAGTATTTCATTTTTCTTAAGTGGATGTTCAGGCAAAGCATTAAGAAATTGGAGTAGCCTCCCCCAAGCTTGTGGGAGACTCTCTTCTTCAATTTGTACAAAGTTAAATATATCCTATAAGGCAGCTTGTTTCTTATGAGCATGATTTTTTTCCAAAGAAGTAATAAATCATATCCTGGGAGCTACGCACGCAACCAGGAGCAAGAGTATTGTACCATATTTTAGGATCACCCTTAATGAGAACGAAAATTATTTGATTATATAATAGTAGCGAATTTTCTCATCATGAGCAAATAGGGTGGCTATATCATTTAACTTAGTAAGATGTGCCACAGTAGTTTCAGTTTCATAGCCATGGAAAGGATCATATTCAACCAAAGTAATTAACTCTGGGTCGACAAAGAATTCATAATCCTCATCAGTAACAAGGATAGGTGAAGTAGAAAAATTAGGATCACACTTCATTCTAGCATTCAAATATTTTTCTTTTCGTTTGCATAATAATTTCTTAAGATCATCTCTATCACTGGAAGCAAGAAAGTCTCTAGCTACCTCCTCATCCATAACATAACCTTCCGGTATCTTAGGCAATTCATATCTAGGAGAGCTAGGTCTAACAGGGGTTTCAAGGTTCTCCGTTTCAATAATTTCATCAGTTTCAGCATTCTCAATATCTTTAGCTCTAGCAAGTTGTTCATCAAGAAATTCACCTAGTGGCACATTATTATCAAGCAAGGTACTAGCATCATCTTGAGTATCATTCATAATAGAAGTAGCATCATCAATTACTTGCGACATATCAAGATTAATAGCATGTGGTGGTGTTGCAAGTCTACTCAAAATAGAATGTGAATCAAGTGCAGAATGTGATGGCAGTTCCTTACCTCCCCTCATCCTAGAGGCAATGATCTTGGTTTTAGTATCCTTCAGATTCTTCATAGTGATAAATAGATAATAATATCAAGTGACTCAACAAATATAGCTATGCTCCCCCGCAACAGCGCCAGAAAAAGGTCTTGAAGTATAGGGGATCACAATAGTTTTTGAGGGTAGAGTATTCAACCCAAATTTATAGATTTGACACAAGGAGAGCCAAAGAATATTTGCTAGTATTAGTAGCTGAGTTGTCAATTAAACCACACCTGGTGAATATCTGCAGCAAAGTGATCAATAGCACAGTAATATGATAGTTTTGATAGTAGTGACAACATCAATAGTAATGGTGTCAGTGATAGCAATGATTTTGTAGCAGTTGTAACAGTAACAACAACAGTAGCGACTTAGCCAGAACAATATGTAGGAAATTCGTCAACATTGGATCGGTGAATTCGTTGGATGATATTCATCATATAACAGTCATAACCTAGGGCGATACTAAACTAGCTCCAGTTCATAAATATAATGTAGGCATGTATTCCGTAAATAGTCATATGTGCTTATGGAAAGAACTTGAATGGCATATTTTGTCCTACCCTCCTGTGGCAGCGGGGTCCATAAGGAAACTAAGGGATATTAAGGCCTCCATTTAATAGAGAACCTGAACAAATCATTAACACATAGTGAATACATGAACTCCTCAAACTACGGTCATCACCGGAAAGTATCTTGACTATTGTCACTCTGGGGTTTACGAATCATAACACGTAATAGGTGAATATGACTTACAAGATCGGATCTAGAACATAGATATCATGGTGAAAACATAAATGGTTTAGATCTAAGTTCATGGCATTCGGGCCCAAAGTGACAAGCATTAAGCATGGCAAATTCATAACAACATCAATCTCAGAACATAATGGATACTAGGGATTAAGCCCTAACAAAACTAACTCGATTACATGATGAATCTCATCCAACTCCTTACCGACCGGCGAGCCAACGTAGGAATTACTCACTCCCGGTGGGGAGCATAATGGAATTGGTGATGAAGGAGGGTTGGTGATGACGAAGATCGAAGATCCCCCTCTCCAGAGCCCCAAACGGACTCCAGCTCTGGCCTCCCGACGAAGAACATGAGGTGGCAGCGGCTCCGTATTGCAAAACGAGATAATTCTTCCTCCTTGATTTTTCTATGAATATAGGATTTTATAGCGTCGTAGTTAGTGTTTGCGGGGCCACCAGGTGGGCACAACACACCTAGGCGCACCTAGAGGGGGGCACCCTGGTGGGTTGTGCTCACCCAGTCCCCCTTAGGTCGTTCTTGGCTCCAGTATTTTTCTTTTATTCTGAAATAAATCTCCAAAAAGTTTTGTTCCATTCTGAGAACTTCTATTTCTGCAGAAAAGAACACCATGGTAGTTCTGTTGAAAACAGTGTCAGTTCGGGTTAGTTTCATTCAAATCATGCAAATTAGAGTCCAAAACAAGAGGAAAAGCGTTAGGAAAAGTAGATACGATGGAGACGTATCATGGGTCATCAAGAATATTCTCTAACATAGATATGTTATCAGCTACGGGGTTCTTAGTTCCTTTCCTATCAGTAATATGTAAATCAAATTCTTCTAGCAAGAGAACCGACCTAATGAGTCTAGGTTTAGCATCTTTATTTTCCATAAGGTATTTTATAGTAGCATGATTAGTGTGAAAAATTACTTTGGAATGAACAATATAAGGTCTAAATTTGTCACAAGCAAACAAAACTGCTAAAAATTCTTTTTCAGTAGTAGCATAATTTCTTTGGGCACTGTCTAGAGTTTTGCGAGCATAATGAATAACATTCAATTTCTTATCCACTCTTTGTCCTAGAAAATCACCAACAACATAATCACTAGCATCACACATAATTTCAAAGGGCAAGTTCCAAAGGTGGTTGAACAATAGGTACAGAAGTTAAGGCTTTCTTAAGTGTTTCTAAGGCTCCTAGACAATCATCATCAAAAACAAATGGAACATCCTTTTGTAAAAGATTAGTAAGAGGGCCTAGAAATTTTAGAGAAGTCTTTAATAAACCTCCTATAGAAACCAACATGACCAAGGAAACTTTGAATACCTTTAGTATCTTTAGGGCATGGCATTTTCTCAATTATATCAACTTTAGCTTTATCCACCTCAATACCTCGTTCAGAAATTTTATGCCCCAAGGCAATACCTTCATTAACCATAAAGTGGAACTTTTCCCAATTCAAAACAAGATTAGTTTGCTCACATCTCTGCAAAACTCGATAGAGGGAGTCCGGGATTAAGGGGTCCTCGAACAACCGGACTATATACTTTGGCCGGACTATTGGTCTATGAAGATACAAGATTGAAGACTTCGTCCCGTGTATGGATAGGACTCTCCTTTGCGTGGAAGGCAAGCTTGGCAATTCGGATATGTAGATCTCCTTCTCTGTAACCGACTTTGTGTAACCCTAGCCCCCTCCGGTGTCTATATAAACCGGAAGGTTTAGTCCGTAGGAAAACAACAATCATAATCATAGGCTAGCCTCTAGGGTTTAGCCTCTATGATCTTGTGGTAGATCAACTCTTGTAATACTCATATCATCAAGATCAATCAAGCAGGAAGTAGGGTATTACCTCCATCGAGAGGGCCTGAACCTGGGTAAAACATCGTGTCCCCTATCTCCTGTTACCATTAGCCTTAGACACACAGTTCGAGACCCCCTACCCGAGATCCGTCGGTTTTGACACCGACATTGGTGCTTTCATTGAGAGTTCCATCGTGCCGTCCCGATAAGGCTTGATGGCTCGCCTTGTTGTCAAGGACAACATCACCTCTGGAGGAACCCTGGCTGTAGGCCATACTCTCCGGCTGGGCGGCTTCGTCATGACCGCCCGTTCGGCCGCCGCGCCGACGATGACTCCTTAGGTCAGCAAGAACAACCTCCACGTCAGCCTGGAATCCACTGAGCAGATGGATCCAATGGAGCTCTCCTCCCTGAACGAGCTCTTGGATCGCATCGCCGCCCTGGGAGTCATCACAGACTATGATCGGATCGGGCTTAAACCCGACCAAAGGGAGATTAACTCTCCGCCGGTCACCCATCAGATATCGGTGGTGGAGAAACAAAATAGTGATTCTTCCTCTATTTTTGAGGACGAACTATGTCCGGATTCCCGAGCTCCCGGAGCCGGACACCCGTCTATGGGAGGACATGGCCCAAGCCCCGAACTTAGAATCGGACAACGGGCCACAAATATTGGGCAACATCCCGGAGTCCAAGCTGCCAAGCTTCAGGGCTCCTTTGCCCCTGGGTCTCAGATCGGGCCAGGATTTGGACTTAAAGCTACCTACCCACCCAGACACAAGTGATCTTTCCCACATTAGACAAGAGCCCCAAGAGACAGTACATCACTTTTGGGCCAGATTCCTCCTTGTAATGAGCAAGGTCAAGGACTATTGCGAGGAAGACGCAGTCTCATTCTTTTGCAAAAATTGCACGGACAAGGGAATTCTCAATGCTATAAGTCGCCGTGACATAGCACACTTTGCCGACTTGGCGGCCATAGTACAGAAGTACTGTGCAATAGAAAGCGCCCTAAAAACACAAACAAAATTCTGGGATCCCCCGGCTCTAACTAAATCCCTCGTACGAACTAAAAGGGTGCGCTCTTGCAAGCCACCCAATCCAATTACAAAGAAGCCAAGGCCCTCTACAGGGCATGGAACCATACTGGAGGGATGGCTCAACAGGCCATGCAAAATTCACAGCACACCGGGCATCACACCAACACATAGCCTTAGAGCATGTTAGATACTCCAGCAGGTGGCCAAGAGCAGCGAGGACCTCCTCATCAACAATACCGCAGAGCACCATCCCATGGAGAATAACAATATAGTACTGACAGTCTTCAAGACTTTCGCCTCAAACAATAGGCGTAAGAGAGCACTCCGCAGCCTCACCGAAGTCTGCCACGTCACAACAATAAATCCATGGAATGATACAGCCATATCCTTCAACGCTAGTGACGAACCTCAATTCTGAACAGTCCGAGCACCAGCTGCTATGGTCCTTAGCCCAATTGTGGACGGCTTCCGGCTTACTAAAGTGCTCATGGACGGCAGCAGCGGATTAAACCTCATCTATGAGGAAACTCTTAACAAAATGGAAATAGATAAGAGCCGCATTGAGCAAAGTAGCACGACCTTCAGAGGAATCATCCCTAGTAGGGAGGCACGATGCGCGGGAAAAATTACACTCGATGTGGTATTCGGCACGCCGGAGAATTATAGGTCTGAAGAAATCACATTCCAAGTGGCCCCATTTAACAGTGGATACCATGCCCTTTTAGGGCGGGATGCATTCACAAGCTTCCAAGCTATACCCAATTATGGGTACATGAAGCTTAAGATGCCTGGGCCCAATGGAATCAGCACTCTAGCCAGTGATCCGGACATAGCACTCCGCGCCGAAAACAAAACCGCCGCACTAGCCCTGGAGGCATTATCTGAAGCCCTCACGGCCGAAGAGTTAACTGCGCTGCGCTCCATAGTGGACAGGGATGACGTGATACTCGACAAACGACCCAAGTCCACCTCTTTTAAACCAGCAGACGAAATAGTCAAATTCCAGGTCCACCCAACGGACCCTACAAAAACAACATCAATTGGGGCATAGCTAAACCCCATAATAGACGCCGCACTATGAGAGTTCTTGCGCGAGAATTGGGACATTTTCGCCTGGCATCCGTCAGACATGCCAGGTATCCCACGTAGGCTGGCCGAGCATAGCCTAAACATACTAAAGGGATACAAGCCGGTCAAGCAGACTCTTCGGCGCTTTTCATAACCCAAGCGACAAGCCATGGGAGAGGAGCTAGCCAAACTACTCGAGGCCGGATTCATCAGAGAAATAAAACATCCGAACTGGCTAGCAAACCTGGTGATGGTACCAAAGAAGGACAAATCCTGGCGCCTATGCGTCGATTTCAAGGACCTCAATAAGGCTTGCCCCAAGGATCCTTCCCCCTCCCCCGCATCAACCAAATCATCGACGCTACCGCAGGACATGACTCATTGTGTTTCCTCGATTCATACTCTAGATACCATCAAATCAAGATGGCGGAGTCCGATCAAGCCGCAACGGTATTTATCACTCCATACGACCCCTTCTGTTTTAACACCATGCCTTTCAGGCTCAAAAACGCCGGTGCAACCTATCAACGCATGATTCAGACATGCCTGGAAACACAGATCGGCAAAACAGTGGAGGCATATGTAGACGATGTGGTCATCAAAACCAGACACGTCGAATCTTTAATAGACGACTTGAGGCTTACGTTCGACAATCTTCGAACATATGACATCAAGCTCAACCCGGAAAAATGTGTTTTCGACGTACCTGCCGGAAAGCTCCTGGGCTTTATCGTTTCCAATAGAGGAAACGAAGCAAACCCGGCTAAAATCCGAGCTCTGTCACAGTTGGCTACTCCAACAGACCTCAAGCAAATCCAGAAATTAACTGGATGCGTGGCCGCCTTAAGCCACTTTATCTCCCGATTAGGAGAAAAGGCACCACCTCTTTATCGCCTTCTTCGACGCACTGATCACTTCAAGTGGACGGATGCGGCTACGGTCGGGTTGGAGGAAATAAAATCCCTCTTGGCCACCAATCCAATCTCGGCCGCGCCAAATGTTGGCAAACCCATGCTACTATATATAGCTGCAACACACTAGGTTGTAAGCGCAGTGCTGATCGTCGAACGAGAGACAGATGGACATAAGTTCCCACTTCAAAAGCCGGTATACTACATATCTACTGTCCTCACTCCATGCAAGTCACGATACCCACATTATCAAAAGATAGCATACGCGGTCTTCATGGCATCCCAAAAATTATGACACTACTTTCAAGAGTGTTCAATCACGATGGCCTCCAAAGTACCACTGAATGACATAATAAATAACCGCGATGCCACGGGTGGGATTGCTAAATGGGCTATCGAGCTCCTCCCGTTCGACATAATATACAAACCATGATGAGCCATTAAATCGCAAGTACTGGCCGACTTCGTCGCCGAATGGACAGAAGCCGAACTCCCTAAAGAGTATGGCACATACTCCAATTGGATCATGCACTTTGACGGCTCTAAGATGCTAGCTGGTCTAGGGGCAGGCGTTGTCCTGCCATCCCCCACCGGAGATACAGTCCAATACGTACTCCAAATACTATACACAGAACCCTTCTTAGCCTACTTAAATAGGAAAGAACTCCCTAAGGACCAAAATGAGGCTCGTTGCATTGTGCGGTGCTCTAAATCCTACAAGGTCCACGAGGGAGAGCTTTATAAGAAAATCACGACTGGAGTGCTCCAAAGGTGCATCTCCGAAGAGGAAGGGCGGCAGCTCTTGGCCAAAATTCATGCCGAACTCGGAGGCCACCATGCCGTAGCTCGGGCACTCGTAAGCAAGGTCTTCCGCATAGGTTTTTACTGGTCGACAGCCCGGGCAGACGCACAGGACCTTGTCGAACATTGCGTCGGTTGCCAGCTTTTTGCAAATCAAAGCCATATGCCACCTACCGCTCTCCAAACAATCCCCATAACTTGGCCCTTTGCGGTATGGGGGCTCGATATGGTTGGACCCCTTAAAGGAGGAAGCCATAAGAAGAAATACTTGTTGGTCATGGTCGATAAATTCACCAAATGGATAGAAGCCAAACTAGTTAAAATGGCAGAGTCCGGACCAGTGATAGACTTCAAATACGATGTCGTACACCGTTATGGTGTCCCCCACAGCATCATCACCGATAACGGCTCAAACTTCATAGCCGATGAGGTGAAAACTTGGTGCGGCAAAATGGGCATAAAGCTCGATTATGCATCCGTCTATCACCCCCAAACAAACGGTCAAGTCGAACGAGCGAATGGTCTTATTATGAGCGACATTAAGCCCATGCTAGTGCAATCCTTGAAGGAATCAGATATGCACTAGGTCGAGGAGCTCGACTCCATACTATGGGGGCTGCGGACCACGCCAAAACGCACAACCGGATACACACCATTTTTATGGTGTACGGCGCAGAGGCAGTGCTACCCTGCGATATCACCCATGACTCACCCCGAGTGCGCATGTATGAAGAGAGAGAAGCCGAGCTGGATCGGCATGACAGCTTAGATGCCCTGGAGGAGGAGCGTGACGTCGCAAAGGCCCGTTCCACATTTTATCAACAGCAGGCTCGAAGGTATCAAAGCAGAGAAGTACGAGCCAAAACTTACAACATAGGAGAACTCGTTCTACGCCTACCAGAGAAGAAAAACGACAAGCTCAAGCCCAAATGGGAAGGTACCTTCATCATTGATAAAGTTCTCACCAGAGGAGCGTACCGTCTGCATGATGCATCCAATAATCGACTCGAGCCGAACCCATGGAACGCGGCCAGACTGCGAAGATTCTACGCCTAGTGCCAAACTTTGTGTTTGTCTCCTTACCTCTGTCTTCCTGTTTAAATGATACCCTCTCTCTCCTTTCTATATATATAGCCTTAAAAGCTTCAAGTATGCTTTGACCGCAGACTCCTGCCGCGCTATGCACACTCAATATACCTAGGGTTTTCTTATACAAAAGCTTAATATAATTGTCTTCTGGGCTTTATGCCCACCACCTATGCGTCACTTCTCCATATGTGCCTTTTTTCACCACTATATGCATCGATATGACTTAAGTTTTGGCCAAGCTGGGTTGCCCGGCTCTTGTGTTTATGCCCTACGTTCCCATTCGACTAGGGTATAAGGGAAGCACCTCTGCGATTGTTACTGCCGGGTCAGCCGGATGTGTACCTCAGACTGGGTGAAGCCGAAAGCTAGCGTTCTTAAGGGAATATTCGGTCGGTGAACAAAAGGTGTCTTTTACCTATTGCAAAATATGCCCCCAGATGCTTATATCCCGCGTCATTTTTCGCAGTTCAAACATGCACATTAATGCATGCACACCCAGGGAAAGGAACCCTTAATGGAACTATTCTCCGTGGAAGATGTTTCTTACTACCCATGTAATATAACACAACTAGTTGGGTACTTGTCTGTTCAAGCACTTATGACCCCTACGCCTGGTTTCCATGCGTGCCCCGGTTTTCACATAACTGAGCGGGTATTCGGATACACTCCAGACTGTCGGGTCGAGAGTTGAAGCGAAAAGGTCCGCCAAGACAAATGCTTTACAATCCGGCTAGGGACAAAATGTGTCCTCCAAAGTACAAAGTCACTTAGATTAACTAAATTTCTTCTATACCATCCAATAGGCTGTCTAGCCTATAGTCCCGTTGGGAATACTTAGCGGCTAATGCTACCTAGTCATATACCATACTTACAGGGATCTCTTTCCCATCTGACCCTTCAGGTCAGACCTCAGCCATATGGTTCGGGTCAGCCTTGGTGTATCCGTCTTCACCATGGCCCAGGCTTCCCTTGCACCTTGTTAGCAGGCCGATATCTTCCATAATCGGAAGTGCCGCCGCGCTCCCTTGAGCATCTCCACAAGCTCCCCCATGCCTCCTAGCAGGGAGGAGGATGGCCACAAGGCTTGGGCAATGCCCTACATCACCTGCTGAACTTGTTCACGCAGTTGTGAGAGCTCCTGCAGAAGATCGCCTGCAGAGCCGGGCATCTCCTCTTCGGGATGACCTGTCAACATACCTACAGATATAATTCTCTTAGCCCGCTTCTTTGCTGAACTTTATAGTGGTTCGTTAGAGCACTTACTAAATATGCCGCGTCGAAGCCTCTTATTCTCCTTCATGGAGTCAGCAAGTTGGGCCCGAACATCCTTTAGTTCGACGTCCAGTTGGGTGTTCGCGTCCTGGAGATTATTTTTCTCCTGTATAACCTTCGTAAGCACATGCTCGCCAGCCTTGAGCTGTCATTGAGCATGTTTCTCATCCTCAGGTACGATCTTTGGATCGCCTATGGGATTGTCTGCAGCATCTATCATTAGATTGGCATTTATGGCGAATACTAAATGGCACATGCCATTACATTCTCTTCAATCAAAACAAGTATTACTAGATGGGGCCTTCGTGGACTGATCCATTCCGGAAACTGCGGCCCGAAGCTGGCTTTGCACTCCTCTAGCTCTTTAGACAGCTGGGTATTCTTCTTTGTCAGAATCTATGCATACGTGGATCCTTAAATCAGTTGTGCCAACTGTTTCAAGTCTCAGGGGCTACTGATATACATACTTATCAAATTTTCTTACCCGTATATCCTTTACGTACTGGTCCGTGGCTCTGGCGAGGCCATCTTGAGCAGCCCGGATGTATGCGTCCCCTGAGTTGAAGGCATTGAACGCCTCGTTAGAGAAATTAGGGTCAGATAGTGTGGCCCATCGGCACCTATGATTCATGGCGCTCTCCACTTTGGAGTTCGTAGCAGAGAATCTATCCGCATCCTCTGTAGGAGGATTGTCCGGCGTTGTCCCCGCGTTGACCTCCACCCTTGAGTCCAGCCTCGATGTCCGGCTGGTGGAGGTGTGGCCGGCAGGCTCGCTGGATATAGTCCAGCGAGCGCTTTTTCTGCCACGAGACAATGGACATTGTTATATTTTAAACAATGATAATTACATGGCAGGTTTTTAAACATACCTTTGCAACAGTGTCTCGGTCCTGACCGCCTTCCTTTTAAGCCTCCCCGGCTTCGGTGCCCCTTGTTGACAAGTCACCGCGGGTTCGGCATGGCGTCCTGATGGCCTTCCCTGTAAAATGCAATATGTGCAGTGGGTAAGGCGCAAAGAGGGAATCCTTCTTAGAAATTGGGACTCCGGTTTTACTTACCTGTGACATAGGGAGTAGGCCAGGATAATCAGCTATGATGGCCACCAACACACCATCGCAGCTTAACTGATAAAATGTCCTATCGACAAGCTCCACAAATGTGTCCGGATCTTCTTTGAGTCCGGGGTCGAGGGCCCGGTTGGGGTCCTCTGGCTATGGAGACGGGCTGTGAACCTCCCTCATAGCTTTTTGCAGTTCCTGCTATGAATTGACAAGGTAAACATTTGTGCTAAAAATGCGGGAAAGACTGGAATAAAAGATAGGAACTCACCTATCTTGGGGAGTTGTACATGGAGAATCCATCCCGTGGCTTGATACGGATGAACTCCTCTTCTTCTCCTTTGTACAAATCGGACAGTATCTTCGCCAGAGCGGCGGCGGAATCTGGACCTTTACGGCCACGGCGGGTGGCATCGTATTCCCCATTGAAGTGCCACATGGGTTTCCCCCGATACTGAAGTGGCTGCACTCCCCGCATTATACATATGGACATAACCTCAATTATTGTCAGTCCTGATTTGTCCAGCGTCTTTATCCTGTCCATCAGGAAAAGGATCTCTCTCTGTTATCTTCCTCCTGGGGGCTCCGGGGGTGCCAGCTATGGCATTTCTTCAACGGGGCATTTACAAACTCGGGAAGGCCCTTTCGAATATGGTCCGTAAGAGGGACGTCCTCCATGTAGAACCACTCCAAAGGCCAGTCTTCGGATGTCTTCTTCGGGGTACCAGACAGGTATTCGGTCCCGGCGATGCGCCATATTTCGGCTCCGCCCACTTGATATACCGACCCCTCCTGAGTGCGGGGTACGAGGCAGAATAGCCTCTTCCACAGCTCGAAATGAGCTTTGCAACCGAGAAGTAGCTCGTAGAAGGCGACGTAGCCTGCGATATGCAGTATGGAGGCTGGGGTAAAGTTGTGCAGCTGGAGGCCGTAGAACCCAGGAGCCCGCGAAAGAAAGGATGGATTGGAACTCCGAGTCCCCTCACAAAATAGGGGACAAACCATATTCTCTCCCCCTTGGATGGGTTTGGAGAACTCTCCGCTTGCTCCCCGCCATTATAAGTGGCTAGTCCAGCTCGGACGGGGACCATGTACGCAGGCGGGAGAAACCCCTTGGTCTGCAACTCTACCAGTCGACTGTGGGGGACAGAACATTTCTCCCAATCGCCTGGCCTAGTGCTACGGGAGTGAGAGGAGGAGCTACGACGGCCGGCCATGATGGGATGGCTTCTTCCGGGCGCGTTCTGATGAACACTCGTTGGGGGAGAATGGTGTGATTTGGATCCGAGGATCCCCGTCTCTTTAAATAGATGATTTTACTTGCATGGTTAGGGTGGCAAATGTAAAAATGCCCCAACTTCTCTCATTTGCTCGACACGTGAAGACTGCCATTATTAAAGCATAGAAGCCGAGGAGTGCAACATTAATGGAAAGCCGGATACTGCTCGTTACAATGGGTACTCTGAAGAATTTGGTGAAGAACCCGCCTTGCAATGCCGAAGACAATCTGTGCGCCGGACTCATCATCATTTAAGCCTGGTTCAGGGGATACTGAGGGAGTCTGGGATTAAGGGGTCCTCGGACAGCCGGACTATATACTTTGGCCGGACTGTTGGACTATGAAGATACAAGATTGAAGACTTCGTCCCGTGTCCGGATAGGACTCTCCTTTGCGTGGAAGGCAAGCTAAGCAATTCGGATATGTAGATCTCCTTCTCTGTAACCGACTCTGTGTAACCCTAGCCCCCTCCGGTGTCTATATAAACTGGAGGGTTTAGTCCATAGGACAACAACAATCATAATCATAGGCTAGCCTCTAGGGTTTAGCCTCTACGATCTCGTGGTAGATCAACTCTTGTAATACTCATATCATCAAGATCAAACAAGCAGGAAGTAGGGTATTACCTCCATCGAGAGGGCCTGAACCTGGGTAAAACATCGTGTCCCCTGTCTCCTGTTACCATTAGCCTTAGACGCACAGTTCGGGACCCCCTACCCGAGATACGCCGGTTTTGACACCGACATCGATCAAGGTTGCTTAAGCAATCATCAAAGGAAGTTCCATAAATAGAAAAATAATCCATGGAAACCTCAACAATCTTTCACAAAACTCAGAGAATATAGCAGTCATACATCTTTGAAAGGTAGCAGGTGCATTGCATAAACCAAAAGGCATACATCTATAAGCATAAGTTCCAAAAGGGCAAGTAAAGGTAGTTTTCTCTTGATCAGGTTGTGAAACAATAATTTGAGAAAAACCAAAATATCCATAAAGGAAACAAAAGTGTGTGTGTGCTTAGACAATATTTCCAACATTTGATCAATAAAAGGCAGAGGGTAATGTTCCTAGTTGCTTTATTTAATTTTCTAAAATCAATTACCATTATATAGCCACTAACAATTCTTTGTGGAATAAGTTCATTTTTATCATTAGGAATAACAGTAATACCTCCCTTCTTAGGGACACAATGAATGGGACTCACCCATCTACTATCAGCTATGGGATAGATTATACTTGCTTCCAAAAGCTTTAGTATTTCAGTTCTTACCACTTCTTTCATCTTAGGATCCAAACATTGTTGATGATCAACAACGGGTTTAGCATCAGGTTCCATATTAATCTTGTACTGACAGAGAGTGGACAAATGCCTTTAAGATCATGAAGAGTATATCCAATAGTAGCTCGATGCTTCCTTAGAATTTTCAATAATCTTCCTTCTTCATGTTATGAAAGGTAAACACTAATAATAACATGATATATCCTTTTATCATCAAGATAAGCATATTTCAAAGTGTCAGGCAATTGTTTCAAATCAAACACATGATCACCTTTAGGTGGAGGAGGACCTCCTAGAGTTTCTATAGGCACACTGTGTTTGAGACGGGGTAGTTGTTCAAAGAAATTTTTATCTATTTCATTTCTTTCATGCATATGCATATAATTTTCATGGTCTAGCAAATATTGTTCTTGCAGATCAGTAGGAGGCACGACAATAGAAGCAAGACCAATTATTCCATCCTTACTAGGTAATTCTTTCTTATGGGGTTGTCTTGGATAAGGAACAGGAGCCATCTACACTCACAACATTAGTTGGTTAGAAAAAATAATAAACTACATGCATGCAATGCAACAACCAAGTGCAAATGCATACACAAAACACCCAAGGACTCCTATCTACCATTTACTACACAACGGCGGTCTAGGGTGTCCTATAGTCAGCGCGGCTCTAATACCAAGCATTGTGGCATGCTGGCTTAGAGCAACCGGTTTACCTCACATTGCCAGCCCAGAGATCAAGTCTTCTGGCAATGCAGAACAACTTAGTACAGAAAACAACCGCTTTATTGATCTCTTGCGGAAGCGAAGGTTACATAATGAAACGAGGCCAAGCGGCACACACGGTGCAACTAAACTTATGTACATTATTTAGTCGACATGATAGGGGCCTCGACAAAACATCTACGCGGCAGCAGAAAAACGACATAGTGGAACTCCATCTCACAGGGACACTACTGGGACACGACCTTGATCGCATCAAACGGAACAACTCTAACTCTGGGTATAGCTTCTCCTAGAACTGGCATCACACGCTAGGTGAGTGCTCTAAATGTACTCACAAGCTCACAACAAGCAAAACAAATATGACAAACTATAACAAGACATTTAATCGGATTTAAATGCATGAACATGATGAGCATACATGATGTGCATGTGGTGCAACAACCTCGGTCCTTTGGAACAACTTACCATCTCGGGTTGCCTTAGAATCCATATGATTTACTCACATTGTAATCACCTCTAGATCATTTCAGAAACCATCATAGTGGCCATTACGAGACCACCATCTATACATGTGCCATATCAAAGTTTCAGTGTGCATATTAGTTATTTCTATTGACCCATTGTCGTGGTTTTGTCACGACAGATGACCTTGTGAAAGGACTTAGGTGTGGAGCCATCGCAACATAGGTTAGCTCGAAGGGGTTGGTTGGGACAAGAGACACGAGTTTACCCAGGTTCGGACCCTCACAACGAGGTAAAGACCTACTTCTTTCTTTGTGTTGTATTTCTTGAATATCAATTACAAGGGAGCGGAATCGCTTGACCTAGCTACCGATTGATTGTCACCTGAATCAACTCGCCGTTGGTTCTCGCCTTTATATACACAGGTCAAGGCCCGACGGCTTACAAGAGTCCAGGTCGTGTCACACAACGTAACCGACTCTGGTTCTAAGTCACCTTGCCTCACAAGTCAAGTCATCAAGATGGCGGCTCACACCTTCGGGTCTTAAGTCACCTCCGGGTGTTGGACCTTCAATAGGCCTACATGTAAGCCACCGTCTTCATGTCTGTCTCCTTGGGCCTACTTGGGCCCTCGCTAAGAGTCGCCAATAGTATAACCCGTCCCTTCCTGGAATGGTCATACTACGGGGTAATATCCCCAACATTAGGCCCTAGATTGACTTGAACCTATTCATGTCAATCTTCATCCCTTGGTTGGCAAATCTGATTGACTTCTTCTCAACATTGACTAGAACAAATTCTTCAATTACCCACCATGACGATGGATGATGTCACATTAATAAATTCACAGAAAACCCCATGACATCACAGCGGATCTTTGCATTAACCAATCATTCCAAAAATCGAGGCGATTCCACTGTTAAGATAATCATGACGTCTCCTTGATATCCGTGCCTGCCGTTTCACTGTTTCATTTTCCCCTTATAAATAGGGACAAGGGGGATTCCTCCTTCACTTTGACTGTTGCTACCTTCTCTTCTTCCTCCTCATGACCTCCAATGCGCCAGAGCTTCGCCGCTCTATCCTTTCATCGCCAGCTGCCGCGACAAAGGCCGCTGCATCAACCTGACCAGACCAGAGAACTATGGCATTTCCTTGTTTGTTACCAATCATCATTGGGTATCTTCTTGTTCCTTCCCCAGATCCACATTAGAAGACTCTAGTTCTTCGAGTTCGTTGGTGTTCATCCTAGTTTTCCCATGCTTTATTTTGGTCCGGTATTTCAATCTAGAAATAATCCCAAAGTAACGCAATAATAGTTCTGATATGTTACTTCACATATTAAATAGATCCCTCTTTTCCAATCCATTGCCCAGCCTGCTAGTTCTTCCACTATCGCATCTTAGGTTTAGGAATAACTTTTCTTTTAAAGCTGCCCCAGATCCACAAATATATCTACATCCTGTGAAACTTGTTCATCCAACACCTTAACAGAATTTTAGCAATTCTGAATCCATAGGTTATTGACCTGCCATACTCTATATAGACGGCTTAGACAATAAATTTGTAACCAGCCAGCCTTTGGCCGGCTTAACCATAAATTGTAACCCGCCAGCTTCCAGCCAGCTTAAACTGTTCTCCACTTGATCTGTTGTAGTTAATCAATTTGAAATTCATCCTGACTTCTGGAATAAGGCGGCTCATGATATTATAATCTCATATGTAGCTTTGTATTGCAATGTTTAACCCTCCGCACCTTACTTCTTGAACACAACCCGTCACTTCTGGCTCATCATGACAAAAACACCCACAACTTGTGACTGGCTCCCTTCCCGCGTTACCGAGTACATACTTAATGATTATGTGGCCATGGGGTTTTAGCCGCCAAAGAAGTTATCAACTGGTGGGTTCCTAGCTCTGAATTCCCTCCTGAACCTCAAAAGGTGAAGTTGTATTCTTCACGGACCGTATGCTCCGTAGCTTTTCACTGCTCAGTTCAAAGTTCTTCCGGGATGTTCTGCATTTCTATAACCTTCACCCACAAGATATTGGCCCCAATTCCGTTTCCAACATATGCAACTTTCAAGTATTCTATGAAGTATACCTTGGGGAAGAACCTCTTATTGATCTGTTCAGAGATTATTACTATATCAACCGCCAGACTGAGATGACTGACGGGCTCAGTCTTGAACTCGGAGGTGTCTCTATTCAGAGGCGAAGCGATGTAACCTTCCCTTCAGCCGCCTTACCAAGCCATCCCAAAGACTGGAATTACACTTGGTTTTATTGCAAGGACACTTCCCTAGCCAGAGAGAACCCCCTGCCAGGTTATCGCCCATACTGGCTCACCTCCAGCGGCTCGCTTCCAGGCCGTTTGACTACCACAGCGCACAGCTTGTATGGCTCCACTTTTTCTATGGTTCAAGCTTTAATCACGAATGGTTTAACTAGAGTAGTCTTGGTCTGTTGCTGGGTTGCCTGGAGAATCCTTCTATTAAGGTGGTGTAACGGCTTGATGTGCGAATAAATGGGTGACACAAAAGACCCACACCGTTTCAACTCCACCAGGCTGACTGACAAAGGGATCAATGAAATGGTCAAGTTGTTGGGGAACGTAGCATGTAATTTCAATAAAAATCCTACGCTCGCGCAAGATCTATCTAGGAGATGCATAGCAATGAGAGGGGAAGAGTGGGTCCACGTACTCTCGTAGAACAAAAGCGGAAGCATTTGCCAACGCGGTTGATGTAGTCAACCTTCTTCTCGTTCCGACCGATCAAGTACTGAACGTACGACACCTCCTAGTTCTACACACATTAGGCGCAATGACGTCCCTCGAGCTCTTGATCCAGTAGAGTGTCGAGGAAGTAGATGAGTTCCGTCAGCACGACGGCGTGGTGATGGTGACGATGAAGTGATCCGCATAGGGCTTCACCCAAGCACTGCGAGAATATGACCAGAGGCGTAAATTGTGGAGGGGGGCGCCGCACATGGCTAGGAATAGTGGATTTGTGTTCTAGGCGCCCCCTCCCCATGTATATAAAGGAGGGAGGGGGAGGGAGCCAACCCTAGGCACGCCCAAGTAGGAGGAATACTACTTGGGCTCCTAGTAGTATTCGCCCCCCTTTCCTTTTACCAGAGGGGGGAACAAGGGAAGAGAGGGGGGAGAAGGAAAGAGGGGGGCACTGCCCCCTCCTCCTAGTCCTATTCGGTCTCCTTCCTTGGGGGGGGGGGGGGGTGAGGGAGTCCGGGATTAAGTGGTCCTCGGACAGCCCGACTATATGTATATGCCGGACTATTGGGCTATGAAGATACAAGATAGAAGACTTTGTCCCGTGTCCGGATGGGACTCTCCTTTGCGTGGAAGGAAAGCTTGGCGATTCGGATATGAAGATTCCTTTCTCTATAACCGACTCTATGTAACCCTAGCCCCCTCCGGTGTCTATATAAACTGGAGGGTTTAGTTCGTAGGACGAGGACAATCATAACCAGAGGCTAGCTTCTAGGGTTTAGCCTCTACGATCTCGTGGTAGATCAACTCTTGTAATACTCATATCATCAAGATCAATCAAGCAGGAAGTAGGGTATTACCTCCCTCGAGAGGGCCCGAACCTGGGTAAACATTGTGTCCCCCGCCTCCTGTTACCATTAGCCTTAGACGCATAGTTCGGGACCCCCTACCCGAGATCCGCCGATTTTGACACCGACGTTGGTGCTTTCATTGAGAGTTCCACTGAGTCGTCAGCATAAGGCTTGATGGCTCCTTCAATCATCAACAGTGCAGTTCAGGGTGGAGTTTTTCTCCCCGGATAGATCTTCATATTCAGCGGCTTCACACTGTGGGCCAACTCGTTTAGCCATCTGGAGTAGATCGACAGCTACGCCCCTGGCCGTCAGGTCAGGTCTGGAAGCTTGAACTACACCGCCGACATCCGCGGAGACTTGATCTTCGACGGATTCGAGCCCATGACAGCCGCACCCTGCCGCCACGATGAACATGACCTAAATCTGTCATCAGACTGTGTGCAGGAGATTGCGCCTGTAATTGCACTGGCCCTAGATCCAGGGCAGAGCACACCATCCGAGGACAGGAGGTTCAACCTCGCCACGGAAGCCGCAGACTCAGCGGCGCTAGAGCTAAACACAGATCTGACCTCCAACGAGGCCTGTGTCATCGGAACCTCGGACCTATCTCCGGCCATAGGCTCCGAACCGCGTGTATCCGCACCCATCAAATCTGACCGGGCGCCGGTCTCAGAGTTCAGCTCCGCGGACATCTTCCAACACTCACCCCTAGGCGACGTGTTAAACCCATTAAGGTCTCTCTCCTTGGCAGTAGATTCTTGGCCGAACTATGTCCGACTTGAGTGGGAAGCAGACGACGAAGAACTTCGTTACCCACCCACCACCCACTGGATAGCCACTGTCGACAATTTAACCGACATGCTTGACTTCGACTCTGAAGACATCAACGGTATGGATGATGATGCCGGAGAAGAATGAGAACCACCGCCCATAGGGTGCTGGACAACCACCTCCTCATATGACATATACATGGTGGGTACACCCAAAGAAGACAATGGCGATGACAAAAAGGACCCAGTTGAGGATAAAACTCCTGGAAAGCAGCCAAAGCGCCAACGTCAGCGGTGCCACTCGAAACCACGCCATGGAAAAAAATAGCGATACTGGCACAAGAGGGAATAACACCCCAGACGACGCCGAAGGAAATGAAGAAACCGTGGACCCAGCAATGGAGCAAGACGAGCAAGGTGACAACAAACACAGTCCGGGGCCCCTGTCCGATCATAGCGATGACGAAGACTCCAATTATCAACCTATCTCCAAAGAGGAGAGCAGTCGGGATGACGATGCATTCCTCGTCCCAGAAGGACAGTTGGAACAAGAGCACCTCCACCAGAGACTTATCGCCACCGCGAGGAGCTTGAAGAAGCAGAAGCAACGGCTTAAAGCCGCACAGGATACACTCAATAATAAATGGAACGAAGTGCTCGACACTGAGGAAAAATACGGCGGTAATCGCCAAACAAATAGCTATCCCAAACGCAAACTGCTGCCCAAATTCGATGATGATGCTATTGCGCCCATACCGCTGAATAAAAATACGACTGATCAACCAGGCCGACCACCTCGTAATCGAGACAGAGCGGCTAACAACGCCGCACACAAAACCGTACCCCCTCCCCATAAAGGATAGGAGGTCGCAACCCAGAACCAGAAACATGATTTACGTGAAGACCTGGACAAAAGGGCTGGCAAAACTAGGTCCATTTATGGATCCAGGGAACGCGTTCCCGCACAGGATCAAGGCCATCAAACCAAATATATAGGTAACTTTCCAGTTCGGAACCAACACCGAACACTGCAACCGTCGGGCCCGCGCCACGACACAACCAAATACAGGGGTGCTGCACACCCCTTGTGCTTCACCTATGAGGTGCTGGATCAAGAATTTCCAGAAGGGTTTAAACCCGTGAATATCGAGGCATATGAAGGAACAAAAAACCCTGCGGTCTGGATAGAAGACTTTATTCTTCACATACACATGGCTCACGGAGACAATCTCCACGCCATCAAATACCTACCCCTCAAGCTAAAAGGACCAGCTCGGCACTGGCTGAAAAGCCTCCCCGAAAATTCCATTGGAAGCTGGGAAGAACTGGAGGTCGCTTTCAGGGCCAATTTCCAAGGGACCTATGTCCGACCTCCGGATGTAGACGATCTAAGTCACATAACCCAACAACCCGAAGAGTCAGCCCGTAAGCTTTGGAACCAATTTCTCACTAAGAACCAAATTGTCGACTGTCCGGTCGACGAAGCCTTAGCAGCTTTCAAACACAGTGTTCGGGACGAATGGCTGGCAGACACCCAGGCCAGGAAAAGCCAAGGACAATGGTAACCTTAACTACACTAATGACCCACTTTTGTGCGGGAGAGGACAACTGGTTGGACGGTAGCAGCACCAGCGACCCTGGCACATCCGAAGGAAGGGATGGCAATGGAAAGCCACGACGAAATAAAAACAAACGTTGGAGCAACGGGGAAAGCCCGGACAATACAGCGGTAAACGCCGGATTCAAGGGTTCCAGACCCGGTCAACAGAGAAAGTCACTTAAAGGCAGCAAAGATGGTCCGTCTAGCCTAGATAAAATTCTTGAAAGGCCCTGCCAGATTCGTGGCACCCCCAACAAACCAACTAATCATACCAATAGAGAGTGCTGGGTCTTCAAGGAGGCCGGCAAGCTCAACGCCGAACACAAGGGGAAGGGACCGCAAAGCAAAGACGAGCATGAATCTCGCCAGCCGAATATGGGGGGACAAAAGAAATTTCCACCGGAGGTCAAAACAGTGAACATGATTTATGTAACTCATATCCCAAAGAGATAGCGCAAACGCGTACTCCGAGACGTGTATGCTATAGAGCTTGTCGCCCCCAAATTCAACCCATGGTCGGCCTGTCCGATCACGTTCGATCGCAGAGATCATCCGACTAGTATCCGTCACGGGGGCTCAGCTGCCTTAGTGCTTGACCCAATAATTGATGGATACCACCTCACCCGAGTCCTCATGGACGGCGGTAGTAGTCTCAATCTGATATATCAGGACACTGTCCGTAAGATGGGGATAGACCCGTCAAGAATCAAGCAAAGTAGCACTACCTTTAAAGGAGTAATACCAGGCGTAGAGGTCTGCTGCACGGGCACCCTAACATTGGACGTCGTCTTCGGCTCTCCTGACAACTTTCGAAGCGAGGAGCTAATATTCGACGAAGTGGCTATCATGCACTACTAGGATGAACGACCTTCGCCCGTTTCAATGCAGTCCCGCACTACGCCTATCTTAAGCTGAAGATGCCTGGACCGCGTGGCATTTTCACGGTGAGCGGAAGCACAGAGAATTCTCTTCGTACAGAAGAATACACGGCAGCTCTAGTAGCCGAAGCACGAAGCAGCCTTTTCAAGACGAACAACTCATCGGCCCTCAAGACCACGGACATAGCCAAGCGTGTTCGGTGCACACCTGCGTGTAAAAATTCAGATAAACCTGCGCTTGTTTAGTAGCCCTGCCCCCATAGATCGCCCCATAAGAAGACTGTACATGTTTTCTCATATACATAAATATGCACTCAAAATTCCTTGGGTAGCGCTGGGGGCACCCTGCACGTAAGAAGTCCATAGTTCGGCTTGACCCTATTCGGACTCACAAAGCTACAGTTCACGGTTCATCAAAACCAACAAACTATAGACATGGCAGTACCAGATTCTTTCACCTGGTTCTTTCTTTTTTACAGATAGGCCATCATGATATACCCTTCAAGGACACTGCACAACAGAGACAAAGGCGCAGATGTGTAGCAGGACCCCGTTTCAAGGTTTCTGTTTAGATTAAGACCCTGCGTAAACCTTTTTTCTTATTATTACCTCTTGTTGTTTCATACCCTCCTGGCATATAAAACGCCTAGGAAAGATATCGGTAGTACTTGCAAACTTACGATTCGCCGTACTAAAATGGATGTTATAGATGCAGTCAGCAGTGTGCTTTGAGAACTATATTCTCACCACGGGCGCTCTCTCCTCACGCCGGGTCGTAGCACGTGCCTTGAATCCAGGGTTCATTACCGGGGGCTGCACCCAGCCCGGTATATATTGAAAAGTCCGAATACCTTCGGGAGTGTTCGGCGTCGTGAGTTTTGGCCTTATATGCATCAACTTCGAATCATGTCTTAGGTCAATAGTTGGGTTTGCCAGGCTCCTGTGTTTGCTACCTTACATTCTGTTCTATCGGATAAGGCGGCCAAGGGAGAACTACTACCATTGTGCCCGGGTTCATTCGGACGAGCACCTTAGTAGAGAAAGCCGAAAACTGGCTGTCATGATGAGGAAAGAGCTGGTCAACCACTTGATGGCTCAGCAGAATCTTTGCGATTCCTCCGCATTAGCGAAGGACCGGTTTCCTGGTCATGTATGTAAATGCACCATATTTGGATACAGCGGACATACCAGGGGCTATATAGTAGCCCCACCGTCAAACTCCTATGGCTAAGTGAAAGTGTTAAAGCTCTATAGTCCGATTGACTAGTGCCGCACTAACACCTCCTTAACGGACCAAGACGTTGGATCAAGTGTGATCAAGTGCTTTTCTGAACACCCCCTCGTTATACGCGAGGGGCAGAAGCCGACGACTGCAAACTTTTAGGTTATATACATATATACATAAACGGCCGCACAGGAGGCGCTAAAATACTTTACGGGCAAAAGTATAAACACAACCTTCATTATCATAAGAATTTTTTTACAATTCGGATACGTGTTAATCGAACATAATATTCTTCGAGCACTGACCCTCTATCAAGCGGGCACCCTCTAATACTTCTTCAAAATATTGATCTGGTGTGTCCTGACCCCCGGGCGGACCCGCTGTTGCAATATCGGTGGCCTTCATCTTTGTCCAATACGACTTCACATGGGCAAGGGCCTTCCGTGCACCTTCTATGCATGTTGACCGCTTGACAGCGTCGATATGCGACACCGCATAAACAAGTTGCTGCACTAAACCAAAATAACTATTCGCAGTTGGTCCCCCAGGCCACAGTCGGTCCAGACAGCCTTCATGCCAAGTCCGAATATCCTGTGGAGCTCGGCCCATTCAACCATCTGCTCATTCAACAGTAGTGGACGCCTTGGCATGCTAAACTATGACCAGAAAAGCCATTCTGCTTCATGGCCTTCTTGGGCCTGGAAAAACTGCGTCGCATCAGAAGCACTCTTCGACAAGTCCAAATATGCATCCGGATAACTCCACATTTGATCAAGCAGGGCATACTTCGGATCACCAAACTTAGTTCGTAATGAAAAGGGCTTCCCAGCCGCAATCTCCCGGCTTGCCAGATCTCCTCCCGTGCCACTCTGGCCTCTGATCGGGTTTGTTTTGCCGCTTGTAAGGCGTTCTCAAGGTTAGCCGCTTTTTCTTTGGTCTCTTTCTCGAGAAGTGCATATTGGCTAGCGACATCCCTTAGCTCAAGTGCCATGTTGGATATTTTATCCTCTCTCAGGCGATGAGTAGCCTGTTCGGCTTTTAATTCACCAATTGCCTTCTCGCCAGGCTTGTTGCTTATCCTTGCTTGCTCCTTGGCCCGGGCAAGCTCAGCCCGAAGGGTCTCCATGGCGGCAGCACCATTTGTAGTCAAGCATACTATAAATTCCAGCATCATGCTCCTATTTATACTCACTGACTGCCCAGAAGACATACCTTGCGCCTCATCAAGCCGCTTGTTCACGAGCGTGATATCATCATTCGCCACATCAAGTTGCCGCTTTAGTTTGGCAAATTGGGCAGCCCGGGCAGTGGCCGGGGCTGCAGCCTCCTGTGTACAAATTAGCAAAATTATTACCTGAGCATATTTATCTTTTGATCCTCTGATTGTCCCATTCGGAGGGCAACCAGAGTCTCAGGGGCTACTATCTATACACAGGGCACATTGCGTTTATGGTACAAAGCAAGAGGCTACATTACGTACCTCAAAGCCTCTTAGCAGGCTCGTAAAGGCTTCATTCAATCCGCTTTTTGCGGACAAAATTCTCTCAATCACTGTACCCATTAAGGTACGATGTTCCTATGAGATAGGCGCTTGCCGCAGAAGACCCGTCCATATGTCCGGCTGTATATCGGATGGTCCGGGACTTTTGTTGTTGGTCTCTCTAGGAGCCGAACACCCCGGACCTCGGGCGGCCAAAGAGTCATCTTCTAGCCTGGCGCTCCTTCGCGGGTCGGGAGAGATCCTCCGGGACGATACCTCAGGGTCGTTCTCCTTATGGGGCAGGGAAGTATGAGGCGGCGTTTCACTCTCCATCATCTCCGGAAGAAGATCCCTCGAGGACGAAGATTGTTGAGGGAGGCTATCGACCGAACTGCAAAACATATGTTTCAAAATATTACCCTCACAAACGGGAAAAGAATGGGGTATGCTTATTAAACACCTTTGTTCACTTACGGTTCGGCTAAAGGCTGGCCCCCTTGTGGGCACTGTGCGGCAATATCGCCTCCTGAATTCGGGCCCCCTGATAGGAATTTATTCCCTCGCTTGGAAGCCTCTGCCTTCAGGTCTTCGGGAGCGGCTCTTTTCTTCTCGTGGGGGGAGAGAATGTTAAATTCCCCTCCCCATTCACCCTCCAACATGGGAGTTCTGATTTCCCAGATACGGTGCGTGACGCACCTCCGGTATGAAGGCCGCTTTGGGCCTCTCCACTCCTCTCCTTTTCTTCCCTCAACGGCACTTGATAGGATGCCGGAGCCAGCATCCTGGTTAACACTGGGTCCGCTGAGTTTTCAGGAAGAGGGGCCGAACATTGGATCCTCTCCACCTTCTTTACCCAGCCCTGGCAAAGTATGGTCTTCTTAGTTTTGTTATGAGAAACTTAAACTAAAAACGTGTTCGGAAATTGAGTACTTACCGGGGAGTCCAGATGGTTGCAGTCGAGGCCTGCATCCTCTGTGGTGTCCGGCACCTTCTTCGTGACCCGAAGACTAATTCATACATTCCTTCGAGCGTTGTGTTGAAGAAGCGCTAAATGGTTCGTGGTCCTTCCAGATTGAATTCCCACATATGGAGAGGTTGGTGCTGGCATGGCAGGACCCGACGGACTAGCATAACTTGAATTACCTTGACAAGGTCGATGTCCTTCTTAATAAGGTCTCGAATGCGGCCTTGCAATATTTGAACTTCATCTAGCGATCCCCAGTCCAGCCCCCTGTTGATCCATGATGCAAGCTGTGGTGGAGGGCCGGATCGGAAGGCGGGTGAAGCCACCCACTTGGTACCGCGAGGCTCCGTCATATGAAACCACTCTCGTTGCCATAGGCCGGAAGTTGCGGTGAAGGAACCCTTTGGCCAAACGATGTCGGTCGATTTGCTTATCAGAGCACCTCCGCACTCTATGTGTCTCTCGCCTATTATCCTCGGCCTTACATCGAAGGTCTTGAGCCACAAGCCGAAGTGTGGAGGGATACGGAGGAAAGCCTCACATATGATAATAAATGATGAGATGTGAAGGAGTGAGTCCGGAGCTAGATCATGGAAATCTAGTCCGTAGTAAAACATGAGCCCTCGAACGAAGGGATTGAGGGATAAACCTAGCCCCCGAAGGAAGTGAGGGATAAATACAACCCTCTCATTAGGCCTAGGAGTAGGGATAACCTGTCCTAGTGCAGGAAGCCTGTGATGGATTTCTGAGGTCAAGTACCTCGCCTCCCGAAGCTTCGTGATATCCTCCTCGGTGACGGAGGAAGCCGTCCACCGGCCTTGAAAGCTGGATCCGGACATGGCCTGAGATTCGAAGCGACTGGTCAAGCCTTGGGTGTTGGAACACGAGGTAAGAGAAGGAGGGAGTAGCATAGAGGGGAAAGGCGGGTCTCCGCCTCCTTATAAAGATGACGAATATCAAACCTCCCGTACGTGGCCTTAGAACATGCTTATTCCCAAGGAATCATACCAACGGGACGGTTGGGTTACCCACGCCCGTGTTGATGAGAATCCCGCAATAAGGGACATGATCTCCGCTTCAACAAGACGTGCCGATAAAACCGCCTCGCAAAGCATGGAGCAGCAGGCCGGAAAAACAATTCGAAATAGTGGCTGGACGATGACGTAATGTCGTGTTGTAAAAGCTGTCAGTGGATGGGACTCGTGAAAACATTATGCTCTCCACGGTGGTATATGGAATTTGTTTTGTAGAGCCGGACACAATTCTTATGTTCAAGATCTACTTTGGACTAATTGGAGAAGGAACCCTCCTTGCAATGCCGAAGACAATCTGCGCGCCGGACTCATTATCATTGAAGCCTGGTTCAGGGGCTACTGAGGGACTCCGGGATTAAGGGGTCCTCGGACAGCCGGACTATATGTATATGCTGGACTGTTCGACTATGAAGATACAAGATAGAAGACTTCGTCCCGTGTCCGGATGGGACTCTCCTTTGCGTGGAAGGCAAGCTTGGCGATTTGGATATGAAGATTCCTTTCTATATAACCGACTCTGTGTAACCCTAGCCCCCTCCGGTGTCTATAAACCGGAGGGTTTAGTCCGTAGGACGAGGACAATCATAACCAAAGGCTAGCTTCTAGGGTTTAGCCTCTATGATCTCGTGGTAGATCAACTCTTGTAATACTCATATCATCAAGATCAGTCAAGCAGGAAGTAGGGTATTACCTCCCTCGAGAGGGCCCGAACCTGGGTAAATATTGTGTCCCCCGCCTCCTGTTACCATTAGCCTTAGACGCACAGTTTGGGACTCCCTACCAGAGATCCGCCGGTTTTGACACCGACAGGAGGGGGGGGGGGGGCACTCCACCCCTTTGTGGGCTGGTGTGCTCCCTCCTAAGCCCCCATGGCCCATATCTTCCCCCGGGGGGTTCCGGTAACCCCTGCGGCACTCCGATATGTACCCGATACATTCCGGAACACTTCTGGTGTACAAACACTATCATCCAATATATCAATGTTGACCTCTCGACTATATCGAGACTCCTCGTCATGTCCGTGATATCAACCGATACTCCGAACAACATTCGGTTACCAAATCACACAACTCATATAATACAAATCGTCATCAAACGTTAAGCGTGCAGACCCTACGGGTTCAAGAACTATGTAGACATGACCGAGACACCTCTCCGGTCAATAACCAATAGTGGAACCTCGATGCTCATATTGGCTCCCACATATTCCATGAATATCTTTATCGGTCGAACTGTTATGACAACATACATTATTCCCTTTGTCATCGGTATGTTACTTGCCCGAGATTCGATTGTCGGTATCTTCATACCTAGTTCAATCTTGTTACCGACAAGTCTCTTTACTCGTTCCGTAATGCATCACCCCGCAACTAACTCATTAGTCACATTGCTTGCAAGACTTCTTATGATGTGCATTACCGAGATGGCCCAGAGATACCTCTCCGATACTCGGAGTGACAAATCCTAATCTCGATCTATGCCAACCAAACAAATACCTTCAGAGATACCTGTAGAGCATATTTATAATCACCCAGTTATGTTGTGACGTTTGATAGCATACATGTATTTGACATGAAGAAAGTAGTAGCAATAAAACTGAACGATCATTATGCTAAGCTAACGGATGGGTCTTGTCCATCACATCATTCTCCTAATGATGTGATACCGTTCATCAAATGATAACACATGTCTATGGCTAGGAAACTTAACCATCTTTGATCAACGACCTAGTCAAGTAGAGGCATACTAGGGACACAGTGTTTTGTCTATGTATTCACACTTGTATCAAGTTTCCCGTTGATACAATTCTAGCATGAATAATAAACATTTATCATGAATAAGGAAATATTAAATAACAACTTTATTATTGCCTCTAGGGCATATTTCCTTCAGTCTCCCACTTGCACTAGAGTCAATAATCTAGATTACAAAGTAATGATTCTAACACCCATGGAGTCTCGGTGCTGATCATGTTTTGCTCGTGGAAGAGGCTTAGTCAATGGGCCTGCCACATTTAGATCCGTATGTATTTTGCAAATCTCTATGTCTCTTTCCTTGAATAGATCACAGATGGAGTTGAAGCGTCTCTTAATGTGTTTGGTCTTTTTATGAAATTTGGATTCCTTTGCCAACGCAATTGCTCCAGTATTATCACAAAAGATTATCATTGGATTCGATGCACTAGATATTACACCTAGATCAGATATGAACTCCTTCATCCAGATTCCTTCATTTGCTGCTTCCGAAGCAGCTATGTACTTCACTTCACATGTAGATCCCACCACGACGCTCTGCTTGGAACTGCACCAACTGACAGCTCCACCATTCAATATAAATACATATTCGATTTGTGACTTAGATCATCCAGATATGTGTCAAAGCTAGCATCGACGTAACCATTGATGATGAGCTCTTTGTCACCTCCATAAACGATAAACATGTCCTTAGTCCTTTTTAGGTACTTCAGGATGTTCTTGACCGATGTCCAGTGATCCACTCCCGAATTACTTTGGTACCTGTCGTGGAATTATCACGTCAGATGTCCTAGTGAAAGGACTTAGTCGTGGAGCCATCGCGATCGGGTTAGCTGAGGGGTTAAACCGGACAAAGGACACATGGAGTTTATACTGGTTCGGCACCTTGCGGTGAAGGTAAAAGCCTACGATCTAGTTGTGGTGTTCTTGATGCGGTCTCGATTACTAGGGAGGAAATATGCTTTGCCTAGTTCTCGAGTTGTTGTTTCTTGTCCCTGAACCGCCGCCCGGTCGTCCCTATATATACACAGGTTGACGCTCGGCCGGTCTACAGAATCCCGAGGCCAGCTCATACAAGTGTCCGGCTCGGTTTCTCCTTTTCCTGACTTATAATACAAGGTATACATCTATGGCGGTTTACTACTATGGGCCCTAATCCGCCATTGGGCTCTGGGCCTCTAAGTCTTCATAGCTAAAACGCCATAGCCTTCATCTTCATGGGCTCTTGTACATGACTCCTTGTGAGTGTAATCCAGCCCCTCCTAGGCGGTTTAACTCTGTAGTCATATCCCCAACAGTACCTCCCTGCTAAACTTATAGCAAGGCACACATCAGGTCTGGTACAGAGCATATCATACATGATAGAACCTATGGCTGAGGCATAGGGAGTGACTTTCATTTTCTCTCTATCTTCTGCAGTGGTCGGGCATTGAGTCTGACTCAACTTCACACCTTGTAACACATGCAAGAACCCTTTCTTTGACCGATCCATTTTGAACTTCTTCAAAACTTTATCAAGGTATGTGCTTTGTGAAAGTCCTATCAAGCGTCTTGATCTATCTCTATAGATCTTGATGCCCAATATATAAGTAGCTTCACCGAGGTCTTTCATTGAAAAACTTTTATTCAAGTATCCTTTTATGCTATCCAGAAATTCTATATCATTTCCAATCAACAATATTTCATCCACATATAATATTAGAAATGCTATAGAGCTCCACTCACTTTCTTGTAAATGCAGGCTTCTCCGAAAGTCTGTATAAAACCATATGCTTTGATCACTTCATCAAAGCGTATATTCAAACTCCGAGATGCTTGCACCAGTCCATAAATGGTTCGCTGGAGCTTGCACACTTTGTTACCTCCTTTAGGATTGACAAAACCTTTTAGTTGCATCATATACAACTCGATCTTCTTTAAGAAATCTATTAAGGAATGCAGTTTTGACACCCATTTTCCAGATTTCATAATCATAAAATGCGGCAATTGCTAACATGATTCGGACAGACTTAAGCATCACTACGGGTGAGGAAGTCTCATCGTAGTCAACTCCCTAAACTTGTTGAAAACCTTTTGCGACAAGTCAAGCTTTATAGACAGTAATATTACCATCAGTATCAATCTTCTTCTTGAAGATCCATTTATTCTTTATAGGTCGCCGATCATCGGGCAAATCCACCAAAGTCCACACTTTGTTCCCATACATGGATCCTATCTCAGATTTCATGGCCTCAAGTAATTTATCAGAATCTGGGCTCATCATAGCTTCTTCATAGTTCTTAGGTTCGTCATGGTCAAGTAACATGACTTCCAGAACAGGATTGCCATGCCACTCTGGTGCAGATCATGCTCTGGTTGACCTACGAGGTTCTGTACTGACTTGATCTGAAGGTTCATGATCATCATCATTAGCTTCCTCTCTAGTTGGTGTAGGCATCACGGGAATGGATTTCTTGGATGAGCTACTATCCAAAATATGAGAAGGTACAATTACCCCATCAAGTTCTACTTTCCTCCCAATCACTTCTTTCGAGAGAATCTCCTTCTCTAGAAAGGTTCCATTCTCGCCAACAAAGATCTTGCCTTAGGATTTGTCGTAGAAGGTGTACCCTATTGTTTCCTTAGCGTATCCTATGAAGATGCACTTCCGATTTGGGTTCGAGCTTATCAGGCTAAAGCCTTTTGACATAAGCATCACATCCCCAAACTTTAAGAAACGGCAACTTAGGTTTATTACCAAACCATAGTTCATATGGTGTCGTCTCAACGGATTTTGACGGTGCCCTATTTAACGTGAATGCAGCTTTCTCTAATGCATAACCCCAAAACGATAGTGGTATATCGGTAAGAGACATCATAGATCGCACCATATCTAATAAAGTATGGTTACGACGTTCGGACACACCATTACATTGTGTTGTTCCAGGTGGCGTGAGTTGTGAAACTATTCCACATTGTTTTAAATTAAGGCCAAACTCGTAACTCAAATATTCACCTCCACGATTAGATCGTAGAAACTTTATTTTCTTGTTATGATGATTCTCCACTTCACTCTGAAATTCTTTGAACTTTTCAAATGTTTCAGACTTGTGTGTTATTAAGTAGATATACCCATATCTGCTGAAATGATCTATGAAGGTCAGAAAATAACGATACCCGCCACGAGCCTCAACACTCATCAGACCGCATACATCGGTATGTATTATTTCCAATAAGTCATTGGTTCGTTCCATTGCTCCGGAGAATGGCGTTTTAGTCATCTTGCCCACGAGGCACAGTTCGCAAGTATCAAATGATTCATAATCAAGTGATTCCAAAAGTCCATCTGCGTGGAGTTTCTTCATGCGCTGTACACCAATATGACCTAAACGGTAGTTCCAAAAATATGTTGCACTATCATTATCAACTTTGCATGTTTTGGCATTAATATTATGAATATGTGTATCACCACGGCCGAGATTCAACAGAAATAGACCACTCTTCAAGGGTGCATGACCATAAAAGATATTACTCAAATAAATAGAACAACCATTATTCTCTAATTTAAATGAATAACCATCTTTCACTAAACAAGATCCACATATAATGTTCATGCTCAACGCTGGCACCAAATAACAATTATTCTGGTATAAAACTAATCCCGAAGGTAGATGTAGAGGTAGCGTGCCGACGACGATCACATCGACCTTGGAACCATTCTCGACACGCATCGTCACCTCGTCCTTAGCCAATCTTCATTTAATCTGTAGTCCCTGTTTCGAGTTACAAATATGAGCAACCGAACCGGTATCAAATACCCAGGCAGTACTATGAGAATTAGTAAGGTACACATCAATAACATGTATATCAAATATACCTTTGTTCACTTTGCCATCCTTCTTATCCGCCAAATACTTGGGGCAGTTCCGCTTCCAGTGACCAGTCCCTTTGCAGTAGAAGCACTCAGTTTCAAGCTTGGGTCTAGCTTTGGGTTTCTTCCCGGGAGTGACAACTTTCTTGCCATTCTTCTTGAAGTTCCCCTTCTTTCCCTTGCCCTTTTTCTTGAAACTAGTGGTCTTGTTAACCATCAACACTTGATGCTCCTTCTTGATTTCTACCTCCGCAGCTTTGAGCATTATGAAGAGCTCGGGAATAGTATTTTCCATCCCTTGCATATTATATTTCATCACGAAGCCTTTATAGCTTGGTGATAGTGATTGAAGAACTCTGTCAATGACACAATCATCTGGAAGATTAACTCCCATCTGAGTCAAGTGATTATGATATCCAGACATTCTGAGTATGTGTTCACTGACATAACTCTTCTCCTCCATCTTGCAGCTATACAACTTGTTGGAGACTTCATATCTCTCAACTCGGGCATTTGCTTGAAATATTAACTTCAACTCCTGGAACATCTCATATGGTCCATGACATTCAAAACGTCTTTGAAGTCCCGATTCTAAGCCGTAAAGCATGGCACACTGAACTATCGAGTAGTCATCAGACCGAGCTTGCCAAACATTCACAACATCAGCTTCTGCCCTGCAACAGGCTTTTTACCTAGCGGTGCATCAAGGACATAATTCTTCTCTGCAGCAATGAGGATAATCCTCAAGTTATGGACCCAGTCCGTGTAGTTGCTACCATCATCTTTCAACTTATCTTTCTCTAGGAACACATTAAAATTCAAGGGAACGGTAGCACGGGCCATTGATCTACAACATAGATATGCAAAAACTATCAGGACTAAGTTCATGATAAATTAAGTTCAATTAACCATATTACCTAAGAACTCCCACTTAGATAGACATCCCTCAAGTCATTTAAATGATACGTGATCCAAATCAACTAAACCATGTCCGATCATCACGTGAGATGGAGTAGTCATCAATGGTGAACATCTCTATGTTGATCATATCTACTATATGATTCACGTTCGACCTTTCAGTCTCCAGTGTTCTAAGGCCATGTCTGTACATGCTAGGCTCGTCAAGTTTAACCCGAGTATTCCGCATGTGCAAAACTGGCTTGCACCCATTGTATGTGAACGTAGAGCTTATCACACCCGATCATCACGTGGTGTCTCAGCACGAAGAACTTTCACAACGGTGCATACTCGGGGAGAACACTTATACCTTGAAATTTAGTTAAGCTATCATCTTATAATGCTACCACTGCACTAAGCAAAATAAGATGCATAAAGATAAACATCACATGCAATCAAAATATGTGACATGATATGGCCATCATCATCTTGTGCTTTTGATTCTCCATCTCCAAAGCAACGTCATGATCTCCATCATCACCAGCTCAACACCTTGATCTCCATCGTAGTGTCGTGGTCGTCTCGCCAACTATTTCTTCTAGAACTATCGCTATCGCTTAGTGATAAAGTAAAGAAATTACATGGCATTTGCATTTCATACAATAAAGTGACAACCATATGGCTCCTTCCAGTTGCCGATAAATTTTACAAAACATGATCATCTCATACAACAAACTATATCACATCATGTTTTGACCATATCACATCACAACATGCCCTGCAAAAACAAGTTAGACATCCTCTACTTTGTTGTTGCAAGTTTTACGTGGCTGCTACGAGCTTCTAGCATGAACTATACTTACCTACAGAAAAAAAACCACAATGGTGATTTATCAAGTTTGCTGTTTTAACCTTCACAAGGACTGGCCGCAGTCAAATTCGATTCAACTAAAGTTGGAGAAATAGAAACCCGCCAGCCACCTTAATTCAAAACTAGTTGCATGTCTGTTGGTGGAATCGGTCTCATGAACGTGATCATGTAAGGTTGGTCTGGGCCGCTTCATCCAACAGTACCGCCAAATCAAAATAGACATTGGTGGTAAGCAGTATGACGATCACCACCCGCAAATCTTTGTGTTCTACTCGTGCATATCATCTATGCATATACATGGCTCGGATGCCACTGTTGGGGAACATAGCATGTAATTTCAAAACATTTCCTACGCTCACGCAAGATCTATCTAGGAGATTCATAGCAACGAGAGGGGGAGAGTGTGTCCACGTACCCTCTTAGACCTAAAGCGGAAGTGTTTGCCAACGCGGTTGATGTAGTCGAACTTCTTCTCGTACCGACCAATCAAGTACCAAACGTACGACACCTCCGAGTTTTGCACATGTTCGGCACGATGACGTCCCTCGAGCTCTTGATCCAGTAGAGTGTCGAGGAAGTAGATGATTTCCATCAGCACGATGGCGTGGGGACGGTGATGTGAAGTGATCATAGGGCTTCGCCTAAGCACTGCGAGAATATGACCGGGGGCGTAAATTGTGGAGGGGGGCGCCGCACACGGCTAGGAATATTGATATGTGTTCAAGGCGCCCCCTCCCCACGTATATAAAGGAGGGAGGGGGAGGGAGCCAGCCCTAGGTGTGCCCAAGTAAGAGGAATCCTAATTGGGTTCTGTCAGTGTCAAAACCGGCAGATCTCGGGTAGGGGGTCCCGATCTGTGCATCTTAGGCTGATGGTAACAGGAAGCAAGGGACACACTGTTTACCCAGGTTCGGGCCCTCTCAATGGAGGTAAAATCCTACTTCGTGCTTGATTATTATTGAAGATATGTGGAATACAAGAGTAGATCTACCACGAGATCGTAGAGGCTAAACCCTAGGAGCTAGCCTATGATGGTATGATTGTAATTGTGATCGGCCTTCTAAGGACCATGCTCTCCGGTTTATATAGACACCGGAGAGCTAGGGTTTACATGGAGTCGGTTTACAAGGAAGAAAACATAATATCCGGATCGCCAAGCTTGTCTTCCACGCAAAGGAGAGTCCCATCCAGACACGAGCCGAAGTCGTGAGTCTTGTATCTTGACGCTTCTATAGTCTGGATGATGTATATAGTCCGTCTGTTCGGATACCCCCTTATCCAGGACTCCCTCAGTAGCCCCTGAACCAGGCTTCAATGATGATGAGTCCGGCGCGCAGTCTTGTTTTCAGCATTGCAAGGCGGGTTCCTCCTCCGAATACTCCAAGGTTCCCATCATGACGAACACTGTTCAACATCTTCATCAATGTTGTACTCCTCGGCTTCAGTGTATCAATAATGATCATTTCCATGTGTCGAGCGAATGTGAGGAGTCGAGGCATTTTTGCATTTGCCACCCTCGGCCCTTCGGGCTAGTTGTTTATTTGAAGAGACAGGGATTCCCAGATCCAAACCTCACTCTCCCTCCTCGAGCAAGCATCCAACAGAGCGCCCAGAAAAAACCATTCCAGCATGGCCGATCGTCGCAGCTCTTCTGCTCGCTCCCCTTGCCCCAAGCCGGGAGACTGGGGAGAGTGTTCAGTTTCTCATAGCAGTTTGATAAAGTTACAAACCCAAGGGCTCCTCCTGCCGGTATTCATGGTCCCTGTGCGAGCCGGAGTGGCCACCTATAACGGTGGAGAACAAGCGGGGAGATCCCCCAATCCGTCTCCAGAGGAGCGAATATGCTTAATTCCGCATCTATTAAGGGGCATCGAGTTTCCTATTCATCCATTCCTTTGTGGGCTTCTGGAGTTCTACGGCCTCCAGCTGCACAATTTTACCCCAGCCTCCATACTGCATATAGCAGGGTACGTTGCCCTTTGTGAGCTATTTCTAGGCTGTGAGGCTCATTTCGAATTGTTGAAGAAGCTGTTCTGCCTTGTCCCCCGCAACTAGGGAGAATCCCTATGTCAAGTGGGAGGGGCCGAAGTATGGCGTATTGCTGAGACCGGATACCTGTCCGGTACTCCCAAGAAGGCTCCAGAGAACTGGGCTTCAGAGTGGTTTTATATTGATGACACTCCTCTTTCGGATCCAATCCAGACAGGACTCCCCAAGTTCAGTAACTCTCCGCCGAGGGCGCGTCTAAGCTGGCGCCCCCGAGGCCCCCAAGAAGAGGATTCCAGGGAAGTACATTTCCTGATGAACAGGATAGAGTTACTGGCCAAATTTGGACTGTCGATAGTCGAGGTGATGGCAATATGTATAATGCGGGGAGTGCAACCGCTTCAATATCGGAGCAATCCCATGTGGCTCTACAACGGGACAGACGATGCCACCCGCTGTGTCCGTAAGGGTCCGGACTCCCCCACCGCTCTGGCAAGGATATTGTCCGACCTGTACAAAGGAGAAGAGGAGGAATTCCTCCATATCAAACCGCGAGACGGATTCTCCATGTACAGTCCCCCAAACTGGGTAAGTCGTCATTTATTTTATCGCTTCACTCATTGTGGCGTTCTTTATTAAAGTTACCTGCATCGATATTTCCAAGAAGGAACTGAGGAGGGACGTGGAAGGAATCGCCAGCCCTTCTCTGCAGCCAGAGGACCCCGAAAGGGCCCTGGATCCAGGACCCGAAGAAGACCCAGATGCAGCCGTGGAGCTTGTCGACGGGATATTTTATCGGACGAGCCGTGACGGCGCCCCAGTGGCTATTACCGCCGATTATCCCGGACTGTTACCTTCGTCGTGTGTAAGCCAAGCCGAAAACTCGATCCTCCGAAGAGAATTCTTTCCTGATGTTGCACCTTATCCCTGATATGTCGTGCTTTTGCAGAAGCGACGTTCGGAGCGCAGGGCCGAGCCCCTAGGGACCCATCAGCCATAGCCGTCCGGAGTGGGCAGGCTCAAGAGGAAGGTGATTAGAGCCGACACGCCTCTACAGAGGTAAGAAAACAACCTGTCATGCAATTTTGTTGTCTTTTGAAGTATAACAGTGCCCTTCGTACATCTTGGCAGGAAGAGGAGTATCCGGACTGTATCTGGAGATCCTGCCAACCACGCCTCCACCAGTCGGGATCCAAGACCAACATCGAGAGAGGAGGCGGACATAGGGCCGACGCCGCATAGTCCTCCGACAGAAGACACAAATATGCTCTCCACCACCAATTCAGAGGTAGAGAGCGCCATGGTTCATCGGCGTCGATGGGCCGTGCTTCGCAACAACATCTTTTCCGAAGAGGCGTTTAATGCCTTCAATTCCGGAGACGCATACATCCGAGCTGCTCAAAGCGGACTTGCTCGGGCGACAGTCCAGTATACCAAAGATATACGGGTAAGAAAGCTTGATGAGCATATATATAGTATTAGCCCCTGAGACTTGAAACGGTTGAAACAACAATTTTAAATATCAATTCATGCGCAGGCTCTTGTTGATGAGAATGAGCAATTGTCTAGGGAGCTAGAGGAGTCCAAGACTCAACTGAGGGCCACAGTTGCCAAGCTAGATGAATCCCAGAAGGCCTCGTGTGGTAATATTTATCTGAATTATATGAAAATGCACCCGTTGGCAACCGGCTAGTATGACAAATTTAATAGAGAGTTCTGTAGACAACCCCAGAGTAAATCCGGAGGGCGGCGGGGAGGACGAGTCGCATCTCCAGAGGCAACTAAAGGCCGGTGAGCGCATCCTGACGCAAGTGAAGCATGATAAGAATATGCTCCAAGATGCCAATGTTCGGCTGGACGTGGAATTGAAAGACGTCCGTGCACAGCTGGCGGCCTCCGTAAAGGAGAACAAAAGGCTTCGCCACGGCAGTTACCGTAAGTGCCTAAACGAACTATAGTATAGTTCGGCGAGGAAGCATATTGAAAAATTTATGTTTGCAGGAATGCTGATGGGTTGCCCTGAGGAGGAGATGCCCGCTTCTGCAGGTGATTTACTGCAGGACCTCTCACAACTGCACGAGCGAGCTCGACAGGTGTATGCAGGGCATTGCGCGATCTTTGTGGCCATCAAGCTCCCTGCCAAAGGGCATGGGGGGGCTTGTGAACATGGTTCAGGGAGCACAGCAGTGCTTCCGTTTATGGAAGATATCCGCCTGTCGGCAAGGTGCAAGAGAAGCATGGGCGATGGTGAAGACGCGCTACACCAAGCTGGACTCGAACCATATGGCCGAAGTTGGACCAGCCGGGCCAGATGGGCAAGAAAGTCCCGTGAGTCTGGTATATGACCAGGTGGCGTTAGCCACAAAGTATTCTCAACAGGATTGTAAGTTAGATAGCCTGTTGGATGGTATAGAGGATGAATATAATCAGTCCAAATGACTGTGTAATTCGATGGACATAAGTATCCCCTAGCCGGATTTAAAATCATTTGTCGTGGCGGACCTTTTCGCTTCAGCCCCCGGATCCTAAAGTCCAGGGTGTGTCCGAATACCCACTTGGTTATATGAAACTGGAGTATGCGTGGAGACCAGGCGTAGGGGTCATAAGTGGTTGAATAGACAAGTACCCAACTAGTTATGTTATATTGCATGGTTAGCAAGAAACATCTTCCAGGGAGAATAGTTCCATTAAGGGTTCCTTTCCCTGGGTAAGCATGTGTCAAGGCACATGTCCGGACTGCGAACCAAAGTGCAGGATACGAAACTTCTGGGGATTAATGTTATAATAAACGAAGACATCTTTTGTTCACCGACCGAATATTCTCTTAAGGAAACTAGCTTTCGGCTTCACCCAGTCTGAGGTACACATCCGGCTCAACCAGCAGTAACAATCGCAGAGGTGCTCCCCTTATGCCCTAGCCGAATTAACGGGAATGTAGGGCATAAACACAGGAGCCAGGCAACCCAGCTTGGCCACGTCTTAAGTCATATCGATGCATATAATGGTGAAGAAAAGGCACACATGGAAAAAGAAACGCATGTGTGATGGGCAAGAAGCCCTTAAAGTAATTTATATTAAGCTTCCATATTGGAAGCCCCCAGGTAAAGTTTACACACATAGTGCGGCCGGAGTAATCTGGGAATCCGTACTGTATGAAATACTTGTGTGAAAAGAAAGAGATCGAGAAAGGAAAAAGGGAGGGAGCATAATTGAAAAAGGAGGGTTAAGGAGACGAACACTGAGTTCGGCGCTAGGCGTAGAATCTCCAGAGTCTGGCCGCGTTCCATGGGTTTGGCTCGAGTCTGTTATCGGATGCATTACGTAAGCGGTACGCTCAGCCGATGAGAACTTTGTTGATGATGAAGGGGCCTTCCCACTTGGGTTTGAGCTTGTCCTTCTTCTTCTCTGGTAAGCGTAGAACGAGTTCGCCAATATTATAAGTTTTGGCCCGCACTTCTCTGCTTTGGTATCATCGAGCCTTTTGCTGATAGAATGCGGAACGGGCCTTAGCGACATCGCGCTCCTCCTCTAGGGCATCCAAATTATCCTGTCGATCTAACTCGGCTTCCTTCTCTTCTTACATGCGTACGCGTGGCGAATCATGTATTATGTCGCATGGTAGTACTGGTTCCGCGCTGTACACCATAAAAAAGGGTGTGTATCCGGTGGTGCGATTCGGCGTGGTCCGCAGCCCCCAGGGTACGGAGTCGGGCTCCTCGACCCACTGAGTATCCGACTCTGTCAAGGATCGCACTAGTTTGGGTTTGATGCCGCTCATGATGAGACCGTTTGCCCTTTCGACCTGGCCATTTGTTTCAGGATGGTAGACGGAAGCATAGTCGAGCTTAATGCCCATTTTGCCGCACCAAGATTTCACATCATCGGCCGTGAAATTCAAGCCATTATCAGTGATGATGCTGTGGGGGACACCGTATCGGTGTACGACCCCGGATATAAAGTCTATAATTGGTCCGGATTCGGTCGTTTTCACTGGTTTGGCTTCTATCCATTTGGTGAACGTGTCAACCATGACCAATAAGTATTTTTTCTTATGGCTTCCCCCTTTAAGGGGTCCAACCATATCCAACCCCCAGACCACGAAGGGCCAAGTTATGGGGATTGTTTGGAGAGCGGTAGGGGGCATATGGCTCTGATTGGCAAAGAGCTGGCAACCGACGCAGTGTTGGACAAGGTCCCGTGCGTCTGCTCGGGCCGTCAACCAATAGAAACCTGTACGGAAGGCCTTGCTGACTAGTGCTCGAGCCGTAGCGTGGTGCCCGCCCAGTCCGGCGTGGATTTCAGACAAGAGCTGCCGCCCTTCCTCTTCGGAGATGCACCTTTGGAGCACTCCAGTAGTACTTTTCTTATAGAGTTCTCCTTCGTGGACTTTGTAAGCTTTAGAGTGCCAGAGAATGCAGCGTGCTTCATTTTGGTCTTCAGGGAGCTCCTGCCTATTTAGGTAGGCCAAGAAAGGCTCGGTCCACGAGGCGATGACAGCCATTATTTCGTGGGCTGACGATGTTATTTCGGTGGTAGAACCTCCGACTATGTTTGATAGTTTGGAATCTGGGGATGTATTCAGATCCGTGCTGGTATTGCCGGACTCCCCTTCCCATACCACGGATGGCTTGAATAGCCTTTCCAGGAATATGTTAGGTGGGACGGGGTCGCGTTTAGCACCAATGCGTGCAAGGACATCTGTCACTTGATTGTTTTCTCGAGCCACATGGTGGAATTCGAGCCGCTCGAACCAAGCTGACATTTTAAGGACGGCATTGTTATAGGCCGCCATTTTCGGATCCTTGGCATCAAAGTCTCCATTTATTTGTGATATTGCGAGGTTTGAATCCCCACGCACCTCTAGGCGTTGAGTGCCCATAGAGACTGCCACCCGGAGACCGTGCAACAGAGCCTCGTATTCGGCTGCATTGTTGGAGTCTGTGTATAATATTTGGAGGACGTACTGGACCATGTCCTCGGTGGGAGAAGTCAGGACTACACCTGCTCCCAATCCGGCCAGCATTTTAGAGCCATCAAAGTGCATGATCCAGTTAGAGTACGCACCGTACTCTTTAGGGAGTTCGGCTTCCGTCCATTCGGCGACGAAGTCGGCTAATACTTGCGACTTGATAGCCCGCCGAGGCTTGTACGTTATGTCAAACGGAAGGATTTCAATGGCCCATTTAGCAATCCGTCCCGTGGCATCGCGGTTATTTATTATATCGTTGAGTGGTACTTCGGAGGCCACCGTAATCGAATAGTCTTGAAAGTAGTGTCGTAGCTTTCGGGATGCCATGAAGACTGCGTATGCAATTTTTTGATAGTATGAGTATAGGGATTACCATGGGGTGAGGACCGTGGATACGTAATAAACCGGATTCTGTAGCGGGAATTTGTATCCGTCAACCTCTCGTTCGACGACGAGTGCTGCGCTTACAACTTGATGTGTTGCAGCTATGTACAGCAGCATAGGTTCGCCGATAGTTGGCGCTGTTTGGACTGGATTACTGGCCAATAAGGTCTTTATTTCATCTAGTCCGGTCGCGGCTGCGTCCGTCCACACGAAGTGTTCAGTGCACCGAAGGAGGCGATAATGAGGCAATGCATTTTCTCCTAACCTGGAGATAAAGCGGCTCAAAGCAGCCACGCATCCAGCTAATTTCTGGATGTGTTTGAGGTCTGTTGGTATAGACAACTGTGACAAAGCTCGGATTTTTGCTGGATTAGCTTCAATTCCTCTATTGGAAACGATCAAATCCAGCAGTTTTCCAGAGGGGACACCGAAAACGCATTCTCCGGATTCAGCTTGATGTCGTATGTTCGTAAGTTGTCGAACGTGAGCCTCAAGTCATCAATTAGGGTTTCGACGCGTCTTGTTTTTACGACGACGTCGTCCACGTATGCCTCCACTGTTTTGCCGATTTCCTTTTCTAGGCATGTTTGAATCATGCGTTGATAGGTTGCTCCGGCGTTCTTAAGCCTGAAAGGCATAGTGTTGAAGCAGAAAGGGCCATATGGCGTTATGAAAGCTATTGCAGCTTGGTCGGACTCTGCCATCTTTATTTGATGGTATCCAGAGTATGCGTCGAGGAAACACAACGAGTCGTGTCTGGCTGTGGCATCGATAATTTGATCGATGCGAGGGAGGGGAAAGGGATCCTTGGGGCAAGCCTTGTTAAGGTCTTTGAAGTCGACGCACAGGCGCCAGGATTTGTCCTTCTTTGGTACCATAACCAGGTTCGCGAGCCAATCCGGATGTTTGATATCCCTGTTGAATCCAGCCTCAAGTAGCTTGGCTAGCTCCTCCCCCATGGCTTGCCGTTTGGGCTCCGAAAATCGCCTTAGGGTCTGTTTAACAGGTTTGTATCCCTTTAGTATGTTAAGGCTGTGTTCGGCCAATCCACGTGGGATGCCCGGCATGTCCGATGGGTGCCAGGCAAAGATATCCCAATTCTCGCGTAAGAAGTCGCGCAGTGTAACATCTATAGTGGGGTTCAACTGTGTCCCAATGGAAGTTGTCTTCATGGGGTCTGTTGGATGGACTTGGAATTTGACAATCTCATCTGCGGGTTTGAATGAGGTGGACTTGGGTTGCTTGTCGAGTATCACGTCATCCCTGTCCATGGTGGCGCGTAGCATGGTTAATTCTTCTGCTGCTAGGGCTTCAGATAATGCTTCCAAGGCCAGCGCTGTGGTTTTGTTTTCAGCGCAGAGTGCGACGTTCAGATCACTAGCTAGAGTGATGATTCCATTGGGTCCAGGCATTTTAAGCTTCATGTACCCGTAATGGGGTATGGCTTGAAAGCTCGCAAACGCGTCCCGCCCTAGAAGGGCATGGTATCCGTTGTTGAAAGGAGCCACTTGGAATGTAATTTCTTCGGACCTGTAATTCTCTAGGGTGCCGAATACCACGTCGAGTGTGATTTTTCCCTCACACCGAGCCTCCTGACTAGGGATAATTCCCTTGAAGGTCGTGCCACTTTGTTCAATGCGGCTTTTTTCAATCTCCATCTTTTTGAGGGTTTCTTCATAGATTAGGTTCAATCAGCTTCCGCCGTCCATGAGTACTTTAGTGAGCCGAAAGCCATCCACTATTGGGCTGAGGACTAGAGCGGCCGGCGCCCGGACGGACTGGACTTGGGGTTCGTCACTAGCATTGAAGGTTATAGCAGTGTCGTTCCACGGATTTACTTTTGCCACATGGCAAATTTCAACGGAGCTTCGATGCGCTCGCTTGCGTCTATTGTTTGAGGCGAAGGTCTCGAAGACTGTCAGCACCGTAATGTGTTCTTTGGCGGGATGTGGTTCTGCTTTATGGCTCTCTAGGAGATCCTCGCCACTCTTAGCTACCTGCCGGAGTATCCAACATGCTCTAAGGCTATGGGTCGGCGTAGTGTCCAGCGTGCTGTGAAGCGTACACGGCCCGTCGAGCCATCCTTCCAATACGGTTCCACGCCCTGGGGCGGGCTTTGGTTTCTTGGGAATTTAGTTGGTCGACTTATGAGAGTTCGGCCGTTTAGTTCGGACAAAGGTTCCGGTGAGGGCCATACTATCCCAAAATTCTGTCTGGGTTTTCCAGGCACTTTCCATCGCACAGTACTTTTGTACTATGGTTGCCAAGTCTATAAGGTGCTCTATGTCATGGTGACTTATAGCATTAAGGAGTCCTTTGTTCGTGCAGTTTCTGCAGAAAGGAGAGACTACGTCCTCCTCATGGTAGTCCTTAACCTTATTAAGAGCAAGGAGAAATCTGGCCCAGTAATGATGTACCGTCTCCTGGGGCTCCTGCCGGACACAGGAGAGACGGATTAAGTCCGAGCGGGCGTCATTTGCTGAAGCTGGATTTTGATCCGATCTGACGCCTGGGGGCACAGGAAGTACCGAGCCTAACAGTTCAGGATCTGGAGTATTACCTAATCCCTTTGGACCAGCGCCCTATTCTAAGTCCGAAACCTGGGTCATGTAGTCGTTTGGGTGGGTGTTCGGCTCACTGAATTCGGTGATCCGAACATAATTCGTACTCAAAGTTGAGGGGCGACCCACATATGATTCCTCCACTACCGCTATCTCATGGGTGGCTGGCGGGGATCTAATGTCCCTCTGGTCGGGTTTAAGCCCAATCCAGTCATAGTCCGTAGCGACTCCCAAGTCGGCGATGCGATCCAAGAGCTCGTTAAGAGAGGAGAGGACCATCGGATCCATCTGTTCGGAAAGCTCCGAACCAATGCGAAGGTTATGCGTGATGACCCGAGAGGCCATCATCGGCGTGACAGCCGATGGGGTGTTCATAATGAAACCGCCAAGCCGGAGAGTCTGGCCTACATCCAGCGCTCCCCCAGAAGTGATATCGTCCTTGAAAATGAGATGAGCCATCGATCCTTTGCAGCGGCGACACAGAGGAACTCTCAATGAAAGCACCAATGTCGGTGTCAAAACCGGCGGATCTCGGGTAGGGGGTCCCGATCTGTGCGTCTTAGGCTGATGGTAACAGGAAGCAAGGGACACAATGTTTACCCAGGTTCGGGCCCTCTCGATGGAGGTAAAACCCTACTTCCTGCTTGATTAATATTGAAGACATGTGGAATACAAGAGTAGATCTACCACGAGATCGTAGAGGCTAAACCCTAGGAGCTAGCCTATGATGGTATGATTGTAATTGTGATCGGCCTTCTAAGGACCATGCTCTCCGGTTTATATAGACACCGGAGAGCTAGGGTTTACATGGAGTCGGTTTACAAGGAAGGAAACATAATATCCGGATCGCCAAGCTTGTCTTCCACGCAAAGGAGAGTCCCATCCGGACACGAGCCGAAGTCTTGAGTCTTGTATCTTGACGCTTCTATAGTCCGGACGATGTATATAGTCCGGCTGTCTGGATACCCCCTTATCCAGGACTCCCTCAGGCTCCTAGTAGGATTCGACCCCCCTTTCCTTTTACCGGAGGGGGAAAGAAGGGAAGAGAGGGGAGAGAAGGAAAGAGGGGGGCGCCGCCCCTCCTCCTAGTCCTATTTGGCCTCCTTCCTTGGGGGGGGGGGGGGCTCCACCCCTTTGTGGGGGCTGGTGTGCTCCCTCCTAAGGCCCATATGGCCCATATCTTCCCCTGAGAAGTTCCGGTAACCCCCCCGGTAGTCCTATATGTACCTGATACATTCGGGAACACTTCCGGTATCCGAATACTATCATCCAATATATCAATCTTTACCTCTCGACCATTTCGAGAATCGTCATCATTTCCGTGATCTCATCTGGGACCCCAAACAACTTTCAGTCACCAAATCACATAACTCATGTAATACAAATTGTCATCGAACGTTAAGTGTGCGGACCCTATGGGTTTGAGAACTATGTAGACATGACCGAGACACCTCTCTGGTCAATAGTCAATAGCGTAACCTAGATGCTCATATTGGCTCCCACATATTCTAAGAAGATCTTTATCGGCCGAACCGTTATGACAACATACGTTATTCCCTTTGTCATCGGTATATTACTTGCCCGAGATTCGATCGTCGGTATCTTCATACCTAATTCAGTATCGTTACTGGCAAGTCTCTTTACTCGTTCTGTAATGCATCATCTCGCAACTAACTCGTTAGTCACATTGCTTGCAAGGCTTCTTCTGATGTGCATTAGCGAGAGGGCCCATAAATACCTCTCTGATACTCGGAGTGAGAAATCCTAATCTTCATCTATGCCAACCAAACAAATACCTACGGAGATACCTGTAGAACATCTTTATAATCACCCAGTTACGTTGTGATGTTTGGTAGCACACAAGGCATTCCTCCGGTGTCGGATTTAGGGTTCCGGCAGACCCTTGAGGTTCGAACTCTGGGGAGCGCGCGAAGATCTCTCCCCTACCAACTCACGTCTCAAAGCCTCGCAAGGAATCTAGGCTAGAAAAGATGAACACACGAGGGATACTGAGTTTATATTGGTTTAGGCCACCATTGTGGTGTAATACCCTACTCCAGTGTGTGGCGTGGTGGATTGCCTCAAGGGCTGATGATGAACAATACAAAGGAAGAACAGCCTCGCGAGGGATGTTCTTGTGGTGGTGTTGCCCCTTCAGAAGGGTTGGTTCCGGATCCCTTTCTTCTATGGTGGCTAGTCCTATATATAGAGAGAGGCCCTGGTCCTCTTCCCAAATATTGAGTAGGAAGGGCACCAACAATTGGCCGTTTTGAAGGGGAACATCTAGTACACTTATCCTGACTAAAGTTGGACTTCGACTGCCAAAGACTCTGACGGTGACGCCGCCTTGGGCTCCACGGTGACCTCCATCTTGCCGCTCTGCCGGTCTTGGTCTTGTTGCACCGAAACGGTAGCCTTTGCCTGATGCCTTCGCCTGTGCTTGCTCCCTTTGCACCAAAGGGTAAATAAGGACACCGCATAGGCCGGCGCCCGCCTCGCGCCCGCCTGGCCTCGATCGTCATGGCTTGCGTCACGGGCACCTCGTAAGGTACCCCTATGTCACGCCCAATATGCGACACTATCCAAAAGGAACTCGAAGGTCCCACCAAGGATAGACCCGCATATTGAAACGCTTTTGCAAGGTGGATATCATTACATCAACATTACATAATAGATGGGGATACATACATAAGGCATACAATGCCACACGAATACAACATCACAATACATCAGAGCATCATCCGACTACGGATGAAACACAAACAGAAACTCAAACGACATCCACCCTGCTAGCCCAGGCTGCCGACCTGGAACCTATCCCCTGATCGAAGAAGCAGAAGAAGAACTCCAAACAAGCAAACATCGCTCTCGCATCATGAGCATCGCATAACCTGTACCTGCAACTGTTGTTGTAGTAATCTGTGAGCCACGAGGACACAGCAATCCCATTACCATGGGTATCAAGACTAGCAAAGCTTAAAGGGAAAGGAAGGGGTAAAGTGGTGAGGTTGCAGCAGCGGCTAAGCAAGTATGGTGGCTAACATACGCAAATAAGAGCGAGAAGAGAGCAAGCGGAACGATCGTGAAGCTAGTAATGATCAAGAAGTGATCCCGAACTCCTACTTACGTCAAACATAACCCAGAAACCGTGTTCACTTCCCGGACTCCGCCGAAAAGAGACCATCACGGCTACACACACGGTTGATGCGTTTTAATTCGTATCTGGTGTCAAGTTATCTACAACCGGACATTAACAAATTCCCATCTGCCTATAACCGCAAGAACGGTTTTCGAAAGATTATACCCTGCAGAGGTGTCCCAACTTAGCCCATGATAAGCTCTCGCGATCAACGAAGGATATTCCTTCTCCCAGGAAGACCCGATCAGACTCAGAATCCCGGTTTACAAGACATTTCTACAATGGTAAAACAAGACCAGCAAAGCCGCCCGATGCGCCGACAATCCCGATAGGAGCTGCACATATCTCGTTCTGAGTGTAACACCGGATGGGTCAGCCTACGAGTAAAACCAGCCCTCGAGTTGCCCCGAGGTGGCCCCGCAGTCTGCCCGGTTCGGACCAACACTTAGACAAGCACTGGCCCGGGGGGGGGGGCTAAAATAAAGATGACCCTCGGGTTGGCCGACCCAGGGAAAGGGATAGGTGGTGGTGAGGCAAATGGTAAAACCAAGTTTGGGCCTTGCTGGAGGAGTTTTATTCAAAGCAAACTGTCAAGGGGGTCCCATAAATCACCCGACCGTGTAAGGAACGCAAAATCCGGGAACATAACACCGGTATGACGGAAACTAGGGCGGCAAGAGTGGAACAAAACACCAGGCAAAAGGCCGAGTCTTCCACCCTTTACCAAGTATATAGATGCATTAATAGTATAAGAGATATTGTGATATCCCAACATAATCCTGTCCACCATGGAGAAATCTTCAACTTCACCTGCAACTAGCAACGCTAAAAGAGGGCTGAGCAAAGCGGTAACATAGCCAAACAATGGTTTGCATAGGAAAGGTGTCCATGGTTAGGGGTTCATGGCAATTTGGGATGGCTTGATAAACAGGTGATAGGTAGCGTAGCATAGCGATAGAACGAAACAACTAGCATAGCAATGATAGTAGTGAGATCCAGGGTAGCGGTCATCTTGCCTGAAATCTCACAAGGAAGAAGAACGAGTCCATGAAGAAGATGAAGCCACGAAGACGAACCAAGCGTAGACGAACGAATCCTCACGATCGCAACGAAACGAGAACTATCGAGAAGAAGCACACAACACGGTAAACACACCACACATGAACATGACATGATGCACAACAAACATGATGCAAGACAATACTACATGAAGCTACTCATGGCAAGAGATGATGCAAACAAGAGCAACACATCAAGGCAAGTTTAAATGAGGCCGGGAACAACATATAACAATTCCGGTAAGTCCTCATATGCAAATTTCGAAGTTGGTCCAGATCTGAATAAACCTTATGTTCAAGTTGTTAAACAGCAAGTTAAGATGCACAAAGATGATCTACACGAGATTCTAGTCAAGTTACATATAAAGTTCATTTAGTTCGGAGCTACGGGCTAGAAGATATGAGCAAAACAAGTAAAACATGGCATTGATGCAAAATGCATACAAACATCAAGCAAACACCTCAAAACAAGGATGCAACATGATAACTTGAAACTACATGCAATTCTAAGCAAGTTTCATATAGACCACACTCAAAACGGAGCAACGGTTCAACACACACACACTATACAAGTTTAAAGGACAAGCTGTCCAAAACAGCAACTAGGCATATTGCAAGCATCAAAACAATAGGCTACAGCATCTCAACATGAAAACAAAAGACATGGGCACGATGTACAGGTAAAGCATAACAAAACATGAACACTGAGCTATCTCCAGAAATCACTAGAACATGCTCAAACACACATGGTAAGATTGCAAGTTATAACAATTCAGACTTTGCAGAAAATAACATCAGGTTGCAATGTTTAGAGCTATCAAACAACATGTTATAGGAACTTACCATGGCAAACAAAGGCATGGCATGAACCTACTAAATGCATAGATCAAATGTCCTTTAGTGACCATGAGCCAAAAAGGATCAGAAAATATGATGGCACCCATGTAAACATGGCAAGTTATAATACAGATTCAAACATGGCAGAAACAGAATTATGAAGGCATGTTTATGAGCTTGTACCACTCACTACAGAGCAATACATGGCATGGCAAGGCAACCAAAAGTAAGAAGACATGTTTGTGAAGCTAAGCATGGCAATAGCAAGTTCATAGGGTGCATGGAACACTAGCAAAACACATGGCAACAACTGAACTTAATGTTAACAGGCTGACAGCAACATTATCAAGCAACTTTGGAGCAAGATATGAACAATCTAGAACAAGATATAATTACAACCAGGGGCATGGATGATAGAGCATGACATATAGATCAAAACATATTTAGTTAACATCTCCATATTATGCATAGAATGATTTTTGGAAGCAGGTTTACATAGCATCGCGAAATAACAGATTGAGCCTAGCAAAACAGCAACAACAAGTACCCTACTTAACAAGCTCGATTCACTCACCACAAGTCATTTCATGACAAGATAAGCATATCATCATCAAGAAGACATGTTTATGAAACAATCCAAGGCAAGAACAAGTTCATAGCATGCAAGGATCAACTACAACAATCTTGGCAAAATTGAATAACACGTAAACAATCTGCCAGGAAACATTTTGAAGCAAAAGTAGAGCACGAAAACGACATGCTAGACTACTCCATAATTGCAAACAAGGGCATGAATAGATATACAACAACCATATGTTCAAAACATCCTTACTGAAGTATCTCAAAATATGCATGGATCTCTCTGTAGCATCAAGTTTACATGGCATCAAAATAACAGTAGAACAGGGACTAAAATCAGCAATATCACGAAGCCTAGTTTGCATGCTTGTGCTAGTCACCACATTGATCACAAAAATACATGGTAAGCACCTCTGTAAAAAAGACATAGCATGTATCAAAACACATGTAGACATCAACCTCATAGGATGCACACATCAATCATGGCAAAAATGACAAAAAAGCTCGTTCTGTTAACAGACAGCAGAAAACATCATGAAGCACTCTTACAACGACGATTTAGGCATCAAGATGAGCTCTAATGAATATGATACAATGGAATTAAATGATTTACTCGTTGAGACGAACAATTTGACATACTACACGCACAAAACAGAGCTACATGCATAGAGATATGGCAGGTCGAACATGGCATGGAAATTACACAGATCTGGGACTTAGCAGATTTATACCCTCCGGAAACGGGACGAGGAGGACCCGGGACGAGGAGATCCGGGCGGGCGAGGGCGTTGGGCTGCAAAGAGAAAGGGGGGTTTCGGGCTACGCGGTTAACCGTTGGAGTACCAAACGAACTCCAAATGGCACGAAACTTGACAGGCGGTCTACCGGTGGTATACCAAGCCCGCTTGGCAAGACTCGGTCCATTCCGAAAAGTTTAACACCCACTCACAACAGGAGACAAAAAGGGGACCGCCGGAGGGCATAGGAGCGCCGGATTGCAAAACGGACAACGGGGAAAAAGCTCGGATGCATGAGACGAACACGCATGCAAAATGAAATGCACATGATGACATGACAATATGCAACATGCAAGCAAATGACATGGCAACGACGGTGAATAACTGGCAGACACCTGGCGCATCGGATCCGGGGCGTTACACCCTACCTTGATCTCTCCGCCTCCTGGCGAGCCTGCCTGACGAGGCTGCTCCTGAGGAAGCATCCTGTTGTTTGCCCCGCGAGTCCTGGCCCCTTGCGAGGGTCTTGAGCTTGAGCTGATGAAGGTGGGCCAAACTGGGCCACCGCTTGAGCCACGCTGCGGGCCGCAGGCAGGCAAGTCTGGGGACCCCCGTTCCCAGAACGCCGACAGTAGCCCCCGGGCCCAAGGCGCGTCCGGACTTGGCTTAGCAGAGAAGCGAAGGGGCAAGTGCAAAGCGCCGTGGGCCCCAACAGCCTGCGGCCTTGGGTGCTGTGTGGCGGTTGACTGTACGTGGGCGTCTCTGCTTCCCCACGACGCCTTGGCAACCGTTCGACATGACAAGTCGCTGCATGCAAATTGAGTCATGATTACCTATGATCGTGGAGGCCGACGGTTGGCCTCCTCCGGCTATAAGTACGGAACAACGCGAGCCCTTCTAGTCTGTCTCTCCTTGCTCCGCCTCTTCTTCTTTACTCCTCCTCCAATTCAGCGACAATGGCGCTGATCCACCGGTTCTCGATCGAAGAGAAAGCGAAGCCCCCCCGAGAGGGGCCCGTCCCACTCCTACTGAAGAAGCGGCCAGTCCCCTGCCGCCGAGATGAGGGTGCTCGGCAGGAGGCGTCGAGGCCTTGGTACGAGCGGCCTCCTCCCGGATATCCATTACCCTTGTACGCCCAGGACGAGGGCCCTGGGGAAGAGGGCACCGAGCGACGCCGCCCACGTCGTCGGCGTCGCCGATGGATCATGGCGACGCGCGTCGTCCCCCCTGGAGTCCATGCTGCGAACTCTTCCCGCGAGCTAGTGCTTCACGCTGCCATACCTCCGAGCTCCTGGATCCGCCTTCCTGCCTCCTTCGCCTTCGAGATACCGCTAAGGGGGCCTCGGGAGCTTTGGCTGCAGCACGCTGACTGCCGCACTCCCGCGACCAAAGTGGAGGTCGAGGTTGTTGCCCCTGGCAAGGTCTTCATGACCCGAGGCTGGGGCGAAATCGCCAGGGTCTGTCGAACGAGGGGCGCCCTCGTGATTCATCTGGAATATGACGGCGCCTCCCTGATGCTCTTCAAGGTCTTCGATGCGAAAGGACGTTGGCTAGAGTGCTGCCCCAGAGACGGCGGCCGGAGCTCTGAAGTGGCGAGGGCCAGGCCTGCCGCCTGCTTTTCCAGCAACTCCTTTGGTAGCAGCGGGCGTGCCAGAGGGTCCAGCGACTCCCCCGAACTTCTCCTGACTCCGGATACGAACGACGACAGCTATGAGACCCCGAGCTCACGTCGCGCCTGGAGAGGAGCCGGCGCGCCCGGCGGTCGGCGCGGTTGATCTGGATGGGGTTGGCGCCGGCCCCACGTGGCCCACTGTTGATGATGGCGTCTGCTGCTGTGGCTCCTATAGTTAGGCTCTTTAGGATTCACGTCTTTTGTTTCCTGCGAGGAATCAAGGAAGTACCCCGTGGGGGTATGTAAAGCGTCTGTAATCCCTTTTGTTAATATGATCCTTATCGTGATGCAGTGTGAGATGCTTGTCCTGTCCCGGCTTGGTTCCTCCTTTCTAACCTCATGAGGGCCTGGTGCTTTGCGCCGATAGGTCCCGGTCCCCAGGCAGGCTTCAGCCGTCGCTGGTATGCCAAGTCGCGATGCCGTGGTCAAGGCCAGGAGGTGAGTGGCCCAAGGTCCAGTAAGAGCCCCCGAGGCGCGATGCTCAGGAGGTCCCCCTTGGCGCTCAAGCAGCCGTCGCTCGGTGAGAAAGGAGCACAACGTCGCTGTTACAGGGCCGCATTAGGTGCATAGTCGGTGTTGCGTTAGCTAGCAGTTCTGTAGAGGGTGACTTATCTCAGGAGTTTGGGGCCATTTCTCGGCGCTGCGCCAGACCCGCGCGTCTGTAGCTGGGTAGTTGCCCGGTGAGGTCCTCGCGAGCTTCCTCCTTCTCCCCCACACTCCCCTTCATGCTCTACGTCCTCGGGTCCCGGCTCTCGAGCAAGCTCAGCCGTCGCTAGTATGCCAGGTCGCGATGCCGTGGACAAGGCCAGGAGGTGACGGCTGGAGAGCCAATAAGAGCCCGTGAGTCGCGATGCTCAGGTGCCCCCCCTTCAATGCACAAGCGGCTCGTGCGGGCGAGAGAGGAAGAGAGACCGCGAAGGCCTCACCCGACGCTATCCCTTAGAGAGACCCTGTAAACTCACCGCAAGGAAAACGAGAGTTGCCATTATAATTGTCAGCCAGCCACCGGTTGCTCTGAGGGAGAGATGGGGGCATTGAGGGCCTGGTGAGGTGGCGCCTTGCGGGGCTGCCGCGGCCAGAGCTCAGGTGCTCAGGTTTGTCAATGTTGCAGGGACGGACCCATGCACAAGCGTCGTGCCAGGGAGAGCAACTCCAGAGGTTGGTGTCAATCGAGAGGGCGATTAAGTCACGCAGGTTGAGAATGGAATAGTAAATTAGCTCAGACGAATGCGAGATGGATACATGCTACTGGGTCAGGCCCGAGCGGCTTGGGGATAATGCAGCCCGAGGGGCGCCCCCAACAAGGTAACCTAAACACATGAACAAAAGAGATACATGCCACAGGGACGGACCCACGTGGCCTGGGAATGATGCAGCCCTTGGGGCGCTCCCAGCTAAAAATGGAACTTTGAAAGATGTCACCTGATACCGTTGGAGATGAAGGAATGCTAAAGTAGAGGATGACGCACGGTGAGGAAGCCGATCCCCACGAGCTCCCGGGACCAGGAGCCTCAGGAGGCTCCGGGGGCGCATGCGGCTCCTCGAGGACCATCTCCATCTCTGCCAGGACCGCGCAATGCCTGACCTCCTTAGCCTCCAGAATGCTCCTCAGCAGGCGCTGATGAGCAGCGGCCGCATTCGGCAGGCCGAGAGGCATGCGAACGTAGCTGTGGGGTGGACCCTCGCAACGTCCCACGCGTGAGGGCCAGAGGCGCTCCTGAGACGCGGCTCGGTTGAGCCCTGGCATGTCGATGCAGACGCGCAGCCCACCATCCTCGCCTGGATGGGGGGCTACGGTGGGTAAGCGGCGGCTGCCGCGCATGACTCTTGACTCCTGTAGCTCCTGAGTTTTTCTTGTGATGAACTCCTGAGGGTTTGTCCCTCCTTGCCTCATACCTTCCTGAGGGAAACGTGCTTTAAAGCACGCCTCCAAGTGGTGTCCGAGCGCCTCCCTCGTGACCTTGGCAAAGTCGATGGCCCTCCAGGAGAGAGCCCCCAAGCCTTGCCCGAGGAGGGCGCCGGGCGCGCTTTCCTATGCGATAGAGGGAGGCGCCCCTTGAAAGGGCGTGGATCCTGACGCAACGCCTCTGGAGGTGCCTGCCTCCTGATGGTTCGGGCCAGGTGATGTCTTCTTCTTCTTAGGGACTGCCCCGGGAAGGCTCCCACTCCTGTGATCTGGGTCTTCCATTGCCGCGGCCTGGAAGGCACGCTCGAGAGGACACACTGCATCCTTCTCCTCACAAGGGACCTTGATGACTCCATCGCTTCCTGGCATCTTGAGGACATTGTAGCCATGGTGAGTCACTGCCATGAACTTGGCCAAGGCCGAATACCCGAGGATGGCATTGTATGGCAGGCGAATGTGGGCGACGTTGAAGTTGATGAGCTCAGTATGGTAGTTTTTGCGCTGTCCGAAGGTGACAGGGAGGCGGACCTGCCCTATCGGTATGGTAGAACCATCAGTGACTCCTGAGAAAGGCTTGGTCGGCTGAAGCTGATCATAAGGCACTTGGAGATTGTTGAACTTCTCGACAGACAGAATGTTGAGCCCTGCGCCGCCTCGATGAGGGTCCTGGTGACCTGCACATTACTGATGACTAGGGAATAGAGCATTGGGAGGACCCCAGCTATTGCTGCGCACTTGAGCAGATCCGCTAAGCTGAACGCGATGGCACATGTGGACCACCTGAGAGGGCGCGAGGCCTCGGGCTTTGGGAGGACTGCATTCACCTCGCGAGCAAACTGCTTGAAGATGCACCGAGAGGCCGAGGCTTGAGCTCCGCCCAGGATGCAAGCGATTGCGCACGGCTCCTGGAATCCCCCAGCCCCCTCGTCCTGATGCTGGACTTCATTCCTCCTTTGCGGTGGTGGCAGAGGAGGGAGGCTTGCGTTGCCTTGTGGGCGATCCTCACGAGGCTGATCCCTCCACCCCCCTCGCGAGGCTGGTCCTGCCAGCGGTCCTCGCGAGGTCGGTCACGCCACCCTTGGCGAGGGCCACGGTCCTCCCATCGTCCTCCACCTCTTCCTCCTCCTCGGCCATAGCCCCGATCGTTGCACTCGGGGCGTAGGCCGATACGTCCATCCCGCATAGCTCTGAGCTCTTGGCATTCGTTGGTGTTGTGGGTGTGGAGGTCGTGGTACACGCAGTACCGGCTGCCCTTGGATGACTCCGGCTGATCCCTGCCTCGCTTGGTGTTTGGATCAGCTGCGAGCACAGCCGCTCCTTTGCGCTTCATGTCCTTGACCTTGGGCTTCTTCTCTTCTGGATCAGCAGCTGGAAGCTCGAGGAGGGAGAGGCGTCTGTCGGTGTCAAAACCGGCGGATCTCGGGTAGGGGGTCCCGAACTGTGCGTCTAGGCAGATGGTAACAGGAGACAAGGGACACGATGTTTTTACCCAGGTTCGGGCCCTCTCGATGGAGGTAAAACCCTACTCCTGCTTGATTAATATTGATGATATGGGTAGTACAAGAGTAGATCTACCACAAGATCAGAGTGGCTAAACCCTAGAAGCTAGCCTATGGTATGATTGTTGTTCGTCCTACGGACTAAAAACCTCCGGTTTATATAGACACCGGAGAGGGCTAGGGTTACACAGAGTCGTTTAAAATGGGAGGAGATCTACATATCGTATTGCCAAGCTTGCCTTCCACACCAAGGAAAGTCCCATCCGGACACGGGACGAAGTCTTCAATCTTGTATCTTCATAGTCCGGGAGTCCGGCCAAAGGTCATAGTCCGGCCATCCGGACACCCCCTAAGCCAGGACTCCCTCAGTAGACCCCGAACCAGGCTTCAATGACGATGAGTCTGGCGCGCAGATTTGTCTTCGGCATTGCAAGGTGGGTTCTTCTCCAAATCCCATATACCTGTCGAATAGTGTCCGGCTTCTGATGAATGTTGCGCTCCTTGGCTTCTGCGCCCAATAATGGCCATCTTCCATGTGTTAAAAGAATGCGAAAAGACAGGGTGTTTTTTCATTTACCCTCCTAGCTGCAAAAATGGGCCGCCTATAAAAGAGGCGGGGATTTAGATCCGAATCACACCATCTTCCCTCCACGAGCATTCATTAGAGCGCATTTGACAGAGATCCATTCCATCATGGCCGGTCGACGCAGCTCCTCCTCTCGCCCCCCAGCCCTTAGCCTGGAGATTGGGAGAGGTGTTCCGTCCCGCACAGCGAGCTAGTAGCGCTCCAAGCCAAGGGGCTTCTCCCCCCAGCTTACATGGTCCCAGTTCGAGCTGGGATTGCCACCTATAATGGCGGAGAGTAAGCGGAGAGCGTCCCCAATCCCTCCAAAGGAGAGCGGGTATGCCTTGTCCCTTATTTAATAAGAGGGCTCGGATTTCCAATTCATCCGTTTCTCCGGGGGCTCCTGGAGTTCTATGGCCTCCAGTTACACAACCTTACGCCTGCCTCCATATTGCATATTGCGGGCTTCGTAGCCCTTTGTGAGCTGTTTTTGGGCATCGAGGCCCATTTCCCGCTATGGAAGAAGTTGTTCTGCCTCGTGCCCCGTTCTCAGGAGGGGTCGATATATCAAGTGGGCGGAGCCAAACTATGGCGCATCGTCGGGACCGGATATCTATCCGGAACCCCAAATAAGGCGTCCATAGACTGGCCTTCAGAATGGTTTTATATACAAGACGTCCCTCTGCCGGACCTGTACGGATCGGCCTCCCTGAGTTCGATAATGCTCCCTTGAAGAAGCGCCTGAGATGGCGCCCACGGAGCCCTCAGAAGGAAAATGTCAGGGACGTTCTTTACCTGATGAGCCGGATAAGGTTGTTAGCTCATTCTGGACTGACCATGATCGAGGTCATGGCCACATGCATTACGCGGGGGGTGCAGCCGCTTCAGTACAGAGGCCACCCCATGTGGGATTTCAACGGGGAGGACGACGCCACCCGGTGCGGCCGTAAGGGGCCGGATTCAGCTGCCACTCTAATGAAGATCTTGTCCGCTTTGTACAAGGGAGAAGAGGAGGAATTCCTCCGCGTCAACCCACGGGGCGGATTTTCTATGTACAATCCTCCAAGCTGGGTAAGCGAACACTTTCACTTGCCCATCCGTTTTCATATTCCCATAGTTAAGTACTTAGGCTAGCAATTTCAACGCAGGAGCTACGCCAGACTGTAAAGGAGATAAACAACCCTCCTCCACAACCCGAGGACCCGGAACGGTCCCTCGACCCAGACTCCCAAGAGGACCCAGACTTATGTGTGGAGATGATTGATGGGGTGTTTCATCAATTGAGTAAGGACTACACCTTAGTGGCCATTACGGACGATTATCCCGGACTACTTCCAGCCTCAAAGGTAACTGAGACCGAAGTCCCAGTATTTTCAAGAGGATCCATCCGTGCTTATTTTCGTATACCAACGGCGTTTTTCGCAGGGGAAGTCCTTGAGGCGGAGGGCCGAGCCCACGGCGGCTAGCCAACAAGGGCCATCGAGGCCCAGTGGGCTAAAAAGAAGTGCAGACCGGATCGAGACACCGGCGAAATGGTACGACGTGCAATTTTAATGCCCAGGGTTTATGCCCTCAAGGCATACTAACGCTCATACTCTCTTCAGGAAGAAGATCGCCCGCCGGACTATGTCCACCAGCCGGGGTTCAAGGCCGGGTTCAGAAGCGTAGGCGAACACGGGGCGCGCACCGGACGCTCCTCCGGCAGAGGATGCGAACGGGCTGTCTGCCACCAATTCCGAGGTGGAGAGTGCCATGAACCACATGCGTCGCCGGACTGTTCTTCGTGACGCTTGTTTTTCCCAAGAGGCGTTGGACGCTTTTAATACGGGAGACGCGTACCATCGTGCCGCTCAAAATGGTCTAGCCAGAGCCACAGAGCAGTATGTAAAAGACATACGGGTGAGAAAATTTGATGGTTATATATGTCAGTAGCCCCCGAGACTTGAAACAGTTAGAATGACTGATTTAAGGATCATTTGTTATGCATGATCTTACAGAAAAGAATACCCGACTGTCCAAGGAGCTGGAAGAGTGCAAAGCCCAACTTGAGGCCACACTAGCCGCAACAGGGAAGGCCAAAGAGACCCCCTCTGGTAATATACGCTTCGAAAGATAAGTATGTTGTGAAGTGCGGCATGTGTGCAATTCTGACAATAACAGTGCAGATGGCGCCGGAGTGGATCCGGACAAGCAGCAACTCTTGCGCTAGTTAAAGGCCGGCGAGAGCGTGCTTACAAGGGTGAGGCAGGAGAAGAACAAGCTTCAAGATGCCAACACCCAGCTGGGCGAGGAACTAAAGGATGTTCGTGCTCAGCTGTCGGACTCCGTGAAGGAGAATCGGCGGCTTCGACGCGGCATTTTTAATAAGTGCTTGAACGAACTATGAAAAGAAGAGTTCGGCGAGGAAGTCGAATTGACAGCGTTATGTCTGTAGGTATGCTGACAGGTCGACCTGCAGAGGAAATGCCCGGTTCTACAGGTGACCTTCTTCCTGAGCTCTCACAACTGCACGAACGAGTTCGGCAGGTGATGCAAGGCGTCGCCCAGGCCTTGTGGCCATCCGTCTCCGTGCCAGAAGGCCTTGGAGAGCTTGCAGAGATGCTGAAGAGAGTGCGGCAGCGCTTCCGATTATGGAAGATATCGGCCTGCCGTCAAGGTGCCAGGGAAGCCTGGGCCATGGTGAAGACGCGGTACACGAAGGCTGACCCAAACCACATGGCCGAGGTCGGACCTGTTGGGCCTGATGGGAAGGAGATCCCTGTCAGTTTAGTGTACGGCCAGGTAGAGTTGGCCGCAAAATATTCCCAACAGGACTGTAAACTAGACAGCCTGTTGGATGGTATTGAAGAGGAATATACACAGTCAAATTGACTATGTAATTTAAAATGACATGTAAAATGCCTTCTAGCTGGATTGTAGATCGTTTGTCATAGCGGACCTTTTAGCTTCAACCTCGGGACCCGATAGTCTGGAGTGTGTCTGAATACCCTCTCGGTTATGTAAGAACTGGGGCATGCGTGGAGACCAGGCGTAGGGGTCATTAGTGCTTTATCAGACAAGTGCCCAACTAGTTATGTTATATTACATGGTTAGTAAGAAACATCTTCCAGGGAGAATAGTTCCGTTAGGGGTTCCTTTCCCTGGGAGGCATGCCCTAAAGTGCATGTCCGAACTGCGAAAAAAGCAGAAAAGCATCTGGGGGCGGATAAATAAACGAGGTAAAAATAATCTTTTAGTTCACTGACCGAATATTCCCTTAAGAACGCTAGCTTTCGGCTTCACCCAGTCTGAGGTACACATCCGACTGACCCAACAGTAAGAATCGCAGAGGTGCTCCCTTTACCACCTAGCCGAACAATCAGGAACATAGGGGTAAGCACAGGAGCCAGGCAACCCATCTTGGCCAAAACTTAAGTCATATCGATGCATATAATGGTGAATAAAAGGTACATGCGGAAGTGTGACACATGTGTTGGGCGCGAGGCCCGTATAAACAAGCTTCTGTTAAAGAAGCCCCCAGGTATAGTGAGCGTGGATAGCGCGTCAATTGTGTGCGAGCGTGGCGCAAATGAGCCCTTAGAAGGCTGTAATAGAAAAAGAGGGAGAATGAGAGAAATATAAGACAACTAATGTGTAAAAAATAGACAGAGGAAGGAGACGAACACAGAGTCCGGCGCTAGGCGTAGAATCTTCATAGGGGTGCTGCGTTTCATGGGTTCGGCTCGAGTCGGTTATCTGATGCATTTCGCATACGGTACGCTCCCCCAGTCAGGACTTGGTCGATTATGAAGGGACCTTCCCATTTGGGCTTGAGTTTGTCCTTTTTCTTGTATGACACGCGTAGAACTAATTCTCCAACATTGTAAGTTTTGGCCCATACTTCTCTGCTTTGGTATCTTCAGCCTGCTGTTGATAGAATGCGGAACGGGCTTTCGCCATGTCGCGCTCCTCCTCCAATGTGTCCAAGCTGTCCTGCCGATCGAGTTCGGCTTCTCTTTCTTCATACATGCGCATGCGAGGTGAGTCATGAATTATGTCGCAGGGCAGGACTGCCTCTGCGCCGTATACCATAAAAAATGGTGTGAATCCAGTAGTGCGATTCGGCGTGGTCCGCAGCCCCCAGAGTATGGAGTCAAGCTCCTCTACCCAGTGCATGTTAGATTCCTTGAGGGACCGCACTAGCCTGGGTTTGATGCCGCTCATGATTAGACCATTTGCCCGTTCGACTTGACCGTTAGTTTGTGGGTGATAGACTGAAGCGTAGTCGAGCTTGATGCCCATGTTTTTGCACCAGAGTTTTACCTCGTCGGCCGTAAAGTTCGTGCCGTTATCAGTGATGATGCTGTGGGGGACGCTGTAACGGTGTACGACCCCTGATATGAAGTCTATCACTGGTCCGGATTTGGACGTCTTGACAGGCTTGGCCTCTATCCATTTGGTGAATTTGTCAACCATGACCAATAAGTATTTTTTCTTGTGGGTTCCCCCTTTAAGGGGTCCGACCATGTCAAGCCCCCAGACCGCGAAGGGCCAGGTGATGGGTATAGTTTGGAGGGCGGTGGGTGGCATATGGCTTTGGTTAGCAAATAATTGGCAACCGACGCATCATTGGACTAAGTCCTGAGCATCTGCCCGGGCCGTCGGCCAATAAAATCTAGTACGGAAGGCCTTGCTTACAAGGGCCCAAGCTGCGGCGTGGTGGCCGCCGAGTCCGGCATGAATTTCAGCCATAAGGTTCTGCCCTTCCTCTTTGGAGATACACCTTTGAAGGACTCCGGTGGTGCTTTTCTTATAAAGCTCTTGTCGGTATCAAAACCGGCGGATCTCGGGTAGGGGGTCCCGAACTGTGCGTCTAGGCGGATGGTAACAGGAGACGAGGGACATGATGTTTTACCTAGGTTCGGGCCCTCTTGATGGAGGTAAAACCCTACGTCCTGCTTGATTAATATTGATGATGTATGTTACAAGAGTGGATCTACCACGAGATCAAGGAGGCTAAACCATAGAAGCTGGCCTATGGTATGATTGTTGTTCGTCCTATGGACTAAGGCCATCCGGTTTATATAGACACCGGAGATGGCTAGGGTTACACAGAGTCGGTTACAAAGGTAGGAGATCTACATATCCGTATCGCCAAGCTTGCCTTCCACGCCAAGGAAAGTCCCATCCGGACATGGGACTAAGTCTTCAATCTTCTATCTTCATAGTCTTGGAGTCCGGCCGATGATGATAGTTTGGCTATCCGGACACCCCCTAGTCCGGGACTCCCTCAGTAGCCCCCGAACCGGGCTTCAGCGACGACGAGTCCGGCGCGTATATTGTCTTCGGTGTTGTAAGGCGGTTTCTCCTTCAAACTTCATGTTCCCGTCGAATAGTGTCCGGCTTCCTTATAAATGTTGCACTCCTTGGCTTCTACGCCCAATAATGGCCCTCTTCCACGTGTCGTACGAATGCGAAAGGCTGGGGTATTTTTACATTTTACCCCCTAACCGTGCGAACGAGCCGCCTATAAGAGAGGCGAGGATCTAGATCCAGCTTACACCATCCTCCATCCGCAAGTTCTCATCGAAGCGCCTCTGACAAAAATCCATTCCATCATGGATAGTCGACGCGGCTCCTCCTCTCGCGCTCCCAGCCCTCAGCCAGGAGATTGGGGGAGATGCTCAGTTCCACACAGCGCACTAGTGGCGCTCCAAACCGAGGGATATCTTCCCCCAACTTTCATGGTTCCGGTTCGAGCCGGACTAGCCACCTACAAGGTTGGGAAGCAGGTGGAGAGCATCCCCAACCCCTCCAAAGGGGAGCGGATATGCTTTGTCCCCTACCTAATAAGGGGACTCGGATTTCCCATACATCCGTTTCTCCGGGGGCTCCTAGAGTTCTACGGACTCCAGCTTCACCACCTCATGCCTGCCTCCATTTTGCACATCGCGGGCTTCGTAGCTCTTTGCGAGCTGTTCTTGGGCGTCGAGCCCCATTTTGCGCTGTGGAAGAGATTGTTCTGCCTCGTACCCCGTTCTCATGAGGGGTCGATATATCAAGTGGGTGGATCCGAAATATGGCGCATCGCCGGGACCGGATATCTATCCGGCACCCCGAAGAAGGCGTCCGAAGACTGGCCTTCGGAATGGTTCTACATGGAGGACGCCCCTCTGCCGGATCTAGTCCGGATCGGCCTCCCGGAGTTCAGCAATGCTCCCTTGAAGAAACGCCTGAGTTGGCGCCCGCGGAGCCCTCAACGGGAAGATGATAGGAGCGTCCATTATCTGATGGGCCGAATTAGATTACTGGCCCACTCCGGATTGACCATGATTGGAGTCATGGCGACGTGCATTATGCGAGGGGTGCAGCCACTCCAATATAGGGGCCACCCTATGTGGGATTTCAATGGGGAAGATGACGCCACTCGTCATGGCCGCAAAGGGCCAGACTCGGCAGCCGATCTGGCAAAGATCCTGTCCGGCTTGTACAAGGGAGAGGAGGAGGACTTCCTCCGCACGAATCCACTGAATGGATTCTCTATGAATAACCCTCGGAGCTGCGTAAGCGGATTTTCATCCACCCGATCCATACTTTCAAAGTCAAGCATCTTACTCTGTGATTTTGACGTAGGAGCTGCGCCGGGATGTGGAAGGCATACGAAGCCTAACTCCACAGCCTGAGGATCCGGAACGATCCCTTGATCCGACCTCCTAAGAGGATCCGGACTTAGCGGTGGAACTGATCGACGAGGTGTTCCACCAGCTCAGCATAGACAATGCTTTAGTCGCCATTATGGCTGACTACCCTGGTTTGTTTCCGGCCTCCCAGGTGACTATGACCGAGGTCTTGACACCATCATTTAATCCGTGCTCAATTTTGACCATGCCATACTGATGGTGCATTGCAGGAGGTGCCTTTAAGGCGGGAAGCCGAACCCGCGGTGGCCGGCCAACAAGGGTGAGTCCGGCCCAGCAGGCGGAAGAGGAGTGCGACGTGAACTGAAACGTCGCCGCAACGGTACGGAGCACCACTATTTTTAAGGGAAGGATTCCCAGGAGGTATATTAATGCTCATAACTTTTCCAGAAAGAGCGCTCGCCGGACAGTGTCCGGAGAGGTTGCCAATCAAGCCTCCGCCAGCCATGCTCCAATGCATGGCCCGGGAGGGGAGGCGAATACAAGGCATGAGTCGGACGCTCGTCCGACGGAGGATGCCGACAGGCTGTCCGCCACCCGGTCCGAGGTGGAGAGCGCCATGAATCACAGGCGTCGCCGGACAGTTCTTCGTGACGCGTGTTTCTCCCCGGAGGCGTTAAATGCCTTTGATGCGGGAAACGCGCACCTCCGTGCCGCTCAAGATGGGTTAACCAGAGCCACGGAGCAGTATGTGAACGACATACGTGTAAGTAATTTTAATAGTTATATATGCCAGTAGCCCCCGAGACTTAAAATAGTTAAAATAACTGATTTAAGGATCAATTTTTATGCAGGATCTTATGGAGAAGAATAGCCATCTATCCCAGGAGCTCCAAGAGTGCAAGGCCCAACTTGAGGCCGCACTGGCCGCCACAGGGGGAGCCACAGAGACCCCCGCTAGTAAGACGTACTTTGAAAAGATAATTAATTAACAAAGTGTGGCGTGAATCTGACAATAATATTGCAGAGGGCGCCGGACTAGATCCGGACAAGCAACAACTACTGCGTCAGCTAATGGTTGGCGAGAGGGTGCTTATGAAGGTGCAGCAGGAGAGAAACAAGCTCCAAGATGCCCACACCCAACTAGGAGAAGAGCTGAAGGGTGTTCGGGCCCAGCTGTCTGGCTCCGTGAAGGAGAATCAGCGGCCTCGTAGCGGCATTTATAGTAAGTGCTTGAGCAAATTATTTTGAAAAGAAGAATTCGGCGAGGAAGTCGATTGACAGAAATATGTCTTTAGGTGTGCTCATAGGTCGCCCTGCGGAGGAAATGCTTGGGTCAATGGGTGACCAACTTCCCGAGCTGGTGCAATTGTTCGAACGTGTTCGGCAGGCAATGAGTGGCGTCGTTCATGCTTTATGGCTATCCGTCTCCCTACCTAAGGGCCTTGGTGAGCTTGCTGAGAAGCTTCAGGGAGCACGGCGACGCCTCCGTTTGTGGAAGATATCGGCCTGCCGTCAGGGCGCCAGGGAGGCCTGGGCCATGGTGAAGACGCGATACCCGAAGGCTGACCCAAACCACATGGCCGAGGTCGGACCTGCGGGGCCTGATGGGAAGGAGATCCCTATGAGCTTGATGTACGGCCAAGTAGAACTGGCCGCGAAATATTCCCAACAGGACTGTAAATTAGACAGCCTGTTAGATGGGATTGAGGAGGAGTACAATTAGTCGGTTTGACGATGTAATTTGAAATGACATGTAAGATGCCTTCTAGCCGGATTGTAGATCGTTTGTCTTTGCGGACCGTTTCGCTTCAACCTCGGGACCCAACAGTCCGGAGTGTGTCCGAATACCCTTACGGTTATTGTCCAGCACCGCCTACCGAGGGTTGGCCATCCGGGTGCGGGCTCCTCCGCTGGCTTGGATGGTCAAGGCGGCGGGAAGAGGCGCCGGGCCGGGCCGAGTTTGCTCGGCAGCCGGTCGAAGAAGTTCAAGGGGGCGGCCGCCGCGACCAAGCGGGAAGAAGCGCTCGCGAAGGCCAACCGCTTCCGTAAGGAAGTGAAGAAGCCGCCGCTAGTCTCCGCGTAAGTGCCTCCGCTCTTGACTTGTTTTGCTCTTGGTGGATTTTTGTCCAAACTTTTACATGCTTTCTTTGCCTCAGGGCTCCCCTCACCTTCGAGAGGGTCGCCGCCGCCTCCGTCATGGGGTCGGCAGAGACTTCCGCCAGTACTCGGCGGATTGATCTCGTCGCTGAACTTCGGGAGGCGATGGAGCGGTACGCGCGGGAGAAGCGCGAGGAGGACGAAGCCGCCCGTCTGGAGAAGGCGGAGGCCGAGAAGGCGGCTGCCTCCGCCCAGAGGAAGCTGGACAAGGCCGAAGCCGCCGTTGTGGCAAGGCGGCTAGCTGAGGAGGCTGCGCACTGCCAGTCGGCGCTGCTTGTCATTCCTCTGAACTCTGCGCCGCCGCCCCCGGAGTTCACGGGGCAGACTGGGGAAGCCGGCGGCGAGCACCCCGTCCTGGATAGGGAGAGCGGCGATGGCTCCATGTTGGACACAATCGTGCCGCCTCCGCCGCCGTCTGAGGGTGCGCCAGGTAAACAGCCGGCAGGCCTGCCGGTGCCGCCGACTGAGGACGAGTCCGTGGCGAGGCTGCTCCTTCAAGTCGCCTCGCCAGTGCGCTGCTGCCTCGAGAAGGCAACTTCGGCGCCACGCCCGTTGGAGACCGGCGCCGCCAGCTCGGCCATCCCAGACGCTGAGGCGATGAGTGCCGCGCCCGTTGGGTGGGTGCGAGGAGGCGGCACGGGCCCGCTGAACCAGGCGCTTCTGGACGTCCAGGCGAAGCTGCGAGCCGAGGGCGACGCCATCCAGAGTTGCACCAAGGCACATCTGGCGTCGCGAGTAGCCGTCCGGGTATGCTTCGTTTTGACTTTGCTTTTCTTTGTTCTTCTCTATGGGGGCGCGCCAGCGCACCCACTGGGTGTAGTCCCCGAGTTTCGGGCCGGCTGCTGAGCAGGCGGCTCGGAACTCCTTCTGGCGAGTTCCGATACTTATCTTCGTCTAAAAATTCTTGTTGCAGGAGTACCACAACCGCCGCGTCACCGCCTTCAACCGCAATGTTGAGGAGCTGAGCAAGCGGATTGCCGACTTGTCAGAGAGTCGGAGTGAGTCTTCCTTCTTCTTCGCGTGGGTGCGCTGGTGCACCCGTGGGCTGTAGTCCCCGAGATTCGGGCTGACTGCTGAGCAGTCGGGCCGGATCTTCTCAGCGACTTTCTTTGTTGACGACTTAACAATTTCTTTTTTATTCTTCAGAGGCCAACGCTACTCTTCAGCAGTAGCTGGGCGAGGCCAACACCGCCTTGCGCGCCAAGGGGGAGGAGTGTGGCAAGCTTGCCGCGGAGCGTGATCTGCTGGCCGTGCAGCTGGCGGAGCAAAAGGAGCTGCTCAAGAAGGCACAGGAGGAGGTAGAGAAGAAAGAGGCTGCGCTCCTGGCCGAGTTCGAGAGCGAGCGCTCCTCCTGGACCGACAAGGAGGCGCAGCTGACTTCCGGCTTCCATGAGATTGAGGACATCGTCGACGGTGAGTTTCTTTACTTTCTTTGAGCCGCCGACTATGGGTCGGGCGACTCCTGATTTTGACTTGCTTCTTCTTTGTCTTGGCAGACTTCTTACCTGGCCACTCGCAGGTGGCCACTCGGCCATCGAGGCAGATTGAGAGGCATGGAGGGCAGATGGTGCGGAGATTGCCACCAACGCCCTCCGGACCCTTGACGAGCAGCTTCTGAGCATCGAGGCTCGTATGTGGCCGGCCCATTAGATGTTGTGCCGGCTTTAGTGTGCCGGCTCCCAGGCCATTGCCTCCCTGTGGCCAGACATGCCGGTTCTGCGCACTGCCAGTCAGACTGCCGACTGGCTGGAGGTCGCAGCTGGTCGTCTTGAGGCTTGGAAGGGTTCCTCGCCCCGGGCTGGAGCGTGCCAGGCCTTGGAATTCGTCAAGGCGTGGTATCTAGGTCTGGACCTGGACCGTCTGGCCATGTTCCGGTCAGAGGCCCAGGCGGAGCTGGTAGCTGCGGAAGACGCCCTCGTCGCTTGTGCTGCGGCGATCGCCGACTATGCCGACACCAGCATCTTCGTCCCTGATCGGGCTGAAGACGGCAGGGAGGCGCAGTCGGAGTGGTTCGAGATGAACCCAGATTACGACAAGGACTCGGCGGAGGTGATTGCTTCCAGCGCCGAGGAAGAAGGCGAAGCGGAGGACAAAGGTGAGACCGAGGCGCCAGAAGACGGAACGGGCGACCAGCCTCAGCTCGACTGCGCCTCCAGCAACGAGCCGCGTCCGAAGAAGGCGACTGCCGCCAGAGACGATCAAGCCAAGACTGCCCAGCCGGCCGCCCCGGCGCCTGACACCGCCATCTCCTCCGACCCTCTGAACCCGGATGCCGCCTCCTAGGCTGCCGTCTTTGCCTTCATTTTATCTGCCTTAGTTCTTTGAAGAACTTTGTTAATTCGAACAATTCCACCCGCGGGGTGTATTTTGAACTTCTACTTGAAGATTCAGCCAAGGGCCTATGTTATGTAAATATTTATCCGAGTTCTATCTTTCCTTGCTCATTGCTCTTTTGGCTTTTTCCTTTGTTGCCTTTCCTTAGTCGCGGCCTTGCCAGTTGGACAACCGCTCTGCGGACTGCCACTGGATCAAACGCTTGGCTACTTTGGGAAGGCAAGTACTTGGCCATTTTAGAGTCTTTTTAATAAGTCGGATAGAAAGCGGTAAGCCGACTACTTACGAGTCGGCTTCACTTAAGAGAGGCTAGAAGAAAGCGGCAAGCCGACTACTCATGAGTCGGCTTTTTCTTGAGAGAGGCTGGAAGCCGTCTTAGGCTATGTTTGTGCTTTGGGTCCTTAGCCATTTTTCGTGTGGGCGCCCGTTATTCCTTACTCCTACCTACCAAGCAGTCGCTCTACGAGTTGCGGCTTCCGACAGGAGACGGCTTAGGCGCCACATACTACTTGTCTGACTGCGGGAAGCATTTCATAGCGCGAGACGGCGAGTCCCCGGGCCGACTAGTCGAGCCCGGTGCCAATCGGCATAACAAAGAGGAATATACTCGAAGGCATAATTCTTATCATATAGATAACAAAAAAGGGCAGTCCCCGAGCTCGTCTCGGGGGGCCCGAAGTCTTGGTACTTTAATACACAGGGTAGCGTGATACATACTGCATCAACTGTAAAATCTTCGGAGAAGATCTGCATTCCATGGGCGCTCCGTCTCTTTGCCGGAGTCGTCCCTCTTGCATGCTCGGGGCTTCTGAGCATTGATCAGGTAGTAGGAGTCGTTTCCCAGCACCTTGCTGATAATGAAGGGGACTTCCCAAGGCGCCGACAGCTTGTGCCGTCCGGCTGTTTGCTGGATTAGCCGGAGCACAAGGTCGCCCTCTTGGAAAGATCTCGGCCTGACCTTCCTGTTGTAGTATCGGTGCAGGCTCTGCTGGTAGATGCTGGACCGGCTGAGTGCCAACAGCCGGCCCTCTTCCAGCAGATCAACACCGTCTTGACGTGCTTCTTCTGCTTCTTCCTTGGTGTACATGGTGACTCACAGAGAGTCGAACTCTTTGTCCATTGGGATGACGGCTTCAGCACCGTAGATGAGGAAGAAGGGTGTGAAGCCGGTTGACTTGTTTGGAGTCATGCGCAGACTCCAAAGGACGGCTGGCAACTCGTCAAGCCAACAGCCGGCCGAACGCTCTAGTGGTTCGACCAGTTGAGGCTTGATGCCAGACAGGATGAGGCCGTTTGCTTGCTCTACCTGGCCGTTTGACTGTGGATGGGAAACGGAAGCTAAGTCCAGTCGGATGCCCTGAGTTGCACAGAAACGGGCCAAGGCACCTTTGGCAAATTTTGTGCCATTGTCGGTGATGATGCTGTGCGGTATGCCATACCGAGTCGTGATGTCGGCGATGAAAGTCACCATAGTCAGACCATTCAACTTCTTGATGGGCTTTACTTCTATCCACTTGGTGAACTTGTCCACCGCGACGAGTAAGTGAGTTAGGCCGCCTCGGGCTGTTTTGAATGGTCCCACCATATCCAGGCCCCAAACCACAAAGGGCTATGCGATGGGGATAGTCTTGAGTGCCGAAGCCGGCTGATGTGTCTTGGAGCGGAACTTCTGGCACCCTTTGCACCTTTGAACCAATTCTTTGGCCTCTTCTAGGGCAGTCGGCCAGAAGAAACCGTGTCGAAATGCTTTGGCGACGAGTGCTCTTGAAGCCGCATGGTGGCCGCACTCACCCTGATGGATATCTTTGAGGATCGCTTGGCCTTGCTCTGGCTCGACGCAACGCTGGTAGACTCCAGTGACGCTGTGCCTGACCAACTCTCTGTTGACTATGGTGTAGACTGCCGCTCGGCGTTGTACTTGCCGAGCCAAGGTTTCGTCAATTGGCAGCTCTTTGCTCACCAGGAACTTGAGGATGGGCTCTGCCCATGAGGGTGCTGCTATTTCTGCGACTACCAGTACTGCGACTTGGACAAGGGCGGCTGGGCTGGGAGGCGGTGGATTGGAGTCCGTAGCCGCTTGCTGGATTGATGAAGTCCCCGGGCCGACTGGAGCAGTCCCCGGGCCGAGTTCTGGAGTCATCGGATTGGTCGCCGCAGTCCCCGGGCCGGTTTCGACTGGTGCGCTCTTGGAGTCGGATCCGACTTCTTCAGGTGGAGCCGGCACAAAGATGGAGTTTGATTCTGGTGAAGCCTTGATAGACGGCTTGAGGAGGCGCCAAAGGGCGACGCCGGATGGTATTGCTTGGCGGGTGGAGCCGATTCGTGCCAAGGCGTCAGCTTGGTCGTTGTCATTCCTTAGCACGTCGAGGAACTCGCACCCCTTGAAGTATCAGCTGAGTTGCTGCACAAGGAAGCGGTAGCTCTCCATGTTTGCGTCCTTGGCGTCCCAATCGCCAGATGACTGCTGGACCACCAAGTCAGAGTCGCCATAACACAGGATCCGGCGAATGCCGAGTTCTTTGGCAAGTCGGAGCCCGTGAATGAGCGCCTCGTACTCAGCGACGTTGTTGGAGGCGGCAAAATAGATCTGCAGCGCATATCTGAGCTTGTCGCCTTTGGGGGAGGTGAGGACGACGCCAGCTCCCAAGCCGGTGCGCATCTTGGAGCCGTCAAAATGCATCCGCCAATGGGTGGAGTCGGGCGCTGGCGGCAGGTACTGGGTCTTGGCCCAGTCGACGAGGAAGTCGGCCAGCGCTTGCGACTTGATGGCAGTGCGGGGCTGGTAGTAGATGGTGTAGGGAGCCAGATCGATGGCCCATTTTGCCACTTGGCCAGAAGCATCTCGGCTTCCGATGATCTCGGCAAGTGGGGCTGTGCAGACCACAGTGATTGGATGCTCCTGGAAGTAAGGCTTCAATTTCTTGGCGGCAAAGTGCACGCCGTAGCACATCTTCTAGTAGTGGGGGTAGTTCTGCTTGGGGGCTGACAGTACCTCACTCAGGTAATATACCGGTCTCTGGACAGGTAGCGCCTTGCCTTCCTCCTTGCGCTCAACTACCATAACTGTGCTGACTACCCGACTGGTGGCGGCAATGTATAGGAGCATGGGCTCTTTGGGAGTCAGGGCCGCCAGCACAGGGGGCGTAGTCAGCATTTTCTTCCGTTGGAGAAAAGCTTCATCCGCCTTGGGAGTCCACTCAAAAAAGGTCGTCTTCTTCATGAGCTGATATAAGGGGAGAGCCTTCTCGCCCAGCCGACTGATGAATCGGCTGATGGACGCCAAACAGCCGGTGAACTTTTGCACATCTAGCAGTCGTCTGGGTGCTTCCATCCTCTTGATGGCCTTGATCTTCACAGGGTTGCACTCTATGCCACGTTCGGAGACCAGGAAGCCAAGGAGTTGGCCGGCTGGTACTCCGAAGACGCACTTTTCAGGTTTGAGCTTCATCTGGAATCTGCGCAGATTCTCAAAGGTTTCCATGAGGTCTTCCAACAGAGTTCCATGCTTTTCCGTCTTCACCACCACATCATCCACGTAGACGTGGGCATTTCGGCCGAGTTGCTTGAGGAGGCACTTCTGCATGCAACGCTAAAAGGTGGCGCCGACATTCCTCAGCCCGAACGTCATGGTCAGGTAGCAGAAGGCTCCAAACGGCGTGATGAAGGCGGTCTTCAGTCTGTCAGAAGGGTTCAGCTTGATCTGGTGATATCTAGAATATGCATCTAAGAAACTCAACAGCTCGCATCCGGCTGTGGAGTCTATCACCTGATCAATTCTCGGCAGAGCGAATGGATCCTTGGGGCAGGCTTTTTTGAGGCTTGTGTAGTCGATACACATCCGCCACTGCTTGTTCTTCTTCAGCCCCAGGACTGGGTTGGCTAGCCACTCTGGGAAAAACACTTCCATAATGAAGCCGGGCTATCTCTTCTCCAACAACTCTTCTCTTCTCTTCTGACAGGCGGCACAAGGGCTGCCTGACGGGCTTCACATCAGATCGGACATGTAACTTGTGCTCAGCGAATTCCGTCGGTACACCTGGCATGTCTTTAGGGAACCATGCGAAGATGTCTCGATTCTCATGGAGGAAATCGACGAGCTTGCTTCCTATTTGCTATCAAGGTTTGTACCCATGACAGCGTACCTCTCTGGGTGCTCCGGGTCCAAGGGTATCTTCTTTGTTTCTCTGGCCGGCTTGAACGATCCTTCTGCTTCCGTCTCCTTGGGGTCAGGCGACATCTCAGGCTGCTTGCCGGCCATCGCCACAACCCGATCAAGGAGCCGCTTCTCAGCTGCGATCACCAAGGACTCGGCCAGCCGACTTCTTTTGGCCGCGCAAGCGGACGACTTTCTGTAGTCGCTAGCTATGTTAGAATCCCCTTGGAACTCGGCATCTTCATCTTGAGGTAGGCATAGTGGGGGACCGCCATGAATTTGGCCAAGGCAGGTCGGCCAAGCAACGCATGGTACGGGCTTTCGAGGTCCACCACTTCAAACCAAACTGGCTCTCGGCCGAAATGATCTTTGTCCCGAAAGAGGACGTCTATCAAGATTTTGCCGATTGGCGAGCAGGAAAGGCCGGGAACAATGCCGTGGAACACAGTCCGGCTGCTCTGAAGCTATCTTTGCTTGATTCCTAACTTCTCCATGGTATCCTTGTACAGGATGTTGATACTGCTGCCTCCGTCTATCAGCACTCGCAAGAAACGAGCGGCCCGCCTATCTGTGGCAAGTGTGGCACCTAAGACCAGGGCGTAGGAGCCTAGATTCGGCATCACCTCTGGGTGATCAGCTCTGCTCCAACTGATAGGCCTTTCGGACCAGTGCATGAACTCTGGGGTGCTTGACGCGACTGCGTTCACCTCTTGCTGCTGCAGCCGCCTGCTGCGTCGATCGTCAGCCATACTGGTGAACACCACATAGGCTCTGTGCTCATCTGGGAACTCGTCTTGTATTGCGCCGATTGGCCTGACAGCCGGCTACTAGGGCGGCGGTGGAGGCGGCGGCCCAGCAGGCGGGGGAGGGAGTAGGTCGTCTCCCTTGGTGATTCTGGTGAGCCAGTGGCATTTCTGGGTGGTGTGATTTGACGGCTTCGCGCTGCTGTGGAACTTGCAGGGGCCATGTAGAGTCTGCTCATAGGAGAAGGCCGGCAACCAGTTGGACTTGCTGCCTTTCTGTCGCTTGGTCGGAGGCTGCCCCTCCGGCTGTTGGTCTTCGACTGTCGCCACTTGCCAGCTGTTGGAAGCCGGCTGTGGGGCCTTGCGCTTGTGGTCGCTTTGCTGCTGCCGCCGACTGGTGTCCCCAGCCAGGGTTCTTGGAGCCTGAGGGGCGACTTTGCTAGTCACACTAACTTGAATCTCCGCCTTCATGGAGGAGTCAGCTGTGGCGTACTTGTCTACTGTGACCAGCAGCTCATCGAGGGTCTCCGGCTCGTCGCAGAGGAGCTTGTGCTTGAGGAGGGTGCCTTCTCTGCACCCAGCAGTAAAGTACTCGATAGCCTGCACCTCGTGCACGCCCTCACAAGAGTTCCGAAGCTCGACCCAGCGCGTGAGGTAGTCACGAGTGGACTCGTCGGGGCCTTGCACGTACAAGGAGAGTTGGCGAGGCTTGGGTGGCCGCTTGTACGTGCTCCTGAAGTTGCGGACGAAGGCTTCGGTGAAGTCGACCCAGCTGTTGATGCTGCGGGGCTTCAGGATGTTCAACCATGTCCGGGCCGTGCCCTGGAGCATGAGTGGAACATACTTTACGGCAACACGCTTGTTGCCGTTCACTATGTTGACGGCCGTAGAGTAGTCAACTAGCCAGTCTTCCGGCTTCACGGAGCCGGTGTACTTGGGTGTATCTGGGAGGAGCGTGAACCCTTTGGGAAAGGGCTCGTCTCGGATGCGGGGTATGAAACAGGGAGGACCCAACTCGTCTTCTTCTTCCAGCGCCAGGGATCGGTGGAGTCGGTCGATCCGGTGGCGAGTTTCATTCTCTCCGACTCCCTCTCGGCGGCCAAGGCGGTCACCGAGAGTCGGATACTCTACGGGTGGCGGGGAGACTCGCCTTTCTTTGCGAGGAGGGGGAGGCAGGTAGTCGTCCCACCGTTCCACCGCTTTGGGGCGGCTGTCTTGGTTGCGCTTGATGGTGATGCGAGTCCGACTGTGGCTGACAGCCGGATCCTTGTCTTTTCTTCCGCGGGCACCGCCTGTTGGTGTCCGAGACGTCACGCCTTGATCTCGGCGGGGAGGCAAGTCGTCGTTTTGTCGCTGCGGTGCCTCCGTGCGGCAGCCGACATTGTTCTGCGCGGTAGCCGCATCAAGGAGCTACTGAACTCGCTCCGTCATCAGGCGGCGCTCCTCACCTTCAAAGTTGTCCAGCTCATCCGCCGCCGCCTGGGCAGCGCGGATGTTCTCCGTAGGCGTGGCATTCACAGGGCGATTGGCCCCGAACGGGCTGGCGATGGCCGCGCGACGCTGCCAGACCGCACCCATGCGGCTAGGCCCAGTTGGAGCCGGCGAGCCGCCCACAGCGTGATCCATCTCACGCTAGTAGGCTTCTGACAAGCGTCTCATGCTTGCCAGCTTCTTCGCGCCCTCAACGAGCTGGAGGCGGCGCGCCTCCAGCGTCTCGGTGTCAGCATCTCCCGGAATCAGCGCGGTCAGGTCTTGCAGGGCCGCGTCGAGTGGATCATGAGCTCCTTCGCCAGAACGCTCGCCGTGATCGAGGACGAGGACCTCCGTGACGGTGCTTCTGCCGCTCTCCGTGCAAGGGAGCGGCTCGTCGTAGACCACCACGTTGGTGGGGAACGCGTCGAGCGACGCGATGTCGGAGTCGACCAGCATCGGGTCGGTGGAGCCTATGGACTCCAGGTCTACGGCAGGCTCGCCGGCGACATGGAGTTGGTCGAGGAGACCCGCGAGGAGGCTCTCGGGGCCACTCATGCCTGCGTCGGATGCAGGATCATCGGAGAGGCGAACCTCGCCGATAAGCTCGGCGAGGCAGCTGGCCGCGCAGGCGATCTCAACACCGTGCAGCGCGTCGGCGCAGACTCCATCTGGCGTGCGGGGCTAGCTGTGCTCGCTAGGGAGGAAAAGGGTTCCCGTCCAGAGCAGGTCTCCGGACGACGGTGCACCTCGCCCCACGGTGGGCGCCAATTGTCGGGGGTTGGGTACGACATATGCCAACGGATGGCTTATCATGGTGGGAGCGAGTAGAACGTCGCCGGTGCCCGAAAGCGGGATGAGGCGAAGACATGCACGCCGGCGGATCTTACCCAGCTTCAGGGCTCTCCGAGGAGATAACACCCTTACTGCTGCTCTGCGGGGTCTCCGCATGATCACTATGGCAAAGTGAGTACAAGGTTGCTCCTAGAGCTGTTTTCTGGAGGTAGGAGAGGGCAAGGCTAGCTCCTTCCTTCCTGGTACTGTAGGATACAATGGTAATCCAGCTCCCCAGGGATACAATGGTAATCCGGCTGGGCGCGGGTCCCAGCCGTCTGTCTCTCAGGCCGCCGTCATCTCCGCCGACTACTGGGGCCCGCCGACTGACGGGCCCCATTGACAGGCCTGGGACTGTAGCGGTGCTTCTGATGACGCTGGCTTGGTCATGGGATCATGGCAACAGTGCCGCCGTCTGGCGGGCGATCAGTGTCGCCATTCCCCGTCTTGTCTGGTTAATGGCGTCGGGCCCCGTGGGAGGGGCCGACCGACTCCAGGGGGCCGACTTCCACGGGGCCGTATTTGTGGCGCTCTCGCCGTCTTCGGTACTCTCGCTGACGGGCGGGTCCCACCGTCTCTGGGCTGTACAGGTAGGCCATCATGGGCACAGTGCGCCGCCCATGAGGGCTGAGGTCAGGGCAGGTATGGCAACAGTGCCGCGCCACAATGGAGATCTCTAGCGATACGGCGAACTGTAGCCATGCCAGCCCTCGTAAGAGGAGTAGAGATGGCAATGCTGCGACCGTACTCCGCCCCGCAAATCGTGGGGAAGGAAGGAGAGGGTTGGAGTCACGGGCCGTGTCGGTGTACTAAAGTAGGGGTACCTTAGTATCCCGAACTTGTGCACGAGCAGTCGCAGCGTCCCGCGGCAAGGCTTGCCGGGCGTCCGCCAAGATCCTTCGCTATTCCTATTACTGCCATTCAAGAACAAAGTGTTTAAGTAAGAAGACGATGCCCCGGCAAGAGTAACTCGCCGGGAGGGACAAGGCCCCGGCAAGAGGAGCTTGCCGGGAAGGCCAACCAAGGCACTACGAAGAACTTGCCGCGACGCGCCGCGCGTCCCGGCAAGACCCGACGAGCGACAAGCTCTCGGGTGCGGCAAGACAACGACCACGGCAAGGCGCTTGCCGCGGCGAGGCTGCCACTCTGCACCCATGCTCCAGCGCATCCGACGACGTGTCGCCCCAGGACCATCCCAGGAGCACGTGGCGGGGCGCTGTGAAGCCGAGCGGTGCGAGGTGACAAGTGGAGATGACGAGAAGGCCATCGTGGCAGGCGGTGGCACCCCTAACGGTCGCTTCTCTGCACTATTGGGTGAGGCGGACGGGCATTAAATGCGCTTGTCCCCTGCCGTCAGAGTTAGGTAGGATACACTGTTGGTAGCGGTTGTGCCAACCCCTGTTTTTACCTTTTTTACCCCTCTCTCTACGCTACCACCTGTCGGTGACCCCTTTAAACTATAAAAAGGAGGCCCATGCGCACGTAGAAGGGGTTCGACTCATTCGAAACTACAACACACCTACGCTCTCGAGCAAGAACAGAATATAAACACAAAACAGCAGTAGGAGTTTTATCTCTCCTGAGAGCTCCGAAGCTGGGTAAAATCCCTCGCGTGCTTCGCCTCGATCTGCTCTTCGTGCGCCCTCCGCTCCCTTGCCGGACCGAAAAGGGGCCCTGCCCCATAGGTGCTCGTTTCCCACGACATCTTTGGCGCGCCAGGTAGGGGGGCGTCGAGGTTGTGCGAACCTGATCCGGCGTTCGTGCGCGCTACATCAACATCTTCATCGACATGCCACCGAAGAAGAAGGCTTCGGAGGTGGCCGCTCCGTCTACGTCTATCCTACGGCCACCGAAGCAAACGGGCGGTGGGGTGGACGCCGGCGGAGGAGCGGGCGCCGGCGGGGGGACTCACATCGTCACCCAGTCCAAGGACAAGGCCCCGCAAGCTTTAGCGTCTGTACATCCGCCGCACCCCTCCCAGGAGGTGCAGGATCGACAACGCCACGGTGCACCTAGCACCGTACTCGCGCTAGAACAAGGCCGAGCTGGTGGGTCGCGGGACGCTCAAGGCCAACATGCGCGTCAACATGCTGGCACGAGCGCGGGACGGTCGCCTGGACGAGATGTTGCTCCTTCTAACAATGTTAGAAGCCTGAGCATATCCCGCACCACGCGTCGCTCGCCAGCGCCACCCAAGACTCCAGAGGAAGCGCTGGCCCGAGCCCAGCTGCTTCTAGATTACCCTCCAGCATCAGACAAGATCGACGACTGGAGGGCCACTATTCAGAGCCTCATCGGCTTCGCCAACGGCGACAAGCCCCGACAACCGAGCACATCGAAGCCCCGGCAAGACGCCCAGGCGCAAGCCGACACCGACAAGACCGCTGGGGGTGCCACCACCGTGCACTCCCCGCCCCGAAGGCCAAGATCGCCGACTCGCTGGACCAACCTCGACACCGACTCCACTGCGTCGTCGGACCCGCGAGCTTGCCGCGATCAACGCCAAGTTCTCCAAGAACGATGACACGAAGATGCTCGTACTCGCATCGAGCGTCGAAGAGAAGCGCGGCGTCAGTCAGACCAGCGCGCTGGGCCCACTGCTGATATGCATGCGCCAGGGGAACCAGGCGACTTGCAGTATGCGGTAGGTTGCCCTGCGTTCACCCGTGAGCTGCGGCAGGTCCAGTGGCCCAGTACCAAGAACTTCAAGCCAGATGTACCCGAGAAGTACGATGGCAGGATACATCCGTCGGAGTTCCTCAGCGTCTACACCATCGCGGTGCAAGCTGCCGGGGGGGCGCGACGAGAAGATCCTCGCCAACTACTTCCCGCTGGTGCTCAAGCCCAACGTCAGATCTTGGCTCATGCACTTGCCGGACAACTCCATCTCTTCGTGGGCGGACCTATGTCATCAGTTTGTCGGCGCTTTCACAGGCGGCCACAAACCTCACGGCCAGGAGAGCGATCTTCACCTGCTCGCCCAGAAGGAAGGAGAACCCCTGCGCAAGTACATTCAAAGATTCAGCCAGGTGTAGCGCAACACCCAGACATCCACCCCGCCGCGGTTATCAGCGCGTTCCATCAGAATGTGCGTAACCGCAGGATGAGGGAGGAGATGGCGATGTGCAAAATCAGAGATGTCAGCGAGCTATATGCTCTGGCCGACAAGTGTGCACGTGCTGAAGAGGGGAGGAAACTCCCCGGAGAGAACGCAGGAGCAGAAGGATCTGACAGTGAGGACGCCCCTCCAGCAAAGAAGAACCGGAGGAGGAACAACAGAAAGAGAAAAGCTAAGGATGTGCTAGTGGTCGAGCAGTCCGGCAATGGAGGCGACGCCGAGAAGGCCAAAGCTGGTGATTTCGGCGAGGCCGTGGTGGCCGCCGACAAGCAGGACAGCTCCGGCAAGCAGTACTGCAAGATCCACCGCACCAAGGGCCATGACCTCCAGGCCTGCAAGAAGGTTGAGCAGCTTGTTGAGCTACAGAAAGCTGAATACTAGCGCCGCGACAAGGAGAAGGCCCAGGAAGGTGGCGGAGGATCCGGCAAGAAGCGTCCCACCCGGGGAGGGCGCCGCGGCAAGGCCAAGCAGCGGCAAGGAGATAGGCCTCCCCGCGGCCGCGACAAAGACGAAGACGAAGATGAAGATGATGAGATGGAGGAAGATGAGGCCGACGAGCAGGAGTTTCAAAAGGCAACAGAGGTTTTGTACGTTGACGGCGGTGCTTCTCTGCACACCTCGCACCGCCAACTCAAACAGTGGGTGCGGGAAGTGAACGCAGCAGAACCGTCCGTTGAGTCGCACAAGCCCCTGAAGTGGTCCAGCACGCCCATCATCTTCGACGTTGAGGATCACCCTGATCGCATAACTGCGGTCGGGTGCTTGCCGATGTTGGTTTCGTCAACAATCCGCAACCTCAAGGTCACGAAGATGCTGGTTGACGGTGGGGCCGGCCTGAATCTGATCTCTTCCGCGGTGCTCAAGAAGCTCCAGATCCCCGACAGCGAGCTCGAAGAGACCGGCACCTTTCAAGGAATCAACCCGGGAAGGAGCAAGCCGAAGGGGAAGATCACACTGCCAGTAACATTTGGCAGCGAGCTGAACTTCAGGACATGGAGAGTCACATTCGATGTTGCTGATTTTCCATTGCCCTACAATGGGATACTTGGCCGTCCAGCGCTTGCCAAGTTCATGGCAGCCTCTCATTACACCTACAACGTGCTCAAGATGCCCGGTCCGATAAGTGTCATTTCTGTCCATGGCGACAAGAAAGATGCACTTATCTGTACCGACAAGATCTACCGGGAAGCAGCAGCCGCAGCAGAACGCAAACCACTTGCCGCTGAAGCTCCCGGGGGGGAGAAGAAGACCAAGTCCAGCAAGAGTAGCTCTGATGCCCACTCTGGCAAGCGCACCTCTTCGGAGTGCTGCGTTACCGTCGAGGACGCACCATCGAGCTCCACCGGCAAGTGCAAGAAGGCAAAGACAGCTTCACCAGAGACCAAGAAAGTGGCCGCCAAGGAGGACGGCACTGGTGGTACCTTCACCATTAGTGCCATGCTTGACCCTAAATAGGAAAGCGCTTGTTGCTTTCCTGCGGGCGAATGTCGATGTATTTGCATGGCAACCATCTGACATCCCCGGTGTTCCTAGGAAAGTAATTGAGCACCACCTTGCCGTCTGCCCTCACGCGCGGCCCGTCAAGCAGAGAGTCAGAAAACAAGCAGTAGAACGCCAAGAGTTCATTGCAGAGGAAATCAAGAAGTTGGAAGCAGCAGGCCTGGTCCGAGGAGTACTCCATCCAACGTGGTTAGCCAATCCAGTAGTCGTGCGCAAAGCGAACGGGAAGTGGAGGCTTTGTATTGACTTCACGGCCACGCATTGACCAGATTGTCGACTCCACGGCAGGATGTGATCTGCTTTCATTCCTTGATGCATACTCAGGATATCATCAGATCTTCATGGCAGAAGAGGATGAAGAGAAAACCGCATTCATTACTCCATGTGGCACGTACTGCTTTGTACGGATGCCTTTCGGACTAAAGAATGCTGGTTCAACATTTGCAAGAGTAGTCAGTCATGCTTTTGAGCCACAGCTGCACAGAAATGTAGAAGCTTACATGGATGACATAGTGGTCAAGAGCAAGGGCAAAGAAACTTTGATACAAGATCTGGATGAGACTTTTGCAAATCTGCGCAAGATCAATCTCAAGTTGAATCCCGAGAAGTGCGTGTTTGGAGTTCCTTCCGGCAAGCTTCTCGGATTCTTTGTGTCTCAGCGGGGGATCGAAGCCAATCCCGACAAGATCAAAGCCATTGAACAGATCGAAGCACCGAAGCGCGTCAAGGATGTGCGAAGACTTGCCGGCTGTGTTGCTGCTCTCAGTAGGTTCATCTCTAAGTCTGTTGAGCGCGCCCTGCCATTTTTCAAAATTTTGAAAAAGGCAGGTCCAATGAAATGGACTCCGGAAGCGGAGGCTGCGCTGCAGGACTTGAAGAGATACCTATCCTCCACTCCAATACTTGTCGCACCTAAGCCACAAGAGAAGTTGCTGCTATATCTGGCGGCAACCAATCAAGTGGTTAGTGCTGCGTTAGTGGCGGAGAGGGAGGCGGATGATGAGCCAGCGACCGCGGCAAGCGAATCCAGCGACAAGCAGGGGGCTTCCCCGACAAGTTCTGGTTCCGGCAAGGATAGATCTGCGCAGCCACAAGAAGAGAAACAGAAGAAGATGGTGCAGCGCCCAGTTTACTTTGTCAGTTCCCTTCTGCAGGGGGCTAGATCAAGGTACTCTGGTGTGCAGAAATTGCTTTTCGGCCTTCTCATGGCCTCGAGGAAGCTGCGCCATTACTTTCAAGCACACGAAATCACAGTTGTCACTCGCTTTCCGTTGAAGAGGATATTGCAGAATCCAGAAGCAACAGACAGGATTGTCGAGTGGGCGCTGGAATTGTCAAGCTTCGGCCTCAAGTTTGAGAGCACTTCAACTATCAAGAGCCGAGCATTGGCAGAATTCATAGCAAAATGGACGCCAACACCCAATGAAGAAACTCCGGAGAGGAGCATCCCCGTCAAGGAAGCGAACAAAGAATGGATCATGTACTTTGATGGTGCCTTCTCGCTGCAAGGCGCCGGTGCGGGCGTACTACTCCTCGCGCCCACCGGAGAGCACCTCAAGTACGTGGTCCAGATGCACTTTCCCAAGGAGCAAGCAACAAACAATACTGCAGAGTATGAAGGCTTGCTTGCCGGACTCAGGGTCGCGGCGGACCTTGGGATCAGGAAGCTTATTGTCCGGGGTGACTCACAGCTTGTCGTCCATCAAGTAAACAAAGATTATCAGAGTCCGTTGATGGAAGCCTACATTGATGAAGTGAGGAAGTTGGAAGAGCATTTTGACAGCCTGCAAATGGAACATGTTCCAAGAGCTCAAAATGACATTGCAAACGGCCTGTCAAAGTGCGCCGCACTCAAGTTACCTGTGGAACCAGGGATTTTTGTGCTCAAGCTAACTCAACCTTTTGTAACACCATCAACTGGACAGAGCAAGAAGAGGAAGTTGGTTACTGGCGACTACTTTCCGGCAGAGCTCCCCGAAGCCGCCGTCAAGAAGGTCCCCAAGATCAACACAAAGAGCGCTGAGGAGCAGTCTGCTCCGACAAGCCCCAGGGTTTGTTTCGTTGAAGCAGACGCTCCCGACAAGCTGTGTCCTGACACGCTTGCCGGGGAGCATCACGCTCCGGCTGAATAACAGATTCTTGCCGTGGAAGCAGATGTTCCCGCAGCAGCGTTTGCGCCTTTAGTCCTTGCCGTTGAGCCACAAGCTCCGGCATGGGCACAACAGATCGTCCATTTCCTTCAGACAGGAGAACTTCCCGAAGAACAAGAAGAAGCAGAGAGAGTAGCCCGGCAATCAAGTATGTACCAGTTTGTCGATAACATACTGTACAGAAGATGGTTCAACGGAGTGAAATTGAAGTGCATTTCCCGGGAAGATGGACAGGAGCTGTTGGCGGAGATACATGGAGGCATATGTGGTCACCACATTGGCGCAAGAGCACTTGCCGACAAAGCCATCCAGCAAGGTTTCTTCTGGCCGACAGCCCTCCAGGATGCAACTGCACATGTAACCAAGTGTGAAGCGTGCTAGTTCCACTCCAAGCAGATACATCAACCAGCTCAAGCTCTCCAAACAATCCCTTTATCCTGGCCGGTCTGGGGGCTCGACATCCTCGGCCCCTTTCCCCGAGCTGTCGGGGGCTTTGAGTACTTGTACGTTGCAATCGACAAGTTCACAAAGTGGCCTGAAGTGGAAGCAGTGAGGAAGGTGACAACATAGTCAGCAGTCAAGTTCTTCAGGTCAATTGTTTGCCGTTTCGGAGTCCCTAACAGGATCATCACCAACAATGGCACACAATTCACGAGCCGCACCTTCATGCAGTACGTCCAAGATCTTGGCACCAAGATCTGCTTCGCTTCTGTTGCTCACCCGAGAAGCAACGGTCAAGCGGAGAGGGCAAACGCTGAAGTGCTGCGCGGGCTCAAGACCAGAACTTTCGACAGGCTGCACAAGTGCGGAAGAAATTGGATCGAGGAGCTGCCGGTGGTTCTTTGGTCGATCAGGACGACGCCAAATCGAGCCACTGTCCAGACGCCTTTTGACCTAGTATATGGAGCAGAAGCAGTTCTCCCCACGGAACTCGTATACGGATCGCCTCGAGTGCTCGCTTATGATGAGTTTGAGCAAGAGCAGCTGCGCCAAGATGACGCACTGCTCCTCGAGGAAGATCGTCTTCAGGCTGCTGTACGAGCTGCTCGCTACCAGCAAGCGTTGCGCCGCTACCATAGCCGCAAAGTTAATGCCAGAAGCTTCGAGGAAGGCGACCTTGTTCTTCGGCGCGTTCATTCCACCAAGAATTCAAACAAGTTGACGCTGAAGTGGGAAGGCCCTTATCGGGTGAAACGAGTCACTAGGCCTGGCACTATCCTCCTTGAGACCGAAGATGGCTTTCCGGTGAGCAACTCCTGGAACATAGAGCATCTTCGTAAGTTTTACCCATAAGGCGCGGTTGCCGGAACCTGTTCCGGCAACCACCTTTTGTACAAGCCTTGCCGCTGTTGCATGTGACCCTGTGTACAAAGCCGGGCGCAGATCCCGTGCATAGATAAAGTTTATGTGCTCCACACATGTTGTCAAATTTCATGCATTCTTTCTTTTTGGCATGTTTTATCTGACACTTTGTGCAGCACTTGCCAACGGTAAGCAATAACGAGCCTTAAGGCCCCATATCATTGTCTTTCTCAAAAGGAAGGTTCCTTCACCCACAAGTTTACGGGGGGGGGGGGAAGGGGGGGGGAAGGAGAGGATAAAGGTGTGGACAGAGCGTCGTTCAAAGAAGTATGGCCTTGCCGGGACACAGACGACAAAAAAAAGCTAAGTTGCCAAAGTTTGAGCATGATCAGTTTTTAAAGTTTTAAGCTATCCTCCTTGGACGACTGTGCTTTGTATGGAAAACCTATGCGCGGAGGAACCTCCTCGTAGCTAGTTGCGCCCTTACTTTGTTTCGAGTCCGCTCAACAACTTAAGTGTGCTGCAACTAGTTGCGGCAAGGTTTCTTGCCGGAGCCGGCACCGCCAGTGAGCTGCTGATGTTCCGCACTCAACACTCGCGGCAAGCGGAGCTGCTGATGTCCCGCACTCAGCACTCGCGGCAAGCGTGCCTGTGCCGGCAAGTTCCCTAAAAGCGTAGGGTAAAAATATACAAAGGAAAGGACCAAGTAAAGGAGATAGCATAGCAAGCATTGCCCAGAATAAAGTTATATTACAAAAGTAACTTGATGCGGCACTGACTAAATTGTTCTCATGACTTAAATAAACAGCAACAAGGAAAGGAGAAGAAGGATGGCCTAATCCACACGCTCGCCATCAACCCTCCTGACCTCATTCACCTTGTCCATGATGGGTGCGACAATGGCTTTGAGTTCTTCAAGATCAGCACCCGCCGGCAGCTTCTTGAGGACGCGGGTGAGGTCGAGGCCCGGGTTGCGGAAGAGTATCTTCACCAACACCTTCTCCAAGAACTTGGCGCAGATTGCGCGCGAATCGTCCGCCAGCTTCTTCGGGATCCTTTCCCGGAGTTGCTGGAGGGCCGTCACCACGCCCTTGAAGAAAAGAGTAAGCTTGGCGCTAGGCTGGAGATTTTCGTCAGTGGAGTACCCGAAGCCCGCCAAGTCCAGTTCCGCCAGCTCCTCGTCGATGGATGCAGCGATGTTGACGAGGCCCTCCGTCCAGAGCTCCACCGTGACCTTGAAGGTGTTCTGAGTCTCGGCAGCCCTCGTCAGCAGCTCTTGGTTGCCCTTGACCTCTTTCTTCAAGTCATCCTCTCGCCTCTTGGCGGCGTCCAGCGTCTCCGTCAAGGTGGCCAGCTTCAGCTCCAGATCAGCGCTCGAGTCCTTGGCGGCGTTCAGTTCCTTGATCTTCTCGGCGAGTTGAACTTGCAGATCGCCATGGGCAAGTGCATCCTTCTCGCGTTCGCGCTGGAGTGCGGCAAGCTCTTCATTCTTCCCTTTCATGTCCGCCTCCAGCTGCGTCACTTTCACCTCTAACTCCTTCTTGGCGGCCTCAGCAGCCGCGGCGGCATCCTTCGCCTCCTTGAGTGCCCCACCAAGTGATTGCTCCCGGGCCTCGAGCTCCTCCTCGTGGCTGTCCAGATTAACCTTCTTCTGTGTCAGTTCACCTTCCCGCCTGGACAGCTCCTCGGCGGCGAGCCTCTGCTGCTCCTCGGCTTCAGCCTTTTCCAGGATGAACGCCTTCTTCGCCTTGTCAAGTTGCGCCCTCTCCTCCGCAATGGATCGGAGGGCCTCCTGGTTGCGGCTCTGGAGCTCTTCCGCATGCTTTTCTATGTCAACTCCCGCCCGCGCGACCACCAATTCCCGGGACTCAAGCTTCGCTTGACGGGCGCGGTAGAGTGACACCAACTTCCGGAGCAACTGCTCCTCCTCGGACTCGCCACTTCTGCTGCTGGGCGCGTCAACCACTGCCAGCCCAGCAGAGGCGAGTACTTCCCCGTCAAACTCTTCTCCTTCGACCGGCGCCCTGGAGCTCAACGCCTAGGGAAGCTTGATGTATACGCCCTCGCCGGCCTTCAAGTAGGCGCCTGGCTGGGGCTCCTCGGAGCCCGGCGCTGCATCAACGGCGGAGGGGTCGGCGGTCGGTGCAGCGCCTTGCGCTCCTGCGCCCTCCGGGTCATCAGTACAATCGCCAGACCCCTTGCCAGCTCCTGCGCCAGGAGCCTTGGCGGCTTCTTCGTCGGCGGGTTCATCAGCGCCGGCCTCTTCTTCGTCAGCGGCGGCACCTTCAGTATTGCCGCGCACGCCTTCCTCGCCGATGGCCTCAGTATCCATCGGGTCTGTGAGAGGGCGATCAGAAGACAGGAAGAGGAAGAAAAAGTCAAGCAAAGATCCAAAAAGAAGATCAGAAGAAAAACCCAAGGGAAGATTTCCAACAAGGAAGGTTACCTGTGCTGGGCTCTGTGACCATGGGTTCCTCCACCAAGGGCTCACTGGTTCCGTCCCTTGCCGGTGACCTCTCCCTTGCCGGGGAGCGCTCCCTTGTCGGGGAACCGCCCCTTGGCGGCGTAGTTGAAGCAGACAGTACCTCCGGGGCGGTTTCTGCTTGCTCCTGATGGGCCTGTTCTGCTCCTACACAAATGAATCAACAATCAAGATGTCAGCAAAAGAAGAAACACCCATGCGCGCCCCACAATAGGAAGTGAACCAAACACTTACGCTGGGGGCTGTGCTGGGGGCTGTTGCGAGGAGAAGGAACCGGGTCCGTCAAGCTGGTCTCGGACGTGTCTTCTGCCATCATAGCAGGATCGTCCTCGATGACGACCACAGGAACCTTGGCCCTCTTCGCCGCTCTCTCGGCCAGAGTCCTGAAATGGAACAGGGATTCAGAGGGAAGCAAATCAGATACAAGACAAGCAACAACAAAGATCAAAGAAAAACAAGTACAGTGAGAAGAAAGCCTTACTCCTCCTCCTCTTCTTCCTCCTCATCGGAGCTCAGCGCAGAGAGGTCGAAATCTGGTACCCTTTCTGTGCGGCGAAGCGGAGGAGTAGGCTCCCTTGGACGTTTGCCAGGAGCTGCGGCAGGATCGGGCGTGGAAGCCCGGGAAGACCCCGCCTCAGTTGCTGGCACGGCCTGAGATGCTCCCGCAGCAACGGTACTTGCCGCGGTGGAGCGCGTCCCACGACGCTGCGGCTGTTGGCCTGCTTGCCGCCCTGCTGTGTCTCCAACTCGACGGAGGCGCCTTCTTGGTTGGAATTGGGGCTGCACTGGGGGCTCCGCCTGCGGCAAGCTACTCGAGGACTGCTGGCCGCTCGCGCCCTCGGCAGGCTCGCTCGCTTCGGCCTCGGGCTCCCCCTTGCCAACGACCCCTCCGGCAAGGTCCTCCCGGTCGGCAAGGCTTGCCGCCTCGGCCGCTTCTGCCTCCTCCAACGTGAAGCCAAACTCGCCCGCGGCGGCGGCTGCCGCTGCCTCTTCGGCCCTGGTGGCGATGTACCGCATCTCGTCGTCGGTGGTGTCGCGGGTGAGTTGCCTCTGCTCGTCGGCATTGACTGCTACCTCCATCAAGCCATCATTGCCGCACGACGTCGTCGGTGGGCTCCATCCAAGTTGGGCTTATCCCGTGCGAGTCGCACTCTGGCATTATTGCACAGATGCGATCGCGCTGGGAGTTGTTGCACAATGGGATGACGCCCTGCGGCAGCCTGAACCACTCTGGATGGTTGGCGTCATGCTTGAACAGCTCCTTCAGCATCCCGTCAAGCTCCAGAACTGTGAAGTTGAAGTTGAGGCCTGGACGCAGCCTCATGATATCCGCCGGGCCGCCAAACAGCCAGGCGGGCCTCCCCCTCTTCTGCAGAGGGGCGATGCGACAGCGAAGGAAATCCGCGCCAACTGCCCCTGCTGTGAGCCCGGCAAGTCTGAGCCGGAGGATTCGGGTGGTGGCAATCTTCAGCCTGGCATCGTCCGGCGACAGAGCGCTCCAGTCGCCGCCGCACACTACCCGGGTCTGGCGCAGGTTGGTGAATGGCTGCAGATTGGCGTCAACGATCCAGCACCACTCCGCCCTCCACTCATCCCACTTGCTGTGGAGCTCGCCCGCCAGATACACCTCCTTCATGCCGATTCATGAGGTCCAGGCGATTCCGCCAGCCAATGGCTCTCCTTTCTCGGCTCGGGGGTGAAATAGTGGCAAAAAAGAGCAACATTTGGGTGGATGCCAACGAAGTTCTCGCAGAGGTGTGCGAAAACCGCCATTGTCAGAACGGCGTTGGGGGTGAAATCAAGAAAATGAAACCCGTAGGTATTCATGATGTCGCAGAGGAAATCAGAAAAAGGTGGGCAGAGCCCACAATAGAAGAACACCAGAAAGAAATAGTACCCTTTTGGGCACCGCTTCGAAGTGGAAGCTTCGGCGGAGAGCACCGGCGTGCGCGGATGCGCCCGTGTCTGCGTCGACCAGAAGAGGTAAAATTCCTCCCGCAGCGCCTTTAGGGTGAGCTCGGGGGGGGGGGGGGGGGAAAGCACTCGCTCCTTGCGCAGCGCCTCAAGCCGCAACGCCTCGGCCGACTTTGAGCTCTTGCCGGTCTTCGGAGCCATGGTGGAAGCGGCGGGGGAGCGCGGAGGTGTTGAGGGCGACGGCGGCGATGGGCGGCGGAGCGCGGCTCTCTTTCGGCTTGGGAAGCGGAGGGGAGCGGCGGAGCTTTCTGAGGAAGGAACTGCAAGTGGCAAAGGTGGGGGAACGGCCCTGTTTCCCCTGCTTATAAAGAGGAGAGGCGAACATTACGCCTTTCCTGATTAAAGAATTGCCCACGATCTCTCCCACGACGCCGCGTTTGACGCGTGCCGTTACGGGAGGGCGCGGTGGATGCGGAGTTAGATTTGGTATGGACCTAGGCCGCGTGTGCCCGTGCCCTGTTTTGGGCCTGGCCCAACAGCGCTCGGCACCGTGTATGGCCCAGGCCCGGGGGCTCCTGTCGGTGTACTAAAGTAGGGGTACCTTAGTATCCCGAACTTGTGCACGGGCAGTCGCAGCGTCCCGCGGCAAGGCTTGCCGGGCGTCCGCCAAGATCCTTCGCTATTCCTATTACTGCCATTCAAGAACAAAGTGTTTAACTAAGAAGACGATGCCCCGGTAAGACTAACTCGCCGGGAGGGACAAGGCCCCGGCAAGAGGAGCTTGCCGGGAAGGCCAACCAAGGCACTACGAAGAACTTGCCGCGACGCGCCGCACGTCCCGGCAAGACCCGACGAGCGACAAGCTCTCGGGTGCGGCAAGACAACGACCGCGGCAAGGCGCTTGCCGCGGCGAGGCTGCCACTCTGCACCCACGCTCCAGCGCATCCGATGACGTGTCGCCCCAGGACCATCCCAGGAGCACGTGGCGGGGCACTGTGAAGCCGAGCGGTGCGAGGTGACAAGTGGAGATGACGAGAAGGCCATCGTGGCAGGCGGTGGTGCCCCTAACGGTCGCTTCTCTGCACTGTTGGGCGAGGCGGACGGGCATTAAATGCGCTTGTCCCCTACCGTCAGAGTTAGGTAGGATACACTGTTGGTAGCGGTTGTGCCAACCCCTGTTTTTACCTTTTTTACCCCTCTCTCTACGCTGTCACCTGTCGGTGACCCCTCTAAACTATAAAAAGGAGGCCCATGCGCATGTAGAAGGGGTTCGACTCATTCGAAACTACAACACACCTATGCTCTCGAGCAAGAACAGAATATAAACACAAAGCAGCAGTAGGAGTTTTATCTCTCAGGAGAGCTCCGAAGCTGGGTAAAATCCCTCGTGTGCTTCGCCTCGATCTGCTCTTCGTGCGCCCTCCGCTCCCTTGCCAGACCGAAAAGGGGCACTGCCCCATAGGTGCTCGTTTCCCACGACAGGCCGACTCCCACAGCCGGCTTCTCTGGAAGTCGTCAGCTAAGAGTCGGCTTATCTGGAAGCTGTCACCTGAGAGTCGGCTTATCTCGAAGCCATCCCTAGGACTCGACCGTGAGGGACGGTTGATGCCGACTCCCAGGAGGCGGCTCTTCATCATGGGGTCTTGAGGGGCGCAGTCTGCCGCGATGTTTTTGAAAGGCTCTGGGGCTCGGGTTAGCCTACCCGTGGCCCATTACTCCGACAGCTGGTAAATGGTCGATCGGATCAAAGGCACCTCTCTTTCTTCTTCTAGAAGGTTGAACGCGTCCTGTCGGGCTTGCTCTGCTTCAGCTTCGGTGTAGAGTTTGACTCGAGGTACGTTGTGAAGCAGGTCACTCGGCAAGACTGCTTCAGCTCCGTAGACCAAGAAGAACAGAGTCCTCCCAGTCGACTGGTTTGGCGTGGTCCTTAATCCCCAAAGCACCGACGGAAGTATGTCGACCGATGCACCAGCTGCGTGCTTGAGGTCACGCATCATTCGGGGTTTCAACCCTTTGAGAATTAAGCCATTTGCTCATTCTGCTTGTCCATTCGACTAGGGGTGAGCGACTGAAGCATAGTCGACTCGTGTACCCTGAGATGTGCAGAAGGCTCTGAATTCCTCGGAGTCAAAGTTTGACCCATTGTCTATGATGATGCTGTGTGGAACTCCATATCTGAATATCAACTCCCTGATGAAGCTGACGGCGGTGCCGACATCCAGATTCTTGATGGGTTTAGCCTCAATCCACTTGGTGAACTTGTCGACTGCTACCAGCAGATGGGTGTAGCCATTTCTGCCTGTTCTCAGTGGTCCAACCATATCCAACCCCCATACAGCGAAAGGCCAGACGAGTGGAATGGTCTTCAAGGCTGAGGCGGGCTTGTGCGACATATTGGAGTAAAATTGACATCCTTCGCACTTGTCGACTATCCCTTTCGCCATCTCATTTGCTCTGGGCCAGTAAAAACCCGCTCGGTATGCTTTAGCCACGATGGTCCGAGAGGACGCATGATGGCCACAGGTCCCCAAGTGGATGTCATTGAGAATCATTCGACCTTCTTCCGGTGTTATGCATTTCTGGCTGACTCCAGTCGCACTTTCTCTGTACAACTGTCCCCTCATGACGGTAAAGGCTTTGGATCGGCGGACGATCTCTCGAGCCTCTTCTTCATTCTCAGGGAGCTCTTTCCTCAGAATATAGGCGATATAGGGCACTGTCCAGTCGGGAGTGATGACCAGAACTTCCATGATTAAGTCGACCACAGCTGGGACCTCGACTTCAGTCGAATCTATGGTGCTTTTTGGCTGCGGGTCTTCCTCGGTGAAAGGATCTTCTTGAACCGACGGAGTGTGAACATGCTCCAAAAACACGCCACTCGGAATGGCTTCTCTTTTGGAACCTATCTTCGCCAAGTCATCGGCTGCTTGATTTCTCAGTCAGGGAATGTGATGGAGCTCTAATCCCTCAAATTTCTTCTCCAGCTTTCTGACTGCATTGCAGTAACCAGTCATGGCTGGGCTTCTGACGTCTCACTCCTTCATCACTTGGTTGACCACCAAATCCAAGTCACCGTAGACCATGAGGCGACGGACGCCGAGTGAAATGGCCATACGCAACCCGTACAAGATTGCTTCGTATTCTGCCTCATTGTTGGAGGAATCAAAGTGAATCTGGAGTACGTATCTGAGCTTGTCTCCTCGGGGGAAAACCAACACTACCCCGGCACCGGAACCATTCAGCATTTTGGAGCCATCGAAGAACATAGTCCAGTGCTCCGAGTGAACTTGAGTCGGTAACTGCTATTTAGTCCACTCGTCAAGGAAATCTGCTATTGCTTGGGACTTGATAGCTTTCTTTGCCTCAAATCTGATATCTAGGGCAAGAAGTTCAATCGCCCATTTTGCCACTCGACCAGTTGCGTCTCTGTTGTGCAGAATCTCTGATAAGGGGGCGTCGGTGACGACTGTGAGGATATGGACAGAGAAGTAGTGAGCAACTTTCTTCGTGGTCATATAAATCCCATATACAAGCTTCTGATAATGAGGGTATCGTTGCTTGGATGGGGTCAAGACTTCGGAAATGTAATATACTGGGCGCTGAACTGTGAAGGATTTCCCTTCTTCTTCCTGCTCGACCGTAAGTACAGTACTGACGACTTGTCATGTGGCTGCAATGTAAAGCAGCAAAGGCTCTTTGCTGATCGGGGCAGCAAGCACCGACTGGGTGGAAAGTGTCGGATTTAGGGTTTCAGCAGATCCTTGAGGTTCGAACACTTGGGTGCGCACGGAGGTTTCGCCTTCTACCTACCTGTTCCTCACCGAATCGCTAGAGTCTAAACTGCGAGAAGAACAACACAAGAGACGCAGGGTTTATACTGGTTCAGGCCACCATGGTGGTGTAATACCCTACTCCAGTGTGTGGTGTGGTGGATTTCCTCTTGGGCTGATGGTGAACAATACAAGGAAGAACTGCCTCGCGAGGGTCTGTTCTTGCGGTGGTGTTGTCCCTTTGGAGGGGTTGATTCTTCATCCCCAGATACTACGGTGGCTAGTCCTATTTATAGGCAAAGGCCCTGGGCCTCTTCCCAAATATTGAGCGGGAAGGGTGCCAACAATTGGCCATTTTGAAGGGGAACATATGGTACACTTATCCTGACTAAAGTTGGTCCTCGCCTGTCAAAGGCGCTGGTGGTGATGCCGGTTTGGGCTCCACGGTGACCTCCATCCTGCCGTTGGACTGGTCTTGGTCTTGTTGCACCAAAGAGGAAAGAATGACACTGCGCGGGCTGGTGCCTGGCTGGCGCCCTTGGTCGTCATGGCTTGCGTCATGGGCACCTCGCGAGGTACCCCGCCTTGAACTCTCCGCCTCCTCGTGAGCCAGCCTGATGAGGCCGTGCCTGAGGAAGCTCCTTGTCATCCGCCCCGCGAGGCTTGGCCCCTCGCGAGGGTCCTGAGCTTGTGTTGGTCAAGATGGGCCATGCTGGGCCCCCTTTGAGCCACGCTGCAGGCCGCAGGCAGGCAAGTCATGGGACCCCCGTTCCCAGAATGCCGACAGTAGCCCTCGGGCCCAAGGCGCGCCCGGGCTTGGCCGACCAGAGAGGTGAAAGGGCAAGTGCGAAGCGTCGCAGGCCCTAACAGCCTGCGGTCTTGGGCGCCACATGGCGGTTGATTGGACGTGGGCGTCTCCACTTCCCCACGACGCCTCGGCAACTGCACGGATTCGACACTCCCTGCATGCGAAACGATTTATGATTACCTGCGATCATGGAGTCCGACGGTTGGCCTCCTTTGGCTTTAAGTACGGCATGCCACGTGCCCTTCCAGTTCATCCCCTCTTGTTTCTCCTTCTTCCTCATGGCCCCGTCAAGGAGTTTCTCGACCGCACAGAAGGGAAAGGCTCCCCAGGCCGAGCCTGCCCCTCCCCCGCCCAAGCACGGTCACGGCCGCCCTTGCAAGCACCCCGTGGCCTCCATAGCGGTTCCCCGTGGCTGCAGAGGTGACTTCCCGCGTGGCGACGGGCGGCCGGCCGCGGCCAGGGGGTCTGTTTCGGCCGTGCGACCCACGAAACTGCGCTCTCGCGCTGCGGAGGTGCTGCCGGAGTTTGTTGTGTGGGCAGTGGAGCCAGCCAGCGCGTGGCTTCAGCTCCCTCGCTTCCTCCTAGGAGAGCTCTCGGCTGGCGCCCCGGGCGGCCTCTGGCTCCAGGCAGACGGCTGCTGCAGCCGGGCCTCGTGGGCTTCGCTAGAGGTCTTCGCGGCCGGGAGCCTGGCCCTGACCCGCGGCTGGCAGACGTTTGCCCGCGCGCGTGGCCTGAGCCGCCGGTGCACCCTGCACTTCAAGTTCGACGGCGACGCCACCCTCTACGTGAGGGTGTTTGGGGAAGATGGCCGCCGCGCAGGGTGCTGCCCTGAAGATGGCGGCCACGGCCGGGGACCCAGCCCTGGCGAGGATGAAGAGGGCAGCGCGCGCGTGGCTGGTGGCACCTAGGATTCCTCAAGCTTCACTGGTTCCTCTTCGGGCAGCGACTCTTCTAGCAGCGGCCGCAGTCGGCCTCCACGCCGTCATGCCTGCTTGAAGGGTGATAGCGGGTCTGCCCGCCGTCGCACCCTGGTGAAACGCGAGAGGGAGTCCGCTTGAGCTCCGGAGGCAGCTCGGGTCCACCCCGAGGGCCGGCGCCTGGCGAGCTTCGCCTGACTTGTTCCTCCCTCCCCCTTTTTCCTGCACAAAAAGACAGCTAGGTGGGGACCTCATGGGGGCGTGTTTGTGTTATTGTTGTCAATCGTCGTAGTGTTTCCATTATTTTGGTATTGTTCCTACCTGCCGAACGCCCGCGCCTAGGTAATCCCCAGCCTTGGCCATGGGGCAACCGACCCAGGTCATGTATTCGTGTCGCGGTGCCCGTGAGGCACGGACTGGAGGGATGCTCCTGTAGTGGACCCGGGTCGCCAGGTCTTGACCGAAAGGATCAAAACACTCACGAGGGCGCTAGGGCCGTCCCCTCGCGAGACCTTGCACAAGAGAAATCGAGGCCGGAGGGCGAAAAGTCAAAGAGCCATAAGTCAGAAAACAGCGACAGTTTCAATAAAACTTCAAATGAGAATGAACTAGCCAACTGCAGAAAGCAAATGAAAAAGCCGCGTCCGGCACCTAGTCTAGTCTTCGACGTCTTCTCACCAGCGCAGAGCTAAGTGCTGCCACTGGGCGTGGGAGGGAGCCCCAGGGCCTGAGGCCGGCGCTCCTGAGACTCCGGGGCGTGTACAACCCCAACTCATTATTAGGTGAGAGTGTCACGGGCGGCGAGCTTCACAGGCTCCGGGCCTTTCTTCAAGGAAGCAAGCTTCACAGGCATTGGCCCTCTTCACAGGCTCCGGGCCTTTCCCAAAACGCAATAGCTTCACAGGCATTCGCCCTCTTCGCAGGCTCTGGGCCTTTTCCAAAACGCTACAGCTTCACAGGCATTCACCCTCTTCACAGGCTCTGGACCTTTTCCAAAAAGCAACAGCTTCACAGGCATTCGCCCTCTTCACAGGCTCTGGGCCTTTTCCAAAATGCAACAGCTTCACAGGCATTCGCCCTCTTCACAGGCTCTGGGCCTTTTCCAAAAAGATGATCTTCATAGGCATTTGCCTTCTTCACAGGTTCTGGTCCTTCCCCAAAAAGATGATCTTCACAGGCTCTGGCCTTTTCAGGGGTAAAACCACCGGAGGTGCTGGATGTTCCATGCATTCTGGACTGGCACCCCCTCCTGAGTCTCCAAGCGCGCGGAGCCGGGCCTGGAAACATGAACAACCTTGAACGGGCCCTCCCACATGGGAGAGAGCTTATGCAGTCCCTCCCTGGAGAGAACCCGCCTGAGCACGAGGTCCCCTACCTCAAGAGTCCCGGGGCAGATGTTGCGGCAGTGGTATCGCCGCAGTGCTTGTTGATATCTCGCCGCTTGCAGCGCGGCTTCTCGGCGACGCTCCTCCCCCAGCACGAGGTCCATCTCCCGCATGGCGTCCTGCTGCGCTTCATCGAACGCTAGGACCCATGCGGACCGACGTCTGACCTCGTCAAGGAGGACTGCTTCGGCTCCATAGACCAAGAAGAAAGGGGTCTCTCCAGTCGGCTTGGTTGCGGTCGTGCGGATGGACCACTACACGGACTGGAGCTCGTCGTACCAGCCTCTGCCGCAAGCTTCCAGCTTCTTCTTGAATTTTCTGGTCTTGAGGCCCCTCAGGACCTCCGCGTTGGCCCGCTCGTCCTGGCCATTGCTTCGGGGGTGCGCCACTGAAGCGTAGCATATCTACGTTCCATGGTTAGCACAGTATGTTTTGAAGAGGTTACTAGTGAACTGCGAACCGTTGTCGATGATGATGCGGTTCGGCACCCGAACCGGCTCACGATGCCCTTGATGAACTTGACCGCTGAACCCGCGGGGATGGTGCGGACGGCTTCCACTTCGGCCCACTTGGTGAATTTGTCCACGGCGACGTAGAGGTAGCGATAGCCCCCTGGCGCCCGGGGAAACGGGCCCAGGATATCAAGCCCCTAGACTGCGAATGGCCATGTGAGGGGTATGGTCTGCAGACCTCCCGCTTGCTGATGGATCTGCTTCGCATGGAATTGACAGGCTTCGCAAGACTTTACCAGTTCGACGGCGTCATTGAGCGCAGTAGGCCAATAGAAACTGCTTCGGAATGTCTTGCCCACGAGGGTTCGTGATGATGTGTGGTGCCCACAGTCTCCACCGTGTATGTCCGCCAGCAGCTCTTTCCCTTGCTCCCTGGAGATGCAGCATAGGGATACATCATTTGGTTGCTTCCGGTAGAGTTCCCCATCCCTGATGCAGTATGTTGTGGCTTGCCGCGCCACAAGCTCTGCTTCCTTTTCCTCCTCCGGCAGGGCCCCTTACGTTATTTAACTCCAGAGCTCTGTGATCCAGCGCCCCTCCTGAGGCTACATTGTTAGGAGCAGGCGCGCTCCTGAGGCTGGGCCACAGGCCGGGGCTCCCGAGGTAGGTGGCTGGGGGAGCTCTTCCCGAGGCTGCGCCGTGTTTGATAGTGATGGCATGGCCGAGGGATTGAAGAGCCACTCCTCGAAGACGCCAGGATCCTGAGGTAGCCGCCTGGATGCTCGTTTGGCGATGTCATCGGCCTCCTGATTGGTGCCATGGGGCACATGCTGCAAATCCAACCCCCAGAACTGCTTTTCCATCCTGCGGACCTCCGCAAGGTAGGCCTCCATGTGTTCGTCTCTTGGCTCGTATATCTTGTTGGAGAAGTTGACGAGGAGCTGTGAGTCTCCCTTGATGGTTAGGCGCTTTACCCCTAGGGCAGCCGCGGCCTTCAAGCCTGCTATCAGGCCTTCATACTCCGCTATGTTGTTGGAGACCTTTTCGCCTTGCCGGAAACAGAGCTGCACGGTGTAATGGAGCTTGTCCTGAGTGGGAGATATGAGCACCGCCCCAGCCCCTGCGCCTTGCCTGGAGAACGCTCCGTCGAAGTACATGACCCAGCCTTCTGGTGCCTCGCTTCCTGGGGAGAGGGATCGATCCTCGCCGGCCTTGAGGTCCGGTTCCTCCGTCCATTCGGCCACGAAATCCGCTAGTGCGGTCCCTTGATGACTCGGGTCGTGCTGAATTCGAGCTGAAATGCTTGCAGCTCAATGTTCCACTCGGCGACCCTTCTGGCTGAGTTGGGGCTCCGAAGCACTCTTTCCAAGGGGTACGCTGAGACAACCTTGATAGGGTGACCCTGAAAATGCCGCAGCTTGCGCGAGGCCACTAGTAGCACAAGGAGAAGTTTCTGAGGCATGGGGTACCGTGCCCTCGCATCCCGCAACACCGTGCTGACGAAGTACACTGGGTGCTCGATGAGTCTTGGAGCATCAGTGCTGGTGGCGTCCTCCGGAAGCCGTGGTGCCTCCTGAGGCGGTGGAGCCTCCAGAAGCTGGTTGCCTGGGGGAAGGGCCTCTCCCGCTCCCGGTGCGTTCCCTTGGGGCGGCTGATCTTCCTCAGTCGTGGTAGTGATCTCTGTGAGTCCTTTTTGGTCCTGCTTTGCTTTGGCGCGGGCAGCTGCTGCAGCCTTGGTCCGACGCTCCTCCCTAACCGCCACCAGGGCTGCGCTGGCAGAGTAGGGAGTGGCTGCGAGGTAGAGTACCAAGGGCTGTTGTGGGCGTGGGGCCACCATCACCGGTGGGCTGGTCAGGTATCTCTTGAGATCTTGGAATGCCTTGTTGGCCTCTTTAGTCCATTCAAAGGGCCCATTTTTCTTCATCAACTGGAAGAAAGGCAACGCTCGCTCCCCTAACCTGGAGATGAAGCGCCCCAGTGCAGTCATGCGCCCAGTGAACTTCTGCATCTCTGTGAGGGTCTTTGGCGGGCTCATGTCCTCGACCGCCTTGACCTTTTCTCGGTTGGCCTCGATGCCTCGGTGGGACACGAGGAAACCCAAGAGCTTGCTCGGGGGGACTCCAAACACACACTTCTCCGGGTTGAGCCTCAGGCTTACTGCCTTGAGGTTTGCAAAGGTTTCCTCCAGATCCTGTATCAGGGTCTTGGCCTCGCGAGACTTCACTACAATGTCGTCGACGTAAGCTTCCATGTTCTTCCAGAGTTGCGGGCCCAAGGTGATGTGCATGAGCCGCTGAAAGGTTGCCCCCGCGTTGCGCAGTCCGAAGGGCATGCATGTATAGCAGTACACCCCACACAGGGTCAGGAAGGCCGTCTTCTCCACGTCTTCCACCGCCATCTTGATCTGATGATACCCGGAGAAGGCGTCCAAGAAGCATAACAGGTCACACTCAGTGGTGGAATCGATGATTTGATCGATGCGTGGGAGTGGGAAAGGATCTTGCGGGCATGCTTTGTTGAGGTTGGTGAAGTCGACACACATGCGTTCCTTCCCTCCCTTCTTTTGTACTACCACAGGGCTGGCCAACCAATCTGGATATCGAACCTCGCGAATGACCCCCGCGGCTTCTACCTTGTGGGTCTCCTGGACAATGAAGGCCTGCTTTTCAGTGGACTGCCGCCTCGCTTTCTGCTTCACGGGGCGCACGTTGGGGCACACGTTGAGGTGGTGCTCGATCATGCCCCATGGGATCCCTGCCAGCTGATCGGGCTCCCAAGCGAACACCTTCTTGTTTGCACGCAGGAACTTGACTAGGGCTTCCTCCTGCTCGGGCCCGAGGTGGGCGCCTATGGTGAAAGTGGCGCTGGTGGACCCGTCCTCGTCGACGGGTATCTTCTTGGTGTCCGCCCTGTCTTGGGTGAACAACTGTTTCTTCTTGGCTGGTGCAGCTCCCTTGGGCTCGGGGGCCCCCGCGTTGGTGGGTTATGCTGACGCCGCCGTCTTGAAGGCGAGCTTGAGCGCTCGCAGCGCGTCCCCGGTGTCCCCAGGCACGGTGAGGACTCCGCTACTCCCGGCATCTTCATGAGGTTGTATGCCGGGCGAGTCGCGGCCATGAATTGGGCAGTGCTGGGTAGCCGAGGATGGCATTGTAGGGGAGGCCGATGAGGGCGATGTCGAAATCGACTAGCTCCGTGCAGAAATTGTCGTAGGTGCCGAAGGTCACTGGGAGCCGGATCTGTCCCAAGGAGCTGGAAGACCCGCCCCCGATGCCCATGAAGGGCTGGCTTGGCCGCAGCCGCCCCCGGGGTATGCGGAGGAGGTCGAAAGTTTCAACTGAAAGCACATTGAGGCCCGCGCCACCATCGATGAGGGTCTTGGTGACAGCCACCTGGCAGATGGTGGGGGTGCACAACATCGGGAGCGCACCCGAGCAGGCCGAGTTGGAGGGGTGGTCTTCCGAACTGAAGGCTAGCCTGGCCTGCGGCTCCGACCAGTCCCGAGAAGCCCCCTACCGCATAGAGGCGGCGCCGACCCGGTGGATGAACGACTTGACATGGTGACTGGAGGGCGGCGCCTGCGAGCCGCCCAGGAGGGCCGCGACGACCGGGGAGGCCGGCACGACGTGGTGGGCGAGGGATAGGTCGCGCGGCTTTTCCCAGGAGGCCACGGAGGGATGCAGGGGCGATACTCGTTGCTCGTTCCCCGCCGGGCCGGTGGCGGTGTTGACGGCGGGCGACGGGGAACGACGAGGGCGCCCGTTGATGGGAGCCATCTGGGCGACTCGAGGTGCACGAGCAGCCCGACGAGCATCAGCCATGGACGCGACGGTCGGAGAAGAGCAGGGCGACGGAAGACGAATTCTGGCGCACCCCTATCTGGCGCGCCAAATGTCGGATTTAGGGTTCCGGCAGACCCTTGAGGTTCGAACACTGGGGTGCACACGGAGGTTTCGCCTTCTACCTACCTGTTCCTCACCGAATCGCTAGAGTCTAAACTGCAAGAAGAACAACACAAGAGACGTAGGGTTTATACTGGTTTAGGCCACCATGGTGGTGTAATACCCTACTCCAGTGTGTGGTGTGGTGGATTGCCTCTTGGGCTGATGATAAACAATACAAGGAAGAACAGCCTCGCGAGGGTGTGTTCTTGCGGTGGTGTTGTCCCTTTGGAGGGGTTGATTCTTCATCCCTAGATACTATGGTGGCTAGTCCTATTTATAGGCAAAGGCCCTGGGCCTCTTCCCAAATATTGAGCGGGAAGGGCGCCAACAATTGGCCATTTTGAAGGGGAACATCTGGTACACTTATCCTGACTAAAGTTGGTCCTCGCCTGTCAAAGGCGCTGGTGGTGACGCCGGTTTGGGCTCCATGGTGACCTCCATCCTGCTGTTGGACTGGTCTTGGTCTTGTTGCACCAAAATGGATGCCTTTGCTTGATGCTCTCGCCTGCGCTTGCTCCCCTTGCACCAAAGAGGAAAGAAGGACATGGCTTGCGTCATGGGCACCTCGCGAGGTACCCCGCCTTGAACTGTCTGCCTCCTCGTGAGCCAGCCTGATGAGGCCGTGCCTGAGGAAGCTCCTTGTAATCCGCCCCGCGAGGCTTGGCCCCTCGCGAGGGTCCTGAGCTTGTGTTGGTGAAGATGGGCCGTGCTGGGCCCCCTTTGAGCCACGCTGCAGGCCGCAGGTAGGCAAGTCTGGGGACCCCCGTTCCCAGAACGCCGACAGAAAGCAGGGTTTTTAACTCTGCAAATGCTGCGTCAGCTTCAGGAGTCCACTCGAACTTGTCTGACTTCTTCATCAGTCGGTAAAGAGGCAATGCCTTCTCACCAAGATGAGAGATGAATTGACTTAAAACGGCCAAGCAACCAGTAAGCTTCTGAACATCGTGTACACGCACAGGTCGTTTCATTCGGAGTATAGTGCCTACTTTCTCTGGGTTTGCATCGATTCCTCGTTCAGAAATGAGAAAACCGAGTAACTTTCCACCAGGAACTCCGAATGTGCACTTGGATGGGTTAATCTTGATATCGTACCTCCTGGGGTTGGCAAATGTTTCAGCGAGGTCAGTCAGTAGGTCGGAACCTTTCCGTAACTTGACCATAATGTCATCCATGTACGCTTCCACATTCCGACTGATTTGAGTGAGCAAACACTTCTGAATCATCCTCATAAACGTGGCTCCGGCATTCTTGAGGCCGAATGGCATGGTGACATAACAGAAGCACCCGAATGGGGTGATGAAAGCTGTTTTGATCTCGTCGGGTCCAAACAGACGGATCTGATGGTACCTGCAATAAGCGTCCAAGAAAGACAGTCACTCACATCCCGCAGTCGAGTCGACTATTTGGTAGATGCGGGGAAGAGGAAAATGATCTTTTGGGCAGGCCCGATTGACATGCTTAAAATCGATGCACAGGCTAAGAGAATTGTCCTTTTTGGGGACCATGACGACATTGGCGAGCCACTCGGAGTGGTAAATCTCTCGGATAAACTCCGCTGCTAGGAGCCGAGCCACTTCTTCGCCAATAGCCTTCCTTTTCTGGACGGCGGACCGTCGCAAATGTTCCTTCACAGGTTTTGCCTTTGAATCGACTCGCAGACGATGCTCAGCTAGTCCCCTGGGTACACCCGGCATGTCAGAAGGTTTCCATGCAAATATGTCCCAGTTATCACGGAGGAACTGGATGAGCGCTTCTTCCTATTTGGGGTTGAGTGTTGTGAAGATATGAGTCGGAGCAGCGTCGGGGTCGGTCGGGTGGACATGAACTAGTTTTTTCTCACCGAATGACTGGAACGCTAATTCCGTAGCAGGCTTTTTGGCTCGCAACAAATCACTGGGGCTGCATTCCTCTGGTGTTCCTGCCACTCTTCTGCCACCATCTGAGCATCGGCGATCTTTGAGCCTTTCTGGAAGCACTCTGCCGCCTTCTTGTGGTTACCAGTGACAGTGATCACGCCTTTAGGGCCAGGCATCATTAGTTTGAGGTACACGTAACATGGTCGGTCCATAAAATGTGCATAAGCTGGCCTACCCAAAATAGCATGGTAGGCACTCTGGAAATCCACAACCTCAAATGTCAGCTTCTCTTTGCTGAAATTCTTTGAATCACCAAAAACCACGTCAAGAGCAATCTGGCCGAGTGATGCGGCCTTTTTGCCAGGGATGACTCCATAGAAACTCATGTTGCTTGTGCTCAGTCTGGACATCGGAATGCCCATCCCTTTCAGCGTCTCAGCATACAGTATATTCAAACTACTGTTGCCATCCATCAAAACTTTGGTCAGTCGAGTGCCCTCGACGACTGGGTCGACCACCAACGCTTGCCTCCCAGGGGTGGCTATGTGTGTCGGGTGATCAGATTGGTCGAATGTAACGGCAGTCTGAGACCACTTCAGGTAATTGGGTGTTGACGGAGCAGCCATATTTACTTCTCAGTTTATAACTTTCAGTCGGTTTTTGCTCTCAACGTCAGCAAAAATCATTAGGGTGGAATTGACCTGCGGATATTCCTCGTCACTGTCCTCCTTGTCCTCAACCTTGTCTGACTCTTTTTCTTTGTCCTTGGACTGCTTCCCTTGGAATTGCTGTATCAGGAGTCGACACTGTCGAGTGGTATGCTTAGGGTAAATGAAGTTACCCTCTTCATCTTTCTTGTTGTGGATGTGACATGGAAAATCCATCATGTCATTTCCTTCTTTATCTTTTACTTTCTTGGGGTTCCAAGGCCCCTTGGGTTTCCCTTTGAACTTTCCTTGATCAGGGCCAAGGCTTCTCAAGGAGCGGCTGGCTCGGCTTTACGCTTTTGCTTCCGACTGGAATTTCCGCCTCCGGTGTCCTGGGCGACTGACTTGTGCTTGCCGCTCCGGAGCTGATCCTCTTCCTCACCATTGGCATATTTGGTGGCTATTTCCATCATTCGACTCAGAGACATGTCTCCAGTTCGACCAAATTTCAGGCTTAGCTCTCTGTACTTTACGCCCTCCTTGAAGGCGCAAACTGCCTGGTGATCAGATACATTCTCTACCGTGTGATGCAGTGTGATCCATCTCTGGATGTAATCCCTCAGAGTCTCATTCGACTTCTGCACACAAGATTGCAGCTCTGTCAGTCCTGCCGGTCGCTTGCACGTCCTTCGAACGTCCTGACAAACACTCGGGAGAGGTCCTCCCACGTGTAAATGCTGCTGGGTGTCAACTGATTCAGCCATGCCCTGGCTGACCCTTCCAACATGAGAGGCAGATGCTTCATGGCCACCTCGTCATTCCTGCCGCCGATCTGAACAGCCACTCGGTAGTCCTCAAGCCAAGTATCAAGCTTGGACTCACCATTGAACTTGCTGACTTCAGTCGCCAACCTGGAGTTGGGAGGAATCACCGCGGCTCTGATGGCTCTGCTGAAACACTCTGGTCCGGAGACATGCAGTCGGCTACTGGTGGGTACATCTCTGTCATTACCCTCTCTGTGGGCTCTGTTCCGGTCGACCAAACCTTGGACAATGATGGATCTCGCATCAAAGCCTGGTTCCCTAGGGTCGACTGGAATCCTTCGCCCGCCACTATGCTGGCGTCTGTCATCCTGCTGTCGAGGCACATATGATCCACCCCTCGGGGGAGGAGTGGGCACTCGACGTCGATTGTTGCGATCGAATCGGTGATCATACTGCTCATAGTTCCTGTAGTGATCGTGTCGGTCACCACGCCCTTCACGCCTCGGGGGCGATCTGGGGATATGAGCCGGCTGGACCGTATTCGCCACCACGGATCTGCTGTGAATCCTGTTCCGTGACTACGATACAGCTGAATTTTGATCTCCTGCTGCCCAGAGCAAATCTCTGATCTGCATCAAGCCTCTGCCAGCCTTTGACTGGGAAGGCTGAATCGACTCTGCTATACGGGTTGCAGCTGCTAAATTCTGAATCGGAGTTCGATATACCTGAGTCGGAGGTTTAAACACTACAAGAAATATGTCAACTAGTGACCTTCTGTCAGTGACCCTGGAAGAATGGGTCATAGATCTATGACCATTTGAGACCAATTGGTCAAAAGCTATTCGGGGGGCTCCAAACCCTAAATCATTGCGACCATTTTGGTCAGAAAGGTCATAATTTCCTTACACCAAATGGTCATAAAGCAAAGAGGGCTGGTCCGCTGCCTTATTTCTAGTTGTTAACGACCAAAATAGATGGTCATAGCCTTGTAGATTGTAGTTTGTTGTGATGACTAGGTGCCACCTCATCAGTTTTGCCTATGGGTCATGTCCATGTGGCAGTTTTTGCCCTAGGTTGTGAAGTAACCTATATTTCTGTCATTCCAAATATTCCCAAAAAAATCTCATAAATTGTTTGGATCATATCTTCATCAAATATGTCAAAAACCTTCCTTGCCTAGTTCAAAAATAAATCAACAATATTCATTTTCCTATTCTATTCAAAGCAGCACTTTGTGAAGGAAGTACCACTTTGGCATGTCCAAATGGTATCCATTTTCTACAGTGCTTTCGTATGCCCGAATAACCATCCTCCACCAAATGCCAGCTCAATCCATTCATTATTTTGAGCCCAGCTTCAACATTCGTATTTATGTCCAGTGTGGTACTTTGTAAAGCAAGTACCACCTAGGCTCCTCCTTTTGAGGTGAAAATTTGTGAAGACGGTCTTCTTAGTAACTGATCATCCTCAGCCAAAACTCACGCCCATTAGCCATGTTCATTTCCCGTACCGCAAATCAAACACTTGGCTGCTTATTCATGTTTGAGAATCGATCGGTCTCCTCGTGAGAATCTTATGTTGTGATTTTCTTCCTAGCACCTACCTGGGGAGTGCCCAACCCACTAGACATGCCTAGGCCGCCCAGAACACATGGCAACGCCATGGTCACGCGGTGACCACTCGGCGGGCTTGCGAGCTTACGCGCTCTAGAGTTGGGGCCCTCGGCCACCGTCCAAACCTCGATGTATCGCCATCAAACCATGTATTTCTGATTAAATAGATACTTATGTACCTAGAAATGATTTTTGGAAAAAATAAAGAGCAAACTATGAGGCAGCTGCAGTTCAAATTTGACCCGCTTCCACCTGAATCGACGACAATTTGTCTTTTTCACCAGAGGTGGATCAAAACTTTTTTCACCCAACCATTTTGTCAATTGTGCATTATATATGGCCTAGTATTTTATAAAATTCATTTGGTCCATTTTTGCAACAATTATTTGGTAGTTCCTTCACAAAAAACCTCCTTTTGGGGACTCGAAAAATGGAAAATGAATTTTCCGTGCAAAGAAAATGAGAACTTCCTTAGGCAACATTGTTTGGAATTCCAAGATGTACCCTCGTGCACAATATGAGATTATTTGAACAAACTATGCGATGAATGTGGCCATAAGATTGATCATTTGGCTTGAAAGCAATGAATCTTCACGCTTGATAGCTCCTTTCTGAGAACACTTTTTTAAAATAATTACCATATTGCAAGTTTATTATTTTTCCTGGAAACTTGGTCACATATAATGACACAATGCGAAGGTTTTCCAATTTTTTGATTTTTTTTGAATTTTTTATGCCCGTTTCAAAATGCGGTCAAAATGGCGGGCTTGACCGTTCCTAGCTAGTGGTTGAATCTTGGAATTTTTTTGGTGCTTCCATGATTAAATAGACACTTATGTACCTAGAAATGATTTTTGGAAAAAATAAAGAGCAAACTATGAGGCAGCTACAGTTCAAATTTGACCCGCTTCCAACTGAATCGACGGCAATTTGTCTTTTTCACCAGAGGTGGATCAAAACTTTTTTCACCCAAACATTTTGTCAATTGTGCATTATATATGGCCTAGTATTTTATAAAATTTATTTGGTCCATTTTTGCAACAATTATTTGGTAGTTCCTTGACAAAAAACCTCCTTTTGGGGACTCAAAAAATGGAAAATGAATTTTCTGTGCAAAGAAAATGAGAACTTCCTTAGGCAACATTGTTTGGAATTCCAAGATGTATCCTCGTGCACAATATGAGATCATTTGAACAAACTTTGCCATGAATGTGGCCATAAGATTGATCATTTGGCTTGAAAGCCATGAATCTTCATGCTTGATAGCTCCTTTCTGAGAACACTTCTTTAAATAATTACCGTATTACAAGTTTATTATTTTTCCTGGAAACTTGGTCACATATAATGACACAATGCGAAGGTTTTCCAATTTTTTGAGTTTTTTTGAAATTTTTATGCCCGTTTCAAATTGCGGTCAAAACGGTGGGCTTGACCGTTCCTAGCTAGTGGTTGAATCTTGGAATTTTTTTGGTGCTTCTATGATTAAATAGATACTTATGTACCTAGAAATGATTTTTGGAAAAAATAAAGAGCAAACTATGAGGCAACTATAGTTCAAATTTGACCCGCTTCCAACTGAATCGACGGCAATTTGTCTTTTTCACCAGAGGTGGATCAAAAAATTTGACACCCAACCATTTTGTCAATTGTGCATTATATATGGCCTAGTATTTTATAAAATTGATTAGGTACAATTTTGCAACAATTATTTGGTAGTTCCTTCACAAAAAAACCTCCTATTGGGCACTCGGAAAATGAAAAATGAATTTTCCGTGCAAAGAAAATGAAAACTTCCTTAGGCAACATTGTTTGGAATTCCAATATGCACCCTCGTGCACAATATGAGATCATTTGAACAAACTATGCCTTGAATGTGGCCATAAGATTGATCATTTGGCTTGAAAGCCATGAATCTTCACGCATGATAGCTCATTTCTGAGAACACTTTTTTAAAATAATTACCGTATTACAAGTTTATTATTTTTTTTGGAAACTTGGTCACAAATAATGACACAATGCGAAGGTTTTCCAATTTTTTGATTTTTTTTGAATTTTTTATGCCCGTTTCAAAATGCGGTCAAAATGGCGGGCTTGACCGTTCCTAGCTAGTGGTTGAATCTTGGAATTTTTTTGGTGCTTCTATGATTAAATAGATACTTATGTACCTAGAAATGAGTTTTGGAAAAAATAAAGAGCAAACTATGAGGCAGCTACAGTTCAAATTTGACCCGCTTCCAACTGAATCGACAACAATTTGTCTTTTTCACCAGAGGTGGATCAAAATTTTTGACACCCAACCATTTTGTCAATTGTGCATTATATATGCCCTAGTATTTTATAAAATTGATTAGGTACAATTTTGCAACAATTATTTGGTAGTTCCTTCACAAAAAAACCTCCTTTTGGGCACTCGGAAAATGAAAAATGAATTATCCGTGCAAAGAAAATGAAAACTTCCTTAGGCAACATTGTTTGGAATTCCAAGATGCACCCTCATGCACAATATGAGATCATTTGAACAAACTATGCCATGAATGTGGCCATAAGATTGATCATTTGGCTTGAAAGCCATGAATCTTCACGTATGATAGCTCATTTCTGAGAACACTTTTTTAAAATAATTGCCGTATTACAAGTTTATTATTTTTTCTGGAAACTTGGTCACAAATAATGACACAATGCGAAGGTTTTCGAATTTTGTTTTTTTTTTTGAATTTTTTATGGCCGTTTCGAAATGCGGTCGAAACGGCGGGCTTGACCGTTCCTAGCTAGTGGTTGAATCTTGGAATTTTTTGGTGCTTCTATGATTAAATAGATACTTATGTACCTTGAAATGATTTTTGGGAAAAAATAAAGAGCAAACTATGAGGTAGCTACAGTTCAAATTTGACCCGCTTCCAGCTAAATCGATTGTCAATGTATTCATGTATACCCCCTCTCTCTCTGTTTTTCTGTCAATAGCTAGTAGCATAAGTTGGAGCTGGCTGTACCAGGAACTTAATCTGCATTTATTCAACCAGATCAAGTACAAGTACATTAGTTCATAATCTGCTATTAATACATCTCCTATTCATAAATTTCCTGATTGGTGATGTTACTGTAGATATGATGTAGGTTCAGTGCTTACTATTTTTTGATTTGATGCATGTTACCTTCGTTTCTGTCTATGCCTTCTTTAGTGTTTTGCCAGCTAAGTAGTCTATTGGTCGTTTTGAAATATGAAGATGCTGCATGTAAGCACTATTGCTGGCAATTTGGCACATCATATTAGTATTATCCCATGTTTTTGTGACACCCCAAAAATTTGGCCTTGTTTTATTGAATTAAAATTTTGCCAGGAATTAAAACTTTGAATTTCTGAGCTCCATTTTGATTTTTTTTAAATCTTTTCCTTCCCTGTTGTGATGAGTTTTTCCCTAAGTGAAAACTTTTCAAAATATGTTATTGGACTTATTTAACCTCTCAAGAAAAACTTTTCTTTTATCAGTATAACTAATTAACTAATTAAATTGCTTGATCTTTATTTTCTTGAAAAATGGTGTTTCAAGGTTATATGGCCATATTTGAACTACAACCATTTGATAAATTCACCTAAAATTCTAACCAAAAATTGGAGATATCATGTGATGTTTTTAAATCACTTTTATACAAAAATATCTTTTATTTATGTTATAATTTGAGCTCTGCATCAATTTTTCCTTCTCTGGTCCAGAGTGCAATTTGCACTACAACTCTTTTAAATAATTCTTTCTAGCCTCCACCAAAATTATGGGATATTGGTAATAGCCTATGATTCAACTTTATGCAAAAACCTAGTACTGTTCTTTGAAAATTTTGAGTGAATCAACCTCATTTTCATTCTGGACCAACTTGATGGTTTGTACAGCAACCATATTTTTGCTTGCTCTTTAACCCTTGATTATTTCTCCCACTTGTAGACAGCCCTACCAAACCCTTAAGTCCAGGAGAATGCCTCCGCTCGGGACAGGGGAAGGAGGGGGAGAAAGGGACTAGTCAAACCTGACTAGTGGGCCCCTTGGACCCACTGTCAGTGACCCTGCGCCTATCCCCGTCGGTTAAGTGAAGGCGTAATCCGCCCAGTACGTTTTCCCCGCTCCGGAAGTGTATTCCCCTCCGAAACGTTTTCTTTTCTGTTTTAATTTATATAACAGATTTGACCAGAACTTTGACCGGCTATAACTTTTTAAATATAACTCCAAATGAAAGGATTCTTTTTCCTACCTTCCTCAAATTTGGTCTAGTTTATTTTACGATTTATTTGAAAAATTTTCAAACAACTTTTTTGTTCTGTTTTTGAAATGTGTGTTAATTCAAATATATTTGTAAATAGGATTTTGGGAGAGAGAGGAAACTTTCAAAAGTTTTGGAGTGCACCCTGCCTTTCCACACATTGAAGGCAAGCATTCTGAATCCCGACATAATATTTTTGGGGTGATCATTGATATATTTATAACCCCACCGCATTTCGAAGGACTTATTATTTCATGTGATATGATCATATGAATGAGTGCATATTAGTGATTTCCATGCTGTTGGAAATGAACACACTTGTGATGATAATCACCCTCATGTGCCTTGCATGCATACCGGCAGGAACCCGGGAAAACCTCAGCCTTGGGTAGGCATGAGTTTGTCGCTGGTCTCCGTCGGGACGGTTATGGCTGGTATGGCATGGTAAGGTGATATGAGCGGTGACTCTGTTGGATGAAATACTTTTGTCATGCTAATCATGCAGGGAATACTTAAACCTCCTGAGTCGACCGTAGATCGAGTCTTGTGCCAGTAACCCCCATACTTGTTTCGTACTACCACTCGTCTCTACAGCAAGTAGAGTATGGTTCAGTAAGTCGTCAACCCCTTTCAAGCACACACCGTACAGAGAGGCCATGGTGGAAGATATCGGTTGTAGCCGGTAGGCATGCCACCTGGTCCGGGGGCATGGGTGTTTCCGGTTGCGACCGAGAGGGGAGGCCACCCCTTAGAGCGCGCGATATAAATTTGATCCCATGCTACGCGAGGTTGTAGCCTCCCCACTTAGAGTTTTGCTTAACAAGTGTCGTGGGTGATTCCAGAAACCGGTAAGTTAAGCTGGTGTGTGCAAGTTAGGCGTGTTTTCAACTAAAAGACCATAGACGGAATTAGTCTCGATGGACTAAAGGAATCCGTTACTCGTGGGTAAAGAGTACACCCTCTGCAGAGATTAAACCTATTCGAATAGCCGTGTCCATGGTTAAGGATTACAGTCTGGGATGGGTCAAGTGTTGGTCTTAGTGTCGGTCTTCGGAGGTGATATTGTTAAACCAAACTTGGATATTGATTGGTGACTTGTGATAATTCTGATTATTATTATTGTTGACTAACCCATGATATTATTGTCATTATCGAGTATCTCTGGGACGGTTCTACCTCCGGGATATTCACTATGATTGTTTCTTTTAAAGCCCTTTATGTGGTGTCGCCCAGACGCCCGACTGTGGCATTTCTTTTAAAGCCCCTTATGTGGTGTCGCCCAGACGCCCGACTGTGGCATTTCTTTTAAAACCCTTTATGTGGTGTCGCTCAGACGCCCGACTGTGGCATTTCTTTTAAAGCCCTTTATGTGGTGTCGCCCAGACGCCCGACTGTGGCATTTCTTTTAAAGCCCCTTAAGTGGTGTCGCGCAGACGCCCGACTGTGGCATTTCTTTTAAAGCCCTTTATGTGGTGTCGCTCAGACGCCCGACTGTGGCATTTCTTTTGAAGCCCTTTATGTGGTGTCGCTCAGACGCCCGACTGTGGCATTTCTTTTAAAGCCCTTTATGTGGTGTCGCTCAGACGCCCGACTGTGGCATTTCTTTTAAAGCCCTTTATGTGGTGTCGCTCAGATGCCCGACTGCGGCATTTCTTTTAAAATCCCTTTATGTGGTGTCGCACAGACGCCCGACTGTGGCATTGCTTGTTATTTATTTCATAAATTTTAGTACTACTATGTTATTGCATTTTTATAAATAACTTGCTTGCACGCATCAGAGTTTCATTTATATTTTGTGACAGACGTGATGAGCATAAAATATTTTTAGCACATCATGGTTATATTATACCTGTGTTCATAATGTTTGCGAGTACATTCAAAGTACTCACTGGCTTGTCCCTGGCTATTGTCTTGGCCAGAATTTCTTGCACGGAGAGGAGCGACACGATGACAGCCCCGTAACCTAAGCAATGGTGATAGCAGCCTCGCGAAGATAGGAGTTAACCTGGTCAGCTGTTCCTGTGGGAAATGGAGTTCCATAGACACTGATGTTTCACAACCGCTTCCGCCATCAACCACTAGAAACCATTTGTTGTACTCACAGGCCAGAATGGTCTTGTACTACATGTTTTGTATTTTGCTTGGAATTTCTGTATCAAGTTGGAGCCTCATCAGCTAACAGTAATCCTGGGGCTGATGAGCACGACGGTCTTTTCTAGAAATTTATACCCGGAAAAACCGGTCGTGGCAGTTTTTCCACTAGCATACACTACAATCCCTTGTCCTGTCACTACCATACACTACAGTTTTATTAAAAGGGGGCATGTCATTCTGCATGTTGTTGTATCACTAGTTTCATGCTGCCTTCTCATTTGAACCTATTACTTGTTTTTGTTTTTATCCTTGATTAGTATCAATTGTTGTATTGTAGACATAAAATTGTGGTGGTTCCTCCTTTATAGAAGCTCAAGTGTGAAGTCGTGAAGTGTGAAGCAAGTGTGAAGCCAAGTGTGAAGCCGTGAAGTCCAACTCATTGTAGCATATCTGTGTTGTAAAGATTGTAATACATTTATTTAGTGGTATATTTGATGAATTTTATGCGTTCTTTGTTCTATTTGAAATATTGATTATGTATGTGATTTGAAAACTTATGGAATGGAAACTTGTCCAGTGAGGCCACTTATGAAAATAATTTGTCAAATTTGTACATTTCTGACATGTGGGACCAATTTGAGAGATGAACATGACAGGTTGGACCCATCTAACTAGTGGGACCAGCTTGAATATATAATAGTTGAAAATAGAAAATCAGTAGACTAAAAGGCCATGGCCCAAAAACAAAAAGGCTGCAATGTTGGGCTTGGTCCATGAAGCTGACAAAAAATTCATAGGGAAAAAATATAAATGGGTTGAATTAATGGGCCCGGCCCATATAAACACCGAATTGGACCGGGCTGAATCTTGTGACACATCAGCTTACCACGTTGGATGCCTCCTGGACTGGGGAGGCTGCTAGTGACCAAAACGCCACAGTAGGAATATTTTGGTCATAAACGTCCACGACCTTCTCACAGAGAAGGTCGCTATAGTCAGTTTACGACACTCAGCTTTTGACCTTCTGTTTTTGGTCACAAAAAGGTCGCAAATGAAAAACTATGACCTTTTAGTGACCAATAGTGGAGGTCACAAGATAGCATATTTCTTGTAGTGAAAGAGTTGGCGTCGACTGGAGTCTGGAATCCGTTGCCGCGCGCGTTCGTCGAGTGCCCGCTGAAGGTTCTCCAGTCGAGTGCGCTCAGCTAGGTTGGCCAAGCGCGCGTCCTCTAAGGCGCGAGCCTTAGGGGTTTCTCCAACGATCGGAGTGTGAAGCGCATCCATGTTCCGGCGGTGAAGCTCTTCCCTTTGCTGCGAATTGAGGGGCTCGGGGAGATATTCCTCGTGGTCGTGCGACGGATCGCCTCCGCCGTTGCCTCCCTCGGCGCCAGGAAAGCCGGGGGGAGCATGCGGTCCATTGACCATCAGGACCTCCACCGCTGGATCACTGCTGTCGCACTCGGATGCAGTGTTTGCGGAGCCAGTCGATAGGTCGAACAGGCCGTAGAGAGATTCGTCGGGCTCGATTGCCGCGACTTGGGCGGCGGTCGACTGGCGAGCCACCGCGTTTCTCACCCACCGCTGAAGCCTCGACCGTCCGGAGCGCTTACTCCGGTGGGAAGCGGGGAGGGAGGATGACACGAAAACCGGCCGATACTGGGTTGACGGTTGCCGCAGAAGGACACCGCGGACGCATGCTCGAAAGTGCGTAGCTCCGCGGACCGGGAGCGCATCCATGTCGAGCGGAGCCTCCTGCAGCCAGGCAGAGTCGTCGGCGACGAATGTGAGCGCGTCGAGACGGATCTCGCGGCCCTCAACCAAAACTCCACCGGAAACCATGATGATGGGAATCGAAAAGATTGCAACTTCTCCAATAAGTCGCTAAGACACCTGCCCCACGGTGGGCGCCAACTGTCGTGGTTCTAAGTCTGACAGTAGAATAGGGGGTAGGTATGGAGAGGCAAGATCCTAGATATCGAGCAGTTGTGCACACAAGTGTTTTACGAGTTCAGGCCCATCTTAGAGGAAGTAACAGCCCTACGTCTCGGAGACCGGAGGCGGTCGACTGGATTATATGTGTGAAAGTTACAGGGGTGCGAACCCCTCTAACAGTGGAGGGGGTGGCTTATATAGAGGACGCCAAGACCCCAGCCAGCCCACATAGCGGAGGGTTAAAGTACATTAAGGCCTGGCGTTACTGGTAACGCCCTACATAAAGTGTCATCATGACCATAAAGACTACTTAATTACAGACCGTTTGGATACAGAGTAGATCTTGAACTCCTGGTGGTCGAGTGAGTCTTCATGGTCGAGTGTCTTCAAGTTCGTCGAGTGTCTTCTAGACCGTCGAGTAGAGTACCTCTTGGTCGACTGGAAGACGGCTTCTTCTAAAATATGTCCTCGGGGAGGGTACCTTGGACAGGTCCATGACCCTACCCTAGGTACATGATTTCATCACCTTCCTATGTAATGGAAGGAGGTGCCCCAAGCACGGGCGTGATACATCTCCAATGTATCTATAATTTTTGATTGTTCCATGCTATTATATTACCCGTTTTGGATGTTTATGAGCTTTACTTTACACTTTTATATCATTTTTGGGACTAACCTACTAACTGGAGGCCCACCTCGAATTGCTGTTTTTTTTGCCTATTTTAGTGTTTCAAAGAAAAGAAATATCAAACGGAGTCCAAATGTAATGAAACCTTTGGGAGCGTTCTTTTCGGAACAAATGCCAACCTGGAGACTTGGAGTGGACGTCAAGCAACAAACGAGGCGGCCACGAGGGTGCCCGGCGCGCCCCCTGGGGGTGGGTGCGCCCCCACCCTCGTGGGCCCCTCGAGCGTCAACCGACCTACTTCTTTCGCCAATACATACTCCCATACCCCGAAAACATTGAAGAGCACCACAAAAACCTAATTCCACTGCCGCAACCTTTTGTATCCGCGAGATCCCATCTTGGAGCCTTCGCCGGCGCTCCGCTGGAGGGGGAATCGACCATGGTGGGCCTCTACATCATCTCCAAGGCCTCTCCGATGAGTTGTGAGTAGTTTACCACAGACCTTCGGGTCCATAGTTATTATCTAGATGGCTTCTTCTCTCTCTTTGAATCTCAATACAAAGTTCTCCTCGATCTTCTTGGAGATCTATTCGATGTAACTCTTTTTGCGGTGTGTTTGTCAAGATCCGATGAATTGTGGGTTTATGATCAAGTTTATCTAAGACAAATATTTGAATCTCCTCTGAATTCTTTTATGTATGATTTGTTATCTTTGCAAGTCTCTTCGAATTATCAGTTTGGTTTGGCCTACTAGATTGATCTTTCTTGCAATGGGAGAAGTGCTTAGCTTTGGGTTCAATCTTGCGGTGTCCTTTCCTAGTGACAGCAAGGGTAGCAAGGCACGTATTGTATTTTTGCCATCGAGGATAAAAAGATGGGGTTTATATCATATTGCATGAGTTTATCCCTCTACATCATGTCATCCTTCTTAATGCGTTACTGTATTCTTCATGAACTTAATACTCTAGATGCAGGCATGAGTCGGTCGATGTGTGGAGTAAGAGTAGTACATGCAGAATAGTTCCAGTCTACTTGTCACGGATGTGATGCCTATATACATGATCATGCCTAGATATTCTCATAACTATGCACTTTTCTATCAATTGCTCGACAGTAATTTGTTCACCCATCATAACACTTATGCTATCTTGAGAGAAGCCACTAGAGAAACCTATGGCCCCTGGGTCTATCTTTTATCATATAAGTTTTCAATCTACTTTTATTGGCATCTTTTACTTTCCAATCTATATCATAAAAATACCAAAAATATTTATCTTATTTTATTATCTCTATCAGATCTCACTTTTGCAAGTTACCGTGAAGGGATTGACAACCCCTTTATTGTGTTGGTTGCGAGGTTCTTGTTTGTTTGTGTAGGTGCGTGGGACTTTTGAGGAGCCTCCTACTGGATTGATACCTTGGTTCTCAAAACTGAGGGAAATACTTAGGCTACTATTCTGCATCACCCTTTCCTCTTCAAAGAAAACCAACGCAGTGCTCAAGAGGTAGCAAGAAGGATTTCTGGCGCCGTTGCCGGGGAGGTCTTCGCTCAAGTCAAGACATACCAAGTACCCATCACAAACTCATCTCCCTCGCATTACCTTATTTGCCATTTGCCTCTCGTTTTCCTCTCCCCCAATTCACCATTGCCGTTTTATTCGCCCTCTCTTTCCTAATCTCCTCTCTCTTTCACTTGCCTTTTTGTTTGCTTGTGTGTTGGATTGTTTGTCACGATGGCACAAGTTAATACAAAATTGTGTGACTTTTCCAATACTAATAATAATGATTTCCTTAGCACTTAGGTTGCTCCTTTTAATGATGTTGAATCTTGTGAAATCAATGCTGCTTTGCTGAATCTTGTTATGAAAGATCAATTCTCTGGCCTTCCTAGTGAAGATGCCTCTACTCATCTAAACAACTTTGTTGATTTGTGTGATTTGCAAAAGAACAAAGATACGGATAATGATGTTGTCAAATTGAAGTTATTTCCGTTTTCACTTAGAGATCGTGCTAAAAATTGGTTTTCGTCTTTGCCTAAAAATAGTATTGATTCATGGAATAAGTGCAAAGATGCTTTTATCTCTAAGTATTTTCCTCCTGCGAAGATCATCTCTCTTAGGAATGATATTATGAATTTTAAACAACTTGATCATGAGCATGTGGCCCAATCTTGGGAAAGAATGAAATTAATGATTTGCAATTGCCCTACTCATGGTTTGAACTTATGGATTATCTTACAAAATTTTTATGCCGGATTGAATTTTGCTTCTAGAAATCTTTTAGATTCGGCCACGAGAGGCATTTTTATGGAAATCACCTTAGGAGAAGCTACTAAACTCCTTGATAACATCTACTAGTAAAAAGGTTAATGTTATAGAAGAGATTAATGTCTTGAGTGGAAAGATGGATGAACTTATGAAATTGTTTGCTACTAAGAGTGCTCCTATTGATCCTAATGATATGCCTTTGTCTACTTTGATTGAGAATAATAATGAATCAATGGATGTGAATTTTGATGGTAGGAATAATTTTGGTAACAATGCTTATAGAGGAAACTTTAATCCTAGACCATTTCCTAGTAATTCCTCTAATAATTATGGAAATTCCTACAACAACTCTTATGGAAATTTTAATAAGATGCCCTCTGATTTTGAGAATAGCGTTAAAGAATTTATGATCTCTCAAAAGAATTTTAATGCTTTGCTTGAAGAAAAATTGCTTAAAGTCGATGAATTGGCTAGAAACATTGATAGAATTTCACTTAATGTTGATTCTTTGAAACTTAGATCTATTCCTCCTAAGCATGATATCAATGAGTCTCTCAAGGCCATGATAATTTCCATTGAGGAGTGCAAAGAAAGAACCGCTAGGTTGCGTTCTAAGAAAGATTGCTTTGTAAAAGCGTGTTCTTCTAGTCTCCATGAAAATAATGATGAAGATCTAAAAGTTATTGATGTATCCCCTCTTAAATCCTTGTTTTGAAATATGAATCTTGATAATGATGGGACTGGAGATGATCCAACTTTAGTTAAAAGGCGTCCCAATAATTCAGAGTTTTTAGATCTAGATGCTAAATTTGGTAAAAGTGGGATTGGAGTGGTCAAGACTTTGCATAGCATTGAACCCACTATAATGGATTTCAAGGAATTTTAATTATTTTAATTGTTCTTTAATAGATTGTATTTCCTTGTTGCAATCCATGTTGAATTCTCCTCATGCTTATAGTCAAAATAAAGCTTTTACCAAACATATTGTTGATGCCTTAATGCAATCTTATGAGGAAAAACTTAATTTGGAAGTTTCTATACCTAGAAAACTTATGATGAGTGGGCACCTGCTGTAAAGAATAAAATTAAAGATCATGAGTTCTATGCTTTGAGTGATTTGGGTGCTAGTGTTTCCACGATTCCGAAAACTTTATATGATTGCTAGGTTTCCATGATTTTGATGATTGCTCTTTAAACTTGCACCTTGCGGATTCCACCATTAAGAAACCTATGGGAAGGATCAATGATGTTCTTATTGTTTCAAATAGGAATTATGTACCCGTAGATTTTATCGTTCTTGATATAGATTGCAATCTTTCATGTCCTATTATTCTTGGTAGACCTTTCCTTAGAACGATTGGTGCAATTATTGATATGAAGGAAGGGAATATTAGATTCCAATTTCCATTAAGGAAAGGCATGGAGCACTTTCCAAGAAAGAAAGTCGAATTACCTTATGAATCTATCATGCGAGCTACTTATGAATTGAATGCCAAAGATGGCACTACTTAGATCTATCCTCGCTTTTATGCCTAGCTAGGGGCGTTAAACGATAGCGCTAGTTGGGAGGCAACCCAATTTTATTTTTGTTTCTTTCTTTTTGCTTCTGTTTAGTAATAAATATTTCATCTAGCTTCTGTTTAGATGTGTTTTCATGTTTTAATTAGTGTTTGTGCCAAGTAGAACCTATAGGATAACCTACGGTGATAGTTAATTTGATTCTGCTGAAAAATAGAAACTTTTGCACGCACGAAAATAATTGAAGTAAATCATAGAAACGTGCATTTGTGTTGATTCTTTTTTATGTAGATCAATAGAAAAATTTCCTAGGACTTCCTACTTTGGTAGAATTTTTAGAGTTCCATAAGTATTCAAAAGTTTCAGATTGCTACATACTGTTCTGTTTTTGACAGATTCTGTTTTTCATGTGTTGTTTGCTTATTTTGATGCATCTATGGCTAGTATCGGGGGGTATGAACCATAGAGAAGTTGGAATACAGTAGGTTTAACACCAATATAAATAAATAATGAGTTCATTACAGTACCTTATGTGGTGGTTTTTCTTTCTTGCACTAACGGAGCTTATAAGATTCCCTGTTGAGTTTTCTGTTGTGAAGTTTTCAAGTTTTGGGTAAAGATTTGATGGACTATGGAATAAGGAGTGGCAAGAGCCTAAGCTTGGGGATGCCCATGGAACCCCAACATATTCAAGGATAACCAAAAGCCTAAGCTTGGGGATGCCCCGGAAGGCATCCCCTCTTCCGTCTTCGTCTATCGGTAACTTTACTTGGAGCTATATTTTTATTCGCCACATGATATGTGTTTTTCTTGGAGCGACATGTATGATATGAGTCTTTGCTTTTTAGATTACCAGAATCATCTTTGATGTACACACCTTTTGGGAGAAACCCACATGATTTGGAATTTATTAGAATATTCTATGTGTTTCACTTATATCTTTTGAGCTAGATAGTTTTGCTCTAGTGCTTCACTTATACTCCCTCCATCTGGAAATACTCGTCGGAGGAATGAATGTATCTAGACATATTTTAGTTCTAGATACATTCATTTTTATGCATTTCTCGGACAAGTATTTCCGGACGGAGGGAGTATCTTTTAGAGCACGGCGGTTTCTTTATTTTGTAGAAATTGTTGATCTCTCATGCTTCACTTATATAATTTTGAGAGTCTTTTAGAACAGCATGGTATTTGCTATGGTTATAAAATTGGTCCTAGAATGATGGGCATCCAAGTTGGGTATAATAAAAACTATCATAGGAAGTGAATTGGATGCTATGATCAATTTGATGCTTGATAATTGTTTTGAGATATGGAGGTGGTGATATTAGAGTCATGCTAGTTGGGTAATTGCGAATTTAAAGAATACTTGTGTTGAAGTTGGAAAGTCTCGTAGCATGCACGTATGGTAACCGTTGTGTAACAAATTTGAAATATGAGGTGTTCTTAGATTGTCATCCTTATGAGTGGCAGTCGGGGATGAGCGATGGTCTTTTCCTACCAATCTATCCCCCTAGGAGCATGCACGTAGTGCTTGGTTTCTGATGACTTGTAGATTTTTGCAATAAGTATATGAGTTCTTTATGACTAATCTGAGTCCATGGATTATACGCACTTTTACCTTTCCATCATTACTAGCCTCTTCGGTACCGTGCATTGCCCTTTCTCACCTTGAGAGTTGGTGCTAACTTCGCTAGTGCATCCAAACCCCATGATACAATACACTCTATCACACATAAGCCTCCTTCTATCTTCCTCAAAACAACCACCATACCTACCTATTATGGCATTTCCATAGCCATTCCGAGATATATTGCGATGCAACTTTTCACTGTTCCATTCGTCATGACACGCATCATCATTGTCATATTGCCTTGCATGATCATGTAGTTGACATCGTATTTGTGGCAAAGCCACCATCATACTTTTCATACATGTCACTCTTGATTCATTTCCCATCCTGGTACACCGCCGGAGGCATTCATATAGTGTCATATCTTGTTCTAGTTTTGAGTTGTAATTCATGAGTTGTAAATAAACAGAAGTGTGATGATCATCATTATTAGAGCATTGTCCCTTATAAAAAAATAAAGGCCAAAAAAGGCCAAAAAAAGAGAGAAAGGCCAAATAAAAAAGAGCCCAAAAAAGAAAAAAAGGAAAACAAGAAAAAGAAAATAAAAATAAAAAGGGGACAATGTTACTATCCTTTTCCACACTTGTGCTTCAAAGTAGCACCATGTTCTTCACATAGAGAGTCTCATTTGTTGTCACTTTCATATACTAGTGGGAATTTTTCATTATAGAACTTGTCTTGTATATTCCAACAACGGGCTTCCTCAAAATTCCCTAGGTCTCCATGAGCAAGCAAGTTGGATGCACACCCACTAGTTTCTTTTGTTCAGCTTTCATACATTTATAGCTCTAGTGCATCCGTTGCATGGCAATCCCTACTCCTCATGTTGACATCAATTGATGGGCATCTCCATAGCCCGTTGATTAGCCTCGTTAACATGAGACTTTCTTCTTTTTTGTCTTCTCCACACAATCACCATCATCATATTCTATTCCACCCATAGTGCTATATCAATGGCTCACGCTCATGTATTGCGTGAAAGTTGAAAAACGTTTGAGATTGCTTAAGTATGAAACAATTTTTTGGCTTGTCATCGGGGGTGTGCAAGATGAGAGCATTTTTGTGTGACGAAAATAGAGCATGACCAAATTATATGATATTGTAGGGATGAACTTCCTTTAGCCATGTTATTTTGAGAAGACATGATTGCTTTGATTAGTATGCTTGAAGTATTACTATTTCTTATGTCAATATGAACTTTTATTTTGAATCATTTGGATCTGAACATTCATGCCACAATAACGAAATTACATTAAGGATTATGCTAGGTAGCCTTCCACATCAAAAATTCTATTTTTATCATTTACCTACTCGAGGACGAGCAGGAATTAAGCTTGGGGATGCTTGATATGTCTCCAACGTATCTATAATTTGTGATTGTTCCATGCTATTATATTACCCATTTTGGATGTTTATGGGCTTTCCTTTACACTTTTATATCATTTTTGGGACTAACCTACTAACCGGAGGCCCAGCCCGAATTGCTGTTTTTTTTTGCCTATTTTAGTGTTTCGAAGAAAAGAAATATCAAACGGAGTCCAACCGGAATGAAACCTTCGGGAGCGATCTTTTTGGAACAAATGCTAACATGGAGACTTGGAGTGGATGTCAAGAAACAAACGAAGCGGCCGCGAGGGTGCCCGGCACGCCCCCCACCCTCGTGGGTCCCTCGAGCGTCAACTGACCTACTTCTTTCGCCTATATATACTCCCGTACCCTGAAAACATCGAAGAGCACCATGAAAACCTAATTCCACCGCCACAACCTTCTGTATCCGCGAGATCCCATCTTGGATCCTTCGCTGGCGCTCCGCCGGAGGGGGAATCGACCATGGTGGGCCTCTACATCATCTCCAAGGCTGCTCCGATGAGTTGTGAGTAGTTTACCACAGACCTTCCGGTCCATAGCTATTAGCTAGATGGCTTCTTCTCTCTCGTTGAATCTCAATACAAATTTCTCCTCGATCTTCTTGGAGATCTATTTGATGTAACTCTTTTTGCGGTGTGTTTGTCGAGATTCGATGAACTGTGGGTTTATGATCAAGTTTATCTATGAGAAATATTTGAATCTCCTATTAATTCTTTTATGTATGATTTGTTATCTTTGCAAGTCTCTTCGATTTATAAGTTTGGTTTGGCCTACTAGATTGATCTTTCTTGCAATGGGAGAAGTCCTTAGCTTTGGGTTCAGTCTTGCGGTGTCCTTTCCTAGTGACAGCAGGGGCAACAAGGCACGTATTGTATTGTTGCCATCAAGGCTAAAAAGATGGGATTTATATCATATTGCATGAGTTTATCCCTCTACATCATGTCATCTTTCTTAATGCATTACTCTGTTCTTCATGAACTTAATACTCTAGATGCAGGCAGGAGTCGGTCGATGTGTGGAGTAATAGTAGTAGATGCAGAATCATTTCGGTCTACTTGTCACAGACGTGATGCCTATATACATGATCATGCCTAGATATTCTCATAACTATGCACTTTTCTATCAATTGTTCGACAGTAATTTGTTCACCCACCGTAATACTTATGCTATCTTGAGAGAAGCCGCTAGTAAAACCTATGGCCCCTGTGTCTATCTTTTGTCATATAAGTTTTCAATCTACTTCTATTTGCATCTTTTACTTTCCAATCTATATCATAAAAATACCAAAAATATTTATCTTATCTTATTATCTCTATCAGATCTCACTTTTGCAAGTTACCGTGAAGGGATTGACAACCCCTTTATTGCGTTGGTTGCGAGGTTCTTGTTTGTTTGTGTAGGTGCGTGGGACTTTTGAGGAGCCTCCTACTGGATTGATACCTTGGTTCTCAAAAACTGAGGGAAATACTTATGCTACTTTGCTGCATCACCCTTTCCTCTTCAAGGAAAACCAACGCAGTGCTCAAGAGGTAGCAGGGCATTGATCCTGACGCGCCACCACCCAAGATGCCGACCTCCTGACGCCTTGTGCGGAGCGGTTGCTTCTTCTTCTTCGGGATGGCCTCCGGAGGGTTCTCGCCCTTGCTGTCCGGGTCCTCGATCGATGCAGCTTGGAAGGCACGCTTGAGGGAGCACACCGCATCTCTCTCTTTGCAAGGGACCATGATGATTCCGCCGCTTCATAGCATCTTGAGGACGTTGTAGCCGTGGTGGGTCACCGCCATGAACTTGGCCAGGGCTGGATACCCGAGGGTGGAAATGTACGGCAGGTGGATGTGGGTGATGTCGAAGTCGATGAGCTCAGTGTAGTAGTTGTCGCACTGTCCGAAGGTGACAGGGAGGCGGACCTGCCCTATCGGGGTGGTGGAAGCGTCAGTAACTCCTGAGGAAGGCTTGGTAGGCTGGAGCTGATCGTATGGCACTAGAAGGTTGTCGAACATCTCAACGGACATGACATTAAGCCCTGCTCCACCATCGATGAGGGTCTTGGTGACTTGCACGTCGCTGATGACTAGGGAACAAAGCATCGGGAGGACGCCAGCAGTAGCCGCGTACTTGAGTTGATCTGCCGAGATGAAGGTGATGGCGCACTTGGACCACCTGAGCGGGTATGTGGCCTCGAGCCTAGGGAGGACTGCATTCACCTCGCTAGCAAACTGCTTGAAGATGCGCTGAGAGGCTGGGGCCTGAGCTCCGCCCAAGATGCAAGCTATAGCACGTGGCTCCTGGAAGCCCCAAGCCCCCTCGTCCTGATGATGGTCGTCATTCCTTCTTGGCGGCGGAGGAAGGCCGGCATTGCCCTGAGGGTGGTCCTCGCAAGGCTGATCCCTCCAGGCACCCTCGCGAGGCTGGTCCTGCCAGCGATCCTCACGAGGTCGGTTACACCACACCTGGCGAGGGCCACGGTCGTCCCATCGTCCCCCGCCATGTCCTCCTCCTCGGTTGTAGCCTCGGTCGTTGTGCTCGGGGTATCGACCGAAGCGTCCTTCTCGAACGGCCCTGAGCTCCTAGAACTTGTTGGTGTTGTGGGTGTGGAGGTTGTGGTAGGCTCAGAACGGTCGACTGCCCTTGGACGACTCCGGCTGGTCCCTGCCGCGCTTCATGTCTGGCTCTGCCGCAAGCACGACTACTCCCTAGCGCTTCACGTCCTTGGCCTTGGTCTTCTTTTCTTCCAGGTCGGCAATAGGGAGCTCGAGGAGGGAGAGGCATCCCTCCTTAGCTCTTGTGCACTTGGTTTCCAGATTGAACAACTCCAGGGATGTCCACAACTCCTCGTGGATGGCAAGCTCCTCCTTCATCTTGACGTCACGGATGCCATCAGATAACGCTGAGATGATATCCTCGTCTGTCACCTTGGGGATCTTGAGGCGGACGCTGTTGAAGTGCTGGAAGTATTTCTTCAGGGTCTCCCCAGGCTGTTGCTTGATGCGGCGCAGGTCACCTGCGGCCGGGGCGTGGTCGCGAGTGAACTGGAAGTTGGCGATGAAGCGGCTGCGCATCTCGTCCCAGGAGGAGATTGAGCCAGGAGGTAGGTTCAGGAGCCATGAGCGGGCACCGTCCTTGAGCGCCATGGGAAACTAGTTCGCCATGACCTTCTCGTCTCCATTGGCCGCCTTGATGCTCAGCTCATAGAGCTGCAAGAACTCCGCGGGGTCGGGGGTGCCGTCATAGCGAGGAGGCAGGTCTGGCTTGAACTTGCCCGGCTAGGTGACGCTACGCAGCTCGGGGGTGAAGGCACGGCAACCTGCTGTGGTCATCGGGGCCCTTTGCTGACGCGGAGCTTGCTCTTGATGGAACCCGCGCACTGCCGCCAAAGGCAGCACGCGGTCTTGTCGCGCCGGTGCAGGGAGCACGGGGGTGCCTTCTTGAGGCCGAGGGATTTCTTGACATCTTCTTTCTTGTCGCGCGGGCACCGGATGCGGTGGGTCACGTCCAGGGGACGCGCACCTTGGAGCCAGGGCACCGTCTTGGGGCAGAGGCAGTGGAGGCGCTCCATGAGCCGCGTTTCTGATACCTGGGGGAGGGCGAGCCAGCGAGAGGGACGGCACGGGAGAGGACCCCGTGGCGCTGACGACTCGGTGAAGCGAGCGATCCATTCTTCATAGAGGTCGTCGACGGGGCGGTAGTGCAGGAGCTCACGTGTCAGGAGCAGCGCTTCCTACGTGTCCGTGGGGGCGGGACGAGCGTGAGACGATGAACCGGCCAGTGCCAGTGATGGAGTGGTGGTGCGGCCGTCCCGCCGCACCGAGGGGTACAACGAAGATGCTTGCTACTCGTTCCCCGCCGGGCCGATGGCGGCGTTGGCGGCAGGCGATGGAGAACGACGAGGAGGCCCGCCGATAGGAGCCGTCTGGGTGACGCGAGCGGCGAGAGCAGCCCGGCACTCGGCGCGGGCTCGGCGGGCGTCAGACATGGATGCGACGAAGCGATAGGACGCGGATCAGCGGAAGGAAGACTTCGGTGCTCCCCTACCTGGCGCGCCAAATGTCGGATATCGGGTTTCGGCAAAACCCTTGAGGTTCGAACACTTGGGTGCGCACAAAGATTTCCCCCTACCTAATCTCACTCTTAGCCTCGCCGCGATCCCTAAGCTAGCTCAACGAACTCACAGCACAAGAGACACAAGATTTATACAGGTTCGGGCCAGCGTTGTGGTGTAATACCCTACTCATGTGTGTGGTGTGGTGGATTGCCTCTTGGGCTGATGATGAATAGTACAAGGGAAGAATAGCCTCCTAAGGAGAGGTGTTCTCAAGCTGGTGTGGTGTTCCACTTATTATGGTTTCGATCCCTTTCTACTGTGGTGGCTAGCCCTATTTATAGAGGCCATGGTCCTCTTCCCAAATATTGAGTGGTGGATCCAACAACGGCCATTTTGAAAGGGGACATCTAGTACGAGCTATCCTGACTAAAGGTGGTCTTCGCCTGTCAAAGGCGCTGGTGGTGACACCGTTTTGGGCTCCACAATGACCTCCGTCCTGTTGTCCTGCTGGTCTTGGTCTTGTTGCACCGATATGGAAACCTTTGCCTGATGCCTCGGTACTCCCCGCCTGCGCTTGCCCCCTTAGCAACAAAGGGGAAATGCGGACACTGCGCGCGCTGGTGCCCGCCTAGCCTTGGTCATTATGGCTTGCGTCACGGGAACCTCATGAGGTACCCTTTGCCTTCACTACAATAAAAAGACACATCGTGACATTTTGGGCCGAATGAATTTTTTTTTGTCATACTTATGACACTTCTATGACGATAATTGTGACAAAACCCAGTATCATCATAGATGTGGTGGGCTCCTACTTCTATGACAAAAAATCATGATAGAAAATGGGCTTTTCGTCCTGGGCGGGCCGGAGACGCAGCTGCATGACATTCTTTGAGCTATCCATGATGGAAAAAACCGTGGTAGAAGCGAGGGCGAGGAAAATTTTGGCGAGTTCCCGGTTACGGTGGGAGGTCGGGACCGAGCGATGCGCGTTTCTCTCGTGCACGTACGCGTGTGTGTGCGAGGCGTTGGCTCTAACTGAACTCGAGCAAGGCGTTGGGCTCTAACTGAACCCGAGTGATTGCACTGCAGGCTATGCGTTACTGAACCCGAGCTACCGAGCGATTCCTTCACTACTTCTGTTAACTGAAGCCGATCGATCCTACCTCTGGATGAACAGTGAGTGTTGCAGGGGGGGTTTGGATGAACAGTGAGCGTTGCGGGGGGAGGGGGTGGATGAACAGTGAGCTGTGGGGGTGGATGAACATGACCCCGTGGCGTTGCCTCTAGATGAATAGGACCCCGATCGATCAAGCCGGTTGGGGCTGGATGAACAGGACCCCGTGGAGGGCTGGATGAATAGGACGAACCCATGGAGGGCTGGATGAACAATAGATGGTAGAGGGGTGGATGACCAGTAGCCCGTGGAGGGTTGGTTGAACATGAGCCCATGGAGAGGGGTGGTTGAACAGTAGCCGGTGGAGTAGCGCACGGTGGAGGCTGGATGAACAGGAGCCCGTGGATGAACAGTCGTAGGTGGAGGCTAGATGAGGTCGACAGTGGATGAACAGTAGCCCATGGAGGCTGGAGGAGGTCGACGGTGGAGATGAACAATATCCCATGGAGTCCCGTTTTGCGGTACGCCACACCCCCTCCTGATGAACAGGACCCCCGTTTCGACCGTAGCGCTCCAACACAAGTCCGTTTCGTCCCTTTTACGGTACGCCACACCCCTCCCGATCAACAGGACCCTGTTTCGACCATAGGAGGTCCAACACAAGTCCGTTTCCTCCGTTTTGCGGTACGCCAGAGCCCTCATCATGAACAGGATCCCGTTTCGAACGTGGCTGGTCCAACACAAGGCCATTTCCTCCGTTCTGCGATATGCTAGGCGTCGTTTCCATCGCCTGTTCCGTCCAAGCCCTCCTGATGAACACGACGACGCATTCCATTCCGACCCAGCCGGTTGGCTCCTCATGAACACGACGACGATGCTATTTCTCCGTTCTGACCGAACCATGTACACGAGCCCTGGCCGTACATATGCGCGAGTAGGCGTTTGAGACCCCACCCGTATGTACACATACGTGGTTGTATTTTCTTTCTTGCACACTGGCCGCTGTACGTACGTGTACATGCTATGTGCGCACTGAGGGAGTCCTGGATTAAGGGGTCCTCGGACAGCCGTACTATGTACTTTGGCCGGACTGTTGGACTATGAAGATACAAGATTGAAGACTTCGTCCCGTGTATGGATAGGACTCTCCTTTGCATGGTTGGCAAGCTTGGCAATTCGGATATGTAGATCTCCTTCTCTGTAACTGACTCTGTGTAACCCTAGCCCCCTCAGGTGTCTATATAAACCGGAGGGTTTAGTCCGTAGGACAACAAAAATCATAATCATAGGCTAGCTTCTAGGGTTTAGCCTCTACGGTCTCGTGGTAGATCAACTCTTGTAATACTCATATCATCAAGATCAATCAAGCAGGAAGTAGGGTATTACCTCCATCGAGAGGCCCCGGACCTAGGTAAACATCATGTCCCCCGCCTCCTATTATCAATAGCCTTAGACGCACAGTTCGGGACCCCTTACCCGAGATCCGCCGATTTTGACACCGACATTGGTGCTTTCATTGAGAGTTCCACCGTGTCATCGCGATAAGGCTCGATGGCTCCTTCAATCATCTTCAACGATGCGGTCCAGGGGGAGGTTTTCCTTCCCGGACAGATCTTCGCATTTGGCGGCTTCGTACTACGGGCAACTCGCTTGGCCATCTGGAGCAAATCGATAGCTACGCCCCTTGCCATCAGGTCAGGTTTGGAAGCTTGAACTATACTACCGACATCCGCAGAGACTTGATCTTCGATGGATTCGAGCCCATGTCAGGTGCGCCGAACAGTCACGACGAGCATGACTTGGATCTGCCATCAAACAGTGTTCGGGAGATCGCACCTGCGGCGGCCCCAGGAATCAATCCGTAGCAGATCGCACCATCCGAGGACGGGTGGGTGGTCCCCACCACGGAGGCTGCACACTCATCAGTGTTTGAGCCGAACACTGACCCCACCTCTTATGAGGCCGGTGTCATCGGACCCTCGGACTCGTCTCCGGCTACAGGCTCCGAACCGCGTACATCCATGCCTATCGAATCTGATTGGGCACCGATCATGGAGTTCACCTCCGCGAGTATCTTTCAGCACTCGCCTTTGGGTGACGTACTAAATTCATTAAGGTCTCTCTCTCTATCAGGGGACTCTTGGCCGAACTATGTCCCGCTCGAGTGGGAAGCGGATGATGAACAAATTCGTTCCCCACCCACCACTCACTTAATAGCCACTATTGGTGACTTAACCGACGTGCTTGACTTCAAATCCGAAAACATCGACGATATGGACGAGGATGCAGGAGAAGAACAGGAACCACCGCCTACAGGGCGCTGGACAACCACCTCATCATATGATATATATATGGTGGACACCCCCAAAGAAAGCAATGGTGATGAGGCAACGAAAGATAATCTAGGCACCGGTGTCATAGGCACCTCTCCAAGCCCCGCCATAGCAAAAATAGTGATACTGGCACAAGAGATGAGAACAATCCGGATGGTGCCGAAGACGGAAACAATCCTTCCCAGCTAGGCTTCGAGCAGTCCGAACAAGAAGATGGGCAAGCTAGCCCTAAGGAACAGGTAACTTATGGAGGATTAGAGGATGATAAATACATGCCTCTCTCCGAAGACGAAGTGAGCCTTGGCGAAGAAGAATTCATCGTACCTGAGGATCCCGTCGAGCAGGAGCGCTTCAAGCGCCGGCTTGTAGCCACTTCAAAAAACCAGAAGAAGAAGTAGCAGCAACTTCAAGCTGATCAAGATCTGCTAACGGATAGATGAACCAAGGTCCTGGCTGCCGAGGAATACGGACATGAGCGCCCCACCAAAATTTACCCAAAGCGCAGGCTTCTACCTCAACTCGAGGAGGAGGCGTTAAAGCCCACACTACCAGTGCATGATGCGGCTGACCGGCCACCCCGTGGCCGAGACAAAGCGGCGTACCAGCCCGAAGTCCAGACCGCACCCCATCACCAATCAAACAATAACACTAAGGCCCGGGGCTACACGAAGGACCTGCGAGACGTATTGGAAAACAAAGCAGGACAGTCAAGATCGATCTACGGATCACGGGGGCGCGCCACAAAGCGTGACGATAACCGTCACGCTGGATACGCTAAACAAAAGTAAGGCCGGGCCGAATACAACAAAGCAGACTCATTTGAACTGTGTCGTGATGTAGCGCGACATAGAGGCGCCGCACACCCCCTATGCTTCACTGATGAAGTAATGGATCATGAATTCCCAGAAGGGTTTAAACCCGTGAACATTGAATCATATGATGGCACGACAGACCCCACGGTATGGATTGAAGATTTTTCTCCTACACATTCACATGGCCCGCAATGATGATCTATATGCCATCAAGTACCTCCCACTTAAGCTCAAAGGACCGGCTCGGCATTGGCTGAATAGCCCGCCAGCAAGCTGCATTAGTAGTTGGGAGAACCTGGAAGACGCATTCCTCGACAACTTCCAGGGCACTTATGTGTGACCACCGGATGCTGATGACTTAAGTCACATAACCCAACATCCCGGAGAGTCAGCCAGGAAATTCTGGATTCGGTTCCTAACTAAAAAGAACCAAATTGTCGACTGTCCGGATGCCAAAGCCTTAGCGGCCTTTAAGCATAACATATGCGATGAATGGCTCGCCCGACACCTCGGCCAAGAGAAGCCGAAGTCCATGGCAGCCCTCACGACACTCATGACCCACTTTTGCATGGGCGAGGACAGCTGGCTGGCTCGTAGCAACATCACACCAAGAAACTCTGACAATTCAGATGCCAGAGACAGCAACGGCAAGCCACGACGCAACAGACACAAGCGTCGCAATAATGGTGATAACCCTAAAGACACAGCCATCAACGCCGGATTCAGTGGCTCTAAGTCCGGTCAGCGGAAAAATCCATTCAAAAGAAACAATCCGGGCCCGTCCAGTCTGGACCGCATACTCGATCGCTCGTGTCAAATTCACGGCACCCCCGATAAACCAGCCAACCAGACCAATAGAGAATGCTGGGTGTTCAAACAGGCAGCAAGTTGAATGCCAAAAATAAGGAGAAGGGGCTGCACAGTGATGACGATGAGGAGCCCCGCCCGCCGAACACAGGAGAACAGAAGAAATTTCCTCCCCAGGTGAAAACGGTGAATATGACAGATGCAACCCATATTCCCAAGCGGGAACGGAAGCGTGCACTAAGGGACGTCTATGCAATGGAGCAAGTCGCCCCAAAGTTCAACCCATGGTCCTCTTGTCCGATCACTTTCGATCGCAGGGACCATCCTACCAGTATCCATCATGGTGGTTCCGCCGCATTGGTCCTCGACCCCATCATTGATGGATTCCATCTCACACGAGTCCTTATGGACGGTGGCAGCAGCCTGAACCTGCTCTACCAGGATACAGTGTGCAAAATGTGCATCGACCCCTCAAGGATCAAGCCCACAAAAACTACCTTCAAAGGTGTCATACCAGGTGTGGAGGCCTATTGCACGGGCTCAATCACGCTAGAAGTGGTCTTCGGATCTCCGGAAAATTTCTGAAGCGAGGAGTTAATCTTCGACATTGTCCCCTTCCATATTTGCACTGCTCGAAGGAACCGCATTTGCCAGATTCAATGCGGTACTACATTATGCATACCTCAAGCTCAAAATGCCAGGACCTCGCAGGATTATAACAGTTAATGGAAACACAGAGTGCTCGCTCCGTACGGAGGAGCACACTGCGGCCCTTGCGGCAGAAGTACAAAACAACCTTCTTAGGCAAACAGCCAATTCGGTGATAAAGAACCCGGACACCGTCAAGCGAGTCCGGAGTACCCTGCAACAGGATCGCCGGGCACGTCCAGAGCTCGACTAGCAATTCGGCCTCCATCCTAGTCCCAGTCAAGCGGCGAAATTTGTGTCGCGCGTACATAAGTACGCACTTAAAATACCATGTGCATAGGCGGAGGCACGGCTATGCACGGTCCACAATGCGGTTCGACCGCCCCAGGATCCATGCATCTTTAGACCTTTTTTCTTCCAGGTCCCTATCTTCGGGAGGCTCTTCCGATAGACCGACTATCGAACCCATAGCGGGACGGACACACCAAGAAGACAAGAAGTTTAATGTACAAGGGAATCCTCGGGTGGTCTCTGATAACGATCGTTATACCTATTTTAAATACCCACACACAGCTCGCTCTTGGTCAGGATGTGTCAAACAGTCCTATTCCACCTATCGCACTACTGGTACGCATACGCCTTGGCGTATTATTCAAATAACAATGGAAAATAACGTATAGCGCCAGCTTAGTAGTAAATTTCTTTATCCTTTTCCTCTACTATTTATTGATTACAAATTGAGCCCGTACATTTTGGTACGTCCGGCTCGCCAGGGGCTTTAGTGTACCCCATAACACGGCAAGAAAAGTCTGAGCACTTTCGACAGTGCGACACCCGAAATTATAGCATTATATGCATCAACTCCGAATCATGTCTTGGGTCAATAGCTGGGTTTGCACGGCTCCCATGTTTTGGTGCCTTACGTTCCGCTATATCGGCTAAGGTAGCATTGGGAGAACTATTGTGATTGTGTCCCGGTTCTTCTGGACGAGCACCTCAGTAGAGAAAGCTGAAAACCGACTGTCATGATAAGGCGAGAGCTGGTCGCTTCTCGAGAGGTCTCAAATCCTTAAAGATTTTTCCTGCTTTGGGCGAGGAATTGGCCTTGTCCGATTTAGGCATGCATAGCGCCCCAGGTTCGGCCTTCCGAATACCAGGGGCTTCGCCAAAATTTAACATTGTAGACTTCTATGGATAAGTGAGAGTGATAAAGCTGTATAGTCCGATTGCCTTGTTCGCTGCGCTAAACACCTCCTTAAAAGGACCAAAAATTTGGATAAAGAGTGTTTATATTTATCCCGAACACCCCAGTACTAGTTACACGGGGGCAAAAGCCGACAACTGGCCAACTCTCAAGATTTTATAGACGGCCGCACAGAAGGTAATATTTTAAATCAACCAGCGCCATATAGCGCACATGAACTCGTTTTCATATTACAGGATGATATGAGTACATTCATTCAAATATTACATCCTTAGCACATTCATCCGCCACAAGGAGGGAACCCTTAATGACATTATCATACTACTGTTCGGGGTGGCGATGCTCCTTACCCTTCGGCGGCCCCTCTGTCACCAGCTTCTCGGCATCCATCTTCGCCCAGTGCACTTCCGCACGGGCCAAGGCCCTACGTGCACCTTCAATGCAGACGGGCCGCTTAATGACTTCAAGCCGCGGAAATGCATTTACCATCCGCTTGACAAGGCCGAATTAGCTGCCGGGCAGGGGCTCGCTCGGCCACAGCCGGACTATGAGGTCCTTCATGGCCAGTTCGGCCTCCTTGTGAAGTTCGACCAGTTGCTTCAGCTAGTCGCTCAAGGGCATCGGATGTTCGGCCCCAATATACTGGGACCAAAACAACTAATCCTTCAAGCTCCCTTCCTCAACTCGGTAGAACTCTGCGGCATCAGAGAAGCTGTGCGGCAGATCAGCGAATACTCCTAGAGTGCTCCGAATTCGGGTAAGTAAAAGGAAAGTCTCCTTCACATGCTTGCTTTGCATAATGAATGCCTTACCCGCCGCAATCTTCTTGGCCGCCTCAATCTCCTGGAGGGCCTCCTGGGCTTCGGCCTTGGTGTCTTGCACGCTCTGGAGGGCCTTCGCAAGCTCTGACTCTTGCGTCTTGGAGTCACGCTCCAAGGACTCGAAATTTTTGACGAAGTCCTGGAGCTCTTGCTGGACCTCATCAACCCGAGCCTCCTGTTTTTCGCGCTCGGTGTGCTCCTTGGCCACTTTGTCTTTGGCCTCGAACAACTCCTTCTTAAGGGACGCCACTTCGGTCGTGGCCCCTATATTCATGATGCTTCTATTAGCGTCAACAATTTGTCCCTTACATGACATTTAGACGGGGTATCACTTACATTTGTTCTCCTCGAGCTACCACTTCACAAGGCTGAGCTCTTCCTCGGCCCGCCCCAGGTCCTGCTTCAGTCCGGAGACCTCCGCAGTACGGCCAGCAGCAACGCCTGCTTATTCACATAGACATAATATGATTAGACTCCTGTGGATGTTATTTGATCCTCTGTTCACCTTTTTGTTTCCGAACACTGAACAAAGCATCAAGGGCTACTGTCTATGCTGTGATATTCTCTCAAAATTTGATTGCTTACCTCAAAGCCTGTTAGGAGGCTGGCGCAGCCTTCGGTCAATCCGCTTTTGGCGGACCGAACCTTCTCAATCACCGTACTCATAAGAGTACGGTGTTCTTCGTCAATGGAAGCGCCCTGAAGCGCTTCCAACAAGTTATCCGATGCATATGGATGGACAGAGGTCATCGGCACAGGCGGCTCGCCTCCCTTAGCGAGGGGCTGCCTGCCTAAATCCGGAACCACTAGAGGTTCTGGCGCAGTGTCCGGCTGGGTGTCGAGCTTGCTGCAGCCCCCAGAATCCATGGGGGTCTTCCCCCAATGAGCCTGGCGTCAGGGACTTCGCCTTGGGGCACCCTCAGAACTGTCTCCCCCTGGACTAGTATCCTTTGAGACAACACCTCGATGTCATCTGGGCCGGGGGGTGTTGGCCGTCGGGAGCAAATCACTGTTCATCGCCGACTCGCTCAAAGACCCATGCGAGGAGGATAAGTCGATGCGGGCTTTGGACGGTCTGCACGATCATATTTAAACATGATGAGAAGCCATAAAGCAAAACATGCCAAAAGTATTATGGAATCTGGATACTTACGACTTTGCCAGGGGCTTGTCCCTGGGTAGCCACTCCTCGTCGCTGTAGGAGGCTGTTGTGGAGTGGTCCGGAGGGAGGGTCCTTCCCTTCTGGACCCTTCGGCCTCCCCAGACAAGGCGCCTTCCTTTTCTTCTCCCCCTCGGTCTGGGGGGAGGGTTCTCCTCTTCCTCCTCCTCGTTTTCATTGGAGGAGTGCGCCTCGGTGTATTCGGACGATGAGTCTGACACCACCTTGCACCGGAGACCTTTCCTGGTCCCCATGGCCTTCTTCTTGGCCTTCTTCTCCAGCACCTCGTAAGGCGCCGGAAATAGCATCTCCGTTAAGAGAGCCGTTGCTGGATCTTCGGGTAATCGAGCTGGACAGTCGATCCGCTGTGCTGTCGCTACCCAATCCTATCAAAATTGGTATGGAGGCTTAAATTCCTCCCACAAACATACTGAGGAAAGGCACATCTTGTGAAATACAGATAGCTTACCGGATTGGCACGACGCTTTGCGCTGAGTCCACGATCCTCATCAATGGGAGGAGGCACTTCGGCGGCCTTGAACAGCACCTTCTAGATGTCTTTATGCATCATGTCGAAGAGATCTCGCAGCGTCTGTGTCACGCCCAATATGCGACCATATCCAAAAGGAACTCGAAGGTCCCACCAAGTATAGACCCGCATATTGAAACGCTTTTGCAAGGTGGATATCATTACATCAACATTACATAATAGATGGGGATACATACATAAGGCATACAATGCCACACGAATACAACATCACAATACATAAGAGCAACATCCGACTACGGATGAAACACAAACAGAAACTCAAACGACATCCACCCTGCTAGCCCAGGCTGCTGCCCTCGAACCTATCCCCTGATCGAAGAAGAAGCAGATGAAGAACTCCAAAATAAGCAAACATCACTCTCGCGTCATGATCATCGCATAACCTGTACCTGCAACTGTTGTTGTAATAATCTGTGAGCCACGAGGACTCAGCAATCCCATTACCATGGGTATCAATAGTAGCAAAGCTTAAAGGGAAAGGAAGGGGTAAAGTGGTGAGGCTGCAGCAGCGACTAAGCATGATATGTTGGCTAACATACGCAAATAAGAGCGAGAAGAGAGCAAATGGAACGGGCGTGAAGCTAGGAATGATCAAGAAGTGATCCTGAACTCCTACTTACGTCAAATATAACCCAAAACTGTGTTCACTTCCCGGACTCCACCGAAAAGAGACCATCACGGGTACACACGCGGTTGATGCGTTTTAATTCGGATCTGGTGTCAAGTTATCTACAACCGGACATTAACAAATTCCCATCTGCCTATAACCGCAGGCACGGCTTTCAAAAGATTATACCCTGCAGGGGTGTCCCAACATAGCCCATGATAAGCTCTCGCGATCAATGAAGGATATACCTTCTCCCAGGAAGACCCGATCAGACTCGGAATCCCGGTTTACAAGACATTTCGACAATGGTAAAACAAGACCAGCAAAGCTTCCCGCTGTGCCGACAAATCCCGATAGGAGCTGCACATATCTCGTTCTCAGGGCACACCGGATGAGCCAGACGTCGGGTTGGCATAGACCCTGGTTGCCCAGGGGGCGCCGGACGTCACTCAGTTTGGACCAACACTTAGACAAGCATTGGCCCAGGGGGGGGGGGGGGGGGGCTAAAATAAAGATGACCCGCGAGAGGGAGACTCCCAAGGGAAAAGGTAGGTGGTGGTGAGGCAAATGGTAAAACCAATGTTGGGCCTTGCTGGAGGAGTTTTATTCAAAGTGAACTGTCAAGGGGGTCCCATAAATCACCCAACCGCGCAAGGAACACAAAATCCAGGAACATAACACCGGTATGACGGAAACTAGGGCGGCAAGAGTGGAACAAAACACCAGGCATAAGGCCGAGTCTTCCACCCTTTACCAAGTATAGATGCATTAATAATATAAGAGATATTGTGATATCCGAACATAATCCTGTCAACCATGGAGCAATCTTCAACTTCACCTGCAACTAGCAATGCTATAAGAGGGGCTGAGCAAAGTGGTAACATAGCCAAGCAATGGTTTTCTAGGAAGGGTGTCAACGGTTAGAGGTTCATGGCAATTTGGGAGGCTTGAGGAGCAAAAGATAGGTAACGCAGCATAGCGATAGAACGAATCAACTAGCATAGCAATGATAGTAGTGAGATCCAGGGTAGAGGTCATCTTCCCTGAAATCCCGCAAGGAAGAAGAATGAGTCCATGAAGAAGATGAAGCCACGAAGACGAACCAAGCGTAGACGAATGAATCCTCACGATCGCAACAAAACGGGAACTATCGAGAAGAAGCACACAACATGGTAAACAAACCACTCATGATCAAGGCATGATGCACAACAAGGATGATTCATGACAAAACTAGATGAGGCTACTCATGGCAAGAGATGATGCAAACAAGAACAACACATCAAGGCAAGTTTAAATGAGGCCGGGAACAACATATAACAATTCCGGTAAGTCCTCATATGCAAATTTCGAAGTTGGTCCAGATCTGAATAAACCTCATGTTCAACTTGTTAAACAGCAAGTTAATATGAACCAAGATGATCTACATGAGATTCTAGTCAAGTTACATATAAAGTTCATTAGATTCGAAGCTACGGCCTAGAAGATATGAGCAAAACAAGTTAAGCATGGCATTGATGCAAAATGCATACAAACATCAAGCAAACACTTCAAAACATGGATGCAACATGATAATATGAAGCTACATGCAATTCTAAGCAAGTTTCATATAGAGCACACTCAAAACGGAGCAACGGTCCAACACACACACACTATACAAGATATGGCAACAATCTGTCCAAAACAGCAACTAGGCATATTGCAAGAACTAAAACAACATGCTACAGGACCTCAACAAGAAAACAAAAGGAATGGACATGATGTAGAGGTAAAGCATAACAAAACATGAACACTGAGCTAACTCCATAAATCACTCGAACATACTCAAACACACATGGCAAGATTGCAAGTAATAACAATTTCAGACTTTGCAGAAATAACATCAGGTTGCAATGTTTAGAGCTATCAAACAACATGTTACAGGAACTTATCATCGCAAACAAAGGCATGGCATGATACTACTAAATGCGTAGAACAAAAGTCCCTTACTGACCGTGGGCCAAAAAGGATCAGAAGATATGATGGCATCCATGTAAACAAAGCAAGTTATATGACAGATTCATACCTGGCAGGAACAACGATAAGTAGGCATGTTGGTGAGCTTGTACCACTCACCACAGATCAATACATGGCATGGAAAGGCAACCAACACTAAGAATACATGTTTATGAAGCTAAGCATGGCAAGAGCAAGTTCATAGGGTGCATGGAACACTAGCAACAATCATGGCAACTACTGAACTTAATGTTAACAGGCAGACAGCAACATTATTTAGCAACTTTGGAGCAAGATATGAACAAGATACAGCAAGCTATAATTGCAACCAGGGGCATGGATGGATAGAGCATAACATGTAGAACAAAACACCCTTAGTGAACATCTCCAGATTATGCATAAAATGATTTGTAGCAGCAGGTTTACATAGCATCACGAAATAACAGATTTAGCCTAGCAAAACAGCAACAGCAAGTACCCTACTAAACAAGCTTGATTCACTCACCACAAGTCATTGCATGATAATATAAGCATAGCATCAGCAATAAGACATGTTTATGAAACAAACCAAGGCAAGAACAAGTTTATAGCATGCAAGGATCAACTACAACAACCTTGGCAAAATTGAATATGTAAACAATCCGCCAGGAAACATTTTGTAGCAAACATAGAGCACGAAAATGACATGCTAGACCACTCCATAATTGCAAATAGGGGCATGAATGGATAGAGGAGAACCATATGTTCAAAACATCCTTACTGAAGTATCTCAAAATATGCTTGAATCTCTCTGTAGAATGAAGTTTACATGGCATCAAAATAACAGCCGAACAGGAACTAAAAATGGCAACATCACAAAGCCTAGTTTGCATGCTTGTGCTAGTCACCACATTGATCACAAAAATACATTGCATACACCACTGTAAAGATCGCATGTCATAGTTCAAAACACATGTAGACAACAACCTCATAGGATGCACACATCATACATGGCAAAAATGACAAAAGAGCATGTTCTGTTAACAAACAGCAGACAACATTATGAAGCACTCTTGCAACGATGATTCAGGCATCAAGATGAACACAAATGAACATGGTGCAATGGAATGAAATGAAGGACTCGTTGACACGAACAATTTGACATTTTACACGCACAAAACAGAGCTACGGATACAGAGATATGATGCGGTGAACATGGCAACATTATGCAAAAATACTCAGGGACTTGACAGAAAATTCAACCTCGCGGAGAAACGGGACGGAGGCGTTTGGTAGGAGGGGCTGGTGGATCTCGTCCTGATCTGGGGCGGAGGAGCTCCAGCGAGCGGAGGAGCTCCGACGAGGGGCGAGGAGGGTCGGAGGAAGCCGGAGACGGGCGGGGCGAGGCGGATCCGGCCGAATCTCGCCGGATCCGGTCGAGCTCCGGCGAAGGGCGACGTGGGCGGCCGGGCACGGGGCAGGCGGCGCAAGAGGTCGCCGGAGGCGGGCGGGGCCAGGCATGGTTGGCGGCGGCACGGAGGTGCCGCGGAGGGAGGCGGCGGCGGCCGCGGTGCCGGCGGAGGCCGAGGCGAGGGAGCGGGCGGTGGCAGGCGGCGCCGGGACACCGGGCGGCGGAGGGCGGCGGCCACGGCGGCAGAGTTCCGACGCGGCGGCGTGGGACGGGCGGCGGCGTGGGCGAGGCGGGCGCCTCGGGCCCGGTCACGGGCTGCGGCGGCGGCGGCTTCGGGCCGAGAGGGCCCCGGACGGGCTCCTGCGGGCCCGCGGCGGTGCCGGGAAGTGGGCGCGGGGCTCGGCGAATTAGGAGCCAACACATGGCGCAGAGAGGGCGGCGGACATGTCCAGCCGGTGGGGAGAAAACGTCCAGCGGCGCGAGGAGAGGGAGAGCTAGGGTTTGCACCGTGAATTTCGGAGGGGGAGGACTTATTTATAGTTTCTGGGAGCTAGGAGAGTCCAAATGAGGAGCGGTTTTCACCCACACGATCGTGATCGAACGGCCGAGAGCATGGAGGGGAGTTTGCTGGGTTTTGGGCCACTTTGGAGGGGTGTTGGGCTGCAAGACGATAGGGGCTTTTGCGGTTACCCGGTTAACCATTGGAGTACCAAACGACCTCCAAATGGCACGAAACTTGACAGGCGGTCTACCGGTGCTATACCAAGGCCGCTTGGCAAGGATGGGGACATTCCGAGAAAGTTTAACACCCGCTCACACCGAGAGACAAAAGGGGAACGTCGGAGGCCATAGGAGCGCCGGATTGCAAAACGGACAATGGGGAAATGCTCGGATGCATGAGACGAACACGTATGCAATGCAATGCACATGATGACATGATAAAAATGCAACACGCAAGAAAATGACATGGCAAAGACGACAAATAACTGGCAGACACCTGGCGCATCGAATCCAGGGCGTTACAACACTCCTCCACTAACAAGAGATCTCGTCCCGAGATCTTAGGACCGAGACGGGAGAAAAAAGGAAGAGGTGAAGCAAGAACTCAAGAGAAGAAGCAAAGAATCGAGAGCATTCGAGAAGAAGAGAGGAACGACGAGAATGACGCGAATCAAAGGCTCACGGAAACATGATAGACTCTGAAAGCACTCCGGTTAGAACAAGATAAGAAACGAATAAGACTGAAAGGATTTAGGCAGAACTCTGTCTAAAACATGGAGGAATAGAACACGAGCTTCACGAGATGGAGTGACACTTGACAAGATTACCAACGCAAAGCCTCCGGAAGAATTAATAGAATGGAAAGGAATGAACTTAGAAGGAAGGATTGAATGGAGTTGTTGAGGAAAATCAACAACGAAAGAATAAGCTTGTTGTGGACTTATCAAAAACAACTCAAAACTTGAGGTGAAATTATGCCACAACCAAATGCTTGAATATCTGAGAAGAACGAAGAAATGCAAAACTCCACTTCATAAGAAAATGAAGAATTATTTGCTCTTCAAGACGGGAGAAGAAAAGATACTTGAACTCCTCCAACAGAATCTTGATGAACTCCTGAAGAATGAATTAAATCATAAAGAACCACCATGAAGAACTCCGGTAACAAAAGGATGATGAGATAGTTGAAGGATGAAAGAATAAGATTAAAGCTTGCGATGATTTAGATGGAGGTTCCGACAAAATGACCGAGGAAATTTGAACTCCGTAAAAGAAAAGATGAAAACACTTGGAACTAGAATTTATTCAACAGGAATAAACTCCGAAGGAAGGGATTACTCACTTGGATGAAATAAGAATAAGATTTATTGTATGCTTATCCTTCATCAAATTAAATTGATGGCAAACAATGGATTTGGCATACTACTTATTCTTATTTAAAAGGATAAAGGGGGGGGGGGTATAAGGCACAAAACTTGAGAAAGTCTTCATGAACCACCGGTAGGATTCAAAAGAACGAATAAATGATAATCAAAGAAAAAGAATCTTGAACGAACCAACGAAGGAATTAGAAAAAATTACTGATGAAAGAGAATGAATCACCGGGAAGAATTAGAGGAACAAATATGATAGAGAGGATATAGATTCAGAAGAACAAAGGGATCATGAGCTGATTAAAGAACACTTGAACGAAGCACCGGGATAAATAGAGAATGATAACTGGAATGATAGCCTCAGGTGAAAAGAAATGGGAAAACAACTCCTAACAAACTCCGGATGGTTGAGAAAGGAATATCTGACAAATGGAATAATTTGAGAGGATAATATGAATCTAGAACCACGAATCTTCGAGAGGACGGGCAAGATTTAGAGGAAAAACTCTTCTTCGGTCTTCAAAGCTGATAAAGACGACGAGAAACACCATCGAAATTCTTGAGAAACTCCGGAATAATGAAAAGAGGAAAGGTAGAACCCGAGATGAAAAGAATTTGAAAGGGATCTTGGAGATGGCATCTGACTGATGAAATTCATTGTTATGTCACACTTGAAAAGAATTCAGAATAACTCCGGGGGAATTAGAAGAGTCAGGTAAGATCCTGGGAAAAGACCTGTGGGTTAGGGCCCACTGAAGAGATAACACCGTTGGAAAGGTATGTTGAAGAGATAGATGATGCACCAGAACAACTGAAATATTTGAATGAGGTGACAACCTCGAATTAATTGTAACACAAATGAATCTCCTGAGATGTCTTGAGCTCCGGAATGATAAACCGGCGAGAGCCGAACTAGCAGGGAAAACACTTGATCCAAGGAAAAGAATGCGATTAACACCGAAAATTAGAATTGAATCCACCGGAGAAGAAAAAGACATGAAGAATGTCAAACGAGACGAGAATTCACCGATTGAGATAATTGAGGGAAGATTGAAGGGGCTCCACACGAATGTAATTGATGGTCGAAACAGACTCAAGCTCCGGGAAGAAGAGGGTGGGAGGGCGGGAAAACAAAGGCAACTTGGAAGGGGAAACGACCAATATCTTGAAGAGAAAACACCGGTTGAAATCATTGGGGGAAGATTGTAAAGACTTTGCATGAGTAGGATGGATACTCGATTATGGACTCCGGTTTCGAGAAGAAGAAGGGGTGGGCGGGTGGGAAAAGAAGACAACTGAGGATTGAACTCAAAGATGAAGAGGCTCGAGTCAACTTGACGAGAAATGCACTGGATACAACGAGCTGAGAACCAACGATCGGAAAACCAACTGCGTGATCCTAAAGAAAATTTGAAAGGGAAGAGGAGTAGTTCAAAACACCTACGTCAAGATTCCTTACCAGAGCGACGAAGGGGCTGAGGAGTAAAAAGAATTCCTACTCTCTGATATGACTAGACTCCGAAAACAGTTTTCTTCTAGACTCAACAACGACCAGACTACACGATCAATCAAGGGGGCTCCCAGGGCCGGTCGAGGCTCTGATACCAACTTGTCACGACCAGTATGCGACCCTATCCAAAAGGAACTCGAAGGTCCCACCAAGGATAGACCCGCATATTGAAACGCTTTTGCAAGGTGGATATCATTACATCAACATTACATAATAGATGGGGATACATACTTAAGGCATACAATGCCACACGAATACAACATCACAATACATAAGAGCAACATCCGACTACGGATGAAACACAAACAGAAACTCAAACGACATCCACCCTGCTAGCCCAGGCTGCCGACCTGGAACCTATCCCCTGAACGAAGAAGAAGCAGATGAAGAACTCCGAAATAAGCAAACATCGCTCTCGCGTCATGATCATCGCATAACCTGTACCTGTAACTGTTGTTGTAGTAATCTGTGAGCCACGAGGACTCAGCAATCCCATTACCATGGGTATCAAGACTAGCAAAGCTTAAAGGGAAAGGAAGGGGTAAAGTGGTGAGGCTGCAGCAGCGACTAAGCATGATATGGTGGCTAACATACGCAAATAAGAGCGAGAAGAGAGAAAATGGAACGGTCGTGAAGCTAGGAATGATCAAGAAGTGATCCTGAACTCCTACTTCGGTCAAACATAACCCAAAACCGTGTTCACTTCCCGGACTCCGCCGAAAAGAGACCATCACGGCTACACACGCGGTTGATGCGTTTTAATTCGGATCTGGTGTCAAGTTATCTACAATCGGACATTAACAAATTCCCATCTGCCTGTAACCGCAGGCACGGCTTTCGAAAGATTATACCCTACAGGGGTGTCCCAACTTAGCCCATGATAAGCTCTCACGATCAACGAAGGATATACCTTCTCCCAGGAAGACTCGATAAGACTTGGAATCCCGGTTTACAAGACATTTCGACAATGGTAAAACAAGACCAGCAAAGCCTCCTGCTGTGCCGACAAATCTCGATAGGAGCTGCACATATCTCGTTCTCAGGGCACACCGGATGAGCCAGACGTCGGGTTGGCATAGACCCTGGTTGCCCAGGGGGCGCCGGACATCACTCAGTTTGGACCAACACTTAGACAAGCATTCGCCCGGGGGGGCTAAAATAAAGATGACCCTCGAGAGGGCGACGCCCAAGGGAAAAGGTAGGTGGTGTTGAGGCAAATGGTAAAACCAATGTTGGGCCTTGCTGGAGGAGTTTTATTCAAAGCGAACTGTCAAGGGGGTCCCATAAATCACCCAACCGCGTAAGGAACGCAAAATCCGGGAACATAACACTGGTATGACGGAAACTAGGGCGGCAAGAGTGGAACAAAACACCAGGCACAATGCCGAGTCTTCCACCCTTTACCAAGTATATAGATGCATTAATAATATAAGAGATATTGTGATATCCCAACATAATCCTGTCCACCATGGAGCAATCTTCAACTTCACCTCCAACTAGCAACGCTATAAGAGGGGCTGAGCAAAGCGGTAACATAGCCAAGCAATGGTTTTCTAGGAAGGGTGTCAACGGTTAGAGGTTCATGGCAATTTGGGAGGCTTGAGGAGCAAAAGAGGTAACGCAGCATAGCGATAGAACGAAGCAACTAGCATAGCAATGATAGTAGTGAGATCCAGGGTAGCGGTCATCTTGCCTGAAATCCCGCAAGGAAGAAGAACGAGTCCATGAAGAAGATGAAGCCACGAAGATGAACCAAGCGTAGACGAATGAATCCTCACGATCGCAATGAAACGGGAACTATCGAGAAGAAGCACACAACATGGTAAACACACCACTCATGATCAAGGCATGATGCACAACAAGCATGATGCCTGACAAAACTAGATGAGGCTACTCATGGCAAGAGATGATGCAAACAAGAACAACACATCAAGGCAAGTTTAAATGAGGCCGGGAACAACATATAACAATTCCGGTAAGTCCTCATATGCAAATTTCGAAGTTGGTCCAGATCTGAATAAACCTTATGTTCAAGTTGTTAAACAGCAAGTTAAGATGAACCAAGATGATCTACACGAGATTCTAGTCAGGTTACATATAAAGTTCATTAGATTCGGAGCTACGGCCTAGAAGATATGAGCAGAACAAGTTAAGCATGGCATTGATGCAAAATGCATACAAACATCAAGCAAACACCTCAAAACATGGATGCAACATGATAATATGAAGCTACATGCAATTCTAAGCAAGTTTCATATAGAGCACACTCAAAACGGAGCAACGGTCCAACACACACACACTATACAAGATATGGCAACAATCTGTCCAAAACAGCAACTAGGCATATTGCAAGCACCAAAACAACATGCTACAGGACCTCAACAAGAAAACAAAAGGCATGGACATGATGTATAGGTAAAGCATAACAAAACATGAACACTGAGCTAACTCCATAAATCACTTGAACATACTCAAACACACATGGCAAGATTGCAAGTAATAACAATTTCAGACTTTGCAGAAATAACATCAGGTTGCAATGTTTAAAGCTATCAATCATGTGACAGGAACTTATCATGGCAAACAAAGGCATGGATTGATACTACTAAATGCATAGAACAAAAGTCCCTTACTGACCATGGGCCAAAAAGGATCAGAAGATATGATGGCACCCATGTAAACATAGCAAGTTATATGACAGATTCATACATGGCAGGAACAACGATAAGTAGGCTTGTTGGTGAGCTTGTACCACTCACCACAGATCAATACATGGAATTCCAAGGCAACCAACAGTAAGAATACATGTTTATGAAGCTAATAATGGCAAGAGCAAGTTCATAGGGTGCATGGAACACTAGCAAACAATCATGGCAACAACTGAACTTAATGTTAACAGGCAGATAACAACATTATTTAGCAAATTTGGAGCAAGATATGAACAAGCTACAGCAAGCTATAATTGCAACCAGGGGCATGTATGGATAGAGCATAACATTTAGAACAAACCACCCTTAGTGAACATCTCCAGATTATGCATAGAATGATTTGTAGCAGCAAGTTTACAAAGAATCACGAGATAACAGATTCAGCCTAGCAAAACAGCAACAGCAAGTACCCTACTAAACAAGCTTGATTCACTCACCACAAGTCATTGCATGACAAGATAAGAATAGCATCAGCAAGAAGACATGTTTATGAAACAAACCAAGGCAAGAACAAGTTCATAGCATGCAAGGATCAACTACAACAACTTTGGCAAAATTGAATAACATGTAAACAATATGCCCGGAAACATTTTGTAGCAAAAGTAGAGCACAAAAATGACATGCTATACCACTCCATAATTGCAAACAGGGGCATGAATGGATAGAGGAGAACCATATGTTCAAAACATCCTTACTGAAGTATCTCAAAATATGCTTGGATCTCTCTGTAGCATCAAGTTTACGTGGCATCAAAATAACAGCAGAACATGGACTAAAAACAGCAACATCACGAAGCCTAGTTTGCATGCTTGTGCTAGTCACCACATTGATCACAAAAATACATGGCATACACCACTGTAAAGATGGCATGACATAGTTCAAAACACATGTAGACATCAACCTCATAGGATGCACACATCATACATGGCAAAAATGACAAAAGTGCATGTTCTGTTAAGAGACAGCAGACAACATTATGAAGCACTCTTGCAACGATGATTCAGGCATCAAGATGAACACAAATCAACATGGTGCAATGGAATGAAATGAAGTACTCGTTGAGGCCAACAATTTGACATATTACATGCACAAAACGGAGCTACGGATGCAGAGATATGATGCGATGAACATGGCAACATTATGCAAAAATAATCGGGGACTTGGCAGAAAACTCAACCTCGCAGAGAAACGGGACGGAGGCGTTCCGGGACGGAGGCGTTTGGTAGGCGGGGCTGGTGCATCTCGTCCCGATCCGGGGCGGAGGAGCTCCGGCGAGCGGAGGAGCTCCGGCGAGGGGCGAGGAGGGCCGGAGGAAGCCGGAGACGGATGGGGCAAGGCGGATCCAGCCGGATCTCGCCGGATCCGGCCGAGCTCCGGCGAAGGGCGACGTAGGCTGTCGGGCACGGGGCGGGCGGTGCAAGAGGTCGCCGGAGACGGGAGGGGCGAGGCACGGTCGGCGGCGGCACGGAGGTGCCGCGGAGGGAGGCGGCGGCGGCCACGGTGCCGGCGGACGGCGGCGGAGGCCGAGGCGAGGGAGCGGGCGGCGCCGGGACGCCGGGCGGCGGAGGGCGGCGGCCACGGCGCCGGAGTTCCGGCGCGGCGGCGCAGGACGGGCGGCGGCGCGGGCAAGGCAGGCGCCTCGGGCCCGGTCGCGGGCTGCGGCGGCGGCGGCTTCGGGCCGGGAGGGCCCCAGACGGGCTTCTGCGGGCCCGCGGCGGCGCGGGGATGTGGGAGCGGGGCTCGGCGAATAAGGAGCCGACACGTGGCGCAGAGAGGGCGGCGGACATGTCCAGCCGGTGGGGAGAAAACGTCCGGCGGCGCGAGGAGAGGGAGAGCTAGGGTTTGCACCATGAATTTCGGAGGTGGAAGACTTATTTATAGTCTCTGGGAACTAGGAGAGTCCAAATGAGGAGCGGTTTTCGCCCACACGATCGTAATCGAACGACCGAGAGCATGGAGGGGAGTTTGCTGGGTTTTGGGCCACTTTGGAGGGGTGTTGGACTGCAAGATGAAAGGGGCTTTTGCGGTTACCCGGTTAACCGTTGGAGTACCAAACGACCTCCAAATGGCACGAAACAAGACAGGCGGTCTACCGGTGCTATACCAAGGCCGCTTGGCAAGGCTCCGGTCATTCCGAGAAAGTTCAACACCCGCTCACAACAAGAGACAAAAGGGGGACGCCGTAGGGCATAGGAGCGCCGGATTGCAAAACGGACAACAGGGAAAATGCTCGGATGCATGAGACGAACACGTATGCAATGCAATGCACATGATGACATGATAAAAATGCAACACGCAAGCAAATTACATGGCAAAGACGGCGAATAACTGGCAGACACCTGGCGCATCGAATCCGGGGCGTTACAGTCTGGTGTTCGGCCGGGTCGAACTCCCACATATTGAACGCCCGTCTTTGACACGGGAGGATCCGGCAGAAGAGCATGACCTGGACCACGTTGACAAGCTTGATTTTCTTGCTTATCATATTCTTGACGCAGTTCTGGAGTCCGGTCAGCTCCGCTGGCTCACCCCAGGCTAAACACTTCCTTTTCCAGGAGGTAAGCCACATGGGGATGCCAGATCGAAATTCGGGCGCCGCCGCCCAGTTGGAGTCGCGCGGCTCGGTGATGTAGAACCACCCCGATTGCCACCCCTTCACGGTCTCCATGTAGGAGCCTTCGAGCCAGGTGACGTTGGGCATCTTCCCCACCATGGCGCCTCCGCATTCCGCTTGCTGGCCGACCACTATCTTCGGCTTCACATTGAAGATCTTCAGCCACAGGCCAAAGTGGGGCTTGATGTGGAGGAAAGACTCGCACACAACGATAAACGCTGAGATGTTGAGGATGAAATTGGGGGCTAGATCGTGGAAATCCAGCCCATAATAGAACATGATCCCGCAGACAAATGGGTGGAGGGGAAATCCCAGTCCACGGACCAAGTGGGTGAGAAACACAACCCTCTCATGGGGTTCCGGAGTAGGGATGATCTGCCCTGCATCCGGTAGCCGGTGCGTGATGTCTGCGACCAAGTATCCGGCCTCCTAGAGCTTCGTGATGTCCTCCTCCGTATTGGAGGAGGCCATCCACTTGCCTCCCGCTCCGGACATGTCTAGAATGGCTTTATGGAGAAGGTGAGAACTTGGGAGCTGGAGCTCGAGAGTGCAAGAATGGATGAGCGAAGGAGGAAGAAGGCGTGGGTGAAAACGGGAATCCCTACCTCTTTATAAAGGTGGTAGAAACTGTACGCCTCCCCACTTGCCCGTTAAAATCGCTTATTCCCCAAGCGCCACGATTGATGGCGTGGTTGGGTTACCCACACCCGTATTAATGAGGATCCCGTGATAAGGGGACACGATCTCTGCTTCGACAATGTTGGGGAACGTTGCAGAAAATAAAAAATTTCCTACGGTTTCACCAAGATCCATCTATGAGTTCACCTAAGCAACGAGTCATGGAATAGAGATTGCATCTACATACCACTTGTAGATCGCGTGCAGAAGCGTTCAAGGGAACGGTGATGATGGAGTCGTACTCACCGTGATTCAAATCACCGATGACCAAGTGCTGAACGGACAGCACCTCCGCATTCAACACACGTATGGTACGGACGATGTCTCCTCCTTCTTGATCCAGCAAGGGGGAAGGAGAGGTTGAGGAAGAAGGCTCCAGCAGCAGCACGACAGCGTGATGATGGTGGAGAGGCAGTACTCCGACAGGGCTTCGCCAAGCGCTCAACGGAGGAGGAGAGGTGTTGGGGAGGGGAGGGGCTGCGCCTTGGATCAGGTGTTCAGCCCTCCCCTCGCCCCTCTATTTATAGGGGAAGGGGAAAGGGGTCCGGCCCCCTCTAGATGAGATCTAGAGGGGGTGCGGCCAGGGAGGAGGCTTGCCCCCCAAGCCAAGGGGATGCGCCCCCTTTAGGGTTCCCCCCCCCAACCCTAGGCGCATGGGCCCAAGGGGGGGCGCCCAGCCCTCCAGGGGCTGGTTCCCTGCCCCATGCGGCCCATGAGGCCCTCCGAGAGGGGTGGCCCCTCCCGGTGGACCCCCGGAACCCTTCCGGTGGCCCTGGTACAATACCGATATGCCCCCGAAACTTTCCGGTGTCCGCATGACAACTTCCCGTATATAAATCTTTACCTCCGGACCATTCCGGAACTCCTCGTGACGTCCGGGATCTCATCCGGGACTCCGAACAACATTCGGTAATCACATACAAGTCTTCCTAATAACCCTAGCGTCACCGAACCTTAAGTGTGTAGACCCTATGGGTTCGGGAGACACGCAGACATGACCGAGATGGCTCTCTGGTCAATAACAACCAGCGGGATCTGGATACCCATGTTGGCTCCCACATGCTCCTCGATGATGTCATCGGATGAACCACGATGTCGAGGATTCAATCAACCCCGTATGCAATTCCCTTTGTCAGACGGTATGTTACTTGCCTGAGACTCGATCGTCGGTATCCCAATACCTCGTTCAGTCTCGTTACCGGCAAGTCACTTTACTCGTACCATAATGCATGATCCCGTGACCAGACACTTGGTCACCTTGAGCTCATTATGATGATGCACTACCGAGTGGGCCTAGTGATACCTCTCCGTCATACGGAGTGACAAATCCCAGTCTCGATCCGTGTCAACCCAACAGAAACTTTCGGAGATACCTGTAGTGCACCTTTATAGTCACCCAATTATGTTGTGACGTTTGGTACACGCAAAGCACTCCTACGGTATCCGGGAGCTACACGATCTCATGGTCTAAGGAAGAGATACTTGACACTGGAAAAGCTCTAGCAAAACGAACTACACGATCTTGTGCTATGCTTAGGAATGGGTCTTGTCCATCACATCATTCTCCTAATGATGTGATCCCGTTGTCAACGACATCTAGTGTCCATAGTCAGGAAACCATGACTATCTGTTGGCCAACGAGCTAGTCAACTAGAGGCTTACTAGGGATGTATTGTGGTCTATGTATTCACACGTGTATTACGATTTCCAGATAATTCAATCATAGCATGAATAAAAGACAATTATCATGAACAAGGAAATATAATAATAATACCTTTATTATTGCCTCTAGGTCATATTTCCAACAGTCTCCCACTTGCACTAGACTCAATAATCTAGTTACATTGTGATGAATCGAACACCCATAGAGTTCTGGTGTTGATCATGTTTTGCTCGTGAGAGAGGTTTAGTCAACGGATCTGCGACATTCAGATCCGTATGTACTTTGCAAATATCTATGTCTCCATCTTGAACATTTTCACGAATGGAGTTGAAGCGACACTTGATGTGCCTGGTCTTCTTGTGAAACCTGGGCTCCTTGGCAAGGGCAATAGCTCCAGTGTTGTCACAGAAGAGTTTGATCGGCCCCGACGCATTGGGTATGACTCCTATGTCGGTGATGAACTCCTTCACCCAAATTGCTTCGTGCGCTGCCTCCGAGGCTGCCATGTACTCCGCTTCACATGTAGATCCCGCCACAACGCTCTTCTTGCAGCTGCACCAGCTTACTGCTCCACCATTCAACATATACACGTATCCTGTTTGTGACTTAGAGTCATCCAGATCTGTGTCGAAGCTAGCGTCGACGTAACCCTTTACGACGAGCTCTTCGTCACCTCCATAAACGAGAAACATGTCCTTTGTCCTTTTCAGGTACTTCAGGATATTCTTGACCGTTGTCCAGTGTTCCTTGCCGGGATTACTTTGGTACCTTCCTACCAAACTTACGGCAAGGTTTACATCAGGTCTGGTACACAGCATGGCATACATAATAGATCCTATGGCTGAGGCATAGGGGATGATGCTCATCTCTTCTTTATCTTTTGCCGTGGTCGGGCATTGAGCCGAGCTCAATCTCACACCTTGCAGTACAGGCAAGAACCCTTTCTTGGACTGATCCATTTGAACTTCTTCAAAATCTTATCAAGGTATGTGCTTTGTGAAAGACCTATGAGGCGTCTCGATCTATCCCTATAGATCTTGATGCCTAATATATATGCAGCTTCTCCAAGGTCCTTCATTGAAAAACACTTATTCAAGTAGGCTTTTATGTTGTCCAAGAATTCTATATCATTTCCCATCAAAAGTATGTCATCTACATATATTATGAGAAATGCTACAGAGCTCCCACTCACTTTCTTGTAAACGCAGGCTTCTCCATAAGTCTGCATAAACCCAAACGCTTTGATCATCTCATCAAAGCAAATGTTCCAACTCCGAGATGCTTGCACCAGCCCATAAATGGATCGCTGGAGCTTGCACACTTTGTTAGCATTCTTAGGATCGACAAAACCTTCCGGCTGCATCATATACAGTTCTTCCTTAAGATGCCCGTTAAGGAATGCCGTTTTGACGTCCATCTGCCATATCTCATAATCATAGTATGCAGCAATTGCTAACATGATTCGGACAGACTTAAGCTTCGCTGCAGGAGAGAAAGTCTCATCGTAGTCAATCCCTTGAACTTGCCGATAACCCTTAGCGACAAGTCGAGCTTTATAGATGGTGACATTACCATCCGCGTCCGTCTTCTTCTTAAAGATCCATTTGTTTTCTATCGCTCGCCGATCATCGGGCAAGTCAGTCAAAGTCCATACTTTGTTTTCATACATGGATTCTATCTCGGATTTCATGGCTTCTAGCCATTTGTTGGAATCTGGGCCCGCCATCGCTTCTTCATAGTTTGAAGGTTCACCGTTGTCTAACAACATGATTTCTAGGACAGGGTTGCCATACCACTCTGGTGTGGAAGGTGTCCTTGTGGACCTACGAAGTTCAGTAGCAACTTGATCAGAAGTACCTTGATCATCATCATTAATTTCCTCTCCAGTTGGTGTAGGCACCACAGGAATGTTTTCCTGAGCTGCACTACTTTCCGGTTCAAGAGGTAGTACTTCATCGAGTTCTACTTTCCTCCCACTTACTCCTTTCGAGAGAAACTCTTTTTCTAGAAAGGATCCGTTCTTGTCAACAAGGATCTTGCCCTCGGATCTTAAGTAGAAGGTATACCCAATGGCTTCCTTAGGGTATCCTATGAAGACGCATTTTTCCGACTTGGGTTCGAGCTTTTCAGGTTGAAGTTTCTTGACATAAGCATCGCATCCCCAAACTTTTGGAAACGACAGCTTAGGTTTCTTCCCAAACCATAATTCATATGGTGTCGTCTCAACGGATTTAGACGGTGCCATACTTAAAGTGAATGTAGCTGTCTCTAGAGCGTATCCCCAAAATTATAGCAGTAAATCAGTAAGAGACATCATAGATCGCACCATATCTAATAGAGTGCGATTACGACGTTCGGACACACCGTTACGCTGAGGTGTTCTAGGCGGCGTGAGTTGTGAAACGATTCCACATTTTCTTAAGTGTGTACCCAATTCGTGACTTAAATATTCTCCTCCACGATCCGATCGTAAGAATTTTATCTTTCGGTCACGTTGATTCTCTACTTCATTCTGAAATTCCTTGAACTTTTCAAAGGTCTCTGACTTGTGTTTCATCAAGTAGACATACCCATATCTACTCAAGTCATCAGTGAGAGTGAGAACATAACGATATCCTCCGCGAGCCTCAATGCTCATTGGACTACACACATCGGTATGTATGATTTCCAACAAGTTGGTTGCTCGCTCCATTGTTCCGGAGAATGGAGTCTTGGTCATTTTACCCATGAGGCATGGTTCGCATGTGTCAAATGATTCATAATTGAGAGACTCTAAAGGTCCATCAGCATGGAGCTTCTTCATGCGCTTGACACCAATGTGACCAAGGCGGCAGTGCCACAAGTATGTGGGACTATCGTTATCAACTTTACATCTTTTGGTATTCACGCTATGAATATGTGTAACATTACGTTCGAGATTCATTAAGAATAAACCATTGACCATCGGGGCATGACCATAAAACATATCTCTCATATAAATAGAACAACCATTATTCTCGGATTTAAATGAGTAGCCATCTCGTATCAAACGAGATCCAGATACAATGTTCATGCTCAAACATGGCACTAAATAACAATTATTGAGGTTTAAAACTAATCCCGTAGGTAAATGTAGAGGTAGCGTGCCGACGGCGATCACATCGACCTTGGAACCATTCCCGACGCGCATCGTCACCTCGTCCTTCGCCAATCTCCGCTTATTCCGCAGCTCCTGCTGTGAGTTACAAATGTGAGCAACGGCACCGGTATCAAATACCCAAGAGTTACTACGAGTACTGGTAAGGTACACATCAATTACATGTATATCAAATATACCTTTAGTGTTGCCGGCCTTCTTGTCCGCTAAGTATTTGGGGCAGTTCCGCTTCCAGTGACCCTTCCCCTTGCAATAAAAGCACTCAGTGTCAGGCTTGGGTCCATTCTTTGACTTCTTCCCAGCAACTGGCTTACCGGGCGTGGCAACATCTTTGCCGTCCTTCTTGAAGTTCTTCTTACCCTTGCCCTTCTTGAACTTAGTGGTCTTATTGACCATCAAGACTTGATGTTCTTTCTTGATTTCAACCTCTGCTAACTTCAGCATTGAGAATACTTCAGGAATGGTCTTCACCATCCCCTGCATATTGTAGTTCAACACAAAGCTCTTGTAGCTTGGTGGGAGCGACTGAAGGATTCTGTCAATGACCGCCTCTTCCGGGAGGTTGATCTCCAACTGGGACAGGCGGTTGTGCAACCCAGACATTTTGAGTATGTGCTCACTGACAGAACTATTTTCCTCCATCTTACAACTATAGAACTTGTCGGAGACTTCATATCTCTCGACCCGGGCATGAGCTTGGAAAACCATTTTCAGCTCCTCGAACACCTCATATGCTCCGTGCTTCTCAAAACGCTTTTGGAGCCCCGATTCTAAGCTGTAAAGCATGCCGCACTGAACGAGGGAGTAATCATCAGCACCTGATTGCCAAGTGTTCATAACATCTTGGTTCTCTGGGATGGGTGCTTCACCTAGCGGTGCATCTAGGACATAATCTTTCTTGGCTGCTATGAGGATGATCCTCAGGTTCCGGACCCAGTCCGAATAGTTGCTGCCATCATCTTTCAGCTTGGTTTTCTCTAGGAACGCGTTGAAGTTCATGTTGACATGAGCGTTGGCCATTTGATCTACAAGACATATTTTGCAAAAGTTTTAGACTAAGTTCATGATAATTAAGTTCATCTAATCAAATTATTTAATGAACTCCCACTTAGATTAGACATCCCTCTAGTCATCTAACTGTTACACGATCCGAGTCGACTAGGCCGTGTCCGATCATCACGTGAGACGGACTAGTCATCATCGGTGAACATCACCATGTTGATCGTATCTTCTATACGACTCATGTTCGACCTTTCGGTCTCTGTGTTCCGAGGCCATGTCTGTACATGCTAGGCTCGTCAAGTTAATCCTAAGTGTTCTGCATGTGTAAATCTGTCTTACACCCGTTGTATGTGAACGTAAGGATCTATCATACCCGATCATCACGTGGTGCTTCGAAATGATGAACTTTAGCAACGGTGCACAGTTAGGGGGAACACTTTCTTGAAATTATTATAAGGGATCATCTTATTTACTACCGCCGTTCTAAGTAAACAAGATGCATACAACATAATCAACATCACATGCAATTATATAGTAGTGACATGATATGGCCAATATCATATAGCTCCTTCGATCTCCATCTTCGGGGCTCCATGATCATCTTCGTCACCGGCATGACACCATGATCTCCATCATCATGATCTCCATCATTGTATCTTCATGAAGTTATCACACCAACGACTACTTCTACTTCTATGGCTAACGTGTTTAGCAATAAAGTAAAGTAATTTACATGGCGTTCTTCAATGACACGCAGGTCATACAAAAAATAAAGACAACTCCTATGGCTCCTGCCGGTTGTCATACTCATCGACATGCAAGTCGCGATTCCTATTACAAGAACATGATCTCATACATCACAATATATCATTCATCATTCATCACAACTTCTGGCCATATCACATCACATGATAATTGCTGCAAAAACAAGTTAGACGTCCTCTAATTGTTGTTGCATCTTTTACGTGGCTGCAATTGGGTTCTAGCAAGAACGTTTTCTTACCTACGAATAACCACAACGTGATTTTTTTCAACTTCTATTTACCCTTCATAAGGACCCTTTTCATCTAATCCGCTCCAACTAAAGTAGGAGAGACAGACACCCGCTAGCCACCTTATGCAACTAGTGCATGTCAGTCGGTGGAACCTGTCTCACGTAAGCGTACGTGTAAGGTCGGTCCGGGCTGCTTCATCCCACAATACCGCTGAAGCAAGAAAAGACTAGTAGCGGCAAGCAAGTTGACAAGATCTACGCCCACAACAAAATTGTGTTCTACTCATGCAATAGAGAACTACGCATAGACCTAGCTCATGATGCCACTGTTGGGGAACGTTGCAGAAAATAAAAATTTTCCTACGGTTTCACCAAGATCCATCTATGAGTTCATCTAAGCAACGAGTCATGGGAGAGAGATTGCATCTACATACCACTTGTAGATCGCGTGCGGAAGCGTTCAAGCGAACGGTGATGATGGAGTCGTACTCGCCGTGATTCAAATCACCGATGACCAAGTGCTGAATGGACAGCACCTCCGCGTTCAACACACGTACGGTACGGACGACGTCTCCTCCTTCTTGATCCAGCAAGGGGGAAGGAGAGGTTGAGGAAGAAGGCTCCAGCAGCAGCACGACGGTGTGATGATGGTGGAGAGGCAGTACTCCGACAGGGCTTCGCCAAGTGCTCAACGGAGGAGGAGAGGTGTTGGGGAGGGGAGGGGCTGCGCCTTGGATCAGGTGTTCAGCCCTCCCCTCGCCCCTCTATTTATAGGGGAAGGGGAAAGGGGGCCGGCCCCCTCTAGATGAGATCTAGAGGGGGGGCGGCCAGGGAGGGGGCTTGCCCCCCAAGCAAAGGGGGTGCGCCCCCTTTAGGGCCCCCCCCCCAACCCTAGGCGCATGGGCCCAAGGGGGGGCACGCCTAGGCCTCCAGGGGCTGGTTCCCTACCCCATGCGGCCCATGAGGCCCTCCGAGAGGGGTGGCCCCTCCCGGTGGACCCCCGGAACCCTTCTGGTGGCCCCGGTACAATACCGATATGCCCCCGAAACTTTCCGGTGTCCGCATGACAACTTCCCATATATAAATCTTTACCTCCGGACCATTCCGGAACTCCTCGTGATGTCCGGGATCTCATCCGTGACTCCGAACAACATTCGATAAACACATACAAGTCTTCCTAATAACCCTAGCGTCACCGAACCTTAAGTGTGTAGACCCTGCTGGTTCGGGAGACACGCAGACATGACCGAGACGGCTCTCCGGTCAATAACCAACAGCGGGATCTGGATACCCATGTTGGCTCCCACATGCTCCTCGATGATGTCATCGGATGAACCACGATGTCGAGGATTCAATCAACCCCGTATGCAATTCCCTTTGTCAGACGGTATGTTACTTGCTCGAGACTCGATCGTCGGTATCCCAATACCTCGTTCAGTCTCGTTACCGGCAAGTCACTTTACTCGTACCGTAATGCATGATCCCGTGACCAGACACTTGGTCACCTTGAGCTCATTATGATGATGCACTACCGAGTGGGCCCAGTGATACCTCTCCATCATACGGAGTGACAAATCCCAGTCTCGATCCGTGTCAACCCAACAGACACTTTCGGAGATACCTATAGTGCACCTTTATAGTCACCCAGTTATGTTGTGACGTTTGGTACACCCAAAGCACTTCTACGGTATCCGGGAGCTACACGATCTCATGTTCTAAGGAAGAGATACTTGACATTGGAAAAGCTCTAGCAAAACGAACTACACGATCTTGTGCTATGCTTAGGAATGGGTCTTGTCCATCACATCATTCTCCTAATGATGTGATCCCGTTGTCAACGACATCTAATGTCCATAGTCAGGAAACCATGACCATCTGTTAACCAAGGAGCTAGTCAACTAGAGGCTTACTAGGGACGTATTGTGGTCTATGTAATCACACGTGTACTACGATTTCTAGATAATACAATTATAGCATGAATAAAAGACAATTATCATGAACAAGGAAATATAATAATAATGCTTTTATTATTGCCTCTAGGGCATATTTCCAACAGACAAGACGTGCGAAGGAAACTGCCTCGCAATATGTGCAGCAGCTGGTTGTGAAAAACGGTTCGAATAATGACCAGGCCGTGGTGTGATGTCACACTATGAAAAATTGTCAGCAGATTAGATTTGTGGAATATTGTGCTCTCTACGGTGGTATATGGAATTTATTTTGCAGAGCCGGACACGATCCTTGTGTTTAAAATCTTCTATGGAGTATTCGGAGAAGGAACCCGCCTTGCAATGCTGTTGGATTGCGGGTTCGAACTCTAGGGTGCGCGCGAAGATCTCTCCTCTACCAACTCGCGTCTCATCACCTCGCCAAAGGATCTAGGCTAGCAAGATGAACACATAGGGGACATGAGATTTATACTGTTTCAGGCCACCATTGCGGTGTAATACCCTACTCCAGTGTGTGGTGTGGTGGATTGCGTCTTGGGCTGATGAAGAACAGTACAAAGGAAGAACAGCCTCGCGAGGGGTGTTCTTGTGGTGGTGTTGTCCCTTTGGAGGGGTCGATTCCAGATGCCTCTATACTATGGTGGCTAGCCCTATATATAGAGTGAGAGGCCCTGGTCCTCTTCCCTAATATTGAGTGGGAAGGGTGCCAACAATTGGCCATTTTGAAGGGGAACATCTAGTACACTTATGCTGACTAAAGTCGGTCCTCGCCTGTCAAAGGCTCTGACAATGACGCTGTCCTGGGCTCCACGGTGACCTCCGTCCTGTTGTTCCGCTGGTCTTGGTCTTGTTGCACCGAAATGGTAGCCTTTTCCTGATGCCTTGGCCTGTGCTTGCTCCCCTTGCACCAAAGGGGAAACAAGGACACTGCACAGGCCGGCACCCGCCTGGCGCCCGCCTGGCCTCGATCGTCATGGCTTGCATCACGGGCACCTCACGAGGTACCCCTGCCTTGATCTCGCCGCCTCCTTGCGAGCCAGCCTGACGAGGCTACTCCTGAGGAAGCTTTCCCGTCGTCCGCCCCACGAGTCTTGGCCCCTCGCGAGGGTCTTAATCTAGAGTTGATGAAGATGGGCCGCACTGGGCCATGGCTTGAGCCATGCCACAGGCTGTAGGCAGGAAAGTCTGGGGACCCCCGTTCCTAGGACGCCGACAGTAGCCCCCGGGCCCAAGGCGCGCCCGGGCTTGGCTTAGCAGAGAAGCGAAGGGGCACGAGTGAAGCGCTGCGGGGCCCATCAGCCTACGGCCTTGGGTTCCGTATGGCGGTTAATTGGAAGTGGGCATCTCCGCTTCCCCAAGCCAACTCTAACTCTCCCCCCCTTCCGTCGCCATGGCGCCAACGAAGAAGGGAAAGGGGAAGAAGCCCGTGCCTCCTCCCCGCTTGCCTCCAGCAACGGCTCCTGCCGTCGATCGGTCAATCATACTCAACCCTGAAGCCTTGGACAAGGTCCACTCTACTCTTGCCTCCATCTTCAACGAGTGCGGGAGGACGAAGGTCTGGCCTGCATCTCACTCCTCCTTCGACAGGGTCGTCACCGAGGTCCGATTCTTCGCTGACGCCCTGTGGGCGGGTCTGGTTCCACCCTTTTCTGCTTTTTTCAATGTAGTGCTTTCCAATTATCAGATCCACATGATGCACCTGGGTCCCAAATCCATTACCCTCCTTGCCGTTTTTGCCTTTGTGTGCGAGGCCATGGTGGGCATTCCTCCTTCCGTTGCCCTCCTGCGCCATTTCTTCTCTCTACGAGTGACCCTACTCAATGCTCGAGGTGCGTGAGCTTCCTCGCCGTGCCGGAGACGGCTGCCTCGGGGATCGACTTCAGCCTTCCTCCTCCTTCGGCCAGGTTCTAAGAGCGGTGGCTGTATGTTGACGTCGGAGTACCCAGCCCCCTGCTCTCACACCCCACATCGCCTGTTGTCCCCAACTCAGGCTGGGGTCATGAGACGCTCATGAGCCCCGGCTTGCCTTCGTCTGGCGTTGCTTCTGGAACTTGAGGGCGCTCGATGTTACGGCGCCCAAGGTGGTGAAGGAGTTCCTTCAGCATCGCATTGCTCCTCTCCAGCGCCATTCCCGCCGGATGTGGGCCTTCACGGGGCATGAAGACCGCATGAGGCTCCAAGAGGAAGACCTGGCACCTGAAGTGCTGAGGATGGTGCTCAGTGTCCTGACTGGCGATCCTTCCCCAGGCAGCCTTCGACAGGGGGCTGCCCTCTTGTATCTTCGCTCGGGCAGGGGTGATTTTGTGAGGCAGATTCCCAGTTTCGACGAGTGGGGGCTGCATCCGGTTGGCCTCACGGGATCCCGTGAGAACTCGGTTGCCGTGGCTGCTCTTCTTGTTGCCCACGGCGGTCCTGCCTCAGGTGATGGGGCAGAGAGACAGGAACCGCCGGGAGCTGAGGGGGGCGATGCCGGGATGCCGATGCCGCACAGAGTCCCAGAGGTGGCATCCCCTAAAGCCCGTTCTGGAGCAGCGGCAGGCGTGGAGTTGCGGCCTGCGGCTCCTGAGGCCGAAGCTCCCGCGGCCCCGACCATCCTTCAAGAGGCGGCGCATGGCGGTGCGTCCTAGGCCGATGCCTCCGACGCCGTTTATCTTGACGCCTCTTCCGTGCCGCAGACCGACCCTTGCGCCGAGCGCTTGGGCCGGTTCCGCGTGGACTTCGAGGCCCTCCGCAAGAGAAAGCAGGCCTCAGGTGGCGATGATTGCCCCTGCCACCTATTGAAGCACAGGAAATACTTTGCCATTGACGAGTAAGTCCTCCTGTTTCTGGTTCCTCACTTTCCTATTGCTTCGGCTGACCATAGCCTTTCAGGGCCTTTCTCGCCGAGTTTATGGAGATGGCTGGGGAGTCGTTCCCTCGGGTTTCACCTCCTCCGCCGATTCTGAGTGCCCCGAGCTCGAGTACCGCCCTTGCCGCGGGGCTGCTTGGAGAAGTAGGCTGCCTCGCGGAGCATCTTGATCCCGCGCACCTCGCGCCCCTCCTACGCGGGCCTTCCTAGGGCACGGCTAGCCTGCCCCGTGCTCCCTCTTTAGTCGTAGACGGTGACTGGCCGAAGTCAATCTTGAGTTCCTCCTTGTGGGACGAACCGGCGCCAGGCTGGATCCATGGCGGGGCCCGTTCGGTGGTTATGAGGGCGCCAGCCCCTAGCTCCCTGCCGAGAGGGGGTGTACCACCTCATGGCCTCTATTGTGCGCCAGGGGTGGAGGACGACATGGAAGACGTTCTTAGGCATGCTCGGGAGCGAAGCTCCCTACGTCAAGAGTTCCTTCAGAAGGCGGCGGACGCGGTGAACCAGCTCGGGGAGGAGCTTGCTGGAGAGGATGCACGCCTCAAGGCCGAAGGCCTGCGCTTGGCCGATGAGAGGCACAAGCTGAGGGTGGCCGTCAGCCTCGCGCGGCACCAGCGTGATGTTGAGAACGCGAAGGCTGAAGCGTCACTGGTAGCCTCGCGGGAGGCCTGCTCCCAAGCCGTTGAGGAGGCCCAAGAAGCAGACCAATGGTGCAAGGCTGCGGAGGAGCGTGCGTGGGAGCTCCAGGCCTGGAGCAACTCTCTGGAGTGGCAAGTGGAGCTGCACCAGGCTGCCCTCGTGTCGCTGAAAGGGGGGCCTGACGACGAGGTGGAGTTCCGGAGGCGAGAGGAGGCGCTGGCGCTGGGGGCCGCCGAGCGCAACCTTGACCTCGAGCGGTTGGAGACGAGGGAGCGCCTGGTGACCCAGGCGGAGGACGTCATCAGCGCGCGGGAAGCCCGTGTCCAAGAAGAGGTCGACCGCTGCGCGGCGGAAGATCGCTCCAATCTCGAGCATGGGTACGAAAGAAGGTTGGACCTGATCAGGGTCGAGGCCGAGGGCAGGACCGCTGCCCTCAGGGCCAAGCTTGCTGAAGTGATGCGGCATGCAGATGCTTCCAGGGACGCCCTTGGCGCAGCGCAGGCGGAGCTGGCTTCTTCCCGCACCGAGGTGCTCCTTCTTCAATAGAGGGTTGATGGCGCAGAGGCCGCTGCACGGCGGAATGAGGACGAGATCCGTCAACGGCATACTTTGGAGCATGTGCGTGGCCCCATGCTCTCCGCTCTCAGGGAAAGGGCCATCGCGGCCCTGGGCAACATCTATGAGGCGGACGTTGTGGATCCTCGTGTAATCAACTATGCTGGCAACCTTCGGTTCTTCATAGAGGTGGTGACGGAGCTGGAGGCCCGGTCTGACAGGGCCGACAGGCTTGTTGAGGAGAGGAGCCGTGCCCTGCTTGGACGTGATTTCTCCCGCGTCTTCAGTTATCTTCAGGACAGGGTCCCCCATTTAGATTTCGACGCCGCCATCGCACCGGTGCCTGTAGCCATCCGGGGCGATCTAGCGCAGTGGATGGAAGACAATGTGGACGCCCTTGTTAGGGCCTTCGCCACCGATGACGATGGCATGGTCGTGGCCACTGACGAAGGCGGCGTGGTGAATGAGCATGATGCTGATGAAGGCGACGGCATGGATGATGGTAAGGCCAGTAACGCCAGTGATGCTTCCGGAGGCGCTCTCGAAGATGCATTGGGGGATTTGTTTGATTGACCGCATGTCATTTCCACTGTTTATCCTGCGCGGAAAGTGTTCGGGCTCGGCCCTGAAGGTTGTAAGAGCATTTTGGGAGGGGAGGCCCCTCGTATGAAAGTTTGCAGTCAGTGTATTTGTAGACATGGCGCCGCATGTATGCTCATGCTGAGCGATTGGCCCCACGATGAGTCGGTTGACTTGTTTACCTTTGACCCGGACGGGTCCCGAGCGAGCGTGTAGGTTTTGTAGTGCCTTGAGTGTCTTCTGAATGAACCCACTGATCCTGTGATGAAAACCTCTTGAGAGGGCGCAGCGACAGCGGTCCGGATGATAGACGTGCCTCGCCCGGCCCGGCTCGCGAGGGGCTCGCGAGGGGAGGCAGCTAACGCTAACTTTGGACGCAAAGCCGAAACCAGAACTCGACAGATTGCTCGAACGAGACTAAATACCCCTTCCCCGAACACATGCAAGTCTCAAGCTCAAATCCAACTTAAATTCAAATCGAAGAAACTTGACAACAGAGAGAAAGGCAAAAAAGCAAAAAGCCGGTTCCGGCACCTAGTCTAGTCTTCGACGTATTCTCACTAGCGCGGAGCTAAGAGCTGCCACTGGGCGTGGGCGGGAGCCCCCGAGGCCCAAGGGCGGCTCTCCGGAGACTCCGGGTGTGTGCAGCCCCAAACTCATTATTACATGAGAGTGTCACGGGCGGCGAGCTTCACAGGCACTGGGCCTTCTTCACAGGTGTCGACCTTGCTTCATATCGCCAGACGAGGGCCCCGCCTTGCGCCACACTCTACCACCATTGACGGCGACCGGAGACCAATGATGATGCCAATGGGATAGAGCGGTCGCCAGCGGTTCCCCCGACAACCACGGGTCCTCTAACGGGGGCAGGCCCTGAGACACCTCCCCGGCAGAGGGCCTACCTCTTCAGAACGCCTTGCTCCGGGCGCCGCGGAGGTGAGCCCAGATCTCGGCCCCTCTCTTGTAGCCCCCGGTGCCCTCCTCCCGAGGGATAGGAGGCTGTAGCATTGGGGCAGCCATCTGCTGCCGCGACCTGCACCCCCTGCGACCCATGGTTAGCATAAGCTTGCTCCTGAGGAATCAGTGTTACCCGATACTTGCCACCACCAGCGCGGTTGTCGAGGTTCTCGTGGGGTTCCTGAAAGAGCTTAGCTTCTGGCGTTTACTCCCCCCAGCTTGCCAGAGGAACGAGTCATTGTCTTGTTCCATCGCGCACTCTTGATCCACCATGTGGGGCACATAGGCCTCTGGGGCCCCCGTCCCGAGGCTTCGACGTAGTGCCCTTGACGCCATGCAGTCCGGCTTGGAGTGCTGTCTTGATGGTGCGTGGTGGCCCACTAAGGCCATAAGTTCCGGTGTGCGTCCCCTCGCCGGTCGGAAGCGGAGCCGGCACGGCCTGTCGACCGGCGCCGACGGCCAGGTTGGAGTTGAGGCGGCCTAGGGGTCCGCTCGGTGTTGTGTGGGTGCGTATGGGGCCGCTGTGCGGCACGCCCTAGATCTGGGGTGGCAGCTGGATGCAGAAAGGAGGTGCTCCTGAAGCGGCGGCGTCCAGGAGTTCGGCCACTCATTCCAACAGCACGTCGTGGCCGCTCTCCAGCAGCCTGGACCGCAGCAGCTCCCGGGCAACCGTGAGCGCGGCCCTTGAGTTCGCCTGCTCCCGACGGGTGTGCAGCGATGTGGCCGCGGCGTGGCTTGAGGCCCTTGATGCTGACTGCACTTGCCGTGGCGTGAGGGCAGGTGGTGCTTGGCCGCATCACCTGTGCCCCGCAGCGCCCTGAGGAGTGCGGGCTGCCTGGGGCATGAGGTTGAGGCCGCCCTGGGCAGGCGGCATGGTGTGGGCGGGCCACGCCGCCCAGCGGTCGGTGTTGGACGTTGGGTCACCAGACATGAGGACGACGAAGCAGTGGAGCGTGAGGCGGCGGGGGAAGGATTTCGGCGCACCCCTACCTGGCGCGCCAAATGTCGGATTTCGGGTTCTGGCAGACCCTTGAGGTTCGAACTCTAGGTTGCGCACAAAGATCTCTCCTCTACCAACTCGCGTCTCATCGCCTCGCCAAAGGATCTAGGCTAGCAAGATGAACACACAGGGGACACGAGATTTATACTGGTTCAGGCAACCATTGCGGTGTAATACCCTACTCCAGTGTGTGGTGTGGTGGATTGCCTCTGGGGCTGATGAAGAACAGTACAAAGGAAGAACAGCCTCGCGAGGGGTGTTCTTGTGGTGGTGTTGTCCCTTTGGAGGGGTCGATTCCAGATGCCTCTATACTATGGTGTCTAGCCCTATATATAGAGTGAGAGGCCCTGGTCCTCTTCCCAAATCTTGAGCGGGAAGGGCACCAACAATTGGCCATTTTGAAGGGGAACATCTAGTACACTTATCTTGACTAAAGTCGGTCCTCGCCTGTCAAAGGCTCTGATGATAACACCGTCCAGGGCTCCACGGTGACCTCCTTCCTGCCGTTCTGCTGGTCTTGGTCTTGTTGCACCGAAATGGTAGCCTTTGCCTAATGCCTTGGCCTGTGCTTGCTCCCCTTGCACCAAAGGGGAAACAAGGACACTGCGCAGGCCGGTGCCCGCCTGGCGGCCGCCTGGCCTCGATCTCTCATGGCTTGCATCAGGGGCACCTCACGAGGTACCCCTGCCTTGATCTCTCTGCCTCCTCGCGATCCAGCCTAACGAGGCTACTCCTGGGGAAGCTTTCCCGTCGTCCGCCCCGTGAGGCTTGGCCCCTCGCAAGGGTCTTGAGCTTGAGTTGATGAAGATGGGCCGCACTGGGCCATGGCTTGAGCCACGCCACAGGCCGCAGGCAGGCAAGTCTTGGGACCCCCGTTCCCAGGACGCCGATAAATGCCGTAGACAATCTGCGCGCCGGACTCATCATCATTGAAGCCTGGTTCAGGGGCTACTGAGGGAATCCTAGATTAAGGGGTCCTCGGATAGCCGGACTATATACTTTGGCCGGACTATTGGACTATGAAGATACAAGATTGAAGACTTCGTCCCGTGTCCAGATGGGACTCTCCTTTGCATGGAAGGCAAGCTTGGCAATTCGTATATGTAGATCTCCTTCTCTGTAACCGACTCTGTGTAACCCTATCCCCCTCCGGTGTCTATATATACCAGATTGTTTAGTCCGTAGGACAACAACAATCATAATCATAGGCTAGCTTCTAGGGTTTAGCCTCTATGATCTCGTGGTAGATCAACTCTTGTAATACTCATATCATCAAGATCAATCAAGCAAGAAGTAGGGTATTACGTCCATCGAGAGGGCCCGAACCTGGGTAAACATCGTGTCCCCCGCCTCCTGTTACCATTAGCCTTAGACGCATAGTTCGGGACCCCCTACCCGAGATCCGCTAGTTTTGACACCGACACGCGCCTCTACTACGACACTTGCGCACCTCTACTACGACACGTGCGCGCCTCTACATCGACCAGTATGTACGTACAAGTTCGCGACCAGAATGACAACACTACGTACGCTTCGACCAGGTTGGTCCCGACAGTCAGACACTTCCTTGCGTGCGAAGATGTAGCTGGTGGGTGCCAGCAGTCAGGGGGGCGAATCATTATTTTTCCCGGATGCACTTCCTTGCGTGCGAAGATGTAGCTAGTGGGTCCTAGCAGTTAGGGGGGAAACGTTTTTTTCGCGAAATATAGTGGCCCGTCTGGTGGGTCCCAGCTGTCAGGTGGAGGAATCATTATTTTCCACGTAATAAGTAGGCACTTCCTTGTTGCGGCTGTGGACCCAGCTGTCAGCCTCTCCACGTACAGTCCACGTCCGCTGGAAGTCGTTCCTTCCATGTTGACCACGCCACGCCGAGAGCACCACGGTGGTGGATGACGGTGAGGCCTAGGAAGGGGATGACGCGGAGCCGGGGAAGACAAGGCAGTGGATGCCCACGCGGAGAGGAGTGCGAGGGTTCACTGGTTCGGTTGCGGTGTGAGGCTGCCGTCGCCGCAGAATAACAGGGGGTGTGGGTGAGTGGAGGGATGGCCTGGCCAGCGGTGGGAGTAGTAGGGGGCGGTGAGGCCTCCACGACAGCATAGCCGGCCACGGGAGGCAGGAGCAGGCGGCACGACCGGTGCTGCTTTGGGTGGCTGGAGCAAGAAGACCAGAGGTTGAAGAAGCACGATGGCCGTTGGATGGACATCGTACGGTCATTGTAGCTAGAATCGTTTATATTGACTAAGTTGACAAAGCCCTTGCTACGTCAACTTAGTAGGCCCACATGTCAGCTTCCGAAATGGTGCGCCCGAGATGTCAGGGGGAGGAATCATTTTTTGGGCGGGTGAAGCTAGAATATCCGAGATTGAAGAAGAAGCACGACATCCGTTAGATGGACATCCAACGGCCACTACTGCTAGAACCGTGTGTTGACTATAAGTTGACAAAGTCTTGCATACGTGTCAACTCTCTTTTTCTAGGGGACACGTCAACTTAGTAAGGCCACAAGTGTGTGGCAGAGAACTTATAGCCCATTTGAGATTTGTAAGAATGTGCAGCCCATTTTTGAATTCTAATGGAATTTACTACAGCCCATTTACAGTTTGTTAAAAGTACAACCCATTTCAACCAACCAATCAAAACAGAATTCAATAAAATTTCCCACATTTTGATTAAATACAACTTCGATATAAATTTATATTACATAAAAATCCAACAAAACATTGCGCTCGCAACAATTAATGAAATTAAAATTTTCAATATCCAAAAATAATATTTTATAAAGTAATTACGTGTTTGGTGCATTTTTTTATAGTTACTGCCCAGTTTTTGTAATTACATCCCATTTATTATTTCTTAAAGCCCATTTTCTTGTTAAGCCTAATGCATCCCTCCTAGGAAAGATTTGCAGCCCAGTGGGGCGGAGAATAACAACTTGACCTTGCCTGGGTATTCCTAAAAAAAGTATAGCTGGGCTAGCCATTTCTAGCTTGAAAAAAAATTAATATCTGAGTTGGATATCTGTCCTGGGCTAGACGGGTCACAGCCCGCCCAGTTAATACCTGCAGCGATGTTTTCGTTGTTGCTCGGAGGAGAAAAATTAATATCTGGGTTAGACATCAAAAAACTCTGCAGCGCTCACACCTCAAAAACACAAATACTACTCGAGCTGCTTATTCCCAGCTGTCGGCCGCTTCTTGTGCAATTCTCTCGTTTATTGACTACACAGCTTGACAATGGTGTGGGACCGTCATGTAAGGAAACCTGGAGGAAGCAATATATATATATATATATATATATATATTAAAATAAGGAGGCACTTGCGTACGTGAGGCTATGGCCCTGGTGGGTCCCCATTGTCATCCTCTCCAAGTAAAGTCATCTCCTCGTCTGCGCGCGCTTTCCGCCCGAAACAGTCAGCGCCATCCGCCCCGCTTCCCAGTGCAGGAGATTGCTCCGCCTTCAAACGACACAAGTGTCGTACGCACGTCCATCTACCTCCCACATTAATGATACGCGGTTGTCGAGGCGGCTACTCCGGCGCCACACGTCCGTCCCTCCGCCGCCCACCATTGCTATATAAACTGTTGCGCCAGCCATAGCCGCAGTCATCCGCATCCGTTCCCTTTCTCCTGTCCACACCACTACTGCGCACCATGGCTTCCTCGCGCTCCAGCGCTCTTCGGGACGAGCGGACGACGGACCACAAGGAGATGGCAGCCATTGCTGCCGACCGGCTGGCCGACAGGCAACCGGAGGACGACGATGTCCCAACGGAGAACATGGTAGTCAACGATCCGGCGCCAACCCCCTCCTTCGTGCCATCCTCACCGGTGCATTGTACCATGACCATCAGCGAGGCCCGTGCCCAATATATGGACACGGTGAGGCAGATGCATGAGGAGCAGTTCCGGGAGGCGTAGGCCGATGCCGCCTACAACCACCATCTCCTCCAGGAGCACCTGCAGGCAGAGGAGCAGATCGCCGTGGAGCAGACAGAGCAGGAGGCGCTGCTCGACTCGTACCGCTCCGCCCGCGAGGGCCGCCTCGAGCGCTGGCGGTACCTCATGCGGGTGGCGGAGGCTGCGGCCGCCTACAAAGAGGGCGATGAAGTGGGCGAGGCGCTATTTGGCGAGACCAAGGACGAGGCAGAGGACAATGCCGGCTCTGACGAGTGCCCGCTCCGCTGGCGTCGACAAGGCCCTGCTCCGCCGAGGCCCCGCGGCGCCAACAACAAGGCAGAGGACACCGCCGGCTCGGCCGAGGCCCCGCCCCACCAACAACGAGGCATAGGACATCGTCGGCTCAGCCGAGGCCCCACCCTGCTGGCAATGAGGCGAAGGATTTCCACCGCTCCGCCGAGGCGCCGCCCGCCGGCAATGAGACATAGGACATCGCCGGCTCCGCCGAGGGCCCTCCCCACTGTCAACGAGGCCGCGCCAAACAGAAAACATGGAAGAGTAGAACACGGTAGGTCGCCACCGGTCGGGTCCAAGTAACGCCACCGCTGCTACCGTTCGGTTGAAGCCAAGCTAGGTGGGTTGATCATTGACCGCCGGTTAGTTTCTTGGCGGCGACGTGGAGTCGGAGAGTTGTGTTGGAGAAGAATGCTACTTCTACTTAACTGCTGGTGCAGTTGGCTGACTGACACATGGGCCCAACAGGCCACATGTCAGTTATGCAACTTCACCTGCAGTTAAGTCACTGAAGCTTCTGTTTGGCTCAGCGGGACATAGGTGGGTAGCTTCGGTTAATTAATTATACCTCCAACGCACCCCTTTTTAGTTGAAGAATGTATGAAATTTAATGTAATTCGACATGTTTATATGAAATCCGACCGTGTATGAATGAATTTATTTCGATTAGTTTGAATTCCTGTATCACTGGCATTGGATGGACATGCAAAACAATACATACTAGCATTATTCCGAGGGTGATCACCTCGTTTGCAGCAGTTTCACATGTACTCCCTCCGGTCCTTTCTAGTCTGCATACAAGTTTTGTCTGCAGTCAAAGTAACTCTACTTTGACCAATCTTATAGAAAAAAGTATGCACTTTCACAATGTGTGAAGTAAAAAGGAACAGAAGGAGCACAAAGAGTTTGTACATTGAATTCAAACACACAGGGCTGGCAATTCATAGAGAACATTCAAAACAATCGATGATTATGCATCTCAGCGACTCACATGTTAGAGGAAATATTTACTTCACAACAAAAGAATAAAGAAAAAAATGATCGATGCTACTGACAGCAAAGGGCGTCCCATTCGAAAATATCAAACGCATGTCTTGCTAAAATCAATGAGCAAAATTTGACAAGGTTGTCCCATTCCAAAATATCAGATGCCTATGATTGTGGAATGGGCAGGGTTTTCCATCAGTTCAGTCATTGACATGGCACCTCGTGCTAAATAAACCAGCTGTTCTTTTTGTGCAGTTCCACCAAAATCAACCAAATTTACGCGTAGCTTGTATGATTTCGCCCTTATATGTTGCAACGCCTTGAACTTATGGGCACATCCTTTCTTGTGGTGGAAATGAATGATTCAATGTATTCATGAACATTTTGTACAGTTCCCATTGAAATCAAGCTGAGCACCCCTGTTTGCACAAATACAAAAAAAGTGATTAGTGTAAAGCAAATTATACTATGAATTGACTATTTAAATAGGCATCTACATGGTCCATGTAGAGCACACTTTTAGAAAAATATAACTCACCAGAAAGAATCCTAGAACAACATTGTACTCACGCATCACAGCAAAAAAATGGAGATTTGTCGGTCCTTCTGAGCTGAAGTTAGTTTGGTCTTGTGGGGAGTAATGTAACCATCCTTCAACTGCTCCTTCCAATGAGAAGATAGACAGGGCTTCTTCATACTGGCATAATCACAACTAGTCACTTCACGTAGTCCATATTCTTGTTCGGAGGAAGATGATCCTGTTGTGCAAAGACAAGAGGACAACTAAATGCTAGCATCCCTGTTTGCTCGAAAAAAGGAAAGGAAATATTTGAAACAACACAGATGAAGCACTTCTCAAGGACAATACCACTTTTTCATGACAGTATCTAAACAGTAGCACAACACCAATAGAGGTCAATCATATGGATGAAATCAGTGGGCGAGTACCAACCTTTGTTAGGAGGCTTATTGTGTAGAGCATACAGATGAAGCACTTTTATAGAACCAGCTGTTCCTATCTACTGTGGTGTCTGTGCTTACTATATACTCCTCGATTAGTTTAATGTTTCAAACATCTTATTGTGCAGTTCCACTAAAATATATGGTACCTTCAAAGAAGATCCCTATTTGCACAAGTAGAGATAATTATGTATTACATTAAGAGTGGTATCAAATTAGTGACAAAATAATTGCTCGTTCCAGCCATAGCAATAAATTAAGATGCAAAACTATATCATTACTTGTGTCATCATAGTTCTAGTGCTTCATTACAGCACCTGGAGTTGATTTTTATTTTTCTTCCGTTTGTTTTTCCCCTTCATCACTTGGTTAAATAACACACAAGCTTCGCCTTCAATGTAGGATTTGGCATGTCAATTAGGGAGCACAAGTATAGAACTAAACAATGACATTAATTTTCTGATGAAAGTGGCAAAATACATGCCAACAGTTGTCAAATATCCTTATCTTACCTCAATGGGATATTACGGTGCACATACAGATTGGAAGTCTTGTCTCCATTTGTGCACTTCACTAAAATCAAGCAACATTACCGTATAAGTTGCACAACATATGAAACACACTGGAGAATCATGTGAAAGAAGGCTAGTTGTCGGGGATATACCCCGCTGTATGACCCGGCCGGGACTTGGTAAACCGGTGAATGTTAAACTGGCAGACAGTTAAGGCAGGTGGCTAAGACAGACGGTAAACCGGCGAGTGTTAAACCGGCAGAGTTAAGACAGATGGTAGCACCGGTAGGTGTTAAGTCAATCATAACCCGGCAGACCATGTTAAACCGGCATACAATGTTAAACCGGCAGACAATGTTAAACCGGCATACAATGTTAAACCGACAGACGTTAAGAAGCCCAGGAAGGGAAGTCAAAATAGTTTAAGTCTTAGTCCGAGATGGACTCTACATGTAACCCGCCCCTTCAACTTATATAAGGAGGGGCAGGGCTCCCCAAAGAGGGACAAGCAAGAAACAATCTTTAGGGCTAGACACAACTAGAGGAGAGCCGGTTTTCAGCGAGTCCCTCGTGATGATAATGTGATCTAGCCTCAAACAGCATGTAGGGTTTTTACCGGTTGATGTCTCCCGAGGCCCGAAGCTGTCTAAACCCTTGTCTTGTGTTGCGTCTCTCAATTCCGCTCAACCCCTCTCAAGCTACCACATAGATGCGTTGGCCTCGCGACTAAGTCCTCACACTAAGGACATCTGACGTGATATTTCCACGACACTAGTACTGACCCCTCATGATGCGGAATTCAAACAACTCACAAGAAGAAGATCTGAACCAAATTTGCCAACATGGATAGGAAGTAAGATTTCCTCTTGTGCAGTTCCACTAAGATCAAGCAATCAAGAAACGTTGTTGGTGTGATATTTTGGTTGAACTGCACAAAACACTCTTAAAACAAAAGTGTTTTGTGCAGTGCAACAAAAGGTCACAATGGAAATGAGGTGAAGTAGATAACCCTGTTTACACAGAGGTGCAAAGGAAACAACTAGTGGTCAATAACGGTGGATGACACAGAAGCCAACCAAAAGAAGCATCTACCTTATCTAAATGGGAAAGAAAGCAAGACAGCATCATTTCTCAAACGGTGGCATTCATTAATATTAATATAGAGATTATATTAACAATAAAATTCGTTAAACATGTAATTTGCTTTTAACTGTGACATTGCATCAATTTTCCAGCGGCATTATTAGAGGGTGTTTGTTTACAGGGACATTTTGGTGTAGGGACTAAAAAAACTCCGTGTCAGTCCCATCTAAACCAAACATGAGGGACTTTTAGGGACTAAAAGTGGGCATTTTGGACTAAAGAAAGAAGACCCCGAGGGAGTCTTTTTGGGACTTTTTCCAACAGTTGCCCCTTCCACGCATCGCACCTTATATCTATTAGTTAATTACTAGGGGTAACATGGTCTTTTAGCATGTCATTTAATAACCTCTAGTCCATGTTTAGTCCCTGGAACCAAGCAGGTAGGGACTAGGTAGTTTTTAACCAAACAGGGCCTTAGATTAACAACAGGTAAAGAGTTGCATGGGACAGTGGATGCACCAGCACCGTGTGCATCTACCGATGTATTGTGGTCATGCACAGTTTGTTTCAACATAGAACAAACAACCAAGGAGCATATTTTTGTTGGTCCCAGTTTTGTTATCTTTAGAGACCTTTCCCTATGTGAGCGCAGCAAATCTAGTCCAGCTCAAACTCTACAACCTTGTCCCCCAAAACAAAAGATCAGTTTGTTACACATGTGCGTACTGCATTTCTCATTGTTTTCCCTTTTCGACCAACGTAGGTGCTGGATAGCCAGTCTGTACTAGTACTTTCGCCCCTTCCTTTCCTCTTTGAACCACGTTCTAGATTTATGCGATACAACTTTCCCCACTACTTTCCCCCATTCCTTTCCTCTTTGAACCACGTCCTAGATTCATGCTATACAACTTTCCCCCTTCCTTTCCTCTTTAAACCACATCCTAGATTCATGCTATACAACTTTTCCCACTACTTTCCCCCACTCCTTTCCTCTTTGAACCACGTCCTAGATTCATGGTATACATCAGCTAGAGCAATGCATGTGCAATAAGTAAATTATACCTTAAGGTTCTTGGGGCGTGTTTCGGTGGGTGATGGGACAACGGTGAAGAAGAAGAGGTCGGAGGCCCTCCCGCGCTACCGCTGGGTGAAAGTGAACAGCTGCGCCGGTAGTGGATTCCCTCCCTCGTCAATGGTGACAGCGTTAAGCCTCCTTCCCTTCCCGTCGGACGGATCCTGCCGGCTCTTTGAGCAGCAGTGAGGGGAGAGAGAGGCCAACGAAGTCTTGTTTAGATCTGGAGAGGGTGAGAGAGTGTGAAGAGAGAAACTACAAGCGCTGAGGCTCCAGCATGTATATATATACTGGAGAGAGAGTGTGAAGCATGAAAATCCTAGAAAACAAGCGCCGAGGCTGCAGCTTATATGTGATGAGGTGATTATACGGTCACTACGAGATCGTATAGCTCCGTATCCATCCATTTTGACCAGTCAAAGAATCCTCCTGACACAAATTATGCTCAAGTTTAGTTATCGAACCCGACACCTTAAGTTTGATGAGCGAATAGGCTTACCAGCTACACAACCCTCCTGTTATGTTCAACGAGAGGAAAATAATCTTTTATACATTCCTGCATTCGTGTGAAAAGCATGCCGTGTTTTTTGTGTGTGTGGGAGTCATTGCGATTTAAATCATAATTGTGTCATGTGGCTTTGGTGTTAAGACTATCCACAGTGGTGCAGAAATGATGCAACCTTAGTCACCTTACCTCTCTCCACGTAGTACGTTGCGTCCCACCATTCAGAGGGTGAAACAAACAAATTAATAAGAAAAATTAAAAGTGCCAGTGGTGTATCTTACCTCACACATCTTGCTACTGCTCGGGAACACTGTCCAATTAATCATTTTGTTCGCTCATGTACTATTTTAAGTGAATCCTTATTATAACATGCACACAATTTTGGGCACTTGTATTCGACCTAAGTCAGTGTGCCACCATATCTCGTACTTACTACTCCCTCCGTCTAGGTGTAATAAGTCACGTTAGAAGGTGCAGCAGGACCCAGGTGCATGTGTGTGTGTGTGTGTGTGTGTGTGTGTGTGTGTGTGCGTGTGTGTGTGTTTAACAGCATGTGTGTGTTAGAGAGAGCGACATATCGACCTACTCCTACAGAGAGATGGTGTGTAGTGTATGATTTTAGCCGCGAGAGTCCGTGCATCCTCTCATTGTCAGGCGTGTCCGGTAGGGACAGGCGGATAGCTTCCACGCCCGCTCCTGACCAGCCTAGCCCGCCCAAAGCCCCTCCATTGCCCGCGCACGCTTCCTACCCGAAAAGGTCAGCGCCGCTCCAAAGAATCGGTGCCGCATTCATGCGCGGGCAGAGCGGACGCGACCTCTCACTGGCGCAAGAGTGATGGTTGCTTCATCCGCCCAACTTACTGCTGGGTCTATGTGATTTGACGGCTCATTGGTCTTTATTACTGAGGTGGTAGGACTGCTGGATGTCCCACGCTTTCGATGAAAGGAGGTACTAGATTACAATTTTCTCCATTCTTACAGCGGAGGAGTGCAAGAGCAGTGAAAACATGCAGGCTCAGTGATTACATGGCCCACCTCACACTATCACCATATGTCTGCACACCGTGTGACACGTAACTCTTTACATAGTACTCCCTCCGTTCCTAAATATACTGGATGAGTCCCCGCGCGTTGCCGCGGAACCGCCATATATCTCTCTTCGTAAAATTATCGATTTCAAAGAACTAAAAAAACTCTATAACCGCATGACAAATGTGGTAGCCAAACTAAAAAGACTCCCATCATCATTTAGATCATCCCACGTAACAAAAAAAGATCAGCCAACTCCTACTGCATAATGGGATTATATTTTTCTTTTTGACATGTTAATGGGACTTAAAAGCTCACTTACATGCATGCTGCCGGTACATGCTTGCGTGCAGACATGTTGATGTGATTTAAAACCCACTCACATGCATGCCATGGTATTTCTGCATGCTTGCATGTGGCTTAGTGTGGAGCCACTATTATGGACTGATTTAGTTCATCTAACAGCTACATTAATTTTGATGATGTGGCTCAAGGGGAGGATAGAGAATTCCTAGTAGTGGGGGCTAGCTATTACTAGTAGATAAGTCTTTGTAGAGATTCCACTAGGTGAACTACATACAGAACAAAATGAATGAATCTACACTTAAAATGCATCTATATACATCCGCATGTGGATCATGGTGAAATCTCTACAAAGACTTATATTTAGGAACGGAGGAAGTACTAGTATAGTACGTACTGTAATTTATCAGCGAGATAAATTTGTACAATGCTATGAAGCTTCCAGCTTCTGTTACATGTATCTTGCGTCCAAGGTTTCCCGTTGCAACATTTCATCAAATACAAAGGAGACTGACATGCATGCTACTGCATCTCAATGATTGACAGATCATAGCAAATTTGTACTCCCTCCGTTCCAAAATAAGTGTCTCAACTTTATGCAAACTTTAGTACAAAGTTGTACTACTACTAAAGTTGACACTTATTTTGGAACAGAGGCAGCTAAAGAAAAAAACGATCCATGCAGTCCCTAGCCCTTGAACCATGAACCCTAACTAGGCTTCAATTTGCTGGCAACGTTCGAGCTTCCTATGAAATGAAGTTTGCAACCTTTTGACCACCGGATCATTTTGTGCAGTTTCACCAAAATCGAGATGAGCATCCCTGTGGCAAAGAAATTGAAGAAGCGTGATTAGAATAAGATTACTGGGACTAGTTGATGAGACATAAACTCATCACAAATACAGTATGTAGAAGCCAATAGAGGTATGTGCGGGGCAAAGAAGTAGAGAAATATCCACATGGAGTGTTGTGGGCAGCTGGAGCAGTGGTACAAGCCGGCTATGAAGGGAGTTGTACCTGAGGGACGTAGCTCAACCTTGAGGAGGGCGGCGGGAGGCGCCAACTGCCCACGTCGCGGAAGGGAGCAAGGGATGAAGGCAACCTCACCGGATTTGTGAGAGAGAACGGCGAGGACCCCTGATTGGGACGTGCCGACAGTGGGTTTTCACCATCGGCGACGGCAACCGCATCTACACTAAGCATCCACCCCTTCCCCCGGCGTACGTGATCCGCTGGGATGTTAGAGATGTGGCCACAGTCGTTTTGTGCGAGAGAGTGTGAAGAGAGCAACCCCAGCAAGCAACCGTGTAGGCTGGCCCGTCCTAACTATGTATATAGGGGAGCGGTTTCCTTTTCTCTCCATATGAACCTATCATATTGCATACATGCCACTGAAGAAAAAAACTTTATTTACAAATGACGCGGCACCTACTACTCGTTCTCCTATAACCTTGCGCTTGGCATCTCCAAAATATTAACCTTGCGATTGGCTCTTCGCCTCTTTGGGAAGTCGAGCAATAATGGTAGTGTAGTATATATCGTTCTGGCTATATGAGACCGAATGAATTGTTGCACGTCCACCACATGGGCGAGGGTCGAGGGGGAGGGAGAGTGCTACATACAGAGTAAAATGAGTGAATCTACACTCTAAAATACGTCTATATACATCAGTGTTTGGAGTATGTACTAGTAGTTCATATTGAAATCTAATAAAGGACATATATATTCCAAACAATATGATATAATCTCTATAACCAAGGTAGTAGGGACGAGGAGTAAACGGAGGGAGTAGTAAATGTTTCTCCTTGTCCTGCGAGCAACCGCGCCCATGGGCGAGGGAGCGGGCGTAAGGCGGACAGCACTAAGCAAGCTTCACCTCATCCTGCAAGCCACCGCGCCTGTGGGCGGGGGAGACGGCGTACTAAGAAAGCTTCTCCTTGTTCTGCGAGTTGACGGGACACATCAAAAGTACTCCAGTGTATAGAGCCTTGCCTCTAAGATAGGCCCCACGTGGTTTGCCTCTTTTTTTAACATAACGCGTCAAGTCACAATTTGTTTGTTCACCCATGGTAGACGATCCTCCCTCCACCAAGTGGACAACCTATACACGTGCCAAATTGCCACGTGGGCTGCCTTTTTCATACAGAAATGAGCTCCACCGTGTACCAGCGCGGGTGTGGTTGGGAAAGAGACGGGAGTACGTGTGCCATGCATGCGCCTCTTCTCTTTGTGCATGTCCCCCACCTACGTGGGTGTGTGAGAGAGATACAAACCACGTTCATGAGTGTTTTTTGTGTTGGGGTGGGGGTGGGGGTGGGGGTGGGGGTTGATTTCGTGAATGTATTTGTGGGAATATGTGTCGATGACATCTCAAACAAAATTTTGCATGCAATGTGTGTGAAATGGAGGCCTATCCATATCATGTATAGAGGGTCGGGAAATCCACGAGAAGAGAGGGAGGGGTCATAGATATCGATAGAGTCGAAGAGAGGATCAAGTCGATGGGTGCGAGATCGACGAAGAGAACCATCGAAATTGTGTGTGTGTGTGTGCAAGTCAAAGATATAGGGTGACTGACATACCAGAACATCAGAGGGCACATGTCAAGTTTGTGTGTGGCAGGGAGACATGACTAGAGCGCTCGATGTATTGTTGTGTGTGGGGGGAGGGGGTGGGGGAGGGGTAGGCAGAGGCCTAACTATAGAGGTAGAACGACTCGTATATGTATTGAGAAGGAGAGACCCAGCTATGTCTTGAGGAAGATCGGTCGACATCCATACATAACTGAAGGACGGGAAATATGATGGGACAGAGAGAGAGGGGGGAGAGAGAGAGGGAGGGAGAGGGGTAGAGTGCTGGATGGGTGATGGAGTTGCTTCTCGAAAATGGTGGGAGAGGCCTACTAGACAAACTGAGAGTGGAACTGCAATGTTATCAATAAGAGTGGGGATGTGTTTCTGTGTGTGTCTGTGCGTGATAGATCTGTCGGGACGCATCCATGGATGATGAAGGGGAACCATGTGTTTGGTAAGCAAACCTAACTAGATCGGTAGATCAATTGTTGTTTATCGGAGGAAGGGAGAGACATAACTAATGAGGTAGATCGATCGACGTGTGGATAAAAACGAGTTATAAGGACCTAGCTAGCTATATGTATAGCGAGAGATCGGTCGGTGTACGTCCATTTGTTAGAGGCAAATAAGGACCAGCGAGACGGATAGACAGAGAGAATGGAGCTAGGAGGTGGAGCGAGAGGCCCAGCTACTAGCTAGACAGGGGGAGGAGTGTGCGGTTGTGAGATCGTTGAAAAGAGGGGCGAGAGTTTACACGTGTGTGTGACCGTATGAGAGACACGAGGCAAGGACACATAAAGGAGGAGATTGAAGGTGCTGTGTATGTTGTAGGCATGCATCACTGGAGAGGTTTATCGATTGGTGTGTGTCAGAAAGGAGTTGTGGAGACTCTGGGAGAACGGCCTAAAGAAAAAAAATGAATGTGCCCGGTGGATAGAATGCCGAGGGAAGGGGAGGGCGAGGAGGGCGTGTGCATGCACGAGAGAAAGTTAGTGGTAGCTACAAAGGTTAGAGGATTGTGTGGGTGTAAGAGACTAACAAAGATCATAATTTGAAATGAAAGCGGATTCATATATTTGAATAGGAGATCATAGTGTTTTAAACATATGCATGCATGAATATAGCGGTGATACACGTGTTGTGCACATGTTATACCATAATGTGATAATGCATAGCGTTTGCAACTCACAGCTAAATGTCGAACAATCTAAACCATACTATACATCAAACAATCTCACATTTTATTTTAATTTGTGATAATGTGTGGCGTTTGCAGCTTACAACTAAATATCGAACATTCTAAAAAATACTATATATCGAACATTCTCACATTTTATTTGAATTTGTGGTAAGATGTGGTGTTTGCAACTCACATCTAAATACTTGTAGGCGTAGGGGGCGGGGCACCATACATAATGTGATAAACACATTATACATATGAGACATGGTTTAGATTATGAAGATCTAACTAGAGCTAGAAATGTAATGTGATTTGAAATCAACATAAAGTGGATTCAAAAAATCAAGTTCAAGTTCATATAGTACACATAGTTCATATGTAAATCGAGACTAATCATGTGGTGTGTTGTGAATATAATACACAAACGATGGTTTAACTTGACAATAATGATGATTGTAGATCTTAGTAAAACAGAGAAACGAATTCAAATGATTTGACTTCACAACAATCATTACTATAGATCTTATTCAAATAGAGAAACAAATTCAAATTTAGTTCATATTGAAGCGGTAGTATATACGTTTGGAATGCACTAAAACGTTCATTTGAGTAGTAGGTTGCTTGCATTATACACGTAGCGAAATATTTTAATTGAACATAACATGAATTCAAAGTTTTGAATGACATTCGTAGTGCGCATTGATTTGGTACAGTACATGTTAGGCTTGTCCGGAAATTTCAACCCGCGCCTTGTTAGCCCGAAATATTTAAGATATATCTTTGTCTCGTCGTGCTCCGACAATTCCCTCCATCTCAACCTGCGCCTTGCTATTCTGAAATTACAACGCGCGTGAAAAGTCCCACCTCCTGTGAAATCCTGACACGCGAAATGCCCGTGGTACCCCTAAACCAAAAGAACCGCCACAAATCGGTGGGGGTACTTTTGTAACTTACCCCACATTTCGACAAGCGCGTCCCTAAGCCATGGTTCCCCACTACCATCCCATCCGCCCACCCATTCATACACCGAGGCCATGAAAACCCGCGACCAAGCCCCACACCCTACTCCATCCGCCACCCAGCCGGAGCCTGTTCCCCGACGATGTCGTCCAAAGCAACACCTCGACGTCCCTCATCCATCGTACTGGATGAGGATCCGTTGTCGATCTCATCGTCCCACGGTTCAGCCACCCCATCCTCCACCTCCAAGGAGCTGCCCTGATGTTCCCCTCGTCTTTCGTGCCACCTCCATTCCCAGACCATCGTCTTCACCTGCACGACCGAAAGAGCATCATCATCATCGTTTCCTAGGATGAAGCTGCAGCCTAATCGGCGCCACCAAAGAGGTTTTACACCAATCGCCGCATTTTATTCTTGATTCGATCTCACGGTGCTGCCGGCGCTTGGTCCCGAGCCGACATGGCGCGACTCCATCCATGCGGTGTCGCTCCCTCGGCGGCGACGTCCACATCAGTAGGAGCTGCTGCTGCTTTAGATCTTGCTCGCGCTGCTGCTCTGCTTTTGCTCTCAGTCCCCTGCCTGGTCTGCTCTTGCTATTGCTCTTGCTCGCACTGCTACTCTCGCTCTTGCTCTTGCTTGCGATGCTGCTCCAATTTAGCTACACTTCAGTCGACTGAATCGACTTTTGGGTCAGTCGATTTTCAAGGGGTGGGGGGCTCGCCGGGGTGAAGGAAGAACCAGTCGCAGTGGGGAGGGGGGCTCGTCGGAGAGGTACCCCACTATCTATCTTAGGGTTCAGGGTGGGGGCGGTGGTCGCCGGCGGTGGCGGGGTGGTGGCGTGGGGATCGCCGGAGAAAAAGCTCGGCACGGGGGGGCCTAGAGGGATGGCCGGGCCGGCGGCGGACCTGTGGTGGGGAGTGTTTTCGGGGTGAGCAAGGTGGCGCACCACCGACCGCGGGCGGGGGGGGGGGGGGGGGGCTGCTATTTGGTCGGTGGTGGCTGGCAGCTCAGGGGGGTGGAGGTTGAAGATGAACTGCAGGCCCTTGATTTCGTATCCAACGGCTGCAAAATCGACTGACTAGAGATGAAAATTCAATCGACCGATGTGTAGCCTCACCTTGCTAGTGCGTTTAGTTTCGACCGCAAAATTCAGTTTCGACAGTTAAGTTCAGTTTCGACAGTTAAGTTTAGTTTCAACCGTTAAATTCAGTTTCGACAGTTAAGTTCATAGATGAGCGGCTGATGTATTTTACATCTAGCAATTTGTGGTTATGTATTTTACGTCATGTATTGGAGATGCTTTTAGAATTCCACTCAGGTTAACATTGTCTCTCTTGTCCTGCTTCAGCCTCGACGTCGTACAACTCACCGGAGCTGCTCCAACAATGAAACCCTCCATCACAGCAGAGCAGTACCTCGGGCTCCTTCTCTAGACGCCTAAGATCTTCTCCCCCTCCTCCGACAGCCAAGTCAGCCGGAGCATCTTCACAGGCCAAGCCAATCACGCTGAGATCGCCAGGGCTTCGCCAAAGAGGTTGTACACTTGTTGCATCTCTCTCACATCCTAGCTGGTTCATGCATTAGAGTGTTGCATCATGTTTACTTTTCCAGAAAACTTGAAATGGGGATGACAGAACCCCCAGCACCCCCCGGAAAGCAACTAGAGTTTACTAAAATTATTTTCAATGAACCTGAAATGCCCTTCTAAAAAGTCTACCCTTTTTGTTTTGGGTTAGAACCTCTGACAAAATGGGTTCACATTTTTATAGGACACATAAGGTCATTGGATTAAATCATTACTATTTGCATTTGAGCATATAAATTCTATAAAATATTTTAAATGCCCAAATAATTCTGAAAATAAGTGTGGGCTGTTGGAAATAATCTAAACAGAGCCCCTGATTATTTTCAGGATTTTTAAAGATGCCTAAGTATTTTTAATAAAGCCACACAGTTACAGAAAAATAGAAAACAGAAAATAAAAGAGAAGGAGGTAACTTACCTGGCCGCAGCCCACCTGGCAGCCCACCTGGTAGGCCCAGCACTGTGCTGGCCCATGCCAGTCAGCTGCTTCGTCCTCGCCAGGCAGGCACAGAGGTGACGCCGACGAGCGCGAGCTCGCCACGGCACCACCTGCTTGCCGCCCGCGCCCGTGGACACCTGGGCAGGCTCCACGTTGCCGCCCCAACCCCGCAGATACCTCACACGCCCCCTTCCTCTCTTCCTCGCCCTCTCCCGCCATGGCCGACGCTGCCGCACCTGCGCCACCGTGAAACCCGTGTCTGCCGTCGTCCCCGCGCCGTGCTGACTTGTCCAAGAGCTCTGCCGTCGTCCACAACATCGAGCTAGCGAAGCCCCGAGCGCTTGCACGCTCACCCTCGTCTCCATCGAGCTCGTCTTCACCGAACGCCGCCGCAGATCCCCCTCGCCGTATCCGCCGCACCAGCTCGTCCCCGACCGCGTCGTCTGCACCGTCGTGTTCGCCGTGAGCTGCTACACCTCTCCATCCCTCTCTTTCTCGCTCTCAAGCCCCGCATCGACCGCACCAAGCTCGGCCGCACTCGCCGCCGCCACCGCACGTAGCCATCGTGGCCATAACCACGTTGGCTCGATTCCGAGCACACCACCGCCCTCACCGCACTCGCAGGAGCCCAAAACACCACCCCACGCGCCTCGTCGTGCCCCCTAACTACGAGCTCGACCTCACCCGAACCCCGACAGCCGCCCAGCTCGTCGTCGGCAACATTTCCGATGACCCCGAGCCTAACCAACACCACCAACGGATGCGGCCCGTTCCTAGCTACGCGTAGACGTGCTCCGCCATTGTTTTGGTCACCGGAGCACGAAACCCGCATCACCCCACCGCGTCTGGCCTCGCCGGCGGCTAAACGCCGGCGAGTTTGACCATGTTTGACCCTGTTGACTCCGTATGGGCCCAAGTTGACTTCCCCCTAAGTCTATGACAAGTGGGGCCTGCTCTGCTAATTAACCTAGGGTTAGCACTAACTAATTTTAGTTAGTTTAACTAAGTACTGACACGCGGGACCCATCGGTCAGTTTGACTTGGACCGCCCCGTTGACCTGCTGACGTCACAATGACGTAGTACTGACGCAATAACTCTTTTTCTTGATTTATTCTTATACAGGAAATTCTAGAAAATACCCAAAACTTCTAAAATTCATAGAAATTGATCTATAACTCCAAATGCAAAGTTTTATATATGAAAAATGATCAGAAAAAGATGATCTATCCATCTGTACCATTTTCATGCATGTTAGAGCAACCTAACCTTGCTGTTTAGGTGAAACAAGTTAATGCACTAATATGAGCTCTTATTTTGGGTTTCCATTTGAATCCTTGATTCAAATGAACTCAAACCAAACTGTTCTAAGTTGCACTAGCCCAAACACACTCATTTTTGCCATGTCATTGCATGCATCATATTGTTGCATATTGCCATGTGGTGATTGTGTTTCGATGTGTTCATCATGGTAGGCTCTGCCTCCGAGGATATTCACGAGTATCCAACCGAAGGGCAGTATTCCACTACCACTCCGTCAGTCAAGCAAAACCCCCTTGTTCATTCCGATATAATCCCACTCTCTCGCTCCTACTCTCTTTTACTGCATTAGGACAACAACGATTCTATGAACTCTTGATGCAATGATACTTCTCGCCGTCATTATTCATTCCTCGGTCCCCGTGTTATTGTAACCGGAACGCCGACAAGTGAATCATGATGTGTGAAATCTATACTCCTAGCAACTCCATTGCTTGGTAGTTAAAGGATAATTATTTCATTCTTAGCATGTTGGTTCTTGAATCATCATCCTAAGATAGATTGTGCTAGCTACTCCTTATTCCCGGTGTACTTTTCAATCAATGAGTTAGGATAGTGTCAATCCTTGCTTATTTGATCATATCGTTTTTCCTGAAAAGCAAGATTTTTCTCGAGCTTAATAACATATCGGTGTTTCGTGATGTTCCGAATATCTTCTCGGAAGTATTGCCAGGTTGTCACCTTACCGCTATGTTGAGTTCGTGATCAACTTGGTTTCCAATAAACCACTCCTTCTCCAAGAAATAGTGTTAGACACCCCTGAGCTAGTTGGTTAAGCCAAACAATAACTTGGAGAGTTGGAAGATAAAAGCTTGCCTGGCTTAGTTCATTTTAAGGGATATCTCTTTGTGCGTGTGTTGAAGGAAGATGATATCTTCATCGATTGACCCTCATGGTCAGTTTATGGATCTATCATCATATCCAATCTTTGATTTGGGTATGGGTTATCGCCAAATCAAATCCGAACCAACCATATTCGTAATGTTGTCTTACTCGTGGTTGTTTCCTCGGGCATACACCACTACATCTTTTGGTCTGACCAATGCTATCACCGTGTTCACATAATTGTGGAATTCCATTTACATGGAAACCAGGATGAATTGTTGTTGAGCCCATCGACAACATCCTTATCTTCTCCATAATCTTGTTGAACATTAAGCTAGTATTGGAAACTTTTGAAAGCGTTTCTTCATGCTAGCTCATGAAGCATATGTTCGGATGTAAGGAGTGATTTTCTCCGGTTCATGTGCATGTGATGAAAGTTGCCGCCGTGAATCCGAGAAATTCAATGTTGCTTTCTCTAGAATCACCCCAGATCAGTCATGCAAACGTGTGAAGTATTCTGTGGTTTGAACACTTGCAACCTTCATGCTATACGTATCCCTAGCACACCAAGCCACTAATTGATTTGCTCAAGGAAAAGGAGTTGTTGTGCTAATCCTAGGTCATGCACAAGACTTTGTTACCCTAGATGATGGTTCCCCACCTGAACTCGGTAGTGTTTTATCATAAGACTACTATGTGGTCATGCTTGTCGGGGAGATCGTGTTCACATGTGTTTAGCAAAACCAGCTCAAGTTTTGGAGCTTGCTATCGTAGTTCATTTCCCGAGAATCTTGCAACATCATCTTGTCGATTTGTGTTGCAAACTTTAATTTTCTTTCTAGACTTGATAAGTCTGGAATATTCTAACACCAACCAGATCCGAACCTCAGGCAGATATGATGGTTGGAACATGTCCCAAGAATTATAATATTGGTCTCTCTGTAACCCGGTAACGTGGATATCGTGGCCAACGCACCTAGCCGGAAGGCCTATTATTGTAGTATCTTGGTTGAAGAAGTTGGCCACCTCCCTATAAGGATTTCGCAATATTTACTTCGGTAGCTATTCCTTATGGATTCTTGAGCTTTCGAAGTCTGACCTTTTACTTGATGTTCTAGATACCAAACTATTTCAATATATGGGTTACGCTAGCACATCAAGTAGAACATTAGAAGCGGAGTGCTAAATGTCTCTCGGTCTATCATCCAGATTTCGTTCCCTTGGCCTCGCTAAGGTAAATATCCGAGAACGTGTTATCTTCCTTTGCATCTGCATCGTCCATCACCATTCATCATGGTAGTATGTTGTGTTGCCAGGATCCTTGACACGGATATTGGTAAAGCCTTGGTGAATATGCAAATGCTCAAGTTCTTGAGAGCAGGCGCAAGCACTAGGTGCTATCATAGTTCTAACTGGGATTGTTCTCAGTTTCCTCGGTTATGCTACAACCTTTCAAACAGTGGACTCACTCTCTATTGTTGGGTTTCTCCCCAGTTAACAGAATCATTCCCAGCATTTGCATTATGTTCCAGCTTGCACCGCCAATGTGCCATTCTCCCATGGGCCCCATCCATCTCCGATGATAAGCAAAATCATCTATGGCATTGTCTTCAACAAGGTAATCCACACCATCCATTCTGGTGCGATTATGTCATCCTTTCAGACCCTTTCAAATGATCACTCGAGATTTGCCTTAGGCTGGTATAGAGAGTCTCAATGATCTCTATCTCAACAGTAATTCTTTTTGGCACTTAGGGTAATAATTCTACGAGTCACCTCCTCTAAGATGTTCCGTTATGGTATCATGGCAACTCAACTCCTCGCTATGTTGACAACCACTCACCACCTTCTTAAGTGTGGAATTATTGTCTACCTAGCGCACCCTCGTCATCTGTTCCACTCCATCCCTCTAGATGTGTGCTTCATGTCTCAACTAAAGAGATGTTGCTATGTCTCATTCCGTGAGTTGATCCTAAGTTGCTCGACCTTCGATAAGATCGATCCTTCTAGAGTCTTTCTTTCCATCTCGTAGTCATGTTAGTTGAAGTTCTCAGAGCATGACATCGAGACAATGATGGTGATCAAATCAACATTCTTATAGGGTGCAACCTGGATCGTGAAGATTGTGTCAGCTTGTGTCCCTTTGTCTTCTTACCTCACGTCTTGAATCTCGGGACGAGATTCTTGTTTAGTAGGGGTGAGTTGTCACATCCGAGCTGGTTCATGCATTAGAGTGTTGCATCATGTTTACTTTTCCAGAAAACTTGAAATGGGGATGACAGAACCCCCAGCACCCCCCTGAAAACAACTAGAGTTTACTAAAATTATTTTTGCCCTTCTAAAAAGTCTACCCTTTTTGTTTTGGGTTAGAACCTCTAACAAAATGGATTCACATTTTTCTAGGACACATAAGGTCATTGGATTAAATCATTACTATTTGCATTTGGGCATATAAATGCTATAAAATATTTTAAATGCCCAAATATTTTTGAAAATAAGTGTGGGCTGTTGGAAATAATCTAAACAGAGCCCCTGATTATTTTCAGGATTTTTAAAGATGCCCAAGTATTTTTAATAATGCCACATAGTTACAGAAAAATAGAAAACAGAAAATAAAGGAGAAGGAGGGAACTTACCTGGTCGCAGCCCACCTCGCAGCCCACCTGGCAGGCCCAGCACTGTGCTGGCCCATGCCAGCCAGCTGCTTCGTCCTCGCCAGGCAGGCACAGAGGTGACGCCGACGAGCGCGAGCTCGCCACGGCGCCACCTGCTTGCCGCCCGTGCCCCTGGACACCTGGGCAGGCTCCACGTTGCTTCCCCGACCCCACAGACACCTCACACGCCCCCTGCCTCTGTCCCTCACCCTCTCCCGCCATGGCCGATGCTACCGCGCCCGCGCCACCGTGAAACCCGCGTCCGTCGTCGTCCCCGCGCCGTGCTGACTTGTCCAAGAGCTCCGCCGTCGTCCGCAACGTCGAGCTAGCCGACCCCCGAGCGCTCGCACGCTCTCCCTCGTCTCCATCGAGCTCGTCTTCACCGAACGCTGCCGCAGATCGCCCTCGCCGTATCCGCCGCACCAACTCGTCCCCGACCGCGTCGTCTGCACCGTCGTGTTCGCCATGAGCTGCTACACCTCTCCATCCCTCTCTTTCTCTCTCTCGAGCCCTGCATCGACCGCACCAAGGTCGGCCGCACTCTCCGCCGCTACCGCACGTAGCCGTCGTGGCCACAGCCACATTGGCTCGATTTCGAGCACACCACCGCCCTCACCGCACTCGTAGGAGCCCAAAACACCACCCCACGCGCCTCGCCGTGCCCCCTAACGACGAGCTCGATCTCACCCGAACCCCGGCAGCCGCCCAGCTCGTCGCCGGTGACATTTCTGGTGACCCCGAGCCTAACCAACACCACCAATTGATGCGGCCCGTTCCAAGCTACGCGTAGACGTGCTCCGCCATCGTTTTGGTCACCGGAGCACGAAACCCGCATCACCCCACCGCGTCTGGCCTCGCCGGCAGCTAAATGACGGCAAGTTTGACCGTGTTTGACCCTGGTTGACTCCGTGTGGGCCCAAGTTGACTTCCCCCTGAATTTATGACAAGTGGGGCCCGCTCTGCTAATTAACATAGGGTTAGCACTAACTAATTTTAGTTAGTTTAACTAACTACTGACATGCGGGACCCGCCGGTCAGTTTGACCTGGACCGCCCCGTTGACCTGCTGACATCACAGTGATGTAGTACTGATGCAGTAACTCTTTTTCTGGATTTATTCTTATACAGGAAATTCCAGAAAATACCCAAAACTTCTAAAATTCATAGAAATTGATCTGTAACTCCAAATGCAAAGTTTTATATATGAAAAATGATCAGAAAAATACAATATATCCATATGTACCATTCTCATGCATGTTAGAGCAACCTAACCTTGCTCTTGAGGTGAAACAAGTTAATGCACTAATATGACCTCTTATTTTGGGTTTGCATTTGAATCCTTGATTCAAATAAACTCAAACCAATCTGTTCTAAGTTGCACTAGCCCAAACACACTCATTTTTGCCATGTCATTGTATGCATCTTATTGTTGCATATTTCCATGTGGTGATTGTGTTTCGATGTGTTGTTCATGGTAGATTCTGCCTCCGAGGATATTCACGAGTATCCAACTGAAGGGCATTATTCCACTACCACTCCGTCAGGCAAGCAAAACCCCCTTGTTCATTCCGATATAATCCCACTCTCTCGCTCCTGCTCTCTTTTACTGCATTAGGACAACAATAATTCAGCTGTTACTTGCTGCGGTAGCTGAACCCCTTTATCCTCTGCATGACCTGTCATTGCCACAGTAAATAGATGAAACCCACTAGCATGAGTAGGAGTTGTTTGAACCCTGTTGTGCCTACTCATTCATGCTTGTTTGTCATGCCTGCTACTGCTTAGAGTTGAGTCAGGTCTGATTCTTCGGGGATGAATCAGAGGTGTGTGAACATGTCCTATTGTGTGTGAGCTAAGTGTGTGAACACAATTTGGTAAAGGTAGCGGTGAGAGGCCATGTAGGAGTAGATGGTGGGTTGTCTCATTCAAGCCGTCCTCAGGAACTGAGTTCTGTATTTGTGATCCATGAAACAAACACTACCACGCATTGGGCCCGAAACCAATGGACCCTCTCGGCTTCTTAATCACCCTTGTCCTCTGTCCAGGAGTTGCAAGTAGTTTCTGGTGTTTGTAGTATGCTGGAGGCCGTTGGCAGCGCTGACCGGAGGGGTGGGCTATGATGCGGTAGGCACGTGGCCGGGTATGTCGGGCGCCCGTTTGGTGTCTCGGAACCCTGTACACATCGTTCGGGGCCGTATGTGGAAACCTCGGCCAGACTCCCTGCGGATGGAACCTGAATAGGCGATAAACCTGGATAGAGACTTGAGTGTTTAGGTAGGCTGTGGCCGACACCCACGTTGGGCTTCCGCTTGAAGGTTGCCGAGTACATGTCGAGTAAACGGCGGTAAGTGTTGAGAGCGTGTGTGAAGAAGTACACCCCTGCAGGGTTAACATCATCTATTCAAATAGCCGTATCCGCGGAAAAGGACTTCTAGGTTGCCTGTACAGTTCATAGACAAGTGAAAGTGGATACTCTAAAATACGCAAGATAAGCGTGAGTGCTATGGATGGTGTTCTCGTAGGGAGACGGGAGCGGATCCATAGTGGTGTATTGGTTGGTGAATATGTGGACTCGTGTGCGCCACCTCAAAAGAGTTACTTGCAGTCGTAGTTGTAGGATAGCCACCAAGTCAAAGCTGGCTTGCTGCAGTGAAACCCCACCATCCCCTTTGTTCATAATGATGCATATGTAGTTAGTTCTGATGTAAGTCTTGCTGGGTACATTTGTACTCACATTTGCCTATTTTATGTTTTTGCAGAGAGACTTCAGTCTCACTAGTAGTTCCGCATGAACTTCGACGTTTAGCTTGTTACCTCAGCTATGATCTTGTGCCCTCGGCAGGATCTGGTAGTTAGTCAGGTTTCTCAGCCTTTTTCATTTGTAGTTGTCTGTACTCAGACATGTTAAGCTTCCGCATGTGCTTTGACTTGTATGCTCTGAATGTTGGGTCGTGAGACCCATGTTTGTAATATCTCGCTCCTCGGATCCTATTGAATAAAATACTTGAGTTCTAGAGTCATGTTGTGATGCCATGTTGTATTTGCACATATCGAGCATATTGTGTATATGTTATTGCAATGCTTGGTATATGTGGGATCTGACTATCTAGTTGTTTATCCTTAGTAGCCTCTCTTACCGGGAAATGTCTCCTAGTGCTTCCACTGAGCCATGGTAGCTTGCTACTGCTCTGGAACACTTAGGCTGGCCGGCATGTTTCCTTCTTCGTTCCTGCGTCTGTCCCTTTGGGGAAATGTCACGCGGTGAATAATGGAGTCCTGTTAGCCCGCTATAGCCTGGTTCACCGGAGTCCTATTAGCCCAGTGCTACAGCCTGGATTCATTCGCTGATGACCGACACGTTTGATGCTGGGTCATGGATGCCTATCCCTGTAAGTTTGTTCCACTTTGGGTTTACGACTAGCCATGTCAGCCCGGGCTCCTAATCATATGGATGCTAGCGACACTATCATGTACGTGTGCCAAAAGGCGCAAACGGTCCCAGGCAAAGGTAAGCGGCACCCGTGGTATACCGTGCGTGAGGCTGCAAAGTGATATGAGGTGTTACATGCTAGATCGATGTGGCATTGAGTTGGGGTCCTGACACTCTCTTTTTTACTCTACATGTTATATATATTGTCCATTGAGCACACGTAGTAACGAGAAATATCATTATTTTATCCTAGTATATGGCAAGCAGTGAGGTACCAAGCAACTTAGCTTTCCGTGATGGATTCTCTTGAATGCCATCATTATTTATCTCTGCGTGTTTGAGATGTGCATTTGTCGATGGCCCAGGGAGTTGAGCTAGTAGGGCAGTGGCCTGGGTCCAAAGTAATATAAGTAGCACAAAAACATTTTTTTAGTGTAGGCTTTTCCTTGCTCAAGCCTGCCTACTAGAATCGCAGTGCTTGAAAGGAAAAGTGGATGAAAAAAATAGGAATTGGAAAGTTTCCTATGGTACTACTATTCATGAATTTGGTTCAAAGGAATGGAGCAAAGGAAAACTGTAGGATTTGTTCCTTTAGTGTCTCCTTGAAAGAAAAAACGTAGGAATTTTAATTTTCACTTGACCTCCTTTTCAAATTCCTTTTCATGAAGCACAAGACTAAGAGATAGTAGCATAATAGCATTATAACCGTACATTTTCTTGTGGTTTGACTTAATCTCACCATGCTTCTTTGCATGATGTGATCTTCCAATTGTTATGAATCAAACACCCAGATTGGCAGAAATCATGTGTTTTTAAATTCTCCATTTTGCACGTGCATTCCTATCCTATTCCTGTCTATTTCCTATCCCTGCATTATTGGAATCCTCCAATTCAAACGAGCCCTTACAGAATTACTTCTCTTACAAATAGTTGTCAAAGAAAACCTTTGTGTGGTTTCTCCCGCTCCTGCTGCACCGTCGTCCACCCCAGCTCAGCTGCTCAACGACAGAAGGGTCCAGCACAACAGGGATCTGACCTCCAGACTGTCTTTCGCCGCCTCAGATCTTCTTCCCTGCTGCCGGCAGCCATATAAACTGCATTACCATCATCAACCGAGGAGATGACCTCGAGGACTACACGGGTCCGCAAGAGAGGTCGCACTCTTTCGTGTCTGCTTACGTTATGCATCGCTTAATATTACATGCTACTTTATCGTCCTATTCACCGATTAGACTGTGAGTCAGCTCCAAACTAATGGTCAAACTTGAGTTTTTAAATGGTTGTGGGGTACATATCGGGGCCGCAATCAATACTATCTATCTACTATCGGGTTAATCTCCGGTGTCTATTATGAGTTTCATGTTGGGTGGGAAACAAACAGTAAAGAAGCCATTATCTGTATTTTTTCACTGAAGCGATTATCTGCCTGCTATTATTGGTTTTGGGTCTATCCACAGGTTGCTACCATCACTCTGGATTTCTGCATGCACTCCTTACATAATCTCACTATGTTTTATTCCTATGCATGACAATTATTGTAAACAATGGAACTGAACATGTAGAGCAAAAGAGACGAGCCTTGCGTGGCAATAAAATTTCATGCAGACGTCGCTCCATGGTAGGCGCAAAGGCAGCCCCCCTCCACTCATTTCGGGTTGTAATCGAGAGGAAGATATATGTTCTGAGGGGGACTCAGAAGGAGAAGACAACTCCTATTTACCCCCTGAGTTCTTCGCTCTAACTTGGCATGCTGATGTTGGTTATATCATGCATATGGTGCCTTGCGTTGCTTACTTTATACATCAAATATGTCATTTGCTTAGTTTAGATATCCTTTGTGCGAATGCCATCTGTTTAGTTTATTCATCGTTTATGTGAATTATGCAACGCCATCTTGTTTAGCCAGGCATCATATATGTGAATTTTGCAATGCCATCCTGCTTAGCCAGTCATCTTATATGTAAATTATATCAAGCCATCCTTTTTTCGTTACATATTACATTTGTGAACAATGTTAGTACATTCAACTGCTTTTTGTGTGCATTAGCCATCTGACACGGTGATGGAAAATTCTGGAGTGGAAACAAGGTCTTCAGAGCAGACTATGCTATCTGACGAAGCGCATATCTCGTTGGTTACAGATAGCTCCTCAGAGGAGGATTCAGAGACAGATGACCAGTCCTATCCCCCCCCCCCCCGAGGTGTATGCTCTAACTTGGCAGGGTTATGTTGCTCATATCGCACGTATGGTGTCTCGCATTGCTACGTCATTTGATTAGTTTAGACATGCTTTGTGTGAATGCCACCTGTTCAGTGTCTAATTACCATATATGTGAATTATGCATTGCCATCTTGTTGCAAAGGCATTATATATGTGAATTATGCAATGCTATCTTGTTGCAAAGGCATTATATATGTGAATTATGCAATGCCATGTTGTTTAGCCAATCATCATGTATGTGAATTATATCATGCTATCATTTTTTTGTATTATGTGTTCCATTTGTCGACAACATTTGTATATCCAACTACTCTTCCTGTGCATCAGCCATTTGAAGCGGTGATGGAAGTATCTGGAGTGAAAATAAGGTATTCAGAGCAGACAATGCTACCTGCTAAAGTAGGCATCTCGCTGGTTACAGAGAGCTCCTCAGAGGAGGATTCAGAGACTGATGACCAGTCCTATTTTCCACCTGAGGTCTATGCTCAAACTTGGCAGGCTTATATTACCCATGTCATGCATGTTGTCTTGCATTGCTTAGTTTTTACATCGTATATGGATTGTCATCTGCTTACTTGCTTACTATATAAATCATATATTTGAATTATATCATGTCATCATGCTTACATAGTACATACACTGTCACATCCCTAGCTTCTGGCATTGCACTAGGCTAACTTCATGTGTACATCATGTTTAAACTTTGAAAGAAACTTGAAATGGGGATGTCCAAACCCTAATACCAAATGGAATTCAAATAGGTTCAACCTAAAAATATTTTCAGTGAATCCAAATGGCTTTCAAAAATGTTCATCATTTCTGGAAAATGCTAGAACCATAACCAGAGGTGTTGCACATTTTTCCATGACATATTTGGTCACTGAGTTAAATCATATGTACTTTGCATTTGGGCATTTAAATGCTAGTAAATATTTTAAATGCTTAAATAATTCTGGAAATAAATGTGGGCTGTTGGAATTAATCTAAACAGAGCCTATGATTATTTTCAGGATTTTTGAAGGTGTGTAATATTTTTAATAAAGCCACAAACTTACAGAAAAATAGAAAAACAAAATTTAAAAGGGAGAGAGAAGGACTTACCTGGCAGCCCAGCCAGCTCACCACTGTAGCAGCCCAGCCGGGCAAAGCCAGCAAGGCCCACCAGGGGTAGCAGTGTCTTCTTCCTCTTGCCAGGAGGAGAAGCTGCTGCGTGCCCGGCACGCAGGCGAGCCGCGCCAGCTCCTCCCTGCCTTCCTGGCCTCCCCGATCTTCTGGACGACGCCACGCACCCCCTGGACCGCTCTCACTCTCTCCCATGCTCCTCCCCTCCTCTGGCTCTCTCCCTCGCACCACCCGAACGCGCCCGCCGCTACCGATGTGCACCACTGCGGCCACCGCCTCCCCCTTGCTTCCCTGACCGCCTCAAGAGCTCCGCCTCGTCGCCCTAGACCTTCTTCACCGATCCAAGCGATGCCAGAAGCCCTGAATCGCCGTCGCCACCGTCTTCTTCAACCTCGATCCGCCAAGATCACCATCACCGACCCGCTTGCTCCGGCCCCTCCCCGAGCTCGTCGTCTGCTTCAACCCACTCCCCGTGAGCTCCTCTTGCTCCTCTCCCTCCCCGTTCTTGCTCTCGAGCAACACAGCGACCGCACCCAGCTTGACCGCGCCCGCCGCCGCCACCGCACGTCGCCGTCGTGGCCACAGCCACGTTGGCTTGATTCCGAGCATGCCATCATCTTCAACGCAGTCGTAGAAGCCCATAGAACCTCCTCACGTGCCCCGCCGTGCTTCATAGCGACGGCTTCGACCTCGCCCGAACTCCGGCGACCGCCAAGGTCGTTGCCGGTGATGTTTCCGGCCACCCCAGCATCTCCCACCGCCACCACTTGACGCGCGCGAGCTCCAGCTCCACGTAGCCGCTCTCCGCCATCTATTTGGTCGCCGGAGGAGGAAACCCGCACCTCTCCGCCGTCCCTGGCCCTGCCGGCGACGAGCCCCGGGTCAACTCCGGCGAGTTTGACCCGGTTTGACCCTAGTTTGACTCCCCCTGAGTCACTGACGAGTGGTCCCAGGCCCCAGCTAATCCTAGATTAGTTTTTAATTAAGTTTAATTACTCCACTAACATTTTCAGTTAGTAGTAGTTTAACACTAATTAATTTAGATTAGTTAGTTAGTCACTGACGTGTGGACCCCACACGTCAGGTTTGACTTGGACCCGGCTTCGTTGACCTGCTGACGTAACACTGACGTCAGGCTGACGCAGTAAATCATTTTCTGGATTTATTCTTTTTAGGAAATTCCAAAAAATAGTATAAATTTCTAAAAATTCATATAAAATCAACCGTAACTCCAAATGTAATAATTTATATATGAAAAACGATCAGAAAAATCCAATCTATCCATCTGTACCATTTTCATGCATGTTTGAACAACCTAAGGTTTCTGTATATGGCAATTTGCATAATTGGCATTTAAATAAGCACATATGGAGTTTGAATTTGAACCCTTGGTTCAAACCAACTTCATTTAATCTGGTTTTAGTTGCATTAGCACAAACCACAGCATATTGCCATGTCACATTCATGCATCATATTGTTGCATTGCATTGATTGTGTTTCTTCTTTGTTTGTCGGTGCTTGTCCCCTCTCAGTAGACATGTACCGACGATGTGATCGATGACACCGATGAAGAACTATACTATCTTCAGAAGTGCCAGGCAAGCAAAACCTCCTTGTTCACACTCTCTCGCTCCTGCTCTCTTTTATTGCATTAGGGCAACAACAATTCATTTGTTATTTGCTGCGGTAGCTGAACCCCTTTATCCTCTGCATGACCTGTCATTGCCACAGTAAATATATGAAACCCACTAGCATGAGTAGGAGTTGTTTGAGCCCTGATATGCCTACACATTCATGTTTGTTTGTCATGCCTGCTACTGCTTAGAGTTGAGTCAGGTCTGATTCATCGGGGATGAATCAGAAGTATGTGAACATGTCCTACTGTGTGTGAGCTAAGTGTGTGAACATGATTTGGTAAAGGTAGCAGTGAGAGGCCATGTAGGAGTACATTGTGGGTTGTCTCATTGAAGCCGTCCTTAGGAACTGAGTTATGTGTTTGTGATCCATGAACAGTTACTACCACACATTGGGTTCTGGTAACTCGACCCCTCTCGACTTATTAATCAACATGATCTCTGTCCAGGAGTTGCAACTAGTTTCTGGTGTTTGTAGGTTGTGTTAGTAGTCTACCAAGTGGCACCCAGTACAAGTGGGATTGGGACAGACTAGGCACCGTGGCACGGTGTACCAAGCGTAGATCCACCCGTCGAGGTGGGCTTGGGAACCCTGCACACATCGTTTGGGGCCGTGAGCGACACCCCGGCCGGATCTCCTTGCGGATGGAACCCGAATAGGTGATAAACCTGGACGAGAGACTTGCGTGGTTAGTCAGGTCGTGGCCGACACCCTCGCCAGGCTTCCGCTTGAAGGTTGCCGAGATACATGACGTGTACATGGCGGTAAGTGGCGAGAGTGTGTGTGAAGAAGTACACCCCTACAGGGTTAACATTATCTATTCGAATAGCCGTGTCCGCGGTAAATGACTTCTGGGTTGCCTGTACAGTTCATAGACAAGTGAAAGTGGATACTCTAAAATACGCAAGATAAGCGTGAGTGCTATGGATGGCGTTCTCGTAGGGAGACGGGAGTGGATCCATAGTGGTGTATTGATATGGTGAATATGTGGACTCGTGTGTGCCACCTCAAAAGAGTTACTTGCAGTCGTAGTTCAGGATAGCCACCGAGTCAAAGCTGGCTTGCTGTAGTCAAACCCCACCACCCCTTTGTTGATAATGATGCATATGTAGTTAGTTCTGATGTATGTCTTGCTCGGTACATTTGTACTCACGTTGCTTAATTTATGTTTTTGCGGAGAGACTTCAGTCTCGCTAGTAGTTCCATGTGGACTTCGACGTTTAGCTTGTTACCTCACCTACGATCTTGTGCCCTCAACAGGATTTGGTAGATAGTCAGACTTCTCAGCCTTTTTCATTTGTAGATGTCTGTACTCAGACATGTTAAGCTTCCGCTTGTGCTTTGACTTGTATGCTCTGTATGCTGGGTCGAGAGACCCATGTCTGTAATATCTCGCTCCTCGGAACCTATCGAATAAAATACTTGAGTTGTAGAGTCTTGTTGTGATGCCATGTTGTATTTGCACATATCGAGCATGTTGTGTGTATGATGTTGAAATGCTTGGTATGTGTGGGATCTGACTATCTAGTTGTTTATCCTTGGTAGCCTCTCTTATCGGGAAATGTCTCCTAGTGCTTCCACTGATCCTTGGTAGCTTGCTACTACTCCGGAACACTTAGGCTGGCCGGCATGTGTCCTTCTTCGTTCCTGTGTCTGTCCCTTTGGGGCAATGTCACGGGCCGTCTACCGGAATCCTGTTAGCCTGCTACAGCCCGGTTTATCGGAGTCCTACTAGCCTAGTTGCTACATCCTGGATTCACTCGCTAATGACCGACACGTTCGTTGCTGGGTCATGTATGCCTGTCCCTGTAAGTTAGTGCCACTTTGGGTTCACGACTAGCCATGTCAGCCCGGGCTCCTTGTCATATGGATGCTAGCAACACTATCATATACGTGTGCCAAAAGGCGCAAACAGTCCCGGGCCTGGTAAGGCGACACGCGCGGGAATACCGTGCGTGAGGCCGCAAAGTGATATGAGGTGTTACATGCTAGATCGGTGTGCCCTTGAGTCGGGGTCCTGACTGCCTTGGTATTAGAGCTTGACTGCATGTAGGATTACCAAGCCAAACTGGTCGAAGTTGAGTCTAGAAATTCTTTAGTTATATAAGGGAATTGATTGTGGGATGGAACGTAAGGCTCTTTTTACTCCTTATACCTTATGCCTTCTGATCCGAGTCATCATATCTTTCCTACGGGGTTAAGAAACTAGGCTTTCTCTTCTTTCTATCAGGATCATGTGTTACTAATCCGTAGATTCTTAGGATTGTTGGTTCCAGGCCTCAGTTTAGTTTCTACTACTTTGGTATGTTATCGATTGAACTAGAACCTTGAAATGATGTTGTTGAGTGACTATGCAAATCCTTGTGTGAATGTCTCAAATCCTTTTTTGAGCATTTACAACCGTTATGCTGTCCGAGTCATCCCAGGTTTCTAAACAGTCTGATGCATTTGCAAATCCCTTCCTCCTGTTTCCATTGTCTCCTTGGCCCGGTCAACCACACTAAATTGCTGAGTTAAGGTACTATGTTGCCTCGACATATATGTTGGAGCTATTATTATGACCCTAGGTGTCTAGAGTATCATATAGTAGTCTAGCCATGTTTTGTGATCCCAGTGTGATGACTCTGGCCATCATTCCCGAATGCATCCCGTGATGCCACTTAGTTAGTAGGCATTCCACTTCTGGGTTTTGAACCCGAGATTCACCCTACTTACTTCATGTTAATAGTAATTGCTAGCTCCCTTAGGTTATTAGTAACCTTTGCGTTAGTCCTCGAGGTCAGTGGTATTTCCTTCTTCCAAATACTATGAACCGTTTATGGCAGAACTTCTTTGAACCAAAAGATCACAACCAGAGCTCTTGATGAGTTCTCGATTCTATGTTGTGACTCTGCCAGTTCTACCTTTCCGCATGGGTTGTCCGGAAGAAATATGTTGAACTCGTTCGACATACTAATCCATGCATCCACAACTCAGGAAATCATATGTTCTTTTGGGTTGTCCCTCTTTAGTTGTTTTCTGGCCCTCGTCTATCCATTGATAGTCAAGAGTATGCGCATTCATTCATCGATGCCTTTTACTCTTGTGGTCCGTCAAATCATTCTATTCTGGAATGACTAGGAGAAACAAACCCCGGTAGCTCATCCATATCCAGGATTGGGTCAAAGCAGTTGTACTGCGTAGATCAAAATACTAATAAAGTTTTTGTTCTGTTCCACCCTGGAGTGTTACCATCTTTATATTAAGATTATCATGGGAATTGCACACCATCCTATGAATTCTTGATTTAGTGATACTCTCGCCATCACTACTCATTCCTCGGTTCCGTGTTGTTGCAACCGGAGTACCGACAAGTGAATCATGATGTGTGAACTCAATACTCCTAGCAATTGTGTTGCTTGGTAGTTAATGGACAATAATTCCATTCTTAGTGTGTTGGTTCTTGAATCATCATTCTAAGACTGATTGTGCTACCTAGTCCTTATTTCCGGTGCACTCTTCGATCAATGAGTTAGGATTGTGCCAATCCCTCGCTCTTTTGATCATATCATCTTGCCCTGAAAAGCAAGATTGTTCTCGAGCTTAGTAACTTATCGGTGGTTCGTAATTTTCTGAATATCCTCTCGGAAGTATCACCAGGACATCACCTGACCGCTATGATGAGTTCGTGAGCAAGTTGGTTGCTTGTAACCTCCCTTCTCCAAGAATCTGTGTTGCATACCCTGAGCTGGTTGGTTAAGCTAAACAACAACTTGGAGAGTTGAAGGATAAGAGCTTAATCCACTTAGTTCATTTTAAGGGATGTCTTGTATGTGTGTTGAAGAAAGATGATATCTTCATTGATTGGTCCCTGTGAATAGTTGATGGACCTATCATCTTATCCAATCTTTGATTTGAGTGTGGGCTAATCTCAAATCAAATCAGAACCAATGATGTTCTTAATGTTGTCTTACTCGTGGTTTTTCCTCGAGCATACTCCATTATATCTTTTGGTCTGACCAATGATATCACCGTCTTCACATAATTGTGGAATTCCATTTATATGGAAACCTGGATGAATTGTTGTTGAGCCCATCGACAACATCCTTATCTTCTTCAAGATTTTTTTGGACATTAAGCTAGTATTGGAAACTTCTATAAGCATTATCTTCATGTTCTGTTCATGAAGCATAGGCCTGGATGAAAGGAGCGACTTTCTCCAATTCACGTGCACTTGATGTAAGTTGCCGCCATGGATCCGAGAAAGATTGTTTTTGCTTCCTCTAGAATCGTCCCCAAGTTGGTCATGCACATGTGTGAAGTATTCTATGGTTTGGTAGGTTGGCCGCCTTTATTCTATATGTGTTCTTATCACACCAAGCCACTGATTAATTTGTTCAAGGATAATAAGTTCTACGTGCTAGTCCTGAAGGTACCAGACGGATTTGTACAAGATTCCTTTATCCTCGAAGATGGTTCCCAACCAGAACTCGGTAGTGTTTTTAGTATAAGACTACTATGTGGTCATGCTTGTCTGGGACAGTGTGTTCACATGTATGTAGCAAAACCAGCTCATGTTTTGGGGCTTGCTATCGTAGTTCATTCCCCGAGAATCTTGCAATGCCATCTCGTCGATTTGTGTTGCATACTTCCGTTTTTCTTCTACTCTTGAAGAGTCTGGAATTCTCTGACACCAACCAGATCTGAATCTCAGGCAGATATGATGGTTAGAACATTTTCCCAAGAACTATAACATTGATCTCTCTGTAACCCGGTAAAGTGGATGTCGTGGTCAACACGTCCAGCTGGAAGACCTATTATTATAGTATCTTGATTGAGGAAGTTGGCCACCTCCCCATAAGGATCTCGTAGGATTTACCTCCGTAGTTAATCCTTATGGATTCTTGTGTTCCCGAAGTCCGACCTTTTACTTGATGTTCTAGATACCAAACCATTTCAATGAATGGGTTACACTAGCACATCAAGGAGAACATTAGAAGCAGAGTGCTAAATGTCTCTCGGTCGATCATCCAGATTTTGTTTCCTTGGCCCCGCCAAGGTGAAATCTGAGACGGTGTTATCTTCCTTTGCATCTGCATCTCTTCTGCCGGTATGCATCATGGTAGTACGTTGTGTTGCCAGGATCCTTGACACGGATATTGGTAAAACCTTGATGAATATGGAGATGCTCAAGTTCTTGAGAGCTCGCAAAAGCTCTAGGTGTTATCATCGGCACTAACTAGGATCGCTCCCAGTTTTCCTCGGTTATGCTATAACTTTTCAAACAGTGGACTCACTCTCTACTGTTGAGCTTCTCCCCAGTTACTAAAATCATCCCTTGTGTTGTTTTCCACAAGGTAATCCACATCATCCATTCTAATCCGGGTATGCCATTCTACCGAACTCCTCCAAATGATTGACTGTGATTTGCCTTAAGCTGGTACAAAGAGTTTCAATGATCTTTGAATTAAAGGTAATTCTTATTGCCACTTAAGGTAATAATCTACGAATCACCCTCCTCCAGGATGTCCCGCTGTGGCATCATGGCAACTCAACTCCTCGCTACGTTGACAACCGTTCACCACCCTTTTAAGCGTGGAATTATTGTCTACCTAGTGAACCCTCGTCATTTGTTCCACTACATCCCTCTAGATGTGTGTTTTGTGTCTCAGCTCGAGTGGTGTTGCTATGTCTCATTCCGTGAGTTGATCCTAAGTTGTTCGATCTTCGAGATGATCGATCCTTCTAGAGTCTCCTTCTCCTCTCGTTGTCATGTTGGCCGGAGTTCTCAAAGCAAGACGACAAGACAAAGATGGTGATTGAATCAACGTTCATTTGAAGCACAACCTGGATCGTGAAGATTGCGTTAGTTGCATTTTCCCCTTCATCTTACCCTACGCCTGAATCTCGGGACGAGATTCTTGTTTAGTAGGGGTGAGTTGTCACATCCCTAGCTTTTGGCATTGCACTAGGCTAACTTCATGTGTGCATCATGTTTAAACTTTGAAAGAAACTTGAAATGGGGATGTCCAAACCCTAGTACCAAATGGAATTCAAATAGGTTCAACCTAAAAATATTTTCAGTGAATCCAAATGGCTTTAAAAAATGTTCATCATTTCTGGAAAATGCTAGAACCATAACCAGAGGTGTTGCACATTTTTCCATGACATATTTGGTCCTGAATTAAATCATATGTACTTTGCATTTGGGCATTTAAATGCTAGTAAATATTTTAAATGCTCAAATAATTCTAGAAATAAATGTGGGCTGTTGGAATTAATATAAATAGAGCCTATGATTATTTTCAGGATTTTTGAAGGTGTCTAATATTTTTAATAAAGCCACAAACTTACAGAAAAATAGAAAAGCAAAATTTAAAAGGGAGAGAGAAGGACTTACCTGGCAGCCCAGCCATCCCATCACTGTAGCAGCCCAGCCGGGCAAAGCCAGCCCGGCCCACCAGGGGCAGCACTGTCTTCTTCCTCTTGCTAGGAGGAGAAGCAGCTGCTTGCCCAGTGCGCAGGCGAGCTGCGCCAGCTCCTCCCTGCCTGCGTGGCCTCCCCGGTCTTCTGGACGACGCCGCGCACCCCCCTGGACCACTCTCACTCTCTCTCGTGCTCCTCCCCTCCTCTGGCTCTCTCCCTCGCACCACCCGAACGCGCCCGCCGCCACAGACGTGCACCACCACGGCCACCGCCTCCCCCTCGCTTCCCTGACCGCCTCAAGAGCTCCGCCTCGTCGCCCTAGACCTTCTGCACCGATCCAAGCGACGCCAGAAGCGCCGAATCGCCGTCCCCACCGTCTTCTTCAACCTCGGTCCGCCGAGATCGCCATCGTCGCCCCGCTTGCTCCGGCCCCTCCCCAAGCTCGCCGTCTGCTTCAACCGACTCCCCGTGAGCTCCTCTTCCTCCTCCCCCTTGCCGTTCTTGCTCTCGAGCACCACAACGACCGCACCGAGCTCGACTGCGCCCGCCGCCGCCACCGCACGTCGCCGTCGTTGCCACAGCCACGTTGGCTTGATTTCGAGCACACCATCGTCTTCAACACAGTTGCAGAAGCCCATAGAACCTCCTCACGCGCCTCGCCGTGCTTCATAGCAACGGCTTCGACCTCGCCCGAACTCCGGCGACCGCCAAGGTCGTTGCTGGCGACGCTTCCGGCCACCCCAACATATCCCACCGCCACTGTCGTGGATTTGTCACGGCAGATGTCCTAGTGAAAGGACTTGGTCGTGGAGCCATCGCTACGGGTTTACTTGAAGGGGTTAAAGCGGACACAAAGACACGAGGGTTTATACTAGTTCGGCCCCTTCGATGAAGGTAAAGTCCTACGTCTAGTTGTGATGGAATTGATGTGGTCTCGATGGCTAGGGAGCAAACAAGCTTCGCCTAGGCTCGAGTTGTTGGTTGTCTCCCCTGAACCGCCGCCGGGTCGTCCCCTTATATACACGGGTAACGCCCGTCGGTCCATAGAGTCCCAACCAATTCATACTCGTATCCCGGTTGGTATCTCTCTATTCCTAACTTACAATACAAGTTATACATCAGGCCGGTTTACGGCTACATGTTCTAAACCGACTACAGGTCTTGGGCCTTCATCTGCTTATACCACTATTGAAATTAACCCAGCCCAAGTAGGCCGGTTTACGCCTAGTGGTAATATCCCCAACATTTGGCCCCAGATTGATTTGAACTGGTTCATGTCAATCCTTCACACAATCTTGCGTCTTGGATATCTTCTGGTAATTGGTAAACCGCCATGTCGTCATCATTTTTGGTTGCTGTAAACCGGCATGACGTCATCAGTTTTGGTTACTATAAACCGGCATGACGTCATCATGAAATTTATAACGCCCTCTTAATAACAGCTCCTGGATCCGCGTGCTTGACCTAGCTCGGTTGCCTTATAAATAAGACCGAAGGGTCATTTCTTTTCTTTCCCCTTCGTCCCTTCTTCTTCTTCTTCGTCACGTCGCCAGCTTTGGAGTTCCGCCACCGCCGTCGACCTCTGCCTCGTCTCGGGCCGCTGCATCAACCTGAACGTACCAGAGTATTGCGGCATCTCTCCGCACCTTCTCCGTTCCCGGTAAGCTTTCTCCTCTTCTTAACCTAGATCTGTTCTTAGGGTTCCATGTTCATGCTGTGTTCATCACGCGCTCATATCTGTTCTCTGACCTTGAATGAATCCATGAACTCTTGCTGTGTTTATGAGCGATCCCTAAGCATCCGCTTGCCATTTTTCATCTAAGCCCATAGATCTCCCGCACATATCCGCTCAATGTTTTACCTCTGTTTCTGCCTTACTCTTCGAAATATTTCCTGTTTTTGTGAGCTTGCTGTAGATCCGCGGCTGTAACAAGATTTTATGAAACTTGTTTCTGCATAGTTATCCATAGCTTCAATTGCTTCCGATGCTTAGGTCAGGCGGTTTAACTTTACCATAGAAAAAATTGCTAAACCAGTATATATCATTAGTCCCCTGGTTGAACCGCCAGAATCCATATGATGCCGCGTTGTAGAAGACCGGTTTATAAGTACTGCCTCCGGTTTATCGTAGTTTGACCAACACCTTTTTATCCGGCATGTCCTTGAACCGGATCACCTATTTCTTGTAGATCTCGTCATGGCCAAACAAGTGTATGAGGGAAACTGGGTTCCCTCTCGCGTCACAGAATCATAGTTGGACGATCTAGTCCTGATCGGCGCTTTGGATAGTAAAGATACGATCCACTGGAGGGTTCCTGGAGATGAATGTCCTCCCACGCCCCAGGAAGGAGAGGTCGTGGTCTTCGCAGATCACATGGCCCGGGGCTTCAAACCGCCCGGCTCTAAATTTTATCGGGATGTGTTAGCCAACTTTCAACTCCGTCCACAGGATATTGGCCCCAACTCCATCACCAATCTATGTCACTTTCAAGTACTTTCTGAGGCATACCTTCAAGAGGAGCCTTCAGTCGAGCTGTTTAGAGATCTCTTTCATCTGAACCGCCGCACTGAATTCACCGACGGTCCTAATACCGAACTGGGCGGTATGGCCATTCAGAAGAGGAAGGAAATCACCTATCCCCACGTCAAACTCCATACTCACCCCAAGGAGTGGAACGCAACTTGGTTTTATTGCAAGGATACCTCCCCTGACAATGAAAATCCCTTGCCTGGCTTCCGTCCGGAACGGCTCAGCAACACTCACCCTTTTCCACAAAGGCTAAGCGCCAAGGAGAGAATTAAATATGCTCCTCAACTGTCCAAGCTCCGAGCCTTCATGGCCAACGGTTTAACAGGAATAGACCTTGCACGCTGTTGGATATCATGGAGCATTCTGCCTCTGAGCCGGCGCCCCGGTTTGATGTGCAAGTACACTGTAAAGAAGATGTTGAATGAACCGGAGCACCTCTGTGCTCAAACCGGTCTGCTTCCTTACTGCACCACCAACGAACCGCCAGCGGTAAGATTTTTGATTGCTCTATTATTGAACCTGTTACTGCTTTATCTGCCTGACCTTTAATTATTGCTGATCCAGAGTGATAATCCGTTTTGGAGCAAGAAGCTTTCACAAGATAAAACGGAGAAGGCAGGGCGGCCAACCCGGCCCAACACCAAGGTTATCAAGAAACCAGCTCGTAAGAGAAAAACCACCGCTTCATCTGGCCCAGCTATTGATGATGATGATGTGGGTAATCCGGATCTTGAGGTAGAACTTGATTCACTTGGCTTACTTTTTACACGCCTTATTGATGATGATGCTTGTCAGGATGACGCTGAAGCCAGCAATGCGGGATTCGTTGAGGTAACTATTCTCTCTTCCGATTCAGAAATCTTGCCTTTGCCAAAATTTCGCCGGGCAAACCGGAAAGTTAAATTTTCTCATCCTCTTGCTTATTTGGATCCCCAATTTCTTATGAAGACCCAGCAACACGAAGCTCGCCGCACAACCCGGCACAGCGGCCAGGTAGTTACCTCTGCCGGTTTACCGAACAGTCCGGTTCGAAAACGCCGCTCCGAGGTCTCCGACCTTTTTATTGATTTAAATCCTAAAGCGGGTTTCTTCCGTCAACCTCTTAATCCATCCGACTCCGATTATCAGGTCACTTCTCATTCATCGTCTGGTGAATCGTCGGCCACTCAGCTACCACCATTGAAAATAGTTGCTGGGTAAGTTAAACTGAACATACGCTTCTAGTATACTGTGTAACGGCTTATGCCTTTCCTTGACTTTTTGTTTTTCTTTCAGGGCCAAACCGAAACCAAGCAAGAAGGCCCGCCTGGATAAAGTGGCTGAAGAAGATGTAGCCCCAGAACATGACCAAGCGCCGGATCGTGAAATGTTTACTTCTGAAGATATCCCCAATGATCCTCCTTTGCAAGACGACATTATTCCCAAAGAAGGGCTTATTAACACTTCAGCCTCTGCTGATCCGCCTGCCAGCTCCATCCGGATTGAGAAATCCCACACTCCTGCTGACAAACCGGCCACGCCAACACAAACCGGCGAGTCCAAAGATGATGATTTTGTGATTACCGGTGTGGGCCGCTTTGAACCCGGGAATCCTGTCACCCTTACCAAGCATAGTATCAAAGAGGATTTTTCCACTTTGAACAAAGGAAAATGGGATGTTGAACTAGAGACATATGCTGCTCTGAGTGCTCAAGATCTTCACTCCGGCTATTTAAACCGGCTTTACACCAGCCGTGACTGTGAAGCTGGCCTGGTCAAGATGATGTGGGATAAATTTGAGGTAATTTTCTTCTTTCCTTGCTGCCATTACATTCATCCTTGTAGCCCCCAAGGGCCGGTTTGTAACCTTGGTCAAACCGGGACTTGATCCTGAACATTTTTGAAACCCGTCGGTATAGCCCTCAAAGGCCGGTCTAACTTAGCATAAGTAAACCGGGGCTCCAATAGAAAACTGTCCTTAGAACATAACTTGATCAAATAGCCATTAGCCCCCAAGTGCCAAGTTGAATACTTGTATTGAGCTTGGGACTTTGCAATCCAGTAATATATAAAAATTGAAGGTGCATTAGCCCCCAAGTATCAGGCATATAACTTTGTTATGTGGTTGATACTTCAATTGCTTGGATCGCTTGTGTAAAGCTTAAACGCTATCTGTATTTAGGCTGAGGTGAAAATCAAGGAGGACCAGATTGCCGATTTGCGGGAGGCCTTGAAAACCCAGCAGGCTGAAACAGATAAGGCAAAGCAAGAATTAACCAGCGCCTTGAGCACTGCTGAACAGCTGAAAGAAAGCTTCAAGAAAGAGCGGGCTGACTGGGCCACTGAGAAGGCCGCTTTAACCAAAAGAGCGGAAAATGCTGAAGCTGCCCTTAAACCGGTGGTGGATGAACTGACGGCCGTACAGCGGCAAATACACTCCATGACTGCTGTGATCTTTGGTAAGCTCCTTTTAACTTCTGTGATAATTTGAACCTGCTGTAGCGTAAATCCGGTTTGAAACCATTCCAATCTTGTTGTAGGCACACGCATTGGGCACCTAGGAAATGATGTGCGGAAGAAACTGAAAGCTGCCTACACCTTGGTGGAACAATTGTATAACGGAGCCCAACGGATCATCACCACAGCTTCTCATAACAACCCGGCACCCTCTTTAATCCAGGACACTCTTAGCAGGTTGTCAATGCTTCCAGCCCGGATTGAGGAGCTGAAAAAATCCGCTGCCCGAACCGGAGCCATCAATGCCTTGATCCGGGCAAAGGCATGGGTGCCAGATTTTGATCCTGTGGAAGCAGCTCAAGGCTATCCCAGCTTGAAAGAAGATGGCTCTGAATTCAATGAAGAGAATTTAAGGGCAATAAACCGTGCAGTGCGCCCTCTGGCTTGCTAGCTAGCTGAAGAGGCAGATTTGACGCATTATCAAGCACAATATAACGATCAAAACAAGCGAGTGCCTGCCCCAACTGTTGAAGCGGAGAATCTGATCCCTCCAATCCGTAAGCACACTTATGCTCCTGATATTGAACTGTCTTCCCTGATCCATGAAGAGGCTGTTTTCCAAGCTTTAATGGGAATCGACTGGACCACTGTTTATTTCCAGCCAATGGGTAGAGATGAGGAAGCTGAAGCGGCGGAGGATGAGAAGCAGGCTTGAACCGGAAGCCGGTTTGGATAGCTGTTTGTGACATCTTTCCAAAAGAACAATGATCTTGTTTGAGCACCGTGCTGCCTTGTAATAGGATAGTTAATACTTCTGCCTGGAATATGCCTTCGTGCATAAGTACTGAAGCTTTTGTTTGAAAAACTTCAATTCATATTTCCTGCAATCAGAAAAATTTGAACTTCGGTGGCAGTTATACCGCCAGCCGGTTTATGATCTTGATATGTGTATCAGTAATATAACAAATAGGTGATACATAAATACCTGCCATGTCTGGGCATGAAGCTGGCTTAGCCAAGCCTGAAGCGGCGGTTTTATAAACCATTACCGTCAAAAAAAAGGGGGAAGAAAATAACTCCCGTATAAACCATACTGAATCAATACGAGCCCCCTGCTACTCCATGATGTGAACAGGAAGAGGTAAACCGGGCATACTCCTCTGGACTAAAGGGGAATCAAATCCATCGGTTGAACCGGAAAAAGGTGTTTGTTGACATAGAAGATATCCAACAAAAACAAAGAACAAAACAAACCATGAAAATAACATGGAAGCAAAGGCAATGATAAAAACCGTTTGCAAAAATATGCTATACTGAGCTGATCAGATGGTATTACCATGGTCGGACAAGACCAAGGCCCCCAATAGGAGTGACAATGATTCAAGTCAGCCAGGTCCCCAAATGATTCGTGGCATATATGCCAGATCAAGAGGCGTGGCAATGGTTCGGGTTCGACCATGCCCCCAAGTGATTTTGTGGCCTTAGGCCGACCAAGAGGCGTGACTGGTTCAGACTTGACCATGTCCCCAAATGATCTGGTGGCTGTCGCCTATCAAAGGGTGTCGCGTTGGTTCGGACACGACCAAGGCCCCCAGTGATATATAAAAAGTAAATGTCAAGGGGTAAACCGGAGGCCGCTTTAAAAACAGAGCCACTCCGTGTAACCACGCATGATAAGAAAGATAGAGACCCCGCTTTAGCTGAGGCTCCGGTTTGATATATCAAAGATAATATATACATTGTCATGATATGTACATAGATAGAGCCGATGGCTCAAGTATAGTAAGGCCGAAGATGAGCTATGTTCCATGGCCTGTTGGTCTCCTCCTCTGATGTACATGAGTCTTGATGCTCTTGAATATCAATCAGATAGTACGACCCGTTGTGCAGATTCTTGCTAACCACGAAAGGTCCTTCCCAAGGTGGGGATAACTTGTGCATATCTGTCTGGTCCTGGATTAGTCGAAGTACCAAATCTCCTTCTTGAAAAGTTCTGGTTCTAACCCGGCGACTGTGATAGCGACGAAGATCTTGTTGGTAAATCGCCGAACGGGCAGCCGCTAGATCACGCGCCTCGTCCAATAGGTCCAAAGCGTCTTGCCGTGCTGTCTCATTGCCCGCTTCAACATATGCTGCCACACGAGGCGAATCGTGCCGGATATCACTAGGGAGAACTGCCTCTGCTCCATAGACCATAAAAAATGGTGTGTATCCTATGGACCGGTTTGGCGTAGTATTGATACTCCAGAGTACAGATGGTAGCTCTTCAACCCAACATCCCGGTGTTCTTTGCAACGGGACCATAAGCCGGGGTTTGATGCCTCGCAAGATCTCTTGATTAGCCCATTCTGCCTGTCCATTGGACTGGGGGTGCACCACTGACGATACGTCAAGTCGGATGTGCTCACGTTCACAGAACTCCTTCATAGCCCCCTTGGATAAATTGGTACCATTGTCAGTAATGATACTGTGCGGAAAGCCAAACCGGAAAATCACCCTTTTGATGAACTGCACCGCTGTTGCTGCATCTCACTTGCTGACAGGCTCCGCTTCAACCCACTTGGTAAATTTATCAACTGCTACCAAAAGGTGGGTTTTCTTATCCTTGGATCTTTTAAAAGGTCCAACCATATCCAGCCACCAAGTTGCAAACGGCCATGTTATTGGAATCATCCTCAATTCTTGAGCCGGCACATGCGCACGCCTTGAAAATTTCTGACATCCATCGCACCGTTTAACCAAGTCCTCCGCATCAGCATGTGCTTTCAACCAGTAAAACCCGTGACGACACGCCTTTGCCACCAGAGACTTTGAACCGGCGTGGTGTCCACAATCCCCTTCATGGATTTCTCTTAAGATTTCACAGCCTTCCTCAGGAGAAACACAACGTTGAAACGGCCCTGATACACTGCAACGATGCAATTCACCATTGAGAATCGTCATGGACTTGGATCGCCGGACTATCTGCCTTGCTAGAATTTCATCTTCTGGCAACTCCCCCCGGGTCATGTATGCAATATAAGGAACCGTCCAATCCGGAATAGCATGTAATGCTGCCACCAATTGAGCCTCCGGGTCAGGAATAGCCAAATCCGCTTCACCTGGGAGCTGGACTGACGGATTGTTCAACACGTCCAAAAAGACATTAGGCGGGACCGGTTTGCGCTGAGAACCCAACCGGCTTAAAGCGTCCGCCGCTTCATTCTTCCGACGGTCCACATGATCCACTTGATAACCCTTGAAGCAACCTGCAATACTATCCACTTCCCGACGATATGCAGCCATGAGCGGGTCCTTAGAATCCCAAGTGCCAGACACCTATTGAGCCACAAGGTCCGAGTCACCGAAACACTTAACCCGGCTTAAGTTCATCTCTTTAGCCATCCGGAGACCATGGAGCAAGGCTTCGTACTCAGCTGCATTGTTAGTACAAGGGAACATTAAGCGGAGAACATAACAAAACTTATCACCTCGTGGGGAAGTTAATACAACTCCAACCCCCGAGCCTTCCAATTGCCTGGATCCATCAAAATGAATAGTCCAATATGTGTGATCCGGCTTTTCCTTTGGTGCTTATAACTCCGTCCAGTCATTGATGAAATCAACAAGTGCTTGAGACTTCACCGCCGTCCGAGGTACATACTTCAGTCCGTGTGGCCCAAGCTCTATAGCCCACTTGGCAATCCGGCCAGTCGCCTCCCGGTTCTGTATGATATCACCCAAGGGGGCTGAACTGACCATTGTGATGGGGTGCCCTTGAAAATACTGCTTCAATTTCCGGCTGGCCGTGAAGACACCATAGACCAGCTTCTGCCAATGCGGATACCTCTGCTTGGATTCAATAAGCACCTCGCTGATATAATAAACCGGCCGCTGAACCGGATATTCCTTGCCTGCCTCCTTGCGTTCCACCACAATAGCCATGCTAACTGCCCGAGCATTAGCTACTACGTATAATAATAGTGGCTCCTTGTCAACCGGAGCTGCAATAACCGACGGATTGGCTAACTGCCGCTTCAAGTCCTCAAATGCTTCATCAGCAGCCGGACTCCAGACGAAATTGTCTGTCTTCCTCAGCATTTGGTACAAAGGGATAGCCTTCTCCTCGAGGCGGCTGATAAACCGGCTCAGTGCAGCGATTCGGCCCGCCAAACGCTGAACATCGTTGATACACTTCGGTTTAGCTAGGGATGTAATAGCCGTAATCTTCTCCAGGTTAGCCTCAATTCCTGTGTTAGACACTAGGAAACCCAGTAACTTGCCTGCTGGAACACCAAAAACACACTTGGCCGGATTAAGCATCATCTTGTAAACTCGCAAGTTGTCAAAGGTCTCCTTCAAATCATCCACCAGCGTCTCCTTCTGTCTTGACTTCACTACAATATCATCCACATAGGCATGCACATTGCGGCCGATCTGTTTATGCAGGCAATTCTGTACACACCGTTGATAGGTGGCTTGGGCACTCTTGAGCCCGAAGGGCATAGATACATAGCAGAAGGCTCCAAAGGGAGTAATAAATGCTGTTTTCTCCTGGTCCTTAACTTCCATCTTGATCTGATGATATCCAGAGTATGCATCCAAAAAACTCAAACGCTCACAACCTGCCGTGGCATCAATGATCTGGTCAATGCGGGGGAGGGCAAAAGGATCCGCCGGACAGGCCTTGTTAAGATCTGTGTAATCCACACACATACCCAAGTGCCGTTTTTCTTAAGAACCAGCACCGGATTAGCAAGCCATTCTGGATGGAACACCTCAACGATAAAACCGGCTGCTAAAAGCCTGGCCACTTCCTCTCCAATGGCTTTGCACCTTTCTTCGTTAAACCGGCGGAGGAATTGCTTCACCGGTTTATACTTAGGATCCACATTAAGAGTGTGCTCAGCGAGTTCCCTCGGTACACCTGGCATGTCGGACGGTTTCCATGCAAAGATGCCCCGATTCTCACAGATGAACTCGATGAGCGTGCTTTCCTATTTGGGATCCAGGTTGGCACTGATAGTGAACTGCTTGGACGAATCGCCAGGCACGAAGTCAACAAGCTTGGTCTTAGCTGCCGATTTGAACTTCAGATCTGAATCATGCTTTGTAGTTGGCTTCTTCAAAGGGGTCATATCTGCCGGATCAACATTGTCCTTATAATACTTCAGCTCTTCCGTGGCACAGACCGACTCTGCATAAGCCGCATCACCTTCCTCACATTCCAAAGCGACCCTATGGCTCCCATGAACCGTTATCGTCCCCTTGTAACCCGGCATCTTGAGCTGTAAGTAGATATAACAAGGCCGCGCCATAAACTTGGCATAAGCGGGCCGCCCAAACAAGGCGTGATACGGGCTCCGGATCTTCACCACCTCAAAGGTTAATTTTTCCGACCGAGAATCGTGCTCGTCCCCAAAAGCCACATCTAGGGCTATCTTACCAACAGGATATGCAGATTTGCCTGGCACTACACCATGGAACACCGTATTAGACGGTCTGAGATCCTTGTCTGTTAGACCCATGCGCCGGAATGTCTCATAGTATAGTATATTAATACTGCTTCCTCCATCCATGAGTACCTTGGTGAACTTATAACCCCCCACCTGAGGGTCTACCACTAATGCTAGCTGGCCCGGATTATCAACCCGGGGCGGGTGATCCTCTCTGCTCCACATGATAGGCTGCTCTGACCAGCGTAAGTAACGTGGTAAGGCCGGTTCAACAGAATTCACCGCTCGCTTGTGGAGTTTTCGGTCGCGCTTATCCATGCTAGTTGTGAAAACATGGTATTGCCCATTGCTCAACTGCTTTGGCTGGCTCTGATAACCCGACTGCTGTTGCTGCTGCTGCTGCTGGCCGTTCTGATTATTCTGGTTGTTGTGACCGCCCTGATTGAAACCTGAACCGGAAGCTCCATCGTGACCCAGTCCGTGGAAACCGGATCCTGAACCGCTACCTGACCCATGGTCATACCGGAAGGCATTAGAGTTTTTAAACTCCTGCATAATATAACAATCCTTCCAAAGGTGGTTAGCCGGCGACTCCTTCGTCCCGTGCTTTGGGCAAGGCTGATTCAACAAATAATTCAAACGGCTTGCGTTAGGATTGGGAGCCCCATTACGATTTGCCGCTTTACCTCTGCGTCGCTGCCCCCTGTCCTGTGCATTGGTGTTGGCCACAAAATCCATGCTACCATCCGCCTTGCGCTTGCCTCCATTTCCATGACTCGCCGGTTTGTACTGCTGCTGTTTGGAGTTGCTATTCTTCCTTCCCTTCCCTGCTTCATCATCATCAGGCTCGGGATCCTTGGTACTGTCCGAATTAGCATACTTCACTAAAGCGGCCATGAGGGTTCCCATGTCATTACAGAACCGCTTCATGCGTCCCAATTTCAATTTTAAAGGCTCAAACCGGCAGTTGCCTTCCAGAGTTAAGATCGCAGAGTCAGCATTAATCCTGTCAGACGAGTGCAAAATTTCCGAAACGCGGCGCACCCAACGGGTCGTTGATTCTCCTTCCTCCTGGACACAAGCTGCCAGGTCTACTATGGACTTGGGCTGCTTACATGTATCCTTAAAATTCTGTATAAACCGGGCCCGCAACTGGGCCCATGAGCTGATAGAATTGGGCGGTAGGCTCTTCAACCAAGTACGAGCCGTACCCTCAAGCATCATGGTGAAGTATTTTGCACACGTGGCCTCATCTATGTCTAGCATCTCCATGGCCATCTCATAACTCTCTACCCACGCTTCAGGGGATAAATCCGCGGTGTAATTCGGCACCTTGCGTGGACCCTTGAAATCTTTGGGCAGGCGCACATTGCGTAAAGCGGGGATTAAGCAAGGCACTCCCAAAGCGGATGCGACTCCTGGTCCGGCGAAGGTGGTAGGGCGAACCGGTGTAAGTTGACCCGCCTCATCCTGTGCTGCTAACTCGGCCTCCCTTCGTGCCCGGGCCCGGTCCACCACATCCTGAGCATCACAGACACCACCTGCCGGGTTATTGCCACGGGCCGCTTCACGGTCTCGCGCATTGCTCGATGTGGCCGGTTCATCCATGCGCCTGCTATAGCTCTGGCTTGGACGAGGCGTAGAGTGAATCCGATCACGGCTGTACGAATATGCTTCCTGCTGAATCAGCGCAGTCCGGAGAAGCTCCTTAACCCGGCGCGTCTCTATCGCTTGCGGGGAGTCTCCTTCGACCGGGATAGCCTCTAATCGCGCGGCGGCTGCAACAAGGTTGTCCATAGGATTCGAATAATGACCCGGGGGCGTCTGGACCGGCAGAGGGGCCACAATGTTCTGTTGAGGAGGTTCCATCAGGCGGGGCTGGACCGTCGCTCCTGGCCCTGGTGCCTCAATCCGGTTTGCCTCCAAGTACTGCGGCGGATTATTGGGCCCTGCTCCTGGAGTGTGAAAGAGATTTCGGGGGTCAAACCCTAACGGCAGGCATGATCTGTGCTTCCGCTTCAAGACCTCCTGTGATGCATTCTGGTCAAGCATGAGCTTATAGGCCTGGGCGTCCAAAGCGGCCCGCTCTACAGCCATCCTGTCCTTCTCTGCTGCCAAATCCGCTTTGGCTTGCATGATCTGCTCTTTCACCTTTGCAATTTCTGTATCATGAGCCCCCTGATCCGCCGGATTGGCCTCTGCCATAAGCGCGGCTAGTGCATCAAATAGATCGGATAGGACTTGAACCGGCGGGCGCACAAGGCCTCCTGCCCCTGCTGCCGCTGCCGCTGCTGATCCGGAGAGCATTGCTGCGGTGGTCGAAGAATGATTTGCCGCCTGGGTGCCGGCCATGAATATTCCAACCCGGTTGATCTGGCCCGGGGGGTCCGGAATACTATCGCCATCGGAACAGCCCCTAACCTGGTCGTCTTGCAACTGGTATAGCAATTCGGTCTCTCCGGTCGAGGACTCGTCGCCGGAATAAACGACGGTCTCGCTATCGTGTTCTGACTCGTCCTCACGCTCTCCTCCGTGGATGACTCCAACGAAGGCACGCTTCATGGCCGGTTTAACCTGGGTAGATCTCGCACGCTGAGCCGTCTCGACAAGGTCGGTGCAGATGTCCGGCTCAGGCCCAGGCCCCCCGATCTTGCCAATGAAAACGTGTATGCCGCCGAAGGGGACCCGGTACCCGTACTCGATTGAATCGGCCTCGGGACCCCATCCCACGTCATCGATGTAGATCCTGCCACGACGACTCTTGGTCATACGGCCCACAACATAGCCTTCGAGTCCCTTGAGATTGCCTCCAAGATCGTCAAACCATCGTGCGATAGCCCCACGGTGGGCGCCAACTGTCGTGGATTTGTCACGGCAGATGTCCTAGTGAAAGGACTTAGTCGTGGAGCCATCGCTACGGGTTTACTTGAAGGGGTTAAAGCGGACACAAAGACACGAGGGTTTATACTAGTTCGGCCCCTTCGATGAAGGTAAAGGCCTACGTCTAGTTGTGATGGAATTGATGTGGTCTCGATGGCTAGGGAGCAAACAAGCTTCGCCTAGGCTCGAGTTGTTGGTTGTCTCCCCTGAACCGCCGCCGGGTCGTCCCCTTATACATCAGAGTCCCAACTGATTCGTACTCGTATCCCGGTTGGTATCTCTCTATTCCTAACTTACAATACAAGTTATACATTAGGCCGGTTTACGGCTACATGTTCTAAACCGACTACAGGCCTTGGGCCTTCATCTGCTTATACCACTATTGAAATTAACCCGGCCCAAGTAGGCCGGTTTACGCCTAGTGGTAATATCTCCAACAGCCACCACTCAACGCGCGCGAGCTCCAGCTCCATGTAGCCGCTCTCCGTCGTCCATTTGGTCGCCGGAGGAGGAAACCCGCACCTCTCCGCCGTCCCTGGCCCTGCCGGCGACGAGCCCCGGGTCAACTCCGGCGAGTTTGACCCGGTTTGACCCTAGTTTGACTCCCCCTGAGTCACTGACGAGTGGACCCAGGCCCCAGCTAATCCTAGATTAGTTTTTAATTAAGTTTAATTACTCCACTGACATTTTTAGTTAGTAGTAGTTTAACACTAATTAATTTAGATTAGTTAGTTAGTCACTGACGTGTGGACCCCACACGTCAGGTTTGACCTGGACCCGGCTTCGTTGACCTGCTGACGTCAGGCTGACACAGTAAATCATTTTTTGGATTTATTTCTTTTTAGGAAATTCCAGAAAATAGTAAAAATTTCTAAAAATTCATATAAAATCAACCGTAACTCCAAATGAAATAATTTATATATGAAAAATGATCATAAAAATTCAATCTATTCATCTGTACCATTTTCATGCATGTTTGAACAAACTAAGGTTTCTGTATATGGCAATTTGCATAATTGGCATTTAAATAAGCACATATGGAGTTTCAATTTCAACCCTTGGTTCAAACCAACTTCATTTAATCTGGTTTTACTTGCATTAGCACAAACCACAGCATATTGCCATGTCACATTCATGCATCATATTGTTGCATTGCATTGATTGTGTTTCTTCTTTGTTTGTCGGTGCTTGTCCCCTCTCAGTAGACGTGTACCGACGATGTGATCGATGACACCGATGAAGAACTATACTATCTTCAGAAGTTCCAGGCAAGCAAAACCTCCTTGTTCATTCCGATACAATCCCACTCTCTCGCTCCTGCTCTCTTTTACTGCATTAGGGCAACAACGATTCATCTGTTACTTGCTGCGGTAGCTGAACCCCTTTATCCTCTGCATGACATGTCATTGCCACAGTAAATAGATGAAACCCACTAGCATGAGTAGGAGTTGTTTGAGCCCTGATGTGCCTACTCATTCATGTTTGTTTGTCATGCCTGCTACTGCTTAGAGTTGAGTCAGGTCTGATTCATCGGGGATGAATCAGAAGTGTGTGAACATGTCCTACTGTGTGTGATCTAAGTGTGTGAACATGATTTGGAAAAGGTAGTGGTGAGAGGCCATGTAGGAGTACATGGTGGGTTGTCTCATTGAAGCCGTCCTTAGGAACTTAGTTCTGTGTTTGTGATCCATGAACAGTTACAACCACACATTGGGTTCCGGTAACTCGACCCCTCTCGACTTATTAATCAACATGATCTCTGTCCAGGAGTTGTAACTAGTTTCTGGTGTTTGTAGGTTGTGTTAGTAGTCTACCAAGTGGCACCCGGTATAGGTGGGCTTGGGACAGACTAGGCATCATGGCACGGTGTACCAAGCGTACATCCACCCGTCGAGGTGGGCTTGGGAACCCTGCACACATCGTTTGGGGCCGTGAGCGACACCCCGGCCGGATCTCCTTGCGGATGGAACCTGAATAGGTGATAAACCTGGACGATAGACTTGTGTGGTTAGTCAGGTCGTGGCCGACACCCTGCCAGGCTTCCGCTTGAAGGTTGTCGAGATACATGACGTGTACATGGCGGTAAGTGGCGAGAGCGTGTGTGAAGAAGTACACCCCTGCAGGGTTAACATTATCTATTCGAATAGCGGTGTCCGCGGTAAAGGACTTCTAGGTTGCCTGTACAGTTCATAGACAAGTAAAAGTGGATACTCTAAAATACGCAAGATAAGCATGAGTGCTATGGATGGCGTTCTCATAGGGAGACGGGAGTGGATCCATAGTAGTGTATTGATATGGTGAATATGTGGACTCGTGTGCGCCACCTCAAAAGAGTTAATTGCAGTCGTAGTTCAGGATAGCCACCGAGTCAAAGCTGGCTTGCTGCAGTCAAACCCCACCACCCCTTTGTTGATAATGATGCATATGTAGTTAGTTCTGATGTAAGTCTTGCTGGGTACATTTGTACTCATGTTGTTTAATTTATGTTTTTGCAGAGAGACTTCAGTCTCGCTAGTAGTTCCACGTGGACTTCGACGTTTAGCTTGTTACCTCAGCTATGATCTTGTGCCCTCAACAGGATTTGGTAGATCGTCAGACTTCTCAGCCTTTTTCATTTGTAGATGTCTGTACTCAGACATGTTAAGCTTCCGCTTGTGCTTTGACTTGTATGCTTTGAATGCTGGGTCGAGAGACCCATGTCTGTAATATCTCGCTCCTCGGAGCCTATTGAAAAAAATACTTGAGTTGTAGAGTCATGTTGTGATGCCATGTTGTATTTGCACATATCGATCATATTTTGTGTATGTTGTTGAAATGCTTGGTATGTGTGGGATCTGACTATCTAGTTGTTTATCCTTGGTAGCCTCTTTTACCGGGAAATGTCTCCTAGTGCTTCCACTGAGCCTTGGTAGCTTGCTACTGCTCCGGAACACTTAGGCTGGCCGGCATGTGTCCTTCTTCGTTCCTGTGTCTGTCCCTTCAGGGAAATGTCACGCGGTGTCTACCGGAGTCCTATTAGCCTGCTACAGCCCGGTTTACCGGAGTCCTGCTAGCCCAGTTGCTACAGCCTGGATTGACTCGCTGATGACCGACACGTTCGTTGCTGGGTCATGTATGCCTGTCCCTGTAAGTTAGTGCCACTTTGGGTTCACGACTAGCCATGTCAGCCCGGGCTCCTTGTCATATGGATGCTAGCGACACTATCATATACGTGTGCCAAAAGGCGCAAACGGTCCCGGGCCTGGTAAGGCGACACCCGCGGGAATACCGTGCGTGAGGCCGCAAAGTGATATGAGGTGTTACGTGCTAGATCGGTGTGCCATTGAGTCGGGGTCCTGACATACACATCATTTATCTGAATTATGGCATGGCAACCCATTTAATAAAAACATCATATAGTTATATCATCTCATCCTGTTTAGTGTTTATAGTCATCATATTTTGAATTATGGCATTCTATCCATGAATGTATGTGAATTATGGCATGCCAACCTATTTAATAAACACATTATATAGTTATATCATGTCATCCTGATTACATATTCATCATATTTTGAACTATGTCTTTCCCTCTTCTTTAGGTAGCCATCATAATGTGAAATTGTGTCATGCTATCATCTTTAGTTAGCCATCATATATGTGGAATTGTGTCATGCTACCCTGTTTGGTTAGACAACATAAATATGAATTATTTCATGTCCTCTTTTATTCCCCACTATCCATTTCACCTATCTATCATACAATGTCTATACTTTCAATTACTTCTCTTGTTTATCAGCCATTTGAATTGGAGAGGGTGATGGCAGTATCTAAGGGAGTAACAACACGGTCTTCAAAAAAGATAGTGCAACCAGTTGATGCAGATAGAACCACGGTTGTACTTGCCCAAGGACCAGATCCACCACACATAACCCAGACTCTCACAGATTTTACCCCTACCCAGTTGGACAGAGAACCAGCTACACCCCTTCTAACCCCAACCCCGGCAGATACTAACCCAGTTCCAGTTGACACAACATCGTCTCCACCACAGAGCACCCAAACATGAGCAGTTAGTAAGGGAACTGCAGTGCCCAAAGCACGAGGACCACCACTCCGAATCCCAACTCAACGCTTAAAGGAGAAGAAGATTTGTACTCAGGTCAGGTTCTGTAGCTATGTTTCATACTCCTTTGCTCTTGCATTACTGTATTTAGTCATACCAACTATTTTCAAATTTGAAGGATGGAATTGAATCTCCAATGGCGCAATAGGTATGTTTTAAACCTGTTTCTTTAACTGGTTTGCTATTGTAACCTGCTCTATGTTGAGTTCAATTTCAATTGAATAAACAGTTATGTTCTCATGTCATGCACACTACAAGTGTTGTTATTGCTCTATAGTTTCCCACACTTATATTCTATCTATTCTGCTTTGTGTTGAACAAATATTATTTGAACTGCATCTCTGTCTTGATTTGGCAACAGAAACTAGAATGATATAGACCATGAAGTGACCATGGTACATAGATATATGTTTGTTTCATGCTGTTATCATGTCCACTTTACTACTGAACTCATTTACCAAAATGAGTTTATATACAACATGGTAAACCTGTGATGTGTCAGCTTGTTTCTCTTTTAGAGTGCGGACAAAATATTGGAGAACAGTACCATGTTATGCAATGGTAAAGGAAGTAATGCAGATAAGGTTCAAGATAGTGAGACATGCCTGTTGGTCTCCAAGAAAGCTTATAAAAACTATCTTGACGACTGTGAGAGAATCCAAAAGTCCTGTCTTGATGTAGTGTTCGAGTTACTATCCACTACTGCTGGCACAAGCTCTTCGAACTCGCTGCCTGAATCAATTCGTCTTCTTGAGTCTCAACTTCAAGTTGAAAGACATCGATCAGATGTGCTGCGATAGGAAGCTGAAGGACTGAGGAAGTCCCTGCAGAATTAGATGCATATTTCCTGGTGCAACAGCAAACGCTGGAGGATTTAAGCGCCAAACGAGAGAAAATTAATAGGCTTGCTAAGCATCTTGCCAGCATTATGGGTACCCAGGATATTGTTTCTTGAGATCTTCTAAAGTGGTTTCAGTTCTGGATTTGTTTTGCTACGGCATTTATTTGCGTTGGTCGCCAACTTTGACAACCAGTGTATATGATATGCTGCTTTGTTCCTATATTTGCACTGGTGGCGAACTTTGATGCCCAGTGGATGTAATATGTGTAATAGCCATGATAGCCTAGCGTTAGTTGCTTGCTTATTTATTTCCTTGTTGTCTTGTTTATTTGTTTGCTTGTAGTCATTGCAGTTCTTTTTCCGCGGTTTGCTAGTGTCTGCAATAACCTATTTTCTAAAACTAGGCCACAATAACCATGGGCTAATATTTCCTGTAGTGACACTGGGCCTCCTACGGGCCATAGAAATAGTGGGCCTTCTACGGGCCGTGGAAACAATGGGCCTTCTACGGGCCATAGAAACAATGGGCCTTCTACGAGCCATAGAAAAAATGGGCCTTCTACGGGCCGTATCATCAATGGGCCTTATACGGGCCGTATGATCAATTGGCCAAACATGGGCCAAACAGACCGCATTATGGCCGTAAATGGGCTAGAATTGGAATCATCCGTTCATGGGCCGACCATAACGGCCATCATTAATAGGTCGTATTTGATGACGCTATGAAAACGACCCAACGTATTAACGGATCCACAAGCAGAAAATGACAGTAATGGGCCGTAAGTAAACGAATGCTGGAAATGAGCCAAAGAATAAATGGGCTCTGAGAAGGCCGAAAGATAACATGGGCAGGAAACGGGCCAACCGAATAATGGGCCGTTGATTGGTATAAAGTGATACACTGTTCATTACGGGCCAGTTTCACCACGGGCCGTTAATAGGTGTAAAGTGATACACTGTTCATTACGGGCCAGTTTCACCACGGGCCGTTAATGGGCCAAGTGTTACAAAGGGCCTCATATGGGCTGAAAGACGTCATGGGCCATACATGGGCCAGAAGTGAAAACGGGCTGGAATCATATTGGATGGCCCAGATGATGCTACTGGGCCTAATTCGGATAGGGTGTAACGGGCCTTGGGTTAGCGGGCTGTAAATGGGCTATATGCAAACAGGCCGTTAACAGGCTTTCCATGGGCCGACCCGCCACCTTTTGACAAAGTCAAATGGGTCAGCCTTTTCACAGGAATGGGCCTCTGTTGGGCCGTGCCACGTGTCGACGTATCATAGGCGCCTTCTGTCCAATGAGTGGATGACATCTATCCCAACGATGAGCCAACACGTGTTTCCTCCAGCCAATGATGATTTTACACATGGAAAATCCCCATTGGTCGGGGCTGTTAACGGGTTATTGGATCGAAAACCCGACCCGATAGCTTAACAACGTTCCATTATGGTGGATGCCACGTGTCGGTCACCCTTGATGAAAGCACTTCTGTGACGCGTGATTTATCGTCATGGAAGTGGACACTTCCATGATGATAATTTTGGTAATGTCATGGAACACTTCTACAACAGCATAGGTATGACTATCTTGATTCTGTCATAAAATCGTCATGGATGTACATGCATGACAAAAAAGGCGACCTACTGTGACAAACACGTATCATCACGGAAGTGTATTTTTTGTAGTGCTTGATCTCTTCGCCTCCTCGCGAGCTCGCCTGGTGAGGCCACTTCTGAGGAGGCCTTGTGTCGTCCTCCCCTCGAGGCTTGGCCCCTCACGAGGGTCTTGAGTGTTGGCTGATGAAGATGGGTCGTACTGGGCCACTAGTGGAGCTACGCCGCGGGCCGCAGGCAGGCAAGTCTGGGGACCCCCATTCCCAGAACGCCGACAGCTGCCGACGTGCCCTTCTTGCTGTCGCCGCTTCGACACGCGTTCAGGCCAGCGCGGCGTGTAGTGCCATGTAGGCTCGCAGGCTGCTGAGCTGGTGCGGTGGCAGGGTCTTCACGAAGATTTGCATGCCACCATGCAGGTGCTTGCTGAGCTAGTCTAGAGGCCGCGCGTCGCCACGCAGGTGCGCGCCTAGGTGGCTGGGCTGGTAGCTGCATGGGAATGACGGTGGAGTCTTGGCAGGTGTAGGCCTGGCTGCGGCCCCGCTGTTGTCCTCGGCAAGGGTCTTGCCAAGGCCCCATCAAGGGTCTTGCCATGGCACCGTGGTCATCCCCAGCAAGGATCTTGCCGGCGGTCTTGTGGATATCCTCGGCAAGGATCTTGCCGAGGATCACCGTCTTCTGGTCCTTATCTGATCTGGTGTGCTCATGATCTTTTACGAAGATCTGCATGCCACCACGGAAGTACCTCCCGAGCCTTTGTCCCAATGTGGTTGATGTCTTTGGAACCCTGGGCTCAAGGGTAGCACACTCTGCTGGCGTTGGGCATGTTGCCCCACAAGGCTCTTGCCAGGGCTGCGGAGGCTGCCCCGGCAAGGGTCTAGCCGGGGGAGTCCATCTCGGCCCCTTGTTCTTTGCGTCTCTGGTCTTGGCGTTGCTTGATTGTCTTCTGGCTTTGGCTTCCCTCTGTCACGCCCAATATGCGATACTATCCTAAAGAGACTCGAAGGTCCCACCAAGGATTGAACTGCATATTGAAACGCTTTTGCAAGGTGGATATCATTACATCAACATTACATAATAGATGGGGATACATACAAAAGGCATACAATACCACACGAATACAACATCATCTCATATACAAGATCAACATCCGACTACGGATGAAACATAAACCGAAACTCAAACGACATCCACCCTGCTAGCCCAGGCCGCCGACCTGGAACCTATCCTCTAATCGAAGAAGAAGCAGAAGAAGAACTCCCAAAACAAGCAAACATCGCTCTCGCGTCATGATCATCGCATAAACCTGCACCTGCAACTGTTGTGATAGTATATGGTGAGTCACGAGGACTCAGCAATCCCATTACCTTGGGTATCAAGACTAGCAAAGCTTAACGGGTAAGGAATGGATAAGTGGTGAGGTTGCAGCAGCGACTAAGCATGTATAGTGGCTAACATACGCAAATAAGAGCGGGAAGAGAGCAAACGGAACGGTCGTGAAGCTAGCAATGATCAAGAGGTGATCCTGAACACCTACTTACGTCAAATATAACCCAAAACCGTGTTTACTTCCCGGACTCCGCCGAAAAGAGACCATCACGGCTACACACGTGGTTGATGCGTTTTAATTTGGATCTGGTGTCAAGTTATCTACAACCGGACGTTAACAAATTCCCATCAGCCCATAACCGTGGGCATGACTTTCGAAAGTTTATACCCTACAGGGGTGTCCCAACTTAGCCCATGATAAGCTCTCGCGATCAACGAAGGATATACCTTCTCCCAGGAAGACCCGATCAGATTCAGAATCCGGGTTTACAAGACATTTCGACAATGGTAAAACAAGACCAGCAAAGCCGCCCGATGTGCCGACAATCCCGATAGGAGCTACACATATCTCGTTCTCATGGCAACACCGGATTAGTCAAGTTACGAGTAAAACCAGACCTCGAGTTTCCCCGAGGTGGCCCCGCAGGTGCTCGGTTCGGACCAGCACTTAGAGAAGCACTGGCCCGGGGGGCTAAAATAAAGATGACCCTCGGGTTGGCCGACCCAAGGGAAGGGTATAGGTGGTGGTGAGGCAAATGGTAAAACCAAGGTTGGTCCTTGCTGGAGGAGTTTTATTCAAAACGAAGTGTCAAGGGGGTCCCATAAATCACCCAACCGCGTAAGGAACACAAAATTCGGGAACATAACACCGGTATGACGGAAACTAGGCCGAGTCTTCCACCCTTTACCAAGTATATAGATGCATTAATTAAATAAGAGATCTTGTGATATCCCAACATAATCCTGTCCACCATGGAGCAATCTTCAACTTCACCTGCAACTAACAACGCTATAAGAGGGGATGAGCAAAAGCGGTAACATAGCCAAGCAACGGTTTGCTAGGAAGGGTGACAAAGGTTTGAGGCTGACATGGCAAATTGGGAGGCTTTAAGAGCAAGCGATAGGTAGCGCAGCATAGCGATAGAACGAAGCAACTAGCATAGCAATGATAGTAATGAGATCAAAGGTTACGGTCATCTTTCCTGAAATCCTGCTAGAAAGAAGAACGAGTCCATGAAGAAGACAAGCGGACGTGCTCGAACGAATCCTCACAACTCCGGAACGAAACCGAAGCTAACGTGAGAAGAAAATAGGAAAGAAGCAAACAACACGGTAAACACACAAGCATAAACATGGCATGATGCACAAACAAATATGATGCATGACCGGTTTAAAGAGGCATGGCATGGCAAAGTGCAACAAACAATACTACAAATTAAGTGGAGCTCAATATGCAACGAGTTGCATATTGAAGAAACACCACATTCAAGTTATTTAGTTCGCTCTCGTTTAGGTAACCAACAATATTAAATGTTGATTAACATGCCAAGAGGTGAAGCATAATGAAACTACCTATCAAGGCAAATTTAAATGAGGCCGGAACAACGAACAACAATTCCGGAAAATCCTCATGTGCATATTTCGAATTTGGTAATGTTCTGCCCTAAAACATATTTTAATGTTGTTAAACATGCAAAGTAAGTGCACCAAGTTAAACTAGGCTTTTTTCCACCCCATTTACATATAAAGTTTATTAAATTTGGAGCTACGGTTATTTAGTTATGAAATAAATCATTTTAGCATGTGATTTATGCAAATTAATGCATACAGCAATTTTAAATATTTTAAACATGGATGAAAGTGGCATATTATGAAACTAGTTAAAATTCTAAGCATTTTACATATATAAATTATTTACATATGATGCACGGTTCATGAGGTATTATATGCATGGAGTCTAGGGGTTTTTCTGTAAAACTGTAAATCCGGGATAATGTCTAAATTCGCAGAGCTGAAAAAAAACGATACGGGCCGCATCTAAACAGGAAGCCCAGCAGAGGAAAAGGCCGGGGCTGCTCACCCTGGGCCTTGGCACAAGCAGGCCGGCTGGGCAGAGGAGGGCCGGCACGCTGGACGTGGCACTCGTCCACGCTGGCGCTGGACCAAGTCAACGAGGGGCGCGCCTCATTTTCCTTCGATGCAGAGGAATCAGGGGCGCGGCGAGGATGGGGTCAATGGCGAGGCAGCAGCGGGGTCCGGCGAGGCAAGGGACTCCAGCGGGACGGCAAGGATGAAGCGGACGGGCGGATCCAGGCTTGGGACGGCCGGTCCGTGACGGATCGAAGAAGGTGCGGCGATGCAGCAGAGCTCGAGCGGCTCCCTGGTACAGAGAAGAGAGAGAGGAAATGAGAGAAGAGGGGAGCACGGGAAGGAGGAAGGGCAAGGAGGAGGCCGCCGACCTGCGGGACGGGGGAATCCTATGCGGGAACGACGAGGATGGCTGCCGGCGGCTCGACGTGGAGGCAACCCGAGGTCGCAGGTGAAGAGGGCGGCGCGGCTCATCTCCATGGGCGGATGGCCATGGTTGCTCTCCTGTCCAGAACAAGAGAGAGAGATGAGTCCGAGGGGACCGGAGGAAGGAGAGAAGGGAACCAGGGCGGTGCTCATCTGAGACGGCGAGGGTCGAGCAGGGGCTGGTCTCGGGAGGAGCTCGTGTGGTTGTGGATGAGGGCGGCTGCAAGGACGAAGGGAGACGGGGGCTTGAGGCGCGTGGGACGCCCGGGCAGAGGAGCTCGAGCATCGAGCGTGCGAGAGGTCCTGCAAGGTGGAGCTCCGGTGGTCGTGCTCGCGAGGACGAGGTGGTGGGGAGCACGGGCTTCGATCTGGTGGTTGGCGAAGAAGGCAGGGAGGAGGCGACCATGGATCGAGAGAAGAAGGTGGTTGGCTCGGTTTGCAAATCGAGGAGGTGGGTGGATCGACTGGATGGGTGGATCGAGGGGATCCTGAGGAGAAGGTGGGTGTGTGGCGGCGGCATAATGGGAAGGATGTGACAAGATGCCTAGGTTTTAGGGATTGGTCTAGTTTATATAGCAAGGGGATTAGGGTAGAGTTAATTTGGATCCTCCGATCAAAATCGAGCGGTTGTGAATAAATGGCTTAGAGGAGTCCAAATAAGAAAACGGAGATGTTTTGCGGATATTTGGGGATGATCCGGATCCAACGGTCATGACTGCTAGAGTTGGGTCCGGGAAGTTTCGGACACGCACGCAAAGGGGGTTAGGCCGTCGCGGTCAAGAGGGAAGCAAAGACCCGATTGGTCTGGAACGGTCAACGAAAGCAAGGGGTGACGCGGCAACTACGAGCGGATACTATGATTTTGGAAATGCCCTGACATTTTTAATAAAGCCCTGAAGTTACAGAAATAATAGAAAACATGAATTAATAAAAATAAAGGAACTTACCTGGCAACGCCCACCTGGCCTGGCACTGTAGCAGCCCACCTGGCCAGGCCTCTTTGGCAACCCAGCCCACCACCGTAGCTCCTGTCGTCTTCCTCCTCTGCTAGGAGGAGAAGCAGCTGTGTGCGGCGCGCACAGCCACCCGTGGCCACCTCCTCCCTCCCTGCCTGCCTGGCTCCTCCCCGGTGCTCCTAGACGACGCCACGGAGCACCACGCAGCCCCCCTGGCCCCCTCTCACTCTCTCCCGTGGTCCTCCCCTCCTCTGGCTCTCTTCCTCGCACCACCCGAACGCGCCCACCGCCGCCGACGTGCACCACCGTGGCCACCGCCTCCCCCTTGCTTCTCTGACATGCCCAAGAGCCCCGCCAAGTCTCCCTCGACCTCTCCGTTAAGCCACGAGACATCGGGTGCCCTGCATCATCGCCATCGACGTCATCTTCATCCTCGGGTCCGACTATCGCCGCTGTGGCTCCAATGCCGTCCAAGCCTTCCCCGAGCTCGCCGACCCCTCCATTCGATCCACTATGAGCCCCGCCGCCTTTTCCCCTCCTCCTAGAGCTTGTTCCCGCCCTCTAGCCGCCTCTTCCGCCGGAGCCCAGAGCTCCCACCCGCCGGCCATGTCGCCGTCGTGGGTACAGACGCCGTAGTTTGCACCTGGGCGCGTCATCGTGCTCGGGTTGCTCCTAGGAGACGACCCCGACCACCAGTTGGTCCTGCCGTGCACCGGAACACCGAACCCGCGCGTGTCCGAACTCCAGCCACCGCGGATGACCTCGCCGTGGTCGTCTCCAGCCACCCCAGCTCCCGCCATCTACTCCATCAGTTGTGCGCAGCAGCAGCTCTTCGTAGAGCCTCCCCACGCCCAAAACCATCACCTGTGGGCGATTTTTGAAGCCCTCCGCCGTCTCTGTCGTCACCGGCAATGAGCCGTGGACCAGGTCTGGCAAGTTTGACCCTGCTGACCGTTGACCCCGGGTGGACCCAGTTTGACCTCCTGGATCACTGACGTGTGGGCCCCAGGCCACTAACTAAACCAAGTTAGTATTAGTTTAACGCTAACTAAACTTAGTTACTTTAACTAACTACTGACAGACGGGACCCACTGGTCAGGTTTGACCTGCACCCGGTCTGTTGACCTGCTGATGTCACAACGACGTCATGCTGACACAGTTAACCTTTTTCTAGATTTATTCTTATTCTGAAAATTCCAGAAAATAGTATAAACTTCTAAAATTCATAGAAAATCAACCGTAACTCCAAGTGAAATAATTTATATATGAAAAATGATAAAAAAAAATCCGATCTATCCATCTGTACCATTTTCATGCATGTTAGAACAGCTTATAACTGCTGTTTAGCACAACTCATATAAATGGCATTTAAGAAATCACATATGGAGTTTGAATTTGAATCTTGGATTCAAACCAACTCCATTTAACCTATTGCTAGATGCATTAGCTCAAATCACAGAATATTGCCATGTCATGATCATGCATCATATTGTGCATTGCATTGATTGTGTTTCTTCATTGTTTATCGATGTTTGTTCCCTCCTAATAGACGACGTACCGACGATGAGTTCGATGACATAGATGAAGAAACTATATTATCTTCAGAAGTGCCAGGCAAGCAAAACCCCCTTGTTCATTCTGGTACAATCCCACTCTCTCGCTCCTGCTCTCTTTTACTGCATTAGGACAACAACGATTCAACTGTTACATGCTGCGGTAGTTGAACCCCTTATCCTCTGCATGACCTGTCATTGCCACAGTAAATAGATGAAACCCACTAGCATGAGTAGGAGTTGTTTGAGCCCTAATATGCCTACTCATTCATGCTTGTTTGTCATGCCTTCTATTGCTTAGAGTTGAGTCAGGTCTGATTCATCGGGGATGAATTGGAATGTTGTGAAACATGTCTTACTGTGTGTGAGCTAAGTGTGTGAACACGATTTGGTAAAGGTAGCGGTGAGAGGCCATGTAGGAGTACATGGTGGGTTGTCTCATTGAAACCGTCCTCAGGAATAGAGTTCTGTGTTTGTGATCCATGAACAGCTACTACCACACATTGGAATGCTTAAGTGCCCCTCTCGACTTATTAATCAACATGATCTCTGTCAAGGAGTTGCAACTAGTTTCTGGTGTTTGTAGGTAGTGTTAGTAGTCTACCAAGTGGCACCCGGTACAGGTGGGCTTGGGACAGACTAGGATCAGTGGCCCGGTGTACCAAGTGGCACCCGGATGGTGGGCTTGGGAACCCTGCACACATCGTTTGGGGCCGTGAGCGACACCCCGGCCGGATCTCCTTGCGGATGGAACCTGAATAGGCGATAAACCTGGATGAGAGACTTGTGTGGTTAGTCAGGTCGTGGCCGACACCCTCGCTGGGCTTCCGCTTGAAGGTTGCCGAGTACATGTCATGTAAACGGCGATAAGTGGTGAGAGCGTGTGTGAAGAAGTACACCCCGGCAGGGTTAATATGATCTATTCGAATAGCCGTGTCTGCGGTAAAGGACTTCTGGGTTGCCTATACAGTTCATAGACAAGTGAAAGTGGATACTCTAAAATACGCAAGATAAGCGTGAGTGCTATGGATGGCGTTCTCATAGGGAGACGGGAGCGGATCCATAGTGGTGTATTGATATGGTGAATATGTGGACTCGTGTGCGCCACCAAAAGAGTTACTTGCAGTCGTAGTTCAGGATAGCCACCGAGTCAAAGCTGGCTTGCTGCAGTTAAACCCCACCATCCCCTTTGTTGATAATGATGCATATGTAGTTAGTTCTGATGTAAGTCTTGCTGGGTACATTTGTACTCACGTTGCTTAATTTATGTTTTTGCAGAGAGACTTCAGTCTCGCTAGTAGTTCCACGTGGACTTCGACATTTAGCTTGTTACCTCAGCTACGATCTTGTGCCCTCGGCAGGATCTGGTAGACAGTCAGGCTTCTCAGCCTTTTTCTTTTGTAGATGTCTGTACTCAGACATGTTAAGCTTCCGCTTGTGCTTGACTTGTTTGCTCTGAATGTTGGGTCATGAGACTCATGCTTGTAATATCTTGCTCCTCAGAGCCTATTGAATAAAATACTTGAGTCGTAGAGTCATGTTGTGATGCCATGTTGTATTTGCACATATCGAGCATATTGTGTGTATGTTATTGAAATGCTTGGTATGTGTGGGATCTGACTATCTAGTTGTTTATCCTTGGTAGCCTCTCTTACCGGGAAATGTCTCCTAATGCTTCCACTGAGCCCTGGTAGCTTGCTACTGCTCCGGAACACTTAGGCTAGCCGGCATGTGTCCTTCGTTCCTGTGTCTGTCCCTTCAGGGAAATGTCACGCGGTGTCTACCGGAGTCCTGTTAGCCTGCTACAGCCCGGTTTACCGGAGTCCTGCTAGCCCAGTTGCTACATCCCGGATTCACTCACTGATGAACGACACGTTCGTTGTTGGGTCATGTATGCATGTCCCTGTAAGTTAGTGCCACTTTGGGTTCACGACTAGCTATGTCAGCCCGGGTTCTTTGTCATATGGATGCTAGCAGCACTATCATATACGTGAGCCAAAAGGCGCAAACGGTCCCGGGCCAGGTAAGGTGGCACCCGTGGGAATACCGTGCGTGAGGCTGCAAAGTGATATGATGTGTTACATGCTAGATCGGTGTGACTTAGTATCAGGGTCCTGACAGCTTTGGTATCAGAGCTTGACTGCCTGTAGGATTACCAAGCCAAACTGGTCGAAGTTGAGTCTAGAAATTCTTTAGTTATGTAGGGGAATTGATTGTGGGTGGGTACGTAAGGCTCTTTTTACTCCTTATACCTTATGCCCTTCTGATCTGAGTCAACCTCTTCTCTTCTACAGGGATTAAGAACCAGGCTTCTCATCTTTCGATCAGGATCACATGTTACTAATCCATAGACCTATAGGAGTGATACTTCTAAACTTGAGTTCAGCTCCTACTATCTTCTGTATGTTCATAGTTGATCTCAGAACCTTGATATTATGATGATCGAGTGGTTATGCCACCATTTTTGTAGCATGTCTCAAATCTTTTCGAGCATTTACAGCCGTTATGCTGTCCGAGTCATCCCAGGTTTCCAAATAATCTGATGCATTTGCAAATCCCTTCTTTTCGTTGCGATGTCTTTTTAGGCGAGGTTAGCCACACTAAATTGCTGAGTTAATGTAGTCTGTTGCCTCGACGTATATGTTGGAGCTAGTATTATGACCCTAGGTGTCTAGTGTATCACCTAGTAACTTAGCCATGTTTTGTGTTCCCAGTGTGATGAATCCGGCCATCATTCTCGAAAGCATCCCATGATGCCACTTAGTTAGTAGGTATTCTACTCCTGGGTTTTGGAGCCCGAGATTCACCCTACTTACCTCGTGTTGTTAGTGTTTGCTAGTTCCTCTAGGATATTAGTAACCTTTGCATTAGTCCTCGAGGTCCGTGGTATTTCCTTCTTCAAAATACTATGAACCACTTACGGCAGATGTTTGTTGGATCAAAAGATCACAACAGGAGTGGCCTCGATGAGTTCTCCATTCTATATTGCGACTCTGCCAGATCTACCTTCTCTGCATGGGTTATCCGGAAGAAACCTGTTGAACTTGGTTCGACATACTAATCTATGCATCCACAACTCAGAAAGTTATATGTTCCTTGAGCTGTCCCTCCTTTGTTATATTCTAACCCCCGTCTACCGATTGATAGTCAAGAGTATGCGTGCATTCGTTTATCGATACCTATTACTCTTGTGGTCCGTCAAGCCATTCTATTCCAGAATGACTAGGAGAAACAAACTCCAGTACCTCATCCATATCCAGGATTGGGTCAAAGCAGTTGTGCTCGGCAGATCAAATACTAATCCAGCTTTTGTTCTGCTCAACCTTGGAGTATTACCATCTTTATATCAAGAATATCATGGGAATTGCACACCATCCTATGAACTCTTGATACAGTGATACTCTCCCCATCATTATTCATTTCTCGGTTCCCATGTTGTTGCAACCAGAATGTCGACAAGTGAATCGTGATGTGTGAAATCAATACTCCTAGCAACCTTGTTGCTTGGTAGTTAAAGGACAATAATTTCATTCTTAGCTTGTTGGTTCTTGAATCATCATTCTAAGACTGATCATGCTACCTAATCCTTATTTCGGTGCACCCTTCGATTGATGAGTTAGGATTTGGTCAAATCCTCACTCATTGTTCATATTGTCTTGCCTTGAAAAGCAAGATTGTTCTCGAGCTTAGTAACATGTCGGTGGTTCGTATTTTCCGAATATCTTCTCGGAAGTATCACCAGGTTGTCACCTGACCGCTATGTTGAGTTCGTGATCAAGTTGGTTTTTGAAACCACCCTTTCTCCAAGAATCTGTGTTGGATACCTTGAGCCAGTTGGTTAAGCTAAACAACAACTTGGAGAGTTGGAGGATAAAAGCTTACCTGTCTTAGTTCATTTCAAAGGGATATCCTTTGTATGTATGTGTTGAAGAAAGTTGATATTTTCATCGACTGACCCTCGTGATCAGTTAATGGACCTATCATCTTGTCCAATCTTTGATTTGGGTGTGGGCTATCCTCAAATCAAGTCAGAACCAACGATGCTCGTAATGTTGTCTTATTCGTGGTTGAACCCTCGAGCATACACAATTACATCTTTTGGTCTGACCAATACTATCACATTGTTCACATAATGGTGGAAATCCAGTGATATGGAAATTTCGATGAGTTGCTGTTGAGCCCATCAGCAGCATTTTGTCTCCTCCATGATTCGTGTCGAGCATCCAGCTAGTGTTTGAAAATTTTAAAGCATTGCCTCATGTTCCATTCATGAGGTATATGTTTGGATGGAAGAAGTGACTTCCTCGAATTCATGTGCATTTGGTGCAAGTTGTCACCGTGAGTTCGAGAAAGATTGGTTTTGTTTCCTCTGGTACCATCCCAAGTCAGTTATGCATGTGCGAATGTATTCTATGGATTGTAGATTAATTACCTCCACTCCATATGGATTCCTTAGCACACCAGGCCACTGACTGATTTGTTCATGAAAAGGAGTTAAGTGCTAATCCATGGTAATGCACAAGACTTTGATATACCCGATGATGGTTCCCTACCAGGACTCGGTAGTGTTTTATTGTAAGACTACCATGTGATCATGTTTGTCTGGGACAGCGTGTTCACATGTGTGTAGCAGAAACAGCTCATGTTTTGGATCTTGCTATCGTAGTTCATTTCCCGAGAATCTCGCAACGTCATCTCGTCGATTTGTGTTGCAAACTTTCATTCTTCTTCCTAGACTCGATGAGTCTGGATTATTCTGACACCATCCAGATCTGAATCTCAGGCAGATATGATGGTTGGAACATTTCCCAAGAACTATAATAATGGTCTCTCTGTAACTGGTTAAGTGGATGTCGTGGCTAACACACCCAGCCGGAAGACCTATTATTGTAGTATCTTGATTGAGGAAGTTGGCCACCACCCCATGAGGATTTCATATGAATTTACTTCCGTAGTTATTCCTTATGATTTTTGTGTTCCCAAAGTCCGACCTTTTACTTGATGTTCTAGATATCAAACCATAATTATCTATGGATTACGCTAGCACATCAAGGAGAACATTAGAAGCGGAGTGCTAAATGTCTCTCGGTCGATCATCCAGATTTTGTTTCCTTGGCCTCGCTAAGGTGAAATCTGAGAAGTTGTTATCTTCCTATGCATCTGCATCGTCCATCACTATCCATCATGGTAGTATGTTGTGTTGCCAGGATCCTTGACACGGATGTTGGTAAAACCTTGATGAATATGGAAATGCTCAAGTTCTTGAGAGAATGCGCAAGCAAAATCATCCCTTGCGTTGTCTTCAACAAGGTAATCCACATCATCCATTCTAGTCCGAGCATGTCATTCTTTTGAACTCCTACAAGTGACCGTTTGTGATTTTCCTTGGGTTGGTTTAGAGAGTTTCGATGATCCATGCATCAAAAGTAATCCTTTTTGCCACTTAAGGGAATAACTAGCTGGGTGGTCCGCGCATTTGCGCAGCTAGATTTACTATATTTTTGTCCTTGCTTCTCTATAGGTTTGATGTAAATCGACTGTCAACTTATATTCAATTTTTTTCTTGACCGAATTAGCATTGTTATATCCTTTAAAATTTAAAAACATATCATGGTTAAGAATTTATCGCCTTTGTGTTTCAAATCAATCTTTGTCCACCAAAATTTAGGCATTTTTCTCCAAGAAATAAATATAAACCCTTCCTCCACCTGAAGCTAGACATATATTGTAATGAAGCTTTTGAATTAGTCTAATGCTTTGCTTATAAATGCTTCCAAGCATTCCTGTCTTTCGGTTATTCATCTGAAGTAATGTAACCTCCGGCTTATACCATCTAAAGTTACATAAACGTTTTCTCCCACTCACTACCGTGATAGGTTCGCATCTTTGATGGTGCCGACGTCATGTTGTTGAGACTCATTTTACACATCATGATCTCTATTCGGTGTCGCCAAAAACTTTTTATCTTTCTAACTGAGCCCATCATGACTTTCATTGACATATATGAGTATTTGTTAGTGCTTCAAAATGATTTGGTAAAAATACTCTGCCGTCACCTACTCTGAGCATAGCTTGTTATTTGTACCATGCAATGTTCCTTCCGTTGACTTCCTTTATAGGAAAACTAAAGCAACTTAATTATTGACTGTTTTGGTGATCCTATTCTTTAGGTGTGAAGTTTTAGTCATAGATTTATTATCTCTTTGTGAAGGACACAGAATGAAATTGTCTCAGCGTCGAACCCTCTCCAAGTAGGGGATATTGGTTGACTATTAGGCACACACAAAAAATGTATAGAGTGAAGAAACTGCAGGTGAAATACATTATTCGAGAACCCATTTAACATTCTTTGTGGGAACATAATTATAATTTTATTTCATTCATTGCGATTTTTTGTAGGGACTAAAACATCAGGATTTTGCATTAAAAACATTCGAAATAGGACATGGTTCTAGAGATGAGGTGCATCCTGAGGAAACATTGTCTACTTTGTTGGAAATCATTCGTTCAAATTTATTAGTTCATTACAAAAGAATTTGTATATGTGATATGAATAGACTGTTTTTTAGTATTCCCTTTCTCTTGTGCTATACTCATCACTCGCACACATAGAGGATTGGCCTCGCTATGCCCGTTCCGTTTGGTGTCATTTATTCAGTGGTATAGCAAACATGGTTATACTATTCCCATGCAACCGTGGGTATATATTACACATTCATGCATATATCTGCTTCTTGGTTAGTTTGTACTTCTTTTTCCCTATAGTCTAATCCGTACATGCATGCATGTTAATTTATCCCTTGTCTAGTATACATCCTGCGTATAGAGACGATCCTACTAATATGCGTACTTTAGCTACCTGGCCGCTTGGTGTACGCTGCTGCTTCAATGGGGCATGCCGATTCATCACAGCTCTAAGCCTCCGGCGACCGGCCATGTTGTGCTGATGCATCTTCGTGTAATATAGTGCAGTTTTGAATGCCCAGCTGAAAGTACGTAGAGAAGAATATATAGTGTTTCATTAGATGGATCGATGCCTGAGTAGCACCTATATAAGTCAACTCACGGCTGATGTTGCGTCCTAATTGGATTAAAATATATTGCGCCATGTGAGTCCATCATGCAATTTATGGCTGTTTTTTTTTGCGAGGGGCAATTCATGGCTGGCGTGCATGCCCGTTCTGAAGGAGCCCAATAGAGTTACGTTTGCGTACTAATTGGATTAGAATAATGCTTGTGCCATGAGGTCTGTCACGATTTTCCAAAATTCTGTTTTCTCTTGTGTTTTTTCTTTCCAAAGACATGTTAGAACTTTTTGGACATAACATGTGACATGTCTAGTTATTTGTACATGGTAATATTTGTATGTAACGCTATATTTTTAAATCTTAACTGTTAATTTTTAATATTGACGTTCAAGATAATTTAATTTGTGTGGACGAACGTGGTGGCTTGTTTGACTTCTGTATTATGTATATAATAGATAGATTCTACGAGTCACCTTCTCTAAGGTGCCCCGTTATGGAATCATGGCAATTATTTCATCGCTATCTTGAAACCATTCACCATCTCCTCAAGTGTGGAATTGTTGTCTACCTAGTGAACCTTCGTCATCTGTTTCACTCCATCCCTTCGGGCGTATGCTTCGTGTCTCAGCTTGAGAGATGTTGCTATGTCTCATTCCGTGAGTTGATCCTGAGTTGTTCGATCTTCGAGAAGACCGATTCTTCTAGAATTTTTCCTTTCTTCTCGTTGTCATGTTGGTTGGAGTTCTCAGAGCAAGACGTCCGGACAAAGATGAGGATCAAATCAACATTCTTATGAAGTGCAACCTGAATCATGAAGTTTGTGCTAGCTTTGTGTCCCTTCTGTCTTCTTACCTCACGTCTTGAATCTCGGGACGAGATTCTTGTTTAGTGGGGGTGAGCTGTCACATTCCTAGATCTGTTATGCTCTGGTCTAGTTAGTCTTGCGTTGCATCATGTTTAAATTTCTTTTAAACCTGAAATGGGGATTGCCTAAACCCTAGCATCAAAGGAACTCACTAGGTTCAACTAAAATAATTTCAGTGAATCGAAATGGCTTTCAAAAATGTTCATCATTTCTGGAAAATGCTAGAAGCAATAACCAGAGGTGTTGCACATTTTTCCATGACATATTTGGGCTCTGAATTAAATCTTATAGTATTTGCATTTGGGCATTTAAATGCTATTAAACACTTTAAATGCTTAAATAATCATAAACTAAAATGTTTACTGTTGGATATATTCCGAACAGTAGTCATGATTAGTTTTATGATTTTTGGAAATGCCCTCACATTTTTAATAAAGCCCTGAAGTTACAGAAAAAATAGAAAACATGAATTAATAAAAAGAAAGGAACTTACCTGGCAAGGCCCACCTGGCCTGGCACTGTAGCAGCCCACCTGGCCAGGCCTCTTTGGCAATCCAGCCCACCACCGCAGCTCATGTCGTCTTCCTCCTCTGCGAGGAGGAGAAGCAGCTGCGTGCGGCGCGCACAGCCATCCGTGGCCACCTCCTCCCTCCCTGCCTGCCTGGCTCCTCCCCTGTGCTCCTAGATGACGCCACGGAGCGCCCTGCAGCCCCCCTGGCCCCATCTCACTCTCTCCCGTGCTCCTCCCCTCCTCTGGCTCTCTCCCTCGCACCACCCGAACGCGCCCACCGCCGCTGACGTGCACCACCGCGGCCACCGCCGCCCCCTCGCTTCTCTGACATGCCCAAGAGCCCCGCCAAGTCTCCCTCGACCTCTCCGTTAAGCCACGAGATGTCGGGTGCCCTGCATCATCGCCATCGACGTCATCTTCATCCTCGGGTCCGACGATTGCCGTCGTGGCTCCAACGCCGTCCAAGCCTTCCCCAAGCTCGTCGACCCCTCCGTTCGATCCACTGTGAGCCCCCCACCTTTTCCCCTCCTCCTAGAGCTCGTTCCCGCCCTCTAGCCGCCTCTTCCGCCGGAGCCGAGAGATCCCGCCCGCCGGCCATGTCGCCATCGTGGGTACAGACGCCGTAGTTTGCGCCTGGGCGTGTCATCGTGCTCAGGTTGCTCCTAGGAGACGACCCCGACCACCAGCTGGTCCTGCCGTGCACCGGAACACCGAACCCGCGCGTGTCCGAACTCCGACCGCCGCGGATGACCTCGCCGCGGTCGTCTCCAGCCACCCCAGCTCCCGCCGTCTACTCCATCAGTTGTGCGTGAGCAGCAGCTCTTCGTAGAGCCTCCCCATGCCCAAAACCATCGCCTGTGGGCGATTTCCGAAGCCCTCCGCCGTCTCTGTCGTCGCCGGCGACGAGCCGTGGAGCAGGTCCGGCGAGTTTGACCCCAGTGACCGTTGACCCCGGGTGGACCCAGTTTGACCCCCTGGGTCACTAACGTGTGGGCCCCAGGCCACTAACTAAACCAAGTTAGTATTAGTTTAACGCTAACTAAACTTAGTTAGTTTAACTAACTACTGACAGACGGGACCCACTGGTCAGGTTTGACCTGGACCCGGTCTGTTGACCTGCTGACGTCACAACGACATCATGCTGACACAGTTAACCTTTTTCTGGATTTATTCTTATTCTGAAAATTCCAGAAAATAGTATAAACTTCTAAAATTCATAGAAAATCAACCGTAACTCCAAGTGAAATAATTTATATATGAAAAATGATCAGAAAAATCCAATCTATCCATCTGTACCATTTTCATGCATGTTAGAAGAAGTTATAGCTGCTGTTTAGCACAAATCATATAAATGGCATTTAAGAAATCACATATGGAGTTTGAATTTGAATCTTGGATTCAAACCAACTCCACTTAACCTACTGCTAGATGCATTAGCTCAAATCACAGCATATTGCCATGTCATGATCATGCATCATATTGTGCACTGCATTGATTGTGTTTCTTCCTTGTTTATCGGTGTTCGTTCCCTCCCAATAGACGACGTACCGATGATGAGTTTGATGACACCGATGAAGAAACTATATAATATTCAGAAGTGCCAGGCAAGCAAAACCCCCTTGTTCATTCCGATACAATCCCACTCTCTCGCTCCTGCTCTCTTTTACTGCATTAGGACAACAACGATTCAACTGTTACATGCTGCGGTAGTTGAACCCCTTATCCTCTGCATGACCTGTCATTGCCACAGTAAATAGATGAAACCCACTAGCATGAGTAGGAGTTTTTTGAGCCCTGATGTGCCTACTCATTCATGCTTGTTTGTCATGCCTGCTATTGCTTAGAGTTGAGTCAGGTTTGATTCATCGGGGATGAATTGGAATGTTGTGAAACATGTCCTACTCTGTGTGAGCTAAGTGTGTGAACATGATTTGGTAAAGGTAGCGGTGAGAGGCCATGTAGGAGTACATGGTGGGTTGTCTCATTGAAACCGTCCTCAGGAACTGAGTTCTGTGTTTGTGATCCATGAACAACTACTACCACACATTGGAATGCTTAAGTGCCCCTCTCGACTTATTAATCAACATGATCTCTGTCCAGGAGTTGCAACTAGTTTCTGGTGTTTGTAGGTAGTGTTAGTAGTCTACCAAGTGGCACCCGGTACAGGTGGGCTTGGGACAGACTAGGCACAATGGCCCGGTGTACCAAGTGGCACCCGGATGGTGGGCTTGGGAACCCTGCACACATCGTTTGGGGCCGTGAGTGACACCCCGGCCCTATCTCCTTGCGGATGGAACCCGAATAGGCGATAAACCTGGACGAGAGACTTGTGTGGTTAGTCAGGTCGTGGCCGACACCCTCGCTGGGCTTCTGCTTGAAGGTTGCCGAGTACATGTCGTGTAAACGGCGATAAGTGGTGAGAGCATGTGTGAAGAAGTACACCCCTGGAGGGTTAATATGATCTATTCGAATAGCCGTGTCCGCGGTAAAGGACTTCTGGGTTGCCTGTACAGTTCATAGACAAGTGAAAGTGGATACTCTAAAATACGGAAGATAAGCATCAGTGCTATGGATGGCGTTCTCGTAGGGAGACAGGAGCGGATCGATAGTGGTGTATTGATATGGTGAAATATGTGGACTCGTGTGCGCCACCTCAAAAGAGTTACTTGCAGTCGTAGTTCAGGATAGCCACCGAGTCAAAGCTGGCTTGCTGCAGTTAAACCCCACCATCCCCTTTGTTGATAATGATGCATATGTAGTTAGTTCTGATGTAAGTCTTGCTGGGTACATTTGTACTCACGTTGCTTAATTTATGTTTTTGCAGAGAGACTTCAGTCTCGCTAGTAGTTCCATGTGGACTTCGACGTTTAGCTTGTTACCTCAGCTACGATCTTGTGCCCTCGGCAGGATCTGGTAGACAGTCAGGCTTCTCAGCCTTTTTCTTTTGTAGATGTCTGTACTCAGACATGTTAAGCTTCCGCTTGTGCTTGACTTGTTTGCTCTGAATGTTGGGTCATGAGACTCATGCTTGTAATATCTTGCTCCTCGGAGCCTATTGAATAAAATACTTGAGTCGTAGAGTCATGTTGTGATGCCATGTTGTATTTGCACATATCGAGCATATTGTGTGTATGTTATTGAAATGCTTGGTATGTGTGGGATCTGACTATCTAGTTGTTTATCCTTGGTAGCCTCTCTTACCGGGAAATGTCTCCTAGTGCTTCCACTGAGCCCTGGTAGCTTGCTACTGCTCCGGAACACTTAGGCTGGCCGACATGTGTCCTTCTTCGTTCCTGTGTCTGTTCCTTCGGGGAAATGTCACGCGGTGTCTACCGGAGTCCTGTTAGCCTGCTACAGCCCGGTTTACCAGAGTCCTGCTAGCCCAGTCGCTACAGCCCGGATTCACTCGCTAATGACCGACACGTTCGTTGTTGGGTCATGTATGCCTGTCCCTGTAAGTTAGTGTCACTTTGGGTTCACGACTAGCCATGTCAGCCCGGGTTCTTTGTCATATGGATGCTAGCGGCACTATCATATACGTGAGCCAAAAGGCGCAAACGGTCTCGGGCCAGGTAAGGTGGCACCCGTGGGAATACCGTGCATGAGGCCGCAAAGTGATATGATGTGTTACATGCTAGATTGGTGTGACTTAGTATCGGGGTCCTGATAAGTTGACGCATGAGTAAGTCATGCAGCTGGTAGTACTGTGATAGGTGTTGCAAGAACTAGGACTGTCTCTGCTTGTTTGGTGACATCTATTTGTTTTTGTTTGGCTTTTATTGTAGCTCGTGTAGCATGGGATGGCGTGTTTGTAGAATTTTCTGCTGGACTTTGACCTTCTATTGCACCATCAGTACTAGCAGAATCTGCAGGATTCATCCGCTTCTCATTCCCTGCCATTTTGTGTTTCTTCCTCTTTATCTGTGCCATGTTAAGTCAAGCCGACAAGAAAAACAAATAACAATTTAGTTCTTCAGAACAAATTGATGCGTGATGCAGACAAACTGAACTTTGATGTTAGACAATCACATGATAGGAGGATGTCATATGTATGAAAAATAGGACGGAAGAGATAACAAGAACTATGATGTGTAAACTAAGAAGAAGACATTTCACCTAATTAGAAGCAATGCAATGGAAGGTAGACACCATATGAAAGATGCTACAAATATCGCTCTGCCAAGTTAACAGTGTCTCATCATAAATGGCGTTTAAACCAATGTGAAGCAGTACAAGAAATAAATCATATGCAAGATGCAAACAACATCACACTACCATGTTAGAGGTCTCTCGTGATTAGTGCCATTGCATATTCATAGCTTATGATGTGTAAACTGAGGAGAAGGCATTTCAACAAATTAGAAGCAATGAAAGCTAGACACCATATGAAAGATGCAACGAATATCACTCTACCAAGTTAAAATTGTCTCGTCATAAGTGCCGTTTTAGTACAATCTAGAAAAGAATGTGAGATGTAACCTATATCACACTCCAAAGTCAAACGTGTCTTATGATAAGTGATTGTTGCAGGTTACACAACAGTAGTAATTTGATGTAATGATAGACAGATATTATATGTTCTAGAAACAAGAAAACGTGTCTTATTCAAGTATAATGTGTAAAGTAAGTGGATGGAATTCAACAAATTAGAAGCAATACAAGCTAGACATCACACATAACATGCAATCACATATAACAGTGCCAAGTTAGAGGGAGCACCGGTGATGCTGCACTAGGGGAGATGTGCTCATCATAAACACAGCTTTGTTGAGTGTCTATGCATGTGTTGTCTTGGAAATCATCTTGGGGGTGTGGAGGAGTAGAAACTGTAGAGGCCCTCCGTTCGGAAGGAGCACCTTTATCCGCTGCCATGCTAACTTCCTTCCGCTTTATTGATTTTGAATTGTCAAGTAAAACCAACAAGAAAAAGCAATAAAATTCTCTCTTCAGAACTCATTCATGCATGATACTGACAATCACAACTTTGATGTAAGGCAAACATATGATACCAGGATGGAATATGTACGAAAAACAGGAAGACATGGCATGTTCACAACTGTTTGTGTAAACTAAGCAGAAACCATTCCAGCAAATAAGAAGTAATGCAAGCTAGACACCACATGAAAGATGCAACCAATATGACTCTGCCAAGTTAAAAGCATCCCATCATAAATGGAATTTCAACAAATTAGAAGCAGCACATGCTATAAATCATATGAAAGATGCAACTAATATCGCACTGCATATACTAAAGGTGTCTCGTCATATTGATTGATGCGGGATACAAAAAAACAATAGTTTTATGTAAGGACATGCTTAATAGACAGATGTACTATGTACTAAATACAGGAAGGCATGTCACATTAACAGGTATAATGTATAAGCTAAGCAGACTAGCACATGCAGTTTAACCAGATTGGAAGAATTACAATCTAGACACCATATGCAACATGCAACCACATATCATGCTGCCCAAGTTAGAGCAAGCACCTACGATGCTAGTGTCGGGGAAATGCTGTAATAAACTACAGAGCTACGTTTACTATCTTCATCTAGCATTTCTGTTTCTTGAAAATCATGTCGGGAGGCTGATGCTGCATTCTTTAAATGAGGAGTAGTCCCCTTGTCTGCCTGCCTCGTCATAAGTGATTGATGAGGGATACACAAGAACATTAGTTTGATGTAAGAACATGGTTAATACACAGATGTACTAGTATGTACAAAAAACATAAAGGCATGTCATATTCAAAGGTATAATGTGTAAGCTAAGCAGATGCAATTTAACCAAATTGGAAGCAATACAAGCTAGACATCCGGCTAGAGTGGTGAGCATGATCATCTAGGACCTGAGAGCCTGGTGGGAAGCGGGCTGCTTCGCCACCATCGCAGCTTTTTAGTTGGCTTATGGGTGATGCCTATTTTTGCTGGGCTTGTCACTGGCTCGGCCAGTGCCCTGACTAGCTATTTGTCTTCTGGTGCTCACGGGATGGTGATTCATGTAAAAAAATATCTTTCCTTATCAGACCGACTTTGGCCTTTCGAATACAAGCTAGACACCATATGGAACATGCAACCACATATGACACCGCGAAGTTAAAGCAAGCACCTGGGATGGTGGTTCATTGCGAGCGAGGTCATCAACTCCAGAGCTACGTTTACCATCTCCATCTACTGACATTGCACCCTTTATAGCACTGTAATGTGTCGTGCATACATGCGAAGAAAGCTGGCGTGACTTCTCTCTTTTCTTTGCTGCTTCTCTTTCGGCAGACTCTGAAATACCCTTGCATAAAAACACAATAGTGAGAGTATGGGCGAAGTGTGTGCAGAACTAGTGCACTGTAAAAGTAGCAGATAGCAGGTGGCTGAAAAATAAATGAGAGGAGACATATGATAGCTCTACAACATTGCATGGCAAACAAAATTATATTCTACTCCGTATGATTTTGTAATATATGAGCACAGCAAATGTAGGTACTCCTCCAGCACACCACCACATGTGGTCATATATAAGATAACAGTCGACTGAAAATAAATAGGTCAGTCGATTTTTTTAATGAACCGTCCGATCTATAAGGAACACGCAGATGGCCTTCGTCTACCTTCCGCCAGTCACTGTTGATGATCTTTCTCGAACCGCCAGCGACCACTGGCCCAGACCCCTGCCTCCGCCGCCCCGCCCTCCCCTCGACCTCACACCACCATCATGCTTGGCAGCGCCCCCAGGCCATCCCTTTAATCCCGGCCGACCTCCAGATCGGTGCCAATAGCTCTAGGCCGCACACGTACCTAAGATAAACACCAAGGCGCTACTTCCCCGACGTAATAGGCATACTAGCGCTTGTTACGCTGGGGAATGCTTTCGTTAATTGGGAATCAACTGGCCAAAAATTGAAATTCAGGGGGGCGACGGACGTCTAGCTAAGGTGAAATAGTATATGAGGAGAAACCTTGTGTATTGCGAGTTACTAGGAACATCTAGTATCAAGAAGAAGCGGTCAACTAGTGTCGTCTGTGGGATGAATACCGTGCAAGCAGAGACGTAAGATTTGCACGAATAAGGGAAGAGGAGTACCTTTTTCGGTTGCCGGTGTGGTCACCTCCACATGTCGCACCGATCTTCTCCTTTTTACCGGGGAAACCGATGTTCTGGAGGGTGCAGGCTTGGAGGAACCCATGGCCAAATTGTTGACTGTGTTGTCGTGGTCGTATATTGGCGGAGGCGAAGCAGATCCGAGGCGGTGGAGGGTGGCAAAGTTGGAGGGGCAGCGGTGAGGCGCAGGACGGCATGGTTGAACTGGCTCGGGTATGGACGACTCGGCCTCAGCTTCAACTACTAGCCGTGGAGGGCGTTGCAGATGAGGTTGCGGTGGATGACGATGTCGGGGTATCGGCTCCGGCGTGATGGAGGAGGGCGGCAGTTGATGGGTTGGATGGGGTGGCGGACGGAGGACGCCGGGGTTTCGCGGCTGGTGGAGAGGTAGTTTTGGCGCCCACGGAGTACGAATGGGGAATCGTACAGGTGGGGGGAACCATGTTTCGGTCTGGGACGCGCTTGTTTTGGCTTTTTGAACAGAAGATGGGACGCGCTTGTTTGAAATTTGGGGAAAGTACAAACTTTGCCCCACTCTTAAATTTCGGACCTACTGCGTGTCGGGGGGAGGATGGTAATCCTGGGTGTCCCAAATAGTGGGCGGGAGCGATTTCCGCCGCGTGCATGTGTGCTTAGGCGGCCATTGTGTATGAATGTTTTTCGGAGGCGGTTGTGTGGCGTCTAGATGAAGCTACAAACCTACCCCAGTTTAGACCTTTGGACGTCGGGCCGGTAGGTTTCACAGGACGGAGTTATTAGAAAAGTAATTTCCTTGTACTACCAAACATTGGTCTCACGCGGTTTCGGGCGAGTAGAGGCTCTTTTGGCGCTTCGTTCGAAATTTTGAAACACAAGCATTCATGTTTAGAGTACTCTTGAACTATGAGGATTGACCTAAATAGACAACGTTATATTTGACCTTGTATGTTTGAAAACCTCATTAAATTATCCGCTTCTTTTTGAAATTTTGACACTTGAAAATCCTATAACTACGATTATTTTGGAATGGAGGAGCTAAATTTGAATCTATTTTGTACACGACTACATATGCTATTATGTACAAAATCATAGCAAAGATTGGTGCCCCCATAATTTAGGTATGGTTTAAAAATGCCATGATAGCAAATTCAAATAATTGAATGGACTTCATGTTGAATTCGATTATTTTAAACCACCTTAAGTTGAATTCAAATGTATGCTAGTTCATAGGTAGCTATTTATAATGTTCATTGTGTAACTTTTGTATGTATAATGTGCTTTACACACACAACATGAACTATGCTCACGTTTATATTTGATTGCTAAAGCGATGCATTGTTTGGAGTTCAAAATACTAACTATGTGGATCAATTGTGTCGAATAATAACATAGACATGCTCAAATTCGATAGAATCTAGATACCTGATGGATCAATGACCGCTCCTTACGCGAATTGCAAATATCATGATCCCATCCTAATATTTGGATACAATTTATACCTTTAATCAATGTGTACAGCAGTCTTTTACGTGTAGCTTCACTGTCCATAGGTGGTCTCTCACACATGCTCACACACTCTCTCCCGAGGTGTCTTTCTCGCACACATGCTCTAGATATTACCCTCCCTCCCTCTCGTAACCATTTACATCTGTTTTCACTAACCTTCACCAAAAGCACCCTTCCTCTCGCAAACATACACACGCACAATCCCCATCGACCCTTTCTATATACATGGACCTGCCTACGTGTCTCATGTATGCACATTATCTTTAGGCCTGTCTCTCACGCATTGTCTCACACCTCTCTTCCTAATCGACGAGTATGATTCTAGCAGAGCATTCTGTAGGATGCCCCTTAAAGTTAGGTTGGATGAATAGTAATATCAGAGATAAAGGGGTTACCTTAGTCCGAGAACCTAGGGTTACAAATCCTAGCCGGCTTTGTCAGTGAACATAGAGTCCTTCATGATTCTGCTATCTTTGTCTTGTACGACTAATCATCCATCGGTCTTCCTAAATGCGTCATGGGCCGACCAATGTGGCGCAGGACGGAACCGACCGAAGGTCCTCACCTCGACCCACCGGACCTCACGCGGTAACACACCATCTGCCCCCACGTCTCATTATGTTATCACACCCACACTGTCGGGGGGATGAACCCCAGGCAGGCAACAGAACCCGGATCCTTTTCAAAAATGGCAGGGCCCGCATCGCCTCGCGAACCGGCACGCGCCTGGCCGGGTCGCTCGACCCGGCAAGGCCCGTGACCCGGCCAAGCTCTTCGACTTGGCAAGGTACGTCGACCTGGCCATAACAACTGGCGCAAGGCAACCCAACCCGACGCCACCAAGGCTTCCCCAACAAGCCAACCCCACCCGTGGCATACACGGCAACCCAGCCACGGGTCAGCTCCCGTCCCATCCAGGCCGTACGATGGGACGAGACTTCAATCACCGATGACCAAGACTATAGTGCTTCCACCCATGCCTATGGTCAGCCGGAGTGTGGCAACAGTGCCCCTTACCTACCCACTGACCGAGGCTGGCATGGCAATAGTGCTCCCGCCTTCACCGCTGATAGCAGCAAGTGGCAGCCTGGCGGAGAGCATTGTACACGACTCGACTCGGCCATGCCCTAACGATTGACAAGACGGTGAACAGTTCCCCTAGGCACGCGGGGCCCGCACCTAGGGGAACCCGGCGAACCACAAGTCCTCAAGTGGGACCTAGCCCGGTATCGCGGACACTGACAATACGGACCCACCAACTCGGCGTATTACCATTGTAACCCTGGGTGGGTGGATCTATAAAACCCCCCAGGAACCCACGCCTACAGAGAGAGGCATATGTACGAGACACGAGAGAAACACAAGCAAGCATAGGACTAGCCACCCAACGGCAACACCGGGGAGAAGGAGCAGCCCAAGCCTTGGCCAGCTTCCTTCCTCCTCCATACAGCTCCATGAGCAACATTGTACTATCGATCATCCAACTAAACTCGACATGAATAGGCGTGTTATCTCTCCGGAGAGCCCCGAACCTGGGTATGTCCGGCGTCCCGCGCCCGCGCATGCCAACCTCGCCTCTGGAGCCAACCAGCGCCCTCGAGCCTCCTCCTCTCTTTAGCAATCCCTTGGCATCTGCCGTGCACCCACCACGATAGTTGGCAGCCACTGTGGGGCAGCTCGAGGAGCTGGCCGGGAGCATGCTTCAAACGGGGCTCTTCTCCTACTCCGACGAGTCCGTCGCCCTAGCGGACAATGTCATCGGCGCGCTCGCCGCCTCCTTCACCGTGTTGCTCATCTCCGATGCGTTTGCGGTCGACGAGTACCCTAGCGAGGTGCTCAGCTACTCCGATTCTCCGCTCTCCCTCAGCGGCGGATTCACCATCGGGGTCACCGGCGATGGCGCCTCTTCCTCGTCGAGCAAGGCGAGGAGGGTCATAGAAGCCGGGGCCGCTGCAGCATGGACCGAGCCATCCGACCCGCTGCGCGCCGCGATGCAGAGCCTCTGCATCCCCATCAGCACCGACGTGGACGCCACGAACATCGCCGAAGCCCGAACCCAGCTCGAGGATAGACACCAGAATATGTTGGATCTGCCCGAGACACTAGCCGCCACCAGGCGTCGCCTGGAGGCCGCTCAGATGGAGCACGACACCGCCCACAAATTCACGCGTGCCGTGGCCGAGCCAAGCCGGGTCGCCGATGCTCGCACCCGGGGTGGAGCAATCGGCCGGGCCTTCAGCACTGTCCGAACCGTCTACGAGACCCCAATGAAGAACATGCGCACTGCGGAGGCAGCCGCGGTCGGCCTCGACCAAATCACGGGTGAGGAGCTCAAAGAACGCATCAGGCGGATGCGCGAGCTCCTCCACGCCGCCAACACCCAGTAGGATCGCCTCAACCAGCTCGCCAAGCCGGCGGGATCCGGCTCCGCCCGCCTTGGAGGACCCGGCGAACTCCTGCACACGGCTTCCTCGCCGCCCGGCGAGGCGCACTCCAGCCAAACCCGGACTCGGCGCAACCGGGCCACCGCGGCCGCCGACGTCCCGGGCAAAGAGCCTGCCCCGGAGACCCACCGCGGACCCGGCCAGCATGGCCGGCGTCCGGCTCTAACCGACCCGGGCCCTCGGGGCCTGGCCGCCCGTCGACTCGTCCCGCGCGCCATCGATGACGCCTATGCGCGCCACCGCCTCAATCTGCTCGCTCGCTCCCTAGAGGTGGAGGAGAGCGGCGCTATCGGGTCGGCATGCTTCGGCCCACGCATCCGGGACGATCCCTTTCCCAAAGGGTTCGTGCTCCCCCGCGACACCCCCAAGTACAACGGGATGGTAAAGCCGGAAGACTGGCTCACCGACTACACCACGGCCATTGGCATCACCGGTGCCAATCGTCGTCTCGCCGTGCGCTACGCACCGCTCATGCTCCAGGGGTCGGCCCGCACATGGTTGAACAGCCTACCGATGGGCAGCATCAATGTGTGGGTCGACTTCGAGGAAGCCTTTGTCCGTAACGTCACGGGGACATGCAAGCGACCTGGTCGCCCCAGCCAGCTCGCCATGTGCGTGCAGGGGCCGACGGAGACCGCCCGCGAGTACCTCGCACGCTGGACCGAGCTCCAGAACAGCTGTGAGGGCGTCCATGAAGTCCAGGCGATCCAGTACTTCATCAGCGGGTGCCGAGATGGCACCCTCCTCAAGCACAAGCTCCTACACTCCGAGCCGGCCATCATGGCCACGCTCATGGTGACGGCGGACAAGTACGCCAACGCCGACTCCGCCATGAAGATCCAGGTGGCGCTAGATGAAGCCGACAAGGATAAGCCGGTTCCTCCTCCGAAGCCGGCTGGCGAAAGCAGCCGACAGCAGCATCACCAAAACAACAAGCGCAAGGTCGACCAGCCGACGCAGCGTCACGACATCTGGCTCGTCGCGGCCGCCGAGCCCGCGGCGGACCCAGCGGCAAAGCGCCGGCAAACCGGCAAGATGGCATGGCAACCCGCCATGAGTTTCGAAGAGATGCTCGACGCCCCTGCAAGCATCACAGCGGCGCAAGACCCTCCACGCACACGCTTCGACAGTGCGCCATCACCAAGCGCATCATGAGTTGAGACGTCCCGCCCCCTCTGGCTCCAGCCCCAGGCGCGGGGCAGCCGCGTCCGCCTCCACCACCGCCTCCCGCCGGCGGCGCGATGCGGAACGATGCCTACCCGGACCAGAACGCGGCCTACGTCATCTTCACCAGCCTCGGCGACGACAAGCGCAGCGAGCGCCTCCTTCGGCAGGAGGTGAACACCATCGTCCCAGCCAAGCCGGAGTTCATGCACTGGTCGGATCGCTCGATCACCTGGACCCGGGAGGATCACCCGGCATTCATGCCGAGTACGGGTGGTTACGCCCTCATCCTCAAACCCACCATCATCGCGCGGCGTACGTGCAAGTTCTCCCGAGTCCTCATCAACGGCGGCGGCAGCATCAACATCCTCTACCACGACACTATGACCAAGCTCGGACTCAAGGCCGAGGACCTGGAGCCAACCCGGACAGTCTTCCATGGCATCGTATCTGGCCTCTCCTGCTCGCCCATTGGTCGGGTCCGGCTCGATGTCCTGTTCGGCGACAGCAGCCACTTCCGATGCAAACTGGTCTGTTTTGAGGTGGTGGACCTGTCCAGCGCGTATCATGCGTTGCTGGGCTGGCCCGCGCTTGCCAAGTTCATCGCTGTTCCCCACTACGCATATCTGAAGATGAATATGCCGCGTCCCAAGGGCATCATCACCATCACCGGCAATTACCGCAAGTCCCTGGAGTGCGCCCGAGATGGTGCCAAGTTGGCCGAGTCGCTGGTTATTGCCGAGGAGCGGTGCCAGCTCGACCGGATCATCGCACTGGCCGGCGAAGCCTCCGCTGTGTCGATCCCGACCCTGGACCCGGCCGACGAGGCCGCCTTCAAGCCCTCCAAGGAGACCAAGAGAGTGAAGCTCAACCCGGAAGACCCCAGCTGCAGCAAGTACGTTGTCGTAGGCGCCTGCCTCGACAGCAAATAGGAAGGCGAGCTCGTCGACTTCCTCCATGAGAATCGGGATATCTTCGCATGGACCCCCAAGGACATGTCGGGTATCCCGAGGAAGTACGCCGAGCACAAACTTCACGTCTGCAAGGACGCCAAGCCTGTCCGTCAACCCCTCTGACGATTTTCCGAAGAGAAGAGAAGAAACATTGGTGAAGAAGTCGCCAAGCTTTTGGCGGCCGGCTTCATAATGGAAGTGTTCCACCCTGAGTGGCTGGCCAATCTAGTCCTCGTCCTGAAGAAGAACAAGACCTGGCGCATGTGTATTGACTACACCAGCCTCAATAAGGCCTGTCCCAAGGATCTGTTCGCCCTCTTGCGGATTGACCAAGTTATCGACTCGACCGCCGGGTGCGAGCTCTTGTCCTTCCTGGACGCTTACTCCGGCTATCACCAGATCAAGCTGGACCCGGCCGATACCCTGAAGACATCCTTCATCACGCCCTTTGGGGCGTATTGCTACATCACCATGTCGCTCGGCTTGAAGAACGCCGGCGCCACTTTCCAACGCTGCATGCAGAAATGCCTGTTGCCACAACTCGGCCGCAATATCCATGTGTACGTGGACGATATCATGGTGAAGACCAAGTAGCACCTCATGCTCCTCGACAATTTGAAGGAAACATTTGCCAACCTCCGCGAATACAAGGTCAAGCTTAACTTGGAAAAATGTGTCTTTGGCGTCCCGGCCGGAAAGCTACTCGGCTTCCTCGTCTCGGAATGCGGCATCGAGGCAAACCCGGAGAAGATCAAGGCCATCGAGCGCATGCGCAAGACGGCTCGGCTGCGCGACGTCCAGAAGTTCACCGGGTGCTTGGCCTTGGACAGCCGGTTTCTGAGCCGGCTGGGCGAGAGGGCGCTACCCCTGTACCAGCTGATGAAGAAGACAAGCCCGTTCGAATGGAACGACAAGGCAGACGAGGCCTTCCAAGACCTCAAGCGAATGCTCTCCACCGCACCAGTCCTGGCCGCGCCGACCGACAAGGAGCCACTGTTGTTCTACATAGCCGCGACCTCGCGAGCGGTCAGCACGGTGCTAGTGGTCGAGCGACCAGAGAAGGTCAAGATCCAGGTCGTCCAGCGTCCTGTCTACTACCTGAGCGAGGTGCTCTCCACCTCCAAGCAGAACTACCCGCACTACTAGAAGATGTGTTACAGCGTGTACCTCACCGCCAAGAAGCTGAAGCGGTACTTTCAAGAGTACGTCATCACCGTCATCAGCTTGGAGGTGCCGGGACGCCTCTGGCCGGGTTGCCAAGTGGGTGATCCAGCTAGCCGGACACACCATCCTCTATGAGCCCCGCACCACAATCAAGTCTCAATCCCTAGCTAACTTCCTCGTTGACTGGACTGAGACCCAGTACTTGCCACTGCCTCCCGACTCGATGCATTGGCGCATGCGCTTCGATGGGTCCAAGATGCGACTAGGCTTGGGGGCCGGCATCGTACTGTCATCCCCGAAGGGCGACCAGTTCCACTACATGCTCCAAATCCACTTCGCCGCCTCCAACAATGTCGCCGAATACGAAGCCCTTGTGCATGGCCTCTGGCTTGCCAAGGAACTCGGCATACGGCGCATCCTGTGCTATGGCGACTCAGACCTGGTGGTGCAGCAATGCTTCGGTGAGTGGGACGCCCGCGACTCCAACATGGCAAGCTACCGCTTCCTCATCCTGAAGTTTTCCGGATCCTTCAAGGGTTGCAAGTTCCTCCACGTCCCACGCGCGGAGAACGAGGCAACCGACACGCTCGCCAAGATCGCCTCATCACGTCAAGCCATCCCGTCCGGCGTCTCCCTCGAGCACCTGCGCAAGCCGTCCATCAAGCCATCGCCGGATTCCGAGTCCATCCACGTCCCAGACGACCCGGCCGCACCGCAAGCCGGCCCGGGGGATGCTGAACCCGGCCCGGGGGCTGCTCATCTCAACCCGGCCACCATCACCCTGGACCCGGCCGTCGCCGTCCCCAATCCGGGGGCTACTCAACCCGGCCCAGGGGCCGCCGACTCGGTACCCACCCAAGTGGCCGTCTTCACCGTGGTTGTGGCCCCATCTTGGGCCCTGCCAATATAAGAATTACTGGAGAACGGGGTTCTCCCCATGGATGAAATCGAGGCTCGACAAGTGCAGTGCCGGGCGTCCGCCTACAGCATCATCAACAACAAGCTCGTCAAGCGCAGCTCCACCGGCGTGTTCCAGTGCTGCGTCAAGCAGGATAGGGGCATCGACATCCTCCTCGACATTCACCAGGGCGAGTGTGGGCACCACGCCGCATCGCGATCCCTGGTGGCCAAGGCGTTCCGCACGGTTTCTACTAGTCCATAGCCCTCAAAGACGCCGAGTCACTCGTTGTCAAGTGCAAGGGGTGCTAGCGCTTCAGCAAATACAGCCACCAGCCAGCGTCAGCACTCCGCACCATACCGATCGCCCGGCCCTTCGTGGTCTGGGGACTCGACATGGTGGGTGTCGGTGTCAAAACCGGCGGATCTCGGGTAGGGGGTCCCGATCTGTGTGTCTTAGGCTGATGTTAACAGGAAGCAAGGGACACAATGTTTACCCAGGTTCGGGCCCTCTCGATGGAGGTAAAACCCTACTTCCTGCTTGATTAATATTGAAGATATGAGTAGTACAAGAGTAGATCTACCACAAGATCGTAGAGGCTAAATCCTAGGAGCTAGCCTATGATGGTATGACTGTAATTGTCATCGGGCTTCTAAGGACCATCCTCTCCGGTTTATATAGACACCGGAGAGCTAGGGTTTACATGGAGTCGGTTACAAGGAAGGAAACATAATATCCAGATCGCCAAACTTGTCTTCCACGCAAAGGAGAGTCCCATCCGGACACGAGCCGAAGTCTTGAATCTTGTTTCTTGATGCTTCTATAGTCCGGATGATATGTACAGTTCGGCTGTCTGGATACCCCCTTATCCAGGACTCCCTCAGTAGCCCATGAACCAGGCTTCAATGACGATGAGTCCGGCGTGCAGTCTTGTCTTCGGCATTGCAAGGCGGGTTCCTCCTCCGAATACTCCAAGGTTATTATCGAACACGTAGGCCGTGTCCGGATATGCAAAACGATCTTCACATACCACCGTAGAGAGAATTATACTTTAGCTGACAATTTTTTAGACAACGTGATATGCCCTTTCGGTCAGATCGAACCGTTTTTCCACTACCAGCCACAGCTGCTCTGCGAGGCGGTTTCCTTAGCACGTCTTGTCGAAGCGAAGATCGTGTCCCCTTATCACGGGATTCTGATCAATACGGGTATGGGTAATCCAACCATACCGCTAATCACGGCGAGTGGGAGACGAGCGGGTTCCACTAGGCAAGTGGGGAGGCGCAAAAAAGCTCTTACCTTCTCTTATAAAGAGATAGGGCATCTTCCTCTTTTACCCACGCCTTCTCCTTCCGCTAACTCATTCCTCTCTGCTCGAGCCCCAACGCCCAAGTGCTCTTCTTCTCCATCGAAGATAGGTTTTCTAAGATGTCCGAATTCGGAGCAGGAGGAAAATGGATGGCCTCTACCGTCCGGGAGAAGGATATCAAGAGGCTCTGAGAAGCCGGGTATCTGGCCAAGAAGATTGGCCACCTCTCCCACCCGCGGGACAAGTTGTCCCTACTCTGGAGCCCCACGAGGGAGTTGTGTTCCTTCCCCATTTTGTCCGCGGGCTCGGGTTTCCCCTCCACCCATTTGATCAAGGAGTCATGTATTACTACGGGATTGACTTTCACGATCTTTCCCCCAACTCTTTCCTCAATATCTCGACGTTCATCGTCGTGTGCGAGGCCTTCCTATGGATTCCACCTGTCTTCGGCCTGTGGCTGAAGATTTTCAATGTGAAGCCTAAGGTGGTGAGTGGCGAACACGCCGAGTGCGGCGGCGCCATGGTGAGCAAGATGCCCAAGGTTGTTTGGCCGAAGGGAACTTTTAACGACTCTGTCAAGGAGTTGCAGCAGCAGTGGTTTTATATCACCGAACCACGCGGCGAAAAATGGGCAGCAGCTCCTGAGTTCATATCAGGAGCTCCACTACGGCTTACGTCCTGGCCCAAGAAGGGCCTGAACTGGTGCTCTAGACGTGTGTTTGGAGTATGGTCGACAAGGACGTCAAGCTTGTTGACATGGTCCAGGTGATGCTAGTTCGCCTGGTTCTCCCTTGCCAGTGTCGAGCCTGTACTTTATGGGAATTCAACCCAACCGAGCACCAAACCCTCCGGGAGCTCTATGATTCCTCCCACGTGGATACCTAGAAGGTTCTCTTTAGGTCCAGCAAATCATGGCGGACTCTTCCGAGGACCGGGGGTATCAATTATCCCATTCTGCAAGCACGGTAAGTTATAGCCACGCCCTGTCCCTCCAGGCTTCAACTGGCATATCATGAGGGGGACGTTTTAATCATGCTTCATTGTGTCTTTAGGGATGGATAAAAAAGGTGGAGCGGATACAATGTCTGGCCCCGCTGCCGGAGGAACCGGCCGGACCTCTTCTGAACAAGGTGCTGGTCCCTGTGCCTTACAAGGCGCCAAAGAAGGAGGCCTCCAAGAAGGTCAAGAAGACCCGGAGTGGCCTCTGTTGCCACGGGGCTTCGGATGCCAAATCCGAAGGCTCCAGCGATGCTCCTTCTTCCGAAGACGAAGAGGAGGAAGCAGAGGAGGACGAGCCTCGCTCTGTAGGCAGGAAGAAGCGTGCGGCTTCCCCTTCCCTGGGGGCCGAATCGCCCAAGAGGGGGCGAGGTTCCCCTGCAGAGGCATTCACCCCGGCTACCGATAACATCCCGGAGTGGGATCCCGAGGCTCAGCCCCTGGGAAAATCGTAAGTGGCCGACATCCGAATACACGTATGTATCCAGGGTCGTCTGGGCATAGTAAAATTAACTGTCACCACATCTCGTGTAGCCCGGCAAGGTCTCCTGTCGGACAATCCTCATCGGTGGATTTGTTGAGCTCGGATGTTGTGGCGAGCGAGACGCCTCCGAAGGCTCCTTTTCCACAGTCCAAGCGCGACACCGAGGTGTCGTCTCAGAGAGACTTAGAGCCGGATAAGGTCCTGGAGGCCTCTAAGGCTCCAGGATCGGGCGAGCAGCCATCCTCCATGGAGGGAGGTTTGCCTACTCCTCCGGCAACCTCAGTCTACGCCGAGCTGCCGGGTAGTCTATTGACAGTGTTAAAGAACGCGTCTGTCGTCGATGAACATCGGACCCTTATGGGTGCGGTGGTTGGAAATATTCAGGCTGCCGAAAGCGGGCTGAATGAGTCCTGTCTTGGCCTTATGAAGGCTTTTGAGGTATGGTTTCTAAGGAACCTTTGAAGAATTATCATGATATGAGGAGTAGCCCCTGATACACTGTCCGGCGAAAGTAAGCCGGGCAGGGGATCAAACCCTCTATTGTAATGGGAAACTTTATTTAATGATATATACCCATTTGTTTGAAAACGGGCTTCTGCAGAGAGGACAGCCGCTCATGATGCGGAAGTGTCCAAACTGAAGCAGAGCCTGGAACGGGCCGAAGAAGAACTTGGCCGTGTGAAGAAGCAATTGGAGGAGAAGCAAGGTATGTTTGAACATTGTCTTGCATTGGGTACAAATGAATAAGTGTGCCTATTGAAAAGCATTTATGTTATACGCCCTAGGAGCGAGTGCCGAATATGAGGCGCTGAAGAAGGCAGCGGCTGATGCCCAAGAGAAGGCTGCTGCCGAACAGGCGCTACGTGAAAAACGCGAGGCCAGGGTCGTCACAGCTGAGCGGGAGCTCCAGGATGTTGTGACGAGAAGCGAGAGCTTGGAGCAGAGTCTAGTAGGGAAAGAATCCGAACTTGCCCAAGCTCTCCAAGCCGCGGAAGATGCTCGGGAAGAAGCCCGAGGTGCTGTACAGGACATTCAGGAGGCTCGAAAAGTTGCGGCTGGTAAGGCCTGTTGTATCTATGGCCATTATTACGTTATAGTGCGGAGAACTCTAAGCGGCAAGCTGAATTCTTGATTTTACAGGGACATTTGCAGATCTACCTCGCAGCATATCAGATGCTGCCCAATTTTCCGGACCGAGGGGGGAGTCTGCGGGGAGGAGCTTCTAGTCGCAGTATCTGGCGCCGAACTACCTGGTGCCTTTTATCAGCTGAAGCAGCTGGTCGAACTGCACCAGGCGGCCGAACTAGCCATGAATGACTTGGTCATCCGGCTGTGGCCTGCAGAGCTGATTCCAAGCAGTTACTTCGGACTTGTGAAGCGGATTGTGGGCGCCTGTCCTCGGCTTGATACTATCAAGCGATCAGTCTGTATAGAAGGTGCGCGAATGGAGCTTTCCCATGCAAAAGTGCATTGGGGGAAGCTTGATGCGGAGAACCTGATAGCTGAGGGCCCACCGGAGGGTAAGGAGCATCGCAAGCCCGAACTATATTATGAAGGTGTGATGAAGGGTGCCCGCCTGGCGGCGGACAAGTGCACCAAGGACATTATATTTCCCTGAGGGCATTCTTGCCAATTTTTGTAATATGGAATAATGGCATTTTTATTATATGTTGCATGTTTTGTTTGAACATAAGTTCTTCCGTTGCAGTTGTTTATTGTATGTAAATTTTGAGAGTTGGCCAGTCGTCAGCTTCAGCCCCCACGTGAGAAGTACGAGGGTGTTCGGGGTATTTCTGAACACTCTTTATCCCCTGACTGGGTCCTTATAAGGAGGTGTTTCTCACCATGAACCAGGCAATCGGACTATAGGCTTTACTACTCTCACTTAGCCATAGGAATTCGAGTATGGTCGGCGCAGCCCCTAGTGTAAGGAAGACCGGACTAGGGGCTCTATTAGCACCTGATCGGAAGATCGATCCGTCGCAATCTGCATTTTATAGTGGCGTTATGCGGAATAAATCTTTAAGGATTTTGCAACCTCTCGAACAGCTGACCAGCTCTTGCCGCATCATGACAGTCGGTTTTCGGCTTTCTCTACTGAGGTGATCGTCCGGCAGAACGGGGACAGAATCACAGTAGTTCTCCTAGCGCTACCTTAGCCGACGGAACGGAACGTAAGGTACCAAAACATGGGAGCCGGGCAAACCCAACCAATGACCCAAGACATGATTCGGAGCTGATGCATATAGTGTTATAAGTTCGGGGTGCTGAGCGACCGAAAAGGTGGTTGGACTTTATTGCCATGCCGTGAAGCCCTTGGCATAGCCAGGTGTAGCACGAAGCGTGGCTGCTGTTTTTATGGCAAAGAGGGGTCGATGATAGACGATGGCCGGTGCATTATTACTTAAGTCTACGCATTGCAGTAATATGATATGTCTATGCATATGAATGCGATTCATGATTATGAAAGAGAGATGGTTTTTTTGGCGGAACCTGTGATGGCCGGACTTGGAGGGGGCTGTGAATGGATTGAAAGTGAATCCTAACTGCCTTCTACCTGCATGGTCCTGTCCTTGTGTGTCCGGGACGACTCCACGCCGCCAAACCTGTTCTGCATAAAGGTTAGTTTGTGAGGGTAAATGCACGGAGGCCGCCGAACACCCTCCTTTGGTTGGTCTAAAGGTTCCTTATCGGACTCTGGTGACCTCATCTGCTATAGCAGGAAGCAGCGTGGACTCCTTAGCTGGTGTCCGGATAGTTGGCTGTCATATCAAAATATTGACAGGCATGCACAACTTGCTGCTCTGGCAGCTGTATGATTTCTGCTTCTAAGGGCGGGGTTTGGCTTTGCACGCAGGCGTGAGTATATCACCGGTGCTGGCCTGGTGATTTGCCACGTAGAATCTAGCCGACGTGGTTGTCACGCCCAATATGCGACCCTATCCAAAAGGAACTCAAAGGTCCCACCAAGGATAGACCCGCATATTGAAACGCTTTTGCAAGGTGGATATCATTACATCAACATTACATAATAGATGGGGATACATACATAAGGCATAGAATGCCACATGAATACAACATCACAATACAAAAGGGCATCATCCTACTACGGATGAATCACAAACAGAAACTCAACGACATCCACCCTGCTAGCCCAGGTTGCCGACCTGGAACCTATCCCCTGATCAAAGAAGAAGCAGAAGCAGAAGCAACACTTCAAGACAAGCAAACATCGCTCTCGCGTCATGATCATCGCACAACCTGTACCTGCAACTGTTGTTGTAGTAATCTGTGAGCCACGAGGACTCGGCAATCCCATTACCATGGGTATGAAGACTAGCAAAGCTTAATAGGAAAGCAAGGGGTAAAGTGGTGAGGCTACAGCAGCGACTAAGCATATATGGTGGCTAACATACGCAAATAAGAGCGAGAAGAGAAGCAAAGGAATGGTCGTCAACTAGTAAAGATCAAGAAGTGATCCTAAACTCCTACTTACGTCAAACATAACCCAGAAACCGTGTTCACTTCCCGGACTCCGCCGAAAAGAGACCATCACAGCTACACACGCGGTTGATGCATTTTATTTCGGATCTGGTGTCAAGTTATCTACAACCGGACATTAACAAATTCCCATCTGCCTATAACCGCAGGCACGGCTTTCGAAAGATTATACCCTGCAGGGGTGTCCCAACTTAGCCCATGACAAGCTCTCGCGATCAACGAAGGAATAGACCTTCTCCCAGGAAGACCCGATCAGACTCGGAATCCCGGTTTACAAGACATTTCGACAATGGTAAAACAAGACCAGCAAGACCGCCCGATGCACCGACAATCCCGATAGGAGCTGCACATATCTCGTTCTTAGGGCAACACCGGATGAGCAATCCGTACAACTAAAACCAGACCTCAAGTTTCCCTGAGGGGGCGCTACAAAGGGCTCTAGTTCGGACAAACACTTAGACAAGCACAGGCCCGGGGGGGGCTATAATAAAGATGACCCTCGAGAGAGCGACTCCCAAGGGAAAAATAGGTGGTGGTGAGGCAAATGGTAAAAATCAATGTTGGGCCTTGCTGGAGGAGTTTTATTCAAAGCGAACTGTCAAGGGGGTCCCATAAATCACCCGACCGCGTAAGGAACGCAAAATCCGGGAACATAACACCGGTATGACGGAAACTAGGGCGGCAAGAGTGGAACAAAACACCAGGCAAAAGGCCGAGCCTTCCACCCTTTACCAAATATATAGATGCATTAATAATATAAGAGATATAGTGATATCCCAACCAAAATCCTGTCCACCATGGAGAAATCTTCAACTTCACCTGCAACTAGCAACGCTATAAGAGGGGCTGAGCAAAAGCGGTAACATAGCCAAACAACGGTTTGCATAGGAAAGGTGTCAAAGGTTAGAGGTTCATGGCAATTTGGGAGGCTTGATGAGCAAAAGTTAGGTAACGCAGCATAGCGATAGAACGAAGAAACTAGCATAGCAATGATAGTAGTGAGATCCAGGGTAGCGGTCATCTTGCCTGAAATCCCGCTAGGAAGAAGAACGAGTCCATGAAGAAGACGAACGGATGAAGCTGAACCAACCGTAGACGAACGAATCCTCACGATCGCAACGAAACAGGAACTATCGAAAAGAAGCACACAACATGGTAAACACACCACACATGAACAAGGCATGATGCACAACAAGCATGATGCATGACCAAGGCTACATGAAGCTACTCATGGCAAGAGATGATGCAAACAAGAGCAACACATCAAGGCAAGTTTAAATGAGGCCGGGAACAACATATAACAATTCCGGTAAGTCCTCATATGCATATTTCGAAATTGGTCCAGATCTGAATAAACCTTAAGTTGAAGTGGTTAAACAACAAGTTAAAGAGCACCACGATGATCTACACGAGATTCTAGTCAAGTTACATATAAAGTTCATTTAGTTCGGAGCTACGGCCTAGAAGATATGAGCAAAACAAGATAAACATGGCATTGATGCAAAATGCATACAAACATCAAGCAAACACCTCAAAACAAGTATGCAACATGATAATATGAAGCTACATGCAATTTAAGCAAGTTTCATATAGAGCACACTCAAAACAGAGCAACGGTTCAACACACACACTCTATACAAGTTTAAAGGACAAGCTGTCCAAAACAGCGACTAGGCATATTGCAAGCACCAAAACACTAAGCTACAGCATCTCAACATGATAACAAAAGGCATGGGCACGATGTACAGGTAAAGCACAAGAAAAAATGAACACTGAGCTATCTCTAGAAATCACTAGAACATGCTCAAACACACATGGTAAGATTGCAAGTTATAACAATTTCAGACTTTGCAGAAAATAACATCACGATGCAATGTTTAGAGCTATCAAACAACATGTTGCAGGAACTTATCATGGCAAACAAAGGCATGGCATGATTCTACTCAAAGCATAGATCAAAAGTCCCTTACTGACCATAAGCCAAAAAGGATCAGAAAATATGATGGCACCCACGTAAACATAGCAAGTTATTAAACAGATTCAAACATGGCAGGAACATAATTATGAAGGCATGTAGATGAGCTTGTGCAACTCACTACAGAGCAAAACATGGCATGGCAAGGCACCCAACAGTAAGAAGGAATTTTTGTGAAGCTAAGCATGGCAATAACAAGGTCATAGGGTGCATTGAACACTAACAAAACACATGGGAACAAGTGAACTTAATGTTAACAGGCTGACAGCAACATTTTCAAGCAACTTTGGAACAAGATATGAACAAGTTACAGGAACCAATAAATTCAACCAGGGGCATTGATGGATAGAGGATGACATGTAGATCAAAACATGTTTATAGAACATCTCCAGATTATGCATAGAATGATTTGTAGCAACATGTTTATATAGCATCACGAAATAACAGATTCAGCCTAGCAAAACAGCAACATCATGAACACTACTTAACAAGCTCGATTCACTCACCACAAGTCATTGCATGACAAGATAAGCATAGCATCATCAAGAAGACATGTTTTTGGAACAAACCAAGTCAAGAACAAGTCCATAGCATTCAAGGATCAACTATAGCACCCTTGGCCAAATTGAATAACAAGTAAATAATCTACCAGGAAACATTTTGAAGCAAAAGTAGAGCACTCAAATGACATGCTAGACTACTCCATAATTTCAAACAAGGGCATGAATGGATAGAGGATAACCGCATGTTCAAAACACCCTTACTGAAGTATCTCAAAATATGCATGAATCTCTCTGTAGCATCAAGTTTACATGGCATGAAAATAACAGCAGAACAGGGACTAAAATCAGCAACATCACGATGCCTAGTTTGCATGCTTATGCTAGTCACGACATTGATCACAAAAATACATGGCATACACCCCTGTAAAGATGGCATGGCATAGTTCAAAACACATGAAGACATCACACTCATAGGATGCACACATCAATCATGGCAAAAATGACAAAAGAGCTCGTTCTGATAACAGACAGCAGAAAACATCATGAAGCACTCTTACAACGATGATTCAGGCATCAAGATGACCGCAAATGAATATGATGCAATGGAATGAAATGACGTACTCGTCGAGTCGAACAATTTGACATATTACATGCGCAAAACGGAGCTATGGATGCAGAGATACGGCATGGCGAACACGGCATGAAAATTACAGAAATCTAGGACTTGGACGAATTTTACCTCCAGGAAAAGTCAACCCGGGACGACGCGGTGCGGGACGGTGGGATCCCCGGGGGGGGGGGGGGGGGGGGGTTGGTGGCGCGTTTGGTTCCGGGACGGGTGGATCTCATCCCACCTGTCCGGATCGGCGACGGGGTGGCCGGTGACGGCGGCGGAGGCGGCCGGAGGCGGCGGGGGGCGACCGGAGCGACCGGGACGGAGGCGGGCCGGAGCGCGGGGAAGGGCGGCGGAGCCGAGCGCGGCCGGAGGCGGCGACCGGAGCGCTCCCGGCCGGCGGCAGCGCGGGGCGGGACGCCGGCGGCGCGGGAGGCCGGCGCGGGGCGGGGAGCACGGGCGGCGGCGCGGCACGAGGACGCCGAGGAGAGGCGGGGCGAGGTCGCCGGCGGAGAGGGCGGCGAAGGCGCGCGGGGCAGCGGCCAGCGAGGATCCGGCCGGCAGCGCGAAGCGGGCCGGGCGGCGCGGCAGCACGCCGGCGCGGGCCAGCGGACGGAGGCGAGCGGGCCCCGCGGGTCCGCGACGGGCCTGGCAGGCCGCGGCGGAACGGGGGAGCTGGGCAGGGGCACGCGGGCGACGTGGCAGCCCCCGATTGGCTGCCGGCGGCGGCGGCGATGACGTGGCACGGTTCTATTGGTTGGAGTGAGGTGGCTGCTGGCGGCGGACATGTCCATTCCGATCCGGACGTGTCCGGCTGCGGGAGGAGGACGAAGTTAGGGATGGACTGCGCGAAAAATCGGAGGGGATCACATATATATAGGTAGAGGGAGCTAGGAGAGTCCAAATGAGGAGAGGTTTTCGCCCACATGATCGTGATCGAACGACTGAGGGCATGGAGGGGAGTTAGATGGGTTTTGGGCCAGTTTGGAAGGGGTGTTGGGCTGCAAAGAGAGAGGGGCTTTTACGGTTACCCGGTTAACCGTTGGAGTACCACACGACCTCCAAATGGCACGAAACCTGACAGGCGGTCTACCGGTGCTATACCAAGGCCGCTTGGCAAGACTCGGTCCACTCCGAGAAAGTTTAACACCCACTCACAACGAAAGACAAAAGGGGGACGCCGGAGGCATAGGAGCGCCGGATTGCAAAACGGACAACGGGGAAAAATGCTCGGATGCATGAGACGAACACGCATGCAATGCAATGCACATGATGACATGAAAAAATGCAACATGCAAGCAAATGACATGGCAACGACATGGCAACGACGGCGAATAACTGACAGACACCTGGCGCATCGGATCCGGGGCGTTACAACACTCCTCCACTAACAAGAGATCTCGTCCCGAGATCTTAGGACCGAGACGGAAGGGAAAATGGATGAGGTGAAGCAAGAACTGAAGAGAAGAAGCAAAGAATCGAGAGCACTAGAGAAAAAGAGAGGAATGACGAGAATAATGAGAATCGAAAGCTCACGGAATCAGATAGACTATGAAACAAGTCCGGTTGGAACAAGATAAGAAACGAATAAGACTGAAAGGATTTAGGCAACACCCCGGTTGAAACATGGAGGAATGGAACACGAGCTTCAGAGGATGGAATGACACTTGACGAGATAAACAACGCAATGCCTCCGGAAGTATTGAAAGAATTTGGCTTAAAAGAACTTAAAAAGGAAGGAATGAACGGAGAAGAAAATGACAACTTGTGCCACGAATGAAATAGAAAGCAACCTTAGAAGAAAAGATACTTGAACTCCAACAACAAAATCTTGATGAACACTTGAAGAATGAATTAAATCATGAAGATCCACCATGAAGAACTCCGGTGACAAAAGGATGATGAGATAGAATGAAGGAAGAAAGAATAAGATGACCCTTGCGATGATTTAGATGGAGGTTCCGACGAAATGACCAAGGAAATTGAACTCCGGAAAAGAAAAGATGAAAACACTTGGATATAGAATTTATTCATCAAGAACAATCTCCGAAGGAAAGGATTACTCACTTGGAAGAAATAAGAATAAGATTTATTGTATGCTTATCCTTCATCAAATTAAATTGATGACCAACAATGGATTTCGCCTACTACTTATTCTTCTTGAAAAGGATTGAGAATATATAGCGCAAACTTGAGAAAGTCTTCATGAACCACCGTTGGGATTGGAAAGAACGAATGGATTAAATGATAATCAAGGAAAAAGAATCTTGAACGAACCACCGTAAGAATTCGAAAATGACTGATGAAAGGGGCTGAATCACCGGGAAGAATTAGAAGAACAAATATGCTTGAGGGGATTTAGATGCAGAAGAACAAAGAGATCATGAGCTGATTAAAGAATACTTGAACGAAGCACCGGGATAATTGGATAACGGTAGCTGAAATCTGAGGACGAAGAATTCTTCTGGAAATGATGGCCTTCGGTGAAAAGAAATGGAAAAACAACTCCTGACAAACTCCGGATGGATAAGAAAAGAATATCTGACAAATGGAATAATTCGAGGGGATAATATGAAGCTAGAATCACGAATATTCGAGAGAACGGGCAAGATTTAGAGGAAAGACTCTTCTTCGATCTTCAAATGACGACGGGAAACACCACCAAAATACTGAGATACTCCGGGAGAATGAAAAGCAAAGAGGTTGAGCCAACAATGAAAAGAATTTGAAAGCGATCTTGGAGATGACATCTGACTGATGAAATTCATTTTTCCATCAGACTTTGAAAAGAATTGAGAATAATTCCGGGGAATTAGAAGAGTCGGGTAAGATCCTGGGAAAAGACCTGTGGGTTAGGGCCCACTAAAAGAGAAAAACAGCGTTGGAAAGGATGTTGAACAGATAGGTGAAGCACCGGAACAATTGAAATATTTGAAGGAGGTGACAACCTCGAATTAATTGGAACACAGATGAATCTCCTGAAATGTCTTGAACACTCCGGAAGGATAAACTGGCGAGAGGCACACGAGCAAAGGGAAAACACTTGATCGAAGGAAGAGAATATGATCAACCCGAAAAAACTTGAATTGAGTCCACCGGTTTAGAGATGAAGAATGTTGAACGAAACGAGAATTCACCGGTTGAAATAATTGAGGGAAGACTGAAGAGGCTCCGTACGAATGAAATAGATGGTCGAGAGAGAGTCAGACTCCGGGAAGAAAAGGGTGGGAGGGCAGGAAAACAAAGGCCACTTGGGAGGGGGAACCGACGAATATCTTGAAGAGGAAACACCGGTTGAAAATATTGAAGAAAGAGAGCAAAAACTTCGCACGAGTAGGATGGATACTCGATTATGGACTCCGATAAGAAGAAGATGGGTGGGCGGGTGGGAAAAGAAAACAACTGAGGATTGAACTCAAAGATGAAGAGGCTCAAGTCGACTTGACGAGAAATGCACCGGATCAAAAGAGCTGAGGAACAACGATCGGAAAACCAACTGCGTGATCCTAAAGAAAAATTTGAAGGGGAAGAGAAGTAATCCAAAACACCTACGTCAAGATTCCTTACCAGAGCGACGAAGGGGCTGAGGAGTAAAAAGAATTCCTACTCTTCGATATAACTAGACTCAGAAAACAGTTTTCTACTAGACTCAACAACGGCCAAACTACACGATCAATCAAGGGGGCTCCTAGGGTCGGTCGAGGCTCTGATACCAACTTGTCACGCCAATATGCGACCCTATCCAAAAGGAACTCAAAGGTCCCACCAAGGATAGACCCGCATATTCTAACGCTTTTGCAAGGTGGATATCATTACATCAACATTACATAATAGATGGGGATACATACATAAGGCATAGAATGCCACATGAATACAACATCACAATACAAAAGGGCATCATCCTACTATGGATGAATCACAAACAGAAACTCAACGACATCCACCCTGCTAGCCCAGGCTGCCGACCTGGAACCTATCCCCTGATCAAAGAAGAAGCATAAGCAGCACTTCAAGAAAAGCAAACCTCGCTCTCGCGTCATGATCATCGCACAACCTGTACCTGCAACTGTTGTTGTAGTAATCTATGAGCCACGAGGACTCAGCAATCCCATTACCATGGGTATCGAGACTAGCAAAGCTTAATAGGAAAGGAAGGGGTAAAGTGGTGAGGCTGTGGCAGCAAGTAAGCATATATGGTGGCTAACATACGCAAATAAGAGCGAGAAGAGAAGCAAAGGAACGGTCGTCAACTAGTAAAGATCAAGAAGTGATCCTGAACTCCTACTTACGTCAAACATCACCCAGAAACCGTGTTCACTTCCCGGACTCCGCCGAAAAGAGACCATCACGGCTACACACGCGGTTGATGCATTTTATGTCGGATCTGGTGTCAAGTTATGTACAACCGAACATTAACAAATTCCCATCTACCTATAACCGCAGGCACGGCTTTCGAAAGATTATACCTTGCAGGGGTGTCCCAACTTAGCCCATGACAAGCTCTCGCGATCAACGAAGGAATAAACCTTCTCCCAGGAAGACCCGATCAGACTCGGAATCCCGGTTTACAAGACATTTCGACAATGGTAAAACAAGACCAGCAAGACCGCCCGATGCACCGACAATCCCGATAGGAGCTGCACATATCTCGTTCTCAGGCCAACACCGGATGAGCAATCCGTACAACTAAAACCAGACCTCAAGTTTCCCTGAGGGGGCACTGCAAAGGGCTCTAGTTCGGACCAACACTTAGACAAGCACTGGCCCGGGGGGGCTATAATAAAGATGACCCTCGAAAGAGCGACTCCCAAGGGAAAAATAGGTGGTCGTGAGGCAAATGGTAAAAGTCAATGTTGGGCCTTGCTGGAGGAGTTTTATTCAAAGCGAAATGTCAAGGGGGTCCCATAAATCACCCGACCGCGTAAGGAACGCAAAATCCGGGAACATAACACCGGTATGACGGAAACTAGGACGGCAAGAGTGGAACAAAACACCAGGCAAAAGGCCGAGCCTTCCACCCTTTACCAAATATATAGATGCATTAATAATATAAGAGATATTGTGATATCCCAACCAAAATCCTATCCACCATGGAGAAATCTTCAACTTCACCTGCAACTAGCAACGCTATAAGAGGGGATGAGAAAAAGCGGTAACATAGCCAAACAACGGTTTGCATAGGAAAGGTGTCAAAGGTTAGAGGTTCATGGCAATTTGGGAGGCATGATGAGCAAAAGTTAGGTAACGCAGCATAGCGATAGAACGAAGCAACTAGCATAGCAATGATAGTAGTGAGATCCAGGGTAGCGGTCATCTTGCCTGAAATCCCGCTAGGAAGAAGAACGAGTCCATGAAGAAGACGAACGGATGAAGCCGAACCAACCGTAGACGAACGAATCCTCACGATCGCAACGAAACAGGAACTATCGAAAAGAAGCACACAACATGGTAAACACACCACACATGAACAAGGCATGATGCACAACAAGCATGATGCATGACCAAGGCTACATGAAGCTACTCATGGCAAGAGATGATGCAAACAAGAGCAACACATCAAGGCAAGTTTAAATGAGGCCGGGAACAACATATAACAATTCCAGTAAGTCCTCATATGCATATTTCGAAATTGGTCCGGATCTGAATAAACCTTAAGTTGAAGTGGTTAAACAACAAGTTAAAGAGCACCACGATGATCTACACGAGATTCTAGTCAAGTTACATATAAAGTTCATTTAGTTCGGAGCTACGGCCTAGAAGATATGAGCAAAATAAGATAAACATGGCATTGATGCAAAATGCATACAAACATCAAGCAAACACCTCAAAACAAGTATGCAACATGATAATATGAAGCTACATGCAATTCTAAGCAAGTTTCATATAGAGCACACTCAAAACGGAGCAACGGTTCAACACACACACTCTATACAAGTTTAAAGGACAAGCTGTCCAAAACAGTGACTAGGCATATTGCAAGCACCAAAACACTAAGCTACAGCATCTCAACATGACAACAAAAGGCATGGGCATGATGTACAGGTAAAGCACAACAAAACATGAACACTGAGCTATCTCTAGAAATCACTAGAACATGCTCAAACACACATGGTAAGATTGCAAGTTATAACAATTTCAGACTTTGCAGAAAATAACATCACGATGCAATGTTTAGAGCTATCAAACAACATGTTACAGGAACTTATCATATCAAACAAAGGCATGGCATGATTCTACACAAAGCATAGATCAAAATTCCCTTACTGACCATAAGCCAAAAATGATCAGAAAATATGATGGCACCCACGTAAACATAGCAAGTTATTAAACAGATTCAAACATGGCAGGAACATAATTATGAAGGCATGTAGATGAGCTTGTGCAACTCACTACAGAGCAAAACATGGCATGGAAATACACCCAACAGTAAGAAGGCATGTTTGTGAAGCTAAGCATGGCAATAGCAATGTCATAGGGTGCATGGAACACTAACAAAACACATGGGAACAAGTGAACTTAATGTTAACAGGCTGACAGCAACATTTTCAAGCAACTTTGGAGCAAGATATGAACAAGTTACAGGAACCAATAAATTCAACCAGGGGCATTGATGGATAGAGGATGACATGTAGATCAAAACATGTTTATAGAGCATCTCCAGATTATGCATAGAATGATTTGTAGCAACATGTTTATATAGCATCACGAAATAACAGATTCAGCCTAGCAAAACAGCAACATCATGAACACTACTTAACAAGCTCGATTCACTCACCACAAGTCATTGCATGACAATATAAGCATAGCATCATGAATAAGACATGTTTGTGGAACAAACCAAGTCAAGAACAAGTCCATAGCATGCAAGGATCAACTATAGCAACCTTGGCCAAATTGAATAACAAGTAAACAATCTGCCAGGAAACATTTTGAAGCAAAAGTAGAGCACTCAAATGACATGCTAGACTACTCCATAATTGCAATCAAGGGCATGAATGGATAGAGGATAACCACATGTTCAAAACACCCTTACTGAAGTATCTCAAAATATGCATGGATCTCTCTGTATCATCAAGTTTACATGGCATGAAAATAACAGCAGAACAGGGACTAAAATCAGCAACATCACGATGCCTAGTTTGCATGCTTGTGCTAGTCACCACATTGATCACAAAAATACATGGCATATACCCCTGTAAAGATGGCATGGCATAGTTCAAAACACATGAAGACATCACACTCATAGGATGCACACATCAATCATGGCAAAAATGACAAAAGAGCTCGTTCTGATAACAGACAGCAGAAAACATCATGAAGCACTCTTACAACAATGATTCAGGCATCAAGATGACCTCAAATTAATATTATGCAATGGAACAAAATGACGTACTCGTTAAGGCGAACAATTTTACATATTACACGCGCAAAATGGAGCTACGGATGCAGAGATACGGCATGGCGAACATGGCATGAAAATTACAGAAATCTGGGACTTGGACGAATTTTACCTCCGGGAAAAGTCAACCCGGGACGACGCGGTGCGGGACGGTGGGATCCCGGGGGGGTTGGTGGTGCGTTTGGTTCCGGGACGGGTGGATCTCATCCCACCTGTCCGGATCCGGCGACGGGGTGGCCGGTGACGGCGGCGGAGGCGGCCAGAGGTGGCGGGGGCGACCGGAGCGGCTGGGACGGAGGCCGGCCGGAGCGCGGGGAAGGGCAGCGGAGCCGAGCGCGGCCGGAGGCGGCGACTGGAGCGCTCCCGGCCGGCGGCGGCGCGGGGCGGGACGCCGGCGGCGCGGGAGGCCGGCGCGGGGCGGGGAGCACGGGCGGCGGAGCGGCACGAGGACGCTGAGGAGAGGCGGGGCGAGGTCGCCGGCGCAGAGGGCGGCGGAGGCGCGCGGGGCGGCGGCCGGCGAGGATCCGCCAAATGAGGAGCGGTTTTCACCCACACGATCGTGATCGAATGACCGAGAGCATGGAGAGGTGTTAGATGGGTTTTGGGCCAGTTTGGAAGGGGTGTTGGGCTGCAAAGAGAGAGGGGCTTTTACGGTTACCCGGTTAACCGTTGGAGTACCACACGACCTCCAAATGGCACGAAACCTGACATGCGGTCTACCGGTGCTATACCAAGGCCGCTTGACAAGACTCGGTCCATTCCGAGAAAGTTTAACACCCACTCACAACAAAAGACAAAAGGGGGACGCCGGAGGCATAGGAGCGCCGGATTGCAAAACGGACAACGGGGAAAAATGCTCGGATGCATGAGACGAACACGCATGCAATGCAATGCCCATGATTACATGAAAAAATGCAACATGCAAGCAAATGACATGGCAACGACATGGCAACGACGGCGAATAACTGACAGACACCTGGCGCATCGGATCTGGGGCATTACAGTGGTTCATCCTGTTAACATACGGTGTGATACCATATGGGGGAATGTGCCGATGGCGCGGCCTTATTTGGTTATCTGAAAACAACCGTTAGAGCGGCGGGCCAATGAACCTGGCCTTTGTGCCTGACACCTTGTAGAAGGTGCTATTTGTACATTCGTACCCACGGGGGCTTTATGTGTTAAGGAGCCCATTGACTGTTAGGTCTGGGGGTACGCAATTGAATTGTTGTGGTTTGTATGGTAGGGGGCGATCGTCCGTACTGTTGTGCTCTGGGGGGGGCTTTTGACTAGATGCCTCCCCTCATTGTTTCCGGCACACGCCCGGTCGCTTTGCTTTGGAGATCCGGCATTCTCAATTAGTATGTTTTGCCGTTCTTTTGGGAGTACCGTGAATTTCGCATGGCTGATCGAGTTTGCGGCTTGGGTCGAATAGGCTTGAGCTGTCCTTTGTCCGTTGACCGGACTGGGATTTGCTGAACTTGATACCAGCTTCCCTGATCTGCCATTTATGAACGTTGCGCCGAGGCTTGAGGCTGCTTCTTTGTGTATCTTTCTTGCCGTCTTGGACCGTGGTGGTGTGCAGACGTCGGGATGTATGCCTTTGGTTCTCCTGCTTAGGTTGAGGTAGCTAGGTGTGCCGCGTGTGCCCTTTGTTAGGGCGGTCGAGTCCATACTTTTCGGTGGACAGGATCTTGGTCCACATATCCATTAGCAAATCCTGGTCGGCTTTAAGCTGCTCTTGCTTCCTTTGCAGACTCTTTGCCGTGCCTATGAGTCGTCGATTAAAGCGAACTTGTTCTACTGGGTCTTCAGGCATGCCGAATTCGTCGTTGTCGAGGCTTACCTCGTCTTCGGAGGGGGGTGTATAGTTGTCCCTCTCCAAATATCCCACCGTGGCCTGTCCGACCTGCTTGAAGTTAGGCTGATCAGGAATGTATTCCTCTTCAGCACTATCCGGATCATCTCCGGTGCCGGTATTGATGTGGCGTGGTTTGGAGTGGCGCCGAAGACGCCCATGTTTTGCTTTTCCTCCCGAGGGGTTGTCATCCACTTCCTCGTCGCCATTGTTTTCTTTCGGAGTGTCCACCATGTATATATCGTTTTAAGAGGTGGCTGTCCACCGCCGTGTGAGCGGTGGCTCCAGTACGTCTCCGGCATCGTCGTCCATATCGTTGATGTCTTCAAAGTCGAAGTCGAGCACGTCGGTTAAATCATCGATCATGGAGACAACGTGGGTGGTGGGTGGGTAGAGAATTCCTTCATCGCCTGCTTCCTACTCAAGCCGGACATAGTTCGGCTCAAAGCCTCCTGACGGAGAGAGAGACTTTAATGATTTCAGCATGTCGCCAAAAGGCGAGTGTTGAAAGATGTCTGCAGCGGTAAACTCCATTATTGGAGCCCAACCTCGCTCGACTGGCTTGAGAGTGTGCGGACCAGGACCAACAGCCGGATATGAGTCCGGGGCCCCAGGGTTACAGGCCTCCATAGAGGTGAGACCTGTGTTCGTCTCCACCACCGATGAGTGTGCGGCCTGCGGGGTGGGGTCCAGCCCTCCGTCCATAGCCAATGCAACCTGCCCTGGATGTAGATACGGGGCTGCTTCGGGGATGATGTCCCAAGCATTGTCCGACAACAGGTCTAGGCCGTGCTCGTCGTGACTGATCAGGTGGCCAGGGGTGAAGCTATCGATCTGCTCCAACTGGCCAAGCAAATTGGCCCGCAATGCGAAGCCGCCGAACACAAAGATCTGTCCGGGGAGAAAAGTCTCACCCTGGACTGTGTTGTTGACGATTGAAGACGCCATCAAGCCTTGAAGCGATGACACAGAGGAACTTTCAATGAAAGCACCAATGTCGGTGTCAAAACCGGCGGATCTCGGGTAGGGGGTCCCGATCTGTGCATCTTAGGCTGATGGTAACAAGAAGCAAGGGACACAATGTTTACCCAGGTTCGGGCCCTCCCGATGGACGTAAAACCCTACTTCCTTCTTGATTAATATTGAAGATATGAGTAGTACAAGAGTAGATCTACCACGAGATCATAGAGGCTAAATCCTAGGAGCTAGCCTATGATGGTATGATTGTAATCGTCATCGGGCTTCTAAGGACCATCCTCTCCGGTTTATATAGACACCGGAGAGCTAGGGTTTACATGGAGTCGGTTACAAGGAAGGAAACATAATATCCGGATCGCCAAACTTGTCTTCCACGCAATGGAGAGTCCCATCCGGACACGAGCCGAAGTCTTGAATCTTGTATCTTGACATTTCTATAGTCCGGACGATATGTACAGTCCGGCTGTCCGGATACCCCCTTATCCAGGACTCCCTTAGTGGGACCCTTCAAAACCGCTCAAGGCGGCATGACGCACTTGCTGGTGGCAGTGGTCAAATTCACCAAGTGAATCGAGGCAGGACCAATCAAGAAACTGGACGGGCCAACAGCCGTCCGGTTCATTAAGGACATAGCGGTACGCTACGGCATCCCAAACAGCATCATCACCGACAACGGCACCAACTTCGCCAAGGGCGCGCTCAGGCAATACTGCTCCGTCTCTGTTGGGGAACGTAGCAGAAATTCAAAATTTTCCTACGTGTCACCAAGATCTATCTATGGAGAAACCAACAATGAGGGGAAGGAGAGTGCATCTACATACCCTTGTAGATCGCTAAGCGGAAGCGTTCAAGAGAACGGGGTTGAAGGAGTCGTACTCGTCGTGATCCAAATCACCGGAGATCCTAGTGCCGAACGGACGGCACCTCCGCGTTCAACACACGTACAGCCCGGTGACATCTCCCATGCCTTGATCCAGCAAGGAGAGAGGGAGAGGTTGAGGAAGACTCCATCCAATAGCAGCACGACGGGCGTGGTGGTGGTGGTGGAGGAGCGTGGCAATCCTGCAGGGCTTCGCCAAGCACCGCGGGAGAGGAGGAGGACTTGGGAGAGGGGGAGGGCTGCGCCAGAACTTCGTGTGTAGCTCCCATGCGCCTCCCCACTATATATAGGGGTGGAGGGGCTGGTTTCTTGCCCTCCAAGTCCATTGGGGCGTTGGCCAAGGTGGGAGGAAAGAAATCCCATCATTTCCTTCCCCACCGATTGTTATCCCCCCTTTTTAGGGATCTTGATCTTATCCCTTCGGGATATGATCTTATTCCTTCTAAGGGAGGATCTTGGTGCGCCTTGACCAGGGGTGTGGGGCCTTTCCCCCACTACCCACGTTCATGTGGGTCGCCCCATGCAGGTGGGCCCCACTCCGAAACCTTCTAGAACCTTCCCGGTACAATACCGAAAAATCCCGAACATTTTCCGGTGGCCAAAATAGGACTTCCCATATATAAATCTTTACCTCCGGACCATTCCGGAACTCCTCGTGACGTCCGGGATCTCATCCGAGACTCCGAACAACATTCGGTAACCACATACAAACTTGCTTTATAACCCTAGCGTCATCGAACCTTAAGTGTGTAGACCCTACGGGTTCGGGAGACATGTAGACATGACCGAGACGTTCTCCGGTCAATAACCAACAGCGGGATCTGGATACCCATGTTGGCTCCCACATGTTCCACGATGATCTCATCGGATGAACCACGATGTCAAGGACTCAGTCGATCCCGTATACAATTCCTTTTGTCTGGCGGTATTATACTTGCCCGAGATTCGATCGTCGGTATACCGATACCTTGTTCAATCTCGTTACCGGCAAGTCTCTTTACTCATTCCGTAACACATCATCCCGTGATCAACTCCTTGGTCACATTGCGCATATGATGATGTCCTACCGAGTGGGCCCAGAGATACCTCTCCGCTTACACGGAGTGACAAATCCCAGTCTCGATTCGTGCCAACCCAACAGACACTTTCGGAGATACCTGTAATGCACCTTTATAGCCACCCAGTTACTTTGTGACGTTTGGTACACCCAAAGCACTCCTACGGTATCCGGGAGTTGCACAATCTCATGGTCTAAGGAAAAGATACTTGACATTAGAAAAGCTCTAGCAAACGAACTACACGATCTTTGTGCTATGCTTAGGATTGGGTCTTGTCCATCACATCATTCTCCTAATGATGTGATCCCGTTATCAACGACATCCAATGTCCATAGCCAGGAAACCATGACTATCTGTTGATCACAACGAGCTAGTCAACTAGAGGCTCACTAGGGACATATTGTGGTCTATGTATTCACACGTGTATTACGATTTCCGGATAATATAGTTATAGCATGAATAAAAGACAATTATCATGAACAAGGAAATATAATAATAATACTTTTATTATTGCCTCTAGGGCATATTTCCAACATTCTCCCACTTGCACTAGAGTCAATAATCTAGTTCACATCGATATGTGATTAACACTCAAGGTCACATCCCCATGTGACTAACACCCAGACAGTTTACTAGAGTCAATAATCTAGTTCACATTTACCATGTGATTAACACTCGATGAGTTCTGGGTTTGATCATGTTACGCTTGCAAGAGAGGTTATAGTCAACGGGTCTGAACCTTTCATATCCGTGTGTGCTTTAAAAATCTCTATGTCATCTCCTAGATGTAGCTACCACGTTCTATTTGGAGCTATTCCAAATAACTGTTCTACTTGGAGCTATTCTAAATTGTTGCTCCATTATACGTATCCGGTATCTCTACTCGGAGCTATCCGGATAGTTGTTAAGCTTGCATCGACGTAACCCTTTACGACGAACTCTTTTACCACCTCCATAATCGAGAAAATTCCTTAGTCCACTAGTTACTAAGGATAACTTTGACCGCTGTCTTGTGATCCATCCTTGGATCACTCTTGTACCCCTTGACTGACTCATGGCAAGGCACACTTCAGGTGCGGTACACAGCATAGCATACTATAAATCCTACGTCTTAAGCATAGGGGACGACCTTCGTCCTTTCTCTCTATTCTGCCGTGGTCGAGCTTTTATGTCTTATCTTCATACCTTACAACTCAGGCAAGAACTCCTTCTTTGACTGATCCATCTTGAACACCTTCAAGATCATGTCAAGGAATGTGCTCATTTGGAAGTACCATTAAGCGTCTTGATCTATCCTTATAGATCTTGATGCTCAATGCTCAAGTAACTTAATCCAGGTTTGCTATTTGAAAAACACCTTTCAAATAACCCTATATGCTTTCTAGAAATTCTACATCATTTCTGATCATCAATATGTCAACAACATATACTCATCAAAAATTCTATAGTGCTCCCACTCACTTCTTTGGAAATACAAGTTTCTCATAAACTTTGTATAAACCCAAAATCTTTGATCATCTTATCAAAGCGCACATTCCAACTCCGAGATGCTTACTCCAGTCCTTAGAAGGATCGCTGGAGCCAGCATACCTTTTAGCATCCTTAGGATCGACAAAAACTTTTGGATTGTATTACATACAACCTTTCCTTACGAAAACTGGTAAGGAAACTTGTTTTGACATCCATCTGCCAGATTTCATAAATGCAGCTAATGCTAACATGATTCCGACAGACTTCAAGCATCGCTACAGATGAGAAAATCTCATCGTAGTCAACTCCTTGAACTTGTGAAAAACTCTTCGCCACAAGTCGAGCTTCATAGATGGTGACATTACCATCCACGTCCGTCTTCTTCTTAAAGATCCATTTATCTCAATGGCTTGCCGATCATCGGGCAAGTCCACCAAAGTCCATGCTTTGTTCTGATACATGGATCCTATCTCGGATTTCATGGCTTCTAACCATTTGTCGGAATTTGGGCCCACCATTGCTTCTCCATAGCTCGTAGGTTCATTGTTGTCTAGCAACATGACCTTCAAGACAGGATTACGTACCACTCTGAAGTAGTACGCATCCTTGTCATCCTACGAGGTACGGTAGTGACTTGATCTGAAACTTCATGATCACTATCATAAGCTTCCACTTCAATTGGTGTAGGTGCCACAGGAACAACTTCCTGTGCCCTGATACACACTGGTTGAAGTGATGGTTCAATAACCTCATCAAGTCTCCACCATCCTCCCACTCAACTCTTTCGAGAGAAACCTTTCCTCGAGAAAGGACCCGATTCAAGAAACAATCCATATTGCTTTCGGATCTGAATTAGGAGGTATACCCAACTGTTTTGGGTGTCCTATGAAGATGCATTTTATCCGCTTTGAGTTCGAGCTTGTCAATTCTGAAACTTTTTCACATAAGCGTCGCAGCCCCAAACCTTTAAGAAACGACAACTTAGGTTTCTCTAAACCATAATTCATACGGTGTCATCTCAACGGAATTACGTGGTGCCCTATTTAAAGTGAATGTGGTTGTCTCTAATGCCTGACCCATGAACGATAGTGGTAATTCGATAATAGACATCATGGTACGCACCGTATCCAATAGGGTGCAACTATGATGTTCGGACACACCATCACACTATGGTGTTCCAGGCGGTATTAATTGTGAAACAATTTCCACAATGTCTTTGTTGCGTGCCAAATCTCGTAACTCAGATACTCATCTCTATGATCATATCATAGACATTTTATCATCTTGTCACGATGATCTTCACTCTGAAATTACTTGAACCATTCAATAATTCAGACTTGTGTTTCATCAAGTAAATATACTCAGTATCTACTCAAATCATCAGTGAAGTAAGAACATAATGATATTCACTGCATGCCTCAGCACTCACTGGACATCACACATCAAAAATGTGTTGCTTCCAACAAGTTGCTATCTTGTTCCATTTTACTGAAACCGAGGCTTTTCAGTCATCTTGCCCATGTGGTATGATTTGCATGTCTCAAGTGATTCAAAATCAAGTGAGTTCCAACGGTCCATTTGCATGGAGTTTCTTCATGCATATACACCAATAGACATGGTTCGCATGTCTCAAACTTTTCAAAAATGAGTGAGCCCAAAGATCCATCAACATGGAGCTTCTTCATGCGTTTTACACCAATATGACTTACATGGCAGTGCCACAAGTAAGTGGTACTATCATCACTATCTTATATCTTTTGGCATGAAAATGTGTATCACTACGATCGAGATTCAATAAACCATTCAGGTTTAATACTAATCTTGATGGTAGAGGGAGCGTGCGATGTTTGATCACATCAAACTTGGAAACAATTCCAACATATATCGTCAGCTCACCTTTAGCTAGTCTCTGTTTATTCCGTAGCTATTATTTCGAGTTACTAACACTTAGCAACCGAACCGGTATCTTATGCCCTGGTGCTACTATGAGTACTAGTAAAGTACACATTAACATAATGTATATCCAATATACTTCTATCGACTTTGCCAGCCTTCTCATCTACCAAGTATCTAGGGTAATTCTTCTCCAGTGGTTGTTCCCCTTATTACAAAAGCACTTAGTCTCGGGTTTGGGTTCAACCTTGGGTTTCTTCACTAGAGCAGCAACTGATTTGCCGTTTCATGAAGTATCCTTTCTTGCCCTTGACCTTCTTGAAACTAGTGGTTTCATCAACAATTGATGCTCCTTCTTGATTTCTACTTTCGCGGTGTCAAACATCGTGAATACCTCAAGGATCATCATATCTATCCCTGATATGTTATAGTTCATCACAAAGCTCTAGCAGCTTGGTGGCAATGACTTTGGAGAACCATCACTATTTCATCTGGAAGATCAACTCCCACTCGATTCAAGCGATTGTTGTACTCAGACAATCTGAGCACAAGCACAACAATTGAGCTTTTCTCCGTTAGTTTGCAGGTTAAGAAAATCGTCGGAGGTCTTATACCTCTTGACGTGGGCACGAGCCTGAAACCCCAATTTCATCCCTCGAAACATCTCATATGTTCCGTGACGTTTCGAAAACATCTTTGGTGCCTCAACTCTAAACCGTTTATCTGAACTATCACGTAGTTATCAAAATGTGTATGTTCGATGTTCGCAACATCCACAAACGACGTTTGGGGTTCAGCACACTGAGCGGTGCATTAAGGACATAAGCTTTCTACTGTCCGCATAATCGCTACTGTCAACTTTCAACTATATTTTCTCTAGGAACATATCTAAACAGTAGAACTAAAGCGTGAGCTTACGACATAATTTGCAAAAGGTCTTTTTTGACTATGTTCAGGATAATTAAGTTCATCTTATGAACTCCCACTCAGATAGACATCCCTCTGGTCATCTAAGTGATCACATGATCTGAGTCAACTAGGCCGTGTCCGATCATCACGTGAGACGGACTAGCCAACATCGGTGAACATCTTCATGTTGATCGTATCTACTATACGACTCATGCTCGACCTTTCGGTCTCCGTGTTCCGAGGCCATGTCTGTACATGCTAGGCTCGTCAAGTTAACCCTAAGTGTTTTCGCTGTGTAAATCTGTCTTACACCCGTTGTATGTGAACGTAAGGATCCATCACACCCGATCATCACGTGGTGCTTAGAAACGACGAACTGTAGCAACGGTGCACAGTTAGGGGAGAACACTTCTTGAAATTTTTGTAAGGGATCATCTTATTTACTACCGTCGTCCTAAGTAAACGAGATACATAAACATGATAAACATCACATGCAATCAAATAGTGACATGATATGGCCAATATCATTTTCCTCCTTTTGATCTCCATCTTCGGGGCTCCATGATCATCATCGTCACCGGCATGACACCATGATCATGATCTCCATCATCATGTCTCCATGAAGTCGTCTTGCCAACTTATTACTTCTACTACTATGGCTACCGGTTAGCAATAAAGTAAAGTAATTACATGGCGTTGTTCAATGACACGCAGGTCATACAACAAATTAAGACAACTCCTATGGCTCCTGCCGGTTGTCATACTCATCGACATGCAAGTCGTGAATCCTGTTACAAGAACATGATCAATCTCATACAACACATATCATTCATCACATTCTTGTTGGCCATATCACATCACAAAGCATACCCTGCAAAAACAAGTTAGACGTCCTCTAATTGTTGTTGCATGTTTTACGTGGCTGCTATGGGTTTCTAGCAAGAACGTTTCTTACCTACGCAAAACCACAACGTGATATGCCAATTGCTATTTACCCTTCATAAGGACCCTTTTCATCGAATCCATTCCGACTAAAGTGGGAGAGACTGGCACCCGCTAGCCACCTTATGCACCAAGTGCATGTCAATCGGTGGAACCTGTCTCACGTAAGAGTACGTGTAAGGTCGGTCCGGGCCGCTTCATCCCACAATACCATCGAAACAAGATTGGACTAGTAACGGTAAGCATATTGAACAACATCAACGCCCACAACTACTTTGTGTTCTACTCGTGCAAAGAATCTACGCAATAGACCTAGCTCATGATGCCACTGTTGGGGAACGTAGCAGAAATTCAAAATTTTCCTACGTGTCACCAAGATCTATCTATGGAGAAACCAACAACGAGGGGAAGGAGAGTGCATCTACATACCCTTGTAGATCGCTAAGCGGAAGCGTTCAAGAGAACAGGGTTGAAGGAGTCGTACTCGTCGTGATCCAAATCACCGGAGATCCTAGTGCCGAATGGACGGCACCTCCGCGTTCAACACACGTACAGCCCGGTGACGTCTCCCATGCCTTGATCCAGCAAGGAGAGAGGGAGAGGTTGAGGAAGACTCCATCCAACAGCAGCATGACGGCATGGTGGTGGTGGAGGAGCGTGGCAATCCTGCAGGGCTTCGCCAAGCACCGCGGGAGAGGAGGAGGACTTGGGAGAGGGGGAGGGCTGCGCCAGAACTTCATGTGTAGCTCCCATGCGCCTCCCCACTATATATATAGGGGTGGAGGGGCTGGTTTCTTGCCCTCCAAGTCCATTGGGGCGTTGGCCAAGGTGGGAGGAAAGAAATCCCATCATTTCCTTCCCCACCGATTGTTATCCCCCCTTTTTAGGGATCTTGATCTTATCCCTTCGGGATATGATCTTATTCCTTCTAAGGGGGGATCTTGGTGTGCCTTGACCAGGGGTGTGGGGCCTTTCCCCCACTACCCACGTTCATGTGGGTCCCCCCATGCAGGTGGGCCCCACTCCGGAACCTTCTAGAACCTTCCCGGTAGAATACCGAAAAATCCCGAACATTTTTCCGGAGGCCAAAATAGGACTTCCCATATATAAATCTTTACCTCCGGACCATTTCGGAACTCCTCGTGACGTCCGGGATCTCATCCGGGACTCCGAACAATATTCGGTAACCACATACAAACTTCCTTTATAACCCTAGCGTCATCGAACCTTAAGTGTGTAGACCCTACGGGTTCGGGAGACATGTGGACATGACCGAGACGTTCTCCGGTCAATAACCAACAGCGGGATCTGGATACCCATGTTGGCTCCCACATGTTCCATGATGATCTCATCGGATGAACCACGATGTCAAGGACTCAGTCGATCCCGTATACAATTCCTTTTGTCTAGCGGTATTATACTTGCCCGAGATTCGATCGTCGGTATACCGATACCTTGTTCAATCTCGTTACCGGCAAGTCTCTTTACTCGTTCCGTAACACATCATCCCGTGATCAACTCCTTGGTCACATTGCGCATATGATGATGTCCTACCGAGTGGGCCCAGAGATACCTCTCCGCTTACACGGAGTGACAAATCCCAGTCTCGATTCGTGCCAACCCAACAGACACTTTCGGAGATACCTGTAATGCACCTTTATAGCCACCCAGTTACGTTGTGACGTTTGGTACACCCAAAGCACTCCTACGGTGTCTGGGAGTTGCACAATCTCATGGTCTAAGGAAAAGATACTTGACATTAGAAAAGCTCTAGCAAACGAACTACACGATCTTTGTGCTATGCTTAGGATTGGGTCTTGTCCATCACATCATTCTCCTAATGATGTGATCCCGTTATCAACGACATCCAATGTCCATAGCCAGGAAACCATGACTATCTGTTGATCACAACGAGCTAGTCAACTAGAGGCTCACTATGGACATATTGTGGTCTATGTATTCACACGTGTATTACGATTTCCGGATAATACAGTTATAGCATGAATAAAAGACAATTATCATGAACAAGGAAATATAATAATAATACTTTTATTATTGCCTCTAGGGCATATTTCCAACAGTCTCCGGCATCCGCCTCGACCTGGCCTCCGTGGAACATCCGCAGTCCAACGGTCAGGTCGATCGGGCCAACAGACTCATCCTATCCGGCATTAAGCCGCGACTCGTCGAGCCACTCATCCGCTCACCTGGTAGCTGGCTTCATGAGTTGCCGGTAGTTCTCTGGAGTCTACGCATCACACCGAACCGGTCGACCAGGTTCACCCCGTTCTTCCTCGTCTATGGAGCCGAAGCCGTCATCCCGACCGAGGTTGAGTTCGACCCGCCGTGCATCACGATGTACACCAAAGCCGAAGCCAGAGAGGCACTCGAAGACGGCGTCGACCAGCTCTAGGAAGCGCGCCTTCTGGCACTCAGCCGTTCGGCCATCTACCAGCAAGGCCTGAGGCACTACCACAGCGAGAAGATCAAGCCCCTCGCATTCCGCGAGGGCGACCTCGTCCTCCGACTCGTCTAAGCGCAGGTAGGCCAGCACAAGTTGTCATCTCCATGGGAGGGCCCATTCATCGTGAGCAGGGCCTTGCGTGATCGCAACGCCTACTACCTCATCGACGTGCGCAAGTCAAAGAAGCGCAAGAAGGACACCGCCGGTGAAGAAATGACCCGGCCGTGGAACGCGGAACTCCTCCGCCCGTTTTACAGTTAGCCACACGAGTGTATGTATTGTCGCCTTTTGTAAACGCATGAAACTATGGGGTCCCCGAACAAGACTCGGGGGCTGCCTTTTGCCGACCAATTTATTGCGTCCCTATTTTTCTACATCACTTTACCACTGAAACAGGCCACCGACTCGACTCGCTCGACCCGGGGGCTCGGGGGCAGGCCGGCTCGGTTGCCACCCCGCCGCCTTACTTGGTGATTCCTGATAAAGTTGGGATGCCGCGGTCCCCCACTTCGCCCTAAAACCACAGATCCAGCTTTGGCTGTCGGCGGGCAAGCACAACGGGCCAAAGATCCTCTATGATTCATACACTAAGTCAAAGGCTGTCGGGTCGATCAACCCGGCCCGTCACTCATCCAGTAAGTAGCCGCACGACCGGCTGCTCACCAACCGGCTAAGCTGGATTGCCGCCAGCCGGCCCGGTGGGTGTTTCGCTCACGCTCAACGCTTCTAAGGACCCAAGTCCTGCGCGCCTCTCTCGAAGAATCGAACTCCTTGTCACGGACCGGAGCCTCGCCCGTTTGACTCATGGGGGGAGATTTGAGAGAGGAAAAGCGTATGAAATCGGTTCAAAAAAGCGGAAGGCAAAGAGAAAAAAAGCACTAACAACATTTACAGACAAATATTTAAAGCAAAGGCCTACGGTCCGAGTTCATTACACCCTAAAACCCCCAGCGGGTCGGTGGACCTGCTACTTAAAAGTTTTTACACAAAGTGTCTCAGGCATCTCCAGCGCCGCGTCGCGATGATGACGGCTCTCCCCTGGCGGCCTCTGGGTCCGGTGAGGCACCAGTGTCCTCTTCGGCATCCGCGTCACCGTAGACACCCGTCTCCTCCGAGCTCCCCTCCGGATCATGAAGATGCAAGCCATAGTCATCGCCATCCATGACCCTGCCATCTTCCGTCCGCTCCAAATGGAACTCGTCATGGAAGGCGAACTCGGCGATGTAGCTGGCCCAGGAGGCGATCCGGCCGGCTTGCTTCTGCAGCAACTGCTCCGAGCCGGCGCGCTGGCCCATCAGCGCGTCCAGTTGAAGATTCGGATGCCAAGACAGCGCGAGCCAGAGCGCCATCTCAGCACCGGCACGAGCGGCGGAAACGTGCCACTCGCTAAGCAGGTCCGGACCCATCTCCAATCAACGCGCCAGGCGCGAGAAGCTGCGTGGATGGACGGAATCCGGCCACAAGGCCTCCGTCATCGCGGTGCCGGCCCGGGACAGCCGCTCCATCTGCGTTCCCAAGACCCGCAGGCGGGCCTCAGCAGCGGCGATGATCTCCGGGAAGGTCCAGGCCATCCGCGGATCCGTCCCAGACCCAGCAACGCCGGTCAGGTCGCGCTGATAGCGGACGGCTTCCTCCGCCTGCCGCTGCGTCTCTGGGAAGGCCCCTATCGCAAAGGAAGAAGCGAGTTAGAAGAAAAACAACAAGGAAGAAAGGCCGGGTCCCGACCCGGCAAACTACAAGAACCAGCATTTACTGGAGAAGGACTCTTCCAGGTGCTGCGCCTCAAGCAACATACCATGCTGCTCCCGCTCCATGGTGCAGTCGCGCTACCCGAGTGCCTTCTCCAGATTGGCCGCCTTAGCAAGGGCCGCCTTCAGCTCGGCGTCCTTGTCTTAGGCCGCCTTCTCGGCCACCTCGCGGCGGCGGGCCTCATCCTGACGGGCCTCCTCAGCCGCGGTGTCCTGCTCCCGCAGGAGATCCACCTCGGCCTGGAGACGGCCCTTGTCGTCGGCCAGCTGGCCGCGCTGCTGGTCCGCCTCGACTAGGGCCTGCTGCGTCTCCACCACCTTGGCGGCCTCCGCCTTAAGAACGGCCTCAGGTTGCGCGTCCGCCTCGACTAGGGCCTGCTGCGTCTCCACCACCTTGTCGGCCAGCAGAACGGCGTGCTCCAGGTCGCGCGTCCGCTCCACCTCGGCCTGGGCGAAGGCCTCAAGCCGCTCCGTCCGGCCTCATAGGCGGCGGTTGACGGCATCTAGCGCCGCCTCCTCTTGGGTCTGAGGCCCAAAGATGGCAGTGCCCCCGCTCCACACGGGCTGCGGCACGGCAGCCCGGCGCCTACCCTGCCGGGGCACCAAGGCGTACTCCCCGCTGGCCGCTCGCAACGCGGCCAGCACCTCCTCCGACACGGACCCGGACACCGGGGCGCCCTTTGCCGCTGCCTCCGGTCTGGACACCGGGACGTCCTGCTGCGCCACCACCGGCCCAGCCGTCGGGGTGGCCTCCGGCACCGCCATCCGCGGTGTCGCCTCCAACACCAGTGGCACCTCCGGCACCGCCACCCGCGGCGCCTCTCCCAAGACGGCACCGCCTCCACCACCATCAGCCCCCGCGCGCATGACCACATCCGCCCGCGGCGATGTATCGCCCTCCACCTCCATGACCTCCTGGTCGAGGATCACCACCTCAGCCCGGCCTCCACGGTCGCGCTCCCTCACTGATGACGGCTCAAAGACCGTCGCCGCCACCATCGTGCCCTCTGGCATCTCGCGCCAGGACGGCTCTGCGCCGGCTCGCGCCCACACCGCCGCCGCGTCGGTCCAGTCCTGAACCGACGCCACCTCCAGCTCCGCCTCGGCCCAGTTCCTGTCCCGCCAAGCCAAGGCTTCGGCGTCATTCGGGTCTAGACCGAGGTCAAAGTCGGCCCGTCCCTCCGCCTCGGCTTGGTCGGCGAGGACGGACCGGATCCTATGGAACGCGGCCCCTTCGGCGGCCGCGACTTCCATCGCCGCCCTCGCCAGCGCGATTGGCGACCTGAAGAAGAAGGCAGAATAAGCCAAAAAAGAAGACAAGTCTGGCTTGACAATCCGGACGCATGCAGAAGATAAAGATTACCCCGTCAAGACCGGGACCGGGGTCAGCCTCCCACCGCACCTTCTCTTGGCCGGCCTCCCAGGCTCGACCGGGTCCGTCGTGTGCTTAGGGGCCTGGGGTCGTGGCACGATGCTGTCGTTCCCATGCGGGCGGCTTGGCGCCTCCCCATGTGAGGACCCGGCTCCGCCCGCGTCACCGCCTCCCCCGCCCAACGCCGCTACACCAACAATCGGCGTCAGCGTCGCCCGCTCTGATCAACAGTTCAAGACAAATAAAGAAAGAAGAATTCAGGACTCACCCGCAAGACGCCCAACGCCGGCGTTGGACTCGGCCACCTTCTCGCCGCCTTGGGCCGCGGGCTCCTTTGGCGCCACCGGCGCCACCTATGATGGAGCTCGGTCGTAAGGATGCCGAATCGCATTCAAGAGTATCTCCCGCGTCGCGTCAGGATGGATGAGAAGTTGCGCAGTAGCAAAGTAAGAAGACCAGACGCTCACCTGCGGTGCCGGGTTCGACTGGATGTACGACGCCTTGCCGAATCGCCAGCCCTCTCCAAGGTAGGCCTTGGAGATGTCGTTCACGCCACGCGCGACCTGCTCCGCAGACAGCCGCGTCGACCCCATGCGGTTGGGATGCTGAAGGCCGACCATTTCACTGATGAGGCAGGAGCGCCTCTAAAGCGGAAGGACCCGGCGAGTGATGAACGCGGCAAGGAGGTCGGTGCCGGTGAGCCCCTCCTACGTCCTCATCATCGTTATCCGCTCGCAGAGGTTGACGATCTCCTATGACGGGCGCTAGAGCGAGTAGCCCCAGTTCGTCTTCGCCCGCGGTGGCGCGACGGTGAAGGGAGGAAGATTGATATGGTCCGCATCGTGGTTGCGGACGTAGAAGAAGGAGTTCTGCCACTTCTTGGCAGAATCCTCTAGCGGGATCTTGGTGAAATCTGCCCTTGACCGCTTCGAAATGACGGCGGCGCCGCAGTCGGCGAACTCCCCGGCCGAAGGGCCCAGCTGCTTCAAGGAGAAGAAGCGCGCCAGAGGTTGATCGTGGGCTCGACCCCCAGGTACCCCTCGCATAGGGTCACGAAGCCAGAGAGCTAGACAATGGCGCCGGTGCCAAGATGATGCGGATGGAGCCCAAAGAACTCCAAGCACGTGCGAAAGAAGGTGCTCGCCGGCAGCCCAAAACCGCGCTTGAAATGCGTGAGGAAGACGACGCGCTCCTTCCCCTCGGGCCGGGGCCTCTGCTCGCCGCACGGCAGACGGACGCTGACGTCCGTCTCCTGCGGCAGGCGCCACGAAGACCGAAGATGGGTGATGTCATCGGTGGTGACAGTCGAGCCCATCCAGGAGCCTGACGGCAGCGACATCGACGGAAGAAGAAGAGAGAGGATGGACGATGGAGGAAGCTCTGCTCGGGGATGCGGGCGCAGCTGCGCGTCGGTGGCAAAGAGAAGAGCAGGAGCAGGGGGAGAGGACGGCGCAAGTGAGAATGGTGTCCGCCGCCCCCTTGCCCCCTTCATTTTGTAACCCCCGGTTCAAACGTGGGGAAGTGGGATCGTCTGCACGCACCCGTTCCACAACCCCGCTATAAGTGCGCACGTACACGCGTAATAACTGCCCGGGGAAGAACAACCGGCCCCCGAACGCCGCAATAAATCCGCATGCGTGGGCCAAGGGCGCGCGGCGTTGGGCCCCGGCCCGTCGCCCGGTCCCGTCACGCGCGTGGTCTGTGTGGCCCCTCCGGCTTCCGGGCACCACATGGCGCCTGCGCAAAACCCGAGGGATTGCCTCAAGCTTCAGCAGACTCCTCGGTTCCCGCCACAACGGGGATGTCGTGATCCGGTTTTCGAGAAAACTGGCACACAGTGGGTGTTGCCGGACCCGGCGCTCACAGAATTCGCCTTGCTCAAGGGGGAAACTACGAAGGCCCACTCATCCGAAGACGGCGGACCTTCACAGCTTCGGGGACTACTGTCGGGGGGATGAACCCCGGGCAGGCAACGGATCTGGATCCTTTTCAAAAACAGCGGGGCCCGCATTGCCCCGTGAACCGGCACATGCCTAGCCGGGTCGCTCGACCCGGCAAGGCCCGCGACCCAGCCAAGCTCTTTGACTCGGCAAGGTACGTAGACCCGACCCTAGCAACTGGCGCAAGGCAACCCAACCCGGCGCCACCAAGGCTTCCCCAACAAGCCGACCCCACCCGTGGCATACACGGCAACCCAGCCACGGGTCAGCTCCCATCCCATCCAGGCCGTACGATGGGACGAGACTTCAATCACAGATGACCAAGACTACAGTGCTTCCGCCCATGCCTATGGTCAGCCGGAGCGTGGCAACAGTGCCCCTTACCTACCCGTTGACCGAGGCTGGCATGGCAACAGTGCTCCCGCCTTCACCGCTGACGGCAGCAAGCGGCAGCCTGACAGAGAGCACTATACACGACTTGACTCGGCCATGCCCTGATGATTGACAAGACGGCGAACAGTTCCCCTAGGCACGCGGGGCCCGCACCTAGGGGAACCCAGCGAACCACAAGCCCTCAAGCGGGACCCAGCCTGGTATCCCGGACACCGACAATACGGACCCACGGACTCGGCGTATTACCATTGTAACCCTGGGTGGGTTGATCTATAAAACCCCCCAGGAACCCACGCCTACAGAGAGAGGCATATGTACGAGACATGAGAGAAACACAAGCAAGCATAGGACTAGCCACCCAACGGCAACACCGGGGAGAAGGAGCAGCCCAAGCCTTGGCCAGCTTCCTTCCTCCTCCATACAGCTCCAGGAGCGACATTGTACTATCGATCATCAAACTAAACTCGGCAGGACAAGGGGTGTTATCTCTCCGGAGAGCCCCGAACCTGGGTATGTCCGGTGTCCCGCGCCCGCGCATGCCAACCTCGCCTCTGGAGCCCACCAGCGCCCTCGAGCCTCCTCCTCTCTTTAGCCATCCCTTGGCATCTGTCGTGCGCCCACCTTGACACACACATACCAACACAAACACCACACACACAGAAAATTTCTCCTGGTGCCTCTATTCCCTCCCCCCTTGCATATACACACTCAAGGGAATGGAATCTCTCGTTGTGACGTCATATTCGTCTCTCTCTCTCTAGACCACTCTCATTTCTTGTGCTATCTCTCCCACGCCCCCCCCCCTCCCCCGTCGGCCCCTCTATCCATGCCTCTCTCGAATACGTAATACACACACATAGCTCTCTAGGCCCCGCCAAATGCATCAACTACACATTGACACATGTTACATCACGTACCCCATTGATCTAAAAAGCCCTCTCTTCACGTTTATTTCGCATACAACATTCCTTTTGAATAAAGTGTGGCCAAAAAATTATTAGAGTTTCTACATATATACATCATTACAAAGTTACATGGAGGAGTACGAACGCTAATTTGCATTGCATGGTGCACACAATGATATTTATTCCGCACTTTGAATTTGTATATTTTTATACTATATACAAAGTTAGTCATAATAAAGAGAAACGCAGAGCATCTCTCTCTCCATCGTATACCCCCCCTGTACGCCCCTTTCACGTATGCACACAAAACTATCTCCAGGTCCTTTAAAAGTAAGCCCCCAGAAAATTCACGCATGTTTCATCTTTCTCTCGCGATATATGCAATGACAATCATTGTATTTGAAGCGAAAGCACGATACGCACATTGGACTTCAGAATCCACTCATTACGGTCACCATTTACGTTTAGTGCTTATTATACAGTCACGGGCTCACTGTACAGCTCTGTATTTGCTCATTACATGACTAGTTGACCAATTAAATGCTCCACGTGGAACCTCTAGTGTTGCATCAAATTATCTCACTACCATCGTGCCCACCTGTCGACTTGTATCTACTCTACATCTACACTCTTATAAAATACATAAAATATACACTCTTGTAAAAAAACAGAGTTGGTGATGATGGTGTGCCTGCCATCCTGCAATATAGGTCGTCTGATTTAAATCTGACGGATTGGAAAGAAACTATGGCAATTTTGCAAAAAGGTACCCACACACCTCTCCACATTTGCAAATAAGGCCTTCCCTCGTTCATCCTTTTCTCTCACAAGATAAACAAGTCATACAAATGCATCTTGATGTTACGTGCAACGCACGGGCATCTTGCTAGTCAGAATGAAAACAAACGGAAAAAAAATTTGGACGGTGGTTCGAAGTCATGACCGCGGGCACAGCGGTCAAGGTGGCCTTGTAATGCTGAACCGTCTGTTTTAACACACAGGAGCTGGTGTGGTGATTATACACACACACACGCATGCACACAAACTGCATCCACGCAACACTCACACAAACACATGCACCCACGCACGCACGCAACACTCACACATACACACGCAGCCACGCACGCACGCAACACTCACACGCACACACGCACGCACGCATGCAAACACCAGTACACCACACGACCAACACAAACTCTCACGCTCAAGTGCTCAACCTACACGTGCATGCGCACACATCAGGCCCTGACAAACACATACACAACCAGGTGATTCCTGCGCACGGGTTGGAGCCTTGTCGCGCGTGCGTAAATTTGTGTTTATCTGACCTTTTCCCTATGCAAACTGACAAGTGGGACCCACAAGGAACGTGGTCAATTTAACTAGTCAACATGGCGCCACGCAGACTATTTGGCCGGTTAACAGAGTGCAATCCGATGCTGAACCGTGAGCAAGTGACCGTATAATCACCGCAAAACGTATATAGTGACCGTAATCAGCTTATTCTGAAGTTCGGTGACCGTATTACACTTTTCTCTCTGTAGGCCCTCCAAAACTACATCTCTACACGTTCTCGCATGTTACAGCACTACTACTACACTCTAACACAATAAATCATATGTGTTTTTAGTTTTACTAGATATCATATTGTTACTTATAATTATTCAGTTTGCATACATTAAAATTGCCTTTGAAATGTATGGCCAGTACCATCTACCGCGCGGGAAAAATCCCGCCCTTTCCTGTTTAATCGGGTTTGTACTGATGGATCGTGCGAAACAGCAAAACTATAGTACTATACAGTACAAGTGATAGTTCATTGGGCCATCGTGTCATCTACTCCTCCGTCGTAAGAGTGGAGCGCTCGCTTTCATAAATCTTCTAGTCCCTTTTGCTGACATGTGGGACATCAAGCTACCAGGTCCACGTGCCATACCAAAATACAGTGCAGAGCAGCCGGGGTGAAGCACCCCAGTCATGGCGCCGGCGTAGTAATGAGCAATGAGGCTTCAAATCACAAAGCTGCACCTTTCTCGCAGTTAAGTTGTAGGGATGAAGTAATAATGCTAAAAAAAGAAGTTGGAGGGACGAAGCAACCATCATTTCACTCATTGCTGAATCCGCTTCTCCCTCATCTTCTTCAACTTAACCACGTGTTGCTTCTGTCATTTTTCTGCCTCATGTGGGACGCGGATCGGCTTGGTAAAGCACTGACACGTGGGACCGCATGCTAGCAAACCGCCAAGACAACGTCCTCCAAAAATAAGAAACCTCCCCCGCCATCCGCACGGCAAAATCACCTCCTTTTTACTAATCTTGATTCTATAATTTTTTAGATCAATATAATTGAGATTTGTATAGATAGCACACAGGAGCAAAACCAAGTGGTACGATTAAGGGCATCCACAATGTGTAGCCAAATGTGAAAATAGCTTTTGGCATCATGGGAACCATTGTGGACGGTGTTGCCAAAGCCAAAAAGATGGAACCGAAGCTCCCTGATTGATTGATTGAAGGAATAGAAAAATGCAACGTCTCTCCTCTTTCTCCCATGCTTGGACGCATGTAGTACAATATAGAGCATAGAGTCTACTCCCCTGTCCCTTCTATCACAAATCACAAAGCAGTGAGGCGTCAAATCACAAAAGCACGGACGAAGCAACCATCATTTCACTCTTCACTGACTCTGCTTCTCCATCGTCTTCTTCGAGAAACCATCCGCACTAGTACTCCTAGTAGTACTAGTCCTTTGGTTCAACGGACTTCCTAGATGCAAATAAGGCGGTTGTCTCGGCTTGCAGGCGGCACTTGCGAACGACTTACCGTGGTCTCCCTCAATGGTGTTCTCCGTCGAACGCACTTCGCCAAACCACAAAAAAGAGATATCATCGACGTCACCAAAATGGGGAAGGAAGTCAATATACTTACTACCTCCATTTTTTTTACACAAGGCCAGTATATCAAAATTACAATTTGTAAAGGGCCACTAACACTAATCGAGGCAAAATTGATGGGGTTAGCAACCAAGGACATTAATATCCCCTGCATGTGGAAGTGAGAAGGTTGGTTTGCATGGCACTGCATTAATCAAGCGATGAGGAGTGAGATGGTTAGCTCTTTGGTCTTTGGAGAAAAAAATACGCATTAATTGACACGTGAACTGAGGATTTGTATCGATTAAATCCCGTGAAGGAAAACCCCGCCTTTGTTTTTAAACACTAGTACTCCTAGTACGTACGTACTTATCCTGTTTGGGTCTAGGCCTTGCATTGCCAAACTTCACCACATATTTTTGCCAAGCTTGCCTAAAGTTTTCAAAATGAGAAGGAGGTACACTTGCGCACGGCTTGCGCGGTTGCACCACACCCTCACACGGTCGCTCTTGCACGCCGCGGTCGCACCGCACCCTCACACACTCGCTCCTGCACGCCGCAAACCCAACCAAGGGAACGCACCCTCACTGACACGTGATGTCACATGTGAACAAACCAAACTCAGCCATCCTATCGCTGACACATAATTTTCGTTCATAGAGTATGTTTATCCAACTGCATGTTGGGGACTATCCGTACGGCCCGTGCGGTGGTCTGTTGGGGAAGAAGAAGAGGTGAGGAAGAAGGAAAGAAGGGTTAGGCGACGTAGGATATTCATCCAACCGCCTGAAATGGTAGACTGACCCAATTTAGGCGACTTGCATAACAAATATAAGTTTTTACACAGCAAAAGATCCATAAAAATAACAACATAAAGAAAAACTATCACTGCTCGCGAAAAGAGACGGCCTCGTCGTCTTTGGCTACCGACGCGAACTAGCCGTCGCTACCAACGTGTGTCTCCACACCATAGTTGTCCTCAGCCTCCATCTACTCGTTCAAGCGGAGCGTGCGGGTGCTCTGCATGGATGAGAGCACAGCCCGGTTCAAGTCAAGGACGACCGGTTCCGCCTGCAGGAGGGCCTCGATGGCAGCGGCATCCGCGCGCTCCGCGTCGAGTCGAGCCTCCGCCGCCCGGTTCAAGTCCAAGACGTCCAGTTCAGCCTACAGGAGGGCGTCGATGAGAGCGGCATCCGCACGCTCTGCGTCGAGTTGAGCCTCTGCCGCCCGGTTTAAGTCCAGGACGTCCGGTTCCGCCTGCAGGAGGGACTCAATGGCAACGGCATCCGCACGCTCCGCCTCAAGTTGAGCCTCCGCCGCTCGGTTCATATCCACGATATTCGGTTCCGCCTGCAGGAGAGCCTCGATGGCAGCGGCATGCGCGCGCTCCGCGTCGAGTTGAGCCTCTGCCTCCCGGTCCTCCTTTGGTATCGCCATGTTGAACCGCTGGTCCGCCTGCACCATCGGGGACTCGGACGCCGGCACGAAGTCGATGTCCATCGTCTCATACCCATCGGGGGCCTTCTGTGCCGCGACCTCCGCCATGAACATTGGACCGGCTTCCTCCTCCTCGTAGCTTGGCTCCAGAGAACTTGGGGATAGGCCCGCCACAAAGCGAGCTTGGGAACAGAGGTCTGTGGCGCCGACCGCCGCCGTGATTTCTGCGCGGCGCTCCGGCGTCAGCATCTTGTAGTAAGTGATCTTGCGGCGCACCATGGCTTTCCGACGAACTAGGGGACGCTTGATGCGGGCTAGGGGATCGAAAGGTGGGGGAATGGGCTGGAGATTTGGTGTGGTTTTAGGGCAGTGGCTGGCGTAGGCCAAGCAGCGAAGGTTCTGGTGTGAATAGTGGTTCCGGTGACGACCGGTCAATCGGTTTTGACTGTACATCGCTCTTGTCGCGTTCACGTTGCAGCCTGGCATGCTGGACCCTCCATGTCGCTCACCGAATGGAACACGCTTCGTCTTGCGTTTTCGCTTGCTTGTGAGCAAACCGACGTATGTCCCCCTCCCCCTCCTGCGTCATTTATTATACTACCACTCCCTCCGTTTTATGCGGAGTACATAAAAATAGAGGGAGTATACTATGGATGAGGATCCCCTGACGTGGCCGAACCCATTGATTAACTGACATGCGGGGCCTAGCAAGCATGGGGTCCGCCAATAAGTGACCGAAAGGGAGGGTAAGGCAGGGATACCTACGTCAGAGGATCCACTTCCACTACTACTCCCTCCTTCCATTTACTATACAGGGCCTAATGTGTCTTTCGAGGCTAACTTTGACCAAATGTTAGAGTAATAATATATGACATGCAACTTTCACAAAGCATACGGTCAAATTGGAAACCATCTTGAGTACAAATCTAGGAGTATGTACGAATCTAACAATATTGATTGGGTGTTGTTGAATGTTGATACCTTCTTGATCAAAGTAGAGATACTTTGACTACACATAAAACCTATATGTAAACTAGAAAGGATAGGAGGGAGTATATTGTACGTTAAAAAACGAAACAAACATTGAATACCCTTTATATATGATTTGCGGATGCTATGATCACCGGTTCAAAATTTTGAATCCGCCTTAGGTATCACGTGCCCCCACTCGTTCCCTCTTGATTTCATCTCGGGGTCCGGAGATCCATTGAAGAGGACTAGGGTGGGTACATGCGAATGATACTCAGCGGAATGTTCAAATGAGGCATGCGGGAGGATGGACTCGACTGGAGGGCGACATTATCGATGGAGAAGAAGGTTGGAGAGGAATGAGAAATAAGCAAATGCCACATGATTATACTTTAACGGCTCAAATAAACAATAAGTTGTCTCGCTTGGCCTACATAGTGAAAGGCCTAATGCGCAACGCGGAGCACTGACGCTCGAATATGGCCGGGGAAAACAGGGAAACCGACATGTGGGGCACACCCGTCGGGACGACATAGCGCAGACTAGTCCAATGGAGGAGTTGGCCCACGACCTCCTCGCCGCCGACAACCGTTCATGTGGGTCGTTGGGGCCAACAACGGGGTGCAGCTCCAGCACCGCCTCTGGACACCGTGACCGTGGTGAGCAACATGCTCATATTGTCGCTAGACACAGTCGGTTTCAGTGTGCCGAGGGTGGCGTTAGTGTTGTGGCACGACCAACAGTATGTTTGGTTTGTGCCCAAGGTTGCCCCATCAAAGCATTGGGTAGCCAAAATTTTGGTTGAGTTATAGGTTGCCCATGATTTGGCCGACATTGGCAAGAAAAATGAACTAGAGTTGGCTAGAGTTCATTGGCATGCCAAAAAAATGGCAACCATCCAAACAAACACCAATCTTTGGGTCATGACCAAAATTTTGGTTGAGGTATTGGTTGCCCATGATTTGGCCGACATTGGCAAGAAAAATGAACTAGAGTTCGCTAGAGTTCATTGGCATGCCAAAAAAATGGCAACCATCCAAACAAACACCAATCTTTGGGTCATGACCAAAATTTTGGTAAGGTGCACTTTGGCCACAATCCAAACACACCCCAACACCCGACTCATAGAGGATGCATGGGCCGCCACGACACGTCCGCGGAGTGGTGTAGCGCGGCCAAATGTATCCTCTGGACCTGAGACCATGCCCGGTCGTCTTGCTTTTTCAATGACATGCGGGGATCGCATGTGAGCAAAGGGCATCTCCAACGTTGCCACGCCCGCAGCTAACTACCCTGGCACACCAAAACCCTCGTCCCTCACACCGTCGCGCGGTGCATTCCCAGCCGGCACCAGCTGCCCGCATGCATGCCGTCCGTTCGTATGTCGTTGTTAAGAGGCTCGGTGCCCGAGGAACCAACTCCGGCGACTTAATGACGCACCCGGACGCTTGGCCTCACCGGAATGCGCTACTTAAAGCGGCAACACCCAGCTAACCTCCACACCATAGTGCATCGTCCTCCTACCTAGCACCACATCCGCCATGACCGCAAGTGCGAATGCTCTGCGGGAGAGCTTGTCTTCGGGGATGAAGGTCGAGGTCACCGCGCAACTGCATGACATTCTTTGGGCCGTCCATGACAGAAAAAACCATGGTAGAAGCAAGGGGGAGGAAACTTTTGGGGAGTTGCCGGTTACGGTGGGAGGTAGGGGGCCGAGCGATGCGCGTTTCTCTCATACACGTGCGAGGCGTTGGCTCTAACTGAACCCGAGCGAGGCATTGGGCTCTAACTGAACCCGAGCGATTGCACTGCAGGCTACGCGTTACTGAACCCGAGCGATCGATCGATGGCTGTTAACTGAACCCGATGGAGCTATTCCTTCGCTACTGCTGCTAACTGAAGCCGATTGATTGGATGAACAGTGAGCATTGTGGGGGGGGGGGGTGGATGAACAGTGAGCGGTGGCGTTGCCTCTAGATGAACAGGACCCCCGTGGTGTGGAGGGCTGGATGAATAGTAGACGGTGGAGGGGTGGCCGTGGAGGGTTGGTTGAACAGGACCCCATGGTGTGGAGGGCTGGATGAACAGCAGACGATGGAGGGCTGGATGAACAGTAGACGGTGGAGGGGTGGTTGAACAGTAGCCGGTGGACTAGCGCGTGGTGGAGGCTGGATGAACAGGAGCCCGTGGAGGATGGAGGAGGTCGACGGTATCCTGTGGAGGCTGGAGGAGGTCGACGGTGGTGATGAATAGTATCCTGTGGAGTCCCGTTTTGCAGTACACCACACCTCTCCCGATGAACAGGACCCCCGTTTCGACCGTAGCGCTCCAACACAAGTCCGTTTCGTCCGTTTTGCGGTACGCCACACCCCTCCCGATGAATAGGAGCCCTGTTTCGACCGTAGCGCTCCAACACAAGTCCATTTCGTCCGTTTTGCGGTACGCCACACCCCTCCCAATCAACAGGACCCCCGTTTCGACTGTAGGAGATTCGTTTCCTCCATTATGCGGTACGCCACACCCCTCCCGATCAATAGGACCCCGTTCCGAATGTAGGAGGTCTCTTTCCACCGTTGTGTGGTACGCCAGGCCTCGTTTCCATCGCATGTTCCGTCCAAGCCCTCCCGATGAACACGACCACGCATTCTGTTCCGACCCAGCCGGTTGTCTCACCATGAACACGACGACGATGTTGTTTCTCCGTTCCGACCTAGCCATGTACGTATGCACGAGTAGGCGTTCGAGACCCTGCCCGTATGTACATACGTGGCCGTATTTTCCTTCTTGCACCCTCGTCGTTGAACGTACGTGTACATGCTACGTGCGCGCCTCTACTACGACACGTGCGCACCTCTACTACGACACGTGCGCGCCTCTACATTGACCAGTATGTACGTACACATTCGCGACCAAAATGACAACGCTACGTACGCTTCGACCAGGTGGGTCCCGACTGTGAGGCACTTCTTTGCCTGTGAAGATGTAGCTGGTGGGTCCCAGCAGTCAGGGGGGCGAATCGTTTTTTTTTTGCCCGGATGCACTTCCTTGCGTGCGAACATGTAGCTGGTGGGTCCCAGCAGTCAGGGGGGCGAATCGTTTTTTTTTTGCCCGGACGCACTTCCTTGCGTGCGAAGGTGTCGCTGGTGGGTCCCAGCGGTCAGGGGGGCGAATCGTTTTGTTTTTTTGCCCGGACGCACTTCCTTGCATGCAAAGATGTAGCTGGTGGGTCCCAGCAGTCAGGGGGAAACCTTTTTTTCACGAAATACAGTGGCCCGTTCGGTGGGTCCCAGCTGTCACGTGGAGGAATCATTATTTTCTGCGTAATAAGGAGGCACTTCCTTGCTGCGGCCGTGGACCCAGCTGTCAGCCTCTGCACGTATAGTCCATGTCCGATGGAAGTCGTTCCTTGACCACGTTAACCACGTTGACCACGCCACGAAGAGAGCACCAGGGCGGTGGACGACGGCGAGGCCTAGGAAGGGAACGCCGGGGAGCCGGGGAAGACGCGGCAGTGGAAGTCCGCACGGAGAGGTGTACGAGGGTTCACTGGTTCGGCTGCGGTGTGACGCTGCCATTGCCGCCGGGCCTGGCCAGCGGTGGGAATAGTAGGGGGCGGTGAGGCCTCCGCGGCAGCACAGCCGACCACGGGAGGCAGGAGCATGCGGCATGACCAGGGCTGCTTTGGGCGGCTGGAGCAAGAAGACCAGATGTTGAAGAAGCACTACGGCCGTTGGATGGACATTGTACGGTCACTGGAGCTAGAATCATTCATATGGACTAAAGTTGACAAAGGCCCCCGTCCCAGTCAACTTAGTAGGCCCACAAGTCAGCCTCCCACCATGGTGGGTCCCAGCTAGCAGGGGGAGTATTCATTTTTTTGTGCGTAATAAGGAGGCACTTCCGGTGGGTCCGAGCTGATAGCGCGGGGAACGTTTTTTTCACGAAATATGCTAGCCCGTTCGACGGGTCCCAGCAGTCAGGGGGGAAACATTTTTTTGCTAAATAAGGTGGCTCGTCCAGTGGGTCCCTACTTTCAGGTGGAGGAATAATTGTTTTGCGCGTAATAAGGAGGCACTTCCTTGCGGTCGCCTGGACCCAGCTGTCAGCCTCTCCACGTACGGTACTCTTCTGATGGAAGTCGGTTGTTGACCATGTTGACCACGCCGCACCGAGAGCACCAGGGCGGTGGTCTGGACGACGGCGAGGCCTAGGAAGGGGACGACGCGGAGCCGGGGAAGATGCAGCAGTGGTAGCCCGCGCGGAGAGGAGTACGAGGGTTCACTGGTTCGGCTGCGGTGTGAGGCTGTCGTCGCCGTAGAATAACAGGGGGTGTGGGTGAGTAGAGGGATGGCCTGGCCAGCAGTTGGAGTAGTACGGGGCGGTAAGGCCTCCGTGGCATAACAGCCGGCCACGGGAGGCAGGAGCACGCGACACGACCGGCGCTGCTTTGGGCGGCTGGAGCAAGAAGACCACAGGTTGAAGAAGCACTACGGCCGTTGGATGGACATCATACGATCACTGTAGCTAGAATCGTTTATATTGACTAAGTTGACAAAGCCCTTGGTACGCGTCAACTTAGTAGGCCCACAGCTCGGATTTGGCAGAGACCATATAGCCCATTTGTGACTTGTAAGAATGTACAGCCCATTTTTCAATTCTAATGGAATTTACTACAGTCCATTTACAGTTTGTTAAAAGCACAGCCCAACTTCTAGCTAGGACAACGATTAATAATTTCAAACAACCGCTCAGAACCGAATTCAAAAAAATCCCACATTTTGATGGGATCCGAAATATTTTTATCCGAAATTTCTAGTCAGGTTAAATATAATTTCAAAATAAAGTTGTATCACGTTAAAATCCAACGAAATATTGCACGCGCAACAAGTAATGAAATTAAAATTTCCAAATTCCAAAAATAATTTATTTTTCAAACTAATTACGTGTTTGGTGCATAGTAATTGCCCAGTTATTATAATTACATCCCATTTATTATTTCTTAAAATCCATTTTCTTGTTAAGCCTAATGCATAACTCCTAGGAAACTTTGCAGCACAGCGGGGCGGATAACAAGTTGACCCGGATATTGTGTACAACTATCGGCCCAGTTGCATTGCTGATGTTGAAAAAAAAGGCCTATGTAGTACAGTACAACCTAACATGGTTACTCAGCCCACATTCAGCGACGCCGGAAAGGCCCAAACAAGGCTTATGTACAACTTTTTGAAGTCACTAAGCTCAATTAATAACTTAAGGCAAAAGTTAGATTACAGTGGAACCTAATTAAAAGCTGTCACGAGCAAATAAATAATTCAACGAGTCCCACTTGTGCGTGTGCGCGTGTGTGTGCGTGTGTGTGTGTGTGTGTGTGTGTGTGTGTGTGTGTGTGTGTGTGTGTGTGTGTGTGTGTGTGTGAGAGAGAGAGAGAGAGAGACCCATAGGTCGATGCTCGTAAATACATATTTCAGCCATATGCATTGCTGATGCTCAGTAAAAACTTATATAGTTGACACAATCATATAGAACATCATAGCACACTGAACTTGCATACAAAAATTTCACGCAGGCGGCACAATCAGGATGGAAGCAGTGGATCGCTACGGGAAGGGCTATGTTGAAACCAACGAAGTCATACATAATGGTTCATCGTCTTTATAAATGATGGGGAAATATCTTGAATGTTGTGCAAAGAAAACAGACAGACAACACAATAAGTTCTGCTAGCACATTAAGTTGACGTACAACCCTTTCTAAAAAAAGTTCAGGTACAAAATTAGAACAGGTCACAATCAAATGTACCAGCATATCAGTGCTTCAGACCCATAGCTCGGATTTAACTAGTACTATCTGACAAGATTCAGTTGTTACCTCAAATTAGAGCACATCCAGGCTGCCAGCCATGCCTCTTCTCCCAAAGAAGCAGTGGCCTCCGCCGCGCGATGGAGTAGGCCCTGTGCCATCCATCGTTCCAAGCAACACAAGGAAAGTCTAACGTTGACTCCTGTAATGGACGTCGTCGACGGACCCTGGCACCAGCGGCGGCGGCAGGACTTCGATTGATGGATTGGCCACTTCTTCGACATGCACGAGCACTCGATACAGGTACATCCCTAACGTGATCCGTGGCGGCCTTGTGGCGACGAATAGTACAACCCCGGTTCCTGCACCGGTATCTCAACACCAATCACCTTCAGTATGGTGGACGGCTTCTTCATCCATGCCATAACAGTCAGAGCCCAGCTGTCTAGAGGAACAAACATACTTACGAGCTCACCTCCAAGGTCGTTGATAAGCTCGTTCATGGACTCGTTGTTCCAAGCAAGTCGAGGCATGCCGTGGAAGGTAAGCTTTGTTAAAAACTCAAGCTCAGAGGGCACCGAGCCCCATCCTGGGTGCCACCGATCAAAGCTCACAAGCGCGCCATCGCAAAACAAACCCCGGGAAGATTCGAACACACGACTGCAGACGAAAGTTGTCCAGAACCTAGCGAAGAAATCAGCCGGTGGCGGACAGACTTCGATGAGCAAGTCACTTATTTGGATGCCGTGCGCAATGCCAAGAGCTTTGACAAGGTCGTCCGGCGAGACGGGAGGCCGGTCGCCGTTGATGGTTACCATCAGCACTTTGCCGGCAAACTGGTCGTCAAGCGCCGCCATGCCACTGTTGAGCGACAACACGCATCGACCGAAGGTAGGACGGACCTCAAGATCTCCGGCTCAGAGAACTGTTTTGACCGGCGACATGATAGTGCGCTTGAGTACAGGGAGTACAGGAGGGGGATTTGGGGGAACTGGAGAAGGAATCGAGATTCCAGAGGTGGGGGAGGGGCGGGAGACAGGGGATGAAAAGGTAGCATGAATTTCGAGCACGCGCCAATATGCTCTCGGCGCGCAAGCGCACGAAAACACCGGTGGCGCCCACATGTCGGCCTAAGAGTCCTTATTCTTTCTTTTTTGGAGAGCCCAGCCTTTTTTTAGGATCTTTTGAGAGCCCGGCCCGAGAGTCATAATTGACCTGTTTGGGATTGCGTTACTACTCGGCCCATATTCAACGACACCTCACTGGCCCAAGCAAGTGTACATCATCGAAAAGGCAGTGAGCTCAAATTATATAACTTGAAAAAAGGAGATATACTATGAACACTGGAGAATGGTGATGCCCTCATTTAGCCCACCAGTAGTTCGAGACAATAAACAGTTCGAAACAACGATATATACAACATTCAAACACTGACTAGTGACTACTACTGACATAAATAGCAAGACATGATAGTTCATAAGAAGTCTTGCTACACAACCAAAACGTACCCATCTGCAGCGCTCAGACTCTCGTGATCCAGACGAGAATGACATTCTAAACAGAAGCAACTATTACATAGAAAGAGTGACCTAGACGAGGATGACCAAATGACAAGGAATATGCATAACAAAAGAAATAACTACCCATCCAGCACCAGCAGCAAAGACAACAAACTCATTCGAAGAGATGATCCAACACCATCATAATTTGCAGCCCCGCTTAAGCGACCAGTGATCCGGAGACACCAGTACCCACCCTTTCGATGCAACAGCCCAGTTACCTATCAACCTGAAGGCTTGAACCACATCACTACCTGTCGTAATTGAGACATCCAAGGATCAAAGTTAATCCGGATGCCTTTGTCATTCTCACCTTCTTTTGGCTGCAGGTTGTATCGTTGACAATCAGGGGAGTTTGCTCCCGAACTCCTAGGGCTCGCCGTGTAGACACAGTTTTCCATAGCAAACAGAGCCTCTCTGCCATCAAGGTCCTTGCCAACGGTTATCTCCTGGTTAATCGGATAATTGAGTCCGAGAAACAGAGAGTGTGAACCAAGGCTGTTTACCCGCCTCCAACTAAAACATCTGGCCCCAACAAGCTGGTATCCTGCTCATAGACGTAACAGCCACTGTCCGGATACTCACGTATTACACGGTGTTTGTATATAGTGGGGTTTTTGCAATATAACTTTTTCGGCTCATGTGTCCGAATGATCATCAGTCTTTTGCCGTTGTCTGATCGAGCGAGGAACCAGTTGTGCTTCCCTGTTTTTGGCAAAGGTGGTGTAATTACAAAGGACAGTAAATGTAGGGACACTGCATCATATCAAAAAGGACAGGCGTTGTTAATGTAAGATCAGCATTGTTCAGAGTATGAGTAAGATCAGCATTGGAACTGGGAGGAAAATACAGGGAAATGTATACTGGGTTCGAAAATATAGAAGTGCCATGCATGGTTATACTCATGTTATCTCGCAATCGATTCTTCACAGGAAACTACCATGTCATCCATGTTATGTAATCATGTTCAGTCCTCACAAACAAATTATTCAAGGTAACTAACAGAACATGCATTGTTATATACTCGTGTTCTGTGGGCAAAAATTTTGTGAGGATATTATTCTAGCCATTGATTGCTGAAGGGCGAATATAGGTATGTACACATGGTAAGCATTGTAGGATTTCACTACTTCCAAATATAGAGTTCTCCATATGCACATTTACTTCCCTAATGTATGGTTAGATGAAACCAACAGTGTGGTGCATGTTTCTACATCATGAAAATGAGGAAACTAACATGGCCATTGATACACACTCATATTTAGTACTAGTACATAGATTACTGTAAAATAAGGATAATATCCATATATTCCTAACCGTTTGATTATTCAGGGTACAAATAGGTTGTAATGACATGGTCACAATCGCATGAATTAACTCATTCCAAATATAGTTGATTTATGGCGTCTCTAATATATTGCCATAGTTCTACTCAAATTCTGCTCAAACAGGGATATGCCAATCATCACAAAAAGTTCAAACAGTGTCATGGCGTCATCATTAACATGAGATGGAAACAACTTACACGCGCCGTCCCAGCAATACGTGGTGCCATCTGCTTTGTCGATCACGTAGATGATGCCATTGTGTTCAATAACATCACATAAGTGTGTATCAGCTTTGACGATGATCCACTGCGAGCCGAGTTGTCTCCAGCTAAAAAAGGCACCGGCATAAAGATAGGCGAGTCCGCGGTCGAACAAGGCAATTAGCTTGAAGTCTGCGTAATTCACATGTCGTGTGGGTACTTGGAAGATTACAATCTTCTGCAAAACAAGGTCCGTCCAACTGACGTAGTAATCTAGATGACTTGGACCACGGAACCACGCCCCCTGACATGCGCCTCACCCCTCTCGGCCGCACTGCCCCTCTGCCTTTGTGTGCATGAAATGTGGGCCACCTAAAATGCGGCGAGCATCAAGTTTCTACCATAGCCACCTGTGATTCCCACGACGCCGCTCGAACCCATGAAACCACATGTCCCCCGACCTACAGCTCACCCCTCTTGGCCCCACAGCCCCTCAGCCTTCGGGAGCATTACATGTGGACCAGTCACCTATCGGGTCCACATGTTATTGACTCAAAGGTAGGTGTAGTAAGGCGCTGAAGCTCAGTCCCGACGGCCCTGAGAGGGAAATGTAACTCCTGCGCCAGGGCTTGTGATGCTCCCGCAGCACGAACTTGTGCCAAACTCGATACATGCACGCAGCAATTTAATGGACATTATAATCTCAACATGTGATGGGGAGCTCTAAATTTGAATTTGAAACTTACAAAACGAAAAGATTCAAAACAAATAAACTGGGAGAGAGGGAGTATATCGTAGGATGTGTCCCATACAAAATAAGTCCCTTGGTTGCGGTTAGAAAGGAGCACAGCGTCTTCCTACTCATACGACAACAAATCGGCCGCAGACAGCATGGTCCGCCTTTGACCGCCATGTGCAAGGTTCGTGCTATCTTTTATTCAATCTCACTGTGGTTCCATCGTACCAATTCATGCGGTGGCCTGTTGCATGGTTGCTCCCAATATTGGACAAAGGTTCTACGGGAACGGTGTCACCGTTGTGAATGGTGTGCAAATTGATGTTGGTACCCTACCATACATATACAAGCCAATCTCCACTCGCACCGAGCCTAGCCTGTGAAACAGTGGGCAGGGGGAGAATTAGGAAATGGACACGAAAGTAGTCTTTAGAATGCATTTACTATGTGATCAAACTCATCTTACCTACTCATCGGAGGAAATCCGAGTGCCCCTCAACGTCGACATCTCAATGGGCGTCAACTTGCAACTACGGCCACGCCACGCTGGAGAGACCCCCAAGGAAATATCCTTGTGCGTTCCACGGAACATCAAGATGCATTTGTATGAGTAGTTTATCTTGTGAGGGAAAAGGATGAATGAGGGAAGGCCTCTAGAGATAGAGATGGACACTACTGCTACCAATGTGCTAGCCCGTGCGTTGCAATGGATCCAAACTACTAGAATAATACTTGTTCACGTGTTTGAAATATAAACACTCTACTTTTGATATACATGTGTCAGCAGACACGACAGCTTGTCCATGGAAGTTGAACCACGGCGACCATCACATTTCTTGTTTCTACCAGTGCCACACCCACACGCGATTCCCACGACGCCGCTCCAACCCACAGCACGAGGTCCCCCGACGTGGACATGGATCCTCTGACGTGGCTAGCACTGCCTTGCCCTGCCTTTCCTTCACTGATAGGAGGGACCCACGCTTATGGGTCCCACATGTCAGTGACAGAATGGTAGGATTGTTCGTGCCCCTCATCCTTCTCGGCCCCACCGCTCCTCTGCCTTTGTGTGTATGACATGCGGGCTAGCTGAACTGTGGTGACCATCAACTTTCTACCACAGACACACCCGATTGGACGCGGTTTGCCTGCTCCGCTGCTGTCCTCCGATCCGTACTCCCGCACCATCGAATTTTCATCCAGCGGCTGTGACACATTTTCATCTGTACTCCGGCCGGTTCATCTCGAATGAGTGAGTCTTGAACCACGCCACCACCGTGAGAATAACATGTGGGCCAGCCGCATTTAAGGTGCGCATGTCATTGACTCATAGGCCGGGCACTAAGACACTGAAGTTCGGTCCCGTGGGCCCCGAGAGGGAAATGTAACTCCTGCGGCAGGCCTTGTGGTGCTCCCGCAGTACGAGCTCGTGCCAAAACTGGAATTTGTTTCTTACTACTACCAATTAGTACTAGTAAGGTACACGTGCATTGCACGCATGAGATTCTGGTGGTTTGTGCATTATGCTTCTACATGTGGAGTTTTCTAGATTCTAACATGTGGCAAAATCTGGTGGAATGTAAGGTTAGGCAAGTTTGATTAACTTAGGTGAGTGTTTGGTTCAAGCCACACTAAGGCCCCACATGACATACACACAAAAAATGTGGCAAGATTCCCTTAGGCTTGCCAACTTGTGGCTCTCATTTTGAAGAACTAATAACTTTGCCTAAGCTTAGTTGTGGCAAAGTTAGTCATGAATTAAGTTCAACCATGGAGTCTTCTAGATTATACATGTGGCAGAATCTGGTGGATGATATCCAACGGCCAGTAGTGCTCGGATTTGCCATCTTTGTACCGTCGAATTGGCTTCATCCAACAACCAACTTTCAAAATTTTCACATACTATATAGGGGGTATAGATATAGATGTGCGGGTCCATTGCAATGGATCCAAAGTATATCTATTTAGTGGAGTGCACTCTAAACACATTATCTATTTATTTTTCTCTAACCTTCCGTAGCCATGCAACCAAGCCACATAAGCTTAATGGGTGCCCCCCACATCATATTATTCATACTACATTGATTGATAAAAAGATAAATCACCCAAAACAAGATCTTCCCATTTTTTGTTCCTACGATGTTGTGCCGTGCACCTATCTACTAGTAGTTGTATAGTGGTAGTATTAGTAATATAGTATTAGGAGTACAAACTTGGTAGTACTAGTAGGAGTAGTACTAGTACGGAATGCTCCTACTCTATCAATGAGCCCCGTTTGACACAAAATTTCTTGGCTTCCATGCTACAGCTAGATCTTCCCCTTGTTTCTGTTTTCCAACCCGGCGGCAGGCGGGGTGTCGGTTTGCTCAACGGCGGTCCCACATGAAAGTGAAAATGCTAGGCAGGCAACGCGCCTTCCCTAAGCTATGTGTCGTGCCGGACGGGCCGTGTTGTACTCCCGATTCCCGGGCGTGTGGGGGTGCGACGCGAACGCGGCAGGCCTTTTCCTTTTACTAGCAATGTGCCCGTGCGTTACGACGGATCCAAAGTAGTAGAATAGTAGTATTTGTTCACAAACTTGGAAGAAATCACTATTGTTTTGATATACTCCTAATATATTACTCCCTCCGTACCTAAATATTTGTCTTTTTTGAGATTTCAAATGGACTATCACATACGGATTATATAGACATATTATAGTGTTTCTAGCAAGATGCCCGCACGTTGCACGAAGTTGATGGAAAAGGTAAGCACAACTTATAAATTGACGGATGGAGTACTAGTTTACAGTGATGCATATAATTAAGCAAAGGGATCGCACATGTCGGTATTGACTGGAACGAGAATGCAATAGCACAATAAGAATTAAGGCCACGATGATGCGATCGCAGTGGTGGTTACAGAAGGCAAGAAGAAAGATGGATCCACGAATGTACGACCTCCTCCTCCTCAACTTAGTGCGCCGGGCCACCGACCGGCGGCTAAGGAGCGGCGGCTTTTGTGGCAAGGTTGAGGTGCTTCTCAACAAAGGCATCCAAGGCTTCCAGCCGGTTGAGGAAGGCCAACATCGTAGCATCCTCACTGGCCTTGTAGATACCTATGTACACGATTTGCTTGTACGCGTGGATGTGTAGGTCGACGAATTCTTGCAGGGTGAGGCGCCTCGCGGCGAGCGCGACCTCCAGGTGGACATTCTTCGTGGCGTCGGCGGGCAGTCGCAGGGCCACCAGTGCTTGAAAGAGGTTCCGGCCATGGAGAACGATTAGGGTGGCAGGCAATGAGGAGCCCGGGCATGTGGGCTGGAGGAGTATGGCGATGTCGTCCGCGAGCTTCTTGAGGATGGTGAACTTGTTGTTGGTGGCAACGATCATCTGGTCCAACTGAGAGTCATAGTTGGCATCGACGGCGGCCATCCACCAGTCGGTCTCCAACACCGTCTGGAGACGATCCTCGGCGCCATGCCACAGGCCGGAGTCGTGGACCATCTGGCGCAGCCGCTGGCTGCTCACGCGCATCGCCGCCATGGGTCTGGAGCGAGCTCTTTTGCGCCTAGTGTAGGTGCTTAGGCAAATGCTTAGGTGCGTACGATGTGGTAGATGCATTGGAATGGAGGGGCGCCTTTATATGAGGGCAATGAGGGCAAACTCCATTGCATTCACATCGCGCAGCCTCTTTTCCCGGACCTCCTCCCTTCCCTCATGCATTAATTGAAGGAGGATGCATTGGCCGTTCAACATATTGGGAACCGCTACTCCCTCCCTCGTCCGCATTAAAGCCGTATCGGGAACTGCGCCGCCCGCTGTCAAATCGAATACTCCCTCCGTCTAGGTGAGTATTAAGTCATCTTACGAAAACCAAATACTAGTAAACACATAGGTGTGGTGCATTAACTCTCACGTTATTTCTTATTTTTTGACATAAATAGAGGAATCAACCAAGAAGAGATGTGGGGCTTGTATGCTTTTAATGACTTGAGACTATCAAACATGACATGCAGTGGTCATTCATTGCACAAGAACAAATACAACCCACGTCAGCACACATGCATCTTATAGCATCACATCCAATGGCTATAAAAGATGAATGAGACCAAATTATATATCATGTAGATGAGTTCTAGCAAAACTGTATTAATAATACTTAGTACTCCTGCGCCATGTATCATATATTAGGCTGGTTGTAATGGGGAGTATCATATACTAGTATCATGCATATGATACTAGTGTATGATACTACATCTGTAATGCATGGTATCATATGTTGGTATCATATAGGACTAAATTTATTGACATGCATGACACAAAGTAGTATATGATACTGAAGCTCCTCTTTCCTCATTTAATTCAATGACACCTCATCAAAATTGCTTAGTTGGCACGCATGATACTACCTATGACACTCCCATTACGACCAGCCTTAGTATCATGTAGTACTTTATTTATTGCCATGTACATGACACATAGTTCACGAGCGCTCTCTATATGTACCACCTTTTTTTTAGTTTCAAGTTTTGCTCCATGGCGCAATCCATCGATACTACTATTGTACAAAAGTGGAGTATATACATTTTTAAAAGGCTAGAGGGCGGGGCAGTCTAGCACGATCGGTTTCACGAGAGGCGAGGGCCTTTGTGATTTGACGGCTCATTAATGCTGTCAAATCAAATAGTATTGCGCCGCCCGCTGCACGTCCGGCGCCTCCATTAAATCCCTCCGTTAAACCCGCATGCAAACCGAGAATCCTACTCCGGCCACACGTCCATTCATGTGCAGGCCGGAATTAAACGCAACACCGGCCGAGCTCCTCCCGTCCGCCCTCAGTTTAAACGAGGCTAGACGCTGGCCAAGCTCCTACCATCCGCCCTCTATTTACACGAGGATAGACAGACAGCGGGCAAGAATCGCACCCCTCTGCCGCTCACCCATATCCTCCTTCACCATTTTCTCCACCCTTCTGATGGCTTCCGATGAGCCGTTCTCCGGCATATTACCCGGCTAGATGGCCCGCCGAGCCCTCTGGATACGGGCGAGGCCGCTCGGTACTTCACCAACCTCGCTTGGCCCGACGGAGCCAGTTGCCGCCCCAAGCAGGCCCGTGGTTCATCAACTCGCCGCTCCAGTTCATCTTGATGCACTACAAGAAATATGTCAACTTGTGACCTTGACTATTGGTCACTGAAAGGTCATGGTTTTTCATTTGCGACCTTTTTGTGACCAAAAATAGAAGGTCAAAAGCTGGCGGTCGTAAACTGACTATAGAGACCTTCTCTGTGAGAAGGTCGTAGACGTTTACGACCAAAACAGAAGGTCGTTGAAGCTATGACCTTTTGTTTTGGTCACTGGCTGTCTGCCCAGGCCACGTCGGATCCGACGTGGCAAGCAGACGTGGAAAAATTGCGATCAATTCAAAAGGTCACAGATAAGATTCAGCCCGGTCCATTTCGCTGTTTTAGATGGGCCGAGCCCAACAATTAGGCTTTTTATATATATTTTTTCTGTTAATTTCAGTCAGCCTCATGGGCCAAGCCCAATAATTTGGCCTTTCCATTTTTTGGGCCATGGCCTTTTTGATTCAACAAATTTAGTTTTTCTTTTTCCGGGTAAACTAGTTAGATGGGTCCCAATTGTCAGGTTTTATTCAAGTGGGACACTTTTGACAACATCATTTTCTTCAGATTTCAATTTGACAGAATAAATAACCATATTTAAATAAGAACGGACAGAAAACACAAGTAATACTTCACATAACAGTAGCGAGAATAAATCTGTTATAGATACATTGACAACAAAAATTACAAGCTCCACAAGTGTAATTACAAGCTTCAAATTACATACTGGGCTCCTTCTCTCATATGACATGGTTACATGCTCTACTACTGTAATAACACATATACAAATACAATCACAGTCACACTGGGCTAACAGAACAGCAATAGAACTATCATCACACCTTCGACCGTCGCCCTGCTACATGAGTTAGAAGAGAAGAATCAAAACACTAGAGCCAATATATTCTGAATAGACCATTCAAAAGAGGGCAATTTCTTTAGAATAATAACACAAATTTACATAGTACAATGATTTTTGTTCTCTAGTTAATTAAAACGAGATACCCGTGCATACAAGAAAGGTGATGCACGGAAATAGAGCATTTTACTAATAGCACACACAATATCAATATTATGTTCTTATCGGCTTATTCTTATGCCAAAAGCAAGAAAGATAATCTGGCCAAATAAGCAACTACTCTGTAAAATAAAACATCAAGACTAATTAAGCAGACTAATCCTTTTGTGAAAAATGGACTGGATAATTGGTTTTCCATACACAATCCCTTGCAGTTAGCAAGAACATGACAAATAACGTGAACATGAACACATACCATACTGTCCCCTACATTTATAGCTAGGATCAGACCCCTCTTATCAGTATATTGACTAGTTATTAGTAAAGCATCAACCAACAATAGTGATAATGCAAAAGCAGCTTTTGTGCTTCTGCATATGTCTGTACTATCAATATGCTTTGGGAAGCAGAGGCAGATATTGAACATCCCTGAATAAAAGGTACTAGATTACAATGTTGTGGATATATAGTTACTTGGTATTTCAATATTTCTCCTTAACACAACAGAATTACGCCAACCTTGTATGTTAAATTAAGAGATGCATTGCAAGTGTCTGAAGCAATGTTATGCGCTATATCCTTCTCATTATCTCAAGGCAAGCAAACTAAAATTTCACCCGAGCTACAATAGTTGCGTCTACAACCAAACTACAACAGTAGTAGCAACAGATGGAGGCAATTGGCTCACTTGCAGTAGCTGTCCAGGAGCAAACTTGAGGACCCACGGAGCAGGGGCAGCAGGATGCAGCTTGGGGACATGGTCGGGGAAAACAACCAGCAGCAGCAGCTTGGGCACTCGGTCGGGGAACACAACCAGCGGCAGCAGCAGGTCCGGGGAACATAATCTGAAATCACATGGGAAGTTATTTATTGAATTTCACCACAGACCCCCTTATTTGTTAGAAACAACTTCCCCTAGACAATCAGCATAAATGAAACATGAATGCACCTAGATGTTGTCAATTAGCATTTGGCCATATGCTCTGTAAAAAATGGGTGATTTCTACATGCCTGAAACAAACCTACTGCTAGAGTGTTGCGTACAGCTGACATGTTTGATGAGCTTCGATATGAAGAGAAGACCGGAGATAGGTAATTCAGTGGGTTTGGGCTTGACAACAGGAAGCAGGAACACAACAATTGACGAAAACAAGATGCCAAACTATATTTAGTAGGGTATATATATTGTGGTACTATGTTCCTGTCAAGGGCAGCTTTCGTACCAGGGCCTAAAAACATTGTAAACAAGTAGAAATACTACTCCGTTATTACTAGTCAGCCAAACCTAACTATAGCAGCAGCAAAATTTCTATTAGTCTATAATAAGTATAACTATGCATCTACTAGTACTAGTAATTGTGCAATGTGACAACAAGCATTAAACAGCACTTAAAACAAAGCAGCATCACAAGACAGATTTAATTCTTTGTGGTTATCCAGAAAGAATGATACGAGGCAGGCGGCATCCATTACCGACGATCTCGCCGAGGTGCATGGAGATGGAGTTGAGCTGGGCCAGAGGTCTTCCAGGCATATGTTGTTCACCTAATCACCACCTCCCTGCATGCCACACACACACTGCAAGTTAGATTACATACAGACATATTGTGTTTCTAATGCATAATACCACTAACAGAGACCGTGGTGTTCTAGGATGATGCATAGTCCATCTAACTAATCAATATCATATATGATGTAGAGTCCTCTAGATGATGGAATACCTTTCAAAGTGAGGCATCCTTAGAATACTAGGTTGTTCTGATGCTATATAAAATAGCGTAAAAAAACTAAGGTAATCATCCTAATCAAGGCAGCAGGGAAAAGGACATGTGAGCAGGGCATGTATGCACATTTTGAAAAGAATGAACAGAGCCAACTAAAATCTGTGAGCATTAAAACTTGTAGGAAATTTGGTCAATCACATGAACAGGGCCTTTATGCACATTTTTCTCTACCCGTAGTCCAGTACTAGTAGAAAGACAACAGATCGGCAGTATCATTTAAAAAACTTTGTTGTAAGGTTGTTGTTAGCTTTCTGCTCTGATTCAAGTTAACTTGGCACCTGTAAGATTTTTAAACACGTACTGTGACTTCACACTAGACAGTCCATATAGGCTACAATGATGTAGGATTTCATAGATCGACTGACATGGGTTGCACTAAAATCCAAATGAATCATCAAAAATTAACTCCATAGATGCCAGGTACGCCATCACAGCTAGCAGTAAATCAGGAATCTGTGCTAGGTAAGGAGGGATTGAGACCGGAGAACATTACCATCTGGAGATCCCAGCTCGCAGAGGTGCTCTCCTCAAGGTTGGGTCGTGCGCGAACGTCGTAGATGATCGGACTCTCGAACCACAGGATGATGGTGTGAGCCTCCTCGGAGTAGACCTGCATGGAGCAGCTCCCAAAGGAAAAGGCGACCAGCAAAAAACATCAAACGTGGAAGGAACCCACCAAATCGTGCAAAAAACAGCAGGGAGCAAGCAAACCCATCGTGCGATTCACCGGCGGGAGAGGGCTACGGGTGATCCTTTGAGGCCGGGAGAGGCCGAGAGGTCTCCGAGATTCGCGCCATTGCTGTCCTGGTCGCCGGAGACACGGCATGCAGCGCTGCCACCGCAAACCCTAGGCAAGCCACGCGCTTGCCATGGTCCGGCCAGCTCGACGGAGCGCCGCGCATCGAAGCATGCACGCGCGTGCCGGCGAGCAAGCCAGCCGCGATGCTGTTCTCGCTGGGCGGCGGCGCTGTTGTCTCCGTTGCGTGAGGAGAGGAGGTTGCTTGGTCTGGGAGAGAAGGGGCGGCAGCGGGTGGATGGATCTAAAGGGAGGAGGAGAAGAGGAGGTGGCGGCGGCGATGGATCTGATGGGAGGAGGAGACGGGGGAGAAGGGGAGGCAACGGGTGGATGGATCTGAAGGGAGGAGGAGATGAGGAGGTGGTGGCGGCGATGGATCTGATGGGAGGAGGAGATGCGGGAGAAGGGGCGGCTGCTGGGTTAGATCTGCTACGCGCCGGCGCTGGGGTAGGAGGTCGCTGGCGGGGCCAGAGGATGTGGAGCGGAGGTCGCGCCGGCCGACCGGAGGATCGGGGGCGGCGGGTTGTCGATGGTGGCGGTGGGGGCGGCGGCAGATCGAGATCGGGGAGGGGGCGGCAGCGAGGAGATGGGGACGAGGGAGGAAGGGGGCGATGGGGGGAGGGGTCGATCTGAGGTAGGGTTTGGGCTGCGGGTGGGGGTATCTCCTTTTCTTTTCTTTTTTTTTCTTTTTTCTGTAGATAGATGGATGGATGGATGGACGCCATGTCATCGATCCGTGGAGAGAGTTATGATAGGTTCAGAAAATCAGTGATGTAAAATAGTTTTCAAATACTATAAATAGAGGGATTTTATGAAGTAGCTATCAAAAATATTTTGCAAAAGGGCACCACACAAACTTTCACTAGAGTTAGACCACATTTTATGGATTAGGACCAATTTGTATGCATTTTTCATATTTCTAGCTATTTTTAATCATTTTTTGAGTGCCCCAAATGAGGGTTTTTTGTGAAGGACCTACCAAATAATTATTGCAAAATTGTACCAAATCATTTTTCTAAAATACTAGGCCATATTTAATGCACAATTGACAAAATGGTTTGGTGTAAAAAGTTTTGATCCACCTATGGTGAAAAAGACAAATTCCCGCCGATTCAGCTGGAAGCGGGTCAAATTTGAACTGCAGGTGCCTCGTAGTTTGCTATTTTATTTTTTCCAAAAATCATTTCTAGGTACATAAGTACATATTTAATCAGAGAAACACCAAATAAATTCCAAGATTCAACCACTAGCTAGGAACAGTCATTCCCGCCGTTTTGACCGTATTTTGAAACGGGCATAAAAAATTCAAAAAAATTGGGAAACCTTTGTATTGTGTCATTATATGTAGCCAAGTTCCCAGGAAAAATAACAAACTTGTAATACGGCAATTATTTTAAAAAAGTGTTCTCAGAAACGAGCTATCACGTGTGGAGATCAATGGCTTTCAAGCCAAATAATCAATCTTATGGCCATGGCATAGTTTATTCAAATGATCTCATATTGTGCACAAGGGTGCATATTGGAATGGCAAACAATGTTGCCTAAGGAAGTTTTCATTTTCTTTGGACGAAAAAACCATTTTCCATTGTTCGAGTGCCCGAAAGGAGGTTTTTTTCTGAAGGACCTCCCAAATAATTGTTGCAAAATTGGACCAAATCATTTTTCTAAAATACTAGGCCATATTTAATGCACAATTGACAAAATGGTTGGGTGTAAAAAGTTTTGATCCACCTCTGGTGAAAAAGACAAATTCCCGCTGATTTAGGTGGAAGCGGGTCAAATTTGAACTGCAGCTGCCTCATAGTTTGCTATTTATTTTTTCCAAAAATCATTTCTAGGTACATAAGTACCTATTTAATCAGAGAAACACCAAAAAAATTCCAAGATTCAACCACTAGCTAGCAACGGTCATTCCTGCCGTTTTGACCACATTTTGAAACGGGCATAAAAAATTCAAAAAAATTTAAAAAATTGGGAAACCTTCGCATTGTGTCATTATATGTGGCCAAGTTCCCAGGAAAAATAACAAACTTGTAATACGACAATTATTTTTAAAAAGTGTTCTCAGAAATGAGCAATCACGTGTGGAGATCAATGGCTTTCAAGCCAAATGATCAATCTTATGGCCACATTCATGTGATAGTTTGTCAAAATGATCTCATATTGTGCACAAGGGTGCATATTGGAATGGCAAACAATGTTGCTTAAGGAAGTTTTCATTTTCTTTGGACGAAAAAACCATTTTCCAATTTTCGAGTGCCCGAAAGGAGGTTTTTTTGTGAAGGACCTCCCATATAATTGTTGCAAAATTGGACCAAAACATTTTTCTAAAATACTAGGCCATATTTAATGCACAATTGACAAAATGGTTGGGTGTAAAAAGTTTGATCCACCTCTGGTGAAAAAGACAAATTCCCACCGATTCAGCTGGAAGCGGGTCAAATTTTAACTGCAGGTGCCTCGTAGTTTGCTATTTTATTTTTTCCAAAAATCATTTCTAGGTACATAAGTACCTATTTAATGAGAGAAACACCAAAAAAATTCCAAGATGCAACCACTAGCTAGGAACGGTCATTCCCGCCGTTTTGACCGCATTTTGAAACGGGCATAAAAAATTCAAAAAAAATCAAAAAATTGGGAAACCTTCGCATTGTGTCATTACATGCGGCCAATTTCCCAGGAAAAAAAACAAACTTGTAATACGGCGATTATTTTAAAAAAGTGTTCTCAGAAACGAGCTATCACGTGTGGAGATCAATGGCTTTCAAGCCAAATGATCAATCTTATGGCCACATTCATGGCATAGTTTGTTCAAATGATCTCATATTGTGCACAAGGGTGCATATTGGAATGGCAAACAATGTTGCCTAAGGAAGTTTTCATTTTCTTTGGACGAAAAAACAACTTTCCATTTTTCGAGTGCCCGAAAGGAGGTTTTTTTGTGAAGGACGTCCCAAATAATTGTTGCAAAATTGGACCAAATCATTTTTCTAAAATACTAGGCCATATTTAATGCACAATTGAAAAAATGGTTGGGTGTAAAAAGTTTTGATCCACCTCTAGTGAAAAAGACAAATTCCCGCCGATTCAGTTGGAAGCAGGTCAAATTTGAACTGCAGCTACCTCATATTTTGCTATTTATTTTTCCAAAAATCATTTATAGGTACATAAGTATCTATTTAATCAGAGAAACACCAAAAAAATTCCAAGATTCAACCACTAGATAGGAACGGTCATTCCCGTCGTTTTGACTGCATTTTGAAACGGGCATAAAAAATTCAAAACAAATCAAAAAATTGCAAAACCTTCGCATTATGTCATTATATATGACCAAGTTTCCAGGAAAAATAATAGACTTGTAATATGGAAATTATTTTAAAAAAGTGTTCTCAGAAATGAGCTATCATGCGTGAAGATTCATGGCTTTCAAGCCAAATGATCAATCTTATGGTCACATTCATGGCATAGTTTGTTCAAATGATCTCATATTATGCACAAGGGTGCATCTTGGAATGGCAAACAATGTTTCCTAAGGAAGTTCTCATTTTCTTTGCATAGAAAATTCATTTTCCATTTCCCGAGTGCCTGAAATGAGTTTTTTTACGAAGGACCTACCATATATTTGTTGCAAAATTGGACCAAATCAATTTTATAAAATGCTAGGCCATATTTAATGCACAATTGACAAAATGGTTGGGTATAAAAAATTTTGATCCACCTCTGGTGAAAAAGACAAATTCCCGCCGATTCAGTTGGAAGCGGGTCAAATTTGAACTGCAGCAGCCTCATAGTTTGCCATTTATTTTTTCCAAAAATCATTTCTAGTTACATAAGTACCTATTTAATAATAAATACATGGTTTGGTGGCGATACGTCGAGGTTTGGACGGTGGCCGAGGGCCCCAACTCTAGAGCGCGTAAACTCGCATGCCCGCCGCGTGGTCACCGCGTGCCCGTGTCTTTGCCATGTGTTCTGGGATGCCTAGGCATGTCTAGTGGGTTGGGCACTCCCCAGGTAGGTGCTAGGAAGAAAATCACAACATAACATTCTCACGAGGAGACCGATCGATGCTCAAACATGAATAAGCAGCCAAGTGTTTGATTAGCGGTACGGGAAATGCACATGGCTAATGGGTGTGAGTTTTGGCTGAGGATAATCAATTACTAAGAAGACCGTCTTCACAAATTTTCAGCTCAAAAGGAGGAGCCTAGGTGGTACTTGCTTTGCAAAGTACCACACTGGACATAAATACGAATGTTGAAGCCGGGCTCAAAATAATGAATGGATTGAGCTGGCATTTGGTGGAGGATGGTTATTTGGGTAGAGGAAAGCACTGTAGAAAATGGATACCATTTGGACATGCCAAAGTGGTACTTCCTTCACAAAGTGTTTTTCTGAACAGAATAGGAAAATGAATATTTTTGAATTATTTTGAACTACGCAAGGAAGGTTTTTTTACATATTTGACGAAGATATGACCCAAGGAATTTATGAGATTTTTTTGGGAATTTTGGGAATGATAGAAATATAGGTTGCTTCACAACCTAGTGCAAAAACTGCCACATGGACATGACACATAGGCAAAACTGATGAGGTGGCGCCTAGTCATAGCAACCCAGCACAATTTACAAGGTTATGTCTATCTATATTGGTCATGATCAGCTAGAAATAAGGCAGCGGACCTGTGCTATTTGCTTTATGACTATTTCGTGTAAGGAAATTGCGACCTTTCTGACCAAAACGGTCGTTATTGTTTAGGGTTTGGAGCCCCCCAAACAGCTTTTGACCAATTGGTCTGAAATGGTCATAGATCTATGACCAATTCTTCCAGGGTCACTGACAGAAGGTCACTAGTTGACATATTTCTTGTAGTGATGAGGAGTGGCGAGTTGCTCCACGCCGGCACGGCGGCGAGCACGCCGGTACGGGCGCCGTCGCCGCCGCGTCGTACCGCGCCACCAGTGTCTGCGATGGCCACGCCTCCCGTGTCTGTGGGCGCGCCTCCCATGCCTGCGGCAGCGCCATGCACGCAGAGACAGAAGCCGGGGGCGTGGAGAGCGACAAGTCGGTGGCCAGCTTCTCCGTGTCCGCCGCCATCATCAAGGAGAAGTAGGACACGGGAGGCCGCCGCCCCTTGGGACCCATGAAGGCCACTGCCGAGGTGACGACCGCGGATTCAGGTGGTTTTTTTGCTGCTTCGTCTCTTCCGAGGACCATCGTTGACCCCGCAAGTGTCTGACGGACATGAGGAAGACAAAGGGATCCGCGTGCGGCCATTTAGAACTAAAATAAGTCTAGATATATCCATTTCTAGGACAAGTATTTCCGGACGGAGGGAGTATTAATTATACAAGAGAGCCGGATTGGCACCTCTTAGTTCATGTAAATGTAATGAAATCCATCATGTTTCTATGAAAATCCGGCTTTTTATACGAAATCCTTCATGCTTATATGAAATCAATCCGTGTTTGCGTGAATTTCATCTGGTTGGTTAGAGTTGTAAAATTGTATGCCGCTGGCATTTGATGTCGTCCTCCGCGGAAGAAAGCGGGGGGGGGGGGGGATTTGCCGGCTGCCGTTGGAGATGCTCTTTATGCTGGAAATAATAGAGTGACATCCAATCCATTTGAGTTATTTGCCTGTATGATTGTCCCTCTATAAAAACTTAATTGCATGTACAGTGTACACGTGACTTGCAGGGTGGCTATAGCTTCGTACAGAAAGTTAAAAAGAAACAAGTGCATCCTTAATATTCTAAGTACTCTTTGGGTTCCACTTTCGGTACAGTAGCGAAAGAAGTACATATTAAATAGGTAGAGTAATATATAATATAAAAATCTGAAGTTAAAAGACAGAATTCGAACTCATGTCATCGCGTTGCGAGCATCCGGCGCTAACCAGCCCAGCACATTTTTGTTGTAGACCATGCTGGAGATATATCTCCATGTCTACTCTTATATATACTCCATTCGTTCCTAAATATTTGTCTTTTTCAGATTTCAAATGGACTACCACAAACAGATGTGTATGTAGACATATTTTAGAGTGTAGATTCACTCATTTTGCTACGTATGTCTTTTCAGGAAGGGGTCAGATTTGTCCTTGATTTATTTATGAGGTAACCAGATGGCACTGCACCGCCAAGAAAAGAGGGTAACATCAAAATTATGGACTACTTTTTTGAGTATGTTGGTAAGGTCCGGTCATAGTTACTTGTTGAAATCTCTAAAAGTACAAATACTCCCTCCGTCCAGAAATGCTTGTCATCAAAATGGATAAAAGGAAATGTATCTAGACGTATTTTAGTTTTAGATACATCTATTTTTATCCATTTTGATGACAAGTATTTTCGGACGGAGGGAGTAGAAAACAGAGTTGGTGATGATGGTGTGCGTGCCATCCTGCAATATAGGCCGTCGGATTTATATCTAACGGTTAGGAAAGAAACTATGGCAATTTTGCAAAAATATACCCACACATCTCTCCATGTTCGCAAATAAGGCCTTCCCTCGTTCAGCCTTTTCTCTCACAAGATAAACTACTCATACAAATGCATCTTGATGTTCCGTGCAACGCACGGGCAGCTAGCTAATTTCTTTTAAAATAGTTGCTGCGATAATTGGGTTGAAGTGATATATTTTATGTCTGCCCCGAATGATTTCAGATTCACTAGTAGTAACAAAGAAAAGGTTGGCTTGTTAATTAACAGAAAACAGGGTGAAAACTATCACATGAGGCCTGTAAAAACAAGGCACACTAGGTTCAGCATCATCGTCACTACAGTTGTGCGCGCGCGAGAAGTCTACATATCGAGGGGGCTACCGAGCGAGGCACCGAGACACAATGTTTGCGAGAGAAACCAATTGACAGATTATGATCAGATCGAGTTGTCACCCTTCTGCTGTCATTGTTGGGGGGAGGGAGAGAAAGACGTATCGAGAGTGTGCGCGGTAGGCACAGAGGCACAACTAGCGAGTGTGTGTGTGTGTGTGTTTGAAAGAGGAGTAGATAGATTATTATCATGATCGATGTGCCACCCTACTCCTTCGGCGCCGGGTAGTGTGTGTGTGTGTGTTTGAGAGAGAATCCAGTCGATAGATTAGTATCAAGATCGAGGTGTCACCCTACTCCTTCGGTGCCGGGTAGTGTGTGTGTGTATGTTTGAGAGAGAAGCCAGTTGATAGATTAGTATCAAGATTGGGGTGTCACCCTACTCCTTCGGTGTTGGGAAGTGTGGGTGTGGGGGGGGGGCAGTGACACTCACATATCTTTACTCTTATAAAAAACAGAGTTGGTGATGATGGTGTTCCTTCCATCCTGGAATATAGGCCATCTGATATATATCCGACGGACAGGAAGGAAAATATGGCAATTTTGCAAAAATATACCCACACGTCTCTCCACGTTCGCAAATAAGGCCTTCCCTCATTCAGCCTTTTCTCTCACAAGATAAACTACTCATACAAATGCATCTTGATGTTCCGTGCAATGCACGGGCAGCTAGCTAATTTCTTTTAAAATAGTTGCTGCGATAATTGGGTTGAAGTGGTATATTTTATGTCTGCCCCGAATGATTTCAGATTCATTAGTAGTAACAAAGAAAAGGTTGCTTTGTTAATTAACAGAAAACAGGGTGAAAACTATCACATGAGGCCGGTAAATACAAGGCACACTAGGTTAAGCGTCATCGTCACTACAGTTGTGTGCACGCGAGAAGTCTACATATCGAGGGGGCTACCGAGCGAGGCACCGAGACACAATGTTTGAGAGAGAAACCAATTGACAGATTATGATCAGATCGAGTTGTCACCCTTCTTCTGTCATTGTTGGGGGTTGACGGTGTCCTGGACTAGGGGGTACTCAACGCGTCATCTCCCGGTCAGTTGGATTGGGCCGAGGACCCCCATGGCCGTGTACTCATGGGCCAGTCCGGACAGCTGCCGCATACAAGGAAGAATCAACAAGACTTGGCGATCAAGACAAGGACTCCTCCCCCACCGGCCTATTCGGCTAGGACTCTTGTTATCCTAGGCCTCTGGTGCATTATATAAACCGGGGCCAGGCTAGTCTATAGACATATACAACAACAATCATATCATAGGCTAGCTTCTAGGGTTTAGCCTCCTTGATCTCGTGGTAGATCCACTCTTGTACTACCCATATCATCAATATTAATCAAGCAGGACGTAGGGTTTTACCTCCATCTAGAGGGAACGAACCTGGGTAAACATTTTGTCCCTTGCCTCCGGTTACCATTGATCCTAAGACGCACTGCTTGGGACCCCCTACCCGAGATCCGCCGGTTTTGACACCGACATTGGTGCTTTCATTGAGAGTTCCGCTGTGTGATCGGCGAAAGGATCAATGGCTCGACTACAGGTCAACTGCGACGTCGGCTTCTTCGTCACCAGCTCGACTGGTCACCTTGGCTTGACCGAGGACTACGCCCTACCTCCGATCGTCATGTTCGGATGAAGGCCTTCATCAACACCAACTCCGATCTCTATCAAGATCATGGAGGAGTCATCCATGAAGCTCGGGGGCTCAACGTCAACATTGCCCTCAGGCGACCGTGCTGTTTTTTCTGGATAGCAAACTTGTATCCGCTGCCACCACATCCTCGAGTGTCACTTAAACGATTACTTCGGTGGAATTATGTGGAATTAAGTCTACAACAACCCTGCAAAAATTTCGTCGAGTTCCAATGGAGGAATCTCCGATATACCGGAGCCCTGTTGAATCTTGACGAGAATCCGGACGAGTTTAGGGCGTGGTATCCAGCGTCTATATCGGATGTCCTTTGGAGGATCCAACCGTTGATTTGCTGCGGAATTCCCTTATCTACCACCTGCCAAAAATTCAGCTCGATCCGACCGTCCAAACTCCAGGAAACTTCCGATTAGTGCATCACTTTTTGGATCTGTTTTCTGCGCGAGAACGAATCCGACCCGAATTCATCTTCTTTATGAACGGGATCTCGGACATCCTTTTTGAAAGAAGTTTTCATATGGGGTGTTGTGTTTTATTCTCAAACACATCCCAGCAATATTAAACGTATTCTTGCAATACGAACTTCACCGTCGCGCCGGTGTCATACCAGCCCGAGAGCATCACTCCACGGTGGTCGACCTGCGTTAGACACGTCGTCGCTTTGTTGAGCCGAGCTCAATTTCTTTGGATCATCATCTCGTCCAGCCGAACAATAGTTCGGCATCGCGAAGGATAAATCATCACCAACATCGCCGCCCCACGGATTACACGGAGAGGGCACACCTGCATCGCCGCACGGTCACTTCATCAAGCCGGCATCGACCACGTCACGACCTGCATCGGCAGGGCCACACTGTTGCTTTTTCAAGCTGGTGTCCATCACGCCGACCTACTTCGACTCATCGGCTGACACCGAGGCTTCATCACGTTAGCTGGACCGGGGGCTTCATCATCTCTTCATCAACCTACTCAGGAGACTTCGGCATCGCTGGCCGACCAGCTCCGTCATGTTAGCTGGACCGAGGGCTTTGCCTCGGCGAGCCAACCTTTGCCAGCATCGCCATGCCGTTGCTTTATCGCCCATCAGGCGATAGGTTTGCGGATCGAGTCCCAATTTTGGGAATCACCTTTCTTCGGATTGCTACAACAAATAAGCCAGGTGCTATTAATCCTAGTATTTTTTGCTTGTTAGGGTTCATTTTTCCCAATGAATTATTACTCTGGTTTGTACGTCATATGTACGCAGGTCTATCAAATGGTGGCCGCATTAACGACGGTCGCATGGTGGTTTGGTCAGTTTCCGTACATAGTCCGGCGAACGCCGCATCCGGAACTTGAACCGACCAATGAATTCAGGCCTTGCCATGCCTTTACCGCATCACGCCGCCGCCCTGCATCGACATTGACTGCGGCGCCAGGCCATATTTCTTTTATTACTCACTCTACATAAATTATTTGTTATGCAACGAATTTTTTTATTACTATTATCTCCGGTTTGCACTATTTTTTGTGCACAGGAAAATGATCCAGCCGGACTATATTCTTTGGCGTCACCTCGGCTGGACAGGGGGCTTCGTCAACACTTCATTACCCCATGCCGGGGACTTCGGCATCACCCTGCCGTCCTGCATTGCCCGTTCTATGTCACCACTTCGGAGTGCCGAGCTCTTCGCTCCGCCACCTCGGTACCGGCTTGGGGGATGAACCTTGTCCCGCATCAAGCTCGGACTGCGTCATCAATACCAAACACATTAACCAGCTAAGTTGCCTTCATGCTCAAACTTTGTTTGTGACACGCAAATTCAAATACCCCGTTTACTTGGGGGCTTCCTTCATGAAGCTTTTTTCTCTTGCATATGGTTATACTTGTATGGCTTCGTTCCTTGTTCGTGTATTACGCCACAGTATGCACCATATTGACTTAAGCGATTTGCAAGCTGGGTTGCCTGGCTCCTGTGCTTACCCCTACGTTCCCAATTGTTTGGCTAGGGAGTAAAGGGAACACCTCTGCGATTGTCACGATCGGGTCACCCGAACCAGACCTTAGACTGGGTGAAGCCGAAAGCTAGCGCTCTTATTGTTTTCAATCATGGTCGGCACACAACGGAACTCATGAGTACAAAAAATCTATTGCACAAGTCTCATAATAACAATGAGCACCGAAGAAAGGTATCGGTGGGGGTACTATTTTCTTCGAAGATGCTTCTTACTCTTCGCAGTAATATAGCATAAGTTCCCTGAGAGCGCTTTGTTTGTTATAGCCTTATGGCCTGATTGCCTGGTTATTGGAAACACCATCGATATTCTCGACAGATGGAGTACATAACACTTTTCGGTCCTTGACCGAAGAGGGAGAAGCCGACGGTCGGTTAAGACGCGTTTAAAGTTCGGTTGAACATAGATATGTTATAAGTACTTCGGTACATGCAATCATTCTTTTACCCAAGTCACTTGGGGGCTCTTAAATTTATATGAGCTGTTTTATCATAAGTGTTTTTCTTCTTAGTCGTTGCAAAGTTTTTATTGTTTATCACTCCTTTTTTCGACCCAAGTGTGCGGTCACTAGCCGGGGAGCCTAATTTCTCTCTCAAAGCCTCTAGAGTTTAGTTTTCTAAAGTGGCCTAGTAAGAAGTACTCCACCTTCGGGATAGGAGGTTGAAGCCGTAGGCTGACCCGTTTGAAGTTTTGAGATAGGATGTGTCATGTTAAAGCACGGCAGAAGCACCTTTTTTTTCTAAAGTCCAATTTTCGGATTGGCACCGAACACTTGATCTAGTTCGGACATTAACCTTTTTGAATAAGTTTTTTGGCTTTTCGAGCCCATGGCACTTTTAAACTATTTGCGTGTTTTCAGCACAAGTCTCGCAGTGCAACACCGGACACCTTTAGAGATTCGGCAACAACACTCTCGGATATTGCTATATATGCATCGGTTTCGAATTGTGTCTTCGGTCAATAGTTGGGTTGCCAGGCTCCTGCGCTTGCCTCCTATGTTCCGCTTTGTTCGGCTAGGTGTGCAAAGGGAGAACCACTGCGATTGTGCTTCCAGCTCACATGGTTAAGCACCTCAGTGGAGAAAGCCGAAAACTGACTGTCGCAATAAGCGTAAACTGGTCGGTGATCCGATGACGGCGTTAAACGACGGGCCATTCATAACAATGGCCGAAGTGTTTACGGCTTGACCTCGACTATCGCCGAACACTACCGGGGGCTATTAACTGGCCTCCCAAACTAAATCCTCGATATTTATCTCTTACATTGGAGCTGAGGTTTCATGATCATGCTTAGCATGACAACCCAAATAAAGGAACCGATAGCGGGCCTATTTTCTTCGGAAGACATTTCTTCTGTTAAACAGTAATATAACATGTCTCTCCGCGTACCTTTGTTTATAAAACCGTATGGCCAGATTGCCTTGTTTGTTGTAAATCTTTGCCCTCACAAAGGCTTTATAAAGTAGGACAATCACTCCTCGGCTATTGGCCGAGGAGGTGGAAGCCGATGGTCGGTCAACAAAGTTTTGTACAATGCGGATCCGAGCATTAATGACGTAAAGTACATGGATAAATAGAGTCATTACACATAATTTGTGATTTTACTAGGGATATTCATCCTTAATTCGGCCTCCCGTGCCCGCATTCAGGCTCGGGGGCTACTGGGCTTCGGGCTTTATATTTACAAATATTAAAGGGGCACATCGATCCCCTGATCTGGTATTGCCACCCGACCAGTGTCTCGGGGGCTACTGCATTGCCTGTTCTATGCAGAAAATTTTAAGTGCAATACAGTTTCCGAGGAGAGTTTGATCCTCAGGTTGGTCGGCCGCACCCAACCTGAGTCTCGAGGACTGAGCACGCCGCTTTTTTTTGTCCCAAAGTATTCTGCCGAGCTAGGACTTGATCCTTAGACCGATTTTCCAAATCAACCTGAGTCTCAGCGGCTACGGGGATCAGCGGTCTTATGTCATCCTTCATGTGCATCTCGGGTTTTAGACCGATACCCACCTTGAGGGCTACTGGCACCAATCAAAAATATTGACAAAAATCGGCCCACATTCGGGGTGGTGCACCACCTCGGAAGCAGTCCGGCATAAAGCTCGGGCGCTAGTGGCTGGCTCCATAGAGGGCATTTCCGGCATTAAGCTCGGCTAAACTCCTTCAAACCTCTTTGAACCAAGGTGATTTACGACATCTCGGATACAGTCCTGCGTTGGAGCTCGGATACATAGTCCGGCGTTGGAGCTCGGATACAATCCGGCGTTGGAGCTCGGATACATAGTCCAGCGTTAGAGCTGGGAAGCAGTCCGGCATTGGTGCTCGGCTGCAAAAGATACCTCGAATGCAGTCCGGCGTTGGAGCTCGGACGCAAGAGGACGTTGCTGCCCGGGAACAACTTCAAACCCGAGGTGTGGCATAAAATAACAAGGCATTGATAAAGGTCGGAAACTTAAAGGGGCTCCTCGGATACCCGACATATAAACTCGTTGAATGCATTTCGGCGATCCTCAAGATAGAAGATGAGAAGATTTGTTGAACCAGTTTTCAAGACCGGCAACCGAAGATGAAGAACAGTTCGGAAGAATCGAGGAGCGTCCCTAACTTGAAGACCGGTTTAGGGGGCTACTGACGGTGTCCTGGACTAGGGGGTACTCAACGCGTCGTATCTCAGTCAGTTGGATTGGGCCGAGGACCCCCATGGCCGTGTACTCTTGGGCCAGTCCGGACAGCTGCCGCATACAAGGAAGAATCAACAAGACTTGGCGATCAAGACAAGGACTCCTCCCCCACCGGCGTATTCGGCTAGGACTCTTGTTATCCTAGGCCTCTGGTGCATTATATAAACCGGGGCCAGGCTAGTCGATAGACATATACAACAACAATCATACCATAGGCTAGCTTCTAGGGTTTAGCCTCCTTGATCTCGTGGTAGATCTACTCTTGTACTACCCATATCATCAATATTAATCAAGCAGAACGTAGGGTTTTACCTCCATCGAGAGGGCCCGAACCTGGGTAAACATTGTGTCCCTTGCCTCCTGTTACCATTGATCCTAAGACGCACTGCTTGGGACCCCCTACCCGAGATCCGCCGGTTTTGACACCGACAGGGGGGGAGGGAGAGAAAGACGTATCGAGAGTGTGCGCGGTAGGCACAGAGGCACAATTAGCGAGTGTGTGTGTGTGTTTGAAAGAGGAGTAGATAGATTATTATCAAGATCGATGTGCCACCCTACTCCTTCGGCGCCGGGTAGTGTGTGTGTGTGTATGTATGAGAGAGAATCCATTCGATAGATTAGTATCAAGATTGAGGTGTCACCCTACTCCTTCGGTGCCGGGTAGTGTGTGTGTGTATGTTTGAGAGAGAAGCCAGTTGATAGATTAGTATCAAGATTGGGGTGTCACCCTACTCCTTCGGTGTTGGGAAGTGTGGGTGTGGGGGGGGGGGGGCAGTGACACTCACATATCTCTACTCTTATAAAAAACAGAGTTGGTGATGATGGTGTTCCTTCCATCCTGCAATATAGGCCATCCGATATATATCCGACGGACAGGAAGGAAAATATGGCAATTTTGCAAAAATATACCCACACATCTCTCCACGTTCGCAAATAAGGCCTTTCCTCGTTCAGCCTTTTCTCTCACAAGATAAACTACTCATACAAATGCATCTTGATGTTCCATGCAATGCACGGGCATCTAGCTAATTTCTTTTAAAATAGTTGCTGCGATAATTGGGTTGAAGTGATATATTTTATGTCTGCCCCGAATGATTTCAGATTCACTAGTAGTAACAAAGAAAAGGTTGCTTTGTTAATTAACAGAAAACATGGTGAAAACTATCACATGAGGCCGGTAAAAACAAGGCACACTGGGTTCAGCGTCATCGTCAAGCTGTGCGCGCGCGAGAAGTCTACATATCGAGGGGGCTATCGAGTGAGGCACCAAGACACAATGTTTGAGAGAGAAACCAATTGACAGATTATGATCAGATCGAGTTGTCACCCTTCTGATGTCATTGTTGGGGGGAGGGAGAGAAAGACGTATCGAGAGTGTGCGCGGTAAGCACAGAGGCACAACTAGCGAGTGTGTGTGTGTGTGTTTGAAAGAGGAGTAGATAGATTATTATCAAGATCGATGTGCCACCCTACTCCTTCGGTGTCGGGTAGTGTGTGTGTGTGTGTATGTTTGAGAGAGAATCCAGTCGATAGATTAGTATCAAGATCGAGGTGTCACCCTACTCCTTCGGTGTCGGGTAGTGTGTGTGTGTGTATGTTTGAGAGAGAAGCCAGTTGATAGATTAGTATCAAGATTGGGGTGTCACCCTACTCCTTCGGTGTTGGGAAGTGTGGGTGTGGGGGGGGGGGGGGCAGTGACACTCACGTATCTCTACTCTTATAAAAAACAGAGTTGGTGATGATTGTGTTCCTTCCATCCTGCAATATAGGCCATCCGATATATATCCAACGGACAGGAAGGAAAATATAGCAATTTTGCAAAAAGATACCCACACCCCTCTCCGCATTTGCAAATAAGGCATTCCCTCTTTCATCCTTTTCTCCCACAAGATAAACTTCTCATACAAATGCGTCTTGATGTTCCATGCAACGCATGGGCATCTTGCTAGTAGGGAGAAGGATTTTGTGTGATACATATATAGCTATATTAAGGGATAGGTAGATAGCATATGTGTGAGAGACATTATTATACTTTGAGACATTAGTGGCTGCGGGTGGGCGGAACTAAAGGGGTGGGCATGTTAGACATAGTGAGCGTGTGTGTTTCTGTGTGAGAGACTTGTAGGACGGGGTAGAAAGACGAATTTAACCCTGACGGAGGGAAAGAAATACATGAAGTGCGCGTGTGTGATTCCGAGGCCCATAGGGAAATGAGATATGTATGCGTGTGAGAGAGATTGCACAATTCATTCGCGTATCACTATCTAGCGATCATGGACATGCATCGCTTGAACATAAGTCAATATCTACTTCGTATCATGGCCAAAGGTACAATATCGATTCAACGCTGTAAAGATTGGACACTCACATATCACTTTTTTTCTATTTAAATAAACCTTTTTAGTTGTCCTTGCCAAAGTTACAGTGATGTTTCTTCAAACAACCAATGTAGCTATCATGCACATGCACCATTGTTACTCTTGCATTCAAATTCATTAGTCTTGGATGATTTAAGTTTTTATTTTGAAGTAATATATGTAATATTCATATATGAATTCAACGGGTATGCAATTTATGAAATGGAGGCTATGTAATCATATGAGGTAACACGTTTAAGTAGCTAACTACAATATCCATTTCTTTTTGTGCGCCTCTAGACTAACACGTCAATGCATTATGTTTAAAGTAAATAACCAATGGCACTAAATTATCTATTTACACGAGAAATACATAGGCTGAGCGTTTGATCCCGTTTTTTGAGAATGCGCCACTACACCCGTACGATTGGCCGCGCCCGTGTGAACGTCCAAGTTATCGGTGCATCATCCCGAGTTATTGCTTTTTTCTGGGGTGGACTTCACACCAGTTATTAACTGCTGACGCGTGCCCCATGTACACAGTCTAGCATGACCTTCCCGCTAGCACGGTCCAAAATTAGTTGAAACTGGATACGAACGATCCCGCGGGCGGCAAAATCTCTCGCCTCCTTCTAAAATTTCCGCCACCTTAGTCTTTAGCATGCGAAATCCCCCTTTTGTCCTTGGTGCACGGAGACCAACAGTTACAATACTGCCCTCATCTACATGATAGGTCGGGGCTGCTTTGGTAACTTCCGGTTCCCCCGACTACACGGCACCCCCATTTCCTCTCCCCCTCCCGCAAAAACGACTAACTCCACAGCACCAGAGCATCTTACATCACGTCGTCTGTACTTCATCGCCGTTTCTCCCCTCTCCTCTCGAAACCCTAGACTGCTCATCCACCAGCGTACCATAGCCCATTTACTGCTAGCGGCGTCCACCTCGCCGGATCTGCTTTTGCGGCCGCATCTACCCCTCCCACCTCCCCTTGAAAGAAGTAGACTGCTCATCCACCACTGTACCACAGCCCATTCAGTGCCGGCCTTGTCCACGGCGCCGGATCTGCTTCGCCGGTACTCTCGTCAACCATCGCGCATCTGCAGCGGCTCATTCATACTCCCCACCGGAGATGCTTCGTCCACACCCCCCGGAGCCACCCCACCGACGCCCCCATCGACGGCCTCTGATCCTCTTCGCCGACACCTTCCTCAACCCTACCGGAGCCGCTTCACCGACACCTTCCTCAACCCTACCGAAGCCGTTTCGCCGACACAATCGTCAACCCTACCGGAGTAGCTTCGCCTATACAATTATCAACCCTACCGGGACCGCTTTGCCAACTCACAAGTCCACGGCCTTAGATCCGCTTCCTCGCACCCTCATCCAACCTACCGGAGCAGCTTCTGACGCCGCGTCCACGGCCGCAGATCCGCATCGTCGACACCACCCTTAACCCAACCATCGGAGCAGCTTCTGACACCCCGTCCACGGCAGCAGATCCGCATCATCGACACCATCCTTAACCCAACCACCGGCAGATTCTGACGCCCCGTCCACGGTCGCAGATCCGCGTCGTCGACACCATCCTTAACCCAACCACCAGAGCAGCTTCACCTACACCCTCGTCCACGGCCACAGATCCGCTTCGCCCACACTGTAGTCCACCCTACCGAAGCCGCTCCACAAACACCCTACTAGACGGTTCTAGATCTCCTTACCGGACCCCGACAGCCAGCACAGCGTCATCACCCTCGACATTTCTAACCTGATTCCCACCATCTCGAGAGATGCCAAGCACCCGCCACGGCCTAGGTACTTGTCACCTTTAAACCCGTCCAGCTCACCTGCCCGATGCACTTCAAATATACTAACCGGTCGTTGTTACCTATTATGCAGCTGGCAAAAACTACAAGGATGATGTTTCTTCTGGATCTAACAGCTTGGCCAACCAAGATCCTGGACTGAGGCATTGCTATGATCTTGTAAGAGCGTCTCTCTCTCTTGTATTTTTCTGTGCCTACCAGCGTGCTTCGCTAGTATTTTCAACCAGTAATCCCTTTGTGCAGACTGATTTCTACTACTGGCTGCTAAATTAGATATGTAGATGTCATACATGATACTACCTCGTACCTCCGTTCCTAAATATAAGTCTTTTAGAGATTCCACTATAGGCTACATATGGAACAAAATGAGTGAATCTACACTTGAAAATGCATCTATATACATCTGTATGTGGTCCATACTGGAATCTCTACAAAGACATTTATTTAGGAACAGGGGCAGTACATTACACAGAATCGTAGGTGGCATGTAGGAATTCCAATGCACTACATTAGGCTCCCTTAGAGTGCCTGCTAGTCCAGCATACAGAGTCATGGCTAGTTTATGGTATGCACACAATCGTTAATTGGTGGTTTAAATATGCGCAAGGGATATGCAATGTAGTATCATGTAGAGATGTCTAAAATTAGCCGTGTCAACTTGCAGATAGGATTACACAATGAAAAAGTACAAGATGTATGTGGCAATTTCATGGAACATCGCAAAAAAAGGAGAGGCAGCGGTGAGCCTATACAGTGTGCTATGGTACGTAACTCCTCCATTGCAATCATCGTGACATGTTATTTGTATGCCAGTTCTATTAGCCAAGTTTCTTAGGGACAGTTATTACGAGTTATCCTAAAAAATAAGCACCTTTTCATTGCGTTTTCAGCTTATCTTTGGTATGATCAGTGGAAAGTCTAGATTGCATTATATATTTTTCATTTTGCTGCCCATATGGAAATTAATTTGACTTGCAAACATCACAAATTGAACCCAGTGCAGTAATTAATATGATAGGAAAATAGACCATCACTATTTGCTCAAAATGCAAATACAAAGATACCATCTACTTGGCACAATCTACTTTGGTCAATGTTTTCCATAGAGATCCCATTGCCTAATTTAAACGAAGAGTGCATGACCCACATTTAAATGAAGAAAAATTATTTATTGAAATTCGATGGTCCAAGTGGCTGGTTATTATCATATAGCAGCACCACCTGAAAGCATCATATAGCAGCAGCAGCTCATAGCAACTCATCATACAGCAGCAGCAGTCTGCAATTCATCATATACCAGCAGCAGCTCATAGCAATTCATCATATAGCAGCAGTAGGAGCAGCTCATAGCAATTCATCATATAGCAGCAGCAGGAGCAGCTCATAGCAATTCATCATATAGCAGCAGCAGGAGCAGCTTGTAGCAACTCATCATATAGCAGCAGCAGCAGCTCATAGCAATTCATCATATTGCAGCAGCAGCAGCTCATAGCAACTCATCATACAGCAGCAGCAGCTCATAGCAATTCATCATATAGTAGCAGCAGGAGCTGCTCATAGCAATGCATCATATAGCAGCAGCAGAAGCAGCTCATAGCAATTCATTGTATAGTGGATCAGAATGAAAATTTGGCAAAAAAATCAGAGGAGATCCTCACCTTGTTGGATGAGCTCATCCTTCAACAGCACCTCAAGGCCATGGCCTGGGAGGAGGGCAGGGGGAACAAGGTGCCTTCTGCCGCAGTGTGGCATCAGCCGTAGTTGTGCAGCGCACGCCAGAGTAGTGCATTGGACAAACCACAGTGGAGCAGCTGCTGGAGACCATGAGAATGAGGGACGGCGCCAGAGGGAGGAGCAGCCAGGGAGATTTTCCCCTATCCGCCGGCCATGTAGCCTAGCTGGACATAGCATCATCATGGACCAGGCCAGATGGGACCAGTGGCGACGGCTCGCTGGAGGTACCCTAGTGTTGCAGGCAGGGGATCGAGGTAGAGGGAAAGGGGAGAGGAGATGCAAGCGGGCAGGGCAATGAATGCTTGCGTGTTTGTTTTTACTTGAGGGTCAGGTGTGACACCGGCGTCAGCAGTTGCATTTTGAGTGTAATATAGGCAGACAATAGAGTCATTTCACTATTCCCCTTCCCTTAAATTTTTAGTGAGGTTCTACCCGAAACACCCCCCTCCAAAGGGAAATTAGTTAAGCCCAAGCCCATAACTCAAAAATGACTTCTTTACATCTTTTATGGCTTATTTTGACAATATGCCCTGAAAAGGTGGAATCGAACTGGCCCTTAACCTGCAATTCAATTGTGCGTGCAATGATGAATCACTCCTACCTGCTATCTGTACATTTAGGCATCATCATACATGGCATAACCTAATACATGTGCATTCCATTGTAGAATCTGGAATATGCAATGTTTATGTTAGTTCATATGTTGCACATGATGTTTAAATGCCCCTTAAATCTGGTCAGTCAAGTGATGGTCTTCAAGCCTCCTTCTTTGCTTCTTTTCTTGATATGTAAGATTTGCTCACACATTTGTTCAATTGCTTGTTTGCATTAGCCAGCCATACTAGGACTGTTTGCTTTGATTACTTGATGTTCTTGACCTAACACTCTAACAGAGCTTGTCAATGATTTAAACACTAAGGGCTGCTGTAGTGGGGCCTTGTCTAACTCATAGGTGACATAAAGGTTTGGTTGTACACTACAGTAGGCTCTCCAAGAGTACCTGGAGATCCAGTTCGAAGGTATGCCTAGTTTACATAGTGCAGACATAGTAAATGCTCATTTCATTGTGTGCAAGTTCAAGAGATGCGGCATGTTTCATTATGTGGTGTTGTTTTGTTATAATCTCACCCTTTTGTGTTCACAGACTTGAAAGTATGCATATTTATTTTCCAAGGAGACGAGTAACTAGTTTGTGTCACCTTGCGGAGGGGGTGCAATGAAGATAAGATTGAGGATTTCCAAGTACAAGATGTTAGGAAGGAGCCTTGCAAGAGAAGTACGAGCTGCGCTGAGCCTCTTCAACCTGCTAAGGTAAGTCACTATATGCAACTCAATAGTTCAATTCCTTGTTTGTTTCAGGCATAGTTAATTTTCTTTTTTCAATTGCTTTATTTGTCCTCACTTAATGAGATGCCCAAATAATTATGCCTGATGTTCGGTACTTGTATCACTATTAGTTGACATAATTAAAGGCGTTACCATTTAATTACTCTGCCGAAGTGTGCCTGAAGCTTTGAAGTCTATTAACCAACTATTATTGCATGAGGCTCACAATCTAGTTTATACTACGCTAATGATTGCATAGTTATGCCTGCTGTAGTATGTTTGTATGAAACCCTCTGCTGTTCATTATGCTCCCTAAGACTTTAATTGAGGTACAGAATGGCCAACTGGTTGCTTACTTATATGCAACGTGCTGTCTAAATTTGTAACTTGTCTGTGTTTTCGATTGGGCCCCAACATCATGCTCCTCTGTTGAGCTAAGAGGGATTTCTGTATGCAGGCTGCATAGACTATCTTTTTTATAATTTTTAAAATATCACCTACTTATGCTTCATGACGTGTAACATTTTTTTTGTGAAAGTGACGTGTAACATTATTGTTAGTCCTGTTTTGCCATGTAGTACAAAATAGTGTCTTGTTCGCTTCACTATTGTAACTATATTTTTGCCCTAGTCATGTGTACTTACAGAAACATTTCAGGATGAAGTGACATCAACACAAAAATCTGCGAGCAGTGCGGCATGGCCGTTATCGAATGATTATGGATTGGAATTGGAATGTGTTGATGTTCTTGAGCATCAACTAGATGTGGCAAGACAACGTGTACATGATTGTCAACGTATAATCAACAAGTTGAGACTGGACTTGCAGGTATTAGATGCAGGAGTCAAAAAAATGAAACAAGACACTGAGGTAACCATGAAGGAATTGGATATTTTGCAGACTAAAATTTGTGCCATCTGAATCCGGCCAATCCTATTTTCTAAAGAGATTATAGTTCAAATGGAGTTAAGTTGATGTGCGTCCATGATGTATGAGCTGTATTTGCCCAGTGTATGTAATTTGTTGTTTGTGTATGCTTTATTATCACCTGTGCCGAACCATAATGCCCAGTGGGTATAATCGGCTGTAATTTCTTTATTGTATAGTGTAGGATTATTCTACCTTTCTATGCCTTGATCTCTTTGTTGTATAGTGTATGCTTTTTAGAGGTGATAGTATTGAGTGGGATAATTCTTTGAATATGCTATAACGTTCAGACGGGGACCAACTCGCCCGACCATGGCCCTTCATGGGCCGTCGGATCCATGGGCCTTCTACGTCTCGCAGGATCCATGGGCCTTCTACGTCTCGCAAGATCCATGGGCCTTCTACGTCACGTAGGATCCATGGGTCGCTGACTCATTTATGGGTCTTGTACGGGCCTTTAATGGGCCGTAGACGGGCCTATAATGGAAATCGTACGTTTGATGGGCTGACCATAATGGGCCGTTAATAGGCCGTATTTGGTGATGCTATGAAAATGGCCCAACAGACTAACGGACCACAAATGGGTCGACTGTAACAACGGGCTGAATTTGGCCCACAAGCAGAAAATGACAGTAATGGGCCGTAAGTAACCGAATGCTGCAAATGAGCCCAAGAATAAATGGGCCCTCAGAAGTCCAAAAGTTAACTTGGGCTGGAAACGGCCCAACGGACCCGTTAATGGGTATAAAGTGTTACACTGTTCATTACGGGCCAGTTTCACCGCGAGCCATTAATGGGTGTAAAGTAATACACTGTTCATTATGGGCCAGTTTCAGCACGGGCCGCTAATGGGCCAAAAGTTATAAAGGGCCTCATATGGGCCGAAAGACGTCATGGGCCATACATGGGCCAGAAGTGAAAACGGGCTGGAATCATATTGGATGGCCTAGATGACGCTACTGGGCCTAATTCGCATAGGGCATAACGGGCCTTGGGTTAGCGGGTTGTAAATGGGCTATATGCTAACAGGCAGTTAACAGGATTTCCATGGGCTGGCCCGCCAGCTTTTGACCAAGTCAAACGGCCGGCCTTTTCATAGGAATGGGCCACTGTTGGGCCGTGCCACATGTCGACATATCATTGGCGCCTTCTGTCCAGTGAGTGGATGACATCTATCCCAATGATGAGCCGACACGTGTTTCCTCCAGCCAATGATGATTTTACACATGGAAAATCCCCATTCGTTGGGGCTGTTAACGGGTTATCGGATCCAAAACCCAACCTGATAGCTTAACGGCGTTCCATTACGGTGGATGACACGTGTCGGTCACCCTTGACGAAAGCACTTCTGTGACGCGCGATTTATCATCATGGAAGTGGACACTTCCGTGATGATAATTTTGGTAATGTCATGGAACACTTCTACGACAGCACATGTATGACTATCTTGATTATGTCATAAAATCGTCATGGATGTACATGCATGACAAAAAACGCAACCTACTGTGACAAACACGTATCATCACGGAAGTGTATTTTTTATTAGTGCTAAGCTTGGGGATGCCCATGGCACCCCAAGATATTCAAGAATAGCCAAAAGCCTAAGCTTGGGGATGCCCCAGGAAGGCATCCCCTCTTTCGTCTTCGTCTATCGGTAACTTTACTTGGAGCTATATTTTTATTCGCCACATGATATGTGTTTTGCTTGGAGCGTCTTGTATGTTATTAGTCTTTGCTTTTTAGATCACCACAATCATCCTTGTTGTACACACCTTTTGGGAGAAACCCACTTGATTGGAATTTATTAGAATACTCTATGTGCTTCACTTATATCTTTTGAGCTAGATAATTTTTGCTCTAGTGCTTCACTTATATCTTTTAGAGCACGGTGGTGGCTTTTGCTCTCTCATGCTTCACTTATATTATTTTGAGAGTCTCTTAGAACAACATGGTATTTTCTATGGTTATAAAATTGTTCCTAGAATGATGGGCATCCAAGTTGGGTATAATAAAAACTATCATAGAAAGTGAATTGGATGTTATGATCAATTTGATGTTTGATAATTGTTTTGAGATATTAGGGTGGCGATATTAGAGTCATGCTAGTTGGGTGATTATGAATTTAAAGAATGCTTGTGTTGAAGTTTGTGATTCCCGTAGCATGCACGTATGGTGAACCGCTTTATGATGAAGTTGGAGCACAATTTTATTTATTTATTATCTTCCTTATGAGTGGCGGTTGGGGATGAGCGATGGTCTTTTCCTACCAATCTATCCCCCTAGGAGCATGTGCGTAGTACTTTGTTTTCAATGGCTTGTAGATTTTTGCAATAAGTATATGAGTTCTTTATGACTAATGTTGAGTCCATGGATTATACGCACTCTCACCTTCCACCATTGCTAGCCTCTCTTGTGCCGCGCAACTTTTGCTGGTACCATACACCCACCATATACCTTCCTCAAAACAGCCACCATACCTACCTATTATGGCATTTCTATAGCCATTTCGAGATATATTGCCATGCAACTTTCCACCGTTTCGTTTATTATGACACGCATCATCATTTTCATATTGCTCTTTGCATAATCATGTAGTTGACATCGTATTTGTGGCAAGGCCACCTTCATAATTTTCATACATGTCACTCTTGAATCATTGCATATCTCGGTACACCGATGGAGGCATTCATATAGAGTCATATCTTGTTTAAGTATTGAGTTGTAATCTTGAGTAATAAGTAAATAAAAGTGTGATGATCTTCATTATTAGAGCATTGTCCCAGTGAGGAAAGGATGATGGAGACTATGATTCCCCCACAAGTCGGGATGAGACTTCAGACTTTATAGAAAAAAATGAAAAAAAGAAAGAAAAAAAAAGAAAGGCCAAATTAAAAAAGGAAAAGACCCAAAAAGAAAAAAAAAGAAAAAGAAAAAAAGCAAGAAAGAAAAGAGAAAGAAAAATGAAATGAGAGAAAAAGAGAGAAGGGACAATGCTACTATCCTTTTTACCACACTTGCGCCTCAAAGTAGCACCATGATCTTCATGATAGAGAGTCTCCTATGTTGTCGCTTTCATATACTAGTGGGAATTTTTCATTATAGAACTTGGCTTGTATATTCCAATGATGGGCTTCCTCAAATTGCCCTAGGTCTTCGTGAGCAAGCAAGTTGGATGCACACCCACCTAGTTTCTTTTGTTGAGCTTTCATACATTTATAGGTCTAGTGCATCCGTTACATGGAAATCCCTACTCACTCACATTGATATTTATTAATGGGCATCTCCATAGCCCGTTGATATGCCTAGTTGATGTGAGATTATCTTCTCTTTTTGTCTTCTCCACAACCACCATTCTATTCCACATATAGTGCTATGTCCATGGCTCACGCTCATGTATTGCATAAAAGTTGAAAAAGTTTGAGATTACTAAAGTATGAAACAGTTGCTTGGCTTGTCATCGGGGTTGTGCATGATTAAATACTTTGTGTGATGAAGATAGAGCAACAGCCAGACTATATGATTTCGTAGGGATAACTTTCTTTAACCATGTTATTTTGAGAAGACATGATTACTTTGATTAGTATGCTTGAAGTATTACTATTTCTTATGTCAATATGAACTTTTATTTTGAATCATTTGGATCTGAACATTCATGCCACAATAAAGAAAATTACATTGAGAATTATGCCCGGTAGCATTCCACATCAAAAAATTTGTTTTTATCATTTACCTACTCGAGAACGAGGAGGAATTAAGCTTGGAGATGCTTGATACGTCTCCAACGTATCTATAATTTTTGACTGTTCCATGCTATTATATTACCCGTTTTGGATGATTATGGGCTTTGCTTTACACATTTATATCATTTTTGGGACTAACCTACTAACCGGAGGCCCAGCCCGAATTGTTGTTTTTTTGCCTATTTCAGTGTTTTGAAGAAAAGGAATATCAAACGGAATCCAAACGGAACGAAACCTTCGGGAGAGATCTTTTTGGAACAAACATGATCTAGAGGACTTGGAGTGGAAGTCAAGAAACAAGCGAGGTGGCCACGAGGGTGCCCGGCGTGCCCCCTAGGGCTGGGTGCGCCCCCCACTCTCGTGGGCCCCTCGGGAGTCCACCGACCTACTTCTTCCTCCTATATATACTCATGTACCCCGAAAACATCAGAAGCGACCACGAAAACCAAATTCCACCGTCGTAACCTTCTATATCCGCGAGATCCCATCTTGGAGCCTTCGCCGACGCTCCATCGGAGGGGGAATCGATCATGGAAAGCCTCTACATCATCTCCAAGTCCTCTCCGATGAGTTGTGAGTAGTTTACCACGGACCTTCGGGTCCATAGTTATTAGCTAGATGGCTTCTTCTCTCTCTTTGAATCTCAATACAATGTTCTCCTCGATCTTCTTGGAGATCTATTCGATGTAACTCTTTTTGTGGTGTGTTTGTCGAGATACGATGAATTGTGGGTTTATGTTCAAGTTTATCTATGAGAAATATTTGAATCTCCTCTGAATTCTTTTATGTGTGATTAAGTTATCTTTGCAAGTCTCTTCAAATTATCAGTTTGGTTTGGCCTACTAGATTGATCTTTCTTGCAATGGGAGAAGTGCTTAGCTTTGGGTTCAATCTTGCGGTGTCCTTTCCCAGTAACAGCAGGGGCAGGAAGGCACGTATTGTATTGTTGCCATCGAGGATAAAAATATGGGGTTTATATGATATTGCATGAGTTTATCCCTCTACATCATGTCATCTTTCTTAATGCGTTACTCTGTTCTTTATGAACTTACTACTCTAGATGCATGCTGGATAGCGGTCGATGTGTGGAGTAATAGTAGTATATGCAGGCAGGACTCGGTCTACTTGTCGTGGACGTGATGCCTATATACATGATCATGCCTAGATAATCTCATAATTATTCGCTTTTCTATCAATTGCTCGACAGTAATTTGTTCATCACTGTAATACTTATGCTATCTTGAGAGAAGCCACTAGTGAAACCTATGGCCCCGGGTCTATCTCTTATCATATAAGCTTTCAATCTACTTTTATTTACATCTTTACTTTTCCAATCTATATCATAAAATACCAAAAATATATTTATCTTATCATATTATATCTATCAGATGTCACTTTCACAAGTGGCCTTGAAGGGATTGACAACCCCTTTACTGCGTTGGTTGCGAGTTCTTGTTTGTTTGTGTAGGTGCATGGGACTTTTGAGGAGCCTCCTACTGGATTGATACCTTGGATCTCAAAAACTGAGGGAAATACTTACGCTACTATTGATGCATCACCCTTTCCTCTTCAAGGAAAACCAACGCAAGCTCAAGACGTAGCACCTATTTGCAACAATAAGAACATCATTAATCCTTCCCATAGGTTTTTTAATAGTGGAATCCGCAAGGTGCAAGTTTAAAGAATAATCATCAAAATCATGGAAACCTTGCACATCACATAAAGTTTTTGGAATCGTGGAAACACTAGCACCCAAATCACACAAAGCATAGCATTCATGATCATTAATTTTAATTTTAATAGTAGGTTCCCACTCATCATAAAGTTTTCTAGGGATAGAAACTTCCAATTCAAGTTTTTCTTCATAAGATTGCAACAAAGCATCAACGATATGTTTGGCAAAAGCTTTATTTTGACAATAAGCATCAGGAGAATTCAACACGGATTGCAACAAGGAAATACAATCTATTAAGGAACAATTATCATAATTAAATTCCTTGTAATCCAAAATAGTTGGTTCATTGCTATGTAAAGTTTTGACCTCTCCAATCACACTTTTACCAAATTTAGCATCAAGATCTAGAAACTCCGAATCATTGGGACACCTTTTAACTAAAGTTGACTCATCTCCAGTCCCATCATTATCAAGATTCATATTGCAAAACAAAGATTTAATAGGAGACACATCAATCACTTTTAGATCTTCATCATTATTATCATGGAAACTAGAAGAACACGCTTTTACAAAGCAATCTTTCTTAGCACGCATCCTAGCAGTTCTTTCTTTGCACTCATCAACGGAAATTCTCATGGATTTGAGAGACTCATTGATATCATGCTTAGGTGGAATAGATCTAAGTTTCAAAGAATCAACATCAAGAGAAATTCTACCCATGTTCCTAGCCAATTCATCAACTTTAAGCAATTTTTCTTCAAGCAAAGCATTGAAATTCTTTTGGGAGATCATAAGTTCTTTAACACTATTCTAAAAATCGGAGGGCATCTTATTAAAATTTCCATAAGAGTTGTTGTAGGAATTACCATAACTATTATAGGAATTACTAGGAAACGGCCTAGGATTAAAGTTTCCTCTATACACGTTGTTACCAAAATTATTCCTACCAACAAAATTCACATCCATAGATTCATTGTTATTTTCAATCAAGGTGGACAAAGTCATATCATTGGGATTAACAGGAGCACTCTTATTAGCAAACAATTTCATAAGTTCATCCATCTTTCCACTCAAAACATTAATTTCTTCCATTGCATGAACTTTTTTATTAGTAGATCTTTCAGTGTGCCATTGAGAATAATTAACCATAATATTATGTAGGAGTTTAGTAGTTTCTCCTAAAGTGATTTCCATAAAAGTGCCTCCCGCGGCTGAATTAAAAGATTTCTAGAATCAAAATTCAATCCAGCATAAAAATTTTGTATGATCATCCATAAATTTAAACCATGAGTAGGGCAATTGTGAATCATTAATTTCTCCTCTCCCAAGATTGTTCAACATGCTCATGATTTAGTTGCTTAATATTCATAATATCGTTTCAAAGAGAGATGATCTTAGAGGGAGGAAAATAGTTAGAGATAAAAGCATCCTTGCACTTATTCCCTGAATCAATGCTATTTTTAGGCAAAGACGAAAACCAAGTTTTAGCACGATCTCTCAGTGAAAACGGAAATAACTTCAATTTAACAATATCATTATCCGTGTCTTTCTTCTTTTACATATCACACAAATAAACAAAGTTGTTTAGATGATTAGCGACATCTTCACTAGTAAGGCCAGAGAATTGATCTTTCAGAACAAGATTCAACAAAGAAGCATTGATTTCACAAGATTCAGCATTGTTAAGAGGAGCAATCGGAGTGCTAAGGAAATCATTATTATTGGTATTGGAAAATTCACACAATTTAGTATTATCTTGAGCCATCGTGACAAGCAATCCAACACACAAGCACACAAAAGGCAAGCGAAAAAGAGAGGCGAATGGGAACGAGAGGGCGAATAAAACGGCAAGGGTGAAGTGGGGGACAGGAAAATGAGAGGCAAATGGCAAATAATGTAATGTGAGGGAGATGAGTTTGTGATGGGTACTTGGTTTGTCTTGACTTGAGCGAAGACCTCCCTGGCAACGGCGCCAGAAATCCTTCTTGCTACCTCTTGAGCACTGTGTTGGTTTCTCTTGAAGAGGAAAGGGTGCTGCAGCAAAGTAGTGTAAGTATTTCCCTCAGTTTTTTAGAACCAAGGTATCAATCCAGTAGGAGGCTCCACACACGTCCCTCGTACCTACACAAACAAACAAGAACCTCGCAACCAACGCGATAAAGGGGTTGTCAATCCCTTCACGACCACTTGCGAAAGTGAGATCTGATAGAGATAATAAGATAAGATAAATATTTTTGGTATTTTTATTATACATATTGGAAAGTAAATATTGCAAAATAAAGTAGATTGGAAACTTATATAATGGAAGATAGACCCGGGGGCCATAGGTTTCACTAGTGCCTTCTCTCAAGATAGCATAAGTATTATGGTGGGTGAACAAATTACTGTCGAGCAATTGATAGAAAAGTGCATAGTTATGAGAATATCTAGGCATGATCATGTATATAGGCATCATGTCCATGACAAGTAGATCGAAACAATTCTGCATCTACTACTATTACTCCACACGTCGACCGCTATCCAGCATGCATCTAGAGTATTAACTTCATAAAAACAGAGTAAGGCATTAGGCAAGATGACATGATGTCGAGGGATAAACTCAAGCAATATGATATAAACCCCATCTTTTTATCCTCGATGGAAATAATACAATACGTGCCTTGCTTCCCCTGTTGTCACTGGGAAAGGACACCACAAGATTGAACCCAAAGCTAAGCACTTCTCCCATTGCAAGAAAGATTAATCTAGTAGGCCAAACCAAACCGATAATTCGAAGAGACTTGCAAAGATAACCAATCATACATAAAAGAATTCAAAGAGATTCAAATATTTCTCATAGATAAACTTGATCATAAACCCACAATTCATCGGATCTCGACAAACACACCGCAAAAAGAGTTACATCGAATAGATCTCCAAGAAGATCGAGGAGAACTTTGTATTGAGATTCAAAGAGGGAGAAGAAGCATCTAGATAATAACTATGGACCCGAAGGTCTGCGGTAAACTACTCACTACTCATCGGAGAGGCCTTGGCGATGATGTAGAAGCCCTCCATGATCGATTCCCCCTCCGGCGGAGCACCGGAAAAGGCCCCAAGATGGGATCTCGTGCATCCAGAAGGTTGCGGCGATGGAAATAGGTTTCCGTGGTGCTCCTGGATGTTTTCAGGGTACGTAGATATATATAGGAGGAAGAAGTAGGTCAATGGAGCCACGAGGGTGGGGGGCGCGCCTGGCACCCTCATGGCCGCTTCGGCTGCTTCTTGACGTCCACTCCAAGTCTCCTGGATTGTGTTTGTTCCAAAAAGATCGCTCCCGAAGGTTTCATTCCGTTTGGACTCCGTTTGATATTCCTTCTCTTCGAAACACTAAAATAGGCAAAAACAACAGTTTGGGCTGGGCCTCTGGTTAGTAGGTTAGTCCCAAAAATGATATAAAAGTGTATAGTAAAGCCCAATAACATCCAAAACGGGTAATATAATAGCATGGAACAATCAAAAATTATAGATACGCTGGAGACGTATCAGTGGGATAGTATCAATAGGCACGGTTCTCTTGCACTAGGCTCTCTTGATGGCGAAGACCGGTGATTGCTGCTGTAACACTCCAAAAAATTTGATTTGGTTTTTATCAAATTCTTTAATAAATTTGAAGGAGGTTATTTAAATTTTTAAAAAGACTCTCCTTCTCAAAAAAATTCTTTTATGACAAATATTTTTTTTGGGTTCTTCTCAACCTTGATTTTTGGGTCTTGAGGGTTTTTCATCTTGTGTTGGCTCAACACAAATAATCTTGGAAAGTTTCTACAATTCTTTCTATTAAAAAGAATTCCTATAAATTATGGATTTATTCTCTCCCACTCAAAGATTTCTCTCTTGACATGACCTATGTAGAATATTTCTTCCAAAACCCACCCCTCCTACTTTAGGTCAAGTCAAACATCCAATTCCAGCAAGTTTCAACCTCTTTTAGATTTTATTTCTATTTATTTTATCCTCAAACATTTTTCTATAATTTATTTTGGACTTTTGGGGTTTACAAAGGAAGTACCAAATCCCTTAAGTTTCTGAGCCCAATAAAATTACCCTAGTTACTCCTTAGTAGCCTCAACCTAGATCCATCAAGATCTGCTGGTCCACATTTCAAATTTTTCAAAATGTGCTTGCTGCAAGTTTGGACCAGATTTGCCATTTTTTGTGAAATTCATTTCTTTTCTTTTCCTAAAAATCTGAGATAAATCAGGCAGCCTCTAGATGCATCAAGAGATCACTTCACCAAGTCCCAGCTCCAGAAAAAATTTGCACGTGCCTAAATCATTTCGTCGAACAGGTGGCCGGCACTGTTTCTGTCAAAATTCAGAGTTCCGTGTTCAGTTCAGTCGACAGTGGCGTTTTCTTCAGAACCGTGGCGTCAATCTCGCCAGTGCACGCGTTGGCGCCTTGCTCACTGCTCCCCCTTCTTATCCAGTGCGCCGCATGGAGATTTGGACATGCGCGAGCGTCGGTGGCGACGTGTCTCGCCAACGCTGACGTCTTCCGCGGTGGCAGAACCACCCGTGGCGGCCAACAGGGGCCAGCCCTGCCATACGGCGTCGTCCAGCACCGCCCATGCCACCAGGAGCCTCCGCATGTCCGTCCTCTTCCCCATGCATGCTGCAGAATAGTCACCATGCCTGAGAGGCGCAGAGCACGCTCTCTGCCGTCGACGAGCCCGTGAGCTCCGTTCCATCAAAACCATGGGAGCAGGCCAAATCCGACCAGGTTTAGACGATGAATGGTGCCAGTGGACCAACACGAAGCTGCCCAGTCACCTAAATCCCCCGTCCAACCTCTGCCTCGCCGTAATCACTCGCCGGAGTGATCCCGTTCTCGGCAACCGCCTTGGGCCGGCTATAAATGGAGGCCCCGAGCTCGTCCTCGACCCAGCACTTCCCCTCCTCGCCTCAGAACCCCGCCACGCTCATTAGAAGGCCTGGGAGAGCCTTCTTCCCCGGCTCCGGCTGCCCTAATCCGCTTCGGGCTCCGGCAAGATCCTCTCTGGTGAGAGCACCCCCGCCTCCCAAACTGTGCCAGTAGCCTCCTAGTGCACCCACTCTTCTAACCCGACTCCCAATTTGACGTTTGCAGCCCTCCTCGGCGAGATCCATCACCGCCCGAACCACCGTCCGCCGGAGTGAAGGCCACCATCGACGTGGTACTCGCTGATGACCAACTCCACCACCCACAGACGCAGGAGAACTCCGTGAGTCCGTAGGTACCCTCCACTCCCCCTGCCTCGCCGTGGATCGACACCGGCGACCACCACAAGCCTCGGGCGCCGGCGGGACTCTGTTTTGGTTTTTAAACCTGACGAGTAGGACCCCCTCGTCAGTGTTTTCTCTTTTTCGAAACGTTTTCTGAAAGCACCTTCGAGCAAAATACCTTTTTTAACTAAAACATTTTCTGTCTTTTTTAAACTAGCCCCTAGAAAGTTTTTGTTTCATCACAGATTAGTCCCTAGACTAAAAACCCTTATAACTTTTAAATAAACAATGATTTTGAGTTGATTATTTTTCTGTCATCTTTATTTTTCTATCTAGTTTTTTATCATATTTATCTGAAAATTATTTGGAACAACTTTTATGCACGCACGGTATTTACGTTAGTATCCGATTTTATTTTATATAACATAGATATCGAAGGAGGTGACGGACCCGCAAACTTCACCGAGCTAGACCCCGACTACTCTGAACCAGGCAAGCATGTTTGAACCTTTGATATGATGAGTGTCTTGCATGTTTACTTGAGTAGTTCTCTCATGGCATGTTTATATAAGCATTAGTGAATGTTATATTGCATGCAAGGCAAGCTACAAGTGAGCTTCAAAATTTGATGTGTCTATATGATGGTAAGATAACCTGATCATGTGGTGGCATGATAGGTTGCAAGCTGGTATTGTTGAAGCATGCCAGCCGACCGTTTAACTCCAGTATTAACGTGGATCAAGTCATGTTCCCGTCCGTTCCCTTTTTCGTGCTACCACATGTCTTCTGCAAAGAACGCGGTCCAGTCAGTTGCAAGCCTCTTTCCTTGTGCACACCAAATAGAGGGGCCGTGATGAGGGTTCCATGGACCTGGATTGCCTGTCATCCGGTCAGGGGGCATGGGTGTTTCCGGTTGGGACCGAGAGGGGGGCACCCCTTAGAGCGTGCGATATAAATTTGATCCCATGCTACTTGAGGTTGTGGCCTCCCCGTCTTAGAGTTTTTCTTGAACGTTGCCTAGGGTGATTTCTGGCAGCGGGATGTGGAATGGGTGCATACTGGTTAGATGTGTTTCTTCTAACATAACGTAAACGGAACTAGTCCTTTATGACTACGGAAATCCGTTGGCTGTGGGTAAAGAGTACAAACTCTGCAGAGTCAAAACCATTCGAGAAACCGTGTCCATGGTCAAGGACTGTGATCAACATATCTATGTCAGTATCAGCGTCAGTCTCAACGTCCGTCTAATCGTCAGTCCCAGTGTCAGTCTCAGTGACAACCTCCTGTGAATAAACATGAGTGGTAAACCCGGCTGAATGTTATTCCTGTGGATGGACTAACCCATTTATTATTATGTACTGAGTATTTCCTTGCGATGATTTAAATGCATGAGCTACTTGAATTCGAATGGTGAAATATAAGCCCTTTATGTGATGTCGCTCAGACGTCCGACTGTGGCATTCTTGTTGTTTAATTTTGATATAAGCCCTTTATGTGATGTCGGTCAGACGTCCGACTGTGGCATTCTCATTATTTACTTTTGATATAAGCCCTTTATGTGATGTCGCTTAGATGTCCGATTGTGGCATTCTCGTTATTTACTTTTGATATAAGCCCTTTTTGTGATGTCACTCAGACGTCTGACTGTGGCATCCATGTTATTTATTTTCATTATAAGCCCTTTTTGAGATGTCGCTTAGACGTCCGACTGTGGCACGCACTGTCATTTACATTTCAATATAAGCCCTTTATGTGGTGTCGCCCTGACGCCCGACTGCGGTATGTTAAATTTATTTTTACCTTTCGAGGCGTCGCTTCAGACACCCGATAGGTCTTCAGTTATTTCATCGGGATTTCGGGAGGACTACCGCCTGACTTCCTTTTTATTTAACATGTCGTGCAAATTTATTATCTGAGTGTGCATTATTAATCTGCTCATGTGCATCATGTCTGCATTTGTTATATCTTATGTCCAAACTGTCTTGCAAGTACATTCAAAGTACTCACCTGGCTTGTTGATTTGGCCAGATGTTGACGAAGGCGATCTTATGGATGAAGAGTACGATAGCGAGTCGGACGCCTAGAGGAGTCCCAGTCAGTCCCGTGCGATCCTGGAATTGGTCACTTGTATCATATACACTTCCGCTACCCTAATAAAATCATCGAGCCTCACTTCGGCGCTCGATGAGCTATAAGATTTAGGACTCATGTCACCCACGTCACTGTGACATATCCACCACCACTTTTATTACAAGTCAGTAGTCATGCCACTATACTCCTTGTATCATATCCGCCTTTATGTATAATATCGGTGTGCTTGTAATAAATTGTTGAGCAGCCTCAGCTCAACCTTGTATAATATTTAGTGCTGTTGGATTTCTGTATCAAGGATTTGTCTACTAGTAAGGAAGATTTTTCCTATACTGGTCTAATAAAATGCTCCTACTCCAGTCGGTGTTGCACCACCTGCCGCGCCCGCACCAGCCCCTCAACTCAGTACTTCGCGCCTGGAGCCTATTAGTGAGGAGGAGGTCGAGTCTCCAGCATCACTGGGCCTTACCCTCGGCAGGCCGACGGAAGTTTTTACCATCTCCTACTGAGTACGCCTAGCAGCCGTGCGATGTACCAGCTTGTATGATATGTTTATATGTATATAGGTTTGGTGAGAAGTAGTTTGTGTGCGCATCATGTAGGAACTCGGAGAAGTGCACTAGCCTAAATAACATGTCAGGAATGTGTACGCCCATCCTGAGTGATGTATTGTATAATTACGGCTTGCGTGTAAGATATGTACTGAGCGGTCCTTCTCCATGCGCAATCAAGTATTTTCCTTGAAAAATCTTGCAGTCTTTAAAAATTCCACCTTTGCAAAAAAAATTGCCACTCAGTTTTTCTCATGAGTTCTGCAAAAATACCCTAGAGTGGAAAATGCCTCGTCCCTGGACTCATTCCATGCCAAGTCTGCCGGAAGAAAATTATGGTACCTAGACAAGCAACAATTTCACACAGGGGCAGTCAAGTCAGCAAGGCAGTGAAGCAGCATTTTCTCAAGTATGCCGCCTTTATGAGCAAAACCAGCAGCAGCATCAGGAAATGATGAACCATGTTATCAATATGGGAAATCACCGTGGACCATATCAGCAGCATTCCAAATTGTTTGAACTACAAAAGACACGTCCCCCAACATTCTCTCACACTGATAGACCTCTGGAGGCCGATGATTGGCTTCGAGATATTGAAAGGAAGTTAATTATTGCACAATGTTCAGACCATGAGAAGGTACTTTATGCACCTCACTACCTCACAGGAGCAGCTACATCATGGTGGGAAAATTTCCTACACATGCACCCCAATGAAAATAACATCACCTGGGAAGAATTTAAAGAAGGTTTCATGGGGCGCACATTCCCAGAAGCATTATGAAGATCAAGAAAAGGGAATTTGATGACCTCAAGCAGAGAAGCATGACAGTGACTGAGTACAATAGTCAGTTTACTCAATTATCTCGTTATGCCAACGAAGAACACATGACTGAAAATAAAAAGATGGAAAAATTTCTGGACGGTCTGGCACCAGCACTTAAATGCTAGTTGGTCGTACACACCTTTCCGGATTTCAAAACACTTGTGGACAAAGCCATTACATTGGAGAATGAGCGCCGCAGCTTGGAGGATTTTCACAAGCGTAAAAGGGACAAGACTACTCATGCTCGTAACAACCGGAACAAGACTGATTTTCAGAAAAGTGGAGCAAACAAATCCACGACCAATGTTCCACGCCCAAACAAAAATTTCCATGCAAGGGACAAGGATTTTACATATCGCCCAGGTGTTACTTGCTACGCTTGTGGAGAGAAAGGACACTATGCCAAACAGTGCCCAAAGCCAAGAAACTCGGCCCCCAAGCCGAACAATAGTGGAAATAATTCAACACCCAAGCGAAACAACTTCAACCCAATAACAATCACAAGAAGGGTCACTTGAACCATGTGACGAAGGAGGAAGCACAGAATGCCCTGGATATCGTACTCGGTATGTTCCCTGTCAACACAATACCTGCCACGGTTTTGTTTGATTCTGGAGCTTCTCACTCGTTCATTTCAAAGAAATTTGCTTTGCAACATGATTTTTCGATGCTTCCCTTGGAAAAATCCATGATCATCAAGTCCCCCGGGATTAAGCAAATCACTCTGAGTTACTGCCAAGGTGTGGTTACTGAGTTTGAGGGACTAAAGTTTCAGGAAAACCTCATTGTATTGGAAAATAAGGGACTGGATGTCATCCTAGGAATGGACTGGTTAACCACCAACAAGGGATTTATCGACTGCTTCAATCGGACTGTAATTCTTACCCATCATCACGGGAAGACGATAAAAATTTCAGCTCAAGAAAGACCAATGTCATGGCAACCAAGGTTGAATAAAGTGGACGTTTCAGAGTTAAGAAAAGTTCCAGTGGTGTGTGAGTTCCCCGACGTATTTCCCGAGGAACTACCAGGCATGCCACCAGACCGGGAAATAGAGTTCATCATTGAACTAGCACCTGCAACCACCCCCATTTACAAGAAACCCTATAGAATGGCACCCTCTGAGTTGGTAGAATTAGAGAAGCAAATAAAAGAATTACTAGACCAAGGGTTTATACGAGCCAGCTCCTCACCTTGGGGTTCACCAGTATTATTTGCCAAGAAAAAGGATGGGACAATGAGATTATGTATAGACTATCGAGCACTCAACATGGTCACCATCAAAAACAAATATCTGATGCCACGGATAAATGATTTATTTGACCAGCTCGCGCAAGCCAAGGTTTTCTCAAAAATTCATTTAAGGTTGGGGTATCATCAATTAAAAGTACGGACAGAAGATATCCCTAAGACGGCATTCACCTCCAGATACGGACTATATGAATTTATAGTAATGTTGTTTGGACTGACAAACGCCCCCACATATTTTGTCCACCTCATGAACAAAGTGTTTATGAAAATTATGGACAAATTTGTTGTGGTGTTCATTGATGATATTCTGGTATACTCTAAGACACCAGAAGAACATGTTGAACATCTCAGAATTGTACTGGGAGAATTAAGGAAATATCAATTATACGCCAAATTCAGTAAATGTGAATTTTGGTTAAGACAGGTTGGTTTTCTAGGCCACATATTGACCCAAGAAGGTGTTGCCGTGGACCCAGAAAAAGTCAAGGCCGTACTTGGCTGGAAACCACCATCCAACGTAACAGATGTACGAAGTTTCCTAGGAATGGCAGGATAGTACAGAAGGTTTATTGAAGGGTTCTCCACCATAGCAAAACCAATGACACAGTTACTCAAGAAGGATAAGAAATTTGTATGGATTGAAGCTTGCAAGAAAAGTTTCCAAGAACTCAAAAGGAAATTAATAACAACACCAGTATTGGTTGTGCCAGACATACACAAAATTTTTGAAGTGTATTGTGACGCATCTCGGAAGGGCCTCGGATGCGTATTAATGCAAGAAGGCAAAGTAGTCGCATACGCTTCCAGGAAACTACGAAAGCATGAACAAAATTATCCTACTCATGACTTGGAGTTGGCAGCAGTCATTCATGCACTCAAAGAGTGGAGGCACTTTTTGCTTGGAAATCATTGTGAAATATATACGGACCATAAAAGCCTCAAATATATTTTCACACAACCAGAACTCAATTTACGACAACAGCGTTGGTTGGAATTAGTGAAAGATTATGATGTTGGCATTCACTACCATCCGGGAAAGGCGAATGTAGTAGCAGATGCTCTTAGTCGAAACCCCAGCTCGGGCAACGACAGTCTATAGAACTTGAGACCTGAATTTCAGTAGGAGTTCGCCAAACTCAACTTGGTGATGGTCACTGAGGACAATGTGTCAAATTCGGAAATACAACCCACCCTAATGGAACAGATTAAGGAGGCTCAGCATGGACACCCCAGCATCGAAGGCATAAAAAGAAAAGTGAGTTCGGGCAAGGCCTCAGAATTCGTCATAGACGATAAGGGGATATTATGGTACGGAGACAGACTTTTTGTACCAAATATAGAGGGCTTCAAATAGAAAATTCTAGCCGAAGGCCACACTGCTCCATATTCCATCCATCCTGGAGGAACCAAAATGTACAAGGACATTCAAGAAAAAATTTGGTGGCACGGTATGAAGAGGGATATAGCCACATTCATTGCATGTTGTGATTCATGTCAGCGCATTAAAGTCGAGCACCAAAAACCAGCAGGACTATTACAGCCAAACAAGATACCCGAGTGGAAATGGGACGAAATTGGAATGGACTTTATTGTTGGACTACCTCATTCACGACACGGAAATGATGCCATATGGGTCATCACAAACAGATTAACTAAGGTGGCACATTTCATCCCAGTAAAGACAACCCACACCACTCAGAAGCTTGCCAAGCTTTATCTCTCCCGTATATTTGGTCTACATGGGATTCCAAAGACTATAATATCCGATAGAGGCACTCAATTCGTCTCTAGATTTTGGGATCATTTACAACAAGCTCTGGGAACTCAACTAGTTTTCAGTATAGCATACCACCCCCAGACTGGAGGACAAACTGAACGTGTGAACCAAATTCTAGAGGACATGCTAAGAGCATGTGTTCTCACCTATGGAACCAGTTGGGAAGAAATCTTACCGTATGTCGAGTTCGCATACAACAACAGTTACCAAGCCAGTCTACAAATGGCACCTTTTGAAGCCTTGTACGGGCGAAGATGCCGTACCCCATTAAATTGGTCAGAAACAGGAGACAGTCGAATCTTCGGCCCCGTCATACTCAAGGAAGCTGAGGAGAAAGTTAAACTAATCAGGGATCGACTCAAGACAGCCCAGAGCCGACAAAAGAGTTATTACGATCAAAAACATCATGAAGTCAGCTTTGAACCCGGTGAATACGTGTATCTACGAGTATCTCCTATGAGCGGCCTGCAACAATTCAAGGTTAAAGGAAAGCTAGCACCACGGTTTATTGGACCCTTCTGTGTGATTGCACGAAGAGGCACAGTGGCCTACCAGCTAGACCTACGCAAAGAAATGTCAGACGTCCACGACGTGTTCCACATCTCACAGTTGAGGAAATGTGTAAGCAACCCAGAAAAGCATGTATCTGATGAGAGCATTGATGTGCAACCAGACCTCACCTACAAGGAACATCCAATAAAAATATTGGAGGAGTCTGAAAGAAGGACCCGTCAGAAAACAATTAAGTTTTTCAAAGTTCAGTGGAGCAATCACACCAAGGATGAAGCAACATGGGAAAGAGACGATTTTCTTTGGACAGAGTACCCACACCTATTTGAGGATCAGCTGAAATCTCGGGGACGAGATTTTTCTTAAGGGGGTAGGTGTTGTAACACTCCAAAAGTTTTGATTTGGTTTTTATCAAATTCTTTAATTAATTTGAAGGAGGTTATTTAAATTTTTAAAAAGACTCTCCTTCTCAAAAAAATTCTTTTATGACAAATGTTTTTTTTGGGTTCTTCTCAACCTTGATTTTTGGGTCTTGAGGGTTTTTCATCTTGTGTTGGCTCAACACAAATAATCTTGGAAAGTTTCTACAATTCTTTCTATTAAAAAGATTTCCTATAAATTATGGATTTATTCTCTCCCACTCAAAGATTTCTCTCTTGACATGACCTATGTAGAATATTTCTTCCAAAACCCACCCCTCCTACTTTGGGTCAAGTCAAACATCCAATTCCAGCAAGTTTCAACCTCTTTTAGATTTTATTTCTATTTATTTTATCCTCAAACATTTTTCTGTAATTTATTTTGGACTTTTGGGATTTACAAACGAAGTACTGGATCCCTTAAGTTTCTGATCCCAAGCAAATTACCCTAGTTACACCTTAGTACCCTCAACCTAGATCCATCAAGATCTGCTGGTCCACAGTTCAAAATTTTCAAAATGTGCTTGCTGCAAGTTTGGACCAGATTTGCCATTTTTGGTGAAATTCATTTCTTTTCTTTTCCTAAAAATCTGAGATAAATCAGGCAGCCTCTAGATGCATCAAGAGATCACTTCACCAAGTCCCAGCTCCAGAAAAAATTTGCACGTGCCTAAATCATTTCGTTGAACAGGTGGCCAGCAATGTTTTTGTCAAAATTCAGAGTTCAGTGTTCAGTTCAGTCGACGATGTCGTTTTCTTCAGAACCGTGGCGTCAATCTCGCCAGTGCACGCGTTGGCGCCTTGCTCACTGCTCCCCCTTCTTATCCAGTGCGCCGCATGGAGATTTGGACATGCGCGAGCGTCGGTGGCGACGTGTCTCGCCAACGTCGGCGTCTTCTGCGGTGACAGAACCACCTGTGGCGGCCAACAGGGGCCAGCGCTTCCGTACGGCACCTTCTAGCACCGCCCACGCCACCAGGAGCCTCCGCGTGGCCGTCCTCTTCCCCGTGCGTGCTGCAGAACAGTCACTGTGGCCTAAGAGGCGCAGAGCACGCTCTCTTCCGCCAACGACCCTGTGAGCTCCGTTCCGTTGAAACCACGGGAGCAGGCCAAATCCGACCAGGTTTAGACGATGAATGGTGCCATTGGACCAACATGAAGCTGCCCAGTCACCTAAATCCCCTGTCCAACCTCTGCCTCGTCGTAATCACTCGCATGAGTGATCCCGTCCTCGGCAACCGCCTCGGGCCAACTATAAATGGAGGCCCCGAGCTCGTTCTCGACCCAGCACTTCCCCTCCTCGCCTCAGAACCCCGCCACGCTCATCAGAAGGCCTGGGAGAGCCTTCTTCCCCGGCTCCGGCCGCCTCGATCTGCTTCGGGCTCCAGCAAGATCCTCTCTGGTGAGAGCACCCCCGCGTCCAAGACTGTGCCAGTAGCCTCCTAGTGCACCCACTCTTCTAACCCGAGTCCCAATTTGACGTTTGCAGCGCTCCTCGGCGAGATCCATCACCGCCCGAACCACCATCCGCCGGAGTGAAGGCCGCCGTTGACGTGGTGCTCGCCGATGACCAACTCCACCACCCACAGATGCAGGAGAACTCCGTGAGTCCGTAGGTACCCTCCACTCCCCCTGCCTCGCCGTGTATCGACGCCGGCGACCACCGCAAGCCTCGGGCGCCGGCGGGACTCTGTTTTGGTTTTTAAACCTGACGGGTGGGACCCCCTTGTCAGCTTTTTATCTTTTCGAAACGTTTTCTGAAACCGCCTTCGGGCAAAATACATTTTCTAACTGAAACATTTTCTATCTTTTTTAAACTAGCCCCTGGAAAGTTTTTGTTTCATCACAGATTAATCCCTGGACAAAAAACCCTTATAACTTTTAAACAAAAGATGATTTTGAGTTGATTCTTTTTCTGTCTTCTTTATTTTTCTATCTAGTTTTTTATCATATTTATCTAAAAATTATTTGGAACAACTTTTATGCACGCACGGTATTTACGTTAGTATCTAATTTTTTTATATAACATAGATACCGAAGGAGGTGACGGAGCCGCAAACTTCACCGAGCTAGACTCCGACTACTCCGAACTAGGCAAGCATGTTTGAACCTTTGATATGATGAGTGTCTTGCATGTTTACTTGAGTAGTTCTCTCATGGCATGTTTATATAAGCATTAGTGAATGTTATATTGCATGCAAGGCAAGCTACAAGTGAGCTTCGAAATTTGATGTGTCTATATGATGGTAAGATAACCTGATCATGTGGTGGCATGATAGGTTGCAAGCTGGTATTTTTGAAGCATTCCAGTCTTATGCCGACCGTTTAACTCCAGTATTAACGTGGATCAAGTCATGTTCCCGTTCGTTCCCTTTTTCGTGCTACCACATGTCTTCTGCAAAGAATGCGGTCCAGTCAGTTGCAAACCTCTTTCCTTGTGCACACCAAATAGAGGGGCCGTGATGAGGGTTCCATGGCCCTGGATTAAAGCCCGTCATCCAGTCGGGGGGCATGGGCGTTTCCGGTTGGGACCGAGAGGGGGGCACCCCTTAGAGCGCGCGATATAAATTTGATCCCATGCCACTCGAGGTTGTGGCCTCCCCATCTTAGAGTTTTTCTTGAACGTTGCCTAGGGTGATTCCTGGCAGCGGGATGTGGAATGGGTGTGTACTCGTGTTGACACCAGATTTTGGCATGCTCAAAAACGTAATTAAGAAGGCTTCAAATGGAAAAGTGCTCAAAGTGAGAAAGTTATGTATCGTCAAAAGGAGAAACTTTGATATTTGGGCCGTAGCCATCCGATCTAATCTCTAAGGCCGAAGTTGTGTTTGAAGTACTGAGATTTTGCATTCAGAACACTATTCGGCTGATTATGCCCCCAAGATGGCCTGATATGGGAAACGTTTCTACACGGATTGTCTTTGTCTCGTTGAAACGATCGATTTTGATATAAGAAACGTCTAAATCAGAGCTCGTATTCAAAAGTTAGAGCCAAAACAGTGTGATGCATAAGTCTGCCCCGGAAGTTCTGGGCAAAACTTCCGGGGAGGTTCCGGGATAAACCGAAAGTTTGCACGCGGTGCGCCCCGAAACTGGAATTTTAACATTATTTGCAGATTTGTGGGGCTGATTTCAACATCAAGATGACCTTAGATGAAAAAGTGATCAACAAAGGAATTTTTCTTCATTGCAAGATCTACAACTTTGCTTTTGGGACCATCGCAATCCGAAGCCATATGCGACCTCCAGGAGCTATGCAAGAGGGCTACTTGATGTAATTTTAGCCCGGAAGTTCCGGGCTGACCGGAAGTTCCGGCCCTCGTAGTCCAAGTTAGGTTATGTTTTGATGTTTTGGATGTGCTTTGAGTCCTTTTCTTGTACGGGAAGTCCAGCCGCCTCATATATATGTAAGGGGTGACAGCCGATTGAACAACACACAATCGACATATCAATCAATCAATCTTTTACCTTTACCTTTATCTCTCTCCCTTGTTCTTCTTCTTCCTTGTTCTTCGTTCGTTCTTCTTCATTGCAGGGCGGCGAACCTCGAGGCCCTAGGGGCGGTCAGGCCAACCTAGGGAAGCCCATAGCTGTTGCGCGCCCTGACGGGATCCCTCCCGGGCGTGTGGGGTTTCGGGTCTACAAAAGCGCCCGTCGGATTGTCTTGCGTACCGCGCTTCCGGCGGGTCTCCTTCGACGTGAGCTACGGTGCATCACCCCCGGCGTCGAGGGTACATGGTGACGTGTTCGTGTGCGAACACACTTTTTGGCGACTCTGCTGGGGACGAAGCTTTGAACGGTCTCCGGCCCATTCTTGCTACGAAGAGATCGTCATCTAGGGTTTGCAATCTGCAAAGGTAATATGAACACCCAATTCCTCTTTCTAGATGCAAATAATTCATATGTTGTTGTTAGATCGCCTAATGAGCATAATGTATCGGCTAGCCCTAGTTTTATCAATCATGCATCTAATTATGTGCAAGGACCGATGCAAAATAATCTTCATGCTTCAAATTCTTATGATTTTAGCAATGTACAACATATGTATCCTAACTCTCATGCATCGGCAACCCCACAAATTCATATGCCGATGAGCAACATGATGAGTTCGATTAATCAATTTGAAACACCCCAAGTTAGAATTTCCAATGCCATACAAGAAAGTGTTTCACCCTTTTATTCATCGGCAGCTAATGTGCAATATAGTAATCCAACCATGCTGATGAATGAGAGAATTGGCCATGCTACTAGTGGCTATTCGGCCAGTTACTCTCAACCGTCAGATGCTACACCTCATGTTACTAATTCTTCGGCACCATACACAACTGTAGATGCTCATAATTCGGCTTCACACCTTCCTGGTTATAGCCGAATGAATGTAAATTTTACAGGAGCAGTTGTGCCCAGCATTGTAGAAGATGAGGTAGTGGTGGCTGCATTGAAGAGTTTAGCCCAAAATAAGATAATTAGTGCTCTTTGCCTTGAACAACATGAAAAGGGGCTATTTCCTGATTATGCCGCAATGAAAGCTAGAGTTTTGCAAGAAGATGAATCTTTGCCAATTGATAAAATTGGCGAGCAAAAGTATGGTCTTACAACAATGCATATGCCTTCACCTAGTACTACATCATATTATACACCCCCTACACAATTGCAAAATATCGGCAACACAAGTGTATCATTGCCGAAAGAATCTAAAAGCATTGGGGGGCAATCATATCCGGAGTGGGCTGAAATTGAGAAGAAGCTTAAAGCTAATTTTGTCGCTCGCCGTCAGAAACAAATAGAAAAAGAATTGGCTCATATAAAAGAAGCATTGTCAATTGGTAGTATCAATGAAAAGAAGGATGATTCCGAACATGAAAGTGCTTCGGTTGAAAAAGCCGAATCAAGTAGTATATATTCTGAATCCATCAAATCCAACGAGGCAAGCGTTATTGAGAAAGGGCATGGCAAGCATAGGAAAACAACGGTGATTGATTTTTCTGAAGTTAATGGAACCTACTTCCTGCCCTATGAGTTCCGTGCCGTAGAAATTGACAAGCTTCAAGGACAAGAACAAGTAGCCGAACAAAGTTCGGCCGACAAAAATCTTCAGTGTAATGATGCACAGAATAAAGAAAAAGATGATGAAAAGGCGTTGGAGAGTCGTCCAAAGATCAAGCTAGATATTGTTCTAGTCACACCACCATCATGCTCTGCCAACGTATTTGAAGAGGTATGCATAGCATGTAATTTACCTATTTTCAGATTTTGTCACAACTTTATTGTTGATGCATCTATTAGAAAAATCCTCATACGTAATTTTGAAAGACCAATGAAGAAGGGTAATTTACTTGTTAGCAATAAAATTGTTTTAGAACATATCGGTCAACCAATTGTGCCATTTATAAAGACCGATAATGTCTTATTATTGCAGCCAAAGCTTTCCCCGTTGCTTTATCTAAAGTTCATATCTATTTGGGTAGTTTTGCTTATTTCGTACTTGGCTTGCACTTGGTCTCAATTGAGACATTTATGTTCTAACTATTTTTATTTTAGAAATTTAAAGCCAAGGTTAAATTCTGTTGAGAAAACTGATGCTAGTATAATATCTTACCAAAAGACATCGGAGATAGAGTGCAAAACACAATGCATAGCCGGATGGGAAGATGCCAAATCTGAACCATTCGTTTGCTTAACTCCAAAGCCGTTCTCACAACAAGATCGGCTAGAAAACAAAAGGTATACCTTCGATTCAAACAGGTGTGATCAAATCTTTGATTTGTTGTTGAAAACTAATTACATTAGAATTCTTGATCACCATGTCAAGCCATTTGTCCAAGGACGAATGTATTGTAAGTTGCATGATTCGTCCAAGCATAATTTTGAGGACTACCACATGTTTCGTCAAATAGTTCAATCGGTCATTGATAAAGGATGATTGAAATTTGTTGAGACACCAAGAGATGACCAATCTATTCCGATTGGTCCCGATGGCAGAAAGTTTTTGCATCGGCTGCTTCAAGCCGATCCATTTAAAGAGCAGGTAAAAACTGCAGGTGATGGGATCAAGCTTTCAAGTAAATAAGTTGTTGAAGAGCATAATGAACATAATCTTGAGGGCAAAAATTCCATCGAAGCTACAATGGAGACGCCAAGGACTGGGGGGCAGCAAGCAAATCCAATGATCAATGAAAGCAAACCGAAAGAAAACAAAGGCCGAAATAAGCGCAAGTGTAAGAGATCAAAAATCACCTTCACTGAACTATTGGATAAATATCAAAAGAAGAGTGAAGAGAAGAATGCTTATCGGCCAAATCATGCAAAGAAACCAAGATCACCCCCAAGGCGCAAATATGAGGATTGGTATTGGCAAAGTGAGAATTTTAATGCAACATATTCATATCCTTATTTTGGGCCGCTAATGCCAATGTCGTGGATGCCTCCCTATGCTCATGTAGATCCATATCCATCATCGGACAGGTATGATACAAGGGCACATTCTCCATCTTATTTTAGACCATCTCATCAATATTATGCAGCTCCGAGAAGATCAACACTTGAACAATCACATGTTAAAGACCGTTTCAATCGTAAGGAATTGGTCCATAGCTCAAGGAAGAAGAAAGAGGTGGTCAAGCAAGTTTATCGTGTTAAAAGAGATGGTCGTAAGAGTGCAACTTCAGATTTGATCTCAAATGAAAAAGAGCCAATTAAAGCATTGACATTGGCTACTAAAGGCAATGAGACGAAGCAACCAATTGTTGAGAGCCAAAGTGCAAAATCTGAAGAAAAGAAGTTGAGAGTGCACAAGGTGAAACAAGAATTGCCACTGCTTCAAACAAAATCACAGCCGGGGTGCCCACTCGGCTTATCATATTGGCAAAAGAAGAAATTACAAAAACTTAGTGCACAAGAACTTGAAGATAGGAACATGGCATGGGTTCCCAAAGGAAGTGCTCAAAATAAGAATTATGTGCAAGCTTCCATTACAATAAGTGCGGCAAAGGTGAAGAATGAAAAGAGTGAAAACTATGAAGGACCAAGCCGAAGGTTTCAGCATCTTCGGTCTACACATTATCCATATTCTTCGACTATGCCATTAACGTTTATGCCATGGAATTCATCATCAGACGAAGTAAGGATTGAAGGAAGTTCATTCTTGATTATCTACAAAATCCTAGCGAAAGGGAGAACAATATGGTCCGGAGGATGGTTTTGGTCTATGGAACCTTATCACTGGATTGTTATAGAAGCTGAGAAGTTTTCACCCAAGTTTGCATCAAGAGGTTCAAACAAGCAATGGCCGATATATACTTATCGTCCTAAGAACATGCAAAATGGCCGATGGAGTGTTGACATCGTCGTTAGAACAAGCTATGCGGAAGTTATTTTTCGGCACACAAGCTTTGCCGAAAAACAGGGGGGCATGTGTGGACACCAGATTTTGGCATGGTCAAAAACGTAATTAAGAAGGCTTCAAATGGAAAAGTGCTCAAAGTGAGAAAGCTCCGTATCGTCAAAAGGAGAAACTTTGATATTTGGGCCGTAGCCATCCGATCTAATCTCTAAGGCCGAAGTTGTGTTTGAAGTACTGAGATTTTGCATTCAGAACACTATTCGGCTGATTATGCCCCCCAAGATGGCCTCATATGGGAAAAGTTTCTACATGGATTGTCTTCGTCTCGTCGAAACGATCGATTTTGATATAAGAGACGTCTAAATCGAAGCTCATATGCAAAAGTTAGAGCCAAAACGGTGTGCTGCATAAGTCTGCCCCGGAAGTTTCGGGCAAAACTTCCGGGGAGGTTCCGGGATAAACTGAAAGTTTGCACGCGGTGCGCCCCGAAACTGGAATTTTAACATTATTTGCAGATTTTCGGGGCCGATTTCAACATCAAGATGACCTTGGATTAAAAAGTGATCAACTAAGGAATTTTTCTTCATTGCAAGATCTACAACTTTGCTTTTGGGACCATCGCGATCCGAAGCCATATGCAACCTCCAGGAGCTGTGCAAGAGGGCTACTTGATGTAATTTTAGCCCGGAAGTTCTGGGCTGACCGGAAGTTCCGGCCCTCGTAGTCCGAGTTAGGTTATGTTTTGATGTTTTGGACGTGATTTAAGTCCTTTTCTTGTACGGGAAGTCCAGCCGCCTCATATATATGTAAGGGGTGATGGCCGATTGAACAACACACAATCGACATATCAATCTTTTACCTTTACCTTTATCTCTCTCCCTTGTTCTTCTTCTTCCTCATTCTTCGTCTGTTCTTCTTCATTGCAGGGCGGCGAACCTCGAGGCCCTAGGGGCGGTCAGGCCGACCTAGGGTAGCCCATAGCCGCCGCGCGCCCTGACGGGGTCCTTCCCGGGCGTGTGGGGTTTCGGGTCTACATAAGCGCCCACCGGATTGTCTTGCGTACCGCGCTTCCGGCGGGTCTCCTTCAACGTGAGCTGCAGTGCATCACCCCCGGCGTAGAGGGTACACGGTAACGTGTTTGTGTGCGAACAATTGGTTAGATGTGTTTCTTCTAAAAGTAACGTAAACGGAACTAGTCCTTTATGACTACGGAAATCCGTTGGCTGTGGGTAAAGAGTACAAACTCTACAGAGTCAAAACTATTTGAGAAACCGTGTCCATGGTCAAGGACTGTGATCAACATATCTATGTCAGTATCAGTGTTAGTCTCAACGTCCGTCTCATCGTCAGTCTCAGTGTCAGTCTTAGTAACAACCTCCGGTGAATAAACATGGGTAGTAAACCCGGCTGAATATTATTCCTGTGGATGGACTAACCCATTTATTATTATATACTGAGTATTTCCTTGGGATGATTTAAATGCATGAGCTACTTGAATTCGAATGGTGAAATATAAGCCCTTTATGTGATGTCGCTCAGACGTCCGACTGTGGCATTCTTGTTGTTTACTTTTGATATAAGCCCTTTATGTGATGTCGCTCAGACGTCCGACTGTGGCATTCTCGTTATTTACTTTTGATATAAGCCCTTTATGTGATGTCGCTCAGACGTCCGACTGTGGCATTCTCGTTATTTACTTTTGATATAAGCCCTTTTTGTGATGTTGCTCAGACGTCCGACTGTGGCATCCATGTTATTTATTTTCATTATAAGCCCTTTTCCAGATGTCGCTTAGACGTTCGACCGTGGCACGCACTGTCATTTACATTTCAATATAAGCCCTTTATGTGGTGTCGCCCTGACGCCCGACTGCGGCATGTTAAATTTATTTTTACCTTTCAAGGCGTCGCTTCAGACACCCGATCGGTCTTCAGTTATTTCATCGGGATTTCGTGAGGACTACCGCCTGACTTCCTTTTTATTTAACATGCCATGCAAATTTATTATCTGAGTGTGCATTATTAATCTGCTCATGTGCATCATGTCTGCATTTGTTATATCTTATGTCCAAACTGTCTTGCGAGTACATTCAAAGTACTCACTTGGCTTGTTGATTTGGCCAGATGTTCACGAAGGCGATCTTATGGATGAAGAGTACGATAGCGAGTCTGACGCCTAGAGGAGTCCCAGTCAGTCCCGTGTGATCCTGGAATTGGTCACTTGTATCATATACGCTTCCGCTACCCTAATAAAATCATCGAGCCTCACTCCGGCGCTCGATGAGCTGTAAGATTTAGGAGTCATGTCACCCACGTCACTGTGACATATCCACCACCACTTTTATTACAAGTCAGTAGTCATGCCACCATACTCCTTGTGTCATATCCGCCTTTATGTAAAATATCGGCGTGCTTGTAATAAATTGTTGAGCAGCCTCAGCTCAACCTTGTATAATATTTAGTACTGCTGGATTTCTGTATCAAGGATTTGTCTACTAGTAAGGAAGATATTTCCTATACTGGTCTGATAAAATGGTCGATTTTTCAATAAATATTTTATTGGAAAACCGGTCCTGACAGCTGCCATTGCGGCAAGCTTAACGGCACGCTCTGGAGTAACGCCGTAACCATCATGGAAACTGTAGATGATCTTACCAACAGGAATCGGGGCTGACAGATGGACATGGGCAACATACTCCAGGATTCTTCCTCCGGCAAAAAACTGGAATACTTGATAATGGTGTGGATCTCCGAAGGGATAAATGCTATGCCAGATCTCTCCAGGGAGGGCAGCAAAGCTGAGAGGTGCAGGAGTGGGGCTGAACGCAATAGGAATAGCATCGGGAGCTCTGGGGATGGCACTAAACTCATGGAAATTGACCGCCATCTACGCACGAAATAGGGGTTAGGGGTAACCGGATAAGACTATATGCAGCAAACAAATGCAACAACCAAATGTAGCAAGCAAGGGAAACAACCATACCCTATACTACTGTTTTTTAACATTCCAGCGGACTAGGATGCTCTATAGCATGACTTGCTCTAATACCAAGCGCTATGGCACCCCGGCTCAGAGAAACCGAAACGTCCCGTATTCGAGCCCAGAGATCGAGGTGAAGTTTTCTGGAATACAACACTGCTTAGCATAGAACAAACCAGCTCTCTGTTACAACACGAATATGAATACAAGGTCTCCAATATTACAATGAGTAACACCAGCACAGCGACACTACGCCAACCATAGTTTCTCTATGCAAGTAGCATAACAACTCGAGGCAGCGGAACAACTATTTGCAACTGAGGAACAAACGGCGATGATGGACTCCAATCCGCAGGGACTCTGGTTAGAACGTTTGTCCTAACTCGCGAACACAGGAACCACACCAAAGAAGAAAGCAATCCACGCACGACTTGCAAAATGGCATGACACGCCAGGTTAGTACATTAAATGTACTTGCAAGCTCAGAATAAACCAAAAGCAGTCAAGACAAACTGTCGGGGATATATCCCGTGGTGTAACCCGGCCGGAAGTATAACCCGGCCGGACTTGGCGACTCACTAATGACCCGCCCGATCCTGGCGACTTATGGGTGACCTGGCAAGCGGATTAGAGGAGCGACAAGACCCGGGGGCCCAGGAGGCTCAAGGCCCAGAAGGCCGGCTTACATTATGATAGGCCGGCTTAAGAGGAAAGGCGTGAGGAATATCTCCCTTACAAGGAATCAAGACCCGGACTTGTATCCGGCTTGTAGTACAAGATAGGCTAGTCCTAATCCTATTTGGACTCCACATATAACCCGCCCCTCTAACTTATATAAGGAGGGGCAGGGCTCCCCAAAGAGGCAACAAGAACAATATCTAGGGCTAGACACAAGGGGGAGAGCCGGCTTACGGCGATTCTCTCATGATCATAATGAGACCTAGCCACAAACAGCATGTAGGGTTATTACCGGATGATGTTTCCTGGTGCTCGAAGCTGTCTAAATCCTTGTCTTGCGTGTTGCGTCTCTCATCCCGATCAACCCCTCTCAAGCTACCACATAGATGCGTTGGCCTCGCGACTAAGTCCTGACACTAAGGACATCTGCCGTGACAAATCCATGATAGTTGGCGCCCACCGTGGGGCCTGCGCACAATGGTGTTAAAAGTTCTTGGAGGGCACTTTTCTAGGGATCTGCAACTCGCCGGATAAAGAAGAATCGAATCTACTACGCATGGAAGTCACTCAAGGCTGCGGCGTCTTTGCTATTCCGCCGAGCACCGCCACGGGTCTCTGAGACCGATTGGGTTTTCCGCTGCGACGATCATACTGCAGCAGTACACCGAGTCCGGTTCGAACTTCTACTACGCTGTATCAAATCTAAGCCGCCGTGTCCGATCCGCTGGGTTGCTTTGGCTGCTCTACGTACAGCTATCCAAGTCTGAGGTGATCAAAGACAGCTAAACACGCATCACCAGCATCACCTGTTGGTACAGCGGCGACCGAGACAGTTGCTTCAGCCCCGAAGTTTCCGGATCGACCTTGCACATGGACAGGAATCAAAGGTCCAAGTGCTGATCAACACAAAGCTTGATGGATTCTCTAGCTCCTGCACGTCAAGAGACATCAAATAGTACAACCATTGTACTCGTATGAAGTTCAAGGAAGGATTTAATAGCCAGCTCCCACGCAAACCCAAGATGGATTAAAATCAAAGTCTAATGGGTATTTTGCAACGGTCCGGCCATGCTATTGCCTGGCATGAGCGGCTAACCACCGCTGGTGGTTTCTTATCGCTCATGTTATCCTGTCGTCCAAGGAAGGTTATGGAAAAACTATGCATCGGCTGCACGCGTAACAGTCAAAGTATATGCGTGATCCGTCGAATTATTCATGCCAAAAAGAAAAAGAGGGGCCACGGGCCCATGACCTGGAAGACACAGATCAGGGGTGGTCAAACCAACAACAACCAGAACGAGCACAGGGATAGGGGGATCGACTCGGACTCTGCAGGCTTCGCCGCCCCGCCTCCACCACTGGGCTTCACCCACGCCGGTGCGCCTCCGAGCCACCTGCCCCCGTGATGAGCTGACCTGTTGACCAGCAGGCCTCACGCCATTTTCTGTTGTGGCCCTGCGGCGGGTCGCCGCAGCTGCTATGGCCTCGTGGAGAGTCGCGGTTTGCTTTCATGGTTCGCCTCTGCTGGTTAACAAAGATAAGCTCTGTTCGAGGGTCGTGCATGCATCGTTTTGGACTTGTTTAAAAAGAAAAGGGAGAAGAAGGTCACATGGAGACCTCAGGCACTTGAGGACAAGAGAACCAATCAATTCTTTTGTTAAAAACAAAAGCGGCACTGTGCATTACCAAGCGTCAGCATCCGTATTCATCCGGCAAAAAATATCAGGTGTTATTTTTCCTATGTATTTTATAAGTACATGTTAATTCATCCGACAACAATTACTCTGGCCTGTAATATTTTTATGCAGGACTGCTGTTAAAAGAAAAAGGGGTGGTATTACACCACGGAGGCACGTTCGGCTGTGCCACGTAGCTTCACGGACACGCGTATCGCGGTCCGGTTTACATCAATGCGCCGGCCGACTTGCCCGTCCGCACCGTCTTACAACGCCATGAACGACTCGCCCGTCCGCCCTCCCGGCCGGTTCACGTGTCCGCGCTAGCTTACAAGCACTATGGCCGACTCGTTGTCCGCACCAGCTTACAAATGTCACGGCCGACTCACCCATCTGCATCGGTTTACCACGATGTGGTCGGTTCACCTGTGAGCGATTTCAACTTCACCTAGCGATCATCAATTCCATGGCGGATTATTTCCGGCCTGGCACATCAGGTGATATCCATCTAAAATATATTTTATTGGTACATATTATTTTTTGTCAAAGAGCAGTTTATCTTTGTTTTGGTCTGCAATATTGTTCATGCAGGACAATTATTTATGACAAAAAGTGATATTATACTGCAGAGATGGAGGCATGCCAACATCTTTTGGCACATGTCGTCGTCATTACTCAACGGACTCCCGCACCGGCTTACAACGTTGTGGCCATTTCTCGTGACCATGCCGGCTTACAACAAGGAGGACACCCGTCCGCACCGGCTTACAACGCCGCGGCCGGTTCATTTGTCTGTGTCGCCTCAGATGTTGCAGTCGTCTTTACCGTCCGTCTCTCGCGGCCTGGTCTACATCAACACACCGGGCCGCACCTGTCTGCATGAGTTATTTATTGAGTATGATCAAGTCACTACTTGGGAAGCCCGGTTTTCTTCCAACAAATTGGAGGCAAATTATCATGTATTATCAGCCGCCGTCTACACTGGATGGCTCAATGGGCAGGCGCACAAGTCGCCACCACTGCGGTTTGGTTAACTTCAAACAACCAGTTGGAAGGAACCATTGGCCGAGTTGCTGACATGGTTCATACGGGATCATTTATAACCTGTCGCAGTCACCTCAACCTTTTGTGGATTCGCATCACGTTATTAACGCCAATGATATACACCTTCTGCTATGGTCAAATATGGAGAATCTCAAGCCAACTCTTCGAGTCATCTTGAGACTCGGGGGCTACAATGGTATGGTTCGGCAAAATCAGCCGGGTTCAATGAATTCAAGAATTCTGGGTCAGTGAAGGGAAGATAATCCAGCCCTGGAGGCTACTGCTTTATTGGCGAGACTGTTTTACTGATGAATAATTTAAAGCCGTTAGAAAAATTTCCGGTTCAAAATGAAGATTCCGGTTTAAAATACAGCCCAAGAGACATCTCTCTCCCGCAAAGCTTTGAAGCCCTCAAAACCGGTTCAACATCCGGATCAAGGTAAATTTGTCCCTTACAAAGCTTTTGAGGTCTCAATATCCGGGTTAAAGTTCCGGTTCAAAAAAGAATTAATCTCTCGCAAGTTCGAGTTCTCAGAAAGATTACAGGGTGCCAAAAAGAACTTGCTGCCATGATGCGCGGTTTAAACATAGGTATATTGTCGTACGGCTTATCTTATTATGATCACTTGGGGGCTTCCTGTTCAAACATAGGTCGTATCCGAACCAAAGAGAACATAGCCGTCGAAACCCGCTTGATCGGCATACTGCCAAACCCACTTGGGGGCTTCTTGATCATATTTGAATCATAGCTTCACCCCTTTGGGTCTGACGTGGATCGTATACGAATCACCGTCATTAAACAAATCTTATGGTCACTTGGGGGCTTCCTGTTCAAACATAGGTCGTATTCGAACCAAAGAGAACATAGCTGTCGATACCCACTTGATCGGCATCGCCAAAGCCACTGGGGGCTATATGATCGTATTCGAATCTTAGCTTAACCCCTTTGGAACGGTTTACTGATCGTATCCGAATCAGAAGCCTCAAAAAGTTTTATTCTATCTCGGGTAAAGTTTATTGCAGCCACAATTACTTAACTTAAGACCTTTTGGGGATTATATCTCAAAAGTATATAAGTGTTTTATGATTAACCCGGCTTGACTTTTGACTATAAGTCGCCAGCTTATGACAACCATCATTCATATGGAGGCATTGGCTTCTAAGGATTGGGTTATCACCCTTATTACACAGGTCATGTAAACCGGCAGTACAAATTCAATATCGAAGTGGTCATTTGGGGGTTTCCTCCTCAAACATAGGTTATATTCGAACCAAAGAGAACATAGCTGTCGATACCCACTTGATCGGCATCGCCAAGGCCACTGGGGGCTATATGATCGTATTCGAATCTTAGCTTAAACCCTTTTGGAACGGTTTACTGATCGTATTCGAATCAGAAACCTCGAAAATTTTATTTATTTTTATACAATTGCAAGTGTCGGTGTCAAAACCGGCGGATCTCGGGTAGGGGGTCCCGAACTGTGCATCTAGGCGGATGGTAACAGGAGACAAGGGACACGATGTTTTTTACCCAGGTTCGGGCCCTCTCGACGGAGGTAAAACCCTACTCCTGCTTGATTGACATTGATGATATGGGTAGTACAAGAGTAGATCTACCACGAGATCAAGGAGGCTAAACCCTAGAAGCTAGCCTATGGTATGATTGTATGTTGTCCTACGGACTAAAGCCCTCCGGTTTATATAGATACCGGAGAGGGCTAGGGTTACACAGAGTCGGTTACAATGGTAGGAGATCTACATATCCGTATTGCCAAGCTTGCCTTCCACGCCAAGGAAAGTCCCATCCGGACACGGGGCAGAGTCTTCAATCTTGTATCTTCATAGTCTTGATAGTCCGGCGGAAATTAATAGTCTGGCTGTCCGGACACCCCCTAGTCCAGGACTCCCTCAGTAGCCCCCGAACCAGGCTTCAATGACGATAAGTCCAGCGCGTTTATAGTCTTCGGCGTTGCAAGGCGGGTTCTCCCTTCAAATTCCATGTACATGCCGAACAGTGTCCGGCTTTATCTTGAATACTGTGCTCCTCGGCTTCTACGCCAAATAAAGGCCCTCTTCCACGCGTCGCACGAATGCGAAAAGCCAGGGTGTTTTTTGCATTTCACCCCCCCCCCCCCAATTGTGCGAGTCGACCGCCTACAAAAGAGGCAAGAATTCAGATCCAAACCACACCATCTTGCTCCCGCGAATACTCCATCGAAGCGCCTTTGACCTAGAAATCCATTCCACCATGGATCGTCACCACGGCTCTTCTTCGCGCGCTCCCAGCCCACCGCCGGGGAGTTGGAGGAGGTGCTCTATTTCGCACAACGAGCTCGAGAAGCTCCAAACGGGGGGATTACTCCCTCCGGCCATTATGATCCCAGTCCGGGCCGGACTGGTTACTTACCAAGGTGGGAGACAGGAGGAGGACACTCCAAGCCCCAATAAGGGGGAGCGAGTATGTTTTGTCCCTTATCTGACGAGGGGACTCGGATTTCCAATACATCCGTTCCTCCGCGGGCTCCTGAAGTTCTACGCACTCCAGCTCCACCACCTTACGCCTGCCTCTGTCCTGCATATCGCGGGCTACGTAGCTCTTTGAGAGCTATTCCTGGGCATTGAGCCCCATTTCGCATTGTGGAAGAGGCTGTTTTGCCTCGTACCCCGTTCTTACCAGGGGTCCATATATCAAGTGGGCGGCACCGAAATATGGCGCATCGCCGGGACCGGATACCAATCCGGCACTCCCAAGAGGGCGTCCGAAGACTGGCCCTTGGAATGGTTTTATATAGAAGACGCTCTGCTACCAGACCCAGTCCGGATCGGCCTCCCGGAGTTTAGTGCTGCTCCCTTGAAGAAACGCCTCAGCTGGCGCCCGCGGAGCCCCCGATTGGAGGAAGACAAGAGCGTCCATTACTTGATGGGCCGGATAAGATTAATGGCTCATTCCGGCTTGACCATGATCGGAGTCATGGCGACATGCATCAAGCGAGGGGTACAACCACTGCAATACAGAGGCCACCCCATGTGGGATTTTAACGGGGAAGACGATGCTACCTGGCATGGCCGCAAAGGGCCGGATTCGACCGAGGATCTGGTGAAGATCCTGTCCAGTCTGTACAAGGGGGAGAAGGAGCACTTCCTTCGAACGAACCCTTTGGATGGGTTCTCCATGATCAACCCCAGAGGATGGGTAAGTGAACGCCTTGAAGGGCCCAGCCAATGCTTTCGAAGTTTAAGCTTCTTACATTATGTCTTCGGCGCAGGGTCTACGCCGGATTGTGGAGGACATGGTAAGTCCTGCTCCGCAACCCGAGGATCCAGAAGGATCCCTGGGTCCGGCCTCCCAAGAGGACCCGGATATCAAGGTGGAGCTGATCGACGGGGTGTATCACCAGCTCAGCATAGACAATGCTTTGGTCGCCATTACGGCGGACTACCCCGGACTAAGTCCGGCTTCCCAGGTGACTGCGACCGAAGTCCGGACACCATTATCTCATCCCTGCCCATTTCTGACCTTCGCGAACGATGGTATTTTGCAGGAAGCGCCTTTACGGCAGGAAGCCGAGCCTGCGGCGGCCGACCAACAGAGGTCAGTCCGAACTAGCAGGCGGGAAAGGAGCGCAGTGCGGACGGAAACGTCGCCGCAAAGGTGTAGCTCATATTTGAATTTTTAGAGCAACGTTCCGAGGAAACGTCTAAGTGCCCATGATTTCTGTAGGAGAAAAGGCGCTCGCCGGACTGCGAGCGCAGGAATTGCCAATCCGACCAACAACGGCCAGGCCCCAGCGCCCGGCCTGGAGGGGGAGGCAAGCGCAAGACGCGAGCCGGATCCTTCTCCAACGGAGGATACCGACAGTCTGTCCGCCACCAAGTCTGAGGTGGAGAGCGCCATGAACCATAGGCGCCGCCGGACAGTATTTCAAAAGGCGTGCTTTTCCCCTGAGGCATTGGACGCCTTTAGCGCAGGGGACGCGCATCTCCGTGCTGCTCAAAATGGTTTTACCAGAGCCATGGAGCAGTATGTGAAAGACATACGGGTAAGGAAATTTTAATGGTTGTATATACCAGTAGCCCCCGAGACTTAAATTAGTTATGCTAACTGATTTAAGGATCATTGTAAATTTCAGGCACTTAACGAGAAGAACGCCCAGCTGTCTCGGGAGACTTGAGGCCGCACTTGCTGCCGCAGGAGGAGACGGAAAGACCCCTCCTGGTAACACATTTTTATAAATATAAGCGCTGTGCGGCGTGCGCGCGAGTCTAATAATGACATTTGCAGGTACCGCCGGACAAGATCCGGACAGGCAAGCATTGCTACGCCAGCTAAAGGCCGGCGAGAGTGTGCTGAATAGAGTTCAGCAGGAAAGGAACAAGCTCCAAGATGCCAACGCCAAGCTCGGAGAAGAGCTAAAAGGCATACAGGCCGAGCTGTCCGGCTCTGTTAAGGAGAACCAGCGGCTTCGTCGCAGCATTTGTAGTAAGTGCTTGAGCGAACTCTTTTGAAAAGAAGAGTCCGGCGAGGAAGCGTTTTGACATGATATGTCTTGTAGGTATACTCACGGGTCATCCTGCAGAGGAGATGCCCATATCAATGGGTGATCAACTTCCCGAACTGTTGCAACTACTCGAACGAGTTCGGCAGGCAATGAACGGCGTCGTTCAGGCTTTATGGCCAGCCCTCACCCTACCCGAGAGCCTCGGGGAGCTTGCGGAGAAGCTACAGGGAGTGCGGCAGCGCTTCCGTTTGTGGAAGATTTCGGCTTGCCGTCAAGGTGCGAGGGAGGCTTGGGCCATGGTGAAGACGCAGTACAAGAAGGCGGATCCCAACATATGGCCGAAGTTGGACCGGTGGGGCCTGATGGGAAGGAGATCCCTGTGAGTTTAGTGTATAGCCAAGTAGAGTTGGCTGCTAAATTTTCCCAACAGGACTGTAAATTAGACAGCCTGTTAGACGGGATTGAAGAGGAATACAATCAATAAATTTGACAATGTATGTTATCCTTTAAAGTGACATGTGAAATGCCTTCTAGCCGGATTGTAGATCGTTTGTCTTTGCCGACCTTTTCGCTTCGACCTCGGGACCCTAGAGTCCGGAGTGTGTCTGAATACCTTTTTGGTTAAGAAACAACTGTGGTATGCATGGAGACCAGGCGTAGGGGTCATTAGTGCTTTATCAGACAAGTGCCCAACTAGTTATGTTATATTACATGGTTAGTAAGAAACATCTTCCAGGGAGAATAGTTCCGTTAAGGGTTCCTTTCGCTGGGAGGCATGCCCTAAAGTGCATGTCCGGACTGCAAAGAAAGCAGTAAAACATCTGGGGGCAGATAGATAAATAGGTAAAAAGTCATCTTTTAAGTCACCGACCGAATATTCCCTTAAGAACACTAGCTTTCGGCTTCACCCAGTCTGAGGTACACATCCGGCTGACCCGGCAGTAACAATCGCAGAGGTGCTCCCTTTACCTCCTAGCCGAACAATCGAGAACGTAGGGGTAAGCACAGGAGCCAGGCAACCCAGCTTGGCCAAAACTTAAGTCATATCGATGCATATAATGGCGAATAAAAGGTACATGTGGAAGCTTGACACATGTGATGGGTATAAAACCCGTATAATTAAGCTTCTGTAAAAGAAGCCCCCAGGAATAATGAGTGCGGATAGCACATCATGCGTATAATTGAGCTTCTGTAAAAGAAGCCCCCAGGAATAATGAGTGCGGATAGCACATCATGTGTATGCAAAGAATGCAAAAAATAGGCCCGAAAGGGCTTTTAAATGAGGAGGATAAAAAGAGAACAAAAGACAGCCGAAGTGCAAAAATATGGACGGGGGAAGGGGACGAACTCTTAGTCCGGCGCTAGGCATAGAATCGTCGGAGGCGGGCTGCGTTCCGTGGGTTCGGCTCGAGTCGGTGATCCGACACATTTCGTAGACGGTACGCTCCGCCGGTCAGTACTTGATCGATGATGAAGGGACCCTCCCATTTGGGCTTGAGCTTGTCCTTTTTCTTGTCCGGCAGGCGTAGAACTAGTTCACCAATGTTGTAAGTCTTGGCCCGTACTTCTCTGCTTTGATATCTTCGGGCCTGCTGCTGATAGAATGCGGAACGAGCCTTCGCGACGTCACGTTCTTCCTCCAATGTGTCCAAGCTGTCCTGCCGATCAAGCTCGGCTTCTCTTTCCTCATACATGCGCACTCGAGGTGAGTCATGAATAATGTCACAGGGCAAGACTGCCTCTACGCCGTATACCATAAAAAATGGTGTGAATCCGGTAGTACGGTTAGGCGTTGTCCGCAGCCCCCAGAGTACGGAGTCGAGCTCCTCGACCCATTGTGTGTCGGATTTGGTGAGTGACCTCACTAGTCTGGGTTTAATGCCGCTCATTATTAGACCATTTGCTCTTTCCACTTGACCGTTGGTTTGAGGGTGATAGAATGACGCATAGTCGAGCTTGATGCCCATATTTTTGCACCATGACTTAACCTCGTCGGCTGTGAAGTTCGTGCCGTTGTCGGTGATGATGTTGTGGGGGACTCCGTAACGGTGTACCACCCCTGATATAAAGTCTATCACTGGTCCGGACTCTGCCGTTTTGACCGGTTTGGCCTCTATCCATTTGGTGAATTTATCCACCATGACCAATAGGTACTTTTTCTTGTGGGTTCCCCCTTTAAGGGGTCCAACCATGTCAAGCCCCCAGACCGCGAACGGCCAGGTAATGGGTATGGTTTTGAGGGCGGTGGGTGGCATATGGCTCTGATTAGAAAAGAGCTGACAACCAACGCATCGCTGGACCAAGTCCTGTGTGTCTGCCCGAGCCGTCGGCCAATAAAATCCTGTACGGAATGCCTTTCCTACAAGGGCCCGGGCTGCTGCGTGGTGTCCGCCTAGTCCGGCATGAATTTCAGCCAGGAGGTTTCGCCCTTCTTCTTCGGAGATACACCTTTGAAGGACACCGGTGGTACTTTTCTTATAAAGTTCTCCCTCATGGACCTTGTAGGCCTTCGATCGCCGGACTATGCGGCGGGCCTCATTTTGGTCTTCGGGAAGTTCCTGCCTAAGTAAGTAGGCTTGGAAAGGTTCTGTCCACGCGGCGATTACCGCCATTATGACGTGGGCGGAGGGTGTTATGTTGTCTGCCGAATCACCAGTTGGTGCGGTTTTCTCTGGTTTGTAGCTACCGGGCTCCTCTTCCCATAGTACGGATGGCTTGAAGAGCCGTTCCAGGAAGATATTTGGAGGGACAGCATCACGTTTAGCACCGATGCGTGCCAGGACGTCGGCCGCTTGGTTATTATCTCGGGCTATGTGGTGGAATTCGAGTCCTTCAAACCGGGCTGACATTTTTAGGACAGTGTTACGATATGCTGCCATTTTCGGATCCTTGGCATCGAAGTCTCCATTTATCTGGGATATTGCAAGGTTTGAGTCCCCGCGCACCTCTAGGCGTTGAATGCCCATGGAGACCGCCATCCAGAGACCATGTAACAGGGCCTCGTATTCGGCTGCATTGTTGGAGTCCGTGTACATTATTTGAAGTACATACTGGACTTTATCTCTGGTGGGGGACGTCAGGACGACGCCAGCCCCCAGTCCGGCCAACATTTTGGAGCCGTCGAAATGCATAGTCCAATTGGAGTACGCGCCGTACTCTTTAGGGAGTTCGGCTTCAGTCCATTCGGCGACGAAGTCAGCCAAAACTTGTGACTTTATAGCTCGTCGAGGTTTATAAGTGATGTCGAATGGTAAGAGCTCAATGGCCCATTTTGCTATCCTGCCCGTTGCGTCGCGGTTATTTATAATGTCATTGAGTGGTACTTTAGAGGCCACTGTTATCGAGCACTCTTGAAAGTAGTGCCGGAGCTTTTGAGACGCCATGAACACCGCATATGCTATCTTCTGATAGTGCGGGTAACGGGATTTGCAGGGGGTTAACACAGTGGATACATAATACACTGGTTTTTGAAGAGGGAATTTATGCCCTTCTGTCGCTCGTTCGACGACGAGCACTGCGCTTACAACTTGATGTGTTGCTGCGATGTATAACAACATTGGTTCGCCCAGAGTGGGCGCAGCCAGGACCGGATTTGTTGCCAGTATGGCCTTTATTTCTTCGAGTCCGGCAGTGGCAGCATCCGTCCACTCGAAGTGTTCGGTGCGCCTGAGGAGGCGATAGAGGGGCAACGCCTTTTCTCCTAGACGGGAGATAAAGCGGCTTAATGCTACCACGCATCCTGTTAATTTTTGTATTTGTTTGAGGTCTTTTGGAATATCCAACTGTGACAGAGCTCGGATTTTGGCCGGATTTGCTTCAATTCCTCTACCGGATACAATGAAGCCCAGCAGCTTTCCGGCTGGTACGCCGAACACACATTTTTCCGGATTCAGCTTGATGTCAAATGCTCTGAGGTTGTCGAATGTGAGCCTCAAATCGTCTACTAAAGTTTCGACGTGTTTTGTTTTGACGACTACGTCGTCTACGTATGCCTCGACTGTTTTGCCGATCTGGGTGGCCAGACATGTTTGAATCATGCGCTGATATGTTGCGCCGGCGTTTTTGAGTCCGAAGGGCATCGTGTTGAAGCAGAATGGTCCATATGGAGTGATAAATGCCGTTGCGGCTTGGTCTGCTTCCGCCATCTTGATTTGATGATAGCCAGAGTATGCGTCCAGGAAGCACAACGAATCGTGCCCTACTGTGGCATCGATGATTTGATCGATGCGGGGGAGAGGGAAGGGATCCTTTGGGCAAGCTTTATTTAGGTCTTAAAAATCGACACAGAGGCGCCAGGATTTATCCTTCTTTGGTACCATCACCAAATTTGCTAGCCAGTCCGGATGTTTGATATCTCTAATGAATCCGGCTTCCAATAGTTTGGCTAGCTCTTCTCCCATTGCATGTCTTTTGGGCTCGGAAAATCGTCGAAGAGCCTGTTTGACTGGCTTGAATCCTTTTAGGATGTTGAGGCTGTGTTCAGCCAACCTGCGGGGGATTCCGGGCATGTCTGAAGGATGCCAGGCGAAGATATCCCAATTTTCCCGAAGGAATTCGCGCAGTGCGGCGTCTATTTCGGGGTTCAACTGTGCCCCAATGGAGGCCGTCTTTGTTGGGTCCGTTGGATGGACCTGGAATTTTACTATCTCGTCTGCTGGTTTGAAGGAGGTGGACTTGGATCTTTTATCGAGTATCACGTCGTCCCTGTTCACCGTAGAGCGCAGCGCGGTGAGTTCCTCTGCCGCTAAGGCTTCGGATAGTGCCTCGAGGGCTAGTGCGGCTGTCTTGTTTTCGGCGCGGAGTGCTATGTCCGGATCACTAGCGAGAGTGATTATTCTGTTGGGCCCAGGCATTTTAAGCTTCATGTACCCGTAATGAGGTATTGCTTGAAAAATTGTGAATGCCTCTCGTCCTAATATGGCGTGGTATCCACTGCTGAACGAGGCCACCTGGAATGTGACTTCTTCGGATCTGTAATTGTCCGGAGAGCCGAACACCACATCGAGTGTGATTTTTCCTGTGCAGCGCGCTTCCCGGCTAGGGATTATTCCTCTAAAGGTTGTGCTGCTTCGCTCGATACGGCTCCTATCGATTTCCATTTTTCGCAGAGTTTCCTCGTAAATGAGGTTTAGTCCGCTGCCGCCGTCCATGAGGACTTTTGTCAGTCGAAAGCCGTCCACTATGGGACTAAGTACCAGTGCGGCTGGGGCTCTGGTTGTTTGGAATATGGGCTCGTCGCTGCCATTGAAGGTAATGGCTGTGTCGCTCCATGGATTTGTTGTTGCTACTTGGTAGACTTCGGCGAGTTCACGGATTGATCGTTTTCGCATATTATTTGATGCGAAAGTCTCGAAGACTGTTGATACCGTGCTGGTATTGTTGGAGTGGTTTCCCGAAGCTAGAAGCTCGTCGCCACTTTTGGCCACCTGCCGTAATATCCAACATGCTCGAAGGCTATGTGTTGGGACGGCTCCCTCTGTATTATGAAGCTTACAGGGTCCATTGAGCCATCCCTCCAGTACGGTTCCGTTTCCCTGACTGGGTTTTTGTTTTTCCGTTTTTGCACCTGGGGCCGGAGTGTAAGGCGCCCTTTTACTGCGGACTGGGTTTGGGGCCGGATTATCCCAAAATTGATTTTTTGTTTTCCGGAAACTCTCCATCGCACAGTACTTTCGTACTATGGACGCCAGATCGGTAAAGCGCGTAATTTTGCAACGATCAATGGCGTTTAGTATTCCCTTGTCCGTGCAGTTATTGCGGAAGATTGATATTGCGTTTTCCTCTCGGCAGTCCTTTATCCTGTCCATAACCAGGAGGAATCTGGCCCAGTAGTGATGTACTGTTTCTGTAGGCTCTTGCCGTATTAGAGATAGATCGCATATGTCTGGGCGGGTGGGTGGAATAAAATCCGGATCCCTGCCCATCTTGAGGCTCAAAGGCCAAGGGGTTTCCGAATTCGGAAGTGTGTTTTGCTAGGGACAATCCAGCGAGTCCGGGGCGATGCATGATTTTAAGTTCGATGCTCGATCGAAGTCCGTCCCTCCGCGGGAATCCGGCATGGAGGGTTCGGGAATCCGGACATGAATTGTTTTCAGCACCGGCGAAGAATTGCCGTATTGCTCTTCCACCACTGCGACGTGGTGGGTGGCCTGGGGAGAGTTAATCTCTCTCAGATCGATTTTAAGACCAATCTGGTTGTAGTCCGTAGCGACTCCCAGGGCGGCGATGCGATCCAAGAGCTCGTTAACAGACGAGAGCTCCATTGGATCTAACTGTTCGGCAGCTTTAGGGCTGACGCGAAGATTGCTTTCGACGACTTGAGAAGTCATTGTCGAAGCGGCGGCCGGACAGGCGGTCATGAGAAAACCACCAAGCCGGATAGTTTGGCCGGCGGCCAAGGCCTCTCCGGCGAAAATATCGTCTTTGAAGACGGGGGGAGGCATCCGCTCTATCGGTGACGACACAGAGGAACTCTCAATGAAAGCACCAATGTCGGTGTCAAAACCGGCGGATCTCGGGTAGGGGGTCCCGAACTGTGCGTCTAGGCGGATGGTAACAGGAGACAAGGGACACGATGTTTTTTACCCAGGTTCGAGCCCTCTCGATGGAGGTAAAACCCTACTCCTGCTTGATTGATATTGATGATATGGGTAGTACAAGAGTAGATCTACCACGAGATCAAGGAGGCTAAACCCTAGAAGCTAGCCTATGGTATGATTGTATGTTGTCCTACGGACTAAAGCCCTCCGGTTTATATAGATACCGGAGAGGGCTAGGGTTACACAGAGTCGGTTACAATGGTAGGAGATCTACATATCCGTATTGCCAAGCTTGCCTTCCACGCCAAGGAAAGTCCCATCCGGACACGGGGCAGAGTCTTCAATCTTGTATCTTCATAGTCTTGATAGTCCGGCGGACATTAATAGTCCGGCTGTCCGGACACCCCCTAGTCCAGGACTCCCTCAGCAAGCATTTGAGTTGTCACAAATATCATATGTGCTGGCTCTTACAGAGTTGAGTTATCAACTTCACTGTCCGGGTCACATAAGCTGGCGGTATCATTCAAAGGATCATAGGGATCTTGTGATCTACTTGTGTGCAGGATAAGACTACATTTGGGTGGTTACCCGCCCTGACTTTTGACGTTAAGTCGCCAGGGCAAATGTTGTTTAAACTCTTTGTAGGATTTGCAGGAATATGACATATAAATGATTAAGTTCAAGCTCATTACCAAACTTGATGCTTCAAAATGATGATCCGTTCTGGATTTTTCTCAAAGGCTATAAGCCGCGGGGTTATAAAAATTCCGGCTTACAATGGAGGCGTATTACATCGCCATCGGCCAAGAGCCGCCAAGTCTTTAAACTCCGGATTTACTTGTCAACCGATGAGGTATTCAAACCTTTAATAGCCAAACTAGCTGGATTTTCATGATGACATTGATGATTGAGGTTTTCATACCGGATTATAAATCTCGAATAGCCAACATGGCTGGATTTCTATTGTGATTATCAATAACCAGTGCTATGATTGAGGTTTTCAAAGTCGCTTTAGTGCAACAGTTATTATTTTTATCAATGGATATGATTTATTCTACAATGGAAGGAATAGTCCCGAGTCGCTGCAGGCTTATGACCCGGCACTTGGGGGCTATATTATTCAGATTGGGATTATATCAAATATGCAAGTCCCATGTCACTGCCGGCATGCACCATGGCACTTGGGGGCTAATGCAAAGTCATCTTTTGCTCAACTTATTGAAAGACCCGACTCATCACATTTTAAATGAGCCGGCCCTTGGGGGCTACTAATTGCTCCTGTCAAAAATTCAAGGTACACAAGCCTCAGTCGATTACATTGAAAGATCCATTACTCAGTTGGTAGAGTGCAAGGCTCTTAACCTTATGGACGTGGGTTCAAACCCCATGGTGGAGATTACATCATATGATGTTATTATCAATTATATGCAAAGTCCCAGCTCAGTATTATCTTACTAAGCCGGCCATTGGGGGCTACACATTGCTGTTCAAATTTACATGGTTATAACTACAAAGTCCCTGCTCATTATTGCATAATGACCCGGCCCTTGGGGGCTACATTGGTTGAAGTTTTCCTGAGCAGGATGAATGAACCGAATTTCTTCAAGGTTGCAACATTTATTGGAGCAAGTCTTAAACCATCACTTTGTTCTGCTCAAGACTTGGGGGCTATAGGTAATATGGATATAAGGGAGAAAAATCTTCAAATTATCAGTTTTGAGAAAATCAGGAGGATCAATTACATAAACTGGCATCAAAAAACAATCATGACTCGACATCATCAGTCTTTTGTAACCCGAAGATTTTGGAAATTATAACTCGGCAAGATCTACATCTTTAAGCCGGTTGAAAATCAGATGAGTATTTCAAGGCCTATATTTTTTAAGCTGACGCTTCGGAAGCCGACTCAAATGGATTATTTGTTTACAATATTTTATTCTACAAGAAAATTGATTGTGAAGCTGGTCTATTGACCCGGATTTTCTAGAAGAAGGAAATGACAAGGACTTGAGGATGTTCAGGTGTCGGTTTACAAGATATCTTAACCCGGGGCACAACCTGTCAAATTTGTTCTTGTGTTTATTTTGCAGCATAAGTTTACATGGATAAATCCAAGCTAAACTTGGGGGCTAATGTCGGGGATATACCCCGCGGTGTAACCCGGCCGGAAGTATAACCCGGCCGGACTTGGCGACTCACTAATGACCCGCCCGATCCTGGCGACTTATGGGTGACCTGGCAAGCGGATCAGAGGAGCGACAAGACCCGGGGGCCCAGGAGGCTCAAGGCCCAGAAGGCCGGCTTACGTTATGATAGGCCGGCTTAAGAGGAAAGGCGTGAGGAATATCTCCCTTACAAGGAATCAAGACCCGGACTTGTATCCGTCTTGTAGTACAAGATAGGCTAGTCCTAATCCTATTTGGACTCCACATATAACCCGCCCCTCTAACTTATATAAGGAGGGGAAGGGCTCCCCAAAGAGGCAACAAGAACAATATCTAGGGCTAGACACAAGGGGGAGAGTCGGCTTACGGTGATTCTCTCATGATCATAATGAGACCTAGCCACAAACAGCATGTAGGGTTATTACCGGATGATGTTTCACGGGGCCCGAAGCTGTCTAAATCCTTGTCTTGCGTGTTGCGTCTCTCGTCCCGATCAACCCCTCTCAAGCTACCACATAGATGCATTGGCCTCGCGACTAAGTCCTGACACTAAGGACATCTGCCGTGACAAATCCACGACACAGACAATAGCATAGCCTTAGCAACTTAAAGCAATCATGAACATGATACTCACAGAACAACATGGCATGCACAACTAAACATGATACAATTTTAGCATGGCACGATCATATGAATATGATGATACTATATGCACTAGGTTAAAATTCACATGCACCAACTTACTCTGCTCGGGTTACCTCGTAACCAAACGGTGATCATTCACGGATCACAAATGGAACCACACTTGGTCCAATGGGTTACCTCGTAACCACACGGTGATCATTCACGGATCACAAACAGAACCACACTTGGTTCAATGGGTTACCTCATAACCAACACATGCTTAAACTAACAACATCGGTATCCACGATACCACGGTGATCCTCTCTCGATCACAACTAACATCTTTTCTCATCATCAAACCAGGGTTATTATTAATCAGGTTATCATTATTGTTGGCTCACAGTGTGACCGACTCTGAACTGGGCCATTATCCACGGGTGCAGCTATCGATAGATTTAACACACTCTCTACAGAGGTTAGTACATTGTACCCACACCACGGAACCCATGGCCTCGCCTCCCATTCGAGTGGACCAACGGCGTTCCGGCAAAACCGATCTACTGCCCATGACACTCTCCCGGCCACTCCGACCAACTCCCCTCTGGGATAAGTCATGGGTGGCCCCGTGCCTACCAAAGGCATCGACGTCCACCGTCGTGGCAAAACACGACCATCGTCGTGGCAAAACATAAACGGTCCCAAACGGGGACATGTGCACATAACCAAACTCGGGCTCACAAGGCTTATGTCCGCCTACCTGATCAGGGTAGCGCGCGCCCATAACCTTCCCTCGTTGGAGGCACCGGCAAGAGGCATGACAATATACACAGTTAGGACCTTCCCATATAGGAAAATGTGGTTGCACTGGTCAGCTCGATTTGGCGGCACCATGACTCAGCCAACACTTGTTCAAGTTCATTATTATCCGGTTAAACGTGAATGCAATAAGCTAAGCCATAATATACTAACATGATGCAACTATGATGCATGAACATGATATCAACATAAGCATGGAGGTGCAACATAATCATCGAGCATAACCACAATGAGGCATATAACCAACTGAGCATAGCATACTGACGAGCATGATCATAACACTACACAGGATCATGGCCTGACTACTAGCATCATGAATAAATACCATGCAAGAACGCTACAAGGGAAGCATGTAACCAACTGGGTGCAAAGTAACATGCATAGCAACTGTACTTGATAACAGAAGGTAAACATGCATCAGAAAGAACACCACTACTACCAGCATATACTACTACTATCAAGAATAACATGCGACAATGATACGAGCAAGTAGCACAAGATAACAAGATGCATCGGAACATATCATGAAGGGGAACATGAAACCACGAGCATAACCGAAACAACGACAACAGTAGCAAACAAGCAGACAGATAACGGGCAAACTTTTATTAAATATTCAAGTGGAAACCATAGCTACTTCATGGCTATCATGCAAGTCATTGTTGTGGCTTGCCTCGGGGTGACGGAGATTCCAGGAAGAAGTGTGGTGAAGCCGTAGAACAAAACACCGGACGGATCTCTCTCGAAGGGGGCTGATTAGAGGCAAGGGCAAACTGGTCATTTTCACTGTGGGACCACATAACCGTGGGCACGGCTTTCGAAAGTTTAAACCCTGTAGGGGTGTCCCAACTTAGCCCATGATAAGCTCACGATCCGCGGAGACAATCCTCCATCGCGGGACATTCGATCAGACTCGGGATCCCGGTGCACAAGACATTTCGAAAATGGTAAAACTAATCCAGCAAAGCCTCCCGGCGTGTCGACACCCCCATAGTAGCCGCGCGTATCTCGTCTCAGGCCACGTCCGGATAGGTCAGCCTACGAGTAAAACCAGATCCTCGGGTTGCCCCGTGGTGGCCCCACAGTCTGCCCGTTTGGGACCAACACCATCAGCCCTGGCCCCTCCCTACTATGTAGAAAAATCCTCGGGTTCATGACCCCCTATGCCAATTTATTATTTAGTTTAAGTATTATTATGGCAAATGTTAAAACCAATGTTGGGCCTTGCTGGAAGAGTTTTGTTCAAAGCGAGCTGTTAAGAGGGGCCCATAAACCCACACCGTGTTAGGGACGCAAAATCAAGGAACATAACACCGGTATGACGGAAACTAGGGCGGTAAGAGTGGAACAAAACACCAGGCATAAGGTCGAGCCTTCCACCCTTTACCAAGTATATAGATGCATTAATTAAATAAGAGGTATTGTGATATCCCAACATAATTATGTACAACATGGAGCAATCTTCAACTTCACCTGCAACTAACAACACTATAAGAGGGGCTGAGCAAAAGCGGTAACATAGCCAAACAACGGTTTGTCGGGAAGGGTGAAAAGGTTAGAGGCTGACATGGCAATTTGGGAGGCTTGATAAGCAAGTGATAGGTAGCGCAGCATAGCGATAGAACGAAGCAACTAGCATAGCAATAATAGTAGTGAGATCCAGGGTAACGTTCATCTTGCCTGAAATTCCTCTAGGAAGAAGAACTAGTCCATGAAGAAGACGAATGGGCGAAGACAAACCAAGCGTAGTCGAACGAATCCTCACGATCGCAACGAAACAGGAACTATCGAGAAGAAGCACAACCGGAAAGAAGCAAACAACACGGTAAACACACAACACATAAACATGACATGATGCACAACCAAGCATGATGCATGACAAGGCTATATGATGCTACTCATGCCAAGAGATGATGCATACAAGAACAACACATCAAAGCAAGTTTAAATGAGGCCGGAAACAACATATGACTAATCCGGTAAGTCCTCATATGCAAATTTTGAAATTGGTCCAGGTCTGAACAAACATTAAGTTGAAGTTGTTAAACAACAAGTTAAATAGCACCATGATGATCGACACGAAATTCTAGTCAAGTAACATATAAAGTTCATTTAGTTCGGAGCTACGACATAGAAGATATGAGCAAAACAAGTTAAACATGGCATTGATGCAAAATGCATTCAAACATCAAGCAAACACTCTCAAAACATGGGTGCAACATGATAAGATGAAACTACATGCAAAATCAAGCAAGTTTCATATAGAGCATGCTCAAAACGGAGCAACGGTGCAACACATACACTCCAAACAAGATATAACAACAATCTGCCCAAAACAGCAAGTAGGCACTTTGCAAACATAAAAACAACATACTACAGGACTCATATGAGCATAAACTTGACATGCACTTCAAGTACAGATAACATAATTCAAATATCATTAAGGTTCGGGTTCATAGGCATCAAGATTAAACCAATATGATCAATGCAAAAAGCAACTTTATAACACAGATACAGCAAGTAAACATTGCAACCAAGGGCATGGCATCAAATTAAACATAACAAAGAGCAAATAATATCATGGCATCATAGGCATATGGCTCATGGATTAGTAGGAACCAACAAGACAAGATTGAATGTTGAAACGGTTACGGCAAGTGTAAAACAGCAACATTATGATAGCATGTTTGCAGGAATGGAATAGAGGCATATGACATCCAAAATTAACAACCATGGTATGTGGACAATGTTCTCATAGCACACTTCAAAACATGTAATTGGAGTATCTCCATAAGAGGCATGGATCAATCAATAACATCCTCCCAATATGCCATCATGAAGTTAATAGAAATCTAGAACATTATATAAGCATGTTCGTAGCAATGAAAACATATGCTACAGGACTTGTGTAGGGCATCAAAAGGCATGTAAAGATATAGCATAATATATACAAAACAAAATATGTCAACTAAGCATCTCCAGATTAAGAATGGATAAATTGTTAGCATCAATCGAAGATAGCATCATGATATGACAGAAATAGGCTTGACAGAAAGTTAACAGCAAGTAGCCCACTTCACAAGGTTGACGCACTCACTACAGGGCACATCAAAATACATGGACGGCAGCTATGTAAATATGGCATGAAAATGCTCCTGAAACATGTAGACATCATGCTCATAGGATGCACACACAAAATACAACAAAAATGACAAATCAGCAAGTTACAGCAGTTTTCAGCAGTTAACAGCAATATGCACTTTTGCAACAGGGATTAATATGTCAAGATGCACCCTAACATGAATGCAAGTCACACCAACATGTAGAGCATGAAAAGCAGAACATGTGCATATCAAGATCATCATTATAGGATCAATAGGGACCAAGTTATAGCACTCACAAATGCACAAATGATGTTAACAAGCAGCAGATTTTAGCAGTTTATATCATTTAGCAGTTTTGCAATGAAGATTAAGGTAACAATATGAAGAGAACATGAATGCAAACTACCTCATCATGAATATCACTCTGAGCTGAACATTTTGATATACATATCACAAGTCAAACATGCACACATGAGATGGGTTTTTTCAGGGACTTGGCCAAAATTCAAAAAAAAACAGGGGTGCTCACATTGGGCCACACGGGGCCGGATCTGGAGCTGGGCCGGCTCTGGTGCGCTGGGCCGGACAGGGCCCACGCAGTGCGAGGGGGAGGCGGCCCAGGCGGACGCTCGTCGTCCTGCCCGACGGGGCCGACTGAGCCCATGGCAGGGCAGCGGCGGCGGCGCCTGAAGGCGGCACCAGCGACGCGGGCAGGGCCAGGAATGGCAGGCGGCGGCGCGGGGAAGCTGGATCTGGCCGGCGACGACGGAGGTGGAGCTTGACGGCGGCGCAGACGGCGAGGAGGCGGAGGCCACGTGGCGGCGGCGAGGCCGGTGGTGGAGTCCGGCGAGGCGGGCGCGGGGTTCGGTCGCCAGGGCTGCGGCTCCTGCGAGGGGCTAGCCGGTGAGGCACGGTGGAGGCAGGAGGCGACGGCAGCGGGGCAAGGCGAGCTCGGGAGGAGCCCGATGGCGCGGGACAAGCTTTGCAGGCGGCAGACGGGCTTGGGCGGGCCGCGCCTGGGCCAAGCGAGCCCGCGGCGGCGCGCGGTGGGAGACGACGGCGGGGCGACAGGTGGCGGGCGCTGAGTGGGTGCGGGTGGCGGCGCGATGACGTGGTGGATGCTGATTGGTCGGGGCGACATGGCCGGTTGGACATGTCTGGCGCGGTGGATGTGTCCGGCGGCGTGAGGAGGAAGATTGCTAGGGTTTGGACCGCGAAAATGGAGGGGGAGGGCCTATTTATAGGCATAGGGAGCTAAGAGAGTCCAAATGAGGTGCGGTTTTCACCCACACGCTCGTGATCGAACGACGGAGAGCATGGAGGAGGTTTGGATGAGCTAGCGGGCTATTGTGAAGGGGTGCTAGGCTACAAAGAGAAGGGGTTTTTGCAGTTACACGGTTAACTGTTGGGGCATCAACTGACCTTCAAATGGAACGAAATTTGACATGCGGTCTACCGGTGATGAACCAAGACCACTCATCAACTCTCGTCCCATTCCGAGAACGTTTTTCTGTGGCTCACGAAACAAGGTCTGAGAGGGGTGACGGGTGCATGCGAGTGTGTCTGTGCTCAGAGCGGACAACGGAGAGGACTGGGGGAACCCGAACGGATGCAAGTTTTGAAAAACATGCAGATAAAATGCAGATGATGACATGGCAAAGTGCAACACGCAAGCAGATGACATGGCAACGATAACGAATAACTGGAGGACACCTGGCGCATCGGATCCGGGGCGTTACATGAGCTCTGGCACCTCTACAAATCTCCGCTTCCCTCTGCGAAGGGCATATCTATTTATTTTTATGCAATTTTAATTTTATTGAGTCTCCATCTTCTCTTATAAATCACCAACTAGGGAACGCTATTGTCATACACAAGTATTGGATGTAGTTAATATTTGAGAGTATTTCATGAACGGATCAATGATTGAGCATAATGTCTAGGGATAACTTTGTTTAGCATTGATATTTTAAAAGACATAGTCGCTTGTTGATATGCTTGAGTATTGGTGTATTCATGTCAAATTATGGACTATTGTTTTGAATCATTCAACTCTAAATGTCCATACTACAAAGAAAAGAATACAGCATATATATAATTATGTGTTTATCATTTACCTACTCGAGGACGAGCATGAATTAAGCTTGGAGATGCTTGATACGTTCCAGCATATATATAATTTTTTATTGTTTCATGCTATTATATTATTCATCTTGGATATTTTATATATATTTACAAGTAAATTTATATCAATTTTTGAGACTAACCTATTAACTTAGTACCCAGTGCCAGTTATTGTTTTCTGCTTGTTTTTTTTTACTTTGTAGAATATCAATATCAAACGAAGTCTAAATGCCACGACACTCTTTAAACATTTTTTTTCAGGTGATAAGAGACCCTGGAAGCTTCTGGAGGCCACGAGAAGTTGAAAGTGGGGCCCACTAGGCACCAGAGCGCACCAGGGGCCTCTGGCGTGCCCTAGGCCCCTGGCGCACCATGGTAGGCAGCGGGGCCCACGGGCACCGTCCTGACCTACCTCCGCCTCTATAAATACTCTAAATCCCCAAAACCCTAGGGGTGTGACAAACCGGTTGGTGTTATCATGAGCAAGACAGGGCAGCGGAGGAAGACTGCTCCAGATGGAGGGCGGTTTCCAAAGGCCAATTGCAAGGTCATCCAACAGCTCGCAAGGGGACCGATCGGCGCTCTCGTCAGCCAACTGATGTCTCATCGTCCTCAAAGCAGGTCAAATTATAGTTTACTTGTTACCAGTTATAGAATAATATATTTTGATAGAGTGGAACATCGCCAGCAAGCTCAAGCTGCATACTTCATTGGTGTTGATTATAAAAAGTGTAATCCTTAGAATTAGTGCAGAGCATCCCTTATCAATCTTTTTTTTCTTTTTTACAATGGCAGGTGTTCTGTTTATTTAGCTTAATATTAATCTTGGTTTATGACGGGGGAAATGTATGGGCGACAGTCATTTTGTACTGCTGACCCTGATGTATTCCCTAAAATGCGTTTTGTATGCTCTCTTTTGTGGCTGGCCAGTTCAGTCCAGATGGGAAGATGACGAAGACATAACGGTCCTGATTTATTTATTTTCAAGAATCACAATATACACAATGCTCATATTTGATACGTTAATTCACATAAACAACACCCGCTCGAGACGGGTATCATGGAAACTTGAAAATTCATCACTCAAGCTACATATAGATTACATGGTAAATTGGGCCCAGCTGGGAGGGAAACTGAGGTGGACAAAGTGAAATATACACATCACTGCAGCTTGCTACTTTACTCTGATTTCTTTTCCTTTCCCCTCCAAGGGGTCAGGCGTGCTAGCAACCGCAACATACACCAGGCTGGCCGGTGCAACTTGTTACTCTCTACTGAATAGTACGCTTATATGGGCTGGAAGCCCTTCAGCCGTTGATGTGGCTCACCATCCACAGTGGAAGCCCCGTCCGGGGTGGGGCCTGCGGCTGCACTGCCGCATCCTCTGCCCTCTCGCCTGCCGCCGCTGGATGAATGCTGCACAACCAAAGTGAACACGAGTATATTAGTATTTTGTTACTTAAATGTGGCCCGACAGGACTGCATATTGAGACCAAAAGTGGGCTGCAAGGAACAACCCGACCAAGTCAAAAGATGGTTCCTTGAACTCTGAATAGGAATAGACTTGTGATGTACATCATCACCTGGTAGTTGCGGCAGGGGGAGCATCCCTCATCATGAAGGAAGAAGAAGAAGAGCTTGTTTGAGGCTGAGTCTGATCTTGTTGCGCCGCCTGGGCCTTCTGCTTCTCGACGAGCTGTGGGGAAGGGACAGGGATCTGTGTCAATAAAATTTGCTATAGGAAACATTTTAGACCGGTTGGACCATAAGGTGACAACGGGCTTACTTCCTTCTGGAGAACTTTATTCTCCTCCTGCAGTGACCTCTCCTGCAGCAAGAACGATGTAATGAGGTTTCGTGCAAGTAGGCCAATTACTTGCATACATGTTATAATGTCACAAAACTTGAAACAAGTAAGCTAAGGTTTCCTGACAAGTTGACCAGTTCGAATACCGGTTCAGGTATGCAAGGTTGACAGCTTACCTTCTTCTGAAGCTCAGAAATGGATTCGTGCATAAGTTGGTTCTGCAAGTACAAAAAAAGAAAAAGAAAATAGTCATTTTTTAACTGTGAAGAGCATATGACTAAAATGCATATACATATTGTGAATATCTCAGTCTAGAATCTGACTTCAGATATACTTTGCTGAACTTCTCTGCAAGTGTTTTTCTTGTTTTATTTTTTAAATTGTGTTGCTGTACAAATCATTTAAATCAGTACCTTCCTGGATCTGATATGTTTCAGTGAGCTTTCCAGCTGCTGCTCCAGTTGCTGCAACTCCTTGAGATTCAAAGATTCAAGATCCTCTCCCATCAGATGCCTGCAGGTGCAGGATGTAGAAATTCAGTCCCATTTATCTTCACAGAGTGTATATAATATACTGGCAATCAACCAAAATCGTTACAAATTACTTTTGACATTTCTGTATTGTCTCAACCTTCGCCTTCAGTTTCCTATATTCGTGACACCAGTTTCCCTGCACAAGCAAATAACAATTGCATTACTAACTTTGAGTGGAACAGGAAGGAACCATGACGGAAATGCTACAAATAGGCTGAGTTAGTTCAGAAATGAACAAAGAGACTTTAATAACATTGACACCAGGGGGCATAAATCAGGAAGGATTGTTCTGTGTAGTGAACTTGAATTTTCATAACTTAAAATCAATTATGTCACTGCAATTACTATCAGATGTAAAAATCATATTTCGTAATATTAAAAATGCTGCAGTGGAGGTAAATATTCAAAATACATTAGGAATATTTTTTGGGTTAGTAGTTACATGTTTCAATAGTCCTCGTCATATGTACATGCTGAATCTGTTTGTCAGCAATCAGATAGAACTGGTTGGATCTCTCAATTGGAGCTACAACTTGGTTTGTACAAAAATTGGCCAAAAAATTGAAGTGAGGTCCTGGAGCTCTGAGTTACAAAAATAAGAATATTGAGCCTAACTGGATCTTCTAAGTCTGCAGGATCTACTTTTTATCCTAGATGGTTAGCCTTAGACAAGCTGTAATAAGAAACTGCAGCAATATCGCAAACAATACAGAAAAATGGGAGATGAGAACTAATGTCATGGGGTTATCCTTAATGGCCATTAGCAGCATAATACGATCAGAAGGTCTGGAGATTCAACGGTTGATCTTAAGAACTTAAGATCAATGACCAATCTAGTAATAAGTCTGAATAATCTAGGATAGCATTTTGTTATTTCAATCAAAATATTGTGATTGTCACTGATGCACACATAGTATTTTAAACCCATTATAATATATACACTTGTCATTTTTTGTTGCTAAGCCATTCGAAAACTCAGCCGGCTAATCCAGAACTGCTGGTCTAGCCATGCATTGCAGTTTACTACGTACTAATTTAGTAACACTTAAAGTCAGATCACATTTTTCTAGTTCTCGCAAAGGCAGTGGGTAGGAATCAGCACGCTAGTCTAGTTTAGTAGTCATGAAAGTAAATTGGTCAAGTGGTATTTGGTTACATTATTCGACCATGCCTAAGCATTCATCAAAGACAAACTAATAATAAGTTACAGGAGAATCAAATGGACCTCAATCCATAGTTGCAAGTCAATTAAATTCATAGCTCATGGAAATCATTCAAAATATAGTGGCCTACTAATAAATTTCAGATCATCTGATATCGGCAACAATTTACTTCATAGCTAAAGGAAAGCAAACCGTTTGCTTTTCATTTTTACCTGAATTTCAGATTCACTTGAAACGAGAACCTTTTCTGCATAAGAGTAGCGCTCATACCGTTCAAGAATTTTGTCCATACTGCATAAGAGAAAGAAATATCTAGTCATTGGAAGTACATGTAAACAAGATTAACTATGTCCAGTATATGCACAATCTCAAGAATTGATATATGATACATTTTGACAAATCGGAAGCTTTTCTGTAATACATTGTTTCATGTCGGCGTATGCAAATGAGATTCAAATATGGTATACAGCATCTGGTCAAATAGTTTGCAAAGCATTTCACTGTGACCATAATGTAAATGATAGGTAAGGTACAACAAAGCTAGAAAGAGCACGAAACTGACTTCAATAAGGTTCTGGTGTTGTTCAAGTTTTGTTGGGAAAATAGAGTGACCCTTTTCTTCTGTCTATAGACTCAACGAAATGTGCAAAACAGAAGTTTAGGATGGGATTGTGCTAGGCAAGGTAAGTATAATTCTGCTCAGATTCAAATTATGTAACTATAGCGCTAGAGCTTCAGTTTAAGAAACGTTCCTTGCTGTTGTATTTAAGTCATTAACTTTTTACCCCTCGTGTTATTCTCCTCCTATACCTTCTCCCTGTCTTCCCGTAGGCTTCACCCAGCATCCTAACTATTTGTGGAGGTCAACGTGTTCTCTTTCACCACAAACATCGTGTCCTCAATTGTCACACAAGTACCCACAACACACGGAAAACAGTCAGACGCTACCCTATAACCTATAGTAGGCATTTTTTAAGCAACATGGAATGAACCAACAATTAGTTATAGTGTTGAACTATGTGCTATCCTATAACCTGCAAATGGTTACAATGGTCATCAAGTCAAAATCAGTTCAAGAATGTGCAACAACTCACCTATTCAATCAACTAGACTCACAAACCGGTAATATATAAGTGTGTGACCAACAATAGTTATCTAGGCAAGAGCCATGCCTAGATAAGTAGGACGACACGAACATGACAACCATTTTAAAACCTAATGTGTGGGCCCATGCAAAGGTATTGTCGGTACAAATATAGGTGGTAGAGCAAATTTTCAAATGAAAGCTTTGAATGCTAAAGCAGATAAATGCCCATGTGAAAAGAAATTATGCACATAGTAAGGTGATCCCAAGGGATCCCAATGGTGAGGCAACCCTAGAAAATAACACACTAAGGTGCATCTCAAAAAGGAACTAGATAAAGACCCGTTTGTCAGGCATTTAACATAGTGGTTTGGCATGGACTCTGCTTCTACCAACACCAATTGTTCAATCATTGGATGGCTAAACGTATATCAAGCATGGTGAGCTAAAGTTGCATATCGAGGTGTGTAAGAGCAACTCTAGCAGAGTCACCACGTTGATGCGCTCCATATGGATATGGAGGATGCCTATCCAAAGCGCAAACAGAGAGCCGTGCCCTACGAGTAGGACCCACCTGTCATTGGGTCACATGTTCTTCTCCAAAAAATATCCAACAAACACATTGAACTGGTTCAGAAGCATCGATTTCATTCCTAAATAGGGGCGGAACACTAGTCACATGTGAATTACATTCATAGAACACCTAATAATTAGTTAAACTAGTTGCGGCCACGACCACTGCCACCACCTGCGTAAAATGTGACAATGTTGGCCACTATGACTTGGAAATGTGCCTCAGCGACGTTGTCCCAGGCCGGCCATTCATCCGCGGCGGCGGGAGTGTGCTAGTGCCCAAATCTGCTGCTCCACTTGCGCTTCCATCTGCGCAGCCTCCTCCAGGACTAGGTCCATCTGGTCCCTAAAGGGGGGAAAAGGATCCGCGGGCTACTCCACCTCATGCCAAAAATTGAAGATGAGAGAGAGAGCTCCTCCGGATGCGCCATGAACAACAAAGGGGGTGGTGGATTGGAGGCATGTGAGATTGGAATAAAAGGCGTCGAACATAGGATTGAAGCGAGAGAGCAGAGGGTACCGGCCTTTTACAGGCCGCCCCAGACACCACTAGGGAGGCACTTGGGGAGGCGGGAGGCAGCTAATGTGGGGTAGTCAAAGGGCGCGTCTTCCTGTGAGAAATGTTGCAACGACCTACTCGCATGCCTTCAATTTGCTCACATGCAAGCAAGGAGATGGTGCCACATGGCAGCCATCCGATGGACCGCCATAAGAATCTGAGGACGCAGGCATGGCATTAATGGTCAGGTGCCAGCTGGTGGTCTGTGTGAGGCCGAGCTGCTTCAAATCCGATGGGAGGCGGGAGAAGGAAGCTTAAAACTTCCGCCCCACGTTGGCAGTTGGTTTTGGGGCGAGCTCCATACTAGACCTCCCGAACCTCCAAATATGGAGGCCACGAGATCGTGTATGGAGCGAGCTAAAAGAAATATGGCGACGGGAGCCAATGAAGACTCTCTCTGCTAGAGTTGCTCTAATACCTAGTTGTTGCATCATCATACGACGGGAAAACTGATGTGCCATGGAGCAAGGACACCAATTTGTACAATGTACAACTTCAGGAAAAACTTGGCATTCAATTTTGCCTTCCCAGAAAAAACATGCACATGGTAAATTGCTAAGACCAAGGCAAGAGATACAACAACAACAAAGCATTTAGTCCCAAATAAGTTTGGTTGGGTAGAGCTGAAACCCATAAAATCTCGAAACCAACTTATGGTTTTGGCGCGTGGATAGCTAACTTCCATGCACCCCTATCCATAACTAGTTCTTTGTGATACTTCAGTCTTCCGATCTCTCTTTAGGGACTCTTCCCATGTGAAATTTGGTCTACCCCAACCTCTGTTACATTATTAGCATGTTTTAACCGTCCGCTATGCACGAAAGTTTCTAGAGGCCTACTTTGTATATATCCAAGCCATCTCAGACGTTCGACAAGCTTCCCTTCAATCGGTGCTACCCCAACTCTACATGTATATTATCATTTCAGACTCTATCCTTTCTTGGGTGGCCACACATCCATCTCAAGATGCGCCATACATTGTGAGTCACCATCCTATCGAACCTGTCTTTTAGCCTTTGTGGCACTATCTTGTCACAAAGAACACCAAAAACTTGGCGTCACTTCCTCCATCCGACTTTGATTTGAAGAGGTACAACCTACCCATTGAGGCTAACCACCTCCTCATGCCTAGTAGTACTGAAACTGCACCTCATGTACTCAATTTTAGTTAAGCCTAAAAACTTTGATTCCGAAGTTTGTCTCCATAGGTCTAACTTTCCATTAAGTCCCGTGCAACTATCATTGACTAGCACCACATCAATCGTAAAGAGAATATACCCTGGAATATCTCCTTGTTACCTCATCCATCATCAAGGCAAAAAGATAAGGGCTCAAAGCTGACCCATGGTGCAGTCCTATTTTATGGCAAAGTCATCAGTGTCGCCATCACTTGTTCGAACACCTGTCATGGGATTATCATACATGTCCTTAATGAGGGTAATGTACTTTGTGGGACTTTGTGTTTCTCCCGGGCCCACCACATGACATTATTCAGTATCTTATCGCATGCCTTTTCCTAGTCAATGGACATCATATGCATGTCCCTTTTTTGCTCCCTGTATTTCTCCACAAGTTGTCGTACCAATAAAATGCCTTCCATGATCAACCTCTCAGGCATGAAATCAAACTGATTTTTGGTCACACATGTCATTCCTCTTAAGTGGTGCTCAATGACTCCCATAACATCATTCTTTGTAAAGCCTCCTTAATCTCAGACTCCTAGATTCATCGCACACAATGTCTGCGGGCATCATCAAAGGAGTCGTAGAGCTCAATGCTAGAGCTCTCATTCTCTCTGTTGAATAGCTTGTCGGAGTACTCCCGCCATCTATGCTTGATCTCCTTGTCCTTCACTATGAGTTGATCTGCTCTATCCTTGATGCATTTGACTTGTTTGACATCCCTCGTCTTCTTCCCTCGGATCTTGGCCGTCTCATAGATGTCCCTTGCACCTTCCTTCCCGGCCCCTTAGTGCTGGTAGAGGTCTTCATATGCCTGACCCCTTGATTCACTCACTGCTCGCGTTGCGGTCTTCTTTGCCACCTTGTACTTCTCTATGTTTTTTGCACTCCTACGCAGGTGTAGGCAATGTTTTAAAGGCGGTAAGGCGAGGCAAGGTGCTGGGGGAGGAGGGGTGCCTCACTGCCTAAGCACTAATGCATAGGCAAGGCGGCGCCTTACAGAGTTCTAAGAAGTAGAATTGAGCATAATCTGGTAGGCAATTGCAGGAGAGGTGCTGGTTGCTTGTTGCTGCCTACTGTCCTGGAGAGGAGAAACCGCAGGAGAGGAGGATCTGCCGGAGAGGAGGGGGAGAAGCTCAGATCCATCCACCAGAGGTGGGGGTGGGGAAAACTGAAACTGGTTAGAGCTCTCTCTCCCCCTGCTAGTAATTGTTGGCGCCCAGACTCGGTTTCCCGCCCTTTTCTTCCCGCCCAAAGCTCTTTTTCCCGCCTGAACTCCCAACCTATCTAAGGCGTCTTCATTTGCCTAAGGCGGGAAGAATGGCGCCTAGGCGGACGCCCTATGGACTAAGGCGGACACCTTTAGGCATGCGCGTAAGGCAAGGCCGACGCCTTGTGACCTGGGGCACCCTGATGCCTAGGCGACGCCTTAAAAACAATGGGTGTAGGCATCTGAAACAATCTTTCTTCTTCGTAATAACTACTAAATTTGTAAAGTAATATAAGATGTTTAGTACATGGTTAGTGGTACCTACGATATTTCCCATCCATCGTGTCTATACATGTGCCCAATTATCTAATAGCTTCAACTAGATAAGAAACAACTATTAGCATTACAGACCCATGTTTATTGACAATATATCATATCTCACACCAGAAAAAAAATTGGGACTATGTGGAGAATCATGTGGGTGGGGGGTTGAACTATTTATGTGGAGAAAAATAGCACATAGATGACTCAAAATTTACCTAAATGTAAGAATATCTTAAACAATTAGATGGCAAACCATATTCATCTTGTAATAATTTTTCTTGTAGAAAACTCTTTAATCCATGTGTAAAGGAATATGCATACCCAAAAAAACATGTTACTACATATTTCACGCAAAATACTAAGTACACCCCATCCTAACCCTATGAACGTCGTAAATTTTGAGTACATTGTGCCCATTTTGAAAGAAAAAATATAGGTGTTATTCATGATATGGCATAACCACTAGAAAAAATTGGTACAAGAATATGGTCTTTCATATCTCGGTATGAAAAAACAAAGATATATTTTTGCCTTGGACAAAACACATTTTTCAGAAGATCTTCATAGACTTGAATACTTCTTTGAATTTTGATTATCAAAGTTGTAATAAATGACTCTCCACCACAATCCCCTCGTGTTTGTGAGATAAAAGTGGTACAATTGTGAAAGTACTAGATGAGAACCAACCTGTGGTTAGTGGGTTAGGAGTGCGGTTGTACTCCCAACATAGAAAAAAAGACAATGAAAAGAAGCCATTTAAGCGCGCCTAGGCGATGAGCAGACTACCGCCTCCATAGGCGGAGGTTTAGGCGCCTAACTAGGTTCTCCATGACCGATGAGATCTTTTTCGCCGGTAGGAAAGGAGAAGCAAATGCAAGGAAGAAGCTAGACACGCCACCATTGTCGCTACATACAAATGACAAAGGAAAGTGAGACCTAACAATAGAGAGAGATGGGGAATGCAGAGAAAATGGACGGTTTAGATGCATTAGAAGATTAGGGTTTCTTAGTGGGCCTTGTTTGGGCTATGTTGTCAAGGAAGGTTGAATCAGAGGAGGGATTTCTCACTCCAACTCACCACTGATACCTCCCTCCGGGCTTCGCGCCATCGATCTCATTGCTGTAAAATCTCCTTCACCACTATCATACAAAGGGATAAGTGCGCCTAGGCGGTCATTGCACTAGGCATAAGCAAAATTCACGATTTGCGCCTACCGCTTTTTTTAAAACCTTGACTCGCAGCCCACCAGGGAAGATCAAACCAAAGGTTTGATGCACTATGCGGATTATTCATTAAGTAGGAGGTGACATTCATGATGTTCCAAAGATCTTGAAGCTCCACAATTTTAGTCTTTACTAAACATTGCGTGAGTGTGTATGTGTGGTGGTGATGTGCGCTTGTGTCTGCATCTACGTTGTAATCGGTGTTTCTCAAAAAAGAGATAGTCCTACTACCTTAAGCAGGAAAAGCACACATGTGATATAAAGACACATGTATACGTCTTTAATATGTGTTAGTTTGAATATTGAAAGTCAGACACAAACTATTTTGAGTGATGAGCCACAAGGTTTTGCTTAAAAAGACACTTTCATTGTTGCTTGTGCTTTCATAATAGTTCATACATAAATTTATGTCGTCCAAACTTTTTTGATATAAAAAAGAAATTCAAAAAGTTTTCAAATAAAATGTTAATATTAAGTTTTCAGATTATAAAATTTGAGTTCAGAAAATTATGAGTTGGAAAAAGTAGAAACATAACTTTTGTTCTTAATATTTAACTTTTGGGAATATGAAATTCGTGAATAGAGACTGTGCATATTTGTTGCTGCATAGTTTGGTAACATAAATGGTTGTACAAGAAGGAGGGCACAAAGAAACAAAATTACTAATTTTAACTAATGTAAAGCAAGAAAGTTGTAACATAAATATTCTTCATTAATAGACTTCATGGTAAAACATTTTTGGCATACGATCCATACCAACAACAATGACTGTGAGATTACATTTTAAATACATAACATTTCTATCATCTTGGATGGGCAAAGCACAGTGTAAAAATAAATAAACTAACAACTAGTTCGTGACATATCAAGACTATGCCATGAAATCCTGAGGGCGATTCCATCAGCGGATCCACGGAAGTCGATAGGATCTGCTTACATGTACGTGCCCAGGATCTCCATATATTAGTTAACTTGTAACTGGGAGCTAGCGAAATATCACTGCAGCAAAAATGTAAAAATATGTGAAATGGTTAATGGATATGACACTTATTAAGTCATCTGTCGAGCTTCAACTATATTGTATGCCTATTCAGCTTCCTCTATTTCATGGATTTAATACATGTAATGAGCAGATATAAAGTCTAAATAATGGTTCTAGGTGATTGTCTATATGTCGTTTGTGGACTAAGTAAAGATGTGGCAGGAGCAAAAATGAAAGTTGACTATCCCATAGCTTAGTCAGATATTCCTAGGCATAACTTCTGTTTTACTCTTAAGTATATAGGTTTAGGGACACAATATATAGGTGTAGAGGATAACTGGTTCCCAGACCTGGTTAAGTAATAGACCGACAACACATGCATGTAACATAGACCCATCACACAGTCCCTAACAGCTTACTTCGTGTTTACTAGTCTAGAGATGAGTAAAGTTGGTTGCAATGTCAGCTTTGGACCTTTGTTAAGTGTGGTAAATTAACCGACTGATAAGAGGACATAGAGTAAATAACAATTGGGTACATTAACCATTATCCAAACCAGGTCCAGAAAATCATCAGGCTACATCATTAGCTGCATTTTAGTGTATGCATATGATGCCTGGTCGATCAATGCTGATTTTGTGCCTGAGTCGGTTATATGAAGCTATAGATGCGTTTTAGAACATAGTAGGATCTCAAGATTCAGTCAGTATCCTCAGAGCTACTTGAGTTATAGTTCCGACAAACTAAACCATGGAATATCATCGTGGTGCATTAGCGTGCTGTCTCATAGGCTCTAGACAAAGCATGGCATTTACACGTGCCTATCATGCAGAGGTAGGCAAAGCAAACCAAATGAAAAGGAACGAGAGCAAAGAAAATAAAGCCGGCAAGCTGATAAATGCATGGCTACCAATTAGGATGTTCATGACAGTCTTTTCCAAATGAACAGCGCAGAAACAGGGGGTAGCATTATTCAATTCTTTGATCTGAGATACTGAAGTTCACAGTGCAGCACTAGCTTAAAATATGACTGCATCTGTTTATATCTTAATTTAACTGACTTTGATTCTTACGCGTTTTCATCACGTGACCAGCTTGATACGTGCATGCAAGCACCTATGCTTCAAACAACCAAGGAGGCTGAAGGTAAGCCGATCAAACTTGCTTACCCTTTTCCGTTAGCGCCACTCATACCCTCAGTGGTACAAAACTAGAAAAGATTTAGCACCTCAACATACAGGTCTTTGCCATGAGGCAAATGGTAACGTTGCTTTCTCAGCAAGATTACAAACAACAATGGATATTTACTAAGCAGCGGTCATTCCGATGGTATGATATTTCCTACTTTTTGAAACCGTGGAGGTTGATCTAGTACTTCGCCGGCCGGGAATTATGGAAGCAGGCAGAAACGGGAAACTAACATGGACTAATGTCAGCGTGTGGGGGAAAGAATGGATCAGTCTCCGTGATTTTATTGACTCCTTTACTTTGTCAAGAACCATCGCCAGCACCAACAAATATCACAGGCAAATTATGACGGTTGAAAGGGAAAAAGTCTGCAGAAACTCTCATTTTATATTTGGAAGGAACTCTCTACTTTTTGGTTTGACTCTTCATGCCGGAGTTTCATCAGCTGCAGACAATTATTCCATGCATTAGCTAGTCAAGTGACTCTTTTCTCCGTGCGTGCCGTAGACAGTATCTCCAGGCAAGCAACAAAATGGCCGCATGGCCGGATCTAGCAATACGAATGATAGCAAAGCCTGTGGAACAAAATTCTGGAAATAACCGAGATGACGAGGTTCATTTGTTCAAGCAGCAAGCACAGATTTGATGAGCCAGACAACAAGGTATTGTAGCGTCTAGTAAGATTCTAAATGAGAAGATGAGGTAGCATGCTAAATTGCGATGTCACTTTAACCCCATATAATTTTTTTACGTAAATATCCCCAGCCAGATAAAAATATCAAGAGATTACCGTCCTAACTGTTCCACTTGGGGTGCCACCTGGCGCCTCCGGGACCAAAATTTCCCCAAAATACGCCAGATGAACAACCTTCCCGGCGCTGGCGGAGCATAAAATAGCGCGGCGACCCGTCGCACGCCCTACCCCCCATAGCAAGAAATCGCGGCCGCGCGGAACGCCAGCTCCGCCATCGATTCTAAGAAAAACGAGCAAGCAGCCACGGCAGAAACGGATGGAAACAGCTAGCGAGCGAACCGAATCAACCAAACAGCGGCGCGGAAATGGAGAAGGCCCTGTGGTCGGCCGGGTCGTCTCGCTGGGCCAGAACGGCGGGCAGGAAATCGAAATCGAAGGCGGATTGGGGAGAAATTTAAAGACAGCGCGTACTTAATTTACCATGACTCGGTGGAGAACTCGTAGAGCTTTCCCTTGGTGGAGAAGATGATGAGGCCGACCTCGGCGTCGCAGAGCACGGAGATCTCGTGCGCCTTCTTGAGCAGCCCCGAGCGGCGCTTGGAGAAGGTCACCTGCCGGTTGATCTTGTTCTCGATCCGCTTCAGCTGCACCTTCCCGCGCCCCATCTCCGCTGGAGAACGGGGCCAACCCTACACCCCAAGCCTCCAACACCGGCAGACCGCGACGGCTACTCCGACAGGCGGGGGCGGGGGCGGGGAGGGGAGGGGCGGAGGGAAAAAAAATTCTATAAGACCAGGTCTCACGGATTAGCAGTGGCATTCACAAATCACAAAGCATCCACCCTATCCCCCATCTGAAATCAGGAAAGGGAGAGATTAAATGCTTTGTGATTTGTGAATGTCACATGTCATTCATCAGAGCAGGTCTCACCTGATTTATATGAGACCTGGTCTCATATAATTTTTTTCCGGGGCGGAGCCATGGCTGTGAGGTGGTTTGGTGTGGTGGAAGAGAGGGGCGGAGAGGGAGGATGGCCAGGCCAAAACGAGGTTTCCGGCAAGTGGGGGGAGGGGTTTTTAAAGGGATCTGGCCCCGAGCGCGGTATGCAATACCGGGCTGGTCTGGAGCATAGCCGCTGTCGAGCAACCATTGGCCCAGCCCGACCCGCGGGGCCCAGCGGTACTGCAGCCACACGATGCCCCACCAGGGGCCCGCCCGGTGTCGACGTGTCGAACGATCTTACGTGCGAATCTCCCGATATTGCTTTCCCCAAATCATTTTCTCTCGCCACAAACGCACACCACAGAGCAAAAAAAAGAGCACAATTGTCCTTTTTATACTATTCTACTGTACCCTAGGCCTAGTAGAAGGGAAAGAGCAGAGTTTTTCCTTTAGCATTTTCCTTTTTTCCTTTTTTGCTTTTTTGGTCACGGCGGCGCGGGACGAAACAGGAAATGCTGGCTGGCTAGGTCAGGGCGGCTCGGGACGGGTCTGGTCCGTCCAGGGAAATGGAATGGAAGGCGAGATGACGGTCGTGAGGGCGGGCTGCCACAGTAGGAGGCTGCTTTCCTTTCTTGTTTTGGGCCGTCTAGCTTGTCCCGTTTGGGAGGGCGGCTGCGGGGCGGACGGGCGGGACTTTTGACAGGAAGCGTTACTGTGCAGTGCGCTGCGTGGGTTGGGTGGGCGCAGTGTATTTTTCTACTTTTGGCCGACCCGCGTATTTCGGGAATGAATGAAGATACCCGCCCGTCCTAGTAGTAGGCACTGGTAGTAGGGGTACGTACTGTGCTGTGCGTGTATACCGACCAGCCATCCGTCAATACACTGTTGTCATTGTCAAGCGTCTCATCCTGGGGTTGTGGCGACTCCATACCAATTATATAGTCTAGACGGTGATGTTGAAACGGTGCATGTATTTTCTTTGGACAAAAAAACACTCTATACATATCTGGAGAACTGTACATGTGATATATCTGCAGTGACCAGCTTCTCGGTATATAGGGCAGTGCTGAAACCATTTGCAGCACTAAAATGGTTTCTACACTAGAACTGCTGTTGGGCCTAATACAGCATTTAGTTTTTTTCGAACATGTGAATCATGACCCATTTTATCGTTTATGCTGACAAACAAAAAAGCCCATATGCATACTTGTCAAATGACCACTTTGCAACCATTTGTCGTAACCAGCACCACCAATGCTGCTCTTTATAACCGATGAGGACAGGTCTCGCAATCATGCCATGCACATCTCTTTTCTTTTCTTTTCTTTTTTTCTTTGCAAATATGCCATGTATATCTTTTTTTTCTTTTTCTTTTTTTTCTAATATGCCATGTACATCTTTTTTTCTTTTTCTTTTTTTTTCTAAAATTACCATCGCCAAAGGTTTAGAAAGAATACTGACCTCGAGCAAAAGAAGGACCGTCCCACGTGGCCGCATCCTTGACTGGTGTGCAACATCTTGTTGTTCTAGGCAGTCTTTAGTTCCATAATTGTGGTTCGTCGATGATCGCTGGTCACCAAGCCGCTCGCCCTTCCATAAAGAGCCACCTCAAATAAAGAACACCCGCAGAAAAAATAAAGAGCCACCTCAAATAAAGAACACCCGCAGAAAAAATAAAGAGCCACCTCAAATGGAGCAAATAGCACACTCACAAAGGCGGAAGGAATGCAAGCCATGGTGGCAGCATCATGCACCACCGAGGCCTTCGCAAGAGGTGACATTTGAATGCCCGAAACCGCAACATGCATGGGCAGGTCCATATCAATTTAGTCGGGCACAACAGCAGAAGCAAAACTGATGGCTGGTTCGAGCACCGGTGCACCTCCCAGAGTCATGGCAGATAGTTGGTCGAAACATGATGGCGGCCTGCCCAAGCGAGCAATCAAATGGAGCCCTAGGCTTACGACAGACAACTTCGTCAGCTGTAGGTCCTGCCCACCGATTCAGGTATTGAGTCGAGCCTTATATGTTGCGAAACGTAGTAGAAAACAAATTTTTCGTGCCTACGCACACCCAAGATCAATATGAAGATGCATAACAGGTTGGGATCACAATCGTTACCGTCACCAATTTGAAGTGGAAAAAGAAAGTATTGGTGTAGATCATACTAGGAGTCCCTTGAACCGTCGATGAACGATCCCGCGAACCGCCCACAAATAGTCCCTCGAACTGAAGACTGAAAGTATGGCCTCTCTACTTGGTTGCAAGCGTGCAGCCTTCACGATCCCACAGCGCATCACCGTCCAGAGCTAATCGTTGCCAGAGAATTAGAGGGAGGAGATTAGAACCACATTGGGCTTTTAATTATGAGTATTAGAGGAACTAGACCAAGCTCTAATTAGTCAACTAGGACTAACTAGAACTAGGGCTCCCTCCTTGGTGCGGCAGCCAAGGGAGGGGAGGAGGAGTCCTCCCCCTTCTTCAATTCAGCCTCCTTCCATGGCAAAGGGGGCGCCTCCCCCACTTGGGCCTTGGTGGCCCAAGTTGCCTTCCACTACTTGGCCTTTTAAGGCCCGTTGATATTAAATTAAATATAAAAGCCTTCTAATTATTATTAGACATTTTTATATATAATTTAACACCATCGAAAACATTTTCTATCTATATATTAATTATCGGGAATACCCGGTATTGCCCGATAAGTTGCAAAAGCCTTCTCGTGACCCCGAAACGCTTTTGGATCCACTCGGAACTATTCCGAATATTAGTGAAATAATTCCACAAATATATTCTCATCACTCCCATCCTACTAACACTTGATGTTTTTTTGCCTGTTTTTGGTTTTCTTGGAAATCAGTACCAAACAAAATCCAAATGCCACGAAATATTTTGACGATTTTTTCTAGACATAAGAGGCACTAGAAGCTTTGGTAGAAAATCAGAAGGCGAAGGAGGTGGCCACGAGCCACCATGGCGCGCGGTGGTGACTCATGGGCCCACCTTTGCTCCATTTGACCTAATTCTGCCTCTATAAATTCTCTAAAATCGGGAAACTAACAGAGAGCCACCCAAAACACTTTTTCCACCGTCGCAAGTTTCCGTTCTTGCGAGAACCCATCTGGAGGCCTTTTTTGGTACTCTGCCGGAGGGGGAATCGATCACGGAGGGCTTCTACGTCAACCTTGCTGCCCTTCCAATGATGTGTGAGTAGCTTATCACAGACCTATGGGTCTAATGACCCACAAGTATAGGGGATCTATTGTAGTCCTTTCGATAAGTAAGAGTGTCGAACCCAACGACGAGCAGAAGGAAATGTCAAGCAGTTTTCAGTAAGGTATTCTTTGCAAGCACTGAAATTATCGGTAATAGATAGATTTGTGATAAGGTAATTCGTAACGGGTAACAAGTAACAAAGTAACAAAGGTGCAGCAAGGTGGTCCAATCCTTTTTGTAGCAAAGGACAAGCCTGGACAAACTCTTATATAAACCAAAGCGCTCCCGAGGACACATGGGAATTACTGTCAAGCTAGTTTACATCATGCTCATGTGATTCACGTTCGTTACTTTGATAATTTGATATGTGGGTGGACCGGTGCTTGGGTACTGCCCTTCCTTGTAGAAGCATCCCACTTATGATTAACCCCTCTCGCAAGGATCCACAACTACGAAAGAAGAATTAAGGTAAACCTAACCATAGCATGAAACATATGGATCCAAATCATCCCCTTACGAAGCAACGCATAAACTAGGGTTTAAGCTTCTGTTACTCTAGCAACCCATCATCTACTTATTACTTCCCAATGCCTTCCCCTAGGCCCAAATCATGGTGAAGTGTCATGTAGTCGACGTTCACATAACACCCCTAGAGGAGAGACAACATACATCTCATCAAAATATCAAACGAATACCAAATCCACATGATTACTTATAACAAGACATCTCCCATGTCCTTAGGAACAAACGTAACTACTCACAAATCATATTCATGTTCATAATCAGAGGGGTATTGAATAGCATTAAGGATCTAAACATATGATCTTCCATCGAATAAACCAACTAGCATCAAGTACAAGGAGTAATCAACACTACTAGCAACCCATAGGTACCAATATGAGGTTTTGAGACAAAGATCGGATACAAGAGACGAACTAGGGTTTGAGAGGAGATGGTGTTGGTGAAGATGTTGATGGAGATTAACCCTCTCTCGATGAGAGGATCGATGGTGATGACAATGGCGACGATTTCCCCCTCTCGAAGGGATGTTTCCCCGGCAGAACAGCTCCGCCGGAGCCCTAGATTGGTTCCGCCCAGGTTCCGCCTCGAGAGGGCTGCGCTTTGTCCCGAAAGTTTCCGTATGATTTTTTCCAGGGCAAAAGACACCATATAGCAGAAGATGGGCATCGGGGGCCTGCCAGGTGGCCCACGAGGCAGGGGGCGCATCCAGGGGATAGGGCGCGCCCTCCACCCTCGTGGCTGCTAGGTGGCCCCCCTCTAGTGCTTTATTCGCCCAATATTTTTAATATATTCCAAAACTGACTTTTGTGAAGTTTCAGGACTTTTGGAGTTGTGCAGAATAGGTCTCTAATATTTGCTCCTTTTCCAGCCCAGAATTCTAGCTGTCGGCATTCTCCCTCTTTATGTAAACCTTGTAAAATAAGAGAGAAAAGGCATAAGTATTGTGACATAATGTGTAGTAATAGCCCATAATGCAATAAATATTGATATAAAAGCATGATGCAAAATGGACGTATCAACTCCCCCAAGCTTAGACCCTGCTTGTCCTCAAGCGAAAGCCGATATCGAAAAATATGTCCACATCTTTAGAGATAGAGGTGTCGATAAAATAAAATACGGACATGAGGGCATCATGATCATATTTAGAACAACAACATATATATATATATATATATATATATATATATATATATATATTGTCATATGATTTCTTATGCTAAAGTAACAATCCGTTCACAATGTAAAGTATGAATCAAAAACTTCATTGAAAACTAACAAACTATGATCTCGGTCATTGAAGCAATTGCAATTTATCATAACATCGGAAAGAGTCAATATAAGAGCTTTTCAGCAAGTCCACATACTCAACTATCATTTAGTCTTTCACAATTGCTAACGCCCACGCGATACTTATGGGTACGAAGTTTCAATCGGACACAGAGAAAGATAGGGGCCTATAGTTTCGCCTCCCAACCTTTTACCTCAAGGGTAATGTCAACAATGATAATTTATGAAAACCTACATCCAAGTGGATATATATATCAGGATCTTTCCAACACATAGTGGTTGCCAAAGGATAAAGTGTAAAAAGGAAAGGTGAAGATCACCATGACTCTTGTATGAAGGTTGAAGGCAAAAATAAAAGATAGGCCCTTCGCAGAGGGAAGCATAGGTTGTCATGTGCTTTTATGGTTGGATGCACAAAATCTTAATGCAAAAGAACGTCACTTTATATTGCCATTTGTGATAGGGACCTTTATTATGCAGTCCGTCGCTTTTATTTCTTCTATATCACAAGCTCGTATAAAGCTTATTTTCTTCACACTAATATATCATACATATTTAGAGAGCAATTTTTATTGCTTGCGCCGATGACAACTTACTTGAAGGATCTTACTCAATCCATAGGTAGGTATGGTGGATTCTCATGGCAAAACTGGGTTTAGGGATGTTTGGAAGCACAAGTAGTATCTCTACTTGGTGTAAAGAATTTGGCTAGCATGAGGGGGAAAGGAAAGCTCAACATGTTGGATGATCCATGACAATATAACTTATTTGGATATAAGAAAACATAACCCATTATGTTGTCTTCCTTGTCCAACATCAACTTTTTAGCATGTCATGTTTTAATGAGTGCTCACAATCATAAAAGTTGTCCAAGATAGTGTATTTATATGTCAAAACCTCTCTTTCTTTATTACTTCCAATTAATTGCAACGATGGCCAAAACTATGTTTGTCAACTCTTAACAACTTTTATTCATCATACTCTTTATATGTGAAGTTGTTACTCTCCATAAGATCAATATGATCTTTTTATTTTCTTTTTATTCTTTCTTTCTTTTATTCCCTCAAGATCATAGCAAGATAGCAAAGCCCTCAACTCAAAACTAATCTTTATTATATATAGCTCATGGACTCGATTACATAGATAGAGATCAAAACAAAAACTCAAAGCTGGATCATACTAAAACTTTATTCTACTAGATCAAGATATAACCAAAAGGATCGAACTAAGAAAAATGGTAAAGATAGAAGTGTGATGGTGATATGATACCGGGGCACCTCCCCCAAGCTTGGCAGTTGCCAAGGGGGGTGCCCATACCCATGTATTTATGTCTCTTTCTTCAGAGGTGGTGATGATGGAGTTGTTGATGACGGAGTGTCGCACATCGAGCGTAGGAGATTCTCCAATTTGCGGATAAGGCCCTTCAGTGCGGTGATATGCTCTCGCAACAAAATATTTTCACGCGTGAGATACTTGTTTTGTATGCGAACTATTTCAATCATCTTGAAAGCTTCAATTTCAGTAGAGGTGAGATGATTGTAGTAAGGTTGAAATACGCCTTCTTCTTCTTCTTCTTCTTCTTCTTCTTCTTCTGCAGGGACTTGCTCTTCTGCGGCTTCCTTGATCTTGTCACCTTCCTTGATTTCCCTGAGTTCTTCTCGCTTTGTCTCTATCTTCATTAGCCAAGCATCATCGCCCACGTTGTTGGAGGAGGGAGACGACATGATGCCTGACCTTGGGAAACTCTATTCCTTTTCAGAGTCTGAAACGTTCTGGAAAGTATCCCTTATGTACTCCTCTGGGGTTACGGTGTCAATAACATTGGTTTCAACATTTATGGGATTACCTGAGATATAATATTTGATTCTTTGACCGTTCATCACCTTCGAATTTGTGTCCTCGGCGTTGTTGATTTTGATGGCACCGGAACGATAGACCTCCTCGATAATGTAAGGACCTCCCCATTTAGAGAGAAGTTTTCCTACAAAAAATCTTAAATGAGAGTTGTATAGCAAAACATAGTCACCTACATTAAACTCATGCTTTTGTATCCTTTTGTCATGCCATCTTTTAACTTTTTCTTTAAACAATTTGGCATTCTCATAGGCCTGGGTTCTCCATTCATCAAGTGAGCTAATCTCAAATAGCCTCTTCTCACTGGCAAGTTTGAAATCATAATCAAGCTCTTTAATGGCCCAATATGCTTTATGTTCTAGTTCGAGAGGTAAGCGACATGATTTTCCATAAACCATCTTATACAGAGACATACCCATAGGATTTTTATATGCAATTCTATAGGCGCATAATGCATCATCAAGTTTCTTGGACCAATTCTTTCTAGATCTATTAACAGTCTTTTGCAAAATCAATTTAATCTCTCTATTACTCAATTCTACTTGACCGCTAGACTGAGGATGGTATGGAGATGCAATTCTATGATTAACATCATATTTAGCAAGCATTTTACGAAAAGCACCATGAATAAAATGTGAACCACCATCAGTCATTAAATATCTAGGGACTCCAAACCTCGGAAAATTAACTTCTTTAAGCATCTTAATAGAGGTATTATGGTCAACACTACTAGTTGGAATAGCTTCTACCCACTTAGTAACATAATCAACAACAACTAAAATATGTGTATACTCATTGGAGGAAGGAAAAGGTCCCATATAATCAAAGCCCCAAACATTGAATGGTTCAATAACAAGTGAATAGTTCATAGGCATTTCTTGACGTCTACTAATATTACCAATTCTTTGACATTCATCGCAAGACAAGACAAACTTACGGGCATCTTTGAAAAGAGTAGGCCAATAAAAACTGGATTGCAATACCTTATGTGAAGTTCTATCTCTAGCGTGCTGTCCTCCATATGCCTCAGAGTGACACTTGCATAGGATCTGTTCCTGTTCATGCTCAGGTACACAACGTCTAATAACACCATCTACTCCTTCTTTATAAAGGTGTGGGTCATCCCAAAAGTAATGTATTAAATCATAGAAAAACTTTTTCTTTTGCTGGTATGTGAAACTAGGTGATATAAACTTAGCAACAATGTAATTAGCATAATCAGCATACCATGGAGAAATACGAGAAGCATTTATGACAGCTAATTGTTCATCAGGAAAGCTATCATCAATAGGTAGTGGGTCATAAAGAACATTTTCTAACCTAGATAAGTTGTCTGCAACTGGGTTCTCAGCTCCCTTTCTATCAATAATATGCAAATCAAATTCTTGTAGCAAGATAACCCATCTAATAAGTCTAGGTTTAGCACCCTTCTTTTCCATAAGATATTTAATAGCAGCATGATCAGTGTGAACAATTACTTTGGAATCAACAATATACGGTCTGAACTTATCACAAGCAAATACAACTGCTAAAAATTCTTTTTCTGTAGTAGCATAATTTCTCTGGGCACTGTCTAGAGTTTTACTAGCATATTGGATAACATTTAATTCCTTATCAACTCTTTGTCCTAGAATGGCACCTACAGCATAATCACTAGCATCACACATAATTTCAAAGGGTAAATTATCAAGTGGCTGAACAATAGGTGCAGAAATCAAGGCCTTCTTAAGTATTTCAAATGCTTCTACACAATCATCATCAAAGACAAAAGGAACATCTTTTTGTAAGAGATTAGTCAGAGGCCTAGAAATTTAAGAGAAGTCTTTAATAAACCTCCTATAAAAACCAGCATGACCAAGGAAACTTCTTATACCTTTGATGTCCTTAGGACACGGCATCTTTTCAATAGCGTCTACTTTAGCTTTATCAACTTCAATAACTCTTTCAGAAATTTTATGCCCCAAGACAATACCTTCATTAACCATAAAGTGGCACTTCTCCAAATTCAAGACAAGATTAGTTTCTTCACATCTCTGCAAAACTCGATCAAGGTTGCTTAAGCAATCATCAAAAGAAGTTCCATAAATGGATAAATCATCCATGAAAACCTCAACAATCTTTTCACAAAAGTCAGAGAATATAGCAGTCATACATCTTTGAAAGGTAGCAGGTGCATTACATAAACCAAAAGGCATACATCTATAAGCAAAGGTTCCGAAAGGGCAAGTAAAAGTGGTATTTTCCTGATCCTCTTTTGACACAGGTATTTGAGAGAAACCAGAATAACCATCTAGAAAGCAAAAATGTGTATGTTTGGATAATCTTTCTAGCATTTGATCAATAAAAGGTAGAGGGTGATGATCTTTTCTAGTAGCTTTATTTAATTTGCGGAAATCAATTACCATTCTATAACCTGTAGCAATTCTTTGTGGGATCAATTCATCCTTATCATTTGGAACAACAGTAATACCTCCCTTTTTAGGGACACAATGGACAGGACTTACCCACTGACTATTAGCAACAGGATAAATTATACCTGCCTCCAGAAGCTTTAGTATTTCATTTCTTACCACTTCTTTCATCTTAGGATTTAACCGTCGTCGATGATCAACATCTGGTTTAGCATCTTTCTCTAGCTTTATTTTGTGCTGGCATAGAGTGGGACTAATAGCGGCACGGTGCTTCTTCAGAGTTTTCAGTAATTTCTCTTCTTCATGCTCTGAAAGGTTAGCACTAATAATAACAGGATATATCTTCTTTTAATAAAGATAAGCATATTTAAGAGTATCAGGTAATTGTTTAATTAAGCTTAAACACGGGATCACCCTTGGGTGGAGAAGGATCCCCTAGGATTTCAACAAGCAAGCTGTGTTTCAAAATAGGTCCCTGATTAAAGAATACTTCATCTATTTCCCTTCTTTCATTCATAAAAATATCATTTTCATGGTCTAGCAAATATTGTTCTAAAGGATCATTAGGAGGCACGACAATAGAAGCAAGACCAAGAATTTCATCTTTACTAGGCAATTATTTATCATGGGGTTGTCTACGAAATTTAGTAAAATTAAAATCATGAGACATATCCCCTAGACCAACAGTAACAATATCATTTTCACAGTCTATCTTAGCATTAACAGTATTCAAGAAGGGTCTAACAAATATAATGGGACAAAAGTCATCTTGTGGGAAACCAAGAATAAGAAAATCTGTAGGATATTTAATTTTCCCACACAAGACTTCAACATCTCTAACAATCCCAATTGGTGAAATAGTGTCTCTATTGGCAAGCTTAATAGTAACATCAATATCTTCTATCTCAGTAGGTGCAATGTCATGCATAATTTCTTTGTATAAGGAATGAGGTATTGCACTCACACTAGCACCCATATCACATAAGCCATGATAACAATGATCTCCTATTTTAACAGAAACAACAGGCATGCCAACAACAGTTCTATGTTTATTTTTAGTATCGGGTCTAGCAATTCTAGCAGCTTCATCACAAAAGTAAATGACATGCCCATCAATATTATTGACCAAGAGATCTTTGACCATAGCAATACTAGGTTCAACTTTAATTTGCTCAGGGTGTGTGGGTGTTCTAGCATTACTCTTACGAACCACAGTTGAAGCTTTAGCATGATCCTTTATTCTAACAGGGAAAGGTGGTTTCTCAATATAAGAAGTAGGAACAATATGATCAACATTATAAGTAATAGTCTTTTCTTCAACTTTAATAGGTTCTACTACCTTGACTTCAATGGGAGGATGATATTTAAACCACTTCTCCTTAGGTAGATCAACATGAGTAGAAAATGATTCACAGAAAGAAGCTACTATCTCAAGGTCAAGTTCATATTAGTGCTAAATTCATGAAAAGCATCGGTATTCAGAAAAGATTTAACACGATCAAACTTAGGGTTTATACCTGACTCCTTACCTTCGTCGAGCTCCCAATCTTCAGAGTTGCGTTTAATTCTTTACAATAAATCCCATTTGAATTCAATAGTCTTCATCATAAAAGAACCAGTACAAGAAGTATCAAGCATGGAGCGATCATTAAGAGAAAGTCATAAATTTTTTGAATAATAATTTCTCTAGGGAGCTCGTGATTGGGGCATGAATATAACATTGACTTAAGCCTCCCCCAATCTTGAGCGATACTTTCTCCTTCATGACGCCAAAAATTATATATATATAATTACGATCACGTTGAACCAGTGCATGGGATAAAACTTCTGATGAAATTCCAATTTCAATCGGTTGTAGTTCCATGATCCAATATCATCACATAGCCTAAACCATGTAAATGCCTTTCCCTTCAAAGATAAAGAGAAGACCTTCTTCTTGACAACATCCTCGGGCATACCTGCAAGCTTAAATAATCCACAAACTTCATCCACATAGATTAGGTGCATATCGGGATGCAATGCTCCATCTGTTGTATAGGGATTAGCTAGCAGTTTCTCTATCATACCCGAAGGAATTTCAAAATAAATATTTTCAGTAGGTTCAGAAGGTTGAGGATCAACTCTTTGCACTTCTGGCCGGGGTGAAGATACCCCGAACAAGCCCCTCAAAGGATTATTTTCCATAGTAACAAGTAATAGTAAATTTCAGCACACTATATAAATGTTTCCTTACCAAATTCCACCTATCAAAGGCGCTTCACTCCCCGGCAACGGCGCCAGAAAAGAGTCTTGATGACCCACAAGTATAGGGGATCTATCATAGTCCTTTCGATAAGTACGAGTATCGAACCCAACGAGGAGCGGAAGGAAATGACAAGCGGTTTTGAGTAAGGTATTATCTGCAAGCACTGAAATTATCGGTAACATATAGTTTTGTGATAAGGTAATTCATAATGGGTAACAAGTAAAAAAGTAACTAAGGTGTAGCAAGGTGGCCCAATCCTTTTTTTAGCAAAGGACAAGCCTGGACAAACTCTTATATAAAGCAAAGCGCTCCCGAGGACACATGGGAATTACTGTCAAGCTAGTTTTCATCATCTCATGTGATTCGCGATCATTACTTTGATAATTTGATATGGGGGTGGACCGGTGGTTGGGTACTGCCCTTCCTTGTACAAGCATCCCACTTATGATTAACCCCTCTCGCAAGCATCCGCAAGTACAAAAGAAGAATTAAGGTAAATCTAACCATAGCATAAAACATATGGATCCAAATCAGCCCCTTACGAAGCAACGCATAAACTAGGGTTTAAGCTTCTGTCACTCTATCAACCCATCATCTACTTATTACTTCCCAATGCCTTCCCCTAGGCCCAAATCACGGTCAAGTGTCATGTAGTCGACATTCACATAACACCACTAGAGGAGAGACAACATACATCTCATCAAAATATCGAACGAATACCAAATTCACAAGATTACTTATAACAAGACTTCTCCCATGTCCTCAGGAACAAACGTAACTACTCACAAATCATATTCATGTTCATAATCAGAGGGGTATTGAATAGCATTAAGGATCTTGCTACCTCTTGAGCATGCATTGGTTTTCACTTGAAGAGGAAAGGGTGATGCAGCAAAGTAGCGTAAGTATGCCCCTCAGTTTTTGAGAACCAAGGTATCAATCCAGTAGGAGACGACACACAAGTCACCTAGTACCTACACAAACAATCAAGAACCTTGCAACCAACGCGACAAAGGGGTTTTCAATCCCTTCACGGTGACTCGCAAAAGTGAGATCTAATAAAGATAGTAAAGTAAATATTTTTGGTATTTTTGTTGTATAGATTAGAAAGTAAAGATTGAAATAAAAAGGAACGGCGGTAGAAATTGGCAAGTTGACGGGAAACTAATAGATTCAATATAATGGAAAAGAGACCCGGGGGCCATAGGTTTCACTAGTGGCTTCTCTCAAGATAGCATGTATTATGGTGGGTGAACAAATTACTGCCGAGCAATTGATTGAAGAGCGCATAATTATGGAGACATCTAAAGCAATGATCATGAACATAGGCATCACGTCCGTGTCAAGTAGACCGAAACGATTCTGCATCTACTACTATTACTCCACACATCGACCGCTATTCAGCATGCATCTAGAGTATTAAGTTCATAAGAACGGAGTAACTCATTAAGCAACATGCCATGATGTAGAGGGATAAACTCAAACAATATGATATAAACCCCATATTTTTATCCTTGATGGCAACAATACAATACGTGCCTTGCTGCCCCTACTATCACTGGGAAAGGACACCGCAAGACTGAACCCAAAGCTAAGCACTTCTCCCATTGCAAGAAAGATCAATCTAGTAGGCCAAACTAAACCGATAATTCGAAGAGACTTGCAAAGATATCAAATCATGCATATAAGAATTCAGAGAAGAATCAAATAATATTCATAGATAATCAAGTACATAAATCCATAATTCATCGGATCTCGGCAAACACACCACAAAAGAGTATTACATCGAATAGATCTCCAAGAACATCGAGGAGAACTTTGTATTGAGAATCAAAGAGAGAGAAGAAGCCATCTAGCTAATAACTATGGACCCGAAGGTCTAAGGTAAACTACTCACGCTTGATCGGAGAGGCAATGGTGTTGATGTAGAAGCCCTCCATGAACGATTTCCCCTCTGGCAGATCACCAGAAAAGGCCCCAAGATGGGATCTCACGGGTACAGAAGGTTGCGGTGGTGGAAAAGTGGTTTCATGGCTCCCCCTGATGTTTCTAGGGTATAAGATTATATATAGGTGAAAGAAGTACGTCGGTGGAGCTACGAGGGACCCACGAGGGTGGGGGCGCGCCAACCCCCCTAGGCATGCCCTCCTGCCTCATGGCTTCCTTGTAGAATCCCAGACTTCAACTCCAAGTCTGCTGGATTGCTTTTGGTCCAAGAAAGATCCTCGCGAAGGTTTCATTCCGTTTGGACTCCGTTTGATATTCCTTTTCTGCAAAACACTAAAATAGGGACACAAAAAACTGAAACTGGCACTGGGCCTCCAGTTAATAGGTTAGTCCCAAAAATAATATAAAGAGCATATTAAAGCCCATTAAACATCCAAAATATATAATATAATAGCATGGAACAATAAAAAATTATGGATACGTTGGAGACGTATCAAGCATCCCCAAGCTTAATTCCTGCTCGTCCTCGAGTAGATAAATGATAAAAACAGAATTTTTGATGTGGAATGCTACCTAGCATATTTCTCAATGTAATTTTCTTTATTGTGGCATGAATGTTCAGATCCGAAAGATTCAAGACAAAAGTTTAATATTGGCATAAAAAAATACTTCAAGCATACTGATACGTCTCCAACGTATCTACTTTTTCAAACACTTTTGCCCTTGTTTTAGACTCTAACTTGCATGATTTGAATGAAACTAACCCGGACTGACGCTGTTTTCAGAAGAACTGCCATGATGTTGTTTTATGTGTAGAAAACAAAAGTTCTCGGAATGTTCCTCGGAGGCAAGTTTGGGAAAATATAAAGAATACTGGCGAAAGAATCAAAACCAGGGGGGCCACACCCTGTCCACGAGGGTGGGGGCGCGCCCAGCCTGGGCGCGCCCCCTGTCTCGTGGGCCCCCTGAGGCTCCACCGACCTCAACTCCAACTCCATATATTCTGTCTCGCGGAGAAAAAAACAGAGAGGAAGTTTCATCGCGTTTTACGATATGGAGCCGCCGCCAAGCCCTAATCTCTCTCGGGAGGGCTGATCTGGAGTCCATTCGGGGCTCCGGACAGGGGGATTCGTCGCTGTCGTCATCATCAACCATCCTCCATCACCAATTTCATGATGCTCACCACCGTGCGTGAGTAATTCCATCATAGGCTTGCTAGACGGTGATGGGTTGGATGAAATTTACCACGTAATCAAGTTAGTTTTGTTAGGGTTTGATCTCTAGTATCCACTATGTTCTGAGATTGATGTTGCTATGACTTTGCTATGCTTAATGGTTGTCACTAGGGCCCGAGTGCCATGATTTCAGATCTGAACCTATTATGTTTTCATGAATATATGTGTGTTCTTGATCCTATCCTGCAAGTCTATAGTCACCTATTATGTGTTATGATCCGACAACCCCGAAGTGACAATAATCGGGATACTTCTCGGTGATTACCGTAGTTTGAGGAGTTCATGTATTCACTATGTGCTAATGCTTTGTTTCGGTTCTCTATTAAAAGGAGGCCTTAATATCCCTTAGTTTCCACTAGGACCCCGCTGCCACGGGAGGGTAGGACAAAAGATGTCATGCAAGTTCTTTTCCATAAGCACGTATGACTATATTCGGAATACATGCCTACATTACATTGATGAATGGAGCTAGTTATGTGTCACCCTATGTTATAGCTATTACATGAGGAATCGCATCCGACATAATTATCCATCACTGATCCAATGCCTACGAGCTTTTCACATCTTGTGCTTCGCTTATTTACTTTTCCGTTGCTATTGTTACAATTACTACAAAACCCAAAAATATTACTTTTGTCACTGTTACCTTTATTATCATACTACTTTGCTACTAAATACCTTGCTGCAGATATTAAGTTATCCAGGTGTGGTTGAATTGACAACTCAACTACTAATACTCAATAATATTCTTTGGCTCCCCTTGTGTCGAATCAATAAATTTGGGTTGAATACTCTACCCTCGAAAGCTGTTGCGATCCCCTACACTTGTGGGTTATCACATACTAACAAAGCAATTGTGTCTTCTCAAAATAACATGCCTAAAGAAAGCTATCCCTACAAAATCATATAGTCTGGCTATGCTCCATCTTCATCACACAAAGTATTTAATCATGCACAACCCCGGTTTTAGCCAAGCAATTGTTTCATACTTTAGTATTTTCAAACTTGTTCAATCTTCATGCAATACATGAGCGTGAGCCATGGACATAGCACTATAGGTGGAATAGAATGGTGGTTGTAGAGAAGACAAAAAGGAGAAGATAGTCTCACATCAACTAGGCGTATCAACGGGCTATGGAGATGCTCATCAATAGATATCAATGTGAGTGAGTAGGGATTGCCATGCAATGGATGCACTAGAGCTATAAGTTTATGAACGCTCAACAAAAGGAACTAAGTGGGTGTGCATCCAACTTGCTTGCTCACAAAGACCTAGGGCATTTTGAGGAAGCCCATCATTGGAATATACAAGCCAAGTTCTATAATGAAAAATTCACACTAATATATGAAAGTGACAACATAGGAGACTCTCTATCATGAAGATCATGGTGCTACTTTGAAGCACAAGTGTGGTAAAAGGATAGTAGCATTGTCCCTTCTCTCTTTTTATCTCATTTTTTATTTGGGCCTTTTCTCTTTTTTTATGGCCTCCTTTTTTTAGTCCGGAGTCTCATCTCGACTTGTGGGGGAATCATAGTCTCCATCATCCTTTCCTCACATGGGACAATGCTCTAATAATGAAGATCATCACACTTTTGTTTACTTACAACTCAAGAATTACAACTCGATACTTAGAACAAAATATGACTCTATGTGAATGCCTCCAGCGGTGTACCGGGATGTGCAATGATTCAAGAGTAACATGTATGAAAAAAATTATGAACGGTGGCTTTGCCACAAATACGATGTCAACTACATGATCATGCTAGCAATATGACAATGATGGAGCGTGTCATAATAAACGGAACAATGGAAAGTTGCATGGCAATATATCTCGGAATGGCTATGGAAATTCCATAATAGGTAGGTATGGTGGCTGTTTTGAGTAAGGTATATGGTGGGTGTATGGTACCGGTGAAAGTTGCGCGGTACTAGAGAGGCTATCAATGGTGGAAGGGCGAGAGGGCGTATAATCCATGGACCCAACATTAGTCATAAAGAACTCACATACTTATTGCAAAAATCTACAAGTAATCAAGACAAAGTACTACACGCATGCTCCTAGGGGAAGGGTTGGTAGGAGTTAACCATCACGCGATCCCGACCTCCGCACATAAGGAAGGCAATCAATAAATAAGTCATGCTCCAACTTCATCATATAATGGTTCACCATACGCGCGTGCTACGGGAATCACAAACTTTAACACAAGTATTCCTCAAATTCACAACTACTCAACTAGCATGTCCCAAATATCACCATCCTCATATCTCAAAATAATCATCAAGCATCAAACTTCTCATAGTATTCAATGCACTTTATATGAAAGTTTTTATTATACCCATCTTGGATGCCCATCATATTAGGACTAATTTTATAACCAAAGCAAATTACCATGATGTTCTAAAAGACTATCAAAATAATATAAGTGAAGCATGAGATATCAATAATTTCAATAAAATAAAACCACCACCGTGCTCTAAAAAGATATAAGTGAAGCACTAGAGCAAAATTGTCTATCTCTAAGATATAAGTGAAGCACATAGAGTATTCTAATTAATTCCGATTCATGTGTGTCTCTCCCAAAAGGTGTGTACAGCAAGGATGATTGTGGTAAAATAAAAAGCAAAGACTCATATCATACATACATTCCAAGCAAAACACATATCATGTGGTGAATAAAAATATAGCCTCAAGTAAAGTTACCGATAGACGAAGATGAAAGAGGGGATGCCTTCCGGGGCATCCCCAAGCTTAGGCTTTTGGTTGTCCTTGAATTATATTGGGGTGCCTTGTGCGTCCCCAAGCTTAGGCTCTTGCCACTCCTTATTCCAAAATCCATCAAATCTTTACCCAAAAACTTGAAAACTTCACAACACAAAACTTCAACAGAAAATCTCATGAGCTCCGTTAGTATAAGAAAATAAACCACCGCTTTAAGGTACTGTAATTAACTCATTCTTTATTTATATTGGTGTTAAACCTACTGTATTTCAACTTCTCTATGGTTCATACCCCCCGATACTACTCATAGATTCATACAAATAAGCAAACAACACAAGAAAAACAGAATCTGTCAAAAACAGAATAGTCTGTAGCAATCTATAACTTTCGAATACTTCTGTAACTATAAAAATTATTAAATAAATTTCTGTACGTGAGGAATTTGTCTATTAATAATCTCCAAAAATAATCAACCTATAATCACTTTCCAGTAAAAAATGACAGCTATTCTTGTGAGCGCAAAAGTTTCTGTTTTTTACAGCAAGATCGCAAAGACTTCACCCAAGTCTTCCCAAAGGTTCTACTTGGAACAAACGCTAATTAAAACATAAAACCACAATATAGATGAATTACTTATTACTAAACAGGAGCAAAAAGTAAAGAACAAAAATAAAATTGGGTTGCCTCCCAACAAGCGCTATCATTTAACGCCCCTAGCTAGGCATAAAAACAAGAATAGATCTAGGTATTGCCATCTTTGGTATGCATTCTTTAATTGAACACACATAACCCTTAGGAGGTTCTTTGGGTTTGTTAATGATCAAACTCCTAGGCAAGAAATCTAGAAATTCATTTCTGGCATAAGGTTCCTTAATGATATCGAAAAATTGGGGTGAATACTTATTGACTTGAGATCTTCATTTTCCTTACTAGAAGATTCACCCTTATTCTTAGGAACGTAGATAAACTTGGCAACTTTGTTAGGAGGAGGATGTGAGGGATTTTTAATGGCAGAAAAAGCGGAACCCAAGTTGGTAACAATATCTTCGAGTTTATCAATTCTAGTAGAATCTTGATCTATCCTTTCATTAACTATGGGTTCCTTTTCCCTAAGATTTTTTAGAGTAACTCCTACCTTAGATCCATATTCGGTAATTTGGTTGTGGATCTTTTTATCCAAATTTTCTATTAACTCAACAGTGTAAATTTTATTTTCAATAATATCAAGTCTTTGCATCACATGTTCCAAGGTTAAAATAGTTCCATTGACCAAAAGAGGTGGTGGTCCTAATAAATCTATCATGGCATTATAAGAATCAAAAGTGTGGCTTCCCAAAAAATTCCCTCCGGTAATGGTGTCAAGAACATGTCTATTCCAAGGAGTAATGCCTACGTATTGCGAAGAAGAACGGAAGTAGATTGCTTCCTAGCAGATCTATTTTGAGCATTGCAAATTCTATACCAAGCATCTTTTAGATTTTCTCCCTCCCTTTGTTTAAAATTGAGAACTTCATTATCGGGGTACTAACAATGATAGGAGGACTAGCCATGAAGGCAAATCAAGGGATCTACCACGCGAAAACACAAGAAGCAAGCAAGAAGAGACGAATGGAAGAAGGGCAAAGAAAAGACAAAGGTTTTCGAAAATCATTTTAGAAGTGGGGGAGAGGAAAACGAGAGGCGAATGGAAAATAATGTAATGCGAGGGAGAAGATTTTATGATGGGTACTTGGTGTGTCTTGACTTGGCGTAGATCTCCCCGACAACGGTGCCAGAAATCCTTCTTGCTACCTCTTGAGCATGCGTTGGTTTTCCCTTGAAGAGGAAAGGGTGATGCAGCAAAGTAGTGTAAGTATTTCCCTCAGTTTTTGAGAACCAAGGTATCAATCCAGTAGGAGACGACACACAAGTCACCTAGTACCTACACAAACAATCAAGAACCTTGCAACCAACGCGATAAAGGGGTTGTCAATCCCTTCATGTCACTCGCAAAAGTGAGATCTAATAAAGATAGTAAAGTAAATATTTTTGGTATTTTTGTTGTATAGATTAGAAAGTAAAGATTGCAATAAAAAGGAACAACGATAGAAATTGGCAAGTTGAGGGAAACTAATAGATTCAATATAATGGAAAAGAGACCCGGGGGCCATAGGTTTCACCAGTAGCTTCTCTCAAGATAGCATGTATTACGGTGGGTGAAGAGATTACTATTGAGCAATTGATAGAAGAGCGCATAATTATCAAGACATCTAAAGCAATGGTCATGAACATAGGCATCACGTCCATGTCCAGTAGACCGAAACGATTCTGCATCTACTACTATTACTCCACACATCGACCGCTATCCAGCATGCATCTAGAGTATTAAGTTCATAAGAACGGAGTAATGCATTAAGCAAGATGACATGATGTAGAGGGATAAACTCAAACAATATGATATAAACACCATCTTTTTATCCTTGATGGCAACAATACAATACGTGCCTTGCTTCCCCTGCTTTCACTAGGAAAGGACACCGCAAGATTGAACCCAAAGCTAAGCACTTCTCCCATTGCAAGAAAGATCAATCTAGTAGGCCAAACTAACCGATAATTCGAAGAGACTTGCAAAGATATCAAATCATGCATATAAGAATTCAAAGAAGAATCAAATAATATTAATAGATAATCAAATTCATAAATCCACAATTCATCGGATCTCGGCAAACACACCGCAACAGAGTATTACATCGAATAGATCTCTAAGAACATCAAGGAGAACTTTGTATTGAAAATCAAAGAGAGAGAAGAAGCCATCTAGCTAATAACTACAGACCCGACGGTCTAAGGTAAACTACTCATGTTCATCGGAGAGGCAATGGTGTTGATGTAGAAGCCCTCCATGATCGATTCCCCCTCCGACAGATTGCCGAAAAAGGCCCCAAGATGGGATCTCACAGGTAGAGAAAGTTGCGGTGGAGGAAAAGTGGTTTCGTGGCTCCCCCGATGTTTCTAGGGTATAAGAGTCTATATAGTTGAAAGAAGTATGTTGGTGGAACTACGAGGGCCCACGAGGATGGGGGCGCCCCTACCCCCCTGGGCGCGCCCTCCTGCCTCTTAGCTTCCTCATAGAGTCCCAGACTTCAACTCCAAGTCTTCTGGATTGCTTTTGGTCCAAGAAAGATCCTCGCGAAGGTTTCATTCCTTTTGGACTCCGTTCGATATTCCTTTTCTACAAAATACTAGAATAGGCAAAAAAACAGAAACTGGCACTGGGCCTCCGGTTAATAGGTTAGTCCCAAAAATAATATAAAGAGCATATTAAAGCCCATTAAACATCCAAAACAGATAATATAATAGCATGGAACAATCAAAAATTATAGATACATTGGAGACATATCAGATCTGAACATATGATCTTCCACCAAATAAACCAACTAGGATCAACTACAAGGAGTAATCAACACTACTAGCAACCCACAGGTACCAATTTGAGGTTTGAGACAAAGATCAGATACAAGAGTTGAACTAGGGTTTGAGAGGAGATGGTGCTGGTGAAGATATTGATGGAGATTGACCGCCTCTTGATGAGAGGATTGATGGTGATGACGATGGCGACGATTTCCCCCTCCTGGAGGGATGTTTCCCTGGCAGAACAGCTCCACCGGAGCCCTAGATTGGTTCTGCCCAGGTTCTGTCTCGAGACGGTGGCGCTTCATCCTGAAAGCTTCCTTATGATTTTTTCCAGGGCAAAAGACACCATATAACAGAAGATGGGCATCGGGGGCCTGCCAGATGGCCCACGAGGTAGGGGCGCACCCTACACCCTCGTGGCTGCTGGGTGGCCCCCCTCTGGTGCTTTCTTTGCCCAATAATTTTAATATATTCCAAAACTGACTTTCGTGGAGTTTTAGGACTTTTGGAGTTGTGTAGAATAGGTCTCTAATATTTGCTCCTTTTCCAGCCCAGAATTCCAGCTGCCGGCATTCTCCCTCTTCATGTAAACCTTGTAAAATAAGAGAGAAAAGGCATAAGTATTGTGACATAATGTGTAGTAACAGCCCATAATGCAATAAATATTGATATAAAAGCATGATGCAAAATGGACGTATCAGGGTCCATAGCTAGTAGTTAGATGGCTTCTTCTCTCTCTTTGATCTTCAATACAATGTTCTCATCGATGTTCTTAGAGATCTATTTGATGTAATTCTTTTTGCGGTGTGTTTGTTGGGATCCAATGAATTGTGGTTTTGTGATCAGATTATCCATGCATATTATTTGAGTCTTCTCTGAACTCTTTTATGTATGATTATTATAGCTTTGTATTTCTCTCTAATCTATTGATTTGGTTTGGCCAACTAAATAGATTTATCTTGCAATGGGAGAGGTGCTTTGTGATGGGTTTGATCTTGTGGCGCTCAATCCCAGTGACAGAAGGGGACATGACACGTACTTGTATCGTTGCCATCAAGGATAAAACTATGGGGTTTATTCATATTGATTGGATTTACTTTGTATACACCATGCCATCTTGCTTAGGTCGTTACTCCGTTCTTTATGAACTTAATACTCTAGATGCATGCTAGATAGTGGTTGATGTGTGGAGTAATAGTAGTAGATGCAGGTAGGAGTCATTCTACTTGTCTCGAACGTGATGCCTATATACATTATCATTGCCTTGGATATCGTCATGATTATTCGCTTTTCTATCAATTTCCCAACAGTAATTTGTTTACCCATCATATGCTATGTTCAAGAGAGAAGCCTCTAGTGAAAACTATGCCACCGGGTCTATCTTTATCAGATATGAAAATCCAAAGAATACCTTGTTGTAATTTTATTTGCTTTATTTTATTCTTTGTTTTTGTTTATCTATCTATCACTACGATATTTGATCCTTGCAATTAACCACCAAGGGATTGACAACCACTTGTTTGCATTGGGTGCAAGTATTTGTTATTTTGTGTGTAGGTACTGCTAACAAGGTGTTATGTGTTTCTCCTACTGGATTGATAACCTTGGTTCTTAACTGAGGGAAATACTTATCTCTATTGTACTACATCATCCTCTCCTCTTCGGGAAATCCCAACACAGCTCATAGGTTGCAGGAAGAATTTCTGGCGCCGTTGCCAGGGAGGATTCACATCAAGATAGTCTCCCATCAACTTGCCAATTTCTGGCGCCATTGCCGGGGAGACATCATCAACATCTACCAAGTACCATCGCATAAACTTTCACTCCTTGCAGTTACTTTATTTGCCATTTGCCTCTCATTTTCACCCCCCCCCCCCCCCCCCGCGCTTCTAAAACATTTTCACAAAAACACAAAAAAATTGTGTGCTCATTTGCTTGCTTTTTTGCCTTCATGTCAACACTCAAAAACAGAAAAGGAAAGGAAAAGTAGAGACATATGGATCATCATCCACTTGAGAATCTTTTCAAAAGATCTAATTATATTAAACCAATTGCTAGTGAGTTGAGTGCACTTGATTATCTCTATGAAGTTTTACTTGAAAATCATGAATCTGAAAATTGTGACAAAGTGTTAAAAAAATAAATTTATAAAGTGATTCATGATGGCTCCTCGAATGAAAAGCATGATTGCAATGATGTCACTATAAATTCTGTTAATGTCAATTATGCTAATGGCCCTATGGGAGTCATTTCCATCTTGTCAGATAAGAGGGATGCAGTCATATGCATCGACAAGATGTACAGAGATGCGACAGCAACTAAGGCTATCAAAGCCTTAGCTCCCACTGAGGAAGAAAAGAAGGTTAAGAAAGCTGGCAAGGACACCGACAAGGACCTCAGGAAGCGTGCCTCTTTGGAGTGCGTCGTGCCCGGCAGCGACTTGCCGGAGAGTTAGGCTAATAAGAAATCTAAGCCTGCTCCTCCTACAATGAAGAAGGTCCCAGTGAGGCAGGATGGCACTGATGGTACCTTCGCCATTAGTGCCAGCCTTGATGACAAATAGGAAAGCACACTCGTTGCCTTCCTACGGTCGAATGTCGATGTGTTTGCATGGCATTCATCTGACATCCCCGGTGTTCCCAGGGAGGTATTCGAGCACCACCTTACTGTCCGTCCTCGCGTATGTCCCATCAAGAAAAAGGTTAGAAAGCAAGCCTTAGAGCAGAAAAAATTCATTGCCAAGGAGATTAAGAAACTTGAAGCGGCAGGGTTGGTCAAAGGAGTGTGGCATCCAACTTGGTTAGAAAATCCAGTTGGGATGCGCAAGGCAAGTGGGAAGTGGAGACTTTGTATTGACTTCACTGACCTGAACAAGGCATGTCCAAAGGATCCTTTCCCCTTGTCGCGCATTGATCAGATTATCGATTCCACTTCAGGATGTGATTTGCTCTCCTTCCTCGATGCATATTCCGGTTACCATCAGATCTTCATGGCTAAGGAGGACAAAGAGAAAACCGCATTTATTACCCCATGTGGCACATACTGCTTTGTACGGATGCCTTTTAGGCTAAAAAGCGTTGGTTCTACGTTTGCAAGAGTTGTGCAGATTGGTTTTGAGCCCCACCTACACAGAAACATAGAAGCTTACATAGATGATCTAGTGGTCAAAACCAAGGACAAGTCCACACTCATCAAAGATTTGGAAGAAACCTTTGAAAATCTGCAAAAGATCAACTTGACGCTCAATCTAGAGAAATGTGTGTTTGGCGTTCTATCCGGCAAGCTCCTTGGATTTTTTGTGTCTCGGAGAGGGATAGAAGCCAATCCCGACAAGATCAAAGCAATAGAACAGATCCAAGCCCCGAAAACCATCAAGGATGTGAGGCGTCTGGCTTATTGTGTTGCCAAACTGAGTATGTTCATTTCAAAGTCCACCGAGCGCGCCCTGCCGTTATTCAAAATTTTGAAGAAGGCCGACCCTATGAAATGGACCCCGGGAGCAGAGGCTACACAGCGAGACTTGAAAAGTTACCATTCATATGCTCCAACTTTGGTTGTGCCTAGGCCACAGGAACCGTTGCTGCTATACCTAGCGGCAACCAACCAAGTGGTTAGTGCTGCGTTGGTGGCAATGAGGGAAGTGGATAGTGAAGAAACCAATGCAACCAAGCCACACAGTTATAGGCAAAACCTATCCCTGACAAGTCCTAATGCAGATAACAAAGGGGGGCCACAAGCAAAAGCCAATAATCAAAGGGTGTTAGCAAGGAAGAAAATGGTGCAGTGACCAGTTTACTTTGTCAGCTCTCTTTTGTAGGGCCTAGGTCAAGGTACTCTGGTGTGCAAAAATTGATCTTCGCCCTTCTCATGGCCTCGAGGAAGCTGCGCCATTACTTCCAAGCTCACGAGATCACGGTAGTGACTCTCCTTTCATTGCAGCGTATCCTAAGGAACCCCAAGGCTACCAGCAGGATAATGAAGTGGGCATTGGAATTATCGAGCTTTGACTTGAAGTTTGAAAGCACGACAACTATCCAAAGCAGAGCACTGGCAGCATTCATTGGAGAGTGGACGCGAACACCTGATGAAGAAGTGTTGGAAATAGTTCTCCCCGGCAAGGAAACCCCCAAGGAGTGGGTAATGTACTTTGATGGAGCTTTTTAATTGCAAGGCACCGGGGATGGAGTGCTTCTTGTTGCACCCACCGGAGAGCACCTCAAGTATGTTGTCCAGATGCACTTCCCTAGAGAAGAGGTAACCGGTAACACATCAGAATATGAAGGACTACTTGCCGGACTCAGGATTGCGATAGAGTTGGGAATAAAGAAACTAATCATTCATGGCGATTCTCAACTCATCGTGAAGCAGGTAAACAAGTATTACCATAGCCCGCTGATGGAGGCATATGTGGAAGAGGTGAGGAAACTGGAAGAACATTTTTACGGATTACAAACAGAGCATGTGCCTTGTGCAGAAAACAGCATTGCTGATCATTTGTCAAAGTGTGTTGCACAGAAGCTTATGGTGGAACCAGGAACTTTTGTGCTTCACCTAACTCAACCATCAGTTTCCCCGTCAGCATTGGCCAGAAATATGAGAAAGCTAAACACCGGCAAACATTTCTTGGTAGAGCTCCCTGAAGCCGCTGGTGAGAAGGTTGCCGGGGAGAACCCTATGTTGGTTGGTGAGCCGCGTCCTCCAGTGAAACAGCATGTTCTTGTTGCCGAGGCCAGTGCTCCCGCAGTTGAGGAGATGCCTTTGGTCCTCATCGTCGATCCACAAGCTCCGGCGTGGGAACATCATATAGTCCAATTCCTGCAGACAGGAGAAATTCCCGATGATCTAGTGGAATCTGAGAAAGTAGCCCGCCAATCGAGTATGTATCAGTTTGTGGATAACACCCTATACAGAAATATGCCAAATGGTGTGAGGCTGAAATGGATCAATCGGGAGGATGGAATAGAGCTGTTGGCAGAGATACATGGAGGTGTGTGTGGCTCACATATAGGATCAAGACCACTTGTCGGAAAGCTTTCCGGTAGGGATTCTACTAGCCTACTGCCCTCCGGAATGCAACTAACCTCGTCACTAAGTGTGAAGCTTGTCAGTTCCATTCCAAGAACATTCGTCAACCTGCTCAAGCCCTTCACACAATCCCTTTATCCTGGCCTTTCGCGGTCTGGGGGCTCAACATCTTGGGCCCCTTTCCCCGTGCTACCGGGGGCTTTGAATTCTTGTACATAGCAATCGACAAGTTTACAAAGTTGCCCAAGGTAGAGCCAGTGAGGAAGGTGACTGCGCAATCAGCTATCAAGTTCTTTAAGGGGTTGGTTTGTCGTTTTGGAGTACCCAACAGGGTGATCACTGACAACGACACTCAGTTCACGAGCCACGCCTTCATGTAGTGTATCCAGAGCCTTGGAAGCAAGGTCTCTTTCGCTCTCTTGCTCACCCTAGGAGCAATGGCCAGGACCAAAGGATGAACGCTGAAGTGTTGCAAAGACTCAAAGACAAGAACTTTGATAAGTTGCAAAAATGCGGCAAGCGCTAGGTTGATGAGTTGCTAGTGGTTCTTTGGTCAATCAGGACCACACCAAATCGAGCTACTAGCCAGACTCCCTTCTCACTACTATATGGTGCAGAAGTAGTGCTCCCCATGGAACTCATATATGGGTCGCCTCGATGCTTGCCTACGATGAAGTAGTGCTAGAGCAGTTGCGGCATGATGCTGCCATGCTCCTTGAGGAAGATCGTCTCCGGGTAGCTGTACGTGCTGCATGATAATAGAAAGCCCTACGCCGCCTATCACAGTCGCAGGTTCACGCGCGGAGCCTTGAGGAAGGTGACCTTGTCCTTAGGCGCATTCAGTCCGCCAAGGGTGCAAACAAGTTGACACAAAAGTGGGAAGGCCCTTACCAGGTAGTACGTGTTATCAGACCTGGCGTCGTCCGTCTGGAGATGGCATCCCAATGCAAAACTCATGGAATATTGAGTATCTTCGTAAGTTCTACCCGTAAGGCATGTTTACCAGGCCTTGCCCCGGCAACCTGTTTTGTACAAGAATAGTCCCCAGGACTTGTAACCTGTTGTACAAAAACAGGCGCATACCCTGCGTGTAGTTGAATAAAATGAAGCACTCTCATAAAACTTGCATGCATATTTTTTATCTTGCTTAAGTATGATCCTATTGTGATTACAATAGTTCTTAAAATGAGGTAACTGACATGCTATGAAAGATCATGTGCTCTCATCCCTTCTCTTTTCCTTTGATGGCAACAGAGGGATTTCATCACCGATAGTTTTTCGGGAGAAAAGATGAATACACGCCCTTTGTATCAGAGACGACAAGAAGGACAACAAAGAGATATAAGTACACCCCATCGTTCCATGTTGTGCTTACTTATGAAGAACTTGCATGTGAGGAAACCCTAACACCTTTGTCGATTGCGCTCCCATCCTTGACACGAGTCTACTCGACAAGTTTGGTTGTCGCTGCGTATGAGGAGGTTGGTAGGGGGCTGGCTTTCGTTTGCGCTCCTAACCCGTTTGCGACTTGCTAAACGTGGTTTTAGTAGTAGTTGCTCCGAAAGGCTAGCAAGATGCCTTGCCGGAAAACTTTGTTTACTTGGAGGTATTGAGGGCTTGTCCTTCAGTATGTTTAAACACATATACAAACATCCGGCAAGCTCGTTTCAAGAATACATAGCCAAACAAGTACGTATCATATAAGTACTAACATGGATGAAGGGTTACATGATTTTCATTAAAGTTTGGCAAGTGCCTACATTTTTTGATTTGAAAAAAGATAAGTGCCCCATAATGCCTTTATCGTCCCTCTACTCCTAGGATTTACATTGAGAAGGAAAGAGGGTAAAAGGAGCGCCTGGGCAGAAGCCCGACCTGACCCCGCAGGACCAGCAAGACGCAGCCTGACAAGATCGGGAGGGTGCCTCCCCAGCAAGGAAGAAGAGGTCGGGGACTGGGAGAGCGGCTAGGCGATGCCCTGGTCGCCCCCGCCAAGACCAGAGGAACATGACCCAGAAAGGAAACCGACAGGGAAGACGAAGCCGAATGATACGTCTCCAACGTATCTATAATTTTTGATTGTTCCATGTTGTTATATTATCATTCTTGGATGTTTTAGAATCATTTTATAGCAACTTTATATCATTTTTTGGGACTAACCTATTGATATAGTGCCCAGTGCCAGTTGTTGTTTTTGCTTGTTTTTTAACATCGCAGGAAATCAATATCAAACGGAGTCCAAACGCAGCGAAACTTTTTGTGGATTTTTTCTGGACCAAAAGACACATGTTGGGCCAAGAGAGCACCTAAGGGGAGCTCCGATAGGAGCACAACCCACCAGGGCGCGCCTGGGGGGCCAGGCGCGCCTAGGTGGGTTGTGCCCACCTCGATCGCCTCCTGCACCGCCTCTTTGCTCTATAAATACCCCAATATTTCAGAAACCCTAGGGGAGTCGACGAAAATCAATTCCACCCGCCGCAAGTTCTAGAACCACTAGATCCAATCTAGACACCATCACGGAGGGGTTCATCATCCTCATTGGTGCCTCTTCAATGATGCGTGAGTAGTTCATTTAGACCTTCGGGTCCGTAGTTAGTAGCTAGATGGCTTCCTCTCTCTCTCTCTCTCTCTCTCTCTGTCTTGATTCTCAATATAATGGTATCTTGGAGATCTATTTGATTTAACTCATTTTGCGGTGCGTTTGTTGGGATCCAATGAACTTTGAGTTTATGATCAGATCTATGTTTTTATCCATGAAAGTTATTTGAGTCTTTTGATCTCTTATATGCATGATTACTTATAGCCTCGTATTTCTTCTTCGAATCTTTGGTTTAGTTAGGCCAACTAGATCGATTTTTCTTGCCATGCGAAGAGGTGCTTTGTGATGGGTTCGATCTTACGGTGCTTGATCCCAATGACACAAGGGGAACCGACACGTATGTATTGTTGCTATTAAGGATAACAAGACGGGGGTCTGTTTCTACATAAATAGATCTTGTCTACGTCATGTCATCGTTCTTATTGCATTACTCCATGTTTCCATGAACTTAATACACTAGATGGATGCTGGATAGCGGTTGATGTGTGGAGTAATAGTATTAGATGCAGGCAGGAGTCGGTCTACTAATCTTGGACGTGATGCCTATATAATGATCATTGCCTGGATATCATCATGATTATTTGAAGTAATATCAATTGCCCAACAGTAATTTGTTTACCCACCGTATGCTATTTTTCTCGAGAGAAGCCACTAGTGAAATCTACGGCCCCCAGGTCTCTTCTTTATTATATTTGCCTTCGAGATATATTTTTATTTGCTTTTATTTTCAGATCTATTAATCCAAAAATACAAAAAATACCTTGCTGCAATTTTTATTTATTTATTTTATCTCGCGTTCCCGCGAGATCTATTTATCCAAGATCTATTTATCCAAACTACTACAATTTTACCTATCTTTTTACTCGTGGGGGATTGACAACCCCTCTATTACGTCGAGTTGCAAGTATTTGTTCTTTGTGTGCAGGTGATGTTTACGTGGTGTTGCGTGGTTCTCCTACTGGTTCGATAACCTTGGTCTCATCACCGAGGGAGATACCTACCGTTGCTGTGCTGCATCATCCCTTCCTCTTTGGGGAAATACCGACGTATTTCAAGCAAACATCAAAAGGAATTTCTGGCGCCGTTGCCAGGGGGACATCATCAACATCTACCAGGTTCCTAATCACAAATCTCATCTCCTTGCAATTTACATTATTTGCCATTTGCCTTTCGTTTTCCTCTCCCCCACTTCACAAAAATTTACCGTTTTACTCGCCCTCTTTTTCGTTCGCCGTTTTCTCGTCAGATCTGTTTTTGAGTGCAATCTTGTTGCGTAGTCACGATGACTCAAGAGAACACCAAGTTGTGTGATTTCTCCAATACTAACAACAATGATTTTATTAGCACTCCGATTGCTCCTCCTGCCACTAGTGCGGAGTCATGTGATATTAATGTCGCTTTGCTGAATCTTGTTATGAAAGATCAATTTTCTGGTACTCATAATGAGGATGTCGCGTCCCATCTTAACACATTCGTGGAATTATGCGATATGCAAAAGAAAAAAAGGCATAGACAATGAAATTGTGAAGTTGAAATTATTTCCGTTTTCTTTGCGAGATCGTGCAAAAATTTGGTTTTCCTCTTTGCCTCGCAATAGTATTGATTCTTGGGATAAGTGCAAAGATGCCTTTATTACTAAGTATTTTCCGCCCACAAAAATTATTTCCCTTAGAACCCAGATCATGAATTTCAAGCAACTTGAACATGGGCATGGTGCACAATCTTGGGAAAGGATGAAACTAATGCTAAGGAATTGCCAACTCATGGGTTAAATATTTGGATGATCATACAAAATTTTTAGGCGGGATTGAATTTTGTTTCTAGAAATCTTTTAGATTCCGCCGCGGGTGGTAATCTTATGGAAATTACTTTGGGTGAAGCTACTAAATTGCTAGACAATATTATGGCAAATTATTCACAATGGCATACCGAAAGAACCCCTACTAGTAAAAAAGTTAATTCGGTTGAAGAAATTTCTTCTTTGAGTGAAAAAGTTGATGCTCTTATGAAATTGGTTGCTAATAAAAGTTCCCCTATTGATTTTAATGATGTGCCTTTGTCTACTTTTATAGAGCAAAATAGTGATGCCATAGATGTGAATTTTATCTCGCAAAACAATTTTAATAACAATGCTTATAGAGGTAATTTTAATCCTAGGCCTTTTCCCAGTAATTCCTCTAATAATTATGGTAATTCCTATGGTATTCCCTCTCATAATAATAGGAACACCTATGACCTTGAGAATAATATTAAAGAATTTATCAATACTCGAAAAGTTTTCAATGCTAGAATAGAAGACAAGCTGAATAAGATTGATGATATGTCTAGAAGTATTGATAGAATTTCTCATGATGTAGAAAATCTCAAGATGAATTTTTGTGTGATTAAGGTAGAAGAATCAATTAAAGCTCTTTATGTTTCTATGGATTAAAGTAAGAAAATAACCGCTATGCTTAGAGCTAGAAGAGAACTTTTAGAAAAAGAGTTTTCTAGTGATTGCTTTCATAAAAGTGATGAATATCTTAAAATGATTGGTGTTTCTTCTATTGATTCCTTGTTTAGTAAGATTAAAATTGTTGATAAAGGGACTGGAGAAGATTTAACTTTAGCTAGACGGCGTCCCAATAATTCGGAGGGTGAAAATCTTGTTGAGAAAATTGATAAAAGTGGGTTTGAAGAGGTCAAAACTTTAACTAGTAATGTGCCCACTCTTTTGGATTACAAAGACTTTAATTATGATAGTTGCTCTTTGATTGGTTGTATTTCTTTGTTGCAATCCATGATAAATTCACCCCATGCTTATGAACAGAATAAAGCTTTTACTAAACATATTGTTGATGCTATGACGAAAGCTTTAGAAGAAAAGTTGGAATTAGAAGTTTCAATTCCTAGAAAATTAAATCAAGAATGGGAACCTACTATCAAAGTCAAGATTAAAAATTATGAGTGTTTTGCTTTATGTGACTTGGGTGCTAGTGTTTCTACAATTCCAAAATCTTTATGTGATGTGCTTGGTCTTACCGATATTGAAGAGTGTTCTCTAAATTTGCACTTGGTGGATTCTACTATTAAAAAACGTATGGGAAGAATTAATAATGTTCTTATTCTTGCAAATAGGAATTATGTGCCCATAGATTTTATTGTTCTTGATATTGATTGCAATCCGTCTTGTCCAATTATTCTTGGTAGACCGTTTTTACATACTATTGGTGATGTGATTGATATGAAAGAAGGCAATATTAAATTTCAATACCCACTAAGGAAGGTATGGAACACTTCCCTTGAACTAGAATTAAGCCACCCTATGAATCCATTATGAGGGCATCATGGATCTAGAAACAAAGATGACAATACTTAGATCCTTCGCATTATGCTTAGCTAGGGGCGTAAAATGATAGCGCTCATTGGGAGGCAACCCAACTTGTATCTTTTTGCTGTTTTCAATAAAATACCCAATTATACCCCTGTTTAGATTTTTTTTTGTGGTTTAAATTAGTGTTTGTGCCAAGCAAAGCCTTTGGGAAAATTTGGGTGATAGTTGATTTGATCTTGTTAAAAAACAGAAACTTTTGCGCTCAGAAAAATAATTTTCATAAATCACAGAAACGTGCTTTTAATCTGAAGTTTTTACACAAGATTGATATAGAAATTTCCCACGTTGTCCTAACTTTTCAGAATTTTTGGAGTTACAGAAGTATACAAAGTTCCCTGATTACTACAGACTGTTCTGTTTTTGATAGATTCTGTTTTCGTTGTGTTATGTGCTTGTTTGATGATTCTATAGTTTCCCTTGAAGAGTTTTTGCCATGGAAAAGTTAAAATACAGTAGATATAATACAATAACAAAATATGAATGGATTTGCAACAGTACTTAAAGTAGTGATTTGCTTTCTTATACTAACGGATCTCACGAAGGTTTTTTTGAGTTTTGTGTGATTGAAGTTTTCAGGTTTTGGGTGAGATCGCGATGGATGAAGGAATAAGGATTAGCAAAACCGTTTGTATAGCACCAGCGCGTACCAGTGATTGGCCCCTTCGGAGCCCCGAATGGACTCCAAATCATGCCTCCTGGTGAAGAAGATGAGGTGGTGATGGCTCTCTATCGTAAAACATGATGAAAATCTCTGATTTTTCTCTTGGGAAGACGGTACTATGGACCTAGAGGTAGGGCACACGGATCCACAGGGGGGCCACAAGGCAGCAGGGCACACCCCTGCTTTGTGGGAAGGTGGTGCCCCCTCCGATGGATCTTTGCAACTATATTTTTTATATATTCTATAAAAATTCTCCGCCAAGTTTCGTCCAATTCCGAGAACTTTTACTTCTGCACAAAAAAACAACACCAAGGTAGTTCTGCTGAGAACAACGCCAGTCCAGGTTAGTTTCATTCAAATCATGCAAATTAGAGTCCAAAACAAGAGCAAAAGTGTTTGGAAAAGTAGATCCATTGGATACATATCATTCCCTCCAAGCCCAACTGCTGTCAAAAGTCCAATGCTGCCAAGTAAAACACAACTCTGCCAACGCACAAGTGGTCTCAGATGGATTGGGAATGATTCCGCAAGGTGAACTCATATGAAACTCCTGTTCACCCTCGATGGCCCACTCCTCAGTTCAGGAATGAGATGCAAGTGAAGATTTTGCATGAATTCTTTGAGCACAATGAGAACCGTTTCACCAAGCAGTAAACTGTTGATCTTGATCATTGGTGGAACAACATGGAGTACTTTGGAGAGGCTTTGGCTTTGTGTGAGGAGTTTGACTTGGTGAAGCTTATGGAGATCAACTGTGACTTTGACGTTCAACTCATTCATCTGTTCTATGCTACAATTCACTTTGGTATGGATGATGCTCGTCCCTTGACCTTCAGGTGCCGCGATGTGCTCTTTCACGTGCCCTAGAGCGTGTTCTGCAATGCTCTGGGCTACGCTAACACTGGTCTCATCAGATATGGTGGCATTTTTCCTCACGACCGTGTAGTGCCTATGAAAAAGGAGGATCTAGCACCCTTGTATATCCCAGGATGTGGTAAGGTTGATGGATCTAAGGGTCTGATTAAGATTTATGACATTATGCATCACCGTCTCCCGGAATGTGCTTCTGCCAAAGGTTGGGAATCATGATGAGATCTATGGTTACCTGGTTGACTTGATGGTTGCCATGAGGACCAAGGATGGCTCTAGTGCTACATTTTATGCGTCCAAGTGGCTGTCTTAGGAGATGTACAACATGGTCATTCATCGCAAGGTGCCCATTTATGCTCCTCTTGTGATGTGTTTTCTGTACTCAGTGTGGGAAGTTAGCAGGCCCGGAGAGCCCCTCTGTGATCCAGACAACCTCAATATTCATGAGGTCAGGCAGTTTAGGAAGAAGCACCACAACCTTCCTTGCATTCTAGTTGACAACCCCAAGGATGTGTATGCCACCTCTAGTGACGAGGACTCCGAGATGGAAGCTGGGGCCAAGCCCCGGATCACCAAGCTCAATCCAAAGGTCAAGAAGCCCTTCTGTTTGTAGACTCATATCTAGAAGAAGTTGTACGAAGCCCATGTGAATGAGAACCTAGCTCGCCACAGGCAGATTATGATGATGCAGAAGATGGACATCTCAGTACAGAGTGGGTGTGAGAAGAGGATCACTTCTGAGGAGAAGTGGATCTCTAAGCACAACTTGTGGACAGATAAGGATGACTCTGATGCTGCCACGTGTGCACCCCCTGTCGCATTCGCTACTGCCAGGACATGATCGTTGATGAGGAGGAGACTGATGATGATGACCCTGCTGGTGATGAGGAGTCCGAGGATTCAAAGGAGGACTAATGAGCTTCTAGGGCGTTAGCATCACTATTTTTCTTTTTGGTATCCTGACGGCAAAGGGGGAGAGAGTTCTATTAGGTCTCGGGATTCGCATGGTTGCTTTTAGTTGTTGGTTATTTGGTTGAACTATTTTCTTTGCTTTGGTTTGAGTGTGAGAACTTGGTTTGGAGACTATCATTATGCATAGTGTGAGACATGCGATCCCTGTTTATCTATCTTGTTTATCATGTTGTCTATGTTTGTAGATCTATGCTTATTGTTGTCCTTTATATTTGTTCAACTTCATTTTCTTATAAATGCATGCCTATTGTGTATTCTTTTCATTTGCAACCTATTGTCGGTCCATAAAATATTTGGGGGGGGGGGGGGGGGTTGATCCTAGTTGTGATCACTTTGCATTCCAAAAGCAAACTCTAAATAATGCTTACACCTAGGAGGAGCCCATCTATATGTTTAGACCATGTGTGCAAATCCCTGTATTGTCATCAACCACCAAAAATGGGGATATTGTAAGGGCATTTCCCACCTTAAGTGTTTTGGCGTTGATGACAATGCAATTTGCAAACCAACTATGTGCCTGAGCTACACATGTTGACTTCATGTGACATAAGATAGTTAAGCAAAATGTGTGTTTCTAAAATGTGTGTGTTTCTAAAATCTCTCAAAACATGAAAATGTTCTAGTTTTGAGAACTATGTTCACAAACTCGGAAAAAAAATCATGTTTTCTAGAATTGTTTGGTAGTTTCCAAAAAGTCTTGTGTTTAAAAAAATATTATTTAAAGAACAATCTTTTTTTAGAAAATGTTTGCAATATCAAAATTTATTCGTGTTTGAAGAATTTTCAATTTTTCCAATAATGTTCAGTAATTTTTAAAGAAAACTGAAATGTTAAAAACTATTCATATTTAAAAAGTCAGAATTCCAGAAAGTGTTATAGTTTTCAAATTCGTTCATGAATTCAGGAAATGCGCAAGTTTTCAAAAGATATTTGCAGTTTACAAAAGTTGATAAAAATAATTATAGGTAAAATCCTATTTTCAAAAAATGCTTGTAATTTCAAAATTTATTCAAGTTGATTCCACTATATTCGAAAATGTTCACAATTTTTTAAAGAAAGTTGGAATTTTAAAAAATGTTCACATATTGAAAATGGGCGGCGCTTGCACAGTATTGTGCTATAGTATCGGCAGTGCCGGAGTTGTCAGTCGTGGATGCGTCAAATAGGGTGCAGTGCTATGTCTCACTTGTAGCGAGATCTAGTTTGCGTCAGGCATCTCCATAAATGGACCGGCCCAGTGCCGGAAGCGGCTTTCCTACAGCCTCATTTAATTTCAGTATTTTTTCAAGTTTTTTAATTTTGGTTTTTGCCTTTTTAACTTTAGTTTCTGAGTAAAAATATTCTAAATATATATTACAAATAATACTTTCCACAAAACATTTCGTAATATGTTAATCAAGTATTCGTAAAATGTTAAATATGTATAGAATTGTTTTTTTTCGTATGCCTACAAAAGATATACAATGTGAATGAAAAATGTTCATCACGTATATTAAAAATATACTCCCTCCGTCCAACAATATAAGATGTTTTTTTGAAACTACACTATTGTCAAAAAAGTCTTACATTATGGGACGGAGGGAGTATTAATCAAGCATTTGAAACATTTTAATAAATTTTTATAGAAAATATTAAACACGCTTTTGAAAAATGATATATGTGTATAGAAAAAATGTTTGTCATGCCTATGAAAAATGTATTAAAAAAACAATGTGTATGAAATAAAATGTTTATCATGTATTTTAAATATATTAAACATGTAGAAAACATTGTTCCCGATGTATACAAATTTTTTACAACTTACATTTAGTAAAGGTAACATCAGAAAACATATATTTTAAAAAGTTATATACGTGAAATGTTCATTATGTATAGGGAAAAATTACTTTGTGTGTGAAAAAAGTTTATTGCGATTAATAAATGTTCACCCTGTATTTGGAAAATGTGGACCATGCATTCTAACGTCTATTAAAAATGTTTTAGATATATAGCAAAAATGTATAATGCATAGGAAAAGTGGACATAAAAATATAGGTTTTGGAAAATGGTAATCTTGTATTTGAACATTTGAAACGTGTGTATAAAATATGTTCCTGATGTAAAAGAAAAACATTAAATCTGTACTGAATTTTTTTGACACGTGTTGCATAAAAATGAAAACGATGAAAATCAACAAAGAAACAAAGAAAAGGACGAAAACCATTTAGACCAAAAACCCCAAAGAAATCTAATGCAAAAGAGTAAAAACTGTAAAAAAAACCGAGAAGGAAACAAAGAAAAACGATGAAAACCAAGAGAGAAACAAAGAAAAGCAAAGAAAGAAAGGAAGAAAAAACATGAAAATTGAGAAAGAAACAAAGGAAAACGAAAAAAAGAAGAAAAATAATTGAAGTCGTGAAAGTAACAAAGAAAACCAATGAAAAATATAAATCAGAAAATTCGAAGAAAATTAGTGAACAAGCATAGAAAACTAAAAAGACAAAAAGAGAAAAAAGAAAAAAAAGAAAAAAAACTGAAAGAAGCGAGCGAGCGAGCACAAGCGAGCAGCTCGATTTATTTAGTAGGAAAAAATAGACGATGACCCTGCCCAGTAGGTATAGGGGAAGAGAAAATCTTCAGGCAAGCACACCGAATATATCACTATAAGCGAGATATATTGGCCAGGTCAAATAGGAGGTCCCGGGTCTTTTCCTCCGAAATCACTAATTGTTGGTGCTTTACCTATTTTCTTATATTCATTTATTCAAAATATTTGATCTCTAGAACCATTCAACCAAATCCCGAATTATTTTTACCGCTCAATTTCTCGTGTCGAGATCTTCGAAACTAAGGTCCCATGTTAATATATTTAGATGACTTTAAAAAATAACTAGAGAAAAAACAGAAATTGAAGAAACCAAAATTTTAAAACCCAAACAAAATACGGTACAAAACGATAATCGAAAATAATAGGCAACCAAAAAAAGAAAAAAAATAGAGCCCAGAAGCAAGGTTGTGATTTTGCACTATTCCCGAGAGCACATATTTTTTTACCCCGAGCTATGCTCCTCATGAAAGCATTTTTTTTTCCTTTCCAAGAAGCACAACTATGCCTATAATGAAAGCAAATATCTTTTTCCATGAGAAGCCCAACCGTGCTTATCGTGGAAGCATAATTTTTTTCGAGAACCACAACCCTGCTTCTCGCGGAAGAAAAATTGTGTTTCCACGAGAAACAAATATGTGCTTCTCATGCAAGCATAATTTTTTTCCCGAGAAGCACAGCTGTGCTTCGTTAAAAAAAAATACTTTTTTTCTCCAAAACATAGGAAAAACCAAGCAAAACCCAAAAACTAAATAAATTAATCTAAAACTCGAAAAGGCGTACATCAATACATCAAATCTAGAGGGGTTGCCCATCAGGCGACACGTGACGGTAGGGCGCACCACTTATGCACTCGCATGCTAAGAAAGCGACCCTTGCGGTGCCGCCCAAGGGATAACCCTTGGATAGTTGCTCCCTCATTTTTTTCCACAACAGTATAGCATCTCTACGCGTATATCCACTTTTGGTGCCCGGGCTCAGATGAGCCCGGTGAGCAGTAAAGTGATTAAAAAAAATCTGAATTTTTTTACAAGCAAGATGTGCATGTGCGTGATGTTCTTGCAAATTTTGGTGAAGTTTGGACCTTGAGGAGCACGTGGCAAAAAAGAAAAATTTGAACGTGAATGCTTTTTTCAAATGTTTTCTCACATACCTGATTTTTTTTGCCACGAGCTCCTCGAATGCCCAAACTTCACAAAAATTGCACGAACATCAAGAATTTGAGCATTTTTCATCACAAAAAATTGGATTTTTTTATCACCAAAATGACTCGTCCATCTCTGCGCCTTTTCTTAACAGAAAAGCAAGAATGAAAGTAGTAGTACTATTATTAATAACCCTACAAGAAATGCAAGTAGGGAAAGTGCCCTTCCCAGCTCAACCTCAAATAAGCTCGGGTGACAATGAAATCTGAAAAGAATTCAAAAAAGTTTGAGTTTGTTTTGCAGCAAACAATGAAAAAAGTTTCACTTGCGTGCAAAAATTTCATGATGAAATCACATTTGTGGAACTCTGTACGCCTCAATTTTGTAATTTTTGTCCACATTTTCAGGAATGCGATTTCATTATGAAATTTTGCACGCGTGTAAAAAGCTACCCAATTTTTGCAGCAAAAGAATAATTTGATTTTTTAGGTTTTACTGTTCTTACGAGCTCATTTGAGCTGGAGCTCAGATAGTCTGTATTTGCGTCCTGCAAGTAGTACCGTCTCTGGGAGTAGGGCGTTTCGATGCCCAGTCTCATCCGCACCCGGTTAGAAAAAAATCATCAAAAAATCATTAAAAATTTAAACATTTCTAATTTTTTTGTGCTGTAGAAAATTTGATGCGTGAGGCCAGCTTCAAATTTCAAATCATTTGGACATCTCAGCAGCTCTCAGCAAAAAAGACAAATCGGGCCAAAACAGTACATGAATAGTAAACTTTTTTAGACCCCCAATTTGTCTTTTTTGCCGAGAGCTCCTCAGATGTCCAAATGATTTGAAAATGGGAGTGGGCCTCACACATCAAATTGTCTATCGCACAAAAAAATTTAGATTTTTTTAAATTTTTTAGTATTTATTTTGGATTGTTATATCAGCGTGGATGCAGATGAGCTCGAGTGCAGAGATGGATTTTCGCGTCTCTGGGCCTTTTTCCTCTCAAAGGCAGGAATGGATAAGACATCCGCAAGTAGCTCCATGCCCCTCCGCACCCCGCCAGCAAATATCTCCTGCTTTACTCGGCTCCCTGGCCTTTTCCGGATGCCAAAGGCGTCGCCATCCGCAGCGGACTTGGTCGGCAGCAGCGAGCATCACGCATACATCGCAGATATTCTCACCGGATATTAGGTTTGTGGAAGCAGGGAGGAAGGGAAAAAAGACGGACGGACGGTCAGGTGCGAGATGCCGCCGTCGCGTCGCCGAATTCGCGCCCCCTGCGACCACGGTACACGGATAAAGAGGCAAGGCGGAGCACCAAAGCATTAGTTTCAAGTTCCGACCCGATGAACGCAAGATGGACACCGCGACCGACCGATCTCGCAAGGCAGCAGGCAGCGTCCCTTTCTTTCTGTTTCGTCTGGACTCGCTGTCCCGTGGCGTGCCCTCATCCGGGCCCCCACTCGGCTCTGGTCCTTATCGGCGATGCACGTTCCATCATCCCCGGAAGACATGCATATCATCACTGCTGGTGGTGGTGGCTTGATTACGCTTTTCACTGCAACACGGCATGTGATGGGATCGAGCGCATTCATCCCCCTCCCGTGCCTGCATTCCTCTTTTAGCTGTCGATACAGAGTAGAAGGATGAAATATTTACCTGGTTCTGATATCAGGGCGTTAATTCATTCCAGTCACTGACTCACGGGCTGCCAGCACGGGCTCGGCAGCGGCCCACCAGCACAGGCTTCCAGACTCGCCGCACATGTCAACAGAATTTTTTTCAAAACTATCACCTTTTTTATAGCTAATTCGAAAACTATAGTACCCATTGCCAATATACCAGAAATATGACCCTGTCGGTCTTGTGGTGGCCGAAGTGGTAGTTTTCGTCCAGCTGTAGGCCGAAATGAGCCTCAGTTAGGCCGAAGAGGTCTCGTCGGTTGGGGCTGGGCCGAAAATAGTAGCTTCGGCCAGGCCTAGACCGAAATGGGCCGTTTTCGGCCAGCCCGCAGCCGAAAAGCTTTTCGGCCAGGCCTAGACCGAAAAGGTCTGGATAAGGCCAATCCCGTCGTCACCTTCCTCTTCCTGCTCGCCTCTTCTTTCTCTCGTTCCTCTTGTTCTTCTCTGTAGAGCTCCGCTCTCCTCCCTGATCTCCTCCAATTTGCACTCATTTACACAACCAAGGCACAGAATAGATAGATCATAGCATTCTCCACCGGCCTATGGTGTTTTTTTTTGTTATGGGATAGTTTTTTGTGCGCTTGGGGGAGGAGCCATGGTTGGGTGGAGGAGGTCCGGTTGGGAAGGATGTGGTGGTGAGGAGGAGCAGCAGCTGTGGAGGAGGAGGTGGTGAGGAGGAGCAGCAGCTTGGGGGGTGACCGGAGTTGAACCTCCGGCCGTCGAGTGGGCGGCGCTGCCGTTGTCCGGTGGCCGGTGACCGGAAGAGACGCACGCTTCGAAGGTATAACCATGGCGTCACAAATTTTCTCTAAATTGTATAGTTTATTAGTTAGTGTTAATATGTTTGTGGTGGCATTTTAGCGCGTAGTCAGTGTAGCGGTTAATATTAGTATTCGTTGTGATTAATGAGAAGATGACAATGTCTGACAGGTGAAAATGTCTGAATCAGTAAATTTGACTGTTTACTACGGCGCTGGTAACGTTCGATATAATGAGTTGGGAGTTGATCTTAGCGAGTTTAAAAATGGCGTCATGACACTAGCATACCCGGACAGACTGGACATTAGACAATTGAAGTACTGGTTGACAACTAGTTTCGGGCTTGATCCTGAAGTATGTTCCGTCAGTATTCACGCATTGTGGACCAAATCTTGTAAAAATGTCAAGTGGGAGTTGATGCCGGTAGATAGGAGCCAACATTGGTTGTCCCTGTTAAGACGCTGCCGAGACCGAAGAATCCACCCATATGTACTTGTGCAACCTGTGCCGAAGGAGGAGAATGCCGTACAACTCCACAGGGGGTATGAAACCGGTCAGGGCAGTGAAGTGGTGACCGAGATTGTTTTATCCGGGTCAAAGCCACAAGATGTGTATGCTAGCCAACCCGAGAAAGAGTCGGAGTACGTGCCACACAATGTTTGTGGTCCTGATACTGGGCAGAGTAGCCAGTCGATAATATTAGCTGGTTCTGATTTTGCTGATAGGGATGAGGAAGGGGATGAAATGCAGAGGGTGATCGAGCAAGAGGACGAGGATGGATTTGTGGAGGAACTGGATTCTGAAAATTCTGAGGATGAAGTGGAGGTACCGATTCCTTCTGCATGGGAGCAGGACATATCCACCGGCCTTACGGTCAACGATGGCCATGAGACTCCATGGCAGTATAATCTGAACCAAGTACAGATAGGGACTATGTTTGGTACAAAGAAAAAATTGAAGTATGCATTGATAAAGTGGGCTATGTCTACGCAGAGGGTTTTCCGGACACACATATCAAGTCCAACAAACTATACCGTGAAATGTGTTGAAACTAGTTGTCCTGGGAAGGTGCACGGGCATGTGCCGAAGTATGACATCTACTGGGTTGTCACCATTGTCGTCCCACATAATTGTGTGAGGAAGAACCTGTTGGTGAAGCATCCGAACCTGACTTCAAGTCTCATTGCGCAACTCATGTATACTGAGATAGTAGAGAAGAAAGATATGGAAGCAAAACACATCCAGACAACAGTGAAGGTCAGATGGAATTATGTCATTCCTTATGGGAAGGCTTGGAGGGCTAAGCAGAAGGCTATGGAGGAAAGGTTTGGGACGTTCTTCGACTCATATGATAATGTTGTCCGTCTCCTGGGCATACTGAAGGAGAGGAATCCCGGCAGTTATGTGAATGTACAACACATGAGGTTGCTGAGTATACCAGATTTCAAGGTGTTGAAACGAGTGTTCTTCTCTTTTGGTATGTGCATCGAAGCTTTCCGGCATTGTCCTCCTGTTATGTTTGTGGATGGTACATTCCTGACCGATCAGTATAGAGGGCAAATTCTGACTGCTATTGGTGTGGACGGGAACAATCAAATCATCCCACTTGCCATGGCATTTGTGGAGGGTGAGAAATTTCTCAGCTGGGTATGGTTCTTCCGCCAAGTGAAAATTGCCATCGTGAAGGACCGACCAAACGTGTGTGTCATTCATGACAGACATGCTGGTATATTGAAGGCCGTGAAGACACTTCGTAATCCAACAGATGACGAACCAACACCTTGGAGGGACTTGCAGAGTCGGTGGTGCATGCGCCATCTTGGGGCTAATTTTTTCTCACAGTTCAAGAACAAGCGGTTGATGAACTTGTTCAAAAAATTATGCAAGCAGAGCCAACAGCGCAAATACGAATTTATTTGGTCAAAACTAGATGAGTTTACTAAGAAGCAGGTCCGTGCGAGGAAGAAAATGGAAGAAGATCAAGTTAAATTAGCAGCACTCATCGCGGAGCTAGAGGAGCCAGTAGGTCTTTGTGACTTGCCAGCAATTGACCCTCCTAATACTAAGAGAAAGAAGGGAAGGGCAATAAAGAATTTTTCTGAGTGGATAGAGAAAGAGCCTCCAGTGAATTGGTCTTTGCTGCATGACACACATGGAGCTAGGTATGGCCACATGACAACCAATCTTGCAGAGGTGTATAACTTTGTGCTGAGAGGGAATAGAGCATTGCCACTCACAGCTATTGTGGAGGCTGTATTCCACGGCACTTTGAGATATTTCAGAGAAAGGCACGAGTTAGCAAAGAAGCATATTGAAGATAATCAGAACACACCTTATTGTAGCCGTGTCATGGAATACATGGCAAAGAAGATAGAGAAAGCAAAGAAGCACACTGTCAGACTCATAGGGAATCAAGAAAGGAGGTATGAGGTCTTTTACCTACTATGGGATCTGTTTGGGCACGACGAGAGGTACTTTTATATTAAGTAATAATTAATTCAATTATTTCTTGCCATTCAATAGTATTACTAATGCTTATTTGTTGTCATGCACAGAGACAATTTGCGCATAGTCAGGTTAGGGGATGCTACCCGTCCTTCACGGCGCAGTTTGATAGTTTGCACGAGGATCAAGTTATCTGGGAGCCATACTCGGCTCAGGCTATATCATCGAGGTACCTAGTTGGGATTTCTGGATTATGCACTAGAGATCGGCACTTTTGGATGACCAAGGCCAAGTTGGTGTTCGATGTGACGGTTGAGGAGATGTCTCTTCATAGGGTGATGAGACAGTTCGGTCTATATCAAGAGCCTGAGATTCCAGATATTCCACACTCGCCAGACCACGTGCACAAGTAAGTACTAATACTATTTTAGTTGTCAGCTATACATTCATAATATACCTAATCATGTATCGCGCATGTCAATATCAGGGACAGTCGCCTAGGAGGAAACAAGTCCATGGATTACTGGCTTAAGAGCATTACCCCTTACGTTGACGAATGGACTACCGCTGCGACAAATATCTGGGGTGAGGTTCGGGCCTTTAACTGGGAAATGTTCGGGTTGTATCTGCAGCGTTACCGGCATACAATGAGGATCTACTTGGTTCCATCAGCTGCTCCTGATCAGATCGAAGCCCCTCTCACCAGCGACATGTACCCAACTGCCTTTGTTGTGGGAACCAGACACCACGCGGTAAATGCCTTGGTTCTTATATGTTGAGTCCTTTGTTAATCTGGACATATTCGCTTGGGTGTCTATTCGTGGTGTCTATCATACAACGAGGATATAATTGGTTAACTCTTCATCTACAGGGTGACTTGACAGTACAGGCACGAGAGGAGGTTTCCGCTTTAATGCGGCGCTTTCAGAGGGGAGAAACTATCCCACCGCGAGAGGGCATCTCATGGTTGAGGCGTCTTGATGACAAGCTACGCGGGATTTACGCAGCTATTACGTGTAGACGGTCTTCGGATGTTGCACTTCCTCCTCCAGCACATCGTCCGCCACGTCCCTCTGTACAGCATTCAGAACCACGACCCTCTGTGCATCGTTCACAACCACGACCTTCTGTGCACCGTGAAGAACCTCATCCTTCACAGCCAGGGAGCTCTTCCTGGCATGAGCCACCTCCTTCACAGCTAGGGAGCGCTTACTGGCATCAGCAGATGGAACTAGGTAACCCTACTCACTACATTCTTTTCAACAGAGTAGTAACCGTTCATGCATTTGTATCAATTTTACATGTTTTACTTTACCGCAGGCGGCAACCAGTCGCAACCGTTCATGCATTCAGAGCAGTCACCCATCCTTAGTGGTGGTGCTGATTACTTTGAGGGCGACCGCGAGGATGATGACCATGTTACAAACATTTATGGCTTCTCGCAGACAGTGTTTCACACTCCACCACCACCACCGACGCAGGAGACACAGACGGTGACAGACGAGGTTAACTATGGTCGTGGTTATCGCGAGCCTCGTCCACCGCCTCAGCGCTTATCGCCTTCCGGTCCTCGCCCGAGGAAGACCCAGACTCGTCGCCGTCCCCCGCAGTGATATGCTTATCTATCTATGTATGACTCATTATCTATGTTAGTTTCAGACTATTCGCATATGTGTGTTAGTATTTATGTATGAGACATGCTTCATGTATGTGTTACTATCGCACTTCCTTCTATCTGATGAGGAGACATATATTGTTTTATGTATGCGAGAGACATATTACTATTAATTCGCATTCTTATTCCAGTTGAACTTGTGCAATACATCTTACATACTACAAAATGAAATTCAGATAGAACATAATACAATACAAACTAATAATGCAAATACATCTGAATGAAATGGTACAACTGGAATACATCTTACATACTACATGAAGTCATCATCGTCATCCTCCGTTGATGCAGCCCTCTTGCCCTTCGACGATGCGGTCCTCTTGCCCTCTGTCGATGCAGAACTTTTGCCCTTGCTGGATGCAGAACTCTTGCCCTTCGAGGATGCAGAAGTTTTGCCTTTGGACGATGCAGAACCCGGAAGCGGCGACATGAAGATATCTTCGTCGTCCTCGCTCTCCTCAGTCCATAAAAATGTATTCTTTGCTGCAGTCCTTCTGAAAGTTTCACTCTTCGGCTCCACTACCTTCTTCCACCTTTCATGCAACCTAAGAAGTTCTTGACGTACCTCCTCATAGGTCCTTTCAGGCCACCCAGACCTACGTAATTGGTGAGCCAACTCATTCATTATGGTGTCACTACCGGTGAGTTCGTCCCATGGAACTATCCTATTGTCCATCCTGAAATCGGTAACTAGACTCAGAAGAGTGCTGCTCATCCCAGGGTGAAAACTACGATCGAACGGATAATGGGACATCTCGACTACACTACACTGGAATGCTTATCCACCTTCGCCTGAAGGGGTTTTTATAGATACAGAGGAGAAAATGGCGGGAAAGAATAACTGCGTTATGGCGGGAAAGGGTTGGTGGGGAAATAAGGCGGGAAGGGATTGGCGGGAAAATAAGGCGGGAAGGGATTGGCGGGAAAATAAGGCAGGAAGGGATTGGCGGGACACGGGTTGCGGGAACATATGGCGGGAAGGGGTTGGCGAGAAATGAGTGGCGGGAAGGGGTTGGCGGGAAAACTACTACTTCGGCCAGAAGATGGCCGACGGGCTACTAGTTCTGGTTTTTTTGCATTACGTCCTATAGTTTCCGAAAATGCTATAAAATATATCATAGTTTTGAAAAAAAATCCATGTCAACATCGCCGCCTACATATGGATACCTTTCCGGACACAACTTAGGCCAATTCCAGCGCACAACCCCAAACGGACATCTGTTTTGCGACGGATTCTGTCCATTTGGATAGGGAAATGGGGTTGTGTCCGGGCCTGTCCTGAGATGCCGTGGCCGTGTGTCCACCGTGCGGCCGCATCCTTTGGCCCCATCCTGTTCACCTCCATTTTCAAACAACAACGTTCGAAACACCAAGCCCTAGTTCATCAGGCCAGCGACTCTAGTTCACGTCGGCAACACAGCCAGCGTCCTACACGTTCTCGCCGGCAACACAGCCAGCGGCCTACATGTCCTTGCCGGCAACACAGCCAGCGGCCGGCAACAGAGCCAACCTACAGAAAAAATAGTTTGTCACCGGCAACTCAACCAGCCTCCAAAATAAATATGTTTCTCGCCGGCACACAGCCAGCGGCCGGCACCAATGCCAGCCTCCAAATTAGAACGACCACGACCGATCAGACGACCTAATTCAGGCCGTCGGCGTCGAACATCTCCTTCTGCCTGGCCTCGAACCAGCTCCTCATCTTCTCGCTCATCTTGGTCAAGTCCACGCTCATGATCGCAAGGGCCACCTCCTTTTCTTTGGTTGTGGCATTGGTGGCCTCGATGTCGAGCTGCCTCTGCCTGGCCGTGACATTGGAGGCCTCGATGTCGAGCTGCCTTTGCCGGGCCGCCTCCTCCATGTCGATCTTCCTCTTCTTGGCAGCCTCCTCCATCTCAAGCTTCTTCCTTTGAAGCTCTAGGTATAGCTTCATTTGCTCCTCCTTGCTTTGTCGCTTTTTCTCACCCCTCACATCTTTTTGAGACATCATGCCGTGCAAAGTCTCATGCAAGGCCATGGATGACGCATCATGTATGTCACCCACCTTGGAGTTGGTCTTGCCCCTCGGCCTCTTCAATGCCTCACCATCTCCACCTCTAGCAAACGCGGCCGCCTTCTTGCCTCTGTTCCTTTGAAGTTCATGGTATTGATCTTTGAACTTTGGGCAATTGTTGATGAGCGTCCAACAATGCGTAAGAGTGCATGGCTTGTCATTGTGCCGAGCCTTGAATGCTTACAAAGATTGAAATGCCTACACCACATGATCGACAACAAAATGAACATGCAAACATATACAAGGCCGAAGTCTCATGGCCGTAGCAAAGAAAGAACTAGGATGAGGAGAGCATACCAAGTCCCCAATGCCGAAACCACTCACGGGTCGTGCTTCAACGCTCTCAAGTGCGGCACAATACTTGTTGCACTCTTGTTGGATGAACAACCACCTCTTTAGAATCGAGGTGATGCCACGGTTGCTCGTGATTTGGTAGGTCTCAAACATCTTTCTTTCATGGAATGCTTTGTGGACTCTCGTCCAAAAAACAAGGCCCTTTTGTTGTGCGCTGGTCCTCGGATCTTGGCTAATCTCCATCCAACATTGGAAAATCAACTTGTCCTCGTCTTGTGAATATGAACCCGTGCGAATTCTCTTCTTCCTCTTTTGTGCTTCGGCTCTTTGGGTAAGCTCGTCGATGAACAATGGCTCGCCCGAAATGTCAATATCAATGCCATATTCTTCATCACCATCGCCTTCGCAATAGATGTCATCGTCTTCATGCCATGAGTCACCATGGTCGTAGTCCACATGGTCATTGGCCTCTTCATCTGCAACGTATTGGGCGCGGCCATCCTGACTTTGGGTCTCGTCAGGATCGTAGGCAAAGCCATGCCCTTCCTCGTAGATCACTTGCTCCATGTACTGGTTGTAGAAGGGGTCGTCGACCGTTGGCGTTGGTGTTGCCATTTCGTCGAACAAGACGCGGGGTGACGGCATGGTGCCCGTAAATGGTGGTCGTGCTTGTTTTCTTTGCATCTCCACGGACGGCCGGCCACCGCAGCTGGAACCTGGCGTGACGTTGAGCTCGATGACGACCAAGGGGCACGGGGTGGACGGCGCGATCACGCCAATGTCTGGCGAGCCAGAAAAACAGGTGTGGCCATCGTGCCTTGGCAGGGAAAGTCGGGCGACATAGGCGTTGTCCGCGACGTCGGCAACGAGCAATGCTAAGGCCTAGCGACCGACAAGCCTGTGCTCGCCGGGCCGATGACCGCACCAGAGAAACCCCCCGGATGGGAAAGGCCAAGCATTAGGAGGGCATGCACCTTGTTGACGGGCCTCCTTCTTGTCGACCTCGGCCTTGCGCCGTGCGGCCTCCACCGCATCGTGCTCGGCGGCGAACTTGGCCACGGCGGTCTTGCCCTTGACGGCCGCCCTCCGGTTCCTCCTATTCGCCGATTCCGCGTCCATCTTGGCGAGCTCCTCCGGCGTGCACTCCGACCGCGGCTTCCTTGCACCCTTGGCCGCCGTCTTCTTCACCTTTGCGGGCGGGTCGACGGCCAGGCCGCCGGAATTTGGCGCGGTGTCGGCCGTGGGTGGGGGAGGGTGGGGGAGGGACGTGGGAGGATTTGGGGGGAAATGGCGCCAAATGGGGGTACGGGGTTTTTTGCTTGTTCCACTTGAAGGAAATATGCCCTAGAGGCAATAATAAAGTTATTATTTATTTCCTTATTTTCATGATAAATGTTTATTATTCATGCTAGAATTGTATTAACTGAAAACTTAGTACATGTGTGAATACATAGACAAAACATAGTGTCGCTAGTATGCCTCTACTTGACTAGCTCGTTAATCAAAGATGGATCTGTTTCCTAACCATATACACGTGTTGTCATTTGATAAACGGGATCACATCATTAGGAGAATGATGTGATGGACATGACCCATCCGTTAGCTTATCATTATGATCATTACAGTTTCATTGCTACTACTTTCTTCATGACTTATACATGTTCCTCAGACTATGAGATTATGCAACTCCCGAATACCGGAGGAACACCTTGTGTGCTATCAAACGTCACAAATGTAAATGGGTGATTATAAATATGCTCTATAGGTGTCTCCGAAGGTGTTTGTTGGGTTAGCATAGATCGAGATTAGGATTTGTCACTCCGTGTTTCGGAGAGGTATCTCTAGGCCCTCTTGTAGGACCTTGAAGTATGTCTAGAGGGGGGGGGGGGTGATTAGACTACTTGACCAATTAAAAACTTAACGTTTTCCCAATTTTAGAGTTTGACAGATTTAGCTATCTTAGGACAAGTCAAGCAATCATCACACAAATTAAGCAAGCATGCAAAGAGTATATAGGCAGCGGAAATTAAAGCATGCAACTTGCAAGAAAGTAAAGGGAAGGGTTTGGAGGATTCAAACGCAATTGGAGACACGGATGTTTTTGGCGTGGTTCCGATAGGTGGTGCTATCGTACATCCATGTTGATGGAGACTTCAACCCACGAAGGGTAATGGTTGTGCGAGTCCACGGAGGGCTCCACCCACGAAGGGTCCACGAAGAAGCAACCTTGTCTATCCCACCATGGCCGTCGCCCACGAAGGACTTGCCTCACTAGCGGTAGATCTTCACAAAGTAGGCGATCTCCTTGCCCTTACAAACTTCTTGGTTCAACTCCACAATCTTGTTGGAGGCTCCCAAGTGACACCTAGCCAATCTAGGAGACACCACTCTCCAAGAAGTAACAAATGGTGCGTTGATGATGAACTTCTTGCTCTTGTGCTTCAAATGATAGTCTCCCCAACACTCAACTCTCTCTCATAGGATTTGGATCTGGTGGAAAGAAGGTTTGAGTGGAAAGCAACTTGGGGAAGGCTAGAGATCCAGATTCATATGGTAGGAATGGAATATCTTGGCCTCAACACACGAGTAGGTGGTTCTCTCTCAGAAATGGTAAGTTGGAAGTGTAGGTTTAGTCTGATGGCTCTCTCCACGAATGAAGAGGAGGTGGAGGGGTATATATAGCCTCCACACAAAATCTAACCATTACACACAACTTACCAAACTCGGTGGGACCGAATCACCAAACCCGGTCAGACCGATTTAGTAAACCTAGTGACCGTTAGTGATTTTCTGTGGGACTGACATGCAACTCGGTGAGACCGATTCGGTTAGGGTTAGGGCATAACGTAATCTCGGTAAGACCGATTACACAAACTCGGTAAGGCCGATTTTGGTAATAAGCTTTCTAGAGAGTTGGTCAGGTAAACTCGGTGGGACCGATTTGCTCTTTTCGGTGAGACCGAAATGTTACAAAAGGGAAACAAAGAGTTTACATTGCAATCTCGGTGGGACCGATCGCTCACTTCGGTTAGACCGAAACGTTATGAAGGGAAACAGAGAGATTACAATCCCATCTCGGTGAGACCGAGATCCCTATCGGTAGGACCGATTTGCCTAGGGTTTGTGGCAGTGGCTATGACATTTGAAATCGGTGGCGCTGGGTTGGAAGAATCGGTGTGACCGATTTTGGCTTTGGGTTTAGGTCATTTGTGGATGTGAGAAAGTAGCTGAGGGTTTTGGAGCATATCACAAAGCACATGAAGCAAGAGGCTCATTAAGCAACACCTCATCCCTCCTTGATAGTATTGGCTTTTCCTATAGACTCAATGTGATCTTGGATCACTAAAATATAAAATGAAGAGTCTTGAGCTTTTGAGCTTGAGCCAATCCTTTGTCGTTAGTATTTTGAGGGATCCACTTTCATCATCCATGCCATGCCATTCATTGAGCTTTCCTGAAATAATAGTCTTGGAATAGCATTAGCTCAATGAGCTATATGTTGTTATGAATTACCAAAACCACCTAGGGATAGTTGCACTTTCAATCTCCCCCTTTTTGGTAATTGATGACAACATATAGATCAAAGCTTCGACAAATGATAATAAGGTTAAAAACATCGTCGCTTTGAGAAGTATGTGATAAGCAAGAGCTCCCCCTAAATTTGTGCATAGTTTAAAATTTGCTTTGGACTACAAATGCACAAGGAATTAGGCTCATGGGTTACTCTTCCATGTCACATACATCTTGGTGGAGCGCTCAAAATGATAAGGATTGAATACATGCACTCATCACCAAGCAAAGTGAATGATCACATAGGATAGATATGATAATATCATCAAACATGCATAAGTGTAGCTTATGATCAAACACATGATCATCAATGTCTCACAAGAATAGCATAGTAACTCAAGCAATCAAAAGCAAACAAAGTTTTAACCGCCAAAGCAAGAGAGAATAAAAGCAACACTCTCTCTCTCGAAGCCTATGATCTATACATTTTTCTCCCCCTTTGGCAACAAGTTACCAAAAAGTTCATAGAAAATGCATAGTGCTAGATCGACTCTCAGGCTTGATCTTCAGTTGGTGGTGTAGAGATGGCTCCTTGGACGAAGGCTTCAGTTGATGTAGAGGGTGCTGGAGTTGATGCTAGAGCTAGTTGCACTGGAGCTATAGGAGCTGTAGCTGGTGTAGATGATGTTGCTCTAGTGTCTAGCACGGGCATAGCAGCTGACCTCTGAGCTCTAGGCACTCTGGCAAAGACATTAGTGGTAGTCTTGCCCTTCCTCTCCTGCATGTCATCCTGCAGTTGCTCCACAACTGTCTGAATCTCCGTTACCTTGACATCAAGATCATGAAATTTGAGTTCCATGATTCTCTCCAAGCTCTCCTGATTTTGAGTGAGGGTGGCCAATCCCTTCTCAATCCTCAGAGATGATGCTATCAAGTAACCAAGCTGCTCCTGCTTGTTCTTCAAGAAATACTCAGATGCCTCCTCTTGAGTTGGCATCTTGGCAGCCTTCTCCTTCCTTGCGTTCTCCTTCTTCTCTTGAGCTTGAACTGAAGATGGATCATTCTCATTCGGGACAACCTCATTGTCCTCAAAGTCTGGATAGAGTGAAAAATGTTCCCTATCTAATAAATATTTGCCAATTTCCATCTTTGAGTTAATCAACTCCTGGATCTGAGGGGCATATCCACAACTCCTCTGATGATCTGCTGCAGTCCTCTTAATGGTTTCCACTATAAGACTCATGACCTTGAATTTCTGTGGCACATCAAATAAATGCAACATATTGATTGCATGCCCTCTGATCATGTTGTGGTCACCTGACTTAGGCAATAGAGTGTGCCTTAGGATCCAGTTGATTGTAGGCAGCCCTGATAGAAGAAAGTGGACTGATCCAAAAGAGAAAGTCTCTAGGGCTTTGTCTGGGATCTCCTTGTACATATGTGCCATGGTATTGTGTCCCATTTTCTTCTTGGCATATACATCCAGATCATCATCATTTTCCTTTGGGGCATTTATCAATTTTGCCCACTCCTCAACAATTGACTGGTACCTTGTACCTTCAGACATCCAAACTATCCTTCCATCTGGATAGAAATGTGTTGTGGAGTAGAATTGCATGATAAGTTCATCATTCCAGTTTGTGAGCTTTTTCCCAACAAAGTCTGCAACTCCACAAGCAACGAAGCTGTCTTGCACTCCAGGATAGTGCTCTTCATTTTCCTTCATATAGGTCCAGTCGACCCACCTCATATCACACACAATGGGCTTCTTGTCCAACAAGATTGTCTCATAGAAGTCCTGCTGTTCCTTTGTATGGAACCTGTAATCAACAGCAGTTCTTCTCCTTGTGGCATATGGATCTGCCATCCTCCATAGCCTCAATCCTGAATCTTTTCTGATGTTCATGTTTTCAGCCACATGATGGGCATCATTGTGGTCTGGTATCTTAGGCTCGAGCTTCCTCAGAACTTGTCCTTCTTCATCTTCCTCCTCAGCAACCTCCGGCACTGGGGCCTTGTTCTTCTCAGCAGCTGGAATACTCCTGGTATTCCTCTTTGGTGCAGACTTGGCCTTGGGGGCAGCTTTGGGTGCTTCCTTGGGCTTAGATGTTGCATCCCCTAATCTAATGGCATCTCCCATAAGCTTTGGTGCCTTTGGTGCTGGTGCAGCAAGCTCTTCTTCTTCTTCCATCATGGAAGGTTGACCAACAACTCTGGCCATGGTCTTCTTGACCCTTTCCTTCCTCTTCTTTCCTTCAACAGCTGGCTCTTTGGGATCAGGCTTTTCAGGCAGTTGAGTTGATGCTCTGGCTTTGGACATTGGTTGTCTTCCTGCAGGCCTTTTGATCTTCATGCCTTGCTTTGTATCCTTTGCTGAGCCATACTCCTTTTTGAGCACTACCTTCTTGGAGGTAGCCTCATCCTCTTCAGCTCTATAATCCTCATCTTCAGAGTCTGAAGTTCACTTCTTCCTTTGCCTGGTAGCAGCCTTAGGCAGGTTGCTAGGAGTGCTCCTGCTGCCTTCATCTGAAGTGCTAGAGGGACTAGTGCCCTCACTCATGTCAATCTGCTCTGCTGACCTGTTCTGGCTGTCACTCTGGTCTGACATGCTGCAAACACTGACTGCTGACCCTGTGAAGAGTTATAGATGAGATAGAGTGGATGAGCATCACAAAATGCATATATTTTTGCAAAAGAATGATTCAAAAATTCAGTTTTAGTTTTCCACAGAAAGCATTTCGGATCAACCGATTTTCAAACTTGGTGATACCGAAGCAGTTTTGGAACTTAAACTGATGAACTTGGTTGGACTGAGTCACAGTTTAGTGGCACCGAGACTGCTAGGGTTTCACAAAGTCCTAAAATTGGTCGCACCGATTAGCAATTCTCGGTCAGACCGAGAGTTACTAGTGCAATGGCATAAGCCAAATTGGTGGGACCTATTTTTTCAACTCGGTGGGTCCGAGATGGTTTCGGCGGAAACCTAACCCTAAATTTTCAAATATCATCTAATCTACGGATTGCATTGACTGGATAGGAGTGTTTCAATCATGGCAACAATCAATAAGAACACAATGTGCTAGGAACCGGACGAGGATAGCACTGTGATCGAGTCCATACCCTAGTTCGGCGATGAACTCGCTACGGCGGCAACAGCGGGGTTGAATTCCGTTGACGGCGGCGGAGACCAGCGACAGGAGGCGGCTGGCGACGGGGAGACGATCTGGAGACCTTGGAGGCAGAGCGAGCTATTGCGCGGGCGAAGGGGTTCGGAGGAATTTCCAAATTTTTGCCCGTGACTATATATAGCCCGACCCTGTCGGTGTGATCGAGTGGAACAACTCGGTGGCACCGAGATGCATAACTGTGAACATTTACAGCAACTCAGTGTGACCGAAAAGTTCAAATCGGTTGCACCGAGATTGAAAACCTAGATCGACTTAGTGATCTCGGTGGGACCGAAATGGAGGAATTGGTCAGACCGAGAATCACAAAGAAGTTTTGGAAGTTTAAGTCTATGACGAATCGGGGACTCCGAGTGCTCCTCACACAGAGTGGTTTGAATCTGACTTGATCAAATTTTGTGATGTAGCATGAATAGAGTTTGAGACGAGAAAAGCATAGACAGCTAGAGAAAGTTCTTAGGCATTCTTGTCCATCCACTTGGCCAAAAAAGGAAAGAACCAAACAATCAAAACAACAAGTGGATGTCCTTGAATGAGTAAAATATGCACCAACATTCTCACACAATAAGATAGCAAATGAAATATGTGGAAAAGCATGCACAACCAATTCTAGCATCTATCAAACAATTGGCGATGACTGGGTCATCTATATATGAGTATATTGACTTAGGAGTCAAATGATAAACATTTGATCATAGGTCATACTCATCGTTTAAGCTCAAGTGAGGTTACCACTTTTACATAATGCATTGATGTGTTCACACCATTAGAGTTGCTTTGACTCAATTCTTAGAGTTAAGCTCCCCCCTAGATGTGAGAACCCTTTTTAGAGGGATGAACTAACCTTGGGTTTTGTCGATGATGACTTCATGTAGGTGTTGAAGATGTGGATGCTCAATGTTGATGTAGTCCATTTGGAGCAATCCTTTGGAGTGAGTTGCACTTTCAACTTGCCTATATGGGTTAGTCCCACAAGGAACAAATAGGAATATCCAAAGACATAGAGTGATGCACACACAAGATAATGTCCATGGAAACATTAGGTTACCTTGTCCCTTGCCTTACCAACATGAGGGTCTGTGACTCCTTGAACTAGTGCAAGATGTGGAAGTTGATTGCACTTGTCATTGCCATAATGATATGAGTGAAGAATGTTGGCTGAGTCACCCTCAAGAACTCTCTAGTTCTTCTTCTTCGGGATCCACATCATCTTGATGGGAATCCTTGGAGCTGTAGTTGTACTTGATGAAGTAGAACTTGACGGAGTCTTGGGAACCCACTTGAACGAGGCCTTAGGTGCTTCTTCAAATGCATCGATCTCTTCTTGAAGCTTGTCCTTGCCTTTGTTCTTGTGGTCTTGTGGTGGAAGATCATCTTGTTCTTGTGTTCCCTTGAAGGAAGTAGGATCATACTCCTCTTGTTGAGGAACAAACTTCGTCTTGGGGTATTGATCTTCTTCCCACTCAACTCCATTGGCATTGAACTTTCGTTTAAAACCAACACCTTGATTCTTCCGGTGTCTTCCTTGCTTGCGTACAATTTCCTCGAATTGCTTACTCCCAGCAAGGCTCTTGTAAACACCTTTCTCTATAATTCCCTTCAATAAGCTATTTTCTTGCTCAAGTGTAACTTGGCTAAGAGAATCATTAGTGGAATCAAGAGAACTACTAGAAGCAACAATATTGGATTTGACATTATTATTGTTACTACTAGAGGAAGTATCTTTCTTGAACTTATTACTAGACTTGACTTGAGGCATGTAAGTAGATAGGAGTAAATGCTTGGCAATGTAAGAAGAACTTTTCTTATGGAGATCATCATTGATTGCTTTTAAGAACTCATGCTCTTGCTCAAGATTGAGCTTTTCAAAGCGTAACTTCTCATGAGCCCTTAAAAGTTCTCGATGATCTTCGAAGATAGTTTCATGAGCCAACTTAAGAGTGTTTAGTTCTTTAGTTAGAAACTCAATTTTCTCCTTATCATTGTCATTCGTTTGATTAGCATGATTAATTGACGTTTCATCATAGTATTCATCACTAGAGTTGTCAACAAGTAAATCATCATCCACAAGCAAGTCATCTTCATCACTATTGAAATCAACATACTCAGGATGTGTTACCTTTGGACCTTTGGCCATGAAGCATCTTCCAATTCCTTCATTTGGTGAATCAAATATGTCGTAGGAGTTGGTTGACACAAGTGCTAGACCGGCAACACCTTCATCTTCAGTATATTCGGAGTCGGAGTGATAGCTTCTCTCGGAGTGATGGTCGGAGTCGGAGCCGGATACCCATTCACCAACATGAGCTTGATGTCTTCGTTTTGTGTAGCTCCTTGATGACTTGTCCTTCCTTTCTGAATCCTTGCTTCTCCATGAGGGTCTTCGTTCATAACGATCATCTCCACTCCTCCTCTCTCTTGGTGGTGATTCTTCTCTTTTGCTTCTTCTTTTTGGAGAATCTTCTCTTCTTTTGTAGGGTGTCGTACACTCATTGGAATAGTGTCTAGGCGTCCACCATTAAGCTCAATTCTTCATTGGAGGTTTGTTTCTCACTCAATGATGTGGGGACTTCACTTGAGGCTTTGTAAGCACCACTTGACTTGTTGTGATGTTCCTCCTTATCCTTGAGTGACATCTCATGAGCAACAATTCTTCCAATGACTTCCGTTGGCTTGAGATCTTTGTAGTTTGGCATCATTTGGATCAATGTGCACACGGTATCATACTTTCCATCCAATGCTCTTAGGATCTTCTTGATGATGAATCTATCGGTCATTTCTTCACTCCCTAAGCTGGCAATCTCATTTGTAATAAGAGCAAGCCTAGAGTACATTTCAGCGACACCTTCACCATCCTTCATTTTGAACTTGTCAAGCTGACATTGGAGCACATCCAACTTGGATTCCTTAACGGATTCGGTACCTTCGTGCATATCAATCAAAGTGTCCCAAATTTCCTTTGCATTCTCAAGACAACTGATTTTGTTGAATTCTTCGGGGCACAATTCGTTGAAGATGATATCACAGGCTTGAGCGTTGTATTGCAGCATCTTCAATTCTTCCGCATTAGCTTCACGGTTCGGCTCTCTCCCATCAAAGAATTCACCTTGCAAGCCAATACAAATAATTGCCAAAACGGCGGGGTTATGTCCGAGAATATGCATTTTCATCTTATGCTTCCAACTAGCAAAATTAGTACCATCAAAGTAAGGACCTCTACGGTGATAATTTCCCTCTCTAGACGCCATACTCTCCTAGGTTGTGAAACCAAGGCTATGACCACCAAAAGCTATGGAAATCAAAGCAAATGGAGACCAAAGCTCTGATACCACTTGTAGGACCTTGAAGTATGTCTAGAGGGGGGGGGGGGTGATTAGACTACTTGACCAATTAAAAACTTAACCTTTTCCCAATTTTAGAGTTTGACAGATTTTAGCTATCTTAGGACAAGTCAAGCAATCATCACACAAATCAAGCAAGCATGCAAAGAGTATATAGGCAGCGGAAATTAAAGCATGCAACTTGCAAGAAAGTAAAGGGAAGGGTTTGGAGGATTCAAACGCAATTGGAGACATGGATGTTTTTGGCGTGGTTCCGATAGGTGGTGCTATTGTACATCCACGTTGATGGAGACTTTAACCCACGAAGGGTAACGGTTGCGCGAGTCCACGGAGGGATCCACCCATGAAGGGTCCACGAAGAAGCAACCTTGTCTATCCCACCATGGCCGTCGCCCACGAAGGACTTACCTCACTAGCGGTAGATCTTCACGAAGTAGGCAATCTCCTTGCCCTTACAAACTTCTTGGTTCAATTCCACAATCTTGTCGGAGGCTCCCAAGTGACACCTAGCCAATCTAGGAGACACCACTGTCCAAGAAGTAACAAATGGTGCGTTGATAATGAACTCCTTGCTCTTGTGCTTCAAATGATAGTCTCCCCGACACTCAACTCTCTCTCATAGGATTTGGATCTGGTGGAAAGAGGGTTTGAGTGGAAAGCAACTTGGGGAAGGCTAGAGATCAAGATTCATATGGTAGGAATGGAATATCTTGGCCTCAACACATGAGTAGGTGGTTCTCTCTCAGTAATGGTAAGTTGGAGGTGTAGGTTTAGTCTGATGGCTCTCTCCACGAATGAAGAGGAGGTGGAGGGGTATATATAGCCTCCACACAAAATCTAACCATTACACACAATTTACCAAACTCTGTGGGACCGAATCACCAAATTGGTCAGACCGATTTAGTAAACCTAGTGACTGTTAGTGATTTTCGGTGGGACTGACATGCAACTCGGTGAGACCGATTCGGTTAGGGTTAGGGCATAACGTTATCTCGGTAAGACCGATTACACAAACTCGGTAAGACCGATTTTGGTAATAAGCTTTCCAGAGAGTTGGTCAGGTAAACTCGATGGGACCGATTTGCTCTTTTCGGTGAGACCGAAATGTTACGAAAGGGAAATAGAGAGTTTACATTGCAATCTCGGTGGGACCAATCGCTCACTTTGGTTAGACCGAAACGTTACGAAGGGAAACAAAGAGATTACAATCCCATCTCGGTGAGACCGAGATCCCTATCGGTAGGACCAATTTGCCTAGGGTTTGTGGCAGTGGCTATGCCATTTGAAATCGGTGGCACCGGGTTGGAAGAATCGGTGTGACCGATTTTGGATTTGGGTTTAGGTCATTTGTGGATGTGAGAAAGTAGCTGAGGGTTTTGGAGCATATCACAAAGCACATAAAGCAAGAGGCTCATTAGGCAACACCTCATCCCTCCTTGATAGTATTGGCTTTTCCTATAGACTCAATGTGATCTTGGATCACTAAAATATAAAATGAAGAGTCTTGAGCTTTTGAGCTTGAGCCAATCCTTTGTCCTTAGTATTTTGAGGGATCCACTTTCATCATCCATGCCATGCCATTCATTGAGCTTTCCTGAAATAATAGTCTTGGAATAGCATTAGCTCAATGAGCTATATGTTGTTATGAATTACCAAAACCACCTAGGGATAGTTGCACTTTCACCTCTCTATTATGCTCATCACTATAAGCCTTGCAAGCATTGTAACTAATGAGTTAGTTGCGGGATGAAGTATTACAGAATGAGTAAAGAGACTTTCTGCTAACGAGATTGGACTAGGTATGATGATACCGACGATCGAATCTTGGGCTAGTAACATACCGATGACAAAGGGAACAACGTATGTTGTTATGCGGTTTGACCAATAAAGATCATAGAATATGTAGGAGCCAATAAGATCATCTAGGTTCCTCTATTGGTTATTGACAGGAGATGTGTCTTGGTCATGTCTGCATAGTTCTCGAACCCATAGGGTCCGCACGCTTAATGTTCGATGACGATATGTATTATGCGTTATGTGTTTTTGATGACTGACGTTTGTTTGGAGTCCCGGATGAGATCACAGACATGATGTGGAGTTTTGAAATGGCCGAGACATAAATATTGATATATTGGACCATGTTATTCCGACACCGGAAGAGTTCCGGAAAGTTTCGGGTAAAACCGGAGTGCTGGAGCGGTTACGGGAACCTCTCGGGGGAACTAATGGGCCACCATGGGCCTTAGTGGAGAGAGAGGAGGGCCACAGGAGGGCTGGCCGCACCCCCCTTGAGTCCGAATAGGACAAGGGAAGGGTGGTGGTGCCCCCCTTTTCCTGCTCCCTCTCCCTCTCCTTTCTGTCGGTGTCAAAGCCAGCGGATCTCGGGTAGGGGGTCCCGAACTGTGTGTCTAAGGCTAATGGTAACAGGAGGCTGGGGACATGATGTTTACCCAGGTCCGGGCCCTCTCCATGGAGGTAATACCCTATTTCCTGCTTGATTGATCTTGATGATATGAGTATTACAAGAGTTGATCTACCACGAGATCGTATAGGCTAAACCCTAGAAGCTAGCCTATGATTATGATTGTTGTTGTCCTACGGAGTAAACCCTCCGGTTTACACTACAAAAAAATACACTTCCGTGATGATACGTGTTTGTCACAGTCTCTGTCATGCATGTACATCCATGACGATTTTATGACAGAATCAAGATAGTCATACCTGTGCTGTCGTAGAAGTGTTCCATGACATTACCATAATTATCATCACGGAAGTGTCCACTTCCGTGACGATAGATCACGTGTCACAGAAGTGCTTTCATCAAGGGTGACCGACACATGGCATCCACCGTAACGGAACGCCATTAAGCTACCGGGTCGGGTTTTGGATCCGATAACCCGTTAACAGCCCTGACCAATGGGGATTTTCCAATTGTAAAATCATCATTGGCTGGAAGAAACATGTGTCGGTTCATCGTTGGGACAGATGTCATCCACTCACTGGACTGAAGGCGCCTATGATACGTGGACACGTGGCACGGCCCAATAGAGGCCCATTCCTGTGAAAAGGCCGGCCCGTTTGACTTGGTCAAAAGTTGGCGGGCCGGCCCATGGAAAGCCGGTTAACGGCCTGTTCGCATATAGCCCATTTACAACCCGCTAACCCAAGGCCCGTTACGCCCTATCCGAATTAGGCCCAGTAGCATCATCTGGGCCATCCAATGGGCCCATGACATCTGGCCCATGTATGGCCCATGACGTCTTTCGGCCCATATGAGGCCCTTTGTAACTCTTGGCCCATTAATGGCCCGTGGTGAAATTGGCCCGCAGTGAACAGTGTATCACTTTATACCCATTAATGGCCCATGGTGAAACTGGCCCGTAATGAACAGTGTGTCACTTTATACCCATTAACGGCCCGTTATTTCGTTGGGCCGTTTCCAGCCCATGTTAACTTTCGGCCTCCTCAAAGCCCATTTACTCTTGGGCTCATTTCCAGCATTCGTTTACTTAAGGCTCGTAACTGTCATTTTCTGCTTGTGGGCTAAATTCAGCCCGAGGTTACAGTCGGCCCGTTTTGTGGCCCGTTAATACATTGGTCCGTTTTCATAGCATCATCAAATACAACCGATTAAGGACAACCCGTTATGGTCAGCCCTTGAACAGACGATTCCAACTCTAGCCCGTTTATGGCCATAATGCAGTCCGTTATTGGCCCATGTTTGGCCAACTGATCATACGGCCCGTACAAGGCCCATTGATGATACGGCCCTTACAAGGCCCATTGTGTCTACGACACGTAGAAGGCCCATTGTTTCTACGGCCCGTAGGAGGAAAATGGTAACTACAGTAAACATGTAGCCCATGGTTATTGTGGCCTAGTTTTTAAAAAATAGGTTATTCCGGCCACTAACAAACCGCGGAAAAAGAACTGCACTGACTACAAGCAAAGAAATAAACAAGACAATAAGGAAATAAATAAGCAAGCAACTTACGCTAGGCTATCACGACTATTACACATATTACATCCACAGGGCATCAAAGTTCGTCACCAGTGCAAATATATGGAACACATCAGCATATAAACGCCGCAGCAAAACAAGTCCAGAACTGAAACCACTTCTGTCGTGGATTTGTCACGTCAGATGTCCTTAGTGTCAGGACTTAGTCGCGAGGCCAACGCATCTATGTGGTAGCTTGAGAGGGGTTGAGCGGAATCGAGAGATGCAACACAAGACAGGGATTTAGACAGCTTCGGGCCCCGGGAAACATCATCCGGTAAAAACCCTACATGCTGTTTGAGGCTAGGTCTCATTATCATCACGAGGGAGTCGCTGTAAACCGGCTCTCCTCTTTGTGTCTAGTCCTAAGATTGTTTCTTCTTACTTCTAGCTTGTCCCTCTTTGGGGAGCCCTGCCCCTCCTTATATATGTTGAAGGGGCGGGTTACATGTGGAGTCCTATTAGGATTAGGACTAGTCTATCTCTAATACAAACCGGATACAAGTCCAGGTCTTAACTCCTTGTAAGACAAATATTCATTATGCCTTTCCTCTTAAACCGACCCACCATAGTATGAACCGGCCTTCATGAACCGCCCGTTGGGCCACCAGGTCTTGTCGCTCCTCGCACCCGCCTACCGGATTACCAATGAGTCGTGAACCGCCAGGTCCAAACGGGTCGCCGGTGAACCGCCAAGTGTCAGCGGGGTCTCAAATAAACCGCCAAGTATGGCCGGGTTATACTTCCGGCCGGTTTACACCGCGGGGTATATCCCCGACATTAGCCCCCAGTTTAATTTGGATTTATCCATGTTAAACTGATCCTGTGAAATAAACACAAGAACAAACTTGACAGATTATGCTCCGGGTTAAGAATTCTTGTAAACCGGCATCTGATCATCCTTAAATCCTTGTCATTTCTTCCTTCTAAAAAATCCGAGTCAATAGACCAGTTTCATAACCAATTTGCTTGTAGAAAATATTTTGTAAACAAAGAATCCTCTTGAATCGGCCTTCAATGCTCTGACTTGACAAAAATATTGGTCTTCAAATATTCAACTGATGTTCAGCTGGTCTGAAGATGTAAAACTTGCCGGTTTAATATTACCAAAATTGCCGGGTTATAAAAACTTATAATTCCGGGTCATGATTGTTGCCAACGCCAGTTCATGTTTATTGATGACGCCGGGTTGCAGACACAAGGTCATAATGGTTGGTGACGCCGGGTCAATCCGGTTTGCTCAAAACAGAGAATTTGAAAATAGTTCTTCCATAATAATATAATACCTGTAGCCCCCAAGTCTTGAGTAGAACAAAGTGATGGCTTAAGACTTGTTTCAATATAAATACTGCCACTTAAGAAGAAATCCATGTTGTTCATCCCAGTCACTTAGTAAAAATTGAATACTCCATATTATGTAGCCCCCAAGTGCCGGGTCATTATGCAATAATAAGCAGGGACTTTGTAGGTATAATCATATAGATTTGAGCAATGATGTGTAGCCCCCAAGGGCCGGCTCAGTAAGATAATATTGAGCTGGGACTTGATATATACTTCAATGAAAATAACATCATATGATGTAACCCCCATCATGGGACTTGAATCCACGTCCACAATGTTAAGAGCCTTGTGCTGTACCAATTGAGCAGTGGACCCTTCAATATAATGAATAAAAAGCTTTGTACCTTCAATTGTTGACAGGAGCAATTGGTATCCCCCAAGGGTCGACTCATTATAATGTGATGAGTCGGGTCTTCAATAATATGAGCAAAAAATTACATTGCATTAGCCCCCAAGTGTCATGGTGCCTGCTTGCAGCGACATGAGACTTGCATATTTGATATAATCTCAACTTGAATAATGTAGCCCCCAAGTGCCGGATCATAAGCCTGCAGCGACTCGGGACTATTCCTTCCATTGCATAATAAATCATATCCTTTGATAAAATAATAGTCATTGCGCTAAAGCGACTTTGAAAACCTCAATAATACCGGTTGTTAAAAACAATAATAAAAATCCAGCCATGTTGGCTATTCAAGATAATATAATCCGGTATGAAAACCTTATTCATTCAATATCATAATGAAAATTCAGCCAAGTTTGGCTATTTGAATAATATAACCCAATGATTTATAAACGCATGATTCCAATGGCGCAATCCAAATATATACTGGCGATGTATAGTCCAAAGCCAGGCCGGTTGAATAAACACCAGATAATTTCCCATCATATACTGGCGACTTATCGTCTTAAAGCCAGGCCGGTTTAATAAACACCGGATAATTTATAATCATGCTTTATTCAACCTGTTTCTGCATACAACAAGTTTAAAGTGTCCTGGCGGTTTACCGCCGGACGGGTCATAATGCCCAACATATAACCCGGGTTTATAACCAAGGCTGCACTTAAGAATAATTAAATATGAAATATATCATACCTGTGACATTGAATCACATTGCTGGTTTTACCAACTTTTTGTAGTAAGAGTGATAACCCCAATCTTGATTAATGATAACTCCTTTCATACTGTGCCGGTTGATGATAAACCGTACCGGGTTGTGATAAACACCGGTTTAACCATATATAATACTGGCGACTCGTAGTCAAACCAGACCGGGCGGATAGTCTCCGGATTATGATTTGATCATGTACTGACAATTTGTAATTGAAAGTCAAGCCGGGTTAATGAACACGGGTTTACTCCATAATAAGATGGTAACATAAAATCAAACCGGGCAGATAGTCTCTGGATTAGGATTTGACCGTGTTCCGCCAATTTGTAGTTGACAGTTGGAAACGGATTAACAATGTCGGTTTAAAAACGCAACAAAAATCAAATAACAATTATGAAAAAATATGGAAGCAAAGGCAATCATAAGACCGTTTGCAAAAAAGAGGCTTTACTGAGCCGATCAGATGGTGTTACCATGGTCGGACACGACCAAGCTCCCAATAAGGTGTAGCTATGGTTCAAGTCAGCCAGGTCCCCAACTGAAACCGTGGCATTATGCCGATCAAGTGACATGGCAATGGTTCGGGTTCGACCAAGCCCCCAAGTGACTCTATGGCCTTAGGCCGATCAAGAGGTGTGACTGGTTCAGACTTGACCATGTCCCCAAGTGATCTGGTGGCTTTCGCCTATCAAAAGGTGTTGCATTGGTTCGGACACGACCAAGCCCCCAAGTGACATAACATGGTGCTTTGAAAAGCTAACCCAAGAGGTAAACCGGAGGCCGCTTTAAGACAGAACCTCCGTGTAACCACGCATGATGTAAAAAAGAACAGAGACCCCGCTTTATGAAGCAGAAGCCCCCATGTGATCAATAATATGTTAGGCCAATAAGGCAGGATACCCATGTTTGAACCGCGCATCATGGCAGCAGATCCTCTTCGGTAATTTTGAACTTTTTTGCAAGAGATAAATTCTTCTTGAACCGGGATCTTGAACCGGATATTGAGAGCTTCAAAGCTTTGTGGGAGACATCTTTCCCTTGACCCGGATTTTAAACCGGAATCTTCATTTTTAGCCAGAAATTTTCTGACGGTCTTTAAACTCGAACTTGCGAGAAGTTAATTCCTTTTTGAACCGGACATTGTTAAACCGGATTTGGGCGCTTCAAAGCTTTGTGGGAGAACAGGTTTCCCTTGAACCGGATTGTAAACCAGATATTTGATAGCTTCAGCGAGACTGATTTCCCTTGAGCCGGATTTTAAACCGGAATCCTTTCTGATGACCCGGATCTTCTTCATTGAGCCGGGATTTTATAACTATCATATACTTTGTAAGCCGGAAATTTTCTGACGGCCTTCAAATAACAGTAGCCTCCTGGACCGGGTTATCTTTCCCTCCATCGTCCTGGGGTTCTTAAATTTGCTGAAACTAGCAAGATTTGCTGAGTCATGTCATTGTAGCCCCCGAGTCTCAAGGTGACTCGAGGAGTTGGCTTGAAACTCTTCATATTTGACCATGATATAAGCCGACATAACTTGTATATCATTAGTGTTGATAGCACGATGTAAATCCACAGAAGGTTGAGGTGACTGCGGCGGGTTATAAATGATCCCATATGAGCCGTGTCAGCAACTCGGCCAATGGTTCCTTCCAACTGGCGATTTGAAGTTAACCAAACTGTAGTGGCGGCGACTTGTGCGCCTGCCCATTGAGCCATCCAGTGCAAATGGCGGTTGATAGTATATGATAATTTGCCTCCTTTTCGTTGAAAGAAAACCGGGCTACCCAAGCCGTGACTTGCTCATACTCAATAAACAGCTCATGCAGACAGGCGCGGCCCGGTGTGTTGATGTAGACCAGGCCGCGAGAGACGAACGGTAAAGACAACCGTAACATCAGAGGCGGCATAGACAGATGAACCGGCCATGGCGTTGTAAGCCGGTGTAGGACGGGCAAGTTGTCCTCCCCATTGTAAGCCGGCATGGTCGCGAGAGAGGCCACGACATTGTAAACCGGCGCGGTTGCGAGAGACAGCCACGACATTGTAAACCGGCGCGGTCGCGAGAGACGGCCACGGCATTGTAAACTGGTGTGGTCGCGAGAGACGGCCACGGCATTGTAAACCGGCGCGGTCGCGAGAGACAGCCACGGCATTGTAAGCTGGTGCGGGAGTCCGTTGAGTAACGACGACCACCTGTACCAAAAGATGTTGGCGTGCCTCCACCTCCGTGGTATAATATCACTTTTTGTCAGAAATAATTGCCCTGCATAAACAATATTGCAGACCAAGGCAAAGATAAACTTGTTCTTTGACAAAAAGCAACATGTGATAATAAAACCAACTTGGATGGATATTACCTGATTTGTTCGGACGAGGGATGATCCGTTCATCACGACAGAGACGGCTGAAGCAGATCGGTGACTCAACATAGCCCCGGCGGCTCAACACGGTAGAGGCGGCCCAACGCGCTCCCGGCGGGTTGACGTAGATTAAGATGCACGGGCGGCGACTTGCGCACACCTGCTCCATCAGTAAGCGGGCACAGATGCCGGTGCATGATGGCGCTGACGTACACTTCATAGGCACAGCATGTCACCACGTTTTCTGCACATAAAAATATACAGACCAAAGTAATTGTTCTTTGATGAAAACAATATGTTTAATAAAATAATCTTAAATAGATATCACCTGGTATTTTTTTTGTTAGACACACAGAGATGGAGCAGACCAAGTTTCAACACGCAGATAAATCCATAGTTGAAATTATGGACAACATCCAGCAACCCAGTGCTAGGTCAAATTGCCTGGCATCTTTGACGTGACTCTGGGTAGATTTTATCTCCTCATTTCTTTAAGTGGCAAAATGATAACAACACCCTGCCTGTCCTTTCCTTCTTTGTTTTTTCCTTGTTGCACATGGGGTGAACTTGCACGTTCACAGAACGTCTTGATTGAAGTACCATCGAGGCTGTGGTTTTGAACCATTAGGTCTAGCGTTGGCTGTATGCTGTGCTGCAAAGGAAACAACGATGAAGGCGGCCCGCGGCACGACAGTCAGGCCGGGTCAAGAAAACATAGCAATGATGTCTGCTCAAGGTGAGCAGTGGCGAGTTGAGGCGGGTCCCTGGCTGTAGTGGCGGCTTAAGGTGACTCGCCGGCGGTGCCAACGGTGGTCGGTGAGGCAGGGCCGACTTGCGGTAAGGGCGGCCCAACGCAGCGGCTCGCACAGAGGCGAGGACACAGCAGCGCCCGCTCGGAAGCAGTCGAGGCCCTGGTAGAGGAGCAGAGGACGTGACAAGGCGACAATATTGAAACCGGCGGCTCATACAGGCGGCCTTGCGGCAGAGGCGGGCGCGGGGTGCGACTGTTGACCTCACCGGCGGCGTCGGCGCAACATGCAGCGACAGGAGCAGTGGCTCGGCGACTCCAACGAGGCGTGGGTAGAGGACCACGGAGGCAGGGCCGGCGAAGGCGGTAGCGACGGCGGGTCAGGCGACTCAGATGTTTGCTCGGCCGGCTCACAGGAAGAAGCTAGAGCATCGCAGGCCAGGGCCGAATCCTTGTCCACGTCCATGTCTTTCTCTGGGTCGTAGTCGCTTTGACAAATTCAACTGTTTTTTTTCACACGGGAGTAGCTGAATACATCTTCTCTTGGCCTTGTTTTCTTTCTCTTGACTTGAGGTGTAAACAACGTGGTAATAGATGTTGGCTTCGATCTTCTCATGGACTAGCATGATTCAGCCACAGAGGTGTAGTAACAGCAGAAACGCATACAGGATGCTAGGCTGCGTGACGCGGTGGGCGTACGCTAGGGAAGCGAACAACCAGCCAGATCCGCCCCTCATGACATAAAATTACTTGTGAAACGGAAAAAACGCGGTTGTGCGTCCGAATCTGGCAGCGCCTCGGTCTCGGCGACCCCTGTACGCGGCGGCGGCGACTTACCAAATCAGACCAAAACAACCGTAAATTGAGGACTTTGATCCATACTGATGGAACCTCCTCTGCCCTTAGCTTCTCGCGGCGGTGCAACGGATAGTGATCCGGCCAAGACGGATCGCATGGTTGTGTGTCACGGTGCACACAGACGCAATCCGGCTCTGCTTCATCTGAACATCACGAACTTCTCGAAACCCTAGAAAGAACCCTCCAAGAACTCAACACCACCGTGCGCAGGCCCCACGGTGGGCGCCAACTGTCGTGGATTTGTCACGTCAGATGTCCTTAGTGTCAGGACTTAGTCGCGAGGCCAATGCATCTATGTGGTAGCTTGAGAGGGGTTGAGCGGAATCGAGAGACGCAACACAAGATAGGGATTTAGACAGCTTTGGGCCCCGGGAAACATCATCCGGTAAAAACCCTACATGCTGTTTGAGGCTAGGTCTCATTATCATCACGAGGGAGTCGCTGTAAACCGGCTCTCCTCTTTGTGTATAGTCCTAAGATTGTTTATTCTTACTTCTAGCTTGTCCCTCTTTGGGGAGCCCTGCCCCTCCTTATATATGTTGAAGGGGTGGGTTACATGTGGAGTCCTATTAGGATTAGGACTAGTCTATCTCTAATACAAACCGGATACAAGTCCAGGTCTTAACTCCTTGTAAGACAAATATTCATTATGCCTTTCCTCTTAAACCGGCCCACCATAGTATGAACCGGCCTTCATGAACCGCCCGTTGGGCCACCAGGTCTTGTCGCTCCTCGCACCCGCCTGTCGGATTACCAATGAGTCGTGAACCGCCAGGTCCAAACGGGTCGCCGGTGAACCGCCAAGTGTCAGCGGGGTCTCAAATAAACCGCCAAGTCCGGCCGGGTTATACTTCCGGCCGGTTTACACCGCGGGGTATATCCCCGACAACTTCAGAAGAGCTCCAGAAACAATATCCTGGGTACCCATAATGCTAGAAAGATGCTTAGCAAGCTTATTAACTTTCTCTTGTTTGGCGCTTAAGTCCTCCAGCACTTGCTGTTGCACCAGAAAGTATGCATCTGAATTCTGCAGGGACTTCCTCAGTCCTTCGGCTTCCTGTCGCATAACATCTGATCGATGTCTTTCAACTTGAAGTTGAGACTCAAGAAGCCGAACTGATTCAGGCAATGAGTTCGAAGAGTTGGTGCCAGCAGTAGTAGCCAGTAACTCGAACACTACATCAAGACATGACTTTGGGGTTGTCTCATGTCTTCAATATAGTTTTTATCAGCTTTCTTGGAGACCAACAGGGATGTCTCACTATGTTGAACCTTATCTGCATTACTTCCTTTACCATTGCATAATGGGGGTACTCTTCTCCAATATTTTATCTGCGTTCTAAAAGAGAAACAAACAAACACATCACAGGTTTACAATGTAGTATATGACACTCATTTTGGTAAACCAGTTCAGTAGTAAGGTGGATAGGATAACAGCATGAAACAAACATATATCTATGTAGTATGGTCACTGTATGGTCTATATCGTTCTAGTTTATGTTGCCAAATCAAGACAGATACAATTCGAATCATATCTATTTAAGACAAAGTAGCATAGACAGAATATAAGTGTGGGAAACTACACAACAATAACAACACTTGTAATGTACATGGCATGAGAACATAACTGTTTATTCAATTGAAACTGAAATCAACATAGAGCAAGTTACAACAACAAATAGCCAAACACGTTGAGGAAACAGGTTTAAAACATACCTGTTGCGCCATTGGAGTTTCAATTGCATCCTTCAAATTTGAAATTAGTTGGTATGAGTAAATACATTGATGCAAGAGCAAAGTAGTATGAACCATAGCTACGGAACCTGACCTGAGAACAATTCTTCTTCTGCTTTAAGCGTTGACTTGGGGTTCGGAGTGGTGGTCCTCGTGCTTTGGGCACTGCAGTTGCCTTACTAACTGCTCGTGTTTGGGTGCTTTGTGGTGGAGACGGTGCTGTGTCAATGGGAACTGGGTGTCTATCTACTGGGGTTGGGGTTAGAAGGGGTGTAGCTGGTTCTCTATCCAACTAGGTAGAGGTACAATCTGCATGAGTGTGGGTTATGTGTGGTGGGGCTGGTTCTTGGGCAAGTACAATCGTGGTTCTATCTGCATCGACAGGTAGCACGATCTTTTCTGAAGACCGTGTTTTTTACTCCCACACATACTGCCATCACTCCCTCCAATTGAAATGGTTGATAAACAAGAAAAGTAATTGAATGTACGGACATTGTAAGATAGACAGGTGCAATGGATAGTAGGGAAGAAAACTGGGCATGAAATAATTCACATTTATGTTGTCTAACCAAACAGAATAGCAGGACATAATTTCACATATATGATGGCTAATTAAACAGGATAGCATGACACAATTTCACATGTATGATGGCTAACTAAATATGATAGAATGACATACTTCAAAATATGATGACTATGTAAACAGGATAACATGATATAACTATACGATGTGTCTATTAAAGTGGTTGGCATGCCATAAATCACAAACATGCCGTGGATGGAAACATGATAGCATGATATAATTCATGCATAAAATGACATAATTTAAAATATGATGACTCTGTAAACAGGATGAGATGATATAACTATATTATGTCTTTAGAAAATGGGTTGGCATGCCATTTCAGACACATGCTGTCTATGTAAACATCATGGCATGACATAATTCAAATATATGATTTATATACTAAGGAAGTGAGCAGAGGGCAATCGCATATATGATGTGTCAACAAAGGAGATGGCATTCAATATTGTGTATATGATGTAAAAACTAAGCATTGCGATACAATATATGCATGATATGAGTAATATAACCCTGCCAAGTTTGAGCATACACCTCAAGGGGATAATAGGACTGGTCATCTGCCTCTGAATCCTCCTCTGAAGAGCTATCTGTAACCAGCAAGATATCTGCTTCAGCAGGTAGCATTGTCTGCTCTGAAGACCTTGTTTTCACTCCAGATTTCTCCATCACCAATTCAAATGGCTGATGCACAGGAAGAGCAGTTGAATATACAAACATTGTCGACAAAAGCAATGAGAAATACAAAAAAAGGACGGCATGATATAATTCACATATATGATGCTTGCCTAAACAACATGGCATTGCATAATTCACATACATAATGCCTTGCAACAAGATAACATTGCATAATTCACATATATAATGTCTTGCAACAAGATGGCATTGCATAATTCACATATATGGTAATTAGACACTAAACATGTGGCATTCACACAAAGCATGTCTAAACTAAGCAAATGACATAGCAATGCAAGATACCATACGCACGATATGAGCAACATAACCCTACCAAGTTAGAGCATGCACCTCGGGGGGGGGGGGGGGGGTAAATATGACTGGTCATCTGTCTCTGAATCCTCCTCTGAGGAGCTATCAGTAACCAACAAGACATGCGCTTCGTCAGATAGCATTGTCTGCTCTAAAGGCCTTGTTTCCACTCCAGAGTTTTCCATGACCGTGCCGAATGGCTGATGCACAGGAAGAGTAATTGAATGTACTAAAATTGTTGACAAATTTAACACATAATAAAAGAATGATGGCATGATATAATTCACATATAAGGTGACTGGATAACCAGGGTGGCATTGCAAAATTCACATATATGATGCCTGACTAAACAAGATGGCATTGCATGATTCACATATACGATAAAGAAACTAAACAGATGGCATTGACACAAATCATGGCTAAACTAAGTAGATGACATCTTTAATGTATACAGTAAGCAACACAAGGCACCATATGCATGATATTACCAACATCAACATGCCAAGTTAGAGCGAAGACCTCATGGGGTAAATAGGAGTGGTCTTCTTCTTCTGAATCCCCCTCAGAACAGTTATCTTCCTCTTGATTACGATCCGAAATGGGTGGAGGGGGCTGCCTTTGCGCCCACCATGGAACGACGTCTGCATGAAATTTTATTGCCATGCAAGGTTCGTCTCTTTTGCTCTACATCAGTTCCATTGTGTACAATAACTGGCATGCATAGGAATAAAACATAGTGAGATTATGTAAGGAGTGCATGCACAAATCCAGAGTGATGGTAGCAAACTGTGGATAGACCCAAAACCAATGATAGCAGGCAGATAATAGCTTTAGTTAAAAAATACAGATAATGGCTCCCTTTAATGTTTGTTTGCACCCAACATAAAACTCATAGTAGACACCCGAGATTAACCAGATAGTAGACAGATAGTACTGATTGCTGCCCCAATATGTACCCCACAACCATTTAAAAACTCAAGTTTCAGCATTAGTTTGGACCTGACTCGGAGTCTAATAGTTGAACACAACGATAATGTAGCATGTCATCATATTAAGCGACACATAACGTAAGCAAACATGGAAGAGTGTGACCTCTCTTGCGGACCCGTGTAGTCCTCAAGGTCATCTGCTCAGTTGATTATGGTAATGCAGTTGTCATGGCTGCTGGCGGTGGGGAAGAAGATCTGAGGCGGCGAAAGACAGTCTGGAGAGCGGATCCCTGCTGTGGTGAACCCTTCTGTCGTTGGAGCAGCTGAGTTGGGGTGGAACACAGCGCCGCAGGAGCAGGACAAACCACACAAGGTTTTCTTTGACACATATCTGTAATAGAAGTAATTGAGTAAGGGCTTGTTTGAATTTGAGGATTCTAACAATGTAGGGATAGGAAATAGACATGAATAGGATAGGAATGCACGTGCAAAACAGAGAATTTAAAAACACAGGATTTCTGCCAATCTGGATGTTTGATTCACAACAATTGGAAGATCACAGGATGCAAAAAAGCATTGTGAGATTAAGTCAAATCACAAGAAAATGTATGGTTATAATGCTATTATGCTACTATCTCTTAGTCTTGTGCTTGATGAATAGGAATATGAAAAGGAGGACAAGTGGAAATTAGAATTCCCATGGGTTTTCTTCCAAGGAGACACTAAAGGAACAAATCCTACAGTTTTCCTTTGCTCCATTCCTTTACACCAAATTCATGAAAAGTAGTACCATAGGAAACTTTCCAATTCCTATGTTTTTCATTCACTTTTCCTTTCAAGCACTGGCGATTCTAGTAGGCAGGCTTGAGCAAGGAAATCCTACACTAAAAAATGTTTTTATGCTACTTCTATTACTTTGGACCCAGGCCACTGCCATACTAGCTCAACTCCCAGGCCCATCGACAAATGCACAGCTCAAACGCGCAGAGATAAATAATCATGGCGTTCAAGATAGTCCTTCATGGATAGCTAAGTTGCCTGGTACCTCACTGCTTGTCATATAGTAGGAAAAAATAATCGTATTTCCCGTTACTACGAGTGCTCAATGGACAATATATATAACATGTAGAGTAAAAAAGAGATGCAACAAGTGCACAACCTCTTTGGCGAAGCCATGTCGATCTCAGCGTGATTGGGTTGGCCGGTGAGGATGCTCCAGCTGACTTAGCTGTCGGAAGAGGGGAAGAAGATCTTAGGCGTTTGGAGATGAAGCCCGAGGTACTGCTCCGCTGTGATGGAAGGTTTCGTCATTGGAGCAGCTCCGATGAGTTGTACGACGCCGAGGCTGAAGCAGGACAAGAGAGACAAGGTTAACCTGAGTGGAATTCTAAGAGCATCTCCAATACATGACGTAAAATACATAACCAGAAAGTGCTAGATGTAAAATACATCAGCCATTCATCTCTAAACTTAACTGTCGAAACTGAATTTAACTGTCGAAACTGAACTTAACTGTCGAAACTGAACTTAATTGTCAAAACTGAATTTTGCTGTCGAAACTGAATTTTGCTATCGAAACTGAACGCACTAGCAAGGTGAGGCTACACGTCGGTCGAATGACCTTTTCATCTCTGGTCAGTCGATTTTGCAGCCGTTGGATACAAAATCAAGGGCCTGTGGTTCATTTTCAACCTCCAGCCCCCCTGAGCTGCCAGCTACCACCGGCCAAACAACATCCCCCCGCCGCCCACAGCCAGTGGTGCGCCACCCCGCCCGCCCCGAAAACACTCCCTGCCGCCGGTCTATCGCCTCCCCGGCCATCCCTCTAGCCCCCCCCCCCCGTGCCGAGCTTTTTCTCCGGTGATCCCCACGCCACCGCCCCGCCACCATCGGCGACCACCGCCCCCACCCTGAACTCTAAGATAGATAGTGGGGTACCTCTCCGGCGAGCCCCCCTCGCCGCTGCGGCTGGTTCTTCCTTCACCCTGGCGAGCCCCCCACCCCCTGAAAATCGACTAACCCAACAGTCGATTCAGTCGACTGAAGTGTAGTTAAATCGGAGCAGCATCGCAAGCAAGAGCAAGAGCGAGAGCAGCAGCGCGAGCAAGAGCAATAGCAAGAGCAGACCAGGCAGGGGACCAAGAGCAAGAGCAGAGCAGCAGCGTGAGCGATAGCTAAAGCAGCAGTAGCTCCTACTGATGTGGACGTCGCCACCGAGGGAGCGACGCCGTGGAGGAAGTAGCTGGCGATGCTGCCGTGGATGGAGCCACGCTGTGTCGGCTCGGGACCAAGCGCCGGTAGCACCGTGAGATCGAATCAAGAAGAAAATGCGGCGATTAGTGTATAACCTCTTTGGTGGCGCCGATTAGGCCACAACTTCATCCGAGGAAACGGTGATGATGATGCTCTTCCGGTGGTGCAGGTGAAGATGACGGTGTGAGAATGGAGGTGGTGCGAAAGACAAGGGGAACATCGGGGCAGCTCCTTGGAGGTGGAGGACGGGGTGACTGAACCGGCGGGATGACGAGATCGACGACAGATCCTCATCCAGTACGGTGGATGAGGGACGTCAAGGTGTTGCTGTGGACGATGTCTTCGGGGAAGAGGCTCTGGCTGGGTGGCGGATGGAGCAGGGTGTGGGGCTTCGTCGCGGGTTTTTGTGGCCTCGGTGTACGAATGGATGGGCGAATGGGATGGCAGTGGGGAACCATGCTTAGAGACGCGCTTGTCCGAAATGTGGGGTAAGTTACGAAAGTACCCCCACCAATTTGAGGCCGTTCTTTCGGTTCAGGGGTACCACGGGCATTTCACGTGTCGGGATTTCACAGGAGATGGGAGTTTTCGCGCGTGTTGTAATTTCGGAATAGCAAGGCGCGGGTTGAGATGGAGGTAGTTGCTGGAGCACAACGAGACAAAGATATATCTTAAATATTTCGGGCTAACAAGCCGCGGGTTGAAGAGGCGAGAGTTTTGCAGCATGATAGACAGAGACACTAACTTGAATTTTCGGCATAACAAGGCACGACTTGAAATTTCGGAAGAACAAGCTTAATGTGTACCAAAAAAAGACAATTTGCACCTCAACACGCACAACACACACACAAACACCATTTAGACTAGAGTAAGGTACCCGTGCATTGCACGCATGAGATTTGGCAACCAAATTATGAATAAATACCACATTATAGCATGTAAGCTTTGAGTCATACTCCCTCCGTCCGAAAATACTTCTCATCAAAATGGATAAAAAAGATGTATCTAGAACTAAAATACATCTAGATACATCTTCTTTTATCCATTTTGATGACAAGTATTTTCGGACGGAGGGAGTATATGCATGATGTCGATGTTCGTTTAATTCTTATATTTCATTTCATTCAAAATCATCTAGTTTTTATAAGAAAGCTAATCTATTTTAAGATTCATGGAATTGTGCGTTGTAAGACATAAAGTAAAAACAAATAATGGCAAATCATGTAGAAAAACATTTGGGCAATTCTGATACAGAAGATTCTAGAACAAAGAAGAAGTGCTTGTGTTTTGATGTTTGTGCATTATGCTTAAGTTCAACCATGGAGTCTTCTAGATTATACATGTGGCGAAATCTGGTGGAATCTAGATGATATCCAACGGCCAGTAGTGCTCAAATTTGCCATCTTTGGACCATCGGATTCGCCTCATCCAACGACCATCTTTCAAAGTTAAAGTTACCCACACACAATATAAAAATAATATATATATATATATATATATATCTATATATATATATATATATATATATATGGGTATAGATATAGATATGTGATGCGAGAAAGCCACCCATTATCTCCAATTAGAATAGTGTGTTCATGCACGGGTCCGACATGGCCAAATGATGTCTGCCATCAGTATCTCAAATTCAAATCAGTCTAACCTTGTTCAATGTGTATACATTACAACATCCTCGTTTCCAAACCACACCGATCAGATCTCCGTTATATTCATGCATGCATGGGTTTCAAACATCAGGATCTCTAATTCAAATATTTGAGTTCAACTTTACATTGATTATGACCTCACCTAGTATTTTACACCCACACAGACGTCTTCTCTTTATAATTGTACCACTAACTTTCTCTCGTGCATGCATGCACACACACTACCAGTCGGCATTATCCATCGCACACATGCAATCTTTTTCTTCAGGTCAGTCTCCCATGAAGGCACACACCCACACACATCCCCCTCTCCATCATATCGGGCATTCTTTATCTCTCATGCGTGCATGCGCAACGATCGATGTTCCTCTATGTATCTGTGTATATAGCTAGGTCTTTCATAGTTCTCCACACAAACCGATCAATCGATATATCCAGTGAGGTCTCACCCTCTTTCCCACGTCCACATCGATCAATCTATACCTCTCTATATAGGATTAACATATATAGCTAATACACCCACATTAATAATATATCCAACGTCCCCCTCTCATCATCCGTGCCTTCCGCTTCATCTCTCAGACGAGCGCACAATGGCGAAGACAGGGGGCAGTAAGGGCCCTGGCGCCCCTAACATCACTATATATCGAGGCTAATGTGAATGTGATCATTAGACAATTGCTGCTAAAAATGGTTTAAGTTCATGAATTGACCCTCCTCGTAAAGGATTAGCAATGCTTGGCCCCCTAGCTCATTTATTTTTCATGGCTCTGCCACTGCGCACAACAGCGCACGTTCTCGCCCCTCTCTCTAAATATCGATCTCACACTTGTGTATTCCTTCATGGTCTCCCTCCACTCGGCCCCTCGCACCATCTTCTAGCCCCCACCGGATTTTTCCACATGTACAATCTAGCAGACTCCATGGTTGAACTTAAGCATAATGCACAAACCTCAAAACAACAGTGGTTCTCTTTTGTTCTAGAATCTTCCGTATCATAACTGCCCAAACTTTTTTTCTAGTTGAATTGCATCATTTGTTTTTACTTTATGCTACAACGCACAATTCCATGAATCATAAAATAGATTAAGGGCTTCTTTGATTCAAAGGATTCTCAAAGGAATTTTGGAGGATTCTAATCATTAGGAATTTTTCCTATCTTGGTTGTTTGATTCGTAGGATTGTAAACCATAGGAATTTTTCCAGATGATTCATTTGCACTAGATTTCATAGGAAACATCCCATCCACTCAAACCTCTTTGAAAGAATTCTGCGTTTTTTCTATGCACAATCAAACACTCGTACAATCCTGTAGGATTCAAGACGACATTCCAGTATAATCCCATGTTTTTCCTATTCCCGCGTTTTGGAAATCCTACGAATCCAAGAGGCCCAATCTTCTTTTATAAAAACTAATTGATTTTGAATGAGATGAACTATAAGAATTAAACGAAGGTGTACATCAGGCATATATGACTCAGAGCTTACATGCTATAGTGTCGTATTTATTCATAATTTGGTTGCAAAATCTGATGCGTGCAATGCACGTGTACCTTACTAGTACTTCGAGTATGTGCAAAACACGTAAATTAGAATTCCAATGGCATGCTACACAGTGTCTCTCTTATAGTTCATCAATCCACGTGGCACATGTGGAGGCGTTGTCGCGACCTCCTTGCGTGGATTGATCACAGTGACGTGCTGCTGGTTCTAGAAGAATGTACTTGTCCTCCCTGAGCCATACTGGCAGTACATGCACGAAGCGAAGATGTGCATGCACGCCACACACACACTCATTCCCTCGCACGCACACGCGGTTAGATGGGCGAACACAATTTTGTACCAAGATCCACCCCATGTGATAATTTGACGCGTGTAAAGTCGTTCACTTCATTGATGGTCAATTAATACAGCGCATGCAAATTGAGTGGACGTGAGGGCGGAAGAAAGACATTATTACTCCACTGCGCGCATGCAAGTAGTTAAATCATGGGTTGCTAGTAGTACTTCCATTGGTCTCGTTCATATTTTGTGCCAATTTTTGATAGTAACATAATATTTACGCATTTGAGCAGTGTTGTCTACTTGAAATTTATGTTCCGCTAAACTCATTGGGAGCCGTTTTGGGCCTCGAAACCAAAACCATAAATTAATCTTTACCTTGTTCCCATCACATTCGAAAGCCTGCTTACACCTACTAGTACGTACCAAACCTGAACGTGTTCCCACTATGTAGGTGTTAGTACTAGTGCTAGTACTTAGGTTATAAAAAGGGGAACTACCTAACCGAAAATTACTCTACCTTTCCTCCTCATAAGTGCTTCTTCTTCGTCCGTCCTTGCCATGGCCGGTGAGCAGAGCTCTAGGTCAAGAACTACTCGTAACAAGGGAGCGGCAACCAAGGCTGCGGAAAAAAAAGAGAGGGCTCACCGCCACGCACAGACTTCGAAAGATCTCTCACGGGCAGGCGATGGCTCCTAGGAGCGCCCTAGCCGCGGAGGCGAACATGCCGAGCCGGCGGCGCTGGAGTCGTTATCCCTCGACGGCATGCCCGATCATCTCAATAAGCACCTCAATAAGCAGAAGGAGTTCATCCAAGGCTTGGTGGAGCTGCTAAAGGAGAGCCTCGACGACATGCCCGCTGAGCTCAATAAGTAGGGGGCGTTGAACGCCGGCTTGGTGATGCTTGTGAAGAAGAGCATTGCCTCGGAGAAGAAGGCGACCGGCGAAATCCTGCGACTTCAGGAGGACAAGGCGGAGCTCTGCCACGAGATCAACCTATTGAAGGAGAAGAACGCCGGCTAGAAGAAGCTGCATGAGAATAGTAGTTCCTCAATGAAGATGCTGCAGGCCCTCGTCATGGAACAAAAGGAGGAGTTGGCAAAACTCCGCATCGAGCACCCGGCTGCTGTCAAGGTACGTAATGCGGCCATGGAACAGATGATGAAGGCTCGCGTTGAGAAATCCCGCGTCATGGACAGAATGAAGAAGATGGCGGAGGAGACACGCAAGGAGATGGAGGTCGTGGTGGCGATGAAGAAGCAGTTACGACTCCGCGGCGAATTAGATCATTTGGGGTGATAATCTTCCTTCTTCTTTTGCTCCTGTGTTTCATATTTTGCTTCGAGTGTTTCGCCACACGTGTCACGTTCTCTGTGAGGCATGAATAGAACAATGCTTTTTTGAGGGAATGAATAGAACAATGCTAACAATGAGATGACTAGCAAATTAGATCATTTTTATCGCTATATGGCACTGGGCTGCCGTGTTTCGTGCTCCTCCGTCGTAGTACTACTCCAGTGGAAAACTTGAGTATATCGCACAGTTCTTTGCTCCTCCTCAGGTCGTCGGTGCATTTATACGAGCAATCAAATCACAAGGCCCCACCTTCCAGCAGTAATGATCCGTCAAATCACAAAGTCCCTCGCCTCTCGTGAAACTGACCAAGCTAGACTACCCCGCCCTCTAGCCTTTAAAAAAATGTGTACTTTTGTACAGTAGTACTCCCTCCGTCCCAAAATTCTTGTCTTAGATTTGTCTAGATACGGATGTATCTAACACTAAAACGTGACTAGATACATCCATATGTAGATAAATGTAAGACAAGAATTTTGGGACGGAGGGAGCAGTATCGATGGATTGAGCCATGGAGCAAAACTTGAAATTAAAAAAAAGGTGGTACATATAGAGAGCGCTCGTTGCCAAATTAAGCATATAGTACTATTAAAAAGGCTAGTCACAATAATGGTGTCCAGCACAACCCACCCCTCAAATAAAACTAAGCATCCTGGAATTCTTTGACAAAACTAAGCACCTTGAAATTCTTTGACAACTAAACTGTTGGCTATATGAGTTGGCCATATGTATTGTACGTATATAATGTGAAGAAACGAGTGGTAGTACTATACCAACTAAAAGATGAAATGTAAGAAATACTAGTAGTATGTACGTACTAAAGAGTTAAAGTAACGAGAAGAAACACAACATAGTTCTGTTGGGGGCTCAACACAACACACCCCTCAAATTAAATTAAGCACACGTGAAATTAAATTTTGCAACTACTCCGGTAGACACTGCATTAGAACCACCATGAGCAACAACACTGCCACCTTACTCGGAGTCCTCGTCCACGTCCTCTACTTCGTGCTTGTCCCTCTTCCTCTTGGCCGATACTTCTTTGCTTGAACCGCACACTTGGCTCTTGCTCTTCATCCAACCATTGTAGATATTGGAACAAAGGTAGCCATCCATTGCAGAGTAGTGGATGTGGTCTATATCTAGTACATTCCGCTGCCATGCATAACGATGAAACGTGTATGGAGGTTTCTCCAGTTTACCGTACGAAGGATGAACCATGGCTCCTGCCAGGGTCAGCATTGAAGCCTGACAAGAGGACACCAGCCGATTCTTATGGAGGTCGAAGGGGTTGCCTACAATGAGGCCTATCCGACCCAGGACTTCTTTGTCATTCCCAAAGTCTACAGTAACGAATTTGACTAGGTTGCTCTCGAGGAAGTCCTTAAAATCCAGGCATTCAACGTCAGCATGGCATATGTGGTAGACCAAGCATAAGTCATGCACGCAAACCTGGATCACGACGGGCTTCTTCCTCTCTTCGTCCTTTAGATCCTTCTCTCGTCCCAGGACTGTGGTGTACTCAACATCTAGCCTAGCGACCCACTCATCATCTGAGTTTTCGAACATGCGTTTGAAGCGAGAAAGGCATCCTTTCACCGTCGCGGAAGAACGGGTGTAGATGACGTCGAACTCATTGCCGGTGATGGTTCTAACCTTGTACTCACCGTCGATCATGGAGATTTGGGACGCCATGGATTTGGGAGGAGGGTTAGGATTAGTGGAACTGCCGTAATTTGAAAAGGACGGGAGGACTAGGAGTGAACCGACGTATTATTAAAGGACGTGCGGGGATGAGTAGGAGCGAACTGCCAGCGTGCGAACGACAGGGTAGTGGCTTTCCATTGTCCCATGATACGGGCTTCCGAGAGCCCTTGGATCTGAGATCAAACGGTTGCATGGCGTGATTATAGGCCTATGGGTGAATATCCTATCCTGGAGGGTTATTCTGCAAATTTTCAGCAACTTAGCATGCGGCCATTTGATCTCAGATCCAAGGGCTTCCAGCAGCCCATATCATGGTCGCGCCTACCATGACCGTCACGTTGCTCGCGCGGTCGCGCCCTTGGAGATTTAACACGGTGCGTTAGGCTATCTGATGTTGTCATGTCATACATAGTCATCACTTAGTCACTCATACTACAACAAGGTTAGCTATAAGGTTGGCTATAAGTGTATTTTTTTTACTTCTCTCTATCTCTTTCTTCGTACACCCTCCATCCCATAATATAAGAATGTTTTTGACACTAGTGTAGTGCCAAAAAATGTTCTTATATTATGGGACACAAGGAGTACTAGTATTTATTGCATTTGCCAAGGAGTGACCTCTTCCAATGAAATGGTGTGCTTATTAGTTTTTTGTTGCTAAGTTTTCTTCATTTAATTAGCTATAGACCCAAAATTGTCTTTTCACCTAGGTACGCGCGCTTAGCACCGTTTCTTCCTTGGGTCAGCAAAATAGTCTCTCTCTTCTTGATTAACTTGCCACATCAGACTTTATGCCTATGTGGCAAGCTTAGCACCTGTAGGAGCAAGTAAGGCTGCTTGTAATGGGAGTAGTACTACCTCCGTCTAGATGAATAAGTCATTTACATAGTTCTAGGTCATCGATTTGAGGAATTAAATATGTGCTATATGTCATGAAAAGTATATCACTAGATTTCTACAGGGATGTAGTTTCTAAATATTTTTTTATCACATATAATATATATTTAGATAGTTAAATCGTCAACCTATAACTACGCGAATGACTTATTCACCGAGACGGAGGTAGTATCATGCATGCCAACTATGCAATTTTGATGAGGTGACGTCAAATTAAATGAAGAAAAGAGAGAGTTGAGTAGTATCATAATATGATACTGTATCATATTAAATGATGTGCTACTATGTGTCATGCATGACAATAAATAAACTATCCTATGATACCAACACATGATACTATGCATTACGGATGTGCTCCCTCCATCCAGAAATACTTGTCATTGAAATTAATGTATCTAGATGTATTTTAATTCTAGATACATCCATTTTCATCCATTTATGCGACAAGTATTTCCGGACAGATGGAGTAGTATCATACAAAAGTATCATATGCATGATACTCTCCATTACGACCAACCTAAGTACAATAGTGCGCTTTACATGGCATTTTTTGCATATGTGGAGGAAAGAGAGGCAAGTAAAAAGTGGAGAAGTGGGCTCTCATGCAAGAGCCAGCCTCTACTACATGGTGGAGCATTGGGAGAGGCACCTGTATGGAGGTGGTCAGGAATCGGGAGACTCACACCGGTCATAGCGCCGTAGTTAAAATCATAATGGCAAGTCAAATCATGGGGCCCCACCTGTCCAGCAGTAACTCGCTGTCAAATCACACAACCCTATGTTTGCAGCAACCTACTCCCTCGTCTTCTCGCATCTCTGTCGAACTGACTAGGCGGAACTGCCCCACGTACCGTGCAGGAAAAGCACCGCCCCCGACTTTTAAATAGTACAGTATACTAATTTTGTATCCTTGGATTGTGCCATGGAGCAAAGCCTCTAGAAAACGGCGGTACACATGTACGGAGTATACAACATGCCCGTCGTGTTCGCGTCGCACCCCAGATGGTTGGTCGGTCTGGCATATCGTCTACATATCATGCAGGCTGTGTTGTACATGGCTATAGTTGTGGTGAGAAATCTAAAAAAAGGTTTCTTGTCATCTCGCAAAATTAGGTGTCATGTGCTTCGGATCACTGCGAGGGTTAAACAGCGACAACTGAGTTGGGCTAGTCACTGGGGGCACATGCACGAAGACTACTCGGCTTCCATCTAGGTCAAGCCGGCTATGTTAATTAGGACATCTGTCAACGGACCCCTTTTCTACGAGTTTATCTTTAATTTGAGCTTTGTTCCTCATCTAGTTTGTCCGTCGGGATTCATGTTGTCTCCTTTGGGCAGTGAGGTTATGATTTCTTGTCAGGTGTCATTTTTTCGTGTTATATGTTATATTCCGGCGCTTCAGATCAAAATGACGACAACTGCACCTCCGGGCCACATGCATGAAGACTTCTCGACAGTCATTGACAAGGTCAAGCCGGCTCTTGTAGAAAAAAGAAAACTAGTACTACTCCACTATATAGGCAGGAGCCTCCATGCTTGCTTGCTAGTGTTGCTCTCTTCACACTGTCTCGTCCTCTCCAGATCTAAACACGACAGTGGTGGCCACACACACTCTCTCTCTCTGCTCACCGCTGGTCACAGATCCAGCCGGATCCTCTCCGTCGGGGAAGGTGAGAAGGTTCAACGTTCACGCGGTCGTCCTCGGTGACGGCTCTTACCCGCTGCTGGCGTGTCCCGATCAGCTTGCCTTGCCGTTCTCTCCCAAGCACCGCTGGCGAGGGAGGGCCTCCGACCCCTTCATCCTCGCTGCCATAGTGTGGGCAGATCCGGCCTCCGGCCGCCCACCTAGCGACATCCCAGTGACCATCAGGTATAACTTCCTTCAAAACCGGCCTTGCTCTACTTCCCGAGCTCCTGACGTCACTGCTTTTGTATCTTATACTATTTCTCAGGCCCCCTCGTAGATAGGATCGATCGACTATTCAAAAACCACCTATTTTTTACGTTTAAGAGGTAAAACTAGTTCATGCACTCGAATCTAGTACTACTTGGTTCAAACAAGGAAGAAAGGGGGTGGGGGGTGGGGGAGGATTTGTTACCTGAATCTAGGACTTGGTCGAAAGAGGAAATAATGGGGGCGAAAAGTAGCAGAGACTGGCTATCCAACTGGTCTCTAGGTCTAATAGGGAAATAAAGGGAAACGCAGTACAAACTCAATATAAACCTGATCTATTGGTTGAAAAAGGAAAGAAAGTGAGGATTGGGGGACAAGTCAACAGAGTAAGTCCAGCACTAGATTTGCTAGCCTCACACAGTATAAGGTGGCTATACCGAACAAAAATGGTACCAACTCAGATATCCAGTTCTGATGTTTGTTGCCCCAAGCCACTCTTATGTAATGCCACTGGTAAAATGTAGTAGTCACACTGTTAAAAGTGAGGACACATTAAACCAATGTTGTTTTCAATGTAATGCCTCCAGTAATATGAATCAATGGCACTTTTTTACATGTCCTGCTAAATTTCCCATTAAGATAAGTTGGTACTTTTTGTTAGAAATGCAACTGTCCTAGTCCGCCTACTCTCCCGTGCCCAAAGTAATGTCATATTTAACGGTTGTCATAGTTAATCCTAATGCTGACACTAATATCTAGCAATGCCACTGCTTTAGAAATTGCTACTGTCCTTGTAGGATTTCCATTCAGATAAGGAACATGCTTCTTTTCATTTGATGCATGTTTCATCACTTGTTAGTCACCCTTCTTTCCACCTTTTTTGTGCAAACAGATATATACATTTCACGCTCGATCTTAGTTGAACTACACAAATTATATCCAAATTAAAGTTGATGATTCCAGGAGCTTCACAACCAACCTCGATGTTGCTCAATTTTATTGCAACTAATGAAGAAGAAGCTATGTGGGTTTTGTTTTCAGATGGAAATGGAACCGGGGCTGGAGCCCTTTTCTTAATTTTTTTTGAAGAAGAAGCTGCTAGCTCACGGGACATTGCTTCATTTTAGGTGGACTGCACCAAAAGGTCCCATGAATTGAATCATCCATGTTGGCGACTGAAAGAGCCAACTTCACCATCTCAGTCTAAGCACCCCCCGGCCTCCATCCTTGCGATGCATGGTACACCTCGTTTGCCACCCGCTCGACCCTAGTGTCACTGATAAAATGAAGTAATAATACAGTTAAAATAGAGCGAGTGTCTTCTCTATCATTTCATTTCCAATGTAGATAAAGAAAGTGCTTCTCTTTGTTAATGTATGTTTCATCAACTAGTCCCATTGTTAATGTTTAACCGTTTCTGCAAACTGGGGTGCTTAATTTTAGTTGATCTATACAAAAATAGAGATTTGAATGTCTCAAGGCGCCTCCTTGTACTACCGCTGTACACTGATGTTCATCATTGGCAGAAGGTGTATCTGGGAGACTTGGGACGATGTCCAGTATGAGGCATACCGTATGAGGCGTCACAAGGCCAATCTCACCCTCGCAGCATGGCATACTATGATACTATCACAATATTTTCTTCTACTTATTTTGTGTGTTTCATAAACTAGTGCCACTATAATGTAATCACGCTTTTTCATTATCTGCGCAAATAGGGTTATTCAGCTGCATTTTGGTGGAACTGCACAAATGTACGTATGGAACCGACATATATGCAGAGTGCGAGGTGTGCCAATTAAAAATTTTCAACACCAACCATGCTGCATGCACACATTGGAATCCACCACCACTAGTGGGATGTGTGGCGGTCTCTGTGGACGGATCTTTCTTGGCAGCAAATCCTCTAACCAAATACTAGTAGCTTATATTGGCAGTTTTCTAGGGAGTACTCTTTTCTGAAAGAAGCACCAATCGATTTTTCTTTATTTGTACACTGTGTCACAACTTTGACCCAAAGGTACAGAGCTATTTTAGGGTGATTGGCGTAGTACTCGGAGATTGATTGTAAGCATGATTTTCATTAGCCGTCACACTAATTGTAAGCATGAGCAGGTGGAAGATTAGGTTAGTGTGAAGCTTACCTTAAACCCTACCGCTGCCGTTGAAACGAGGCGAGCGTCGAGGGAACCGTGGTTTTGGAATGGAGATGATGGAGAGGAGAGGAGGTGGTTTTGCAATGGAGAAGAGGGAGAGGAGCGTGCGGTAGCGATTTAGGATTGGACGGGAGGGCCGGCATGCTGTGACTGGATCAAAATCAAAATCAATTTACCCTTCAATTAAGAAAATGACCCCACATTAACTAGTCTCCCTTTTATTCTGGGTCATAATTGACCATGATTTGCACACATAAAATATATGTTATACGTTGCAAAAAGAATATAATTTGAAAGTACATTCATATACGAACCAAACGATACAATTTTGGTGACATGCATTCACATTTTGCTTGTCAAATACAGTACGTGGTCAAACTTTGACCCAAAATACACAAAACAACAAAAAAATACTTCCAAGACCAGTGCCGCTCTTACGCTCTCCTCCTCTTAAACCACCGCCGGTCCTCTCCTATTCCAATCTAAATCCAGCGCCGCTCCTCTCGTCTTCCATTTCAAAACCACCGCCCTCCTCTCCTGTTCCAGTCCAAAACTAGCATCGCTCCTCTCCCGTTCTAATCCAAAACTAGCGCTGCTCCTCTCCTCTTCCATTTAAAAACCACCGCCGGCGAGTGAAGGTGCTGTGGAGAAGTAGATCGATGGAGGAGTACAATCGATACATGAGGATCGCAGATGGCGACCCTGTGAAGCTAGCTAGGATGTTGGAGATACAGTCTTGGTTTGACAACATGCACCAACTAGCGGCGACGGCGACATCCATGGCCAAATATCTGCAATAGAGCGAAAAGGCGGTGATACACCTGGAGGGAGTCGTGCGGGAGTACATAGAGCTGCTCCTCTGGGCTATGGAGCAAACAGATTCACCGAATCCGATCATGAGGGAGCGGTGGTGGGAGTATCGATCCCAGATGGAGCATGCACCAGAGATTGATGGATCGAGCATCTACAGGGTGCCGTTTGTGAGGGTGTCCTGCCAGAGCAAGCCGGTGGAGTCTTCAACGACCGAACCCAACTTCAAGAGGAGAAAAGCAGTTGCCCATTGACGCTTCCCTGCCATCCTCGCCCTCGCCATTCACATCGTCTCACGGGGTGGCTGTCTGCCGCCGAGGAATAGGAGGGGACTGCCCCCCCAGCCCAATAGTCGGGCAGGTTGTGAATTGTCCGGAGGAGCTTAGGGTTGTCAGTATTTGTAGGTTGTGAATTGTGTTTTGTGTTGTGTATTTTGAGAGTACTTTCAGATATGAATGTCTTTTGAATTTCAGATTTGCAGTATTGAGCATATGAAGTATTTTATGAATTCTAGAGATCTATTTTTAACACTTAAAAAAATGTAGTTTCATAGGAGTATAAAAGTGCAGACAATGTGATTCTAAGAGAAGAAACTGCAAGTTTTAGTTTCAGATAAGAAACTGCAAGTTCAGTTTCAGATAAGAAACTGCAACTTTCAGAGGCAGAGCATTTATATTAACACGGCCTTTTCAAACAGGGTTAACATCATGTTGGAAGTTCTATTCATGGTCGAAAATGGAACTACGAGCCAGTTAACATCATGCTGATCAACATTCATGCATAACACATCTTCATATGGTGCACAGTCAAAATGCCCACACAATGTCGAGTGTGCGAAACACAGAGAAAACAAGGGACGAAGTTTTGGCAAGTGTTGGACGTGGTGTGCGTAGATGACAATGGGGACCCACATATCAATAAAGGCAGAGGCAAAAAAATTGGAGATATTTTCCCTACACAGGTGTGAGGTGGAATCGAACCCGGGCGGAATAGCTGTTGGGTAGTGTCACTTGGCCACTAGGCTAGTTCAGTAGTTTCGTTAATAATAAGGCACTTCCTCATGTGGTCAGATCCCCTCCTGCGCCTTTGTGCGCTCGCTGCGATGCCGCTGTCTACTGTTGTGAACATGCTGAACAAACGAGAGGAATCTGGAGAGGACTGTATGTGGATAGTTGGATAGTCGGGACCCACCAGGTCTATGGCCGTACGCAAGCAAGTGCCTCATCGAAAAAATACTTCCTCCTAATGCTATACTGACATTGGGGCCCACGGGTTTGTCAACATAGTTACATTTTTTAGGTGCTTCAACGTAGTTACTATAGGAGATAAATTCACAACGAAGCCGGGGAGCTGGCAGGTACCATTTATTATCACCGGGCAGCAAGTATCAGCTGGGTTTTGGGCTGCTCCGTCTAGGCTTTCATTTTTAACATGTGCAGCCCACAACCTCGGATGGGAAGTCCATAGGCCTGTTTGTATTTTCTTGAGGGCCGTCATGTATCGACTGGCCTATGGACCTCCTATCTGAGGTTTTATTTTTCCTGAATATCGGCAACCCAACTTATGTATTTTTTTGAAGAAAACACAGAGGTCTGTTCTATTTTTCTATATAAGAATAGGAACGCCAGGTCCAAGTTAAGTTTCCCTTCTAACTATATTATATATATTTAAATTATTTTATATGTTATTATATATTATTTTTATTGTCATCATATATTTAACAGATACTTACATATGTAAGAAAACAATATCCCACATCTTATTAACTTATAAAAATAATTTCTTGACAATAAAATCCTGGATTGTTTTGGCACGAAAATCCTAGTGATTGTGTACAAAAGCTTGGTAAGATCTAAGGACGAATGTAATAATATCACTTATTATTTAAATATATTTATAACAAAATGCTCAGCCCCTTTTTATTTTTTGATAACATTGCTGGCCCAACCCAACATTATAATTAGATCAGCCCAGCAAAATCGTGTATTTCGAGAAAGTGCAAATGGCCTGTAATTTTTTAGGAAATAAAATAAATGGGCCGCATGGATGCTACATTATTTGTTCACCTAGCCCAGCTAATGGCTGCAATTCAAAAAAAAGATCAAATTGACTATAAATTCTACCTTGCAAAAAAAGACTGTAAATTCTGAAAAAATGGGTTGAATACGTGCCACATTTTTGAAGGCTGAAATGTGGGCCAGTAGGTCGAAGCCAATGCAAGTCGTTGTCAATTTAGTCAACAAATGATTCTGACATGTTAGCCGTTGGATTTACATCCAACGACCGGCATCCATCTTCAATCTCTCGTCTTCTTCCTCCAGCGCCGCCGGGACCACCTCCTGCCTCCTGCTGCTAGCAGCTCTGCTTAGCACGCTTCGCTATGAAGAGCTACTCCACCGTTGGCCAGGCTATCCCTCCACCCCTCCACACCTCCTCTTCTTCTCCACCGACTACCGAACCACACCGCACTAGAACCAGTTAACCCTCATACATCTCTCCCACTGCGACTCTACTCCCGCATCTTCCCATCTCCGGATCGTTGATGTCCGGGGCCTCGCCGTCGTCCACCGCCTTGGATGCGCTCGGCGCGGTGTGGTTAACATGGTCACCGAATGACACCATCGGAAGTAGACTGTGCATGGAGAGGCTGACAGCTGGGTCCATGGCTGCACACAAGGAAATGCCTCCTTATTACACGCAAAATAATGATTCCTCCACCTGACATCTGGGACCCACCGGAAGGGCCTCTGTATTTTGTGAAAAAAATGTGCCCCCCGCTGACAGGTCGGACCCACCAGCTATCTTCGTACGCAAGGAAGTGCCTCCTTATTATGCACAAAAAATGAATACTCCCCTGCCAGCTGGAACCCAGCATAGTGGGACGCTGACTTGTGGGCCTACCAAGTTGACGGGGCCGGAGGGCTTTGTAAACTTAGTCAATATGAATGATTCTAGCTCCTATTACCATACGATGTTCATCCAACGGCCGTAGTGCTTCTTCAACCTCTGGTCTTCTTGCTCCAGCCGCCCAAACCAGCGCTGGTCATGTCGCGTGCTCCTACCTCCCGTGGCCGGCTGTGATGCCGCGGAGGCCTCACCGCCCCTACTACTCCCACCGTTGGCCAGGCCATCCCTCTAATCACCCACACCCCCTCTTATTCTGCGGCAACGACAGCCTCACGTCGCAGCCGAAGCAGTGAACCCTCGTACTCCTCTTCGCATGGGCATCCACTACTGCGTCTTCCCCGGCTCTGCGTCATCCCCTTCCTAGGCCTCGCCATCGTCCACCACTGTGGTGATCTCGGCGCGGCGTGGTCAATGTGGTCAACGACTGACTTCCATCGGAAGAGTACTATTTTGTGGAGAGGCTGACAGCTAGGTCCACGGCGGCCGCAAGGAAGTGCCTCCTTATTACGCGCAAAATAATTATTCCTTCACCTGACAGCAGGGACCCACCGGACGGGTCACCGTATTTCGCGAAAAAACGTTTCCCCCTTGACTGCTGGGACCCACTAGCTACACCTTCGCATGCAAGGAAGTGCGTCCGGGCCAAAAAAAACGATTGGCCCCCCTGACTACTGGGACCCACCAGCTACATCTTCACACGCAAGGAAATTCGTTCGAAAAAACCAATTCGCCCCTTGACTACTGGGACCCACCAGCTACATCTTCGCATGCAAGGAAGTACGTCTGAAAAAAAAACGATTCGCCCCCCTGACTGCTGGGACCCACCAGCTACATCTTCGCATGCAAGGAAGTGCCTGACAGTCGGGACCCACCTGGTCGAAGCGTATGTAGCATTGTCATTCTGGTCGCGAACGTGTACGTACATACTAGTGGATGTAGAGGCGCGCATGTGTCGTAGTAGAGAGCGCGCACGTGTCATAGGCGCGCACGTAGCATGTAAACGTACATACAGCGGCCAGTGTGCAAGAAAGAAAATATGGCCACGTATGTGTACATACAGGCGGGGTCTCGGATGCCTACTCGAGCATACGTATGGCCAGGGCTCGTGTACATGGCTGGGTCGGAATGGAGAAACAACGTCGTCGTCGTGTTCATGGGGAGCCAACCGGCTGGGTCAGAACAGAATGCGTCATCGTGTTCCTCGGGAGGGCTTGGACGGAACGTGCGATTAAAATGAGGCATGGCGTATCGCAGAATGGAGGAAACAGCCTTGTTTTCGACCGGCCTCGTTTGAAACGGGATCCTGTTTATCGGGAGGGGTACAGCATACTGCAAAACGGAGGAAACGGACCTCCTACGGTCGAAACGGGGGTCCTGTTGATCGGGAGGGGTGTGGCGTACTGCAAAACGGACGAAACGGACTTGTGTTGGAGCGCTATGATCGAAATGGGGGTCCTGTTCATCGGGAGGGGTGTGGCATACCTCAAAACGGGACTCCATGGGATACTGTTCATCTCCATCGTCGACCTCCTCCAGCCTCCACGGGCTACTGTTCGTCCACCATCGACCTCCTCCAGCCTCCACGGGCTCCTGTTCATCCAGCCTCCATCGCGCGCTACTCCACCGGCTACTGTTCAACCACCCCTCCACGGCCTACTGTTCATCCACCCCTCCATCGTCTACTGTTCATCCATCCCTCCACATTGTCATCCTGTTCATCCAGCCCTCCACGGGGTCCTGTTCATCCAGCCCCAACCGGCTCGATCAATCGGGGTCCTGTTCATCCAGAGGCAACGCCACGGGGTCCTGTTCATCCACCCCCACCGCTCACTGTTCATCCAAACCCCCCTCAACGCTCACTGTTCATCTAGAGGCAGCATCGATCGGCTTCAGTTAGCAGCAGTAGCGAAGGAATCGCTCGATCGGGTTCAGTTAACAGCCATCGATCGATCGCTCGGGTTCAGTAACGTGTAGCCTGCAGTGCAATCGCTCGGGTTCAGTTAGAGCCCAAAACCTTGCTCGGGTTCAGTTAGAGCCAATGCCTCGCACACACGCGCGTATGATTACAAGAGAAACACGCATCGCTCGGCCCCCGGCCACCCACCGTAACCGGGAACTCCCTGAAATTTTCCTCGCCCTTACTTCTACCATGGTTTTTCCGTCATGGACGGCCCAAAGAATGTCATGCAGCTACGTCTCCGGCCCGCCGAGGATGAAAAGCTCATTTTCTGTCATGATTTTTTGTCATAGAAGTAGGAGCCCACCACATCTATGATGATACCGGGTTTTGTCACAATTATTGTCATAGAAGTGTCATAAGTATGACCTATTTTTTTTCCGTTCGGCCCGAAATGTCACGGAGGTGTCTTTTTTTGTAGTGTTACATAGACACCAGAGGGGGCTAGGGTTGCACAGAGTCGGTTACAGAGAATGAGATCTACATATCCTAATTGCCAAGCTTGCCTTCCACGCAAAGGAGAGTCCCATCCGGACACGGGACGAAGTCTTCAATCTTGTATCTTCATAGTCCAACAGTCTGGACAAAGTATATAGTCCGGCTGTCCGAGTACCCCCTAATCTAGGACTCCCTCAGTAGACCCTGAACCAGGCTTCAATGACGATGAGTCCGACACGCAGATTGTCTTCGGCATTGCAAGGCGGGTTCCTTCTCCGAATACTCCATAGAAGATTTTCAACACGAGGGCCGTGTCCGGCTCTGCAAAACAAATTCCACATACCACTGTAGAGAGAACAATATTTCACAAATCTAATCTGCTGACAACTTTTCGTAGCATGACATCACGCCACGGCCTGGTCATTATTCGAACCATTTTTCACAACCAGCTACTGCACATATTTTCTTGGCACGTCTTGTCGAAGCAAAGATCGTGTCCCCTTATTGCGGGATTATCATCAATACGGGCGTGGGTAACCCAATCGTGCCATCAAGCATGGCGCTTGGGGAATAAGAGATTTTAACGAGCAAGAGGGAGGCACACAGTGTATACCGCCTTTATAAAGAGATAGGGATCCCCCCTTTTTACCCACGCCTTCTTCCTCCTTTGCTCATCCATTCTCGCACTCTCAAGCTCCAGCTCCCAAGTTCTCACCTTCTCCGTAAAGCCATTTCAGACATGTCCGGAGTGGGAGGCAAGTGGATGGCCTCCTCCGTTATGGAGGAGGACATTACGAAGCTTCGGGAGGCCAGATACTTAACCGCAGACATCGCGCAACGGCTACCAGACGAAGGGCAGATCATCCCCACTTCGGAACCCCACGAGAGGGTTGTATTTCTCCCCCACTTCGTCCGCGGACTAGGATTTCCCCTCCACCCATTTGTCAGCGGGCTCATGTTTTACTATGGGCTAGATTTTCATGATCTGGCCCCAAATTTTGTCCTCAACATCTCGGCGTTTATCATCGTGTGCAAGGCCATCCTCCGCATCAAGCCCCACTTTGGCCTATGGCTGAAGATCTTCAACGTGAAGCCAAAGATTGTGGGCGGCCAGCAAGCGGAGTGCGGAGGCGCCATGGTGGGCAAGATGCCCAACGTTACCTGGCTCGAAGGCTCCTACGTGGAGACCATGAAGGGGTGGTGTCGGTGTCAAAACCGGCGGATCTCGGGTAGGGGGTCCTGAACTGTGCGTCTAGGCGGATGGTAACAGGAGACAAGGGACACGATGTTTTTACCCAGGTTCGGGCCCTCTCGGTGGAGGTAAAACCCTACTCCTGCTTGATTAATATTGATGGTATGGGTATTACAAGAGTTGATCTACCACGAGATCAGAGAGGCTAAACCCTAGAAGCTAGCCTATGGTATGATTGTTGTTCGCCCTACGGACTAAAACTCTCCAGTTTATATAGACACCGAAGAGGGCTAGGGTTACATAGAGTCGGTTACAATGGGAGGAGATCTTCATATCGTATCGCCAAGCTTGCCTTCCACGCCAAGGAAAGTCCCTATCCGGACACGGGACGGAGTCTTCAATCTTGTATCTTCATAGTCCGGGAGTCTGGCCAAAGGTCATAGTCCGGCCATCCAGACACCCCATAATCCAGGACTCCCTCAGTAGCCCCCGAACCAGGCTTCAATGACGACAAGTCCGGTGTGCAAATTGTCTTCGTCATTGCAAGGCGGGTTCTTCTCCAGCTCCATATACTTGTAGGATAGTGTCCGGCTTCTGATAAATGTTGCGCTCCTTGGCTTCCACGCCCAATAAAGGCCATTTTCCATGTGTTGAACAAATGCGAAAAGCTAGGGTATTTTTACGTTTCCCCCCTAGCTGCGCAAATGAGCCTCCTATAAAAAGAGACGAGGATCTAGATCCGAATCATACCATCCTCCTTCCGCGAGTATTCACCGGAGCGCCTCTGACAAAAATCCATTCCATCATGGACAGTCGACGCGGCTCCTCCTCTCGCGCTCCCAGCCCTCAGCCTGGAGATTGGGAGGGATGCTCAGTCCCGCACAGCGAGCTAGTGGTGCTCCAAACTAAGGGATTTCTTCCCCCAGCCTTCATGGTTCCGGTTCGAGCCGGACTCGCCACCTACAAGGGCGGAAAACAGGTGGAGAGCGTCCCCAATCCCTCCAAAGGAGAGCGGATATGCTTTGTCCCTTATCTAATAAGAGGACTCGGATTTCCAATACATCCATTTCTCCGGGGGCTCCTTGAGTTCTACAGCCTCCAGCTGCACCACCTTACGCCTGCCTCCATTCTGCACATCGCGGGCTTCGTGGCCCTTTGCGAGCTGTTCTTGGGCGTCGAAGCTCATTTTGCGCTGTGGAAGAGATTATTCTGCCTCGTACCCCGTTCTCATGAGGGGTCAATATATCAAGTGGGCGGAGCCGAACTATGGCGCATTGCCGGGACCGGATATCTATCCGGAACCCCGAAGAAGGCGTCCGAAGACTAGCCTTCGGAATGGTTTTATATAGAAGACGCCCCACTACCGGATCCAGTTCGGATCGGCCTCCCGGAGTTCAGTAATGCTCCTCTGAAGAAACGCCTAAGTTGGCGTCCGCGGAGCCCTCAACGGGAGAACGACAGGGACGTCCTATACCTGATGGGCCGAATAAGATTATTGGCTCATTCCGGATTGACCATGATTGGGGTCATGGCCACATGCATTATGCGGGGGGTGCAGCCGCTCCAATATAGGGGCCACCCCATGTGGGATTTCAACGGGGAGGATGATGCCACCCGTCATGGCCGTAAGGGGCCGGGATCGGTCGCTGATCTGGTGAAGATCTTGTCCGGCCTATACAAAGGGGAAAAGGAGGATTTTCTCCGTGTTAGTCCATTGAATGGATTTTCTATGAATAATCCTCGAAGCTGGGTAAGCGGACATTTCTTTTTGCTCATCCGATCCCCATTCCCACGGTTAAGTATCTCACTTTGTGATTTCGCCGCAGGAACTGCGCCGGGCTGTAGAGGATATACACAACCCGCTTCCACAACCCGAGGATCCGGAACGGTCCCTCTATCCGGGTTCCCAAGAGGATCCGGACTTATGTGTGGAGTTAATTGATGGGGTGTTTCATCAATTGAGTAAGGACAACACCTTAGTGGCCATTACGGCCGATTATCCCGGATTACTTCCAGCCTCAAAGGTAGCTGAGACCGAAGTCCTAGTACTTTGAAGGAGTTCCATCCATGCCTTATTTTGAATGCTGTAGACCAATAGTGTTTTGTTTTGCAGGGGAAATCCTTGAGGCGGAGTGCCGGGCCCGCGGTGGGCAGCCAACAAGGGCCGCTAAAGCCCGGCGGGCAAAAAAGAAGTGTGGACCAGATTGAGACTCCGGTGCAACGGTACGGCGTGCGAATTTCACGCCTAGGGTCTATGCCCTCAAGTCATTATAATGCCCATGTTCTTCTTAGGAAGAAGAGAGCCCGCCGGACTATATCCACCGGCCAAACTTCAAGGCCGGGTCCGGAAGCGGAAGCGGACACGGGACGCGCGTCGGGCGTTCCTCCGACAGAAGATGCAGACGAGCTATCTACTAGCAATTCAGAGGTGGAGAGCGCCATGAACCACCGGCATCGCCGGACTGTTCTTCAGGATGCATGTTTTTCCCCGGAGGCGTTAAACGCCTTTAATACAGGAGGCGTACCTCCGTGCCGCTCGAAATGGTCTAGCCAGGGCCACAGAGCAGTATGTAAAAGACATACACGTGAGTAAATCTGATAGTTATATATGTTAGTAGCCCCTGAGACTTGAAATAGTTAAGATAACTGTTTTAAGGATCATGTGTTATGCAGGGTCTTACAAAGAAGAACACGCAACTGTCTCAGGAGTTGGCGGAGTGCAAGGCCCAACTCGAGGACGCACTGGCCGCTTCAGCAATTGGAAAGGAGACCCCCTCAGGTAATGTATGCTCCGAAAAATAATTCCATTGCGAAGTGCAGCATGTGTGCAATGCTAACGATAACAATGCAGATGAAGCCGGAGTAAATCCAGACAAGCAACAACTCCTACGCCAGCTAAAGGCTGACGAGAGCGTGCTGACAAGGGTGAGGCAAGAGAAGAACAAACTTCAAGACGCCAATACCCAGCTGGGCGAGGAACTAAAGGATGTTCGTATCCAGCTGTCTGCTTCCGTAAAGGAGAATCAGCGACTTCAACGCGGCATTTTTAGTAAGTGCTTGAGCGAATTCTCGAAAAAAAATTCGGCAAAGAAGTCGATTGACAGAGCAATGTCTGTAGGTCTGCTGACGGGTTGTCCTGTGGAGGAAATGCCCGGTTCAACGGGGGACCTTCTTCCCGAGTTGTTGCAACTGTACGAACGAGTTCGGTAGGCAATGCAGGGTGTCGTCCAAGCTATGTGGCCATCCCTTTCCACGCCCGAAGGCCTTGGGGAGCTTGCAAAGAAGCTGGAGGGAGCGCGGCAGCGCTTCCGGTTATGGAAGATATCGGCCTGCCGCCAAGGTGCCAGGGAGGCCTGGGCCATGGTGAAGACTCGGTACTCGATGGCTGACCCAAACCACATGGCCGAGGTTAGCCCTATGGGTCCTGACGGAAAGGAGATCCCTGTCAGCATAGTATATGGACAGGTAGAACTGGCTGCAAAGTATTCCCAACAGGACTGCAAATTAGACCACCTATTGGATGGTATTGAAGAAGAGTATACCGAGTCGGATTGACTCTGTAATTGAAAAATGACATAAAAAATGCCTTCTAGCCAGATTGTAGATCGTTTGTCATTGCGGACCTTTTCGCTTCGACCTCCGGACCCTATAGTCCGGAGTGTGTTTGAATACCCTCTCGATTATGTAAGAATCGGGGCATGCATGGAGACAAGGCATAGGGGTCATAATTGCTTTAGCAGACAAGTGCCCAACTAGTTATGTTATATTACATGGTTAGTAAGAAACATCTTCCATGGAGAATAGTTCCGTTAGGGGTTACTTTCCCTGGGAGGCATGCCCTAAAGTGCATGTCCGGACTGCTGAAAAGAGCAGAAAAGCATCTCGGGGCAGATAAATAAACAAGAAAAATCATCTTTGAATTCACCGACCGAATATTCCCTTAAGAACGCTAGCTTTCGGCTTCACCCAGTCTGACGTACACGTCCGGCTGACCCGGCGGTAACAATCACAGAGGTGCTCCCTTTACCACCTAGCCGAACGAACGGGAACGTAGGGGTAAGCACAGGGGCCAGGCAACCCAGCTTGGCCAAAACTTAAGTCATATCGATGCATATAATGGTGTATAAAAAGGTTCATGCGGAAGTATCACACATGTTTTGGGCATGAGGCCCATTTAGATAAACTTCTGATAAAGAAGCCCCCAGGTAGGATGATCGCGGGTGGCGCGTCAAGTATGTGCGGACGATGCGCAAGCAAGCCCCTAAGGGCTTGGGAGAAGAAAAAAAAAGGAAAAGGGAGGGAGAAGGAGAGAAATGCCAGACAGCTTAATGTGAAAAAATAAAAAGGGGACAGAGGAAGGAGACGAACACGAAGTCCGGCGCTAGGCATAGAATCTTCGTAGGCGTGCTGCGTTCCATGGGTTCGGCTTGAGTCGGTTGTCCGATGCGTTTTGCAAACGGTACGCTCCGCCGATCAGTACTTGGTCGATTATGAAGGGACCCTCCCATTTGGGCTTTAGTTTGTCCTTTTTCTTGTCCGACAGGCATAGAACTAGTTCGCCAACGTTGTAAGTTTTGGCCCGTACTTCTCTGCTTTGATATCTTCGGGCCTGTTGTTGATCGAATGCGGAACGAGCTTTTGCCACGTCGCGCTCCTCCTCCAATGCGTCCAAGCTGTCCTACCGATCGATCTCGACTTCTCTTTCTTTGTACATGCGCACTCTAGGTGAGTCATGTATTATGTCACAGGGCAGAACTGCCTCGGCGCCGTATACCATAAAAATGGTGTGAATCCGGTAGTGCGATTCAGCGTGGTCCGCAGCCCCTAGAGTACGGAGTCAAGCTCCTCTACCCAGATATGAAGTCTATCACCGGTCCGGATTCGGCCGTCTTTACGGGCTTGGCCTGTATCCATTTGGTGAATTTGTCCACCATGACCAGTAGATATTTTTTCTTGTGGGTTCCTCCTTTAAGGGGTCCAACCATGTCAAGCGCCCGGACCGCAAAAGGCCAGGTGATGGGTATGGTTTGTAGGGCGGTAGGTGGCGCTTTGATTAGCGAATAATTGGCAACCGACGCATCGCTGCACTAAGTCCTGAGCGTCTGCCCGGGCCGTCAGCCAATAAAATCCGGTACGGAAGGCCTTGCTTACGAGGGCCCGGGCTGCGGCATGGTGCCCGCCTAGTCCGGCATGAATTTCATCCAGAAGATTTCACCCTTCCTCTTCGGAGATACATCTTTGAAGGACTCCGGTTGTGCTTTTCTTATAAAGCTCTCCCTCATGGACTTTGTAGGCTTTAGATCGCCGCACTATGCAACGGGCTTCGTTTTGGTCCTCGGGAAGTTCCTGCCTAGTTAGGTAGGCTAGGAATGGTTCTGTCCATGGGGCAATGACTGCCATTATTGTGTGGGCTGATGGTGTTGTTTCGGTGGTGGAGCCACCAACTGTGTCAGAGTGTTTGGTGAGAGGCAGCGTGGTTGTGTCCGGGCTGTTGTTTCCGGACTCTCTCTCCCATGATACTAACGGCTTGAACAGCCTCTCAAGGAAGATATTGGGAGGGACGGCATCGCGCTTAGCGCCGATGCGTGCCAACACGTCTGCTGCCTGGTTATTCTCCCGGGCTATGTGATGAAATTTGAGCCCCTCAAACCAAGCTGACATTTTTAGGACGACATTGCGATAAGCTGCCATTTTTGGATCCTTGGCGTCAAAGTCTCCATTTATTTGGGATACCGCGAGGTTTGAATCCCCGCGGACCTCTAGGCGCTGAATGCCCATGGAGACTGCCATCCGGAGACCATGTAGAAGGGCCTCGTATTTGGCTGCGTTGTTGGAATCCGTGTACATTATCTGAAGTACGTATTGTACTGTATCTCCGGTTGGGGACGTCAGAACGACGCCAGCCCCCAGGCCAGCCAACATTTTGGAGCCGTCGAAGTGCATGATCCAATTGGAGTATGCACCGTACTCTTTAGGGAGCTCGGCTTCAGTCCATTCGGCGATGAAGTCGGCCAAAACCTGCGACTTAATAGCTCGCCTTGGCTTGTAAGTTATGTCGAACGGGAGGAGCTCGATGGCCCATTTGGCAATCCGGCCTGTTGTGTCGCGGTTGTTTATAATATCATTAAGGGGTACTTCGGATGCCACTATTATTGAACACTCTTGAAAATAGTGTCGCAATTTCCGGGATGCCATGAACACCGCGTATGCTATCTTCTGATAATGCGGGTACCGTGACTTGCATGGAGTTAGGACAGTGGACACGTAGTAAACTGGTTTTTGGAGAGGGAGCTTGTGTCCGTCCGTTTCTCGTTCGACAACGAGCACCGCGCTTACAACTTGATGGGTTGCCGCGATGTATAATAGCATTGGTTCGCCCGTGTTGGGCGCGGCCAGGACCGGATTTTTTGCCAGTATGGCTTTAATTTCTTCGAGTCCGGCCGTGGCGGCATCCGTCCACTCGAAGTGTTCGGTGCACCGCAGGAGGCGATAAAGGGGCAATGCCTTTTCTCCCAAGCGGGAGATAAAGCGGCTTAGATCCGCCACGCATCCTGTCAATTTTTGTATTTGTTTGAGGTCTTTTGGGGTATCCAATTGTGACAGAGCTCAGATCTTGGCTGGGTTTGCTTCAATTCCTCTACCGGATACGATGAAGCCCAAGAGTTTTCCGGCTGGCACGCCAAAAACGCATTTTTCCGGGTTGAGCTTGATGTCATATGTTCAGAGATCGTCGAACGTGAGCCTCAAGTCGTCTACTAGAGTATCGACGTGTTTGGTTTTGACGACCACGTCATCTACGTACGCTTCAACTGTTTTGTCGATCTGGTTGGCCAGACATGTCTGAATCATGCGCTGATATGTTGCGCCGGCGTTTTTGAGCCCGAAGGGCATCATGTTGAAGCAGAATGGGCGGTATGGGGTGATGAATGCCGTTGCGGTTGGTCTGACTCTGCCATCTTGATTTGGTGGTAGCCAGAGTATGCATCAAGGAAACACAATGAGTCGTGTCCTGCGGTGGCGTTGATGATTTGATCAATTCGGGGGAGCGGGAAAGGATCCTTTGGGCAGGCCTTATTTAGGTCTTTGAAATCGACACATAGGCGCCAGGATTTGTTCTTCTTTGGTACCATCACCAGGTTTGCTAGCCAGTCCGGATGTTTTATATCTCTGATGAATCCGGCTTCCAGTAGTTTTGCTAGCTCTTCTCCCATGGCTTGTCTCTTGGGTTCGGAGAAACGTTGTAGAGTCTGCTTAACGGGTTTAAACCCCTTTAGGATGTTCAGGCTGTGCTCAGCCAGCCTGCGTGGGATTCCTGGCATGTCTGAAGGGTGCCAGGCAAAAATGTCCCAATTTTCTCGTAGGAATTCTGTGAGTGCAGCCTATGGACGTTTTTGTGGGGTTTTAGTTGTGCCCCGATGGATGCCGTTTTTGTGGGGTCCGTTGGATGGACTTGGAATTTGACTATTTCGTCCGCTGGTTTGAAGGAGGTGGACTTGGATCTCTTATCTAGTATCACATCATCCCTGTCCACCATGGAGCACAACGTAGTTAGTTCCTCGGCCGCTAGGGCTTCGAATAATGCCTCCAGGGCCAGTGCGGCTGTCTTGTTTTTGGGGCGGAGCGTTGTGTCCGGATCACTTGCAAGAGTGATGATTCCGTTGGGTCCGGGCATTTTGAGCTTCATGTACCCATAATGGGGTATGGCTTGGAAAATTGTAAATGCTTCTCTCCCTAGCAGAGCGTGGTATCCGCTGCTGAACGGGGCCACTTGAAATGTGACCTCCTCGGATCTGTAATTATCCGGCGTGCCGAACACCACATCCAGTGTGATTTTTCCTGAACAGCACGCTTCCCGGCTTGGTATTATTCCTATGAAGGTCGTGTTGCTTCGCTCAATGTGACTCCAGTCTATTTCCATTTTCGCAGGGTTTCCTCGTAGATGAGGTTAAGTCCGCTACCGCCGTCCATGAGTACCTTTGTAAGTCAGAAGCCGTCCACTATCGGACTGAGGACCAATGCGGCTGGTGCTCAGGCTGTCCGGAATTTAGGTTCGTCACTGGCATTAAAAGTGATAGCCGTGTCACTCCATGGGTTTATTGTTGCTACTTGGTAGACTTCGGCAAGGTTGCGGAGGGTTCATTTCCTCGCATTGTTTGATGCGAAGGTCTCGAAGACTGTTGACACCGTACTGGCGTTTCTGGGGTGGTGTTCTTCGGATTCTGGAGTTAGAAGCTCCTCGCCACTTCTGGCCACCTGCCGGAGTATCCAACATGCTCTAAGGCTGTGAGTTGGTGTGACTTCCCGTGAACTATGAATTTTACAGGGTCCATTGAGCCATCCCTCCAGTACGGTCCCATAACCTATAAAGGGTTTTTGTTTTTTGATGTTTGGCTCAGGTGCCTGGCGATAATGCGCCCTTTTGTTTTGGACTCGTGTTGAATTCAGGGCCGGATTGTCCCAGAATTTATTTTCAGTTTTCCGAATGCTTTCTGTCGCACAGTACTTTCGAACTATGGATGTCAAGTCGGTGAAGCGTGTAATTTTGCGGCGACTTATGGCGTTGAGGATTCCGATGTCCGTGCAGTTGTTACAGAAGAATGAAACTGCTTCTTCCTCACGGCAGTCCCTTATCCTCTTCATAACCAGGAGGAATCTGGCCCAATAGTGGTGTACTGTTTCTCCGGGCGCTTGCCGTATTTGGGATAAATCCCTTATAGTTGGGTGGGCGGGTGGATTTAAATCCGGAACCCTGCCCGATAAAAGATTCAGGGGCCAAGAAGTTTCCGAATTCGGAGGTTTGCTTTCTTGGACATTATTCAATGAATCAGGCCTGCTGCCTGACTTTAGGTTCAGGATTTGGGCAACATCCTCCCCTCCGCGGGTATCCATCTTGGAGGGGTCGGGAATCCGGACACATCTGGTCCTTAGAGTGGGCGAAGATGCGCCGCATTGTTCTTCCACCACTTCAACATGGTGGGTGACCTAGGGAGAGTCGATCTCTCTCTGGTCGGGTTTAAGCCCGATCTGGCCGTAATCTGTAGCGACTCCCAGGGCGGCAATGCGATCCAGGAGCTCATTCAAGGAAGAGAGCTCCGTTGGATCTAACTGCTCGGCGAGTTCCGAGCTGATGTGAAGATTGCTTTCGATTGCCTGAGAGGTCATCGTCGGCGCGGCGGCCGAACAGGCGGTCATCAAGAACCTGCCTAGCCGAAGAGTTTGACCGACAGCCAAAGTTCCTTTAGCGACAGCGCCGTCTTTAAAGACGGGGTGCGGCATCCTTCCTGACGGTGACAACACAGAGGAACTCTCAATAAAAGCACCAATGTCGGTGTCAAAACCGGCGGATCTTGTGTAGGGGGTCCTGAACTGTGCGTCTAGGCGGATGGTAACAGGAGACAAGGGAAACGATGTTTTTACCCAGGTTCGGGCCCTCTCGGTGGAGGTAAAACCCTACTCCTGCTTGATTAATATTGATGGTATGGGTATTACAAGAGTTGATCTACCACGAGATCAGAGAGGCTAAACCCTAGAAGCTAGCCTATGGTATGATTGTTGTTCGTCCTACGGACTAAAACTCTCCGGTTTATATAGACACTGGAGAGGGCTAGGGTTACATAGAGTCGGTTACAATGGGAGGAGATTTTCATATCGTATCGCCAAGCTTGCCTTCCACGCCAAGGAAAGTCCCTATCCGGACACGGGACAGAGTCTTCAATCTTGTATCTTCATAGTCCGGGAGTCCGGCCAAAGGTCATAGTCCGGCCATCCGGACACCCCATAATCCAGGACTCCCTCAGGTGGCAATCGGGGTGGTTCTACATCACTGAGCCGCGCGACGCCAACTGGGCGGCGGCCCCCGAATTCCGATCCGGCATCCCCATGCGGCTGACCTCCTGGGAAAAGAAGGGCTTAGCCTGGGGTGCACCTGCGGAGCTGACCAGACTCCAGAACTGTATCAAAAATATGATAGGCAAGAAGATCAAGCTTGTCAACATGGTCCAGGTCATGCTCTTCCGCCGGATCCTCCCGTGTCAAAGAAGGGCATTCAATATGTGGGAGTTCGATTCCGCCAAACACCACGCTGCGAGAGCACTTCAACACGACGGACAAAGATGTCTGGAAGGTGCTGTTCAAGGACGCTGAAGTACCTCCTCCCACCATTGAGGACCGCGAACTTAGCGCAAAGCGCCCCACCAATCCGGTAAGCTATGTATATTTCATAAGATGTGCCTTTCCCAGTATGTTCGAGGGAGGAGTCTAAGCCACCATGCTGATTTAATAGGACTATGTGGCGACAGCGGAGCGGATCGACTGTCCGGCTCCGCTACCTGAAGGTCCAGCAACCGCTCTCCTGACGGAGATGCTGGTTCCGGCACCTTACAAGGTGCCAGAGAAGAAGGCCAAGAAGAAGGCCACGGGGACCAAGAAAGGTCTCCGGTGCAAGGCTGTATCGGACACATCATCCAAAGACGTCGAGGCGCCCTCCTCCAATGAAGATAAGGAGCAGGAAGAGGAAATTCCTCCCCCAACCAGGGAGGAGAAGAAACGGAAGGCCGCCCCATCTGGGGAGGCCGAAGGGTCCAAGAAGGGAAGGACCCTCCCTCCGGACCAATCCACAACAGCCGCCTGCAGCGACGAGGAGTGGCTGCCTAGGGACAAGCCCCAAGCGAAGTCGTGAGTATCCGGACACTATAATGCTTCCGGTATGTTTTCGCTTTATTGCTTCTTATCTTGTTAAACATGATCATGCAGTCCGTCCAAAGCCCACATCAACGTATCCTCCTGGATGGGTCTTTGAGTCAGTCGGAGATGAATAGCTATTCGCTCCCGATGGCCACCTCCCCCCGGCCCGCGACGACACCGAGGTGTTGTCCCAGAGGATACCGGAGCAGGCGGAGATTGTTCTGGAGACGCCCCAAGGCAAAATCCCAGACGCCGGGCAGATGGGTGAAAAGACCCCCATGGATCTTGACGACGGGGGCGGCACCAAGTCCGGCTCCCGGCCGGATACTGCGCCGGAACATTGAATGGTTCTGGATTCAGGTAGGCAGCCCCTCGCGAAGGAGGGTGAGCCACCTGTTATGATGACCTCTGTCCAACCAGAGGCATCAGACAATTTGCTGGAAGCGCTTCACGGCGCTTCCATTGACGAAGAGCACCGTACTCTTATGAGTACGGTGATTGAGAAGGTTCGGTCCACCAAAAGCGGATTGACTGAAGCCTGCGCCAGCCTTCTAATAGGCTTTGAGGTAAGTAATCACATTACGAGGAAATATCATAGCATAGATAGTAGCCCCTGATGCTCTGTTTGGTGTTCACAAAGAAAGGCCGAACAGAGGATCAAATAACATCCACAGGAGTCTAATCATATTATGTGTGTGTGAATATGCAGGCGTCGCTGCTGGCCACTGCCGCCCGCACTGCTGAGGTCTCTGGACTGAAGCGGGACCTGGGGCGGGCCGAGGAAGAGTTAGGCCTCGTGAAATGGCAGCTCGAGGAGAACAAAGGTAAGTGATACCCCGTCTGTGTGTTATATAAAGGAAAACCATTGATGCTAATAGAAGTTTCATGAATTTTAATAGGGACCACGACCGAAGTGGTGGCCCTTAAGAAAGCGCTGTCCGAGGCCGAAGACAAGGCGGCCAAGGAGCACCGAGTGCCAGAAGCAGGAGGCTCAGGTAAATGAGGTCCAGCAAGAGCTCTAGGACTTCGTCAAAAAATTCGAGTCCTTGGAGCGTGACTCCAAGACGCAAGAGTCCGAGCTTGCGAAGGCCTTCCAGAGCACGCAAGGCGCCAAGGCCGAAGCCCAAAAGGCCCTCCAGGAGATCCAGGCGGCCAAGAAAATAGTGGCGGGTAAGGCATTCATTATGCAAAGCAAGCATGTGAAGGAAACTTTCCTTTTCCTTACCCGAATTCGGAGCTCTCCAGGAGCGTTCGCAGATCTGCCATGCAGCATATCAGATGACGCAGATTTCTATCATGCTGGGGAAGGGAGCTCGACGGAGAAGCTGTTCTGGTCCCAGTATTTTGCAGCCAAACATCCAATGTCCTAGAGCGACCAGCTGAAGCAATTGGTCGAACTGCACAAGGCGGCCGAACTGGCCATGAAGGACCTGATAGTCTGGCTGTGGCCTGGCGAGCCCCTGGCCAGCAGCTACTTCAGCCTTATAAAGCGGATGGTAAATGCCTGTCCGCGGTTTGAAGTCATTAAGTGGTCCGTCTACATTGAAGGTGGACGCAGGGCCTTTGCCCGTGTGAAAGTGCACTGGGCTAAGATGGACGCCGAGAAGCTGGTGACGGAGGGGCCGCAGAAGGGCAAGGAGCATCGTCACCCCGAGCAGTATCATGAGGGTGTCCTGAAGGGTGCCCGCCTTGTGGCGGATGAATGTGCTAAGTATGTAATATTTGAACGAATGTACTCGTGTCATCCTGTAATATGAAAACGAGTTCATGTGCGCTATCGAACGCTTGTTGATTTAAAATATTACCTTCTATGCGGCCGTTTATAAAATCTGAGAGTTGGCCAGTTGTCGACTTCCGCCACCATGTAGCTAGTACCGGGGTGTTCTGGATAAATCTAAACACTCTTAATCCAAATCTTTGGTCCTTTAAGGAGGTGTTTAGCGCAGCGAACAAGGCAATCAGACTATATAGCTTTAGCACACTCACTTAGCCATAGAAGTCTACAATTTTAAATTTTGGCGAAGCCCCTAGTATTCGGAAGGCTGAAGTTGGGGCGGTATGTGATAACCCACAAGTGTAGGGGATCGCAACAGCTTTCGAGGGTAAAGTATTCAACCCAAATTTATTGATTCGACACAAGGGGAGCCAAAGAATATTATTGAGTATTAGCAATTGAGTTGTCAATTCAACCACACCTAGATAACTTAGTATCTGCAGCAAAGTATTTAGTAGCAAAGTAGTATGATAATAAAGGTAACCGTGGCAAAAGTAAAGATAATAGTTTTGTAGTAATTGTAACAGTAGCAATGGAAAAGTAAATAAGAGAAGCACAATATGTGAAAAGCTCGTAGGCACTGGATCAGTGATGGATGATTATGTCGGATGCGATTCCTCATGTAATAGCTATAACATAGGGTGACACAGAACTAGCTCCAGTTCATCAATGTAATATAGGCATGTATTCCGTATATAGTCATGCGTGCTTATGGAAAAGAACTTGCATGACATCTTTTGGCCTACCCTCCCGTGGCAGCGGGGTCCTAGCGGAAACTAAGGGATATTAAGGCCTCCTTTTAATAGAGAACAGGCACAAAGCATTAACACATAGTGAATACATGAACTCCTCAAACTACGGTCATCACCGAGAAGTATCCCGATTATTGTCACTTCGGGGTTGTCGGATCATAACACATAATAGGTGACTATAGACTTGCAAGATAGGATCAAGAACACACATATATTCATGAAAACATAATAGGTTCATATCTGAAATCATGGCACTCAGGCCCTAGTGACAAGCATTAAGCATAGCAAAGTCATAGCAACATCAATCTCAGAACATAGTGGATACTACGGATCAAACCCTAACAAAACTAACTTGATTACATGGTAAATCTCATCCAACCCATCACCTTCTAGCAAGCCTACGATGGAATTACTCACGCACGGCGGTGAGCATCGTGAAATTTGTGATGGAGGATGGTTGATGATGACGACGACAATGAATCCCCCTCTCCGGAGCCCCGAACGGACTCCAGATCAGCCCTCCCGAGAGAGATTAGGGCTTGGCGGCGGCTCCGTATCGTAAAACATGATGAAACTTTCTCTTTGATTTTTTTCTCTGCGAGACAGAATATAAGGAGTTGGAGTTGAGTTCGGCGGAGCCTCAGGGGGCCCACGAGACAGGGGGCGCGCCACCCACCCTCGTGGACAGGGTGTGGGCCCCCTGGTCTTGATTCTTTCGCCAATATTTTTTATAGTTTCCAAAACTTGCCTCCGTGGATTTTCAGGTCATTCCGAGAACTTTTGTTTTCTACATATAAAACAACATCATGGCAGTTCTGCTGAAAACAGCGTCAGTCCGGGTTAGTTTCATTCAAATCATGCAAGTTAGAGTCCAAAACAAGGGCAAAAGTGTTTGGAAAAGTAGATACGTTGGAGACGTATAAACTCCCCCAAGCTTAAACCTTTGCTTGTCCTCAAGCAATTCAGTTGATAAACTGAAAGTGATAAAGAAAAACTTTTACAAACTCTATTTGCTCTTGTTGTTATAAACATGCAAAGCCAGCATTCAGGTTTCAGCAAATATTATGAACTAACCATACTCACAATAACACTTAGGTCTCGCAATTACTCATATAAATGGCATAATCAGCTAGCGAGCCATAATAATAAAACTCGGATGACAACACTTTCTCAAAACAATCACAATATGATATAACAAAATGGTATCTCGCTAGCCCTTTCTGAGACCGCAAAACATAAATGTAGAGCACTTTTAAAGATCAAGGACTGACTAAACATTGTAATTCATGGTAAAAGAGATCCAGTCAAGTCATACCCAATATAAACCAATAGTAATGAATGCAAATGACAGTGTTCTCTCCAGCGGGTGCTTTTTAATAAGAAGGTGATGACTCAACATAAAAGTAAATTGATAGGCCCTTCGCAGAGGGAAGCAGGGATTTGTAGAGGTGCCAAAGCTCGATTTTAAAATAGAAATGAATAACATTTTGAGCGGCATACTTTCATTGTCAACGCAACAACTATGAGATGGATGTATCTTCCATACTACATGCATTATAGGCAGTTCCCAAACAGAATTGTAAAAGTTTATACTCCTCCACCACCAACAAGCATCAATCCATGGCTTGCTCAAAACAATGAGTGCCTCCAACTAACAACAGCCTTGGGGGAGTTTTGTTTAATTATATTGATTTGCTTTGATCTTTTTGGATCATGGGATCCTGGTTACCGGCCCTTTCTCGTGAATGAGGATCGGAGTCCACTCCTTGAGAATAACCCACCTAGCATGGAAGATATAGGCAGGCCTAGTTGAAACATGAGCTACTAGAGCATAAAAAACAGAATTTCATTTGAAGGTTTGGAGTTTGGCACATACAAATTTACTTGGAACGGCAGGTACATACCGCATATAGGAAGGTATGGTGGACTCATTGGAATAACTTTGGGGTTTAAGGTGTTTGGATACACAAGCAGTATTCCCACTTAGTACAGGTGAAGGCTAGCAGAAGACTGCGAAGCGACCAACTGAGAGAGCGACAACAGTCATAAACATGCATTAAAATTAATTCACATCAAGTACAAGCATTAGTAGGATATAATCTACCATGAACATAAATATCATGAAGGCTATGTTGATTTGTTTCAACTACATGGGTGAACATGTGCGAAGTCGAGTCACTCAATTCATTCAAAGGAGGATACCATCCCATCATACCACATCATAATCATTCTAATAGCATGTTGGCACGCAAGGTAACCATTATAACTCATTGCTAATCAAGCATGGCACAAGCAACTATAATCTCTAAATGTCATTGCAAATATGTTTACTTTATAATAAGCTGAATCAGGAACGATGAACTCATCAAATTTACAAAAACAAGAGAGGTCGAGTTCATACCAGCTTTTCTCATCTCAACCAGTCCATCATATATCGTCATTATTGCCTTTCACTTGCACGACCGAACGATGTGTATAATAATAATAGTGCACGTGCATTGGACTAAGCTGGAATCTGCAAGCATTCAACTCAAGAGAGAAAACAAGGCAATATGGGCTCTAAGTTAAATAAACAATCATGCATATGAGAGCCACTAAACATTTTCAATATGGTCTTCTACTCTCGACCCCCAAAGGAAAGAAAAGAAAATAAAACTATTTACACGGGAAAGCTCCCAACAAGTAAGAAGAAGAACGAGAAATCTTTTTGGGTTTTCATTTTAATTTCTACTACAAGCATGGATATTAAACTAACTATTTTTTTGGTTTTTCTTAAGGTTTATCAAACACACAAGAAGAAATCTAGAAAAAAAGAAAATTAAACTAGCATGGATAATACAATGAAAGAGTGTGAGCACCGACGACTAGAATAGTGTGTGAACATGAATGTAAAGTCAGTGAGAAATACATACTCCCCCAAGCTTAGGCTTTTGGCCTAAGTTGGTCTAATGCCAAGGACTGCGACTACTCTCCCCATAGTACTGAGGGGTGTAATTAGGATACCACTGGCTGGCCATCTCCTCCGGATCCCACTGGTAAGATGATGCTCGTTAAGGGTACAGTGCAGGTTCCGGCTCGGGCTCAGGTTCTGGAGTGGATGCTTGGCCTCGATGAGCATACACTGCTTCCGGCATGACAAGAAAATTATCTGCAATCAAATCAAACAACAGAGGTGCAGGCAAAAAATAGTCTCGTTATGTTTCTTATTAAATCTCAGGTTATAGAAGAGCGTCTTATCTTTGTTGTCAACACTGAACTCATGTGCTACCATGCTCTTGTAATCTAAAATGTAAGGAGGCAATTTTGTCTCCTCTTTCTCATGGTGCCTAATAGGTATCTCAAAATGTCTAGCAAGACGTGCAGCATAGATACATCCAAATATGGGGCCTTTTGTATGATTCAGGCTTAGCCGTTTAGCAATAACGGCAATCATACTAAAACTATTATCTCCAAACAAGGCACGTTGAAGAATAATAATATAAAGAACATTGAAGTTTCCACTATTTCCACGACCAATCAAGCATCTACTAGCAAATATGGCAAAGTAGCGTAAAACAGGAAAGTGTATGCTAGAGATTCTCACATCGGAACCCTTCTTTGGATCCCCTACAGTGATAGTGTTAACAAAGCCATCAACATCTTTACGATGTGGTTCATCTAATTTTCCCTCAAAGGGTATCCTACATACCATGCAAAAATTACGTAAAGACATTTCCCTGAATTCATCATATAAATGAAATGATACTGAAGGCGGTGACTTCTTAGGATAATAATAAAAGTTTTCCACGAAATTATTGGTGAGTAAGAGATACTGATCGATCCAGTCGTGGAGGAAATCGGTGAGGCCTGCATTATCGATCAAAGAATAAAAGTCTTCATAAATTCCAGCTTCTCTCAAGAAATTACCGCATGGCCATTCACACGGCCGTACTTCCGCTATGCGAGGAAGATTATACTTGGCCTTTTCCTTTTCTTTAGCTTGTTTTTCCTGAGAGCCTTGGCTAGAAGAGCCCCTCAAAAATCTCCTTAACATTTTCTGGAAATTTCTGAAATTTTAGTAACTTCAAAATAAAAGTGAATATAACTAAACAAGATTGATAGCAACTACTCCTACAAGTGCCTAGAGTCTATATCATGCATTGGAATTACTTGGGACCTCATAAATTTAACATGCAAGCTCAAGAACATGGTCACCTATGCAGCAAAAGTTTGCAATGAATAAAGCACTAGAACAAAAACTAATTGGACCAATGGAGGAGTCACATACCAAGCAACAACCTCCCAAAGCAGTTTTGTGAATGGAGCTTTGAGCAAGGAGATCGAAAAATCATAGCAAAATGAGCTAGAACTCGTGCTTGAGCTGGATGGGGATTTTTTTGGGAAGAAGATGGAGTGTGCGGGTGCTGGCATAAGTGGAGGGGGGCCACCAGGGGCCCACGAGACAGGGGGCGCGCCCAGGGGGTGTGGGCACGCCCTCCACTCTTGTGGTCTGGTGCTTGCCCCTCCTGAAGTGATTTCAGTGCCTAAAATCCTCAAATATTCCATAAAAAATCATACTAAATTTGTAGGGCATTTGGAGCACTTTTATTTTCAGGATATTTTTTATTGCACGGATAATTCAGAAAACAGACAGATAATACTATTTTTGCCTTATTTATTCTAAATAACAGAAAGTAAAAAGAGGGTATAGAAGGTTGTGCCTTCTAGTTTCATCCATCTCATGATCATCAAAATGAATCCACTAACAAGGTTGATCAAGTCTTGTTAACAAACTTATTCCGAATAACACAGAACCGGAGAAATTTCGAATAACACTAATTTACCTCAACGGGGATATGAACATCCCCAACAATAAGAATATCATACTTTTTCTTGACAGTAGGGAGAGGAAATTCAAGAAATCCAATAATGATAGTTGGAACTTTTCCAATAGAATTGATGCTATGAACATGAGATTGTTTCCTCGGAAAGTGTACCGTATGCTCACTACCATTAACATGAAAAGAGATATTGCCTTTGTTGCAATCAATAACAGCCCCTGCAGTATTCAAAAAGGGTCTACCAAGGATAATCGACATACGATCGTCCTCGGGAATATCAAGAATAACAAAGTTCGCTAAGATAGTGACGTTTGCAACCACAAGAGGCACATCCTCACAAATACCGACAGGTATAGTAGTTGATTTATCAGCCATTTGCAAAGATATTTCAGTAGGCGTCAACTTATTCAATTCAAGTCTACGATATAAAGAGAGAGGCATAACACTAACACCGGCTCCAAGATCACATAAAGCAGTTTTAACATAGTTTCTTTTAATGGAGCATGGTATGGTAGGTACCCCAGGGTCTCCAAGTTTCTTTGGTATTCCACCCTTAAAAGTGTAATTAGCAAGCATGGTGGAAATTTCAGCTTCCGGTATATTTCTTTTATTTGTAATGATATCCTTCATGTATTTAGCATAAGGATTTATTTTAAGCATATCAGTTAAGCGCATACGTAAGAAGATAGGTCTAATCATTTCAGCGAAACGCTCAAAATCCTCATCATCCTTTGTCTTGGATGGTTTAGGAGGAAATGGCATGGGTTTCTGAACCCATGGTTCTCTTTCTCTATCGTGCTTCCTAGCAACAAAATCTCTCTTATCATAACGTTGATTCTTTGATTGTGGGTTATCAAGATCAACAGGAGGTTCAATCTCTACATTATTTTTGCTAGGTTGAGCATCAACATGAACATTATCATTAACGTTATCACTAGGTTCATGTTCATCACCTGATTTTGTTTCAGCATCAGAGATAGAAATATCATTGGGATTCTCAGTTGTGTCTACAACTGGTTCACTAGAAGCATGCAATGTCCTAACATTTTTCTTTTTCTTCTTTTTAAAAGAACTAGGTGCCTCTAAATTATTTCTTTGAGAATCTTGCTCAATTCTCTTAGGGTGGCCTTCAGGATACAAGGGTTCCTGAGTCATTCTACCAGTTCGAGTAGCCACTCTAACAGCAAAGTCAGGTTTATTATTTAATTCATCGAGCAAATCATTTTGAGCTTTAAGTACTTGCTCAGCTTGAGTAGCAACCATAGAAGCATATTTGCTAATGAGTTTAAGTTCACCTTTTAGTCTAGCCATATAATCACTCAAGCGTCCTATCTCGAAAGCATTATTCTTTAATTCTCTACCAACATAAGCATTAAAACTTTCTTGTCTAGCCATAAAGTCATCAAATTCATCTAAGCATGGGCTATGAAATTTAGTAGAGGGGATTTCAACTTTATCATATCTATAGAGAGAATTTACCTTTACTACCTTTGTCGGGTTATCAAGACAATGTGGTTCTTCGACAGGTGGTATATTAAGACCATGTATTTCTATAATAGGTGGTAAATTCTTAACATCTTCAGCTTTTATACCTTTTTCTTTCATTGATTTCTTTTCCTCTTGCATATCTTCAGGACTGAGAAATAGAACACCTCTCTTCTTCGGAGTGGGTTTAGGAATAGGCTCAGGAGTTGGCTCAATTGGTTCAGGAATTGTCTCAGGAAGAGTCCAATTATTTTCATTAGTCAACATATTATTCAATAGTAATTCAGCTTCGTCGACTGTTCTTTCCCTGAAAACACAACCAGCACAACTATCCAAGTAGTCCTTGGATGCATCGGTTAGTCCATTATAAAAGATATCCAGTATTTCATTTTTCTTAAGCGGATGATCAGGCAAAGCATTAAGTAATGGGAGAAGCCTCCCCCAATCTTGTGGGAGACTCTCTTCTTTGATTTGCACAAAATTATATATTCCCCGCAAGGCAGCTTGTTTCTTATGAGCAGGGAAATATTTAGCAGAGAAGTAGTAAATCATATCCTGGGGACTACGCACACAGCCAGGATCAAGAGAATTAAACCAAGTCTTAGCGTCACCCTTTAATGAGAATGGAAATATCTTAAGGATATAATAATAGCGAGACTTCTCATCATTAGTGAACAGGGTGGCTATATCATTCAACTTGGTAAGATGTGCCACAACAGTTTCAGATTCAAGGCCATAAAAAGGATCAGATTCAACTAAAGTAATAATTTCAGGATCAACAGAGAATTCATAATCCTTATCAGTAACACAGATAGGTGAAGTAGCAAAAGCAGGGTCAGGTTTCATTCTAGCATTAAGAGATTGCTACTTCCATTTAGCTAATAACTTTTTAAGATCATATCTATCTTTACAAGCAAAGATAGCTCTAGCAGCTTCCTCTTCCATAACATAACCCTCGGGAACAACAGGTAATTCATAATCAGGGGGAGAACTTTCATCATCACTATCATCAATAATAACATCTTCAATAATTTCATTCCCTCTAACCTTAGCAAGTTGTTCATCAAGAAATTCACCTAACGCAAAGTAGTATCACGCACAGAAGTAGTTTCATCATAAGTATCATGCATAGCAGAAGTGGCATCATCAATAACATGCAACATATTAGAATTCGTAGCAGTAGCAGGTTTAGGTGTCGCAAGATTACTAATAACAAAAGGAGAATCTAGTGCACAGCTAGATGGCAGTTCCTTACCTCCCCCCGTAGTTGAGGGCAAAATCTTGTTTTTTTCGTCTTTCAACTTCCTCATAGTGATCAACAGATATAAATCCAAAGTGACTCGAAGAATAGAGCTATGCTCCCCGGCAACGGTGCCAGAAATTAGTCTTGATAACCAACAAGTGTAGGGGATCGCAACAGCTTTCGAGGGTAAAGTATTCAACTCATTTATTGATTCAACATAAGGGGAGCCAAAGAATATTATTGAGTATTAGCAGTTGAGTTGTCAATTCAACCACACTTGGATAACTTAGTATCTGCAGCAAAGTATTTAGTAGCAAAGTAGTATGATAATAAAGGTAATAGTGGCAAAAGTAAAGATAATAGTTTTGTAGTAATTGTAACAGTAGCAACGGAAGAGTAAATAAGTGAAGCACAATATGTGAAATTCTCGTAGGTATTGGATCAGTGATGGATGATTATGTCGGATGCGATTCCTCATGTAATAACTATAACATAGGGTGACACAGAACTAGCTCCAGTTCATCAATGTAATGTAGGCATGTATTCCGTATATAGTCATACGTGCTTATGGAAAAGAACTTGCATGACATCTTTTGTCCTACCCTCCCATGGCAGCGGGGTCCTAGCGGAAACTAAGGGATATTAAGGCCTCCTTTTAATAAAGAACCGGAACAAAGCATTAACACATAGAGAATACATGAACTCCTCAAACTACGGTCATCACCGAGAAGTATCCCGATTATTGTCACTTCGGGGTTGTCGGATCATAACACATAATAGGTGACTATAGACTTGCAAGATAGGATCAAGAACACACATATATTCATGAAAACATAATAGGTTCAGATCTGAAATCATGGCACTCAGGCCCTAGTGACAAGCATTAAGCATAGCAAAGTCATAGCAACATCAATCTCAGAACATAGTGGATACTAAGGATCAAACCCTAACAAAACTAACTTGATTACATGGTAAATCTCATCCAACCCATCACCCTCCAGCAAGCCTACGATGGAATTACTCACGCACGGCGGTGAGCATCACAAAATTGGTGATGGAGGATGGTTGATGATGACGACACTAACGAATCCCCCTCTCCGAAGCCCCGAACGGACTCTAGATCAGCCCTCCCGAGAGAGATTAGGGCTTGGCGGCGGCTCCGTATCATAAAACGCGATGAAACTTTCTCTCTGGTTTTTTTCTCGGTGAGATGGAATATATGGAGTTGGATTTGAGGTCGGCGGAGCCTCAGGGGGCCCACGAGACAGGAGGCGTGCCCCCACCCTCATGGACAGGGTGTGGCCCCCTGGTCTTGATTCTTTTGCCAGTATTTTGTATATTTTCCAAAACTTGCCTTAGTGGATTTTCAGGTCATTCCAAGAACTTTTGTTTTCTGCACATAAAACAACATCATGGCAGTTCTGCTGAAAACAGCGTTAGTCCGGGTTAGTTTCATTCAAATCATGCAAGTTAGAGTCCAAAACAAGGGCAAAAGTGTTTGGAAAAGTAGATACGTTGGAGACGTATCACTATGCATGCCTAAATCGGACAAGGTCGATTCCTCGCCCGAAGCAAAAAAAATCTTTAAGGATTTGAGACCTCTGGAACAGCCACCACCTCTCACCGCATCATGACAGTCAGTTTTCGGCTTTCTCTACTGAGGTCCTCGTCCGGAATAACCGGGTCACAACCGCAGTAGTTCTCCCTGCGCTACCTTAGCCGATATAGCGGAACGTAAGGTACCAAAACATAGGAGCCGGGCAAACCCAACTATTGACCCAAGACATGATTCGGAGCTGATGCATATAATGATATAAGTTCGGGATGCCGCACTATTGAAAGTGTTCAGACTTTTCTTATCGTGTTATGGGGTACAGTGAATCCCCTGTCGAACTAAACGTACCAAAGTGTATGGGTGCAATTTGTAGTAAATAAGCAGTAAAGGAAGAAGATGAATAAAAAGTAATAATAAGTTGACGCTGTATATTTTTTCCATTGTTATTTAAATAATAGGTCAAAGCGTATGTATACAAGTAGTGAAATAAGCAAAATAGGACTATTTAACATGTCCCGACCAAGGGTAAGCTGCGAATTGGTATATAAAACAGGTATAACGATCATTAATAGAGACTACCTGGGTATTCCCTTGTACGTCAAAGCTTCTTACCTCCTTGGTTTTTCCCTCCTGTGATGAGTCTGATAATCCGGCTATCTGAAAGGGTCTCTGGAGAGTTAGGTCCTGAAAGAGAGAAAAATGATGAAGGAATACAAGTCCTGGGCGGTTGAGCCGCATTGTGGACCGTGTCATAGCCGTGCCTCTGCCTGTGCCCATGGTATTTTTTGTGCGTAATTATGTACGCACGGCACAAATTTTGCCCCTTGACTGGGACTAGGACGGAGGCTGAATTGCTAGTCGAGCTCTGGATGTGCCGGATGATCCTGTTGTGGGGTACTCCAGACTCACTTGACGCTGTCCGGGTTCTTCATCGCCGAATTGGCTGTTGGCCTAAGAAGGCTGCTTTGTACTTCTGCCGCGAGGGCTGCAGTGTGCTCCTCCGTACGGAGCAAGTGCTCTGTGTTTCCATTGACTGTTATAACCCCGCGAGGTCCTGGCATCTTGAGCTTGAGGTATGCCTAGTGCAGCACCGCATTGAATCAGGCGAATGCGGTTCGTCCTAGTAGGGCATGATAACCACTACGGAAGGGGACGATGTCGAAGATTAACTCCTCGCTTCGGAAGTTGTCCGGAGATCCGAATACTACTTCGAGTGTGATTGAGCCCATACAACATGCCTCTACACCTGGTATTACACCTTTAAAGGTGGTTTTGGTGGGTTTGATCCTTGAGGGATCGATGCCCATTTTGCGCACTGTATCCTGATAAAGCAGGTTCAGGCTGCTGCCACCGTCCATAAGGACTCGTGTGAGGTGGAATCCATCAATGATTGGGTCAAGGACCAATGCGGCAGAACCGCCATGACGGATACTCGTAGGATGGTCCCTGCGATCGAAAGTGATCGGACAAGAAGACCATGGGTTGAATTTTGGGGCGAGTGGCTCCATCGCATAGACATCCCGTAGTGCACGCTTTCGTTCCCGCTTGGGAATATGGGTTGCATATATCATATTCACCATTTTCATCTGGGGAGGGAATTTCTTCTGTCCTCCAGTGTTCGGCGGCCGGGGCTCCTCGTTGTCATTGCTATGCAGCCCCCTTTCCTTGTATTCAGGATTCAACTTGCCGGCCTTTTTAAACACCCAACATTCTCTGTTGGTGTGGTTGGTTGGTTTATCGGGGGTGCCGTGAATTTGACATGAGCGATCGAGTATGCGGTCTAGACTGGACGAGCCCGGATTGTTTCTTTTGAATGGCTTTTTCCGTTGCCCGGATTTAGAGCCTCTAAATCTGGTGTTGACTACCGTGCCTTTGGCGTTGTCGCCAATGTTGCGATGCTTGTGTCTATTGTGTCGTGGCTTGCCGTTGCTATCTCTGGCGTCTGAATCGCTGGAGTTTTTTGGTGTGATGTTGCTACGAGCCAGCCAACTGTCCTCACCCGCGGGAAAGTGGGTCATGAGTGTCGTGAGGGATACCATGGACTTTGGCTTCTCTTGGACGAGGTGTCGGGCGAGCCATTCGTCATGGATATTATGGTTGAAAGCTTCTAAGGCTTCGACATCCGGACAATCGACAATTTGGTTCTTTTTAGTTAGGAACCGAGTCCAGAATTTCCTGGCTGACTCTTCAGGCCGTTGGGTTATGTGACTTAAGTCATCAACATCCAGTGGTCGCACGTAAGTGCCCTGGAAGTTGTCAAGGAATGCGTCTTCTAGGTTCTCCCAACTCCCGATGGAGTTTGCCGGCAAGCTATTCAGCCAATGCCGAGTCGGTCCCCTGAGTTTTAGTGGGAGGTACTTGATGGCGTGTAGATCATCTCCGCGGGCCATGTGAATGTGTAGGAGAAAATCTTCAATCCATACCGCGGGGTCCGTTGTTCCATCATATGATTCAATGTTCATGGGTTTAAATCCTTCTGGGAATTCATGATCCATTACTTCATCAGTGAAGCATAGGGGGTGTGCGGCGCCTCTATGCCGGGCTACATCTCGACGCAGTTCGGATGAATCTGGTCTATTGTATTCGGCCCGGCCGGACTTTTGTTTAGTGTATCCGGCATGACGGTCATCGTCATGCGTTGTGGCGCGCCCCCGTGATCCGTAGATCGATCTTGACTGTCATGCTTTGTTTTCCAATACATCTTGTAGGTCCTTCATGTAGCCCCCGGCCTTCGTGTTTTTACTTGTTTGGCGACGGGTGCGGTCTGGACTTCGGGCTTGTACACCACTTTGTCTCGGCCACGGGGTGGCCGGTCAGCCGCATCATGCGCTGGTAGTGTGGGCTTTACCACCTCCTCCTTGAGTTGAGGTAGCAACCTGCACCTTGGGTAACTTTTGGTAGGGGGCACAAGTCCGTATTCCTCGGCAGCCAGGACCTCGATCCATCTATCAGTTAGCAGATCTTGATCAGCTTGAAGATGTTGCTGCTTTTTCTTCAGGCTTTTTGTAGTGGCTATAAGCCAGCACATGAAGCGCTCCTGCTCGACGGGATCCTCAGGCACGATGAATTCTTCGTCACCAAGGCTCACTTCGTCTTCGGAGAGAGGCATGTAATTATCATCATCTGATTCTCCATCTGTTGCCTGTTCCTTGGGGGTAGCTTGCCCATCTTCTTGCTCGGCCTACTCGAAGCCTGACTCGATAGGATTGTTATCATCTCTTGTGCCGGTATCACTATTTTTTCTATGGCGGGGCTTGGAGCGGCGCCTATGACGTCGGTGCCTGGATTTCTTCTTCGGGGGATTATCTTCTGTTGCCTCATCGCCATTGGCTTCTTTGGGGGTGTCCACCATATATATATATATATATCATATGATGAGGTGGCTGTCCAGCGCCCTGTAAGCTGTGGTTCTTGTTCTTCTCCTGCATCATCGTCCATACCGTAGATGTCTTCGGATTTGAAGTCCAACACGTCAGTTAAGTCATCGACGGTGGCTATTAAGTGGGTGGTGGGTGGGGAACAAATTTCTTCGTCGTCTGCTTCCCACTCGAGCCGGACATAGTTTGGCCAAGAGTCTCTAGACAAAGAGAGAGACCTTAATGAGTTTAGCACATCACCCAAGGGCGAGTGCTAAAAGATATCCACGGAGGTGAACTCCATTACCGGTGCCCAATCAGACTCGATAGGCACAGGCATATGCGGTTCGGATCTTGTAGCCGGAGACGAGTCCGAGGTCCCGATGATGCCGGCCTCATAAGAGGTGGGATCAGTGTTCGGCTCCTAGGCCGATGAATGTGCTGCCTCCGTGGTGGGGTTTATCCACCCGTCCTCGAATGGCGCAATCTGCTCCAGATTGATTCCTGGGGCAGCCGTAGGCGCGAACCCCTGAATACTGTCCAATGGCAGATCTAAGTCATGCTCGTCGGGACTATTTGGCGCACCTGACATGGGATCGAATCCGTCGAAGATCAAGTCTCCGCGGATGTCGGCGGTATAGTTCAAGCTTGCAAACCTGACCTGATGGCCAGGGGCGTTGCTATTGATCTGTTCTAGATGGACAAGCGAATTGGCCCGCAGTACGAAGCCACCGAATACGAAGATCTGTCCAGGAAGGAAAACCTCCCTCTGGACTGCGTCATTGAAGATGATTGAAGGAGCCATCAAGCCTTATTGTGACGACACAGTGGAACTCTCAACGAAAGCACCAATGTCGGTGTCAAAATCGGCGGATCTCGGGTAGGGGGTCCCGAACTGTGCGTCTAAGGCTAATGGTAACAGGAGGCTGGGGACACGATGTTTACCCAGGTTCGGGCCCTCTCGATGGAGGTAATACCCTACTTCCTGCTTGATTGACCTTGATGATATGAGTATTACAAGAGTTGATATACCACGAGATCATATAGGCTAAACCCTAGAAGCTAGCCTATGATTATGATTGTTGTTGTCCTACGGACTAATCCCTCCAGTTTATATAGACACCGGAGGGGGCTAGGGTTACACAGAGTCGGTTACAGAGAAGGGGATCTACATATCCAAATTGCCAAGCTTGCCTTCCATGCAAAGGAGAGTCCCATCCGGACACGGGACGAAGTCTTAAATCTTGTATCTTCATAGTCCAACAGTCCGGCCAAAGTATATAGTCCGGCTGTCCGAGTACCCCCTAATCCAGGACTCCCTCACTTTCCTTTCCCTCTTCCTGGAAGTGGAATCCTACTAGGACTAGGAAGTCCTAGTAGGACTCCTCCTCCTTGGGCGTGCCTCTAGGGGCCGGCCGGCCTCCCCCTTGCTCCTTTATATACGAGGGCAGGGGGCACCCTAGAACACACAAGTTTCTCTTAACCGTGTGCGGTGCCCTCCTCCATAGTTACACACCTCGATCATACCATCGTAGTGCTTAGGCGAATCCCTGTGCCGGTAAAATCATCATCACCGTCGCCACGCCATCGTGCTAACGGAACTCACCCTCGTCCTCAACTGGATCAATAGCACGAGGGATGTCATCGAGCTAAACGTGTGATGAACGCAGAGGTGCCATACATTTGGTACTTGATCGGTTGGATCGTGAAGAAGTTCGACTACACCAACTGCATTATTGAAACGCTTCCGCTTTCGGTCTATGAGGGTACATGGACACACTCTCCCCTCTCGTTGCTATGCATCCCCTCTGGTTGCTATGCATCACCTTTAGATCTTGCATGATGGTAGGAATTTTTTTAAAATTACCGTGTTCCCAACAGTGGCATCCGAGCCAGGTCTATGCGTAGATGGTATATGCACGAGTAGAACACAAAGAGTTGTGGGTGATAATAGTCATACTGCTTACCACCAATGTCTTACTTTGATTCGGCGGTATTGTTGGATGAAGCGGCCCGGACCGACATTACATGACCACGTTCATGAGACTGGTTCTACCGACGTGCTTTTGCACATAGGTGGCCGGCGGGTGTCTGTTTCTCCAACTTTAGTTGAATCGGGTTTGACTACGGCCGGTCCTTGTTGAAGGTTAAAACAACACACTTGATGAAAAATCATTGTGGTTTTGATGCATAGGTAAGAACAGTTCTTGCTAGAAGCCCGTAGCAGCCACATAAAACTTGCAACAACAAAGTAGAGGACGTCTAACTTGTTTTTGTAGGGCTTGCTGTGATGTGATATGGTCAAGGCATGATGTGATATAAATTGTTGTATGAGATGATCATGTTTTGTAACAAAGTTATCGACAACTGTCAGGAGCCATATGGTTATCGCTTTATTGTATGCAATGCAATTGCCATGTAATTGTTTTACTTTATCACTAAGCGGTAGCGATAGTCGTAGTAACAATAATTGGCGAGACGACAACGATGCTACAATGGAGATCAAGGTGTCGCGCCGGTGATGATGGAGATCATGACGATGCTTCGGTGATGGAGATCATGAGCACAAGATGATGATGGCCATATCATGTCACATATTTTGATTGCATGTGATGTTTATCTTTTATGCATCTTATTTCGCTTAGTACGGCGGTAGCATTATAAGATGATCCCTTACTAAATTTCAAGGTATAAGTGTTCTCCCTGAGTATGCACCGTTGCTACAGTTTGTCGTGCCGAGACACCACGTGATTATCGGGTGTGATAAGCTCTACGTTCACATACAATGGGTGCAAGCTAGTTTTGCACACGCAGAATACTCGGGTTAAACTTGATGAGCCTAGCATATGCAGATATGGCCTCGGAACACTAAGACGAAAGGTCGAATGTGAATCATATAGTAGATATGATCAACATAGTGATGTTCACCATTGAAAGCTACTCCATCTCACGTGATGATCAGACAAGGTTTAGTTGATTTGGATCACGTGATCATGTAGACTACTAGAGGGATGTCTATCTAAGTGGGAGTTCTTAAGTAATATGATTAATTGAACTTTAATTTATCATGAACTTAGTCCTGATAGTTATTTTGCATGTCTATGTTATTTTAGATCAATGGCCCGTGCTATCGTTCCTTTGAATTTTAATGCGTTCCTAGAGAAAGCTAAGTTGAAAGATGATGGCAGCAACTACATGGACTAGGTCCGTAACTTGAGGATTATCCTCATTGCTGCACAAAAGAATTACGTCCTGGAAGCACCGTTAGGTGTACCACCCGCACCATCAACTACAGACATTGTGAATGCCTGGCAGACGCGTGTTGATGACTACTCGATAGTTCAGTGTGCCATTCTCTATGGCTTAGAATCGGGACTTCAAAGATGTTTTGAACATCATGCAGCATATGAGATGTTTGAAGAGTTGAAGTTAGTATTTCAATCAAATGCCCGAGTTGAGAGATACGAAGTCTCCAACAAGTTCTATAGTTGCAAAATGGAGGAGAATAGTTCTGTCAGTGAATACATACTCAGAATGTCTGGGTACCATAACCACTTGACTCAGCTGGGACTTAATCTTCTTAATGATAGTTTCATTGACAGAGTTCTTCAATCACTGCCACCAAGCTATAAAGGCTTCACGAGGAACTATAATATGCAAGGGATGAACAAGACTATTCCCGAGCTCTTCGCGATGCTAAAGGCCACGGAGGTAGAAATCAAGAAGGAGCATCAAGTTTTGATGGTCAACGAGACCACTAGTTTCAAGAAAAAGGGCAAAGGGAAGAAGGGGAACTTCAAGAAGAACGGCAAGAAAGTTGCTGCTCAGGAGAAGAAACCCAAGTCTAGACCAAAGCCTGAAACTGAGTGCTTCTACTGCAAAGGGACTGGTCACTGGAAGCGGAACTGCCCCAAGTATTTGGCGGATAAGAAGGATGGCAAAGTGAAAGGTATATTTGATATACATGTTATTGATGTGTACCTTACTAATGCTCGTAGTAGCGCCTGGGTATTTGATACTGGTTCTGTTGCTCATATTTGCAACTCGAAATAGGGGCTACAGATTGAACGAAGATTGGCTAAGGATGAGGTGACAATGCGTGTGGGAAATGGTTCCATGGTCGATGTGATCGCCGTCGGCACGCTACCTCTACATCTACCTTCGGGATTAGTTTTAGACCTGAATAATTGTTGTTTGGTGCCAACGTTAAGCATGAACATTATATCTGGATCTTGTTTGATGTGAGAAGGTTATTCATTTAAATCAGAGAATAATGGTTGTTCTATTTATATGAGTAATATCTTTTATGGACATGCACCCTTGCTGAGTGGTCTATTTTTGTTGAATCTCGATCGTGATGATACACATGTTCATTATATTGAAGCCAAAAGATGCAAAGTTGATAATGATAGTGCAACTTATTTGTGGCACTACCGTTTAGGTCATATCTGTGTAAAGCGCATGAAGAAACTCCATGCTGATGGACTTTTGGAATCACTTGGTGCTTGCGAACCGTGCCTTATGTGCAAGATGACTAAAACTC